>BSBN01001035.1:2400000-4800000 GCA_027924645.1 Cunninghamia lanceolata
CAATTTTGAGACATTTGAGTTGTTAGACTTATGGTTTATGCTTATTATGATCATGATGAACTATGTTTGACTGATGAGGTTATGACATGTGTTATGAGTTTTATGATGACATTAGTGATATTCTAGTTTATGATGTATTTTGACATGTTTAGTTGATGGTTAGTTGAATTATGCAGAATAATGTTACTATGCTATATGGATTTAAAGTTATTTGATTAGAGATGTTTGTGTTTATTGTTATGCTTGTGAGCAGGGACAATGTAGTATTACTCATTTCGAGCACCCTACTACGCTGCGATTCCCTGACTCTGTGTACTTGATGTGTATACATATGTTCATATGCAACCTATCATTTTGATGTAGGTTGTAGGTACCGGGCATCGACTCCACCTGACTTAGCAAGTTTGAGTGTGCCCTTACACTAATGGATAACGTTGATGGGAGATAACATGAGGTTTTCCCTAGGTCAGTTTCAGCGTTCAGTTTGTGGTTGTGAGTCGAGATGTTACTCTTTGGTCCTTGCTTCAGGTTGTTGGTCATCAAGTGGTATGTGGAGTTATTGTTGAGTTTTGTTTAGTTAAGCCTATGTGTATTTTGGTAATGCATTAATGAATTAATATTATATTAAAAATGTTATTAATTTGTCAAATATAATAGTATTTTGCTTAGTCGTAGAGTATTAAGGAAATTTGGAATATTCTTTAAGTAATTTTAATATAGATTAAATTAGAAGGCATGAGTTTTCCACAGTCCATGATAAAGTATGCATTCTGCTTTTGGATTTCACTGTGTATGTTTTTGAATCAACATTTCAGATCATACTCAATGATCCATCATCAGGAAGAGGAGTATGATCTGAAACGTTGATTCAAAAACATACATAGTGAAATCCAGAAGCAGAATGCATAGATTAAATTAATTATTTTAAAGTTTTTAATATAATATGAGTCATAAGTATTTATTATGGTTAAATAGTATATAGTAAGTTGTAGAATAATATGAGTCAATAATTTAATTCTTGTTAGTTGTCAAATAAGTTTGCAGTTTTGGGGAATCTCCAAGAAAAGTTAAAAAAAATTATTTGCTTCAGAGTAGTGGGATTTTCTGTAACGGAATTATGATAGTGGACTTTTATGACTCTTAGCTATTTTTGCTTCTGAGGTTTTTTTTTATTTTGAGGGAGTTGTTCTAAGGAAGGAGACAAAAATTGGGGGAAGAAATTGTCACAGGAAATAGAGGAAGAACTTGAGGAAACTGAAGGAATTTGCAAGCTGGGATCAAAATTCTGGGTATGCTTACTTGTATCATACATATTAGTTTAAATTTCTAGTTAAATCTCTAGTGTGTATTTGAAAGTGTCTCTTTAGTCTCGTGAGCTCTTTGTCTTCCTGTCACCATTCAAAGTTTCCAAATAACTCTATATTTGATAGTTTGTTTTTCCATTCTTGAGAAATTTAGGATTCTCTTCTTTTGTTTTGTTGAAGCCTCAGTGATCCATATGTAAAATATGTAAACTTTTTTTATCAAACTAATAGATCATGAGAATCCATTGCTGCTCTCAATTCTGTTAAATTGCTTAACCACATTGCATCTTTGAAATCCATTACCTGAAAATGAGATTTTAAGCCATAATTTGAATGAAGATTAAATGGAATGCTATCAAAACTTTACCTCTACTTGGTATTCACCTCTTATTTCTTTTATCTTCCAGACTTTATCATACTACCTTGGGTCAATTTTTGCCAAAATTTAAAACTACAATCTTCTACCTTATCCAGCTGCCACCATATGGCTATACCATATGCAAATCTTTGAATCTTACTGATGGATAAGAAAATGCTTAAAACTGAAGATTTATGGTGTTAACCTGAATTTTATCTCAAGCTTTTCTTTTACCTTTGTTCCCTCTCCCACGCGGCTATACAACTGGCTGTATGCCGCTGGTTGGGTGAAAGTGTTTGCCTAAGGTTTTCCGTTTTCCTCTGTTGCCATTCGTTCACTCCTCATCATTGGACCTACATTCTCTTTTGATTTTAATCTCTTTAAAAAACTCTGGAAAATTCTTACACCTATTATCTCTAAACTCTTCTTCCATTCTATAATTTCCCTTGCAAGCTATTTTTCTTTGAAAATCACTTTCTGGTAATGACCTCTGAGAAGATTTCACCATCAATATGTTGATTTTTTTTTTTTGTTTAGCAATAGTTTATAGAAATTGAAATTTATTTTTCCTGAAGAAAATACCCTTATGCTGAGATTCATCCTGTACCTCTGAAATATGTATTGCCATCTTGCTCTCATGGCTTTTCCTGGTAGACTATTCTCCATTTTTACTAAAAAACCTAGATGTTTTATTCCAAATTTTTCTTCTCTCTGGATCCTCTTTTCCATAATTTCTCCTTTGCAAGCCATTATTCCTTTGAAAATATTTTCAAGTAATGATTTCTGAGTAATATTCATTATCAATATAATGAATTTCTTAGAATGTATGTAAATGTAAGCTAAGAATTAGAAAAACTTCTGTTTGAAACTCCTTGATCAACTAATAAATCTTGCTTTGTGATTATTTTTAGTTAAATTGTTAATTTGACTTGCTTTTAAGCAACTTGTTAATTGGCAATAGAGATAAGATAATATTATATTTTAAATTAATTTTTATTAGAATAAAGTTGATTTAGTAGATGCAAATTGTTATATGAATGTTTAATAAACTTGCCTAAATGATCATTATTTTGAGTTAGTAAATTGTTATCTAGATTTTTTATCAACTTTTTACGAATAAAATTTGGTGAACTCATATTTGTGTTAGAATAGATTTGAAATATTCTATTTAGAATAAAATTTCATTAATAGATGTATGTTTGTCAAAAGAATTAAATTAGAAGTATTAATAGGTTATAATGATAATGCTAGTGTATAAATAAATGATGAATGGTATTATTATTCTAGAATTAAATATATTGAGTTAAATATTAGTTATACTCATTTTATCTTATTTAAATTTGTTTAGTTATGATTTAGTAATATACTATCTTGTGGTACATTGATTTTAATAAATAACTAATAAATTAGAGATTTATTATGAATTGAGTTATTATGGTAATGGTTAAACAAATATTAGATGAAATTATAATTCTAGAATGGAATAGTATTTGGATTTTATTTAAAAGAAAGTGAAAACCTTATAATGCTTTCTGATTTAAATCATTCAATGATGTTATGTTGAGTTAATTTTAAATATGGTCTTGCTTGAAATTTCATTGTTTGTTAATAGCATCAAGTAGTAATGATGTAATTAGTTTATCATATTATTCTTTGGTTCTAAGTCATATTGTGCTAATTAAGTGTCTAGTCATTTAAATCTTTATTTTTCCATATCGGGAAATGGATGTATTAATAGTGGTATGGTGTTTCATTTTATCCAACTCTAGAGGTAAGGCTACTTCGGTTCTAGTACATCATTGAGTAATTTCATTTTAAATGTTTTATTGATTGAGATTTCGAAGTGGATAGGGGGAAAGTTTTATTGTGAGGTTGAAATTTGAAATGGTCTATGTAATGTATTGGTTTACCAAAAGTTAGAGGCCTTGCGATTCCCTTGTCCATGCATGTTATTGATTCTAGATGTTGGTTAGGGGTTTCTAGTTGCATGAAGGACGGTGCTTCCATGGTGGGGCCGGTGCCCAAAGTGGTTGGCTGCCTAGATAACCCCATGGAAGTTGTAATCAAGTGATAACTTAATAATCTGTTTAGGTGGGTTGGGTAGTAATTTACATAACAAGATAAGTATGATGCCTCAGCCGTGCCTTGAGTGCTCTCACAGGCTAAGGATGGGATGAGAAGGCCTAGTTGGCAAGGTCAACCTCCTTGTCTCCATGAGAGGATGTGTCAGCTCCGCATGTGTCACCCTATGGGGCCGGTACCTAGAGAGAGGCTCCTAGGGTAACCATAGATGGGGGCTAGTTTCTAGTGAGAGATAGCCTGGATAACCCATGCTAGGACCATGCGATGACACTCTCCCTACTATAGTCTAGTTACTTCATTTTTATCTTTGTTGTTAGCTCTGGAGTTTTGTCTTGTCTTGATGATTTGAGTTGTCTTGATGATTTGTGTAGTCTTGATGATCTGAGTTGTCTATGTCAAGTCTATATCTGCTTGCTTGTATCCTTTGACTTAGTGGAACCTCATTGTTATCTCCTAGCCCAAGGGCAAGACCTTAGGGTTCCACATGGTTGGGTGGAAGAGCTTAATCCATTGGTTTTTCTTGGTCGACCTATTTCATGATCACTGCAGATGTTTCTCTAGTTCCAGACTTATACTTGCATCCTTAGAGTTATATCATAATTTTAGATTTGTATAATCTTGTTGTATATTGTAAACTGATGTAATTGGTCATGGAATTTGTAATCATGTATTTGATCTTATGTAACTGTTCATATCTATAAATGAATAATGTAATTCTATTGTATCAAATGTATATTATTAGAGTTGTTGTGAATTTATGCTTATCTGATGTAGTTATTTTCCCTAGAGGCGTTAGTTGAGCTCATCTTATTTAATTATTGTAAATAGTGTTAATTGTATGCTAATGCTTTTACCTGCTTAAAAAAAAATTTCTGTAATTTTATCACCTGTTAGCCTAACTCTGTAGGGTTGCATGATAGGGCATCACATTGGCTTTAGTGTATGACATGCTTGATGTGTTTTCGACCGTACTTTAATAATGTGTGCACTGATTGCAAGATGATACGCACATGAAAGTGGGGGCAAAATGTTAAGGTGTAAAAAGTGTCCACATGCCTTTTTACCTCCTTGTTTATCTCCTAGGTCCCTTAATTGCATTATATCTTCAAAATGTTTCTCCCGATGCAAAATTGCTTGACACCGAGTTGGAATTGGAATGTGGGCCACTTGGTTTAGCTTATCTTGAACCTTTAAAGGAGGCTCAAGGACCTGGGTAGTACTGCCCAAGTCCCTCCCTTTTGGTTAGGGCTAATTCAAGTGTATGTTGGCCTTGCACCTCTCTAGAGGTTTCTCCTTATCGACTCTTTTGGTTTGAATTGCTAATTGTAAGCAGGAAAACATATATAAGTGTATTTTTGAGTTCATTATTAACCTAGATGGAAATAGCTAACTTGAGATCTTGAAGTAAAAGCAAGCAAGAGCATTCATGTTGTGATCCTAGAGAAGATTTGTGTATTGTTATTATGTGTTGTTGCAGATATGGAGCTATCATCTATCCTCCCTAGGAGTTGAGGGATCTTCATCATTCTAAGGGCCCCTCACATAGGTGATATCATTATTTATTTATCATCATTTGAATCATCACATTATCATTGTTTTCAGCCTTTGCCCCCATGAGGGCATGGACTCTTTATCAATCAACGACGGTTGGAAGCTTGAATGCTATACTAAGATTTGACTGAGGCAAGTCCCTAAACATCATAACCTCCCAAACCCCTTTTTATCTTCTTGAGTGCAGGTTACATGAACAAGATCTAGAAAATAGAAAGCTATAGGAAGACTAAGTGCAAATCAGGGTTTTAGGATCTGAAGACAGTTATAGAATATTCTTTCATTAGGGACCTAGGTGGAACCACCTTGGTCCTCCTACCTTTTCTGGGTTTGGATCTGGCATCAGGTCAACATCTGGAACAACTTTCCAGTTCACACCTTCAGCTGATTCCTTCAATTGGGACCTGGGTAGTACCACCGAGATCCTCCGACACCTCTACTTTCTAGAGACATATTTTATAATTCTCTTGATTATCCTTGTGCAATTAGTTCCTGGGTTTCTGTTATATTCTCCCAATTATTAGCAAGTCATTGTAAAAATAGGGTTTTCATGCATTGTTATCCTAGGGTTTGAGAAAAAGACTAAGCTAAATCTTATCCATCTATAGCATACAAAAATTCAAGGTCAATAACTGATTCCTCCTTCATTTGGTAGTGATTTGGATCGGCCCTGTCCTTGAATGTTATATGGAAAAGGGTTTGATCTAGTTCATTATTCTAGTTATTGTCCTTCTCCTTTTTCATACAAGACATAGCCTAAACCAAAAATAAACTATTAGCAAGGAAAATTTTTTGTAGATTTTGAGCAAGATGCTAAGTGCCACTACTTCTATAGCTAGTTTTTTATCACCAAATCCTAAAACTGCAAGGTGAGAGAATATGGTGGACAATCACAAAAAGCCCTAAACTTTGAATGGTACAACAAAACATGGTCCTAGAATGATATCAATTGTTACGATCTTTCCAATAACAGATTAGCCAAATGATATAAATGTAGAAAATATGTGTTGCAAATGAAACATAAAAGAACAATATTTTATTGGAATCACATAATGACATTGCAAAATATTGTGGGCATCTTTGAGGGGGCAACCTCCTTTGAACAATGCACAATAGAAAATATTCATGAATGATCTAAGTTCCTAATGCTTAAACCCTCTAATTAAACTAATTCTATTGACGAGAACTACCACTTCTTGGACATGTGGTATATATACAATCAACTATTTAGGGATAACTTACAAAGCGAATACATCTAACATTTTATTTATAATGCCTAATACACAAATAAATAATTAAAATGAAGGGTCTTATCACATTTCTGTTGACCTACGAGAACACGTCCCCTTATAACATAATGACAACCCTGCCAAGGTATGTATAACTACTGCCACCCCTCAGATATTAAGAAGACATGAAAGCAATAAAGCAAAAACAAATATCAAATAGAGCAGTTAAAAACTAGGAACAAACAATGCCATAGGGTTACATCTGAAGCTAGAAGATGAATTCGCGATGGCAAACCTAACCCAAACAACCAAATTTGATCCTAAATAAAGTACAGAACTAACATAGAATTTGAGACATTCGTTTCATTCATTTAACAAAAAGATCACACTTTTAAAATAAGAAAGAATATTTTAAAATCTTCATTAAAAAATCTAATTTTTAATCAATAAACTCAATACCCCTTTCCTCTTCATTTACTTTCCAAAAATAACAAACTATTTAATTTATTTGTGCCAACGATTCTTAGATTCGCCTAATTTAGGGGAAGTTTATTTTCCTTTATAGGGATATCGAGTTTCATTGCGAAAGTGGATAATCATATATTAAAGCTTTACCTTTTCTTATTACAAGCACAATTACGCAGCTAAGAGTATATACTTGATTTTAATTTTAGGAACACGTCATACTTACGTTGCGACTTGCTAGGTCATGTTATGACGTGCAACAATCAACG
The DNA here is from genome assembly GCA_027924645.1 of Cunninghamia lanceolata. Classification (NCBI taxonomy): domain Eukaryota; kingdom Viridiplantae; phylum Streptophyta; class Pinopsida; order Cupressales; family Cupressaceae; genus Cunninghamia; species Cunninghamia lanceolata. The sequence continues at coordinate 2,407,259 of BSBN01001035.1, forward strand.
TGTACACTTTAGATCCTCTGACGACTCCAATACTCAATTTGATGGCCATGGTGACCACGTACAGACCACGACTCCTTTTCATTCTTCAATTTAGGCAGGCCATCCCAAACTGACCGAAATGTCAATTTGTTCCTTGGCAAATGGACAATCTCTAAAAACAAAATTCTACCCCCGGTATTAGACTAGTGAAAAATTCTACCTACCGAATTAGACTAGCGTAGAAATTCGACATGGTGTCCCCGCCAATAGATTCTATATATACAAGCACGCACTGTAAGAGAGAAGAGATAACGCATGGTGCCCCCGACAATACAAGTTGGAGTATTCGCAAGCTCCGCCACCGAACATGGTTAAAACGTTGGCAAAGCAGAAACAACGTACCATATTCGTCAACAGCCAAGACAAAACACACCCTTTCAAGGGAGTCCGAATGAGAAAATGGGGGAAATGGGTTTCCGAAGTGAGAATGCCCAATTCCAGAACCAGAATTTGGCTGGGGTCTTACTACAGCGCTGAACAGGCAGCTCGTGCTTATGACTGTGCTGTGTTTTGCCTCAGAGGATGTAAAGCTCAGTTTAATTTCACCGACTCTCTGCCGGAAATTCCGTCGGCCTCTTCACTATCTCCTGCACAAATTCAATCTGTGGCGGCCAAATTTGCCCTGCAAGAACTCTGGCAGGCGCCGGAAGACACTGCCGTATTTTCTGCTCCGGAATCCCAGTGTTGTATGGGCAGCCAGCAGATTTTGGAGGAGCAGGAGTTGACAGTGTTGGATTCGCTTTTTGGGGATATAAAAAGCAGCCAGTCTCTCAATTTTAAGGACTTTTGGACAATAGACGACGTTGTTGAGAATATTTATTTTCCCATGCTTGAGGAAGAAGAAGGAGGGCTTTTCTCGCAGCAGACGGAAGATTTGTGAGAATTCCGAAGGCAAGTCAAAATTCAAATGACCATATTTTGTCGTCGGGTTTGTGTTGCTGAGCGCAAAACTTTTACAGCGCTCTGAAACACTACAAGTCTACACTTCTTTGTTCTTTCCTATATAACCTCAATATAAATATTAAGTCGGAATGGTCAGGTATATTACGTGTATTCACACAATTTTTATCATCAGTTTGTTTTTAAATAAGGAATCATCTATGTAATATTGTCAATCAAGTAGATGATACAAGATGCAGAATATATATTTCTTTTCTATCATGTTAACTTAAGTTGTTATTGAAAAATAATTATAAAAATATATAAATTTCTTCAGTATTATGTTGTCAATTATATAACACAAACCTTTTCACCGTCCCCCATTAAAATAATTATCAAACATATATTTCTTCAACAAGGGTGGAACTTTGAACTCTTCTATACAATTTAAAATCATCCACGTTTTGTTTGAGATATCAGTACCTTTCAGATCAGATTTTTTAACCTGAATTTATTTTGCCATTTCATTTTTCTTTGGAGGGTTTGACTAAAATGGCAAATTTTGCATAATTTCCTCCTTGATAAACACTTTCATCTACAAATCAAATTAGATACAAATTAAGTTATTCAATAATTCAACACTACCGACAGAAAACAAGAGTAATGGAACTCTTCAACCAAAAAACGCAGACAATTTTGGATTCACATTTTGGACACCGTCAAATGTTCATATTTAGTAGTTAAAAACATTCAACTACAAAGTTCAAAGTTGTCCTCACACGTACCTTTGCAAGTTGATTAAGGATGCAGTCAAGGCAGAGAGGAAGGCGATCAATAGGCACTGCATTTGTTAATTGAATATCATTTCTAAAGCTACACCCATAAAGTAACTAATTACTATGAAGGAATAATGCACATTGTATTGTTTAGTTTAATATTGGTTAGTTATTTGTCAGTAGATAGTTGTAGTAGTCAGTTTGGAGATTAAGTTGCTAATTTGTATATATTTTCTTCCTCAAATGAATCAATAGAGATTTGGAAAGGTTTCTACCATTTTTGCATTGTTTTTCTTGTTGTGTAGATGATCTGCAAATCAACATTTTGATTTGCTTTCTAAATACCTTCAGTTGGGAGGAAGATTGAAGAAAAACGTAGAGAGAGAATTGCAAAGTTGTAAGGAAAATGCATCTGAAAATATTAGACAGAAGGTATAAGCAATATGCAAAGGGCGCCGAGTTCAAATGAAGATAGAAGGCGATGGGAAGGTGCGATGACTTCATTTGAAGATAAAAGCTGATGGGAAGGTTTTACGCTTTGATGATGTGAGAGCTGTTGCGATGAGTTTGTGGAAGGCGCACTTTACATTGTTTACTGGCTGTAGCAAAAGGAAGGCACACTTTACATTCTTCCTTGCCTACCATGATTGTTTGTGAATGCAAAGCTTTGACCAACATCTGCAAAAGACCATTGTTTTTGCTCAGTAGGGATCTCACATGCGAGGAAGCCAGAAGTTGGAGGAGTCAATTGTTTATAGACCCAAGTGGACAGAAGTTGGAGATTAAAAGCTTGTATTATCGACTGCCAAAAAGCTTTTGTTGCCGACTGCCAAGGAAAGCACAACACACAGGGAAACTAGGTTTCAATTACTTTTTAAATTTTGTGTTTCTCTCGCGTATGTTGTGGTATAAGCTTTTTTGAGAAAACATTATTATTTGTTTAAAGCAACAAACAACTATTAAAATATAAAGTCTATTTAATTGCATTCTCTAACTATATGTTCACATAAAGACACAATTGTCATGTAGAGATGTGTCTATTCATATGTTTTGTCTATTTAAAGGATCTTTTGACCCATAAAATATATATAGAGAAAATATATTCAAGCTCTCCAATTTTAACAATTGGTATCAGAGCATCAACTATCTTTGTGCCTGTGAAAAGCTGTAAAATTAATTTTTGGAAAGATTAAAGGTCAATTGAAGAATAAAGTATATTATACCAGTCATGGAGATGTTGAAGTTTGAGGAGATGATTACTAGATGCACATTTCAATTTGCCCAAGTTAGAAATAACATTAGAGGCGAGCATAGAAAGGAGCATTTGATTAATTATATTTGTGTGAAGATTGGAGATTTAGAGATATGATATCTATGATCTATTTGTCTATAATTTTGAGTGCCACTAATGTTTTCTACTCATAAGAGTGACAAGGGTCATAGGAGAAAGACTACGAGAAAGAACAAACAAACCAAAAGAAAGTTGTAGATAGTTCATTTGATGTTTCTTTTATCATGCATACATCCATATTACTACTAGTCCTTTAATTGTTGAAAGATTGGATCTACATCAAAGTCAAATAAGTTCATCTGGTTTAGATTGCAAAGAATTAAAATGACCGATTGAAGCTACCAAAACGAAATCCCAGTCAAAAGAAAAAAAAAAAGGAAAAAGGTGATTAGTACAGAAGCCACCCATAGTTTTATAAATGATTTTTTACCTATTGCCAAAGAAAACAAAAGGGATTGTAAAGTTAAATTGCTCCTATTTTGAATAAAAGGGAAGTTAATCACTTGTTTTTTAAAAAATAGTTGTGACCCATTTTCAAGATCCATCCTATTGGTGTATATGAGGCTTTTTATAATAAATGAAAGAATAAATATTTGAGGGATAATTATTGAAGATAGAAGAAATAATTTGATACAAAGGGAAAGGAGGTGCATAAAGATGCCAAAATAAATTGCCATTAGGTATTACTTAAGTGGTTCTTTTGTATGGTTAAAATTTAATGCTATAAGCAAAGCATTTGTTCATATGGGAAAGATTGGTAAAAGAGTGCAGAAAGAAAATAAAAATTTAATGTGTGAAAAGGATATTTTGGAAGAATAACTCATGAAAGTTAAAAAGAAAAATGGAGAATTGGAAGAAAAATCAAAGTAGTTTGATAAACAATCTAAAATCCTTGCAAAGGAAAATAGTTCTCAAAAGGATCAAATATAAAAATTGAAAGAACAATATAATCTGTTAGATCAATTACTTGCAGCATACCTAAAGGAAAGCATGTGTCTAAGGTATAAGCCTACATTATGTAATGTCTCATGTGATAAAAATGATTTGTGGTATTAATTTGATGAATCATTTGATATATTTGATATAAGTAAAGCTTTTATACATAAAGAGTGTAACGTTGGAGATAACAATGATTTTGAATCTACAAATCTTGCTAGTCCTGATGATAATAACAAAAAATGTTTTGCAAAGAATGTTGGTTTTAAGATTATGAAAAGAATGGGTTATGTTGGAAAAGGTTTGGGAAAGTATGGGAAAGGAATTAGAGAGCCCATTGAACCAAGTGTGAGGCTAAAAAATGAAGGCCTTAGATATGTTAGAGGTAAAGAAAACACAAATGATGTTATAGGTAATATAGTTATCTTAGTTCAAGAAATGTAATGTTCCCAATATTCTAAGCAAGGACATAAAAAATAATCTATTTAGCTAAGAATCTTATGTATCATTCTTAGACTAATCATATGGATGTTCAGTATCACTTTTTTGAGAGATGATTGCAAATGGATAGACTGTATTGAAGAAGATTGACACTTAGGAGAACATGTTGTAGATTATCTTACCAAACCTATGAGCATAGAAAAGTTCTCTTGGTGTAGGGAATCCATGAGCCTTGTTTCTTGTACTTAATTGATTTTTGGTTTTCCAATGGATGCATTTACAATGTATGATGCCAAGTGGGAGAATGCTAGGATTAAGGTACCATCAACCTTGTAAATCCTATGTATTTTATTATTCCTAATATTGTTTGTAAATGCATTCATAACAGATGAAGGTTTCATTGATGGTGGTAATTATTTTTTACAGGTATGGTAATTAATTATTTACTGGCAATAGTAATTAACTATTTACTATGAGGCATTTACTATTTACTGGTTAGAACATCTTTGAGAATGTAAATAAGGTGATAAGGTCAAACTAGGCACACATCTTAGAGTGGCTATTCTTGGGCTGATTATGACATGCACAAGAGAATCTTTGCATAAGCTATTGATAGTCTATGATGCATGTAACAACATCTTCTATTTTCAAGGGATTGTATGATAAACTACGCACCCAAAATAAAAAGATAATTTTAGTTAGTTATGACAACCTATAAGATGGTGTAAGAGGCTATGTTTAGCATACTAGTGAGATTCCCAATGTAGGATGTTAGAATTTTCCCAAGTTGGGATGCCACATTTCATGTATTTTCATTCTTGTATGTAGTTTCTATATAACAAGAGCTTGAGGAGGCAGAAGGTAGAAGTTGTGAGAGCTCATAGACAGACATGTGTAGTCAGATTGAATGCAGAATAGAAGGAAGTGAATGCATTATAATCTTATACAAAGATAATACATACTTGGCCTCTTTTCTGGTGAAGTTTTTTACTCAAAAGAGTTTTCTCCATGTAAATATTGTGTTATGAGTTTCATATGTGTTTTTTAATTTCTTTGTAGATGATTTACATTACTTTAAATCTCCATTTTGGTATCCTATGGATTAAATTTTAGATTTGCAACATAATTTCATGTTTCCATATTGTAATGGTTTGCCTTCATTTCTAACACATCCTATTGGTTTCTCTACAAACAACTTCATTCAAGAAACCATTAAAAAAGTCAATTTAACATCAAATTGATAAAGTAACTACTTAGATGGTGTTGCCAATGCTAAAATTACTCTTATGGTATTCAATCTTGCTTTAGGAGCATATGTTTCATTATAATCTATACCTAATTGTTGTGAGAAACCTTTAGCTACCAATCTTGCTTTGTGTCTTTCAATGGATCCATTAACCTTATATTTTATTTGGTAGGCCCATCTAAGTCCAATACCATCCTTTTCTAGTGGAGGATCTACTAACTCCATGTTGTATTTTTCAATAGAATCAATCTCCTTATTCATGGTCTTAATACAAACTCCATTCTTTATTGCATCTTCAAATTGTCTTAGTTCTACATGAATATGAGGTAGTAAAGAAAAATTTGTAATTGAATCAAGACTAATAGTGCCTTCATAAATTTCTTTGATATTTTTTACCTTCCTTGGAGGAGTCTAACTTGAACTAAAAGGAGGGCTTGATAATGGAGGTACTTTCAGAGCAGAACTCGAGCTTCTTCTTGGGCTAGTAGAATAAGATAAAGCATTCTATTCTAATTCTATAATTGTTGGCCTTTCTTGATATAAATTTTCATTCCATTTCCATGCATCTTTTTCTACAAAAATTACATCATGGCTACCAATCAAGTTTTCTTTCACTGGATTATACAACTTATAACCCTTTGTCTCTTCACTATAGATAATAAAAGTATATTTTTCACTTATATCATCATTTTTTTGTCTTTTCTATTCAACTATATGAGCATAAGCAATACAACCAAATATCTTAAGATGAGCCACACTAGGCTTTCTTCTACTCCATGCCTCATAACGTGTCATATTCTTTTCACTTTTTGTTAGACATCTATTTAGCAAGTAAACAGATGTAGCTACTACTTTAGCCCAAAAAATATATAGAAGATCCTTGGTCTTGAGCATACTTCTAGTTGTCTCTACAATTGTATGGTTCTTACATTCAACTACTCCATTTTGTTGAGAGGTATAATAGTTTGCAACCAATTGCCTTTGAAAACCATTATTTTTGTAAAAATCATGAAATTCATTTGAAGTACAAACTCTTCCACTCTACTTGTATGCATAGTCTTTAAGGAACAACCACTTTATTTTTCTACAAAAGATTTAAATTTATGAACTATAGAAAAGGCTTTTGAATTTTTGTTAATGAAACATACCCAAGTTCTTCTATTATAGTCATAAAAAAAGACCTATTTTTATTGAGTGATAAGGTCTGCATTGAATCATACATATCAACATGCACTAATTCAAGTGGCACTTTTTCTTTTCAATCTTTTCTTACTAGAAAAGAATCTTGATGTTGTTTACCAATAATATAACCTTCACATACTTGATCATCTTGTTTGATAAATTGTAATCCTTTCACCATTTACTTTTGAAAAGTGGTTTTGTCAAAGGGCCCTTGGTTTGTTGGTGAAGTTGAAAGGTTCTAAATGAGGCCATCAGGGATCAATTCTTGTTGAGTGAAAGGCCCTCGACACCATAAGGGATGAGGCTGAGATTGTACGCTAAGCGAATTTGGCAAAATGGATACCCCTCAGTCCTTGGATCTTAGCTGAAGAGATTTAGCCTAAGGCTCATGCTCCCATATTAGGTAATGAAAATGATCTTATGCATGATCTCCATAAAAAAAAAGTATTTTTAAGCCTCCATACCTCATGTGCCATAACCATGATTCATCATTTGAGACAACATTCAAAGCTTGTGTTTTTCCACACATAAGTCTAAGAGGAAAAATTCTATTTTGTAGCATACCAACATTTACTACAATATAATAACTATCATTTTTATCATAGATAACACATTCATTATTTTGAAAAATAGAGAAATATCCTTTAAGTTGTCTTACACTCAAAATTATGAGCTATTCCTAACACATATAAAACATCATGAATACACATTATTGCACCTTGTTTTGTCTTAAGTGTAATGGTTCCTTTGCCCATAACCTCAACTTCTTTATCATCTCCTTGTAGTACTTGTGTTTTAGGAGATTCATCCATCTTTACAAAGATGTTTTTATTTCCTATCATATGACTATTTCAAATGCTATGTAACACTCATAAATTTTTAGAAATTTCTTTTGTAACATCACATGCAAAAAACATGTTGTTTTGTTCTTTTTTTCTTTAGAAAAATTAGCACATTGCTTATGATTTTTCCAACAATCATGTTCATAATGACCAAAATTTTTGCAATAATGATATTTGTTGATAGGGAAGCAAGTAGAACCTACCATAGATTACTACAAAGGCCAAGCGAAGGGTATAGTTGACTCACAAAGAGGTATTTTGGGAAAGGACACACCTCTATGTATATATATAGGAGATACATACAAAGTAATATAAAGTAAGAGTGAAAGAGAGTAAGAGTTTATGTGAGATTGTGTATAAGGCAGAGACTCAGACCTACCGGTATGGATATGTATATACCTATTTAATAAGAAATGGATATAATGGAGATATAAGGATTGTGATACCATTGTATATGTGTTATGATGCTATGATTTACTTATCTTGTACCACATATTATATTTCCTTAATGTTTATTCATGTTTCTCTCATTGTCTGACTAGGGTATAAACTAGATTTATAGACTTGACTGAGGACCAAAACTTTGGATTGGTATCCCTCCCATTTCTTGCCAACATTTGGTTCTATTTTTGAGACTCTAGAAAAGGGAAGTGAAGAAAGAGAGAATAAATAGAGAAAGGAGAAGTGCGTAGTAGCACAAATAAGGAGACTTGAGTGATAAGTATTTTTTATGATCTATGAAAGATCTTGAATTCTCTTAAGTTCCTACCCTTGTGAGAGGGGGGTAGGAACTTAAAGGGATGAAAAATGGAATAGGGGGGAGGATCTAAAAATATCCTTGAATAGATGTAACTCTTCAAGATAAGCCAATCATGGGATATATAAGGATTAATATGATTCTAAATCAAAAACACCCATGGCAAAGGGGATAACAAAAGGTTAAGGGAAATCAGAGAAATTATATTAACTGGGATGGAGATAAGTAGAGAAGAGAGACATAAAAAACCCAGGAAAGGTAGGAAATGTACCATAGAAGAATGGAGAAGGCAGGAGAAACAAGTAGAAATCAAGAAAGAGAAATCGCGGGAGAAAATAAGTTGGATGAGTGCACCAATTAGGGTGCTACTGAGCGCGCCAAGGTGGGTGCTACCGGAGAGGAAAATATAAAGGGAAAAGAAAGAAAGAATGAAGAAGCCATAGAGGCTACCGCCAAGTTAATTCAAAGAGATATAGAGAATCTTGAGACTATTACAATACATATTGACAAGGCAACAAAATTTTTAAAGAGTATAGGAGGAAGAATTGATGCTTATGAGAAGTTGAGAAATTAATGGAGGGAAGAACATAACTAAACCCTAACTCTACCATAAATATACAAAACTCCAGAATATCAACCTAATTGGGCTAACATACAAATTAGAGTTGACAAACAATGGCAAGAATTACTAAACCCTATATGAAAACTTCAACCCCTAAATTTGGATGCAAATTACCTAGATCACCTAGTTAATCAGAGTATAATGAAGATTAGAGAAGATGTGGTATATAAAGATACTAGTTCCGATAATATAAGACAAAATAATGAAAAGTCGCCTAATGAAAATACAATGCCATTTACAAATGAAAGAATATCCCTGAGAATGAAAAAGTAATTTGAAGAGACACACACCCTTGACCAGGAGTCACCATGGGTGCCTTATAAATCAAGGAGAATTTTAAGAAAAGAGCAAGTTGAAAGTGAAAGAGAAAGAGAAGAAGAAATTAAGAACTATTTTGAAGAAATTTTGGGAGAAGAATATTTTGACATCCACTTGTAGAGAGATAAAGGAAGAGAATATAAAACCCTAACACAAAGGCCAGTGCCTAAGGAGAAGAAAAATGAGAAAGAAAACAACCACAAAACACTAGAAGGCTCAGAAAATAAAAAGAAAGGAAAATGGATGCAATTATCAAATTACCAGTATTTGAAAAGGACACAACTGAAGCTGCGGAGCATATTTTTGTACTAGAATCAATTTGGAACTAGAATGAGATAACTAAATATGAAACTAAGTTGTTTGACTTCATTGGGACTTTGCGGAATGACACATTAAAATGGTACAAAAAGGCTCAAGTCCCAAACATGATAAAACATGGGAGGAAGTGAAGAAGGAGTTCTTAGAGAACTTTGAAACTCTGGAAATACTAACTAAAGGGGTGAGTAAGATGATAGAATTAATACAAAGGGATGGAGAAACCATTAAGGAATTTGACAAAAGGTTTAAGGACATAGTTTGCAAACTAGAAGAACCACTGACTAAAAAAGTAGAAGATTGAGTGGTTTACATCCAGAATAAGCCTAGTTTTGAGAGCCTCTCTAGATGGGAGAATATTTGAAACATATGCGGAAGTAGTCACATTAGCTTTTTGGATTGAGGCATAGACATGGTGCAAACATGACAAAAACAAGGAAAATATGGAGTTAGAAAGACTAAGATTAGAATTGGAACAACTGAAACTTAAACAAGAAATTTTGACAAAATGAGAAGATAAAAGGACAAATATATGGTGTTCCTACTATACAAAGGAATGAAACATTTGTAATGAATGTCCAAAGCAAAAAGGAGAAAGACAAGCTGCCACAATGAAGGTGGATATAAAGGCACTCCCTACAAAGAACAACACTATCTATTATAGATTATGCAAAGAATGGGATGATCATGAAACACCAGATTTTCCATCACAAATGTTTAGGGTAAGAGAAGATGAGGATGAAAGTGATTCATGGTATAATTCAAATAACAAAAAAAAGCACACAATAATACCATGGCATATGTAAAAGGCCTAGCAGAAAGACCACTATATCTTCAAGACGAAGGTTACAAGTAATCTTCATGGAAAAACCAAAGGAACATGAATACTATCTAGAATACAAATCAAAATGTACCATATTAAAATAACTACAATAATGAGGATAGAGGGCAATTTGGAGGTTATAGAAGAGGCAGAGGCTAAGGTAGAGGTAGAAGAAGAAGAGATGAAGCCACTTGTTACAAATGTGGTAAACTAGGGCACTTTGCTAATGAGCATTGGGGAGAAAGAATAAGGCAATACTCATTCTGCAACAGTATAGAACATGACATTTTCACATGTGATAAGGCACAATAGTACTTTCAAAATGCATCACAACAAGAAAAAGGAGATGATTTGGATAAGAAAAAAGTGGCCAGAGTAATCAAAAGAGTCCCTAAGGAAGAAGGTCAAGTCCTAAGGACTTGTCAAAGAGATAATGACGGAAATACAAATCTATCTTCATTAGACAAATAAAACCAAATAAAGGAGGAAAAAACTAATATGGATAAAGGAAAAGAGAAACCAATAGTAGTTACAAGACATGGCATAAACACCAGAAGAAAAAGATATGAAACTACTGAATCAGAAAGAGAAGAAACTGAGGAGGAAGATATATTCTTCCCGGATAAAAGGCAACATGATGAGGTGGTACAAAAGACTAAACATATAATAATAGAAGAACAAGAAAAGAAAAAACAATGCAATCAATTCTTCACAGAAGAGGAAGTTGCAACACTAAAACAATTTACATCTCTAACCCAACAACATAATGTGATGGAAAAATTTAAACACTTTGCTAAATATTAGAATAAGGAGAAGATACTGTGAAACCAAGTTAGGCAAATTAGGTATAAATGAAAGACATTGGAAATAAAAAACCACTATTGGTGGATGCCCATATTAATCATAGAAAGGTCAAAAATGTAATGATAGACTTGGGTGCAGATATAAACATGATCACTAAGAAACTTTGGAAACAACTAGGGAGACCTAGATTGTCTCAAACATCTTACAATATTACTTTGGTAGATGGTTCTAGCATGTGAACCATTGGAACATGGAGACAAGTAGAAGTAATCCTGATGAGAATCAAATAGGTAGTAGATTTTGTGGTTGTTGCTATGAAAGAACAAGGAGATTCATTTAATATAAATTACTTGGACTAAGATGGTTTGTAGATGCCAATGGCATAGTGGATTCCCACAAGGAAGAACTATCTTTTGCAGATAGTAATAAAGGTCTATTCATACCTTTAAGACTACCAATGGATGAATCCTATATTGAAGAATCCACCAATGCAGAAGAAAATAATGACTACCATAAGAATATTTACATAATCTCAAGGTTGGAAATAAATGAAATGAAGGGATAACCAAATTCAACATGAGAAATAGAGGCAGAGAATGAGAATGACAACACTAATAGCGAAGAAGTCCTAGAAGCATGGATAAAAAATGAACCAGAGATAAAAACCTAAAGAATGACAGGGATAATGAGGATATGCATCGTTCAATCCAGTAAAGAAAACATACCGCAATCCTCCGCATTAGGGGAAAATCCACTGCAAATGGTATGCACCATCAAAAAGGACCCAAATGAAAAAGAATCTAGGAGATCTCATCATATTATGAAAGGAATCTCTCATATCAAGTTACCAAAGTTCTCAGGGGTTAAAGACCTACAAAAATATTTGAATGAGATGAAGACAATCTTTGCAGAAGAACAAAGAAGAATACAAGCAATACAACATACATTAGTATGTAATGTAGCAAACTGGTGGTCAACACATAGAGATTTAGTTCAAGCTTAACATACATTTAAACTTCTTATCAAGGTGAGATACGTACTAGAACATGGAGAATACGAAGAAATATCTAAGTATGAAGGCCAAACTCTACCGTAAGATCACTTAACCACTTGTATAGTAGCATGGGAAAACATAAAAGAACATAGAAATGATATATACACCCACTTGTTCTACTGGACATTAACACCTATAGTCCAAACTTAGTATATCAACCAAGAGAGAATAAAGGAAACAAGGGATTGGGAAGAAGTACAAGCTGACTTCATACATGCATTCTCCTTTTGGAGTCTGAAAAAATCTATACATGTTGCACTTGGGAAAATAAAAGAAATAATAATTCAACAAGAAATAAAGGAAGAGAAAAATGAACTGGAGTACAGCACACCACCGCCAAGATTTGAAGGGATATTGAAATTGGTGGAATGGATAGATCAACAGTCAAGGAACATGGGTCAAAAATGTTATAAAATGACAAAGATAGATGATGAGGATAATGAGGAGATAAATATTGAGGTGCAAGAAGGAGAAACAGAGATAGAAATATTGAATGAACAAAAGGACCAATATTACAAGGAGCCACTGAAAATTAGAGAGGAAAATATTGCAAAGGAAGGTGATCCTAAACCGGTGAAGATTGGAGACTATTGGAATGAAAAAGTAGTAGTGTAGGTAATTGAGATTCTCTCTGAGTTTGAAGATAAATTCCCAAGAACCTTCACTAAGATGAAAGGTATTAAAGAAGTAGGGATAATGAAGATACAAATAAAAGGAGTGAAACCAGTCAAGAAAATGCCATATAGAATCAATCCTAACATGAAGAAAAGAGTCAAGATAGAAATTGACAAGATGTTAGCAGCAGGAATCATAAAACCTATTGAAGAAGATGTTTGGATCAGTTCAATGGTGGTACAAAACAAGAAATTAGGAGAAATAAGAATATCTAGAGACTAAAGAGAGTTAAATAAATCTTGCATCCATGATCCATTCCCTACACCCTTTACAAAAGAAATTTTGGAATCAGTTGCCAAAAGGGAAATGTATTCATTCATTGATGGATTTTCTGGCTATCACCAAGTCAAGATAAGAGAAGAGGATTAGCCTAAGACAACATTTGCATCTGAATTGGGATCCTACATGTACACAGTGATGCCTTTTGGACTTAAGAATGAACCAACAATCTTCAGTGGAATAATGGTAAATGCATTTAAAGAATTCATTCATGATTTCTTAAATGTTTATCTAGATGACTGGACTATCTATGACTTAGTGAAAGACCACACACAGACCTTGAGAATGATGTTCAACAAATGTAGAAGTCTACAAATTTCATTAAATCTCAAGAAATGTACATTTGTGGTTCCTTTTGGAACTCTCCTAGGTCGCATCATTTGCAAGGAAGGGTTGATGGTAGATCCCTTGAAAGTAACTTTAATCCTCACATTACCACCACCTAAAACAACATTAGAAGTCAAAAATTTCTTAGGCTAAACTAGGTATCACTGGAAGTTTATAAAGGGTTATTCACCAATTGCAACACATTTAGAAAAATTGCTCAAAAAGATAAGTGGAAGAAACATTGAATGGAATGAGCAATGTCAATCTTCTTTTGACATACTAAAGCAGCAAATTACTGAAGCCCATATCTTGATATTCCTGGATTGGAACATTCCTTTCCATGTTCATGTAGATCCCTTAGACATAGTAGTAGGTGCCATATTAAAGCTCAACCTAAAGGAACTAAAGACTATCCTATAGCGTTTGCTAGTAGGAAATTATCAAAAGATGAGAAAAATTACACTACAACAAAAAGGGAAGCACTAGCAATGGTCTATGCACTACAAAAGTTTAGACATTACCTACTATCTACACCCTTCACCTTCTTTATCGATCATGAACCACTAAAATACCTATTAATCAAACTTGTCATACAAGGAAGAATATGTAGATGGCTGTTACTATTCCAAGAGTTTAAGTTCAACATTAAAGTGAAACTTGGGAAACAAAACCAAGGCCTTGATTATCTATCAAGAATTGAAACAGGGGAAGAGCCTGATAACCATGAAGAAGAACTCCTTGGTGCAAACCTATTTAGGGTCAATGCGGTACCACAAGAACTGAAAGATATTGCATATTTATTAGCCACAGGAGAATGTCCAACCAAGACATCTCCACAAGACAAACTAATTCTTATACGGAAGGCTTTTCACTATACACTTATCAAAGGAGAACTACATAGAAGAGGGAAAGATTATATAATTAGGAGGGTGGTGTATGAACATGAAAGAGAGGATATTATAAAGGAAGCACATGAAGGGATAGTGGGAGGACATAACTCTAGAGACTTAACAACAAGAAAGATCAAACTAGTAGGCTTGTGGTGGCCTACCCTATTCCAAGATACTAAAAGATATGTAAAATATTGTGACATTTGTCAGAGAATGGGTAAACCTACTGCTAGAGATGAAATGCCATTAAGACTGGTATCAACACAACTTTCCTTTGAGAAATAGGAAATTGACTTTATTGGACCCATAGATCCGCTGGCCAAACAATCAAAATCAAGATACATCATCACCAGAGTAGAATATCTTACAAAATGGGCATAATCTATACCTACAAAAGACTCTACCACAAAACTTGCTGCAAAGTTCCTCTATGAGAATATAATCACTAGATTTGGATGTCCACTCAGTATCACAAGTGATTAAGGAAAGCACTTTCTAAATAACATGATTACGAAGTTACTACAATCCTTTATAATAGTAAACAACAAGAGAAAACCATATCATCCCTAGGAAAATGGGGCAAGTGAGGCCTTAAGAAAGATCATTGGTAATACACTGACAAAAATGTGTGATGGCAATAGAACAGATTGGGACCTAAAAGTACCTGCGATACTTTGGGCCTACCACACCACTTAAAAAGATATACAAATTTCACACCCTATGAGCTAGTCTATGGCCTAGATGCTACTATACCAGTACACTTTATACTTCCTAACTTTCATACCACAAAGACTTTAAAACTAAATGCAGAGGAATCCTTGAATTAGATAACTGAGGAACTGGAGAAAATGGATGAAAATAGGTTGATGGCCCAGCCTATAACATGAATCTTGAGAGAAAGTGACAAAAAGCTTGGCATGGCCGGAACCTACAAAGAAATTTTTTTTGAAGGAGACTTGGTACTTTTGTATGATAGTAAGTTTAAGAGATAGGGAAAACTTAAAATTAGATGTTTAGGACCATATTACATACATGAAATTATAAAATCCGGAGCTGTAAGATTGAAAGATATGGAAGGAAGAATCACTACCAGATATGTTAATGAAGCTTGCTTGAAGCATTATCACAAATCTCTGGGATGAAAAGATAAAATGTGGTGGAATTTAAACATGTAACATACTAACTATATCATAGTGTAGAATAAAGTAACCGTTAGCAGCTTACAACAATAAATGGCTAGAAAAGCCCATGAAAAACATAATGGGTAAAAACAATAAATGTAAAAAGAAACTTTTAGGGCTATTTATACCTCAATCCGACCTAAAATCCTCATTTGCATCCTAACAAGCTGAGAAAATTGAACTTTGAGCTACAAAGCAATCAAACCCTAGTTGACAAACTGTGAGAAAGACGAGATGGCTACACCAATGCTCATCGATGTGACAGAGAAACCAAGGCCTAAATACAAGAAATACCCATTCAAGGAAATGGAAGTTGATGTAAAGGAGATTTTTCTAATGTTCCAAGGGATGTGGTCTACATTGAAGATGTTAGGAAGTACATCCATGCTACAATCTCAGAGATAAACCTTATAAAGTTTGATGAGCTAAGGGATACACTACTCAGAGATGTAGGGTACTCTAATGAATACAAGAACTTTGTCACCAAGAAATTGGATATATGGAAAGATTATCCATATTTCAATGATGCCCATGAGTGGGTAAGGATAATTCTTAGTTAGATCCACAATGAATTTATCTATTTGGACAAACCCTACTGCATAACAAAGGATGCAATCAGAGTGGTGACTGGACTTAGCTCAATAGAGCCAGTACCAATAATGAATGCAATCAAGAATGATAAGGTTACTGAGTTGAGAGGAGCAAAACCTGATGGGCAAAGCCTCAATGTAAAGGATATCATAGATCTAGGGGTCTAGTATGCCACGATGGGAATAGCCTACAAAATATACTATACCAATAGAGAGGGTTTAGCTACCGCCACATCAATACACACTGCATACTAAATGGTGAAAGAGGGAAAAGATTTTGACCTTTGTGAAGTGATGAAGGAGCATCTAATGGAGAACCTAAAAAGAACAAAGGAGTCAAACTACAATTTTTGGTATGGTACTCTTATTATATTCCTAGTATTCTATTTTCTCAATGAATTACCAGGATTCAAAGGAAAAATTTGGCAACAACACCTATCAGTTGCCACACAAATAAAACATCACATTAGAATTTTTAGTGACACAAGAACATTTAGCACCATGTATTGGGGTTTCTTCAAAACCTTATATTTAGATATCCAAAATAGAGAAAGACTACCATATGAATCGGTGAAGCAATATATGAATCATATTACTTTCATGGTAGATAAAGATTACACTTACATGGAGGCAATAGAGCATAGAACTTTCTAGATACCTATGTTTCCGTATGAAGTTTCTAAGGTAGAAATAAATGCCTATGCAGAGAATTTAATGAGCAAACCCAAAGATACTGCAATAGAAAGATTGGAACATATAGGGAGGTAATGGATAAAATGCATAAAAAGATTATAGAGGAACACTTGGAGAAGCACAAAGATAAATTGCATAAACAATGGGAAATCCCACCTCCGAAGGGTACATCCACTAAATTTGCCTCA
This sequence comes from Cunninghamia lanceolata, assembly GCA_027924645.1. Lineage (NCBI taxonomy): Eukaryota > Viridiplantae > Streptophyta > Pinopsida > Cupressales > Cupressaceae > Cunninghamia > Cunninghamia lanceolata. The sequence goes on from BSBN01001035.1 coordinate 2,424,407, forward strand.
CAAGCCACTGCAGAAGCTCTACAAGCTAGACCCTCTGCTCCGCAAGAGCCCACTACATCACAAACACCAAGAAGATTAGGAAGAAGTGCATCTGTGACACCTAGTGCACAAATATTACCGCATCCTACTGCATCATCACAAATAGTATACACCAGTAGGAGGATAACATTAAAAGCATTAGTATAGATGAGTGTTGAGAAGAAAAAGGGAGAAAGACAAAAGAAACAGACTAAAAGAAAGAAGAATGAATACCCTGCAGAGGAGGTAGACGAGGAAGAAGGGGAAGAAGAGGTATCAAAATTGATAAGAAAAAATAAACTTGTAGATAGAAGATATAAGACACACCTCATGTAGTACATATTTCAATAGGAATTCTTTGTCATCTATTTTTGAATCTATTGTTGAATTCATCTAGCATCTCCATTGTAGCTCTTTTTACGATCCTGAGTTATTCTAGAAGTTTCATATCATCACCATTTTCTTTGAATATGTCAATTAGAGTTTGACCAAGTTCATCCTAGTCTACTATTGAATGTGTAGCTAGAGAGTGATACTAGTCTAAGGCATTTCCTTTGAACAAAGTAGCTAGAAACCTTATATAAATGTTTTGTTCAACTATATTGTGAAGAGTATAGTTATTTACCATGTCATGGAGATCCTTAGTTGGGTTTGGAAAATTTTTCCTAGTGTATTGTGGTAATGAATGTAATGCTACATCAAAGATGGATCCCCATATATTAGGAGTAACGGGTGGTGCTAGAGGTCCCCTTGTATTCCATGCAAGAAATATTCTAGGTTGCAAGATAACCATATAGACTTTTTATTAGATAATCTAGGATAAGATTTAGGGACCGGTCATTTCTTGTTTGGAGAAAATACCAAAGGTGGAACTAAGATATTTGGATTAGCCTTGGTTGCTGATTTAGTATGTTATGATCCTAATATGATATATTCCTAATTATAATAAGTTAAGCACTTGTGGCATGCTTAATCTTATATATTCATTTATTAGTCTTAGTTATTCCTTAAGATAACTTAGTTAAGATGAAGGGGTGTGTCTTTATATAGTTATGCATATAAATAAGGAAGAAATAGACTCTCTCAAAGCATCATATCATCTAATATTGAATTCACATATTTTTTTATGAAAATTGAACTTGACATTATTCCTAAAATTACCAAATAGATTCAGAAATGTTCTCTATCCTAGAATTGGGGGAGCAGATGTAGTTTTGGGTGTATAATGGCTTAGATAGTTAGGAATAATGACTTTCAATTTTCAAGACTTATCCATGGGTTTTAGTATACGTGGGAAAAACTATAGACTTAGAGGGATACAATCACCACCAAGTCAAATTAATAGCTCCCATAGGATGGAGAAACTACTTAAGAAAGGTTCTTATAGCACAAGGGCACAACTACATTTTGCACAAGATGTGAAAATTCAAGATCAACCAAAGATTCAAGAGATCATTCAACAGCATCAACATGCATTTAAAAAACCTAAGGGTCTACCCACAGTCAAAGACCATGATTGTGCCATTGAATTAATACCAAGAAGTATTGTTCATCCCAATAAAAGTGCCTATTCATCCCCAATGATTATGGTTAACAAGAAGGATGATTCAAGGAGAATATACCCACATTATAGGGAGCTCAACAAGCTCAATTTTAATGACAACTTTCATATGAATCCTAGTATTGATGAATCGGTAGATGAATATACTAATCTAGTTTTCTTTACTAGGTTATATTTGCATTTAGATTATCATCAAATTCAACTAAAGGAATATGATATAAATAAGACTACATTTAGAACACATCAGGGCCATTATGAATTATTATTTATGTCATTTGGTACATCATTAATACCCAATCAACTTTTCAAAGCCTCATAAATTCAATGTTCCACCCATTTTTTCAAAAAATGGTGTTTGTATTCTTTGAGGACATATTCATCTATAGTAAAACATGGAATGATGAACAATTCATAGAAAAGATTCTAGAGTTACAAAGTGTTGAGGGAAATGATTTTTTGAAGGGAATGGGAATGTGAGGATCCTAGTATGGTATATTCCTAATTATAATAAGGATAAACACTTGTGGCATGCTTAACCTTAATAGATGCATTTATTAGTCTTAGTTATTCCTTAAGATAACTTAGTTAGGATGAAGGGGTGTGTCCCTACATAGTTATGCATATAAATAATGAGAGAGACTCTCCCAAACCATCCTATCATCTGATATTGAATTATTTTCTTGTTATATTTTCATGGGGCCTCATTTGGCGATCCTCTTTTCTTTAATTCTAATGTTGATCATTTTATCTCTAAGTTGTACCAATAGCATGATATCAACACTCTTTTTCCATATTTTAGATACTTTGAACCCCGTGATCCATAGTATGAAATAGGTGAATTGGTAGATCAAACAGTGCAGGAAATAGGATGGGTCCAAAGCCAACAACTTAGGCACTGCATTGCAAAAGGAGGAAGTCAATGCCAAATGGGCAAGAAAATTACAACATATGAAAAATAGAGAACACATGGAAATTTAGCATAATTAAACTACTAGATTCTTATAGCATAGTCAAAATAAAGAAAGATAGATATACATATATCAACAGCCTATAGTGAAAAATCCACTACAATTTCATTGTAGGTGGTCACTGTATATTTAGATTATTAAACATAGGTTTTGCTCCTAATACTTTGCAAGGTGATAGAACTACCCTAAGGAATCTAAAAGAAAATAATATTGACTATGGATGAGATATAAAGCATAAAGGATTCCAAATCATGTTTCCTATCATCTAACTACTTACAGGTCAAAATAATCCCTAATTAGGGAATTCATCCTTGATTTCATCAAAGCCTCTCCCTGTGAGGATGATAATATCTACAATAAATATGACCACTTTTCAAGATCAAACCTTAGATGAGGTGCCTATAATACATCAAGCCTCAAGGTTACCTATTACAAGACCATATTCCTCCTTAACAACTAGTAAACCAAGCACCAACAACAAATATCTCATGGATTTAATACCAAAAGAAGCTAGCACAAGTAATAGAGCCCATGTCTTTCATGACCATATCAATACCAATAGAAGAAGTTTCTTAATTAACCCTTATCCTTCAACTCCTCTCTTTCTAGAATAGTAGATCTTAGCAACAACCCTCAAGTGATTGACATGCTAGCAAGGTGAGTGAATCTAAAACCAACATTAAATCCTAAGGATTACCAAAAGGAATAAAAAGAAATCAAAATTAGGCCAATGAGAAAAAAAAACTCATCTAATCAAAGAAAACCTTCCCAAAACAAATGATGAGAAAAGGGTAGAATATGATATACAAATAGAAAATAGAAAAAAAAAATAGTAAGCTATGATCCATATAGGTGGCCAACAATAGATACGTTTATGATACTTAACACCAACAAAAAGCATTATTGAAGTTACAAAGCTAGGCTACATATGCAATCAGGTAGGCACTAGACAAATTTAAAAGATCAAAGAATCTGGTTAGCACAATGGAATGTGCTTACATAGGAAAACATAGATGATATAGCATGTGACACACTAGACACATAAGGAAATATGGAAGAGATAATGCCCAAGGTACAAAGATATTGAGAATCCAATAATTACATACTCTATCTCAAATGTAGCAAGGTTATCAAAATAAAATGATGATGGAGGAAACATTAATAATGTACAAGATCATCAAATACAATTTGACGAAACTTTAGATTCTATGAAAATGATTGAAAAACTATAATATTATAATTAAGTTATCAAAAATCTGTAATCTATATTGTAGCTTTAAAATTAGAAAAGATCAAAGCTCTGGTTAGGAAAATGAAGGCTAGCTAGAAAAAACAAGGTAGCTTTGATAACTCCATCAATCCATTTCAGAATAGCTAAACCTAAAGAATGAGTTGTAAGATCTTTTAATAGGATAAATCAAAATGCTCTAGACATGGACCTATTTGAAGAGTTCAAAATTAATGATATAGTAGAATAAAAAGAAAACTTGTTAAAACAAATAGGCATAATTGGTGAACTAAAAGAACCAGTCTATTTTGAAAAAAAAAATTACATGAAGAAGAATAAGAATTCTAAATGAATCTCAATTACACTATTAGCATGGAAGTGAAAATGGGTAAGAAAATAGGGAAATGCCTAATATCATTGCTAACTTATAAACTAGTGAATTATGGGTACAAATATGGGAGATATAGTTAGATGACATTCTAGAACCAACACAATTTAGATCTACCACTACATATAGCTACCTAATTAATAGATAATATTTTTGATCCTTATGATACCATGCCACGATATTGTTTGATTTTTTTAGCACTTCTTTTATTCTACATAGTCTTGGACAAATGTACAAAAGATTAGTTATGCTAATAGATCATTTTTTGGTAATTTGAGAGATTTATGGGAAAGACTTGTAGAAAGATGTTCTACAAATAGTGATAGATCTATTGATGATGATGCTTTGGGAAGATCTAATATATGTGAATTAGGAATTGATCAACTAAAATTGAAAATTCTTTCTCAATTCTATATCAATAGAGAAGATAAAGCAAAAGAAACCATTGCACAATATTATATACCATGAAATTATGCAATATTTTAAGATTTAATAAATATTGTTTAACAAACAAAAGTTTGCCTATAGATTGGGTGATTAGAACCGACAAACTCTAAAAGGGCACTTCATAATATATTTTCCGTGTAGATTAGTAGAATGGGAATAACATTTCATTAAAACCCATGAATCTAAGAGATTACAAACTACACCATATTTGACATAAAAGGTACGATTCATGAAAAGATAAAAAACCATGTTTACAAGGTATCATTAAGAGAAATAAGGATCTTTATAATCCTTCTTGTAATTTCTATGGTTTCTACAAAACCACTCTAGCTCATAATAATTGGGGTTAATCTAACTCCACTTCATGCTCATGTAATAATTCTAATCAATCAAAGTTCCCAATTCATATATTACATTCAAAGGATTACCATAAAGAAGACCAAATTTTAAGATGGTATGGTCAACCATCATATTCCCATAGACATAAAGCCACTTTAATAAAATAGAGCTAATTGAAAACACACAATTTTACAAGTCTCTATATGTTTTATGTAAATGGAAAACTCCCCATGTAGTGCCTCCTCATGTTCATTGTTGCATCTGAAAAAGCCCACATTATGATACTAATTTCCTAAGGAAGAATCATAATTTTACTATTGAAGCTTTGTATATATCTCTGCAAGTGCAATCATGGTGGGATGTTCTACCCATAAAAGAAGCATTTCAATGATATTGACTATTTTAGACCTTTTCTTTATCTTCACTAAACTCATGTAGTAAGGCATCTCTAAATTTCTATCTAAATCCAAAGTTGAGTGGAGCACACAATTTTCATTACTCAGGATGTGTCCTCTTAAAAAATTAGTAAAATCTAATATATATTCTCTCAAAAATTAAGAAATAAACACCTAACCTAAATCTAAGCTACCTTTCCACAAAAGGGATTTACAAGATAATTAATGGAACTTAAATAGTGGGGGAGCATGCCCAATGTTATGTTATATTTTTGAGACGAAAATAGGACTATATTGTGTGCTATTAATGTTTGGCTCTCTTAATCTTTATCATTTAAAAAAAATGTATTTGTAAATTACATTCTAATAGAATTCTTATTATTATCACATCTTCACATTTTGAGTGTAGGCATCTGAAATTACTTATGAAAGTTTTGTTTTTGTTGATTCTACAAAAAAGAGGCCACTTTTGACCCAATTTTTTTCCCTCATTTCCATGTACTTACCTAGCTATAAATAGTAAGAAGTGTAGAGATATATTTTTTAATGTTGTAAGTGACAAACGAGTGTCATTTTCCAAGGATAATCTAACTTATGTGTCTCCAAATCTATGTATGCATTGTACAATCCTATATGTTGATCAAAGTCAAAATATTCCTTTTTTCTCTATGCCAAGTCAAGTTGAATACTTTTTATCAAGTTCATAGCTTCAACCTCATTATGTAGCCATGAACTTGGTCTATAATGACTTATAGATTCTATCATCTAAATTATTCTATAAATAGACTTCTAGACAATGATATTCTTTGTCACAATCTTAGGTTTTACCTATCGAGTTGGCAATATTTAATAATACCTTGATATGCAACATGCTTCAAACATGCATATGAATTCTAGAATGATTGTTAGGTGATTCACATGTGATAGTATGAGTGTGATTATATAAGCTAGATCCCTTTCTTGATTGGAGTGTTTGCATGAATGATTGTTCTTGTGATAATCAATGATTCTTTGTATGTAAATGGGTACATGTTTATGTCTTTTTATACATGAATATTACAACCAAATTGTAAGATGGGTCTACTCCACTAGATTTTTATTTATCTATTTATTTTTGATGAATATTCCTATTTAACTTTATATTAACTATTTATTTATTTTTTATTCTACAATTAAAAGGATCAACCTCAAGACTGCAAGGATGATCCTGTAATTGTGAACACGATCTAAGTTAGACAACCAAGTGGATCTATGCATGGTAGGATTAGATTATGGATACTGATTAGATTAATGATTATAATCTATCAAATAACTTGATTGGACTATGATTGTGTGCACATGTACTTGCATAGGGATAAGCGATGAGCATAGAGCTAGGTGCAAGCAAGGCTAGGTATGTGGGCCTAACTATTCACAAATTTTCTCATTTTGACTATATTAATATATTAAGGTGTTGCCCTAAAATACATACAAATCTAAATGGGAAGATGCATCATTATAATCATTAATAAGAAAAATTGCAAAGAATATTACATTTCTTTAAAATGATTTTCATAGAAAGATACTAATGCTAGGTTATTTATAAATGCTTTTGCATATATGTTATATTCAATATTTTATTCTATAATCACTTTACAATTTATTATTTTAGGTAGCTCCATATATTAAGATGCAGCTATTTAATTTCACTTGGTTTTCTATTTTAAAATGTTAAAACCAAATACCAAAAAGTAATAATTGTCAATTTGTTGTAAAATATTTGAACTAAATACATAATAGGTGTGTTGCAATTTTATATTCCAATTATTAGATAATCATTTTAATATTTTTCTAGAAAAGATTCTTGAATAAGTGACAATGAAGACACCATTATTCTTGTTAATTATATTATGTGTAGTGTTTCATTATTTATCTCAACAAAATAATATTTGAACAAGTACAAAAAAATATTCTATAAGAATGCAAAAGGTTCATTCTTGGATTTACCCCCTCATGGGTAGAGGGTAGCTCATGGGGATTATGGTTATAGTGATGTGTGTTAAGACTTCACTACACAAGTCCTACCCTGTATTGATTCCTAAAACCAAAGTGAACAATTTAAAAAGTTTTATTTTTCAAATATATAAATTATTTAAATTTTAGAAGTTTATTTTAAATACCATCATCTTCATGTAAATATTTTTCAATAAATTTTAGAAAGTATAATTTTTTATTAAAAATAATAAAAATTTGAATTTTTTTTTTAAATATCTAAATAATATATAATAAAAATTATTAATTCCTTAAAATAATTGTATTCTTTTTAATAAATATTTATTAATATTTAATTTTAAAATGAATTAATTTATTGATATATAAATATAAATTGAAGTTATTTAAAAGTAAGAAAATTATATTAAAGTGTTATTCTAAATTAGAAAATAAACCCAAAGTATTGTAAATATTTATTACATTACCTTATTTTACATGAATATATATTATTATGCCGAGAGGCATTATAGTGGCATCATAAGATGTATGTACATTTTTATTCTCTCGATTTAAATTGACATCTACTAAACTATCGTAAGGTAAAATATTTAAAGTTAAACTATTTAATGTTTTGGATAGAGGGAATACTTTCCCCACTATCCAGTGCCTCCCATATTCTAGAAGGAAATATGGGGAATGTTTGTGTAATGCCCTCCCTAAAAAAACATCATTAAAATATAATAATAATAACTTAATAAAGTAGAAAGATGAAGAAATGAGATGATGGAAGGAAATACACTTACACTAATTCTAAGATCTCCCTATAAACAAGTTAAAAACAAAGAGAGAGAAGCTTGTTGGTAACAATCTGAGTCAAAGAGATACATATTAAATCAGATACTTTATAATTTAATAAAAGTCTAACTTCAACTAAAAAGAAATTTCTATTAACAATGTATTAAGTATGCCTATCAAAAAAAGATTATCCCTAGTGAATTTGCCATGCTTGATACTATAGTTAAACTAGTTTTGATATCATAATATTAATAGTATAAGGAAAACCTGAGATAATACTAAATTTAAGAATGTAATACATGAATTCATCAACCTGTAGCATTCACACTTTCTCTTTTACACCACAACACTAAATCTATTATGTGTTCTAATTATAGTTATAGACAAGACTCAACTACACTGAAGCATATTATTAACAACTATTCTTCAATAAAATTATCACACATTTCCATTCTCTATAAGATTCTAAAGATTATTTCAAACTACACCTAAATTTATATATATAGCTACACAGGAAAAAAACAATTTCAATTTATGTATATATACGACAGAACACTGTAGTTAATACAACATACACGAACAATGATTTTAGATCATTGGAAAACAATCATACTCCACCCATATAAACATACATCAGTCTTAAAATAAACACCCAAAGCAAATATAACATATCTTACTATTCACAAATGACTCCATAGGAAGAGGTAACTAGAATTATTATTCTATAATGAAGATATAATGCATTCTTATTTAAAATAGATAGTATCAAACGTTATGGAGATTATGGTATTGGTGGCCAAGGGTCGACCCCTATTGTTAAAAAAGAAGAAAGTTGAAACTAATTCCATGAATCGATACCTAAAGAGGTGTCGATTAACTTTTGTATTGCCTATAAGTATATTAAAGGAATTGTTTGTCGATAAAAATTTAAATGAATATACACTAACATTTATATATATATTTGTTATGTATCATACAATGTTTAAAGTTGATGTTAAGTGATATCATAGCAAGATGATAGCAAGATAGTGCCTTGGCGGTTATACAACCAATTCCAAGAAGTTGCTACCATTAATATTGGTGGCAGTGCTAAGCTGTGGCGTCCATCGACCCCAGCCAACTCCTCTTCTGCATAAGGTTTATAGGTGCTGTGACTTCTACTGCCATGGGCACCCTATATTAAACATTAACATAAAAAAATAATTACATCTTTAAAAGAGTAAAGACACAGAATATATCGTCTATACATAATGTTTAAAATACACAACTTTGCAATCGCTGAAAGTGTAGACACAAAAATATAATCAATCTTCATCTACAGAGAGTTGCAAATTATAATAAATTTAACTAGAACAATAAGAATTTACTATCATTTGTATCTTATAAGAAACACATATAGAATTAACTAATTTCTATGTTTATAACAGTATCACATATATTTATTAAACTAATAAAATTTTTGCACACATATTACATAACACAAAATTTTAAAGAAAGATCCATTACTTGGATGTTTTCAAGATTGGATATAACAATTCTTTGCTTACATTTAGTTGATACACATCAATCTGTAGCACTGTTTCATTCATACAACAAGCTGGATCAGCATAATAATATAATTCCAATTGTCTCCATGCAATAAACATAGTCTGAGTTCTATTTGGAAACTTGCATCACCCAAAATAAAGTAGCCTAGTTCTGCTCACCACCCAACCATAGGAAAGAGGATTCCAGTCCACCCTCGAGCTGGAAATAAAACCCAATGCTCAAACATAAAACAAATGAATAATATATCAAGCAATAAAATCAATAACATTGGACACACACACAAGAAAACCCACATATGGATTTTCAGTGAGGGGAAGAAGGGGGATTCCTCTTTGGGGCATAAATGTAGCTCCCTTTTACTCTCATTATCATAGCCAACCAACCATTCACCAAACTCTCATACAATCTCCCAAACTCCCATTCTCCCAATCTTCCATCCATTCTCCCAATCTCCCATTCATTCTCCCAAACTCCCATTCTCCCAATCTCCTATTCTCCCAATTCTCCCAACACAACCAGCCACAACACCATCACCAACTCCACAAAACCCCAAAAGAGGCTCCCCATCATCCTTAACCCCACATGAGGGAAGCTCTCCACTTGTTTGGAGAGCAGTTCCCTTTACAAACCCAACCCTCAACAAACAAGCATAGATTTTTTTATAAAAACAAACACATTACTTGCATACAAATCATTGAAAATATTACAAGAAAATATGCATACCTTGGCTGTCTAAGTTAGGATCAACCCCACTAAACTTCACCAAAAAGATGCACAATCCAGTTTTTCCAGCCAACAATCCAACTCAAGCCTTCATTCCTCTTCCAAAATCCTCATCTTTTTCCTATTCCAGAACATACAACAGACCCAAGAACCAAGAAGGATCTCTGTTTTCAAGAAATCTACAGCACTTTTGATTTTCTAGAATCAAGAATGATTCACATCCCCCTCTTTTTAAAATAAGACTTTTTTTTTAACACTTTGCATTCCCTTCGCATAAAATAAAACAAATTCAAATTAACACATAAAAAATGACTCCTACTTTCGATACAAAATCCCCCTTACAAAATAATAAGAAATAATTAAACAATAGTCAAGGTTTGAGCATATGGATTTTATTTCTAATTTCTTTAAGAACCTAGGCCACTTTACCTAGAAAAATCTCATAGAAACATCAGTAATTTAAATAAAACTTATAGCCGAAACAATTTAACTTAATCATTTCTAACATGCATTACTCAAATAATTTAACATATCAAAACGATAATTTTTTTTTGTGAAAATATAGAATCATTAGTATTTCACAACCCATTATTGTACTAAATTAACAAGTCATTTTATTTTAACCAAATATAATAAATAAATGGATAAATATCTAACAAGAATTTAAAGCATTTATTTCCATAATAATAATAATAATAATAATAATAATAATAATAATAATAATAATAATAATAATAATAATAATAATAATAATAATAATAATAATAATAATAATATCTAGAGTCCATTACACACACAAATCGACATATATAAATCAAGCCAAAATATCCAGGATAAAACTAGCTAGGCCTCACAGCTTGCACGATAATAGTAGTGGATTATAGTTTAAGTGTGGGTAGTTAGGTCTTGCATCATGGACAAAGATTTTGCATTTATTTGTAGAAATTCAATGGTGACCGATGTCGATCAAGAAATTCCCTCATACGAGAAGGGCAACATAAGTAGCCCTACAAACAAACCAAGCCGAAAAATAATTCTTGAAGTAAGTGGATATTTCTATTTTTTTGGGGTGTATTAAAAAATACCCCTTTCTAGTATATTGTCTAAGGAATTTCGTTCATATCTGAAGCAATTCCACTCATAATATGTATGATTTCATTGTTTTAGCTAGTTGTTTCCAAGGTGGAGGAAAGGATATTTCACATATGTATCTACTGCAAGAAAGAGCCTAGTGTGTTAATTAAACGAACCAGAGCCCTTGAATCCCTTCACCTTGATTTTTAGAATGCAAACCTTACATCATTTGACAACCATATTATCAAAACAACCACAATCAAGGTAGTGAATATCTTGGGATCTCTTGTATTTTGCTTTAATTTCCCCAGCCCGTTACAAGGTTTCTTACCACTTGCATTTTATGATTGTGAAAATGAAGAAATGTGAATTGTAGATGGAGAGCAAGGCAGTGAAACAAATTGTTGTGGAAGCTGCATCAAAGCATAGTTTTGAAACAATGTAAAACATAAGCTCAAGGGTTCTCTCTGATTCTGCTTCCTAAACCCTAAAAAATGTAAATCTTCAGTCGCCTGTATATTGTAATCTCCATGTTAATCGAAATAAAATCAACTAAAACTCACTTAAAAAAAAATGCACATAACCCAGATTGTCACCATTCAAATCCACAGATCACTAGATCAAATCCTTTTACATTTCTTTTTCATTTGTCTAGGGTTCTTTAGTTAAATTTTTTGATTTTCTGAGGGTGAATTGTATGGTGCGGCATAGGGAGGAGCGACAAGTAGGGCATTGACATGAACCAAACGCCCTTGCCCTCAGTCGGCGACTATGAATATGACAAAGAGGCAGCAATTTCCTCTCCCAAAAGTATTGTTTCCTCCTTCCACATGGAGGAGGCATGGCTTTGTTGCAGTGGAAATAATGCTTCAAAACACACAACATGCTCAATCCTCACAAACCCTTTATATACAACATGCCTTTTTCTTGCTTTTTTCTCTTGCTCTTTTGTTAAGCTGACTAAAACACACAATTTATGATGCAGAAGCAAAAAATTGCCCTAGCCAAGTAGCTCAACCTTCCTCCCTCGTAGGTTGAAGTGTTGTTCTAGAACAAAAGCAAGGTTTGTTTTATTAAAAAACCCCAGTTTTCATATATTTATTTACTTATTCCACCATAATTTTTGGAGTTTATATGACCGGTAATCACCACATACCGGGTCTATTAAAAGATTCTTGTGTGTTGTGGTAATCGTCTGTGAATGTATTGTGTGATTTTTCTATAGATAGTTGAACCAAAACAAGAATAGCTACATGGTTTTTATTTTTCAATATTTCTTTAGTCAAAATGGCTCTTTCTACAAAACAAGGACAAAACTTTTGTTGGCTTACCCAATCAAAAAAATATGTGGCAAAATGAATTTAGCCTACAAATAATTAAAAACATGATGAAAAGAACTTTGGAGAGCATGTCAAATTTATTTGTAACGTGACACCTATAAAGAGAAATCTCAACCATATATGTGTTAAATTAAATTGAATCCACCACATGAGGAGTAATTCTTGGTGGCCTTTTACAGAGACTCGAGAAATTTTTATTTTAGTTTATCAGGGTGCCTTTTTCAGAGACTCAAAAATCTTCTTTTTTAAGTCTATTGATGTCTAAGCTATTTACAAATTGAATATATGTGTGCATGGAAATGCCAGAGTTTTATGCTATTCAGTAATCAACATATTTTCATTCATTGTTTATGAATAAGAATTTCTTCCCATAAATGAGAATGCATAATTAAACAAATTGTTTTAGAAAGACATACAATTATAAATAAGCAGAAGGGCTTCAAATATAAAATTTATACCTCAATTTATTTAGGTTTAATGATTCACATTGATTAATCAATGTGCTGAGTATATAGAATGTAGCAAATCATTTTAAAACAAAGCACACAAATTTCATATATTATTAAAGAAATTTAATTTTATGTTGATTTTTTTAGATTATAAATATTCACATAATTAATAGAAATTAATAACAAATAGATTATACAAATTTCATGTATTATAATACAAATTTAAATTTTAGGTTGATCTTTTTTACTCACATAACTAATAGAAATTAATAGTTCAAGAGATTAAACATATAGTATGTGGTGATTTTAACTTGTTAAAATAATATTGATAAATATATTTGTAAGTAAAATAATAAAGTTTTTGAAATTATAGGTAAAAAATAAAGTGACAATTTGAATATAGAATATTTTATTAGGTTAACAATAAATAAATACAAAATATTACAAAATAATAATATAAAAAAATATAATAATTAAAAATAAATATTAAATAATTTTAAAAAATAATGTAAAATTGTGAAGAAAGATTGATATCAACATAATTTTATATGGTTGGTTTTTGTAGTACTATGTGCTATTTTTAAATATTAAATGGTTTAATACTTAAAAGTTGTCAATAAAAATACAATAATGATTATTTACCACTTTTATGTATAGATGAATATTTGAATGCTGAAGTATTTGATATTTAAATAAAACACAAACCTTTATAATTATAAAGGTAAAGAGGAATGTTATAATAAGCAATATAACAAACAATGTGTATGTGTTTTAAAAAATATATACAATTAGGGTAAGGGTTATAATTAGAGTTATATTTAGGGTTAAAATTAGGGTTATAATTAGGATTACAATTAGTGATAAGATTAGGATTCAAATCAATATTAGAATTATGGTTAGGGTTACAACTAGGGTTATGGGTTAGGGTTTAGGTTAGAATTAGGGTTAAAAATATGATTACAATCAAGGTTAGGGTTGGGGTTAGAATTAGGGTTAGTATTGGCCTAAACATTAGGGCTAGGGTTATAGTTACAATAAAACAAGAAAGGTTATTTATGTTTATATCTATATATAGAATTATGGTTAGAGTTAAGGTTGGGATTAGGGTTGGAATTAGTAATAGAGTAAGGTTTAGGGATAGAATTGGAGTTATCATTAGGGTTAGAATTATGGTTAGAGTTAGAATTAGAGTTAGGGATAACATTACTATCAAGATTAAGGTTAGGGTTATAGTAATAATTTGGGTTTGAATTAGTAATAAAATTAGTATTGGGGTAAGAATTAGGGTTAGGGATAAAATCAAAATTAGAATTATAATTGGATTTAGGGTTAGGATTACAATTAGGGTCAGGATTACAGTTATAATTAGTGTTAGAATTAGGGTTAGGGTTAGGGTTTAGGTTAGAATTAGGGTAAAAACTATGATTAGAATCAGGGTTAGGGTTGGGGTTAGAATTAGAGTTAGTATTAATAACCCTAATTATTTTTACATTATTATAATAATAATTATGATTTGAAATAATTAGGGTTTACAATAATTATGATTTAAAATAGTTAGGGTTTATAATATTTAATATTATATCAATAATATATTATTTTAAAAAATTTATATATAATAATGTTAATATATATTATATTTATTAAATTATATATAATATAATTAGTACTATAAAATAGTTAGGGTTTATAATAATTAATATTATATTAATAATATTATTATAATGTAACAATATAAACAAGAGATGCATTGCGTCAGGTTCCTACCATTATAATGTTGAATTACTTACTATAGAAGCCTCTCGGCTTAATAAGTTTAAAGATTTAGTAGAAAAAGCATTTAGATTAATGGTTAGTGTTTAGGGTATAGAGATTAGTGTTTAGTGTATAGTGTTTAGGGTCTAGAGTTAGAGAAAAGAAAATGATCAATATGAGCAATGAAAATTTCACGAGAGCTTATGGAGAATGAAGTAGTTGGATGTTTCTTGAAGCAAATCATCATGTTACATAAGGACATGGTCAAGAGGAGTGCATTCAAGTTATGGCCA
This sequence comes from Cunninghamia lanceolata, assembly GCA_027924645.1. NCBI lineage: Eukaryota > Viridiplantae > Streptophyta > Pinopsida > Cupressales > Cupressaceae > Cunninghamia > Cunninghamia lanceolata. The sequence continues at coordinate 2,439,696 of BSBN01001035.1, forward strand.
CCAAGCAAATTACAACTTCGTCATGTGAGAAGGTCAGTGAATAACATACAACTACAAATCATTGTAAACATATGAAATGTAAATATGGTTTGTAGCTTTGATCTTTACACTTAAAGTCTTCAGAATCTTATTTGTCAGTGATATCTAAAAATGGTAGTCCTTAGAAGCATTGTTGGAATTTCTTTTGCTAGGGCAGGGAAGATGACTAGCTTCCCACCTTATGCCTTAGTCAAGTCCCTTGAGGAACAAGTTAGAAGACACACTAAGTAGAAATGTAAATGTATATGTCTACTCTTATGATCTCACATGTTGATGTAATGCTCTAGATAATACTCAAGTGATGTGAATAGTTGATACCTAGTAATTTAAAATGAACCAAGGATTTGTCTTTTTATACAACACTCTAGCATGGAAATTTGAATATTTCATGCTTGAGTTGGTAGGCAATGACTAGTTAGAAGCTAGTAGGCTTAGGCTCAAATTAAATTTGGAAGGTAATCAAGAAGAGAGGGAGCTCTAAAATAGTATAAGGTTTATACAATATGGCTTCGTGCATAGTCTACACCCGAGTCTTCCTCTACATATCATCTATTGAAATGACCTTCTGAAGCTTGTGAAAGTGGATTCGATTAAACTAAATTATTGAAGTGCAAGTTTTTCTATTATTGAAATTTACACAACAAAGAAATGAATGGAAAGAAGAATGGTGACAATAGCACCTTGTTATTGGTGAAGAATTACAAATAAATTACAAAGTTAAAAAAATGTTGTCGATTACAAAAATGGTTTCAAGCACATTCTTATAAATTGACTTTTAATGTGGATACAATTTTGCATCTAGCAATAATTTCTAGGATGAAATACCAAATTATATATATATATATAATAATGCATTATTTAAAATATCATATAATATTAAAATTATAATTTATTTAAAATACAAAATATCATAAATTAAATATTTCAAATTTTTTATTCCTAAAATTTCACTTGTATTTCAATTCAAAAATATGGCCATACTCTATCAAATTGGGTCCCACCATCGGTAATGATAGGTGGGTAGGTGCTATATATCTGCTGGAAATTATATTATTTTATTATTATTATAATTATATACTTTCCCATCAAAATTCTAAATACAATACATACAAAACAACACTTGCACTTGCACAAAATGTGGACACCTTTGGAGATTAAAACTAGTTAGTAGTTATAACTTTCTCACAAATAATGAAATGTAATATACAATTGTTAAATATTAAAAATATTTTAAAAAATTTATATAATTTTTAGAAATTAAATCATGTTCTACTTGAAAGCCATTTTAACTTAAAATAATAGATATAAAAATAATAATCAAAATATATATCAAAATTTCTTTATTATTGTTTAATATAATAAAATATTTTTTATTTAAATATAATTATAATATGCAAAAATTGAATTATATAGAGAGGAGGTGTTGCTTTGTGTTAGTACATTGGGTATCCTCTACTATTGTTAAAAAGTATTGCAAATTCAAAACTAAATTAAATCTCTTGAGATCAAAGTAGTTTGTAGAAAAAAACACTGGTACACTCACACACCATATTATATTCTAACTCCCGCTCAACCTTATTTTTCACTTCACTGCATATCCACCCATCACTTTGACATTAGTTGCAGGGCTACGGGAAGAAACCCTTAGTCCACCACATTACCACACACACATTATGGTTCCTAGGAGGGATTGCGGGAAGAGCCTCTGTTCAATGCAACACCACTCATTGTTTGGTTTGGCCCTGTGGGACTACGGCTCCTTGCAGTGGCTACGTCAACATGTCGCAGAGCATTTCCAACGATAATATCTAACAAAATCCTCTTCAACACATCTATTTTATGAATAGCCTGCAAATCTTTGGTGGTAGAAAAATGGTTCAAACATCTTTCTTATGCTTCCACATTCACATACATATCTATCGGGGCACTGGCAACTACAACATGTGATAAAATCCTCATTCGATTAAGCTTTGATGGATATCTACACTCTTGCTGAAGAGAAGTTTACGGATCTCTAAAAGCTTCTACCTGAATACAACATTTAGTCTTGCATCGAGTGTGTTTTCACAAATGATTTTACCATGTTTTGACGCCAAAACAATATTTTCACTACAACAGTCAACCAAAGTCCATGAAAACTAATTGTTGCGGGTTGGCGGTATCACCATTTCAAATACCATCAACCTCCCTTGGCGGTACTATGGTAAGGTGGCGCCATCTCGCAAAGGATGACCGCAAAGGATGATGGCAAAGGTTGTAGAATTTGGCTTTAGACCTGCCAATTGTATTTACTTGAAAGTTTTGAAATCCCTTTCAACAAATCCATTTTGTGAATATCCTGTAATCATTGCATTCCATGAGACTACATCTCTTTGAGGCATGTTGTCAAACAGTTCACGAGATTTTTCTATGCTTCCACATTTGCATACATGTCTGCCAGAGTATTTCCAACTACAGTATCAGACAAAAATCCTCGTTTCATTATGCTTTGATAGAGGTCCATACCGTGTTCCAATGTTCCCATTTTGGCACAGGCAGGGAGGATGCTGGCAAAGGTTTGTGGAGTCTAGCTTTACACCTGCCATTTGCATTTGCTTGAAATTTTCTAAAGCTTTTTCAACAAATCCATTTTGTGCATATCCTACAGCCATTGCATTCCATGAAACCATAGTTCTTTGAGGCATTTTGTTAAATAGTTCAGTGGGGGAGCAATGCCCGCAAGCCTGCTAGGCTTTGGCAGGATCCTCACGGGGGAGCAGGGGATGGTGGGAACAATGCCCGCCAGCCTTTGGCAGGATCCTCGCGGGGGAGCGGGGGATGGTGGGAACAATGCTTGCCAGCCCACTTTGCAGCTGCTTTTCTTCCTTTTCTCGGGCAACGCCTGCTTTCTCTATACCATTTCTTCACATGTTGTACGCTAGCAAATGTGAACTCATGAAAAACAAAATTGACGGAAAAAAAGAATGACTAGTGTCAGAAAGAGGAAATCTGGACCATTGGAAAGTGCCAACTTTATACGTATAGCATGGTACTCATACAGTGCTTCAACTATAGTGATTTTGCAAAATGATTTTAATACTCAATGTTCATTGGTCAATTGAATTTTAATATAATTAAAACATAAAAAATTCTATTTTTCACATTACTGTTATAAAAAATTCTATTATAAAAAAATTAACTTTCAACTTTAGGAATTTTGCCAAATGAATTTATTACTCAATTCTTATTGGTCAATTGAATTGAATTTTAATTTTAATAGGTCTAAATATTTATAAGAAGTCGAAAGATTATTTATAACTAGCTGAAAGAGCCTCAACTAAGTCATGACCCTCCAAATATGGTTAAATTTCAAAGAAAACCTCAATTAAAAAAGAACGCATGGAAAGTCATTAGTGGGAGTCGCATCTTTAGTTGAAGGTACATCATTTCTAAAGTAAGTCACATTATTTCTCATGCATATGTCACATCATTTCTAAAAGTATGTTGGTCTCATCTAAAATGTAAATGTATTAAGACCATTGATATGTTAAAGCGAGAGCCATCCCATTTCTAGGAAGACACATCCTTTCTAGTTCTAAGGAAAAGTCACCTTGTTACATCATTAAAGGTGCCATATCATTTATAAAAGGATACAAAGACATGGTTAATTAAAAAAAAATCATTATATTCAAGGAAACTCAAACCTTTTAAAGAGAGTCAGTAATTTATAAAATATGGAAGTCTACTCTTAAAGAAGTCAAATGGTCATTTCTAAATGGAAGAAGATACTCTATTTAAGGAGGTCAATTCTAATTTTTAAAGACGTAAGGTCGATTCTTTAAAAAACTCTAAGTCACACTCCTTTTAAGAATATTCGCATCCCCTCTAAGGAGATTCACATCATTATATCCATTATATATAAGTCATATCATTTATAGATGGTCATATTATTTATAAAAGGAGAGATCCCACTAATAAAAATCTTGAGTATTTTAGTTTTTCATCATTCTTTTTTAGAGAAAGTGGATCCTACGAAACTGTAGGCTCATGTTCAATATATGGAAATAATGGTGAGAAATGAATGCTTAGAATCAATTCATAAGGACTATCTTTTAAATATCCACATGCATAGTGTTAATTGGTCTAACCCATCTTATGTCTTCAAGATTTAGACCTATGGGAAATCCTTCTCAACAACAAATTTCAAGTGTTATTGGGGTATTTGGAAAGAAACTACCACAATGATTTATTTTAATAAGTGTGAATAAGGGCCAACATTTCTAGGTCACAAACATAGAATAATTCTTTATGCTCTTCAACTTAAAATGAAATTACAATATAGAAAGTAATGGTATAAGTTGTGAAAATGGAGAGATATTTGTTATACTACAAAATAAATTTACACCAACCATCCTTGGGATAAGGGTAAGAGAAGGAGAGTGGGTAGTGATATGTCTCTTCACACAAGTTTATCAACCTATTAACAAGGAAATGAAATGCCTTCATGTCAAGATATCACTCTTTACTAGGTTTCCATTGTACTAGGACTATTCATACTATGATGTAATTGGTGGAATTTTAATGATCATATTCTTACCTAATGATTATGGATATTATTGGCAAGATGAGGGATCACATGAAGAAGTTACTAGCCCTAATTTTCCCTACTTGTAGTATAATTTATACCTCGATTATGACAATGAGAGAAGGATCAGATCATTTGTAGTAAGAAATATCATAATGCAACAACCTAATGCAATATATAATTCATTATAAAAACTTTAAGCATTCAATTGAATCATCCAAACCTTATATCTTCCTTTATATTTATATATTCATTCTGTATTACAATAATAGGTATGTAACTTCTACTCTATTCTCTTCTATTTCTCCTCTTACCTCTTACTACTACTTCTATTATTATATACATAGGAATACATTAGAGATGTGCCCCTTCCAAAATATGTCTATTCATACTAGGCCTAGTTAACCTTGTACTCTGCAATCTCTTTGTGGCATGGATATACAATGGGTTCTAGTTACTGTCTTAACCGCTGCCAACGTCATCCCCCCTTTGGAACCATGTCTTATTCTCAAGACATGTAGAATTAGTTTTTTGAAAAAATATTAAATTGTATATGGTTTTGAGTTGTGCAAATGTAGTGTCCCATTGATTCTTTAGCATTTGGATATCTATGTGTTTGAATCAATGTTTTTTCTACTTCAACAATGGTGGTAGAGATCTAGATATTTTGGGCCATTTTCTTTGCATCTCCAAGTAACCCTATCATATGTGCTATCCTGAGGCTTACCACTTCCTACAATTTATTGAATTGGGCTTTAATGAGCTCCCTCTAATCTTGTAATTGATGTAGCTGAGTGTGCATTGTGTTTGTTTGTGTCATTATTGTACCATCAATATCCTACATTGAGTCATAGGTACTAGCCACCTACAAGATATGTGCCTCTATCTGATCTCTTTGATTCTTAAGGCCTTTAGTCATTGTATTCCATTGTAGACAAAATTTATATAGTGTGATTATATTGAATTAATTGTTTGTTGCAGAGAGTTGATTCAAGTATCTAATTGTGCATGCACTCTAACACACTTCTTTCTAACTTCATCCATCTTGCTTTAATCCATATTGGCTATTACTCTGTTTCTGATGGTTGTGGGTTGGGTATCCATCTTTGTTTTGACCCCATATATTAATATCTTCAGTTGTTACCCCAATGGTAATGATGTATCTCTCTACAACTAGGATAGCTTATTCTAAATGGAAACTATGGCATCTTCTAGCTACACCACACTTTCTACATTTTGTTTTAGTATCTCTCTAGATGTGGTATGGAAAATGTTCCCTAATTGAAATTTTTGTAGGGAGAGATGCTACTTAGGTCTTCCCATGACCTTGTGAGTGGTAGCTATATGTGTTTTTGTGTTGGTAGTGGTTGTATTTATTTTTGTTGCACCAAAAAGTCCTTAATGGATTGCATCGGGGAAGTTGCAATGGAGGAAGAGGGCCCTAGCATAGAAGGTGGTTGTTGTTGAGGTCCCTATCCCTCTTTCTACTGGCAATCCTATAATCTACCTTTGGAGACTGTAGTAACTTGTTCCTACTGACTTCTCTTCTCTTCCTCCATTAACACCGCATAAGCTTTCTTTGTGGAAGTAGATTGTTCTTTTTAAATCTTTCCTTTTGCCTCCTCATTTAAGGCCATTAATGTATCCACCCTTTATTTACTTCTTAGTTCCTTGGCCTATAGTTGCATCAATTTTTCTTTCTATGTGGTGGAGAGACTTGGTCCTACTTCCTCTAAGGTCCGCTTCTTTATTTCTTCCTTTAGTTCCATTTCTTTCTCTCTTTTTCTACTTATTGTAGAGGCTAACTGACTAGAAAATTTTCAATAATATTTTCTAAAGTATATTTAGACATCCTTATGTGTCTTATTATTGCTCTCTCAATACTTCTTTATTCTCTTTATACACCTTATCATACATTTTCATAGTCTATTTGAGTATTCCCTTATTGTTTATGGTAGTTGTTAACAGGTCATCATCCATAAAAATCTCCTTCCGAGGGTCTTCTTCTACCCCTATTTCCACCATTGATTGTAACTTGCTACTCCTTGTTGTTCTTTTGTGTGGTGGTTGATAGATTTCTTTTAGTTCCTCCTTTATTTCTTCCCCTACTGTTTGTATGATTTTTCTCTTAACTCTTTGTTTTGGCCTAGATTTCTTCTTCTTTTCCACACTCATATATAGTAGTATTTTGAAGACTTCTTCCATAGAGGGGTTTCTTTATGCTATCTACAGAGTGGTCATTGATGCCACTTGTGATGATAATGCCCCTTTCCCTACCTTAGTTTGCAACCTTGGGGTGCCTAGATTTCATCTCTTCGATCTTTGCACATGTAGTGTAGATGTTCTTATTTGTGGTGTTTCTTCTTTTGGTATCCCACATTTTTAACGTAAATTTTTCTTTATGTTTCTCCAATTTTTCATCCACATTTTTCTTATGTTGTTTCTCCATGAACTCCTGGTGTGAACCCCGAATCTCTCTACATTTTGGTCTTTTGGTTGTTTGAGGAGATTTTGTGCATATGACTTTATGAGGTCATTGGTTACTTCATATGGAAGCTTAGGGATCAAAGAAACCATAGGTTCTACTGCTTGTTTAAGAGTGAAATCTTTATCTACTTGAAAATCTATGTCTTTGGCATACTTTTTGACCATCTCATATGCTATCTTTTCTTTGTTTTGTATTTTTTGTTGGATTGCCTTAAAGAACCCCCAATATGTGTCAGTATAGGTTGTTGTGTCCTTGAATTTCTATACATGGTATTTTATTTGTGTGGCCACCAACATGTGTATTTTCTATGCTTTTGCGGAGAAAGATGGAAATGCATTCATGAAATAAAATGTTAAACATATGATGAGAGTACCATACCAAAATTTGTAATGTGCATTTTTTCTCTTCTATAAGTGCTCCAATAGTTGTTGTTGGAGGAACTCACACAGATCAAAATCTTTCCCCTCCATCACCATCTAGTATGTAGTGTGGATTGTGGTACATTGGTTGCTAAATCTTCCCTATTTTCATAGTAAATTTTGTACATGATACCCATGGTGGTGTATCATATTGTTGGATTTATGATCTTTGTGAAATTTAAACTCCTTTCATCATATGTGCCTCCAGTGAGCTCTGTAACCTTTTTGTTTCTGATTACCTTTTTTGATGGTAGCTCACTTGTAACACACAGACCTGTTACCACTTGAATCACTTGCTTTGTAATATGGTAGGGTTTGTCGAAATAGATGAATTTGCCATGAATTCTACTCAATATGATTCTGGCCCATCCATAGTCTATGGAGAGGTCAGGGAAATCTTTCCATATATCAAATTTCTTCTTCTTCACCTCCTGGAATTGTGGCATATAACTTGTTTGGTTTGGTTGGAGAAGTGTTCTCTGAATCTCCTCAAACTTTATATGATCAATTTCTGATATTGGTGTGTGGGTATACTTTCACACACCCTCTGTTAGATAAAATTGGTTGGGATGGAAAAAAATACCCCATCTAGGTTGACCTCCATTGCCTTATAAAGGAACTTCTTATACTTCAATTATAGTTTTTTAGAGACATCAACCAATGTAGGAGCTAACATCTTTTGCTTTGTAATTTGATTTTGATCTAGCTTTCTTTTAGAGAAAATGATGTGCTTGCGAGTATACTTAGAATGAATTTGGTGTTAAGTAATGTTTTAGAGTGGTGTTTTTATAAGCTTCATGGTGATATTAACATTAAATGCATTTATTTGTTCATGGTTTCACAAGCTTTTCTAGCTATTACTTTCTCATGGCTTATTTTTCTAATGTTTTACACTTTATGATATATATTGTACATATAATATATAATACAAATTTTAATTTTTCTAGGTTATACTTCATTCTATAGCTTGATGGTGGTGTTTTAATCTCGCACCATTTACATATCTTGTTATTGATTTTCATCTAGTGGTTTTAACCTAATTGCTTTAGATTCTAAAATTTCATCAATGTAATATGACCCTATCCATAAAACTTTTAATTTTCCTTGTTTCTTGAACTTGCTATCATATAGCAATACTAAATCATCTTTCTAGAATGTTTTATGTCACATATTCCTATCATGCCAGGCTTTTTGCCTTTTGTGTTCTAAGTTTCGATGACATGACGCAAGTATTCTCTTCTCATCCAATTTTTTCAGGTCTTCTAGTCTTTGTTTCAACGAGTCTTCTTCACTCAACTGTAGAGTAAGTGCGCGGTATGGATATTTGGGATAATAAAGTTTGTAGGTAGTGTAGCATCCATCCCATATACTAGCTCAAATGGAGTAAACTGAGTTTCCCTCTTGTAGGATATTTTGTATGCCCATAATATAGCTAGAACCTTGATATCCCAATCTATTATGCTTCTACTACATATTTTTTTCAATGTTGTGCCTATAATCTTATTTAGTGCCTCACTTGCTCCATTGTCTTGTGGATGATATGGAGAGTTTCTATTGTGTGTGATCATAAAACATTTTAGGAGCTTTGCAATTACTTTATTTACAAAATGTTTGCCTTGGTCTCTTCTGATACTTAAAGGGCATCCAAATATTGATATATTCTTGTATATAAAATTTGTGAATATTCTTGTAAATATTTAGAGAAAAATGCTACTTGGGGGGATTACAATCATTATTATCAAAAGTTTCCACATCTTTTATTAAAGTATGATGTAAAATAACTTATTTGTTTAATTTTGTTTTGATATGGACACAACCATCGGGGACAATGATTTCTAAGGGGGGAGATATGTCACACCCCATTCTAAAACAAACATACTTATCATTTTATTTCAAGTAGACAGATAATTATTCAATAAAATTATTATGATTAAAGTAATGTTGTGTTAGATTAGAAAATACATTTGATTTATATTATTTTATATGCAATGAATATTGTACGAGACTTTATTATTAAGCATGTGGTTAGATGATGTAATGGACTAACTACCATTGTGCAATTGAGGTGGATGTAGGAACACTATTTTTCCCCTCCTAGAAGAGGAGGGAGAGCATCGCCAAGGAGAGGGTGATAGATTGTGTGAATACAATGATCATTGTGCCATTAGAGCACTCACACACTCACTTAGAGTTTATGTCATTTTGGCGAGCATCTTAGTCTTCATTTTTTCCTAATCATGTTCTAGTGATGCTTTAATATTGTAATTACTTTGTGTCTGCATGAAGTTGTCACCTGTCGCATTGTCAAGCTTATCTTTCACATTGGTATTTAATGTGATAGTTTACATCTTTAGTTATCTAGCTGACTTGAGTTGTTGACCCATCTCGCAAGAGATGTCTTTGATGTTTTACCTTTTGGTCACACATTGACTCATTTAGTTAAAACAAATTATAATCAAGTGAATTGTAATCCCTCATTCTTTTGTGAAGTGATATTAATGTTTTAAAATAAAATCTTTTTCCCCATTGTAGCTCCCTAGATTCTAGGGAGAGTGGAGGTAAGGAGAAGCCAACTCCATGATGCATGAAGTTAGGCATGTCCTCTATGCAGTGAGAAGTTAGGGAGAAGGTGAAACTTCTTTAAAAATAGTTAACAAGAAAAACTCTCAAAGGAAAATACACACGATGGTCTGAGCTGAGAAGACACAAAGAAAAAAAATGTCATTAACCTTCTTCTTGTATTGAATATCAACATAGAGAAGATTGTAGTTCATTGTTGAAAGAAGGAAGGGGACTGTTGAAGTGGAACCTATGCACCATAAGCATTTGTTTAGTCCTCCTGACTCAAATTAGGTTCAAATCTATTTCAAAATATAATTATAATAGACTGAGAATCTTGTTAAATGAATCGGCTTTGTATTTATGTTATTTTGAGGCCAATAAGCTTAGTGAATTTCTGTGTTGGTATGAGGTTGAATAGTCTATATATATCTATGTATTCAATGAAGACTGGTTAGTTATTAAACCTAATTGTATTTGTTGAAATTCATATCATTCTTGTATATAAAAACCTACAATACTATTAAATAGACATGTTTCTTACTAGTGACTTTGATACTATATTCTCTTCTACGCCTACAAAAGGCCAAAAATCCTTCAAGAGGTATATTTTATTAGTTTTACTTTTGCGCTCATAGAGATGAGATCTTGGTATACTATCTATAGTATATGGTTTAGCAAGTTGATAACCTTTGAAGGTCAAAAGGTCATGTAGCTTTAAAACTGTTGAAGGCTAAAAGGCCATGTAGCTTGTGTTTTAATGCCAAGCGTAGTTAGAGTAAATCGAGCTAAGGCTAACAAAATGGTGTATTCTATTCTTGTGAAAATTGTAGGGGTTCAAAGAACAACATTTAAAATTCTCTTATGTATGAAATGTGCCCAAAGAAGCTGATAGCATTATGTTCAAGTACATAGTCAAAGAATGTTTAATCTTTATACGATCCAAGTTGATGTATGAGATGATATCTCTACAAGAAGGCTGTGGTAAGACTGAGATGTGTAGATATTTAACCCATTATCAAAACTAGCTCAACTGTGGAGTACGTTCTGCCAAACCTATTACATGTTATAACTGAGTTTTAAACATTGATATTTTGCTAGTAAGATGGCATGAATCATGGTCTTTCCTTCCATAGGAAAAAAGACCTTTGGTCAAAAGAGGCAGATACCTTATCTTTATCTATTATTTTATGTAATGGTTATATAGTTTATAACTACCACGAGAGGTTGATAGCCTTGAACTAGAACAACTTTAGTTACTATAGAGACATTTCTTATCAACACTATGTAATTGTAATTTAAGTATGACTCAACTAGTTTTATGTGGCCAAGAGGTCGAGAAGTATACACTAGTTGTGTAAAGTAATCTTAAAGACAGCTTATATCAAGCTAATGTTACTTTAAGTTCTATAGTGAATAAGAATAACCAAGAGTATTTTTGTAAGTGACTAAGATTAGTCCATATTGTGCAAATGATAGTATATGGCCAATTGATATGTGAATATAATTTATCAATAACGATGATACTACCATCTATTTAGAACTCCTCTCTTATAATAGAAGTGTATATTATATATACATCAACATGATAGATTATGAACTATATTGGTGGCCATGACAAGTTATAAGTCGAGTATAATCTTAGACTAAGACAAATACTCCTTGCTGGCAAGGACATAGAGGCCAAAGTTGACAAAGATAATGCTTTATGATAAAATCTTGCACATCTTAAAGAATGAATATCTAACTTACACATGAGCATGAAATCGGGTTTGACTAGTTATTGAGTAGATTGACAGGTTATCATAGACCCGAGATTGTAAGGTTGCAAAGAGGGGCTCAATGCAAGTACATAAGTCACCCAAGCTCTTACCACATACCTATCTAGTTGACCTATAGTAGAGGGTTTACTTAATGTCAAATAGACATATATAGCCTGGTAAATACATCAAAGTATATTGATTTATTATTTATTGAAATAAAAGAATGTTGTCTCCAAGTCTAGAAAATAGTGTGTGAACATACGACTTATTTATATGAAAATTTGGCCAAAGTAATGCAAAATCACTACTTGCATTGTCGGTTCACTATGTTTCTAGATAGCTTGAACAATTAGAGGGTTGTACATAGCTAGAGCTAGACTAGAAGTTGTAAGCCTGATTGTTTCTAGATAGGACATTGCACTAGTTCTCAGATGGCACATAGAATCAATTGATTCTCATTATCTATACCCTTACGAAGGGAAGGGCCACTTCCAGTAGGAAGGTGTGCAGGGGACCACTAGTCTATGGTTGGAGGAAAGGCACCAGGGTGATGCTCTCCCTCTTACAGTTGACTGCACAAGACTTGTGAGCAGAAGACATCACTTTATCAAGTACATGTAAATTTGTAAAATTTGTAAGTCGCATGTAAAGCAACCATCAACTAACGTAATATACCATGTATTTTGTAAATGCAAAAGTACTTGCTTTACATTGTATGATAAAAAGAATTATTATGAGATTTTTGCATTTAATGTTTTTATTTTAAAGTGTTTTATTTAGCATTTCAGTTTGAGATGTTACACGTGTGCATAGTGGGAGTGTGAATACTAGTATGACAATTGGGTATTCTAATAATTGCCATGCTTATCAACTATTTTCCTCAAGATTTATTCTATATTCTTAGTGATAACTAATACTTGGCCATTATCCTGTGGCTAGTAAGGAGAAAATAAATGTTGTTGAGTCTAATTTTCTTCTAAATTATTTTTTACTTCTTTATTCTTAAAATATGTATTTCTATATGTGATAATAGTGGATGGAAAAACAAATCTAGAAATAAGATTTTCCATAATGAATGAACAATTATTAGATGCCACAATAGATTTGATAGGGATGGCCTCAACCCACCTAGTAAAATAATTTGTAGCAGTGATAATAAACATGTGTGTCCATCCAATTTAGATGTTGGGGAAATCTCACCCACCAAGTCTAAACCCCATTTAAAGAATGGCCAAGGAGAGGTAAATAGATGAAGTTCACTAGTAGGTGCATGTTTTAGATTATCATGTTTGGCATGTTGAACACTTCTAAACAAAATTGTATGAATCTCTCTATTTTTATCTAGTAATAACCAATGTATAAAAGTTTTTGAACTAATAAATTAGCACTAACATGGCCTCCACATATGCCCCCGTGGGCTTCTTGGAGGGCAATATATTTCTCATGATCAAGGTATTAAAGTAATAAACCATTATAACCATGCTTGTAAAGTACCCTATAGTAATCAAATATTTAACAACTAAATTATGAGTGCAAATACATGTATTTTTAGAACAATTAGGGGTAAATTCGCCTAAATCAAGATATGTATAAATATCACAAAACCACTCCTCACCAATCAATGTAGCACAAACAAATAAAGAAGTGTCTCATATAACTGGTTAGCATAATTTCTACGAATATGCAATGCAAAGTGGGGATTACCATTATTGATATTCATAAGTAAAACAACAATGGTTATAGCCTATCCATGTTTATAATATTTAAGAGGAATAGGATTAATGGTGAATGAATCAAAATAATCAAGCAATTGCTGACACAACTCAATGATATAGTTCAAGTCTAACATCATTGGTTTTAGTCACTAGTAATATGTTTAGCTACCAACTATAAATCACCATGTATATCAATAGATCAATTTTCTAAAGAAATAGAAAAACATAATCCCACAATCTATGACTCATACCTAGCTATATTAATAGTACATAGAATATCTAGTAAAAAAGATAAAGGAATTAGATCCCATTAGGGTGGTACCAATAGCACACCCACCCCTAAACCAATCATACATCTAGAACCATCTAATATGTAATATATGATCATCAAGAAAGGAGATATTAATAATCATGAGTAGGACATGGTGCTACATTGCTAACTGATTGAATACCACTTGACCCTTAATAGACTTTTGAGAAATAAAATTTTAGATCAAATTCCATGAATAGTTCATGACTCATTGTTCTTTATGACCTAAAATATTAGCCTTGAAAAATATATGTTTCAAAGGGTCCTTATTTTCAATCACATGCGTCTCAATGTGTAACATATATATTACCTCAACATTTGTGAAGAAAAGACCACTGCCAAGCATAATTTTTCGATATGAATTATACATCTTGAATCATAATCTAATAAAGTGCAACTAATATAATGGACAACATGTTCTTTACAATTTTCATCATTCAATGCTTGTAACTTGCCAATAGCAAACTCAATAGATAAACATATTGGAACAAAGGTTTGCCATGAATAACGTTGAGGTATATGAATTGGTAGATTCATCAAATATTGTTTCATTATCATCAAAAGATTTTTGAAATTCTAAATTCCATTAAAACATAGTATCTTTCTTCAATAATTTAGTGAAATTTAAAGTGTGATCTATTATGAGATAAAGCATTGAATAGCTTCACAAACATGTGTGGTCTTCATATTAGTAAGAGAGTGCATCCACTACAACATTATCTAGTAATCTTTTCTAGATAATCTCATAGCCATAACTCATTAGCTTAGTGACCCATTTCTACTATTTAGGGGAAGAGCTAGGTATTGTTCCAAAAGATACTTAAGGATATGATGGTTTGTTTTAACGTAGAAGTGTTTTCTAACAAGGTATGTGTGCCATTTGTTTCAAGATTGCATGAAGGATGGCTAACATCTCCTTCACATAAACTAAGTGAGTGAGATTTTTTCCTATGAGGGCCTCACTGGTGAAGGTGAGGGATCTCCCTTCTTGCATAAGGATAACACCTAGTCCACTTCCTGAAGCATCACTTTTGATGACAAATTGTTTGGAGAAGTTAGTTACAACAAGAATTGGTGTAATGAACATAGCATGCTTAAGAATTTCAGAGGTCATTTTAGTTTCCACTAACCAATTAAATGGATTCTTTTTAATATAGTTGTAAGGGGAGTTTTAATATTCTCGTAATCCTTGATGAACCTTCAATAATTTATTGTGAGGCCCTAAAATATATGAAGGTTTATATGTTTAGGTCAGTTTTTCATAGTCTCATTTTTCTTGGATCCACTTTGACTCCTTCCTTAGAAATGATGTGCCTTAGGTACTAAAGTTTTTTTTGGAAAATATTGGAGGGTTTAGTCTAGATGCATTAGATTCTCTTCCCATGTCCAATTTTACATCAAAATATCATCAAAGAAGACTAAGATGAACTTGCAGAGAAATGGCTAAAAATCTCATTCATTAAGCTCTAAAAGGTTGATAATGCATTAGTGGAGTTGAATGGCATAATGAGGAATTTATAATTACTGTCATGAGTTCTAAAATTTGTCTTAGGAATGTCCTCTTCTTTGATGTAGATTTGATGATAGCCTAATCATGAATCAAGCTTGGAGAAGAAATAGGTGCTGTGTAGTTCATCCAAGTGCTTATCGACCACTAGAATAGGAAATTTGTCCTTGATAGTGATTTTATTTAGCTCATGAAAATCAATACAAAGGTGCCAAGACCCATTATTTTTCCAAACCAATAATATTGGAGAAGAGTAAGGACTTATATACTCGAGTGAATGACTTAGGAATGACAAATCCTAGATCATTTTATTTATTTTGGTCTTCTGAAGGAATAGGTTCCAATAAGGTTAGATGTTTGGAAGTACAATCCCAAGTACTAGCTAAATCACATGATCTACAAGGTGGGGTGGTGGTAACCTAGCCGGTTCTGTAGAGACAATTAATTGTCAAGATAATAGTTTCTATAATTCCATGGTTGGCTTGAAGCAAATGAGTCTTTGATTTAAATAGTAGAAAGCTAGGCAATTACCCCATGAGAACCCCTTTAAAGTAACTTCTCCATCCAATGAGAGATAATGATACTTATTTACTCAAAAGTAAGTCCTTTTAAGGTGTGGCATTGACAATTAGTGGTAAATTGCATCCATAGTTTAGAAAATTCCCATAAGATAGGGCCAAGAGTTCATTACCATTTGACTCCCAAAACTATGTCAAACCATTAAGGGGTAAAATAAACATATTGGATATGAGATTGTAGTCCCCCATTGAGAGGTGATGTTTTTGCACTTTTCAACAAGATAATATTTTCCCATTTTCTATCATAACTTCAAAACTAGAACATGGGTACACATAAAAATTGGTTTGTTTGGCTAATTGTGGATCAAAAAATTAAATATTTTATGAGAATCAATGAGGATACTGATGGGTTATTTATTAAAGCACCCTTTGACCTTCATTATTTGTATAATTATAGCATCTTCCAATGCATGCACTAATATTTTAGGTGTGGGTTCCTCTATGATGCCCCATCATGCAACCCTAGAGAGTTAGGCTAACAGGTGATAAAATTACATAAATATTTTTTTGAAGCAAGTAAATGCATTAGAATAAGATAAAGTTGACACTATTCACAACATTTAAACAAGATGAACAACTAACACCTCTAGGTAACATAATTGCATCAGATAAATATAATTCATTACAATACAAGTAAAAGACATTATGCTACAACAGAAGAGAATTACATTATTCATCTACAAATATGAACAGTTACAAAGGATCAATTACAAGTTTACATGATTACAAGATTCTTGACTGATTACATCAGTTACAATAACCAACATGAATATAAAATTTTGGAAAGTATGAAACAACTCTAAGGATGCAAGTACAAATATGAAATTGGAACCACATCTGCAGTGATCAAGACGACCAAGAATAACTAGTGGATTAAGCCCTTCCACCCAACCATGTGGAACTCTGAGGTCCACCCCTCGAGCTAGGAGATAACAATGAGGTTCCACTAAGTCAAAGGATACAAGTATGTAGATACAAACTCGATGCAGACAATATAGATTATCAAGACTAAATAAATCATCAAGACAAGATAGTGCTCCAGAGGCAACAACAAAAGATAAAGAGGGAGTAACTAGACTACAATAGGGAGAGTATCATCACATGGTCCTAGCATGGGTTATCTAGGCTATCTCTCACTAGAAACTGGCCCCCATCTATGGCTATCCTAGCAACCTCTCTCTAGGCATCAGCCCCATAGGGTGACACATGCGGAACTGGCACATCCTCTCATGGAGACAAGGAGGTCGGTCTTGCCAACCAAGCCTTCTCATCCCATCCTTAGCTTGTGAGAGCACTCAAGGCATGGGTGAGGCATCATACTTATCTTGTTATGTGAATTACTACCCAACCCACCTAGATAAATTATTAAGTTATCACTTGATTACAACTTCCATGGGGTTATCCAGGTAGCCACTTTGGGCATCGGCCCCACCATGAAAGCCACTCTACTACATGCAACTAGAAACCCCTAACCAACAAATAGAAGCCATCCAAAATAACATGCATGGAAAAGAGACTGTAAGGCATCAATCCTCTTGCATACTAATTCACAACATGGTCAATTTCAAAATTCAAAACAACAATCTTTCCCTGAACCACATCAAAACCTCATACCCAAAGACACATCACCAATACATCCTTGACACAATATCACTCTGGATTCCAAGGTAACTAGCCTCTGGAGCTATATGATTTCAACACAAATACCAAAAGACAACTAACAAGACATGACGCTTAACAACCTTGACCTCTCACAAATCTATCATGATCACCATTATACATAAGCTTGACCAAACATAACAACAAGAGTTAAAGATCAAATTAAATGCAATGACCCAAATGTATCATTTTTACATGTCAATACAAATTGACAATGGAACTACAAGGGGGACTATACACTATTCAAAAATCAAATTCACTTACGGACATTGTAACACTATACGAACTATTTAAACATTAAAACTTGATTTCTTTCTAGAAAAGAATTTTATAGATTTACTAAGACCTTGTTATTCTATCCAACTTAAGAATTATAATACAACCATTATTTATTTAATAATACTATTACCAATTAAGTCTTTCATCTTTATAAAAAAAAAATTCCTATAATTTCAAAAACTACCACTACTAATTTTAATTTTAACACCAAAGGATAGTATATACAAAACATTAATAACAAGCCCATTCTAACCAAAACAATGTCAGTAGAATTAATAATTATTTCTTTATTTCTATTAAAATAATGAGTTGGTTAAAATTAACTCAATCAAATTGGAAAACTAACTATCTCAAATTTATACTCTCCTATGCAAGTTTAACTATCAGATATTCATAAGTTCAATAGAAGCTTTCTAAATTAACCTATTTACCAATTCCACCTTCTGCAGTCTAAATAGATTTTTGCTAATTAGACTACTATATAGAAGTAAGAAATATTAGTAATAAAATTTCAAGTAGATGAATTAAATCTAGGGAGAAATGATGGAAGATATTCCAGAGGTTTTCAATGCTCAAAGCATACGGCCTAGTAGGAAGAGGGCATTAAAAGGGAACCATCAATGGCATACTAGGCAGAGGAGGAATTTCAAATGTTGCTTTGATAAAGTCAACCCACCGAGAGGTGCAAACATTCATTATTAAATATTTATATATTTTTTGAAATAACAACTAACCTGGCGAACGTCGTACAACGTGGCTATGGAGAGGAAAATGAATTGATACGGTTATTTTTTTTATCAGATCCAAACGACCCAATAGAATAGTCCTGAGTATTTATTTTTGATATAATTTAAGAGGAAGAAAGACTAACCTAAATTGCCAAGGCTCTGGTTAGAAGGTCCTATGATGCCTCTCACAAGGGTAACTCTTCTAAAATAAAATTACAACAGAAAACTGCCAGGCTATGACAAGGGAATCTATAATCGCCTTCCTCCTGACGGTCATTAGGAATGGATACTGGTTATAAGCAATGTTAGGAATGGTCCCTCCCAAATATCAGTTATTACTAGCATAGATTTGTAGCCTGCTCCACAGAGAGATTCCCAGAGGGTCGGCCGGACACCCACAATGGAATGAATATGGTAACAGTCATCTCAAACACCTAAGCTTATTTTTACAAGTTTAAGAGTGATTCCAATGAGGGTCGAATGAAAAGATAGTTGACTAGCAATTTGATAGCAGATTGAAAGGGCATGCAATTGTTTTAGAAAAAAAAGAATACTTACAAATCTTTCATTGCACGAGATGACCAATGATTTAGAGGATTAAAATAATGTTGTAGAGAGTGAGATATCCTCTCAGGCTCACTCTTAAGATGCAAGAACTCTATTAAGAATGTAGTTACTAAAAGGGCTCAAATGAACACTGTGTTCATTGGCAGCCATAGGTAGAAAAAACATTACAAGAAAAACACCCCAATGGCGAAGGAATAATAGATAAAGAGTGAGAACATCGGTTGAAGAATTGTAGAATTACATGAAGCCTTTAGATGTAGGCGACAAAATACAAGACAAATTCAATAACACAGAAAAGAGGAAATCATTCTTTTTCAAAACATAAATAACACTCATTCAAACATACAGAGACATACCCAAAATTTTGATCCTGAGCTTCAAAATTCTTCAGCTCCCTCAAGTTCTTCCTCCGTTTTCCTGTAACAATTTTTCCCCCAAATTTTTGTCTTCTCTCTCAGAATGACTCTCCCCACAAATAACTCCCCAGAAACTGAAAATAGGCGAAATCCATTAATTCCCATTACTCCAAAATCAGTTACAGAATCTGATTATTCTCTAAAAACTGAAAGTAGTCAATTTTACTTTCCAGAGAGATTCTCTAAGTCCGGAATCTCATACGACAACTCACATGAAATAAATTATTAACTAATAATATTTTTTTCAAATTACCATATGCTATTTTAATAATAAAACAATATTAAATACTTATGACTCAAATCTTATTAACATCATTAAAATAATTAATTTAATCTTTATTAAAATTTACTTAAATAATATTCCCAATTCTCAATAATAATTTATGACTAAGACACTACTTTTGTATTTAACTTATTAATAACATTATTATTAAAATAATTTATTTCCAACCATTTCATAAAGACTGAAACCATCAAATTGAAGCAAAGACAATTATATACCAGTGACGACCATAAACCAGAGGCAAGGACCAAAGAGTGACATCCAGACTCACGACCACAACTGAAGATGAAAACTGACCTAGGGAAACCCCCATGTTATCTCCCATCCATGTTTCCATTTGTGTAAGGGCACGCTCAGACCTGCTTAGCCAGTTGGAGTCGATGCTTGGTACATGCAACCTGCGTCAAAATGATATGTTGTATATGAACATATGCATATATCAAACACATGGAGTCAGGGAATCATAGCGTAGTAGGGTGCTCGAAATGAGTAATACTACACTGTGCCTGCTCCAAAGCATGACAATAACATAGACTTTTCTATTTAACAATTAGATAACATTCAATCACATAAAGCATAGTAACATTATTCTGCATAATCAATTAACTATCAACTTAATTATGTCAAAACATAACATAAACTGCAATATCATTAACATCATCATAAAACTCATAACACATGTCAAAACCACATCAGTCAAACATAGTCCATCATGATCATAATAAACATAAACCATAAGTTGATCAACCATATGTCTCAAAACTGTCTAGGAGCAATAGAAAAACTATCAACTATCACAAGCTAAAAATGAGGGGAATTACATCCTCCCCCCCAAAATCAGGCTTACTCCTCGAAGCCTGCAAATAAGTAAGGGTATAACTCTCTCATTCTGGACGCATCCTCCCAAGTAGCAGAAGTCTCATCATTAGGGTCCCATTAGACCTTGACCTGCTCCACATCTCTGCCCCTAAGAGTGAGTCTCCTGTGCTATAGAATTCCCATAGGCTCCAAATCTAGTTGCCCATCCTCTACCTGTAGAGCAGTCCAATCAAGAACATGAGCAATATCTGGATAGTAAGGTCTAAGTACAGAAACATGAAACACATCATGGATGCGTGAAAGACTGGGCAGTAAAGCAAGATGATAAGCAACAGGACCGATCCTCTCCAACACCTCAAAAGGTCCAACAAAATGCGGTGCTAGCTTAGAGCCTTTTCCATAACGAATCAGACTCTTTCGCGAACACACACATAAGAACACTCGATCCCCAACTGTAAACTGTCGATTGATCCTATGAGCATCTACAAACTTCTTCTACCTGTCCTGCACTGCCACCAAATGCTCTCTGATCTGCTCAACCTGCTGCTCCATATCTCTAAGCATATCCGGTCCTAAGAGAACTCTATCCTCAAGACAATCCCAACTCAATGGGGTTCGACAAGGATGACCATACAAAGCCTGAAATGGAGACATGTCGATAGAGCTATGATATACATTATTATAAGAAAACTCCACCTGATACAAATAGTCCTCCCAATGGCTTTGTCGATCCATCACATACATCCTATGCATATCCTCAAGAACTTATTTAACCCTCTTAGTCTGACCATCAATCTCAGGATGGTATGCTGAACTAATGTTCAATTGTGTCCCCAAGGCATGCTACAGAGAAGTCCAAAGGGCTGAAGTAAACACCAGATCCTTATCAGAGATGATCCTACGAGGAATCCCATGAAGTCTGACTATGTCCTCCATGAACACTTTGGCCACCGTAGAAGCATTATAAGATGAATGGATAGGAGAGAAGTGAGCTACCTCTGTCAATATATCCACAATGACCATAATAGCATTGTGTTGATGGGAGGATACTGGAAAACTAACAATGAAGTCTATTGAAATGATGTCCCATTTCCATTCTGGAACAAGATGGGGTTGCAAAAGACCTACAGGGTGCTGGTGCTCCACCTTCACCCTCTAACACTTAAGACATCTTGACACAAAATCAGAAATATCCCACTTCATACCACTCCAAAAGTATAGCTGACGAAGCTCTGCATGCATCTTCTTGACACTTGGATGAGCAGGATAGGGTGCCTGATGTGCCTCTGACATAACTAGGGTACGAAGACCCTCAGAACTAGGAACATAAATACAACCCAAATGTCGCAAAAGACCATCTGACACAAGAGAGTAACCGGTAAATCTACCCTCCAAAGGTCTACCTGACTCAACCTCAGATTTCACCTCCTAATACCAACTGTCGGTAGGAAGTGCTGCAAGAATTTGACCTCTCAAATCAACTGTGAGAGTGACTGTTGAAATCTCATGCCTCTGACGACTAAGAGCATCTCCTACCACATTCTCTTTGCCCTGAATATATTTGACCTCAAAGTCATACTTGCACAAGAACTCCACCCATCACCTCTGCCTCACATTCAAGTTTGGCTGTGTGAAAATATACTACAAACTACAATGATCACTGTGTAGCTCAAATCGATGCCCTAAAAGAAAATGCCTCCAACTCACCAAGGCATACACAACTGCGGCTAACTCCAGATCATGAGTGGGATAGTTCAATTCATGATCCTTGAGTTTGCAAGACTCATAGGCTATCATGTGACCATCCCGCATCAGCACTGCTCCTAAGCCCTCCAAAGAAGCATCCGTACACACAACAAAGTCCCCGGTAGGGTCAGGAATTGCCAGAATAGGTGTACTGGCCAACCGCTCCTTAAGGGTCTGAAAAGATGCCTAACACTGCTCTGACCAAACAAACTTCTTCCCTTTCCTCTGAAGAGAAGTAATAGGGTGAGCAATACTCAAAAAACTCATAACAAAACGGTGATAGTAGCCTACCAAACCCATAAAATTGCAAACCTCAAAAACATTAGTAGGTGTAGGCCAATCCATAATAGCTTGGATCTTTGAAGGATCCACTGCAATACCCTCTCCAGAGATGACATGACCCAAATACTTCACCTTTGTCTGAAAGAATTCACATTTCGACAAATTAGCATAAAGCTGATTTTCTCTTAGACACTGCAACACCTGACACAAATGCTCCTCATGCTCCTCCATTGTTCTTGAATAGATCAATATATCATCCAAAAATACAAGGACGAACTTGTCGAGATAATTGCGAAAAACACCATTCATCAGACACATGAAAACCGAGGGTGCATTCGTCAACCTGAATGGTACAACTGTAAACTCATAATGGCTATAACAGGTGTGAAATGTTGTTTTATGAATATCTACCTCAAATATCCGCAATTGATGATATCCTAACTTAAGCTTAATTTTTGAAAACACCTTAGCTCCATTAATTTGGTCAAACAAATCATCAATCTGAGGCAAAGGGTACCTATTCTTCACTGTCACCTTATTGAGCCGTCGATAGTTGATACACAGTGATAGAGATCCATCCTTCTTCTTCACGAAGATCACAGGTGCTCCCCATGGAGAAACACTAGGTCGAATGAATCCCTTGGCTAACAGCTCCTCCAACTGCAATCAAAGCTCCTTAAGCTCCTGAGTGGTCATCCTGTATGGAGCTCGTGAGATAGGCTCTACGCTGGGAACAAGATCAATTCTGAAGTTGATGTCATGCTTAGGTGGCATCCCCAGAATCTCAAAAGGAAAAACATCAGCATACTTTCTCAAAAGTGGGTGATCATCAAGAGATGTCTCTCGACTCTCCTCCATCTCCAAGTCATTAACTGTCACTGCAAAGAGCTGACATCCATGACACATGCATCTCTTAAGCTGCATAGCAGAGAACACATGTGAGGAAATAGGTCTTTGGACACCAACTACCTCCACCTCACTACCAGAATCATCCACACAACTGACTGACTTATGCCGATAATCGATCACTGCCTGATGGGCCTCTAACCAATCCATACCCAAAACTATATCATATGAACCAAGGGGTGGGATGCGAAGGTCTACTGTAGTAGACAAAGAACCAATCCTCAACTCACAACCATGCACTAGGGACTCAACTACAACCTTAGCCCAGGACGCTAACTCAACCTACCACCTATCATCCTGCTTTGTTGCCACTAAACCACAACACTCCACAAGAGAAGGAGAAATGAACGAATTAGAAGCACCAGAATCAAAGAGAACAGAAAAACCAATACCTTGCATAAAACTAGAAGTCTCCACTACGATGCCCTGATACTCTTCCTGGCTGATATTAATCGCTGCAAAGACCCTGTGTGATCTGCCTGCATCACCAACCAATGGCTATGAAGCCATTGGCTGATGTCCAAACCCTGAAGCACTCCTCTAAGGACACTGTCTAGCAATATGGCCCTGTTGGCCGCAAGAGAAGCACCATGTACCTCTACCAAAACCACCGCCACCCTGAAAGGCACTAGACTGTTGGAAGCTCCCCCTGGTCACTGCAGACTACATACTCTGAGCAGGTCGATCAACACAATCCTGTCTAGAATGCTGCCAATTCTGGTTCTTATTCTGAAATCTGATACCCTGCTGTGGCTGATAATTCTTTGGTTTGGCCTAAGAGTACTACTGCTGCTGTCCACCCTTTGAGGGTGCATGAGATCCTGATGCCTGAGTATGTCCACCATGAGAACCGAATCTTGCAGAAGGTGCACTACCAATATGCACACCTGTATGCCCACCGAGTGCCATAGTCAAATTTTCCTCCACTAAACAGGCTTTCTCCACTACTACCTCCATAGTCTTGGGTTTAAAAACACAAACCCCTCCACTAATCCATGTATTTAAGCCCCTGATAAAATGTTGCACTAACATAGTCTCATAATCTCTGATACCCGCATACTGCTTGAGCTCATAGAATCTGTGCTCATACTGTTCAATTGACATGACCATCTGCCTCAGCTTGTGGAACTCATCTAAGAAACACTACCTCCAATGTTAGACATGAAACATGCTCTGAATCTCTCTAAGAACAACTCCCAAGAAACAATGTTGATGTCCAAGTGTAGCTTCTGCTCCTCTAAATGCCACCAAGTCGAAGCAAAACCTCTAAGATGCAGAATAGCACATCTAGCCTTGGTGTTGCTACCATACGAATGCATGTCGAAACACCTGCCTATATCCAGTAACCATGTCTCTGCTTCTAGACCACTACCAGCTCCATCAAAGGTTGGAGGGCGTACCCTCAGAAGATCTCTCATATGACTGGCTAACGTGGCCTCCTACTCAGCTATCAGTTCTCTCCACCTAGGTGATCTCTCTCTTTCCCTAGCTTCTGGCTGATCTACTTCCTAACCCCCTTTAGGCTACTCTACCTCCTGTCTAGGACCTAAGTGGGCAAGGGCTTCCTCAAGTAACTGTCGCAACTGGGCTCCCTCAGGCTAATCCCCACCTTCATGGGCACTGTCATGAGGAGAACTGGGAGGAGGTGTACCGCCACCACCTCTCCCATGATCCCTACCACTTCCACGACCTCGACCTCTACCTCTAGGCATCTACCTACAACACCAAAGGATAATTCATTACACACAAAGAGGGAAACAACAGGGATGAAAGTTAATCTACAGAGTTTAAGCACTAGGTTACATAATGGGCTTAGTTATAACCAGAGTACCCAATGTTTAAACCTAGCTCTGATACTAAGTGTGATGCCCTTTCATGCAACCCTAGAGAGTTAGGCTAACAGGTGATAAAATTACAGAATTTTTTTTTGAAGCATGTAAATGCATTAGCATATAAGATAAAGTTGACACTATTCACAACATTTAAACAAGATGAACAACTAACACCTCTAGGGAACATAACTGCATCAGATACATATAATTCATTACAATACAAGTAAAATACATTATGATACAACAGAAGAGAATTACATTATTCATCTACAGATATGAACAATTACAAAGGATCAATTACAAGTTTACATGATTACAAGATTCTTGACTGATTACATCAATTACAATAACCAACATGAATATACAATTTTGGAAAGTATGAAATAACTCTGATGATGCAAGTACAAATCTAAATCTCCAGAACCACGTCCGCAGTGATCAAGACGACCAAGAATAACCAATGGATTAAGCTCTTCCACCCAACCATGTGGAACCCTGAGGTCCACCCCCCGAGCTAGGAGATAACAATGAGGTTCCACTAAGTCAAAGGATATAAGTAGGTAGATACAAACTTGACGTAGAAAATACAAATTATCAAGACTATACAAATCATCAAGACAAGACAATGCTCCAGAGGCAACAACAAAAGATAAAGAGGGAGTAAATAGATTGCAGTAGGGAGAGTATCATCACATGGTCCTAGCATGGGTTATCTAGGCTATCTCTCACTAGAAACTGGCCCCCATCTATGGTTATCCTGGCAACCTCTCTCTAGACACTAGCCCCATAGGGTGACACATGCAGAACCGACACATCCTCTCATGGAGACAAGGAGGTTGATCTTGCCAGCCAAGTCTTCTCATCCCATCCTTAGCCTGTGAGAGCACTCAAGGCATGGGTGAGGCATCATACTTATCTTGTTATGTGAATTACTACCCAACCCACCTAGATAAATTATTAAGTTATCACTTGATTACAACTTCCATGGGGTTATCTAGGTAGCCACTTTGGGCACCAGCCCCACCATGAAAGCCACTCTATTACGTGCAACTAGAAACCCCTAACCAACAAACAGAAGCCATCCAAAATAACATGCATAGAAAAGATATTGCAAGGCATCAATCCTCTTGCAGATTGATTCACAACATGGTCAATTTCAAAATTCAAAACAACAATCTTTCCCTGAACCACATCAAAACCTCATACCCAAAGACACATCACCAATACATCCTTGCCACAATATCACTCTAGATTCCAAGGTAACTAGCCTCTGGAGCTATATGATTTCAACACAAATACCAAAAGACAACTAACTAGACATGACGCTTCACAACCTTGACCTCCCACAAATCTATCGTGATCATCATTACACATAAGCTTGACCAAACATAACAACAAGACTTAAAGATCAAATTAAATGCAATGACCCAAATGTATCATTTTTACAAGTCAATACGAATTGAGAATGGAACTACAAGGAGGACTATACACTATTCAAAAACCAAATTCACTTACGGAAATTGTAACACTATACGAACTATTTAAACATCAAAACTTGAATTCATTCTAGAAAAGAATTTGATAGATTTACTAAGACCATGTTATTCTATCCAACTTAAGAATTATAATACAACCATTATTTATTTAATAATACTATTACCAATTAAGTCTTTCATCTTTATAAAAAAAATTCCTATAATTTCAAAAACTATCACTACTAATTTTAATTTTAACACCAAAGGATAGAATATTACAAAACATTAATAACAAGCCCATTCTAACAAAAACAATGTCAGTAGAATTAATAATTATTTCTTTATTTCTATTAAAATAATGAGTTGGTTAAAATTAACTCAATCAAATTGGAAAATTAACTATCTCAAATTTATACTCTCCTATGCAAGTTTAACTATCATATATTCATAAGTTTAATAGAAGCTTTCTAAATTAACCTATTTGCCAATTGCACCTTCTGCAGTCTAAATGGATTTTTGCTAATTAGACTACTATACAAAAGTGAGAAATATTAGTAATAAAATTTCAAGTAGATGAAATTAAATCTAGGGAAAAATGATGGAAGGTATTCTAGAGGTTTTCAATGCTCAAAGCGTACGACCTGGCAGGAAGAGGGCATTAAAAGGGAACCATCGATGGCATACCAGGCAGAGGAGGAATTTCAAATGCTGCTCTGATAAAGTCGACCCACTAAGAGATGTAAACATTCATTATTAAATATATATTTTTTGAAATAACAACTAACCCAGAGAACACCGTACGATGTGGCTATGGAGAGGAAAATGAATTGATACAGTTTTTTTTTTATCAGATCCAAATGACAAAATAGAATAGTCCTGAGTATTTATTTTTGATAGAATTTAAGAGGAAGCAAGATTAACCTAAATGGCTGAGACTCTGGTTAGAAGGTCCTACGATGCCTCTCACAAGGGTATCTCTTCTAAAAGAAAATTACAACAAAAAACTGCCAGGCTATGACAAGGGAATCTATAATCACCTTCCTCTTGACGGTCGTTAGGAATGGATACTGGTTATAAGAAACATTAGGAATGGTCCCTCCCAAATATCAGGTATTACCAGCATAGATCCGTAGCCCGCCCCACGGAGAGATGCCTAGAGGGCTGGCCGAACACCCACAATGGAACAAATATGGTAATAGTCATCTCAAACACCTAAGCTTATTTTTACAAGTTTAAGAGTGATTCCAATGAGGATCAAATGAAAATATAGTTGACTGGCAATTTGATAGCAGATTAAAAGGGTATGCAATTGTTTGTTTAAAAAAAGAAAAACTTACAGAGCTCTCATTGCACGAGATGTCCAATGATTTAGAGGATTAAAATAATGTTGCAGAGAGTGAGATATCCTCTCAGGCTCACTCTCAAGATGCAAGAACTCTATTAAGAATGTAGTTACTGAAAGGGCTCAAATGAACACTGTGTTCATTGGCAGCCATAGGTAGAAAAAACATTACAAGAAAAACACCCCAATTGTGAAGGAATAATAGATAAAGAGTGAGAACATCAGCGGAAGAATTGCAGAATTACATGAAGCTTTCAGATGTAGGCGACAAAAGACAAGACACATTCAATAACACAAAAAAGAGGAAATCATTCTTTTTCAAAACATAAATAACACTCATTCAAACATACAGAGACATACTCAAAATTTTGATCCCAAGCTTCAAAATTCTTCAGCTCCCTCAAGTTCTTCCTCTGTTTTCCTGTAACAAATTTTCCCCCAAATTTCTGTCCCCCTTTCTCAAAATGACTCTCCCCACAATAACTCACCATAAACCGAAAATAGGTGAAATCCATTAATTCCCATTACCCCAAAATCAGTTAGAGAATCCCACTATTCTCTAAAAACTGAAAGCAATCAATTTTACTTTCTAGAGAGATTCTCCAAGTCTGGAATCTCATATGACAACTCACATGAAATAAATTATTAACTAATATTATTTTTTTCAAATTACCATATGCTATTTTAATAATAAAATAATATTAAATACTTATGACTCAAATCTTATTAACATCATTAAAATAATTAATTTAATCTATATTAAAATTTACTTAAATTAATATTCCCAATTATCAATAATAATTTACGACTTAGACAATACTTTTGTATTTAACTTATTAATAACATAATTATTAAAATAATTTATTTCCAACCATTTCATAAAGACTGAAACCATCAAATTCAAGCAAAGACAATTATATACCAGTGATGACCATAAACCAGAGGCAAGGACCAAAGAGTGACATCCAGACTCACGACCACAACTGAAGATGAAAACTGACCTAGGGAAAACCCCATGTTATCTCCCATCCATATTTCCATTGTTGTAAGGGCATGCTCAGACCTGCTTAGCCAAGTGGAGTCGATGCCCGGTACCTGTAACCTGCGTCAAAAGGATAAGTTGTATACGAACTTATGTATATATATCAAACACACAAAGTCAGGGAATCACAGCGTAGTAGGGTGCTCGAAACGAGTAGTACTACACCGTCCCTACTCCAAAGCATGACAATAACATAAACCTTTCTATTTAACAATCAGATAACATTCAATCACATAAATCATAGTAACATTATTCTACATAATCAATTAACTATCAACTTAATCATGTCAAAACATAACATAAACTGTGCAATATTAATAACATCATCATAAAACTCATAACACATGTCAAAACCACATCAGTCAAACATAGTCCATCATGATCATAATAAACATAAACCATAAGTCTATCAAATATATGTCTCAAAACTATCTAAGAGCAATAGAAAAACTATCAACTATCGCAAGCCAAAAATGAGGGGCATTACATCCTCACCTATGTCCTTGAGTGATAGTTGTTCTTCCTCTTGGGATTCTTTAATATCTACCCATTCATCAAGTTAGGGAAGTGAATCTACATCAAGCAAACACAAATTATATTCTACATAACAATGACCTAGGGTAAACTTTTCATTGCAATTGTAATATATTTTTTCTTGATAGATCCACATCTCAACCTCACCGAAATGTTTGACTACTATGGATTAGGGGTTAGGGATTGAGATGGGATGCGTTGACACAATATTTCATAATGGAAGGGGTTTAGAGAAACAATGTTGGAGTGTGAGCTTATCTTCTATTAGCTTAACCTAATCCATCATATCCTTTCATTTGAACATTTTGACTTTAGTGAAATTTTCCTCCTTTAAGCCTCCTATGAAACAACTCTTAAAGAAGGCATCTGATAACCATTCCTTTTGATTAACAAATTTTTCAAATTTAATTTAATAGTCACACATAGAACCAATTAGCTAGACAATTTAGTTAAAGATCCTATAAAAATCTTCATAGGTATTTGGGGATAATTTTAACTAGGAGAAGCTTTGTTAATTTAATCCATCTTGATTTAGTAAATTGATTTTCTAGTATCATTTGTACCATTGTATCTATTTTTTTCCAAGTTGAATAAGGAAATAGGGACCATGTCCCCTTAGAGAGTATTATGGAGACTAAAATACTACTCAACTCAGTAGATATAGCTTGTAGAATTTGTATCCTCAAATTTAGAAAAATCAAGCCCATCTTAATATTAGATTCATACATGTTTGGGAAATCATGTGCACCATGAGTTTTTGAGTAGTTGGTGGTCTATTTAAGCATTTGAGGTTTTCCTTAATGCCTTCTTGTCCATTAATACTTGGGAAGTAAATTGGGATTCAAGGTCTTGAAACTTGGTAGCTATTGTTGCATCCATGTCTTTTGATTAGGTGTTCACCATCATATAAGGGGTCTATAGGTGAAAACAAAGGGTAACCAAAGTTGTATACCAAAATGATCAGCTTAAAGAGAGAATCACAATGAGATAATTTCCTAAATTAGTGAAAAATGTGGGTGGAAATTTTAGTAAAAATGGTGAAACTTTTCCCAGATTGAGATAAATAGGCTTTAGAAGTTACAAATTATTGTACTTTATTGGAGCTAAACCATGATACCCAATTGATATAAATTTAGTTGTTTGAAGCAAAAACCCATTGACTGTTGTGTTTCTAGACGTTATTGCTCTTCTTGGTTGAAGCAGATTTGACAATGTCAATGGGTATAATCTATTGGTAATGGTATTCTCCAATGCTAAAAAGGGACAAGGTAATTAGAGGGTAGTTGTCTAGGTGTTTTTGATGTATGATTTCACAAATATACTAATCTTGATTGTAACTAGTGTCAAGCCAAGATTTCAAAGCACCAACTATGGAGGATAGACCATCCTAATAACTCCTATACCTCCTTCAACATGTATGACATGAGTAACTTCTTGAGGCTAATTTCTTACTGATGCATCATAGATTTTAGATGACTAAATAGGTTTTAAAAAATTCTATGGAGTCTTTCAATATACTTGAGAGTAGGTGGAAGTTGTTGACCATATAAACTTGGGTTGTTTAAGGCTAGGGTATTAGAGTTGAAACACTCCTTACTTAACTTGACCCTATATGGGGAATCTACCTTAGCTAAGAACAACACTTTTGAAGAGATTTGAAAATTCTTAGCACAACGTTTTTAGCCTAAAACCAAAAATAAGCTATCAACAAGGGAAAATCTTGGTAGATTTTGAGCAAGATGATTAGTACCACTACTTCTGTAGCTAGTTTTTTATTACCAAAATCCCAAAAGTGCAAGGTGAGAGAATACGATGGAGAATCACAAAAAGCCCTAAACTTTGAATGCTACAACAAAACATGGTCCTAGAGTGATACCAAATGTTACAATCTTTCCAATAATAGATTAACCGAACACTATAAATATAGAAAATATGTGTTGCAAATGAAACATAAAAGAACAATATTGTATTGGAATCACATAATCACATTACAAAATATTGTGGGCATCTTTGAGGGGGCAACCTCCTTTGAACAATGCTCAATAGAAAATATTCATGAATGATCTTTCCTAATGCTTAAACTCTCTATTTAAACTAATTCTATTGAAGAGAACTACCACTTCGCGGACATGTGGAATATATACAATCAGTTAAAGGGATAACTTACAAAGCGAATGCATTTAACATTTTATTAATAATGCCTAATGCACAAATAAATAATTAAAATGAAGGGTCTTAACACATTTCTGTTGACCTGGGATAACACGGCTATTCTTAAATATCATCCACTTCAACAGGTAAAGGTCAATTTTGACCAATAAAAGTAGGACAAATATTTACCACTTTTTATTGTGGATGAGGTGAAAATTGCTATTGACTGTTTGACCATTGAAATGTATGATATTTAAGTAGAGTGGGAGAACACATCCCCTTATAACATAACGGCAACCCTTCCAAGGTATTTATAAACACTTCACCTCTCAGATATTAAGAAGACATGAAAACAATAAAGCAAACAAAGATCAAACAAGGAGTTAAAAAATAGGAACAAACAATGCCATAAGGTCACATTTGAAACTAGAAGACGAATTCCCAGACCTGACCCAAACAACCAAACTTGATCCCAACCCTCACCCTCCAAGGAACTTTGCCATTTCTTATTACAAGCACATTTACGGGGCTACGAGTATAGACTTGATTTTAAGTGTTGGCCGGGCCCATTCTTTAGTTTTCTTTAGTTTAGGAGCACGTCATTACTTACGTTGCGACTTGCGAGGTCATGTTATGACGTGCAACAAGCAACGTCTACACTTTAGATCCTCTGGCGACTCCAATACTCCATTTGATGGCCATGTCGACCACGTACAGACCACGACTCACTTTGATTTCTTCCACACAAGCGGACATTTTCATTATTTAATTAGGCAGGCCATCCCAAACTGACCGAAATATCAATTTGTTCCTTGGCAAATGGACAATCTCTAAAAACAAAATTCTACCCACGGTATTAGACTAGTGAAAAATTCTACCTAACGAATTAGACTAGCGTACAAATTCGACATGGTGTCCCCGCCAAAAGACTCTATATATACAAACACGCACTGTAAGAGAGAAGAGATAACAATACAAGTTGGAGTACTCGCAAGCTCAGCCACCGAACATGGTTATAACGTCGGCAAAGCAGAAACAACATACCATATTCGTCCACAGCCAAGATAAAACACACCATTTCAAGGGAGTCCGAATGAGAAAATGGGGGAAATGGGTTTCCGAAGTGAGAATGCCCAATTCCAGAGCCAGAATTTGGTTGGGCTCTTACTACAGCGCTGAACAGGCAGCTCGTGCTTATGACTGTGCTGTGTTTTGCCTCAGAGGATGTAAAGCTCAGTTTAATTTCCCCGACTCTCTGCCGGAAATTCCGTCGGCCTCTTCACTATCTCCTGCACAAATTCAATCTGTGGCGGCCAAATTTGCCCTGCAAGAACTCCGGCAGGCACCGAAAGACACTGCCGTATTTTCTGCTTCGGAATCCCAGTCTTGTATGGACAGCCGGCAGATTTTGGAGGAGCAGGAGTTGACAGTGCTGGATTCGCTTCTTAGGGATATAAAAAGCAGCCAGTCTCTCAATTTTGAGGATTTTTGGACAATAGACGACGTTTTTGAGAATATTTATTTTCCCATGCTTGAGGAAGAACAAGAAGGGCTTTTCTCGCAGCAGACGGAAGACTTGTGAGAATTCCGAAGGCAAGTCAAAATTCAAATGACCATATTTTGTCGTCCGGTTTGTGTTGCTGAGCGCGAAACTTTTACAGCGCTCTGAAACACTACACTTCTTTGTTCTTTCCTATATAACCTCAATATAAATATTAAATCAGAATGGTCAGGTATATTACGTATATTCACACAATTTTTATCATCAGTTTGTTTTTAAATAGGGAATCATCTATGTAATATTGTCAATCAAGTGGATAATACAAGATGCAGAATATATATTCCTTCACTATCAAAGTTAACTTTAGTTGTTATTGAAAAATAATTATAAAAAAATATAAATTTCTTCAGTTGTCAATTATATAATACAAACCTTTTCACCGTCCACCATTAAAATAATTATCAAACATATGTTTCTTCACCAAGGGTGGAACTTTGAACTCTTTTATACAATTAAAAATCATCCTTTTGTTTGAGATATCAATACCTTTTGGATCAGATTTTTTAACCTGAATTTGTTTTACCATTTCATTTTTGTTGAAGGGTTTAACTAAAATAGCAAATTTTGTATGATTTCCTACTTGATAAACACTTTCATCTACAGATCAAATTAGATACAAATTAAGTTATTCAATAATTCAACACTACTGATAGAAAACAAGAGTAATAGAACACTTGAACCAAAATACCCAAATGATTTGGTTTCACATTTTGGGACACTGTCAAATGTTCATATTTAGTAGGTTAAAAACATTCAACTACAAAGTTCAAAGTTGTCCTCACACGTACCTTTGCAAGCTGATTAAGGATGCAGTCGAGGCAAAGAGGAAGGCGATCAATGGGCACTGCATTTGTTAATTGAATATCATTTCCAAAGCTAAAAGCATCAAGTAACTAATTACTATGAAGGAACAAGAGCTGCAATGCAGCTGCAGTCCCTGCCAGCTGCAGAGTAGCAAAAGCAAAGGCATGCCAAGGAGCCATAGTTAAATATAGTAATTTTCAGGTCTTGTTTAGATAATTGTATTTAAAATAGATATGCTAGTTAATATAATGATGAGAAGTAATATTTTTAACAATGTAAAACTTATAGAAACAAGTATCAGAACACAAGATTATTGAAAAACTAATTTGGATTTTACAAAGCTCAATAAAAAGCAACAGCCAAATGCAAGATACAAGATGAATAAATATGTATATGTATAAGTGTTATTCTAGGTAACTTACAAATTGTTAAACTACACCATAATTTGCTTTCAAGGAAACTTGAGGCAGCAATACAAATCCATTGAGTGCATATCACCTATCTCTGCTGAATATTTTATAATAACAAATATAAATTCATTGCAAAAATTTAACGCTTTAATAAGATAAATTTAAAACTTTGAATTAAATGATTGATTCTCATTTACACTAATGTATATCAGTCAACAATGTGGCTTCTCTAGTGTTTGGTTTCCATTGTAGACTAAGTATTTTCTAGAGTGCCACCACCACTTTCTTGAATAAGTTTGTTGATCACTATTTTCCTTTGATTCCTAGGTTTAATTAAGGGGCTTGGACATGTAATTGCTCATTCTGTTTCCTCTCCCAAGTTAAGTTTGGAGGGTCTTGGTGTACTTGATTGCCACATATTGAGCATGTTACATCTCCAACTTTTGATTTAGCCTAATCTTACTTTTTATGAGATAAACAAGATAATTAATCTTAGATTAATGATTTGATATTTGTGGAAAATATCAAGTGAAATTATTGATTATATAGATATTGATTTATGTTTAAATTAAGCATGAGATTACTTACTGCTAAGATTATTCTATCAAAATGATTTGTGAATTTAATGATGATACACTCATCATGATTATATGGTTGTGAGTGTAACCAGGAAAATAATCTTTCTTCAAAGATGGAAGGAGAGTATCACCAGGGGAGAAGGAAATAGATGTTCAGAAAAGATTAGAATGTCATCTGAGTATCGAGGTTAAACATTCATGAACCCATGCAAAGATAGGGTGAGTTAAGTCATTTCCTTGTTTAAGTTGTTTTCGAATTTGACCAACGTCGAATTAATGATTTTGGTCTCTCGAAGTCATCTTCATTGTTTCGACTAGATAATGTTCTCAGAACATTTATGCAGTCGATAACAAAACCTAGTTGATTGTTGAACTCTGAACCTTATTCACGTATCTATTTCTTTATATTTTGTGATTATTGTTTAATTATTTTGATTATGGCTAAAATATGGCAAAGAGGGGGAGAGGACTCGACCCCATATTTGCATATTGGTGATACTACCTTGATGATATAATTTAAATAACCGTTACGTTATTATAATATTACCAATACATCATTTTAGATGTAATTGATGTTGTGTTAAGCATAATTTATTATCGATCCACTCATAGTGGTTGAGTATTATTTTATACCAAGTTTGAGAGCTCTTGTAATCCACCACCTCACAACCCACAAAATGTGGAGTGAGTGGGGATTGTTCTGAGCTAAGCCAAGTTAATCTTTTTGCATTACTCCTGGTGGTGATCACCTAGGTTTAGGGCTTTGAAATTAAGTTGTAGGTCAAAATGTACATTGGCGGGCTTGCAAAAATCTTCACTGGCCTTCGAAAATGGTGAAAAATGAGTTGTATGTATTTTTAATTGCATATCGGGTTGCATATACAAGGGGGAATCTTTTGCAGATTCCTGGGAATATTCCCGCTTTGTATGTCAGGTCATATACAAAACAAAACATACAAGGGGCTTTGTATGTTCAGCAACATACAAAGAAATGGAGGTGCAATTGGTGGGGCCCGCGGATATGCAAAGCAGAATATACATTGGCTATATACATTCAAAAATGTGCAAAGGAATGATGTACAATGACCGATATACAAATGGTGGGGCCTGCGGATAAGACATTCAAAGGTGAATGTATGTGAACTATACATTTGAAATATACAAAACAAAGGCATAAATTCCGGACCTGATTGAAAATCAAATGCAGTGAATAATGTTTCAGGTCCGTAGCATGTATATTGGGCGCTTGTATGTGCCAATGTATATTTGGAAGATACAAGGGTTAAGATGCAAGCCAGATTTCAAAGCAACTTCAGTGTGCCTCATTAAAATTTGAAATCTGCCTTGTATGTATGAGGCAAATGTACATGCACATATACAAGGAAATAAAGCTGGACCCGAATTGAATTTCAATTTGTTCTAAACAGGTTTGAGGTCCGCCTTGTATATCAAACAGATGTATATATTTTTTTGCATATACAAAGGGTTTTTGAGGGGAGAAAATGGCAAAATGAAGAAAGGAAAAGTCAGTGATAGGAGCATGAAGTGCCTACGTGGCATGTTTTCACTGGTTGGTGACTTTTCAAGGTATTTTGGAGCCGTTTATCTTAGCAATGGAATCAAAATCGACGGTTATCTTTCATTTTCGCTGTGGTGAAGGTTTTCTTTGTATGCGGCCGCATTTTTTTTAAGCAGGAAAACTTCAGATGTGTCTGCTGCTGCATTCCAGAAGAGGCTACGGGTAGCTGAAGCATTAATGGCAGAAATGCAGCGGTATGGGTCGATGATGGATAGGTCAACCACCTTTTTTATGATGCAAGTCTTTGAGCGGCGGCTCAGATCCCGAGCCCACCCGCTCTCTTCCTCTGCTTCCCGGCTACATTTAATTTTGAGCGCCATTTCTCATGATGCATTGTATCTGGCAATTTTTGAGTTGACCATTGTAATTTTGGCTAAGTACACAGTTTTGCTATAAAATGCAAACTGTGTCACTCATATTTGTTGTTGAAGACTTGGGCATTTTTGTGTAAATAATGAAGAACAAAGCATGATCCTGGGTTGTTTTATCTCATTCTGGAGTTTATGAGTTGCATCATGAATGTATTTTGCACGTATGTTTAGTTTCATGTTGATATAGATGAAAAATGCTCTTATGCATGTGTTTATCTGTTTGTCTCCTTCGTTGCATGTATTTCCTTCTTTTGAATCTGGCTGCTAAGGGTTTCTCAGATTCTAGGGTATAAGTTTCTGTATCACATGCTTCATCTCTAACTTCCATTCAAGGAGCGGATTAAATTGTTTTAGGTTAAGCATGGAGAAGGTTGTTTATCAGCAGGGATATCTATAAGTAGAGACAGCTAAATACCCATTCTTGGGTGATGTTTATAAGGCAAGCATCAATCCAACCCCTTGAAACTTGAATGCTAGTTGCAAACCATCTGTTGCATACGTCTAGTTGACTCCTTGCCCTAAGATAGGCACCGGTCTGCTCCTGGGTTAGTAATTATGACCCAAAACCCCTTGTCTTGCATCCAAATCATCATATCCATCTTTCCATAACTTCCACCTGTTAGTTGTAGGAGTACGATTCGGACTCCTACATACTCTCATCCACAACCAGACACATATGTCCAAGAATATTGCCAACCTTGTGATGTATCATCCACATCTTGGTCCACACATGAGAGTATTCTGCCTGTTGCTGTCAAGCTAAATCTTCCTGTCATTGAGCTAGTCAATGTTACATCTTTAGTTATAGGGACACCCCCTTGGTGCGGCAGAACTAGAAGTGAAGGGGAGGCAACTCACACAACCTCCTGTTTCTATTGGCTGGATCAGCCTGTGCATAGGAACTGGCAAACCCTCTGCCAATCTGGAGAAAATAACCAACAGAATTGGTGACTCTATTGGGGAAGAATTAGAAAAGAAAAAAGAGAAGCAATATCTGTGTGCCCATCTGAGTCACCAACAGAAATGGTGACTCTGCTGGGGACGAGAGAGAGTCAAGTGATTTGAAGGCTGGAAAATCTAGTTTCCAGTGAAGTTGCAGTAGGATCTAAAAATGACCATGTGGTGCTCTACTGGCGTGGTGAATCTAGAAAATACATGTGCCTTGTTGATTTTCTTTCCTCTCTGTGAGAGATGGTGACTCTATTGATTGAACCTATCAAAGCTGCAACATATTTCTAGGTATTCAATCTTTTCAAAATGATGAGTTTAGAATAGCAAACCCGGGTGTGCTTTCAAAGAAGGTCATTTGATATTGATAGATATAGAGCCCTAAATTTCATAGGAATAGGTGGTTACCCAAATGCTATTCCAAATAAAATTAGAAGATGTTTGCCAAAATATAGTGGATCAGATTCTAAATCGGCAAACAAACATCTGCAAAAATTTTGTAATTTAATAAAATATTATGAGGTAGAGGATGAAGATGTTGCAATGAGACTCTTTGTTCAGTCATTAGAAGATGATGCTAGAGTTTGGTTTTCAGACCTACCTGTATGTTCAGTTTCTTCATGGAAAGATTTAGAAATTGCATTCCTAGAGCAGTTTGGTGAAAGATTTGATTTAGCCTCATTGATAATACACTTCATGAATATTCAAAAGGAAGATGAGGAGCTGGTTCCAGCCTTTAACCTTAGATTTATTAAGTTGCTCAAGCAGATCCCTGAATATATGAGACCCAATAATCCATTATGCTTAGCAATTTATTTGGTTGCATTTGATGAAGAAATGAGTTATCTATTGAGAGATAAGGAACCAGCCACACTTCACCAAGCTTACCAATTTGCTATGGATATAGAAAACAATGAGAAATATGGAATGCCAGTAGGTTTCATGGCTGCAAGTTGTCAAAATAGTTATCAAAGTGAATGTATTTCTGCTTTTCCACAATGTTCATTAAAGGATGATTTTGCAGAGGGAAATATATTTCAGAATAATGTGTGCAGCCATGATGTGATGCATGAAGAAAATGTTGTAGAAAATGTAGGCACATCTTGTAATAATAAAAATAAAGATTATTATCTGCCTCTAGAAGACAAGCCTGCAGACACAAGATGCCCTCCAATTGATCAAATGAAAGATATACATGAGGTTGTGTCCTACAGCAGTATGCATATCCCATTTATTCCTGATTATTTATGTGAAGTGGATATGCAAAGCTTCACTCTGAATGTAAAAGATGCTGCTTCAAGGAATGATAGTGAATATGATAATGATTGTCAGCATTTAGATGCATATGTGAGCCTTTTAGATGATGAAATATATATGGATGCTGAACATGAGTGTTTCCTTGAAGATTTTGACCACCTTCATAGTGCAGAGGTTAAAAAATTTGATTTTGATTATCAAGGCATTGGTGAAGAGGAAAAATAGGGTCACTATTCAGAGGTGAATGGACAGGTTGCAGATGTGTGTGCTCATACAGTTGGGAATAGTGCTAGTTACAGGGGTAACTATGAGGGTTTTGACTTAGGGCTGCATTTTGAAGTATTTTTACCTTCTTTTGAGACATTCCAGGTGGACATAAATGCCAAAATTGCTGAGCATAGTAATGATGAATATCTGCATGTCTATAAAGATAAATTTGATTATGAGATGTTGTTTGTGCCTGAATATTGTTTGTTTGATACAGAGGAGCTTTTATTTTTTGAAGAAGGGCAAAATTTTGATATGGATTCATTTGTTTCATGTGAGTCTGTCATTCTTCCAAGCAACAATACTGACTCATATGATGATGACAGTCTACTGCTAAAAATGGTAGATGCTTATGAATTTTGCTGTAGACTTGTTGAAGGAGAAAGGAGCAACAACACAAATAATTGCAATGCTGGATGCTGCAGATGGTTAAATATTTTTAGGCTTCATTTGAAGAAATCAAAACAGAATCAAGTATTTGACAAAGGAAAATTTTAGTTTTTCCTTTTTGGTGGCCCTGGGCTGCCAAGTAAATTTTAATTAATGTGTTTTTTGATGTAGGTCAGTGTAACTTCATGACTCTGTGCCCAATGGATAAGGCACTGGTCTGCATCCCAGAGATTCTGAGGTTTTCGCCATGCCTGCAAGAGGCATGCGTCCCTAGACAGA
The DNA here is from genome assembly GCA_027924645.1 of Cunninghamia lanceolata. Classification (NCBI taxonomy): domain Eukaryota; kingdom Viridiplantae; phylum Streptophyta; class Pinopsida; order Cupressales; family Cupressaceae; genus Cunninghamia; species Cunninghamia lanceolata. The sequence goes on from BSBN01001035.1 coordinate 2,480,143, forward strand.
GCCACTGGTGGTGATCACCTAGGTTTAGGGCTTTGAAATTAAGTTGTAGGTCAAAATGTACATTGGCGGGCTTGCAAAAATCTTCACCGGCCTTCGAAAATGGTGAAAAATGAGTTGTATGTATTTTTAAATGCATATCGGGTTGCGTATACAAGGGGGAATCTTTTGCAGATTCTTAGGAATATTCCCGCTTTGTATGTTAGGTCATATACAAAACAAAACATACAAGGGGCTTTGTATGTTCGGCAACATACAAAGAAACGGAGGTGCAATTGGTGGGGCCCGCGGATATGCAAAGCAGAATAGACATTAGCTATATACATTCGAAAATGTGCAAAGGAATGATGTACAATGACCGATATACAAATGGTGGGGCCCACGGATAGGACATACAAAGGTGAATGTATGTGAAGTATACATTCAAAATATACAAAACAAAGGCATACATTCCAGACCTGATTGAAAATCAAATGCAGTGAATAATGTTTTAGGTCCGTAGCATGTATATTGGGCGCTTGTATGTGCCAATGTATATTTGGAAGATACAAGGGTTAAGATGCAAGCTAGATTTCAAAGCAACTTCAGCGTGCCTCATTAAAATTTGAAATCCGCCTTGTATGTATGAGGCAAATGTACATGCACATATACAAGGAAATATGCAGGAAAAGAGGATACGAGCCGGACCCGAATTGAATTTCAATTTGTTCTAAATAGGTTTGAGGTCCGCCTTATATATCAAACAGATGTATATGTTTTTTGCATATACAAAGGGTTTTTGAGGGGCGAAATGGCAAAATGAAGAAAGGAAAAGTTAGCGATAGGAGCATGAAGTGCCTACGTGGCATGTTTTCACTGGTTGGTGACTTTTCAAGGTATTTTGGAGCTGTTTATCTCAGCGATGGAATCAAAATCGATGGCTATCTTTCATTTTCACTGCGGCGAAGGTTTTCTTTATATGCGGCCGCATTTTTTTTAAGCGGGAAAACTTTAGATGTGTCCGCTGCTACATTCCGGAAGAGGCTATGGGTAGCTGAAGCATTAATGGCAGAAATACAGCGGTATGGGTCGATGATGGACAGGTCAACCACCTTTTTTATGATGCAAGTCTTTGAGCAGCGGCTCAGATCCCGAGCCCACCCACTCTCTTCCTCTGCTTCCCAGCTGTATTTAATTTTGAGCACCATTTCTCACGATGCATTATATCTAGCAATTTTTGAGTTGACCATTGTAATTTTGGCTGAGTACACAGTTTTGCTATAAAATGAAAACTGTGTCACTCATATTTGTTGTTGAAGACTTGGGCATTTTTATGTAAATAATGAAGAACAGGGCATGATCCTGGGTTATTTTATCTCATTCTGGAGTTTATGAGTTGTATCATGAATATATTTTGCACGTATGTTCAGTTTCATGTTGATATAGATGAAAAATGCTCTTATACATGTGTTTTTCTGTTTGTCTCCTTCACTGCATGCATTTCCTTCTTTTGAATCTGGCTGCTAAGGGTTTCTCAAATTCTAGGGTATAAGTTTCTGTATCACATGCTTCATCTCTAACTTCCATTCAAGGAGCGGATTAAATTGTTTTAGGTTAAGCATGGAGAAGGTTGTTTGTTAGCAAGGATATCTGTAAGTAGAGGCAACTAAATACCCCTTCTTGGGTGATGTTTGTAAGGCAAGCATCAATCCAACCCCTTGAAACTTGAATGCTAGTTGTAAACCATCTATTGCATACGTCTAGTTGACTCCTTGCCCTGAGATAGGCACTGGTCTGCTCCTGGGTTAGTAATTATGACCCAAAATCCCTTGTCTTGCATCCAAATCATCATATCCATCTTTCCATAACTTCCAACCTGTTAGTTGTAGGAGTAGGATTAGGACCCCTGCATACTCTCATCCACAACCAGACACATATGTCCAAGAATATTGCCAACCTTGTGATGTATCATCCACATCTTAGTCCACACATGAGAGTATTCTGCCTATTGCTGTCAAGCTAAATCTTCCTGTCATTGAGCTAGTCAATGTTACATCTTTAGTTATAGGGACACCCCCCTTGGTGTGGTAGAACCAGAAGTGAAGGGGAGGCAGCTCAAGCAACCTCTCGTTTCTGTTGGCCGGATCAGCCTGTGCAGAGGAACTGACAAACCCTCTGCCGATCCGGAGAAAATAACCAACAACTCCCAAATGAGAGGTAAGGCTCTTATGGAGCCAGGAAAGTCTATGAGTTGGTGTGGCCATGCCAACTAACTCACCACCTTTAGTGTGAGGGTGGCGGGGATGGGCAAAGTGTGACTTTGCATGCGTGTGGAGTCTTTTGTGGGAAGGGTTTTGTTGGGAAAGAAGTTTTATTTTTTTATTATTATTATTGGGATGTAGTCGATGGTTGTCTTTTTCTATAGAAGCACAGACAAAAAAATTGAATGCTTGAAGCTCACAGAAGGAGCCGAGCCTTCATCGACAGTTTATCACTTAACAGTTTGTATTCAACTGCAAACTAAGACACAGGTATGACTGTGTATTTAGTCATGGGTTATTTTTCATGTTAATGCTAATGTTTATAAGCCATTCGATAGTTAATTGATGTCAATAATGATAGCTTATATGAGTTTTAAATTTCATAAGGCCTATAGGCCACGACCACGTACAGTACTATGATTTTTGAATGATAACCTCTACATGTTTATGGTTGTAATGGCCAAGAGCACATATAGTGATGTACTATTATAAATGTAACATTTGCATATGTTTAAAAGTTTTCATGGTCTACTACAAAGTAGTGCCATGCTATTCTATGTGTTGGCTTTGAAGTTAATTCTGTCACGGCTTATTGAGCCGAAGTATTGAGATTGCTCTGTTTCATTATGTGTATCTTTTGTAAGTAATGATAAAGTTTGATATGTTGGCCGAGAGCCTTGATAATGACATTATTAACTATGCATACAAGCCACAAGCCATTGTTTGTCTTAAAAAAGGATAAAATAACAGTAAGGCCAACGACCAATATATAATGTAATGTAAAGAAAACTGTTGTGAGTCGATGTTATTAACAACACCATACATGGTGGCCATGGTGGTATGTGGGTTGTGAAGTAATACATTTGTTTATCTATTTATATGACAATATTTCCACGCCTTTGGGTGTAGTCTTGACTTAGGAAAGAGTATTAAGACTTTTTAATACCCATAAAGGGACAACTTATGGTTTATGATTACTCTGTAGAAATCTGCATTAAGTGCATGTCTACCTTGTGAGTCAAGGGAGCAAACTCTTTATTGAGAACATTATATGTTTTTCTTTTCAATGGCTATGCTTCATGATGAAATGTAGGGTGGTAAGAACCCTTTTGAAAACCCTTGAATAAAGGACTATTTTCATCTTGACTGCTTGAAGCCTATAATGGTTTAAGTATAGTCGATGTGACATGGTGAAAATATGGAAACAAGGAAACCATAGAAACCTAGACCAAGGTTGGTCATATAAACTGAAACATTGAATTTGCAAAGAAAGCACGGGGAAAGGGTGACATGGAGTCATAGATTTCTAATTACTTAACACCACAAGATGAATAATGATGCACTCTTGAATCGAGTCAAAGTCCAAGATAGATCGACTATGGGAGAAAAGACCCATCTTTTCTGAAACCTAGAGAGGTGAAATTATGAACATTGTAGGATGAGACAAATTCAAAGTCGAGTCGAGGTGTTTGAACAAATCGATTACGTTCATTGCGAAATGTTTATGTATGTAAATCTTTGGCCAAAGTAATGCATCCATCTTTGCATGCACATTAGTTAGTTCACTATGCTCCAGATGGCATAATGCTTCTAGTAGTGTCATACATAGTTAGAGTGGATCTATAGTTGTATGACCGTGAACTATTATGAAGGACACAACACTAGATACTCAAATGACAAACCAATTGGTTCCTTATATCTATTCCCTTCGTGAAGAGTAGGGCCACTTCTAGGAAGGAAGTTGTGTGGGGGACCACCAGTCTGTGGTTGGAGGAAAAGCACTCGGGTGATGCTCTCCTTTCCAAGTAGAAGACTATTGAGGCTTATGAAGACAGATGTCAAAGTTCTAGATATAGTGCATTCTTTATATGACTCAAAAGTCTGTAATATATGTAATCTACCATTAGTGCTATAAGCATAACTTTAGAATTGTATAGTGAAGGGTAATCACTAATATGTTATCTTTGGATTTGTTGTAAATTTCTGATTAAATTGGAATATCCAAAAAAGATATGCATGTTGAACTGGATTATAAAATTGATTTATTTCTTTCTTAAAAATGGTTAACTTTAATCTTGATTTATTCTTAATGTTAAAATTAAGATGGTTAATTATGGGTAATGTGAGATGGCATGTTACATATGGTATCAGAGCTACTAGGTTCAGTACATGGACCTATGAGCTCACTACATAACATTTTTCTCCAACATTAATGGTTGGTAATGTTTTGATGTTCTTATGCTAGAATGGTAAGAATAAGAATGACACCCAGAAAGAAAGAAACGGGAAAAGGATGTTACCTTAAGGCTTTGAGGGAGCGAGCCTTAAGAATGAAATGCCTTGAACAAATTGGTTGGTTGGTAGGCACATGATTGGCTGATGATGAAACTTTTGTTGATGTTATTAAACACATCAAGTAGGAGATGGGGAATGTAGTTAGCGTTACTAATCCTATCTCTGAAAATGAATCAGTGAAGCCCTCTGCACTTAAGGAACCAATCTTGGAAAGTGATCTTAAGGATCCTAATGTTACTCAGGAGGTTGTGGATGAGTACCTGGGAGTACATCCACCTCCTAAAATTGATTCGATAAACCTCAAGGATGAGAAATGAATTTGGGAAGATATCCCAAACTGATAATGACTTGCAATAGCAAGATGTAAACAAAATTTTGTAACTATGGATGGATTATATGTAATTCATGGAAACTATAATGCATTTTGAATTTTCGGCAAATCTTTCCTTTCTTGTTAAAGATTACATGAATGAAAATAGATTTACATTTATGAATGGATTCAAAGGCATGAAAAACTAATTGAATGATTAATCTGCAAACTTGAGGAGAAGTAGATTGCATCACGGTTTAGATAAGAACCAATATGAGAGATATCCAGGAAGAAGGGCAACCTTCACACCACTCCAATTCTAAAATTGACCAGATCCTAGCTATGCTCCAAGAGAGAAGAGAGAGAATTAGAACTCTCAAGAAGGTCAAGGGTCAGCATGGACCCAGACAGGAAGCCTATTATGGGGGTGATGATGAGGCATGTCATGAGGACACCACCCAAAGTGAATGAAGAGAGAATAATTCTGAGGCCAGACGTTAAGAGGATAGAAGAAGCCATTGGGCTTTGGAATTATCTTGAGATATGAAAAAGGTTATGCCTCCCAAGTTTGATGGGTCTGTAAGTGGAGATGCCACGAAGGCATGACTTACGAAGATGGAAACATATTTTGAAATAAGAAATTATACTAAAATCACCAAAGCGGTATGGGGAGCATACCAGTTGGCGGGTGAAGCATCCACATGGTGGATGAATAAGAAAATGGAGTTAGGTTTGAGGTCTACAAGTTTAACCTGGGACAAGTTTGTGGAACTCTTTAGGCAAATATGGTTGCCTCAACTGTATTATGATCATAAGCTTATAGATTTTCAGAATCTAAAGCAGGGTGATTTAATTATGAATGAATATTGCAAAAATTTCACTTGCCTACTCAAGTATGTTCTACAATACCAATAGGATAAAAGGTTTCACATCTGAAAGTTTGTTATGGGATTGAACACTTAGATTGGGGGAGAAGTTGATGTGCATGGTCCCTCCTCAATGGACTAAGTTTATGAAAAAGCTATTAAATAGGAAAAAAATTGAAAGCTATGTTTGCTTACAGGGAAAGGAACTGCAAAAGGTATAATTGGGCCCAATCCTCCCAATCTTTTAAGAAAAAGGGGAAAACATAGGAAATTTTTGAGAAAAATGATAAAGGGTCAAAGAATAAGAAATATGAATCCGAGGGGAAAAGAAGGGAAATAATAACTCCAAGAAAAATAGAGATAATTCTGGGAAGCTTCATGAGAGGAGAGGGCCCATGGGAGGATGTTATACATGTGGTAGAGATCATTATGCCAACCACTATCCTAAAAAGACACAGGGAATGCAGTCATGAGGAAATCCTTTACCCTCTCATCAAGTGGCATTTCAACAACACATATGTGTAGCCCTAGCTAATAGGCAACCTGAATATCAAATCACTCCCATTGAAACTACATGTATTTTATCTGTTCTTTCAATTTTAGTTTTGATGGATATTGGTGTTACAGAATGTTTTGTTTCCCTAAAAGTTTTATATAAAATTTCTAGAAAAGATGGATACATGACAAACACTTGGTCAGTTGAATATGCAAATTAGACCAAAGCTCAAGTAGAGCAATGCTTGTTTGAGGCCAAGGTTGAACTTCCAAGTTTCTCCACTAAGGTGAACCTTTACGTAGCTCCATTAGGATCATATGTTGTTATCCTTGGGATAAACTAGTTATGGAGACATCGGGCTAAGGTGGACTATTATGCTAAAACAATAAATTTCTAGATGACCTAGGGAACAAAGTTTTTCTGCAAGGGAATCCTAGAGAGGTCAAACTAAGACAAATTTCTACCCTACAGAAGAAAAGAGCTCAAAGAAAAGGATGCCAACTTTTTGCTATCAAAATGGAGAAATTAAATAGTTTTGAGGAAACTAATTTTCAAGATGATTTAATGTTTTATGAATCTCAGAAACTCAAAGAAGTTGAGAAGAGGGAGTCCATAGCTCAGGAGAGATTAGATATGGATAGGTACCCTTTTCTTAGAGATTTTGAAGAAGTGTTTCTGGATGAGCTATCGGGATTACCTCCTATAGACACTCAAAATTGTCTAGGTCTTGTTTACACATGACCTTGTATGTCCTTGCCCTAGGTCCTAGTCACATTGTCGACATGAACTTGTATATGTCCCCTAGGTAGTTCATCCTAGTTTATCTAACCGCATCCCACTTAATCCCATTTATCCCTAGGTCCTAGTTCATCCCATCTTAATCATCTTCCTGATTGATTAAATAAACCCACTTTATTTAATTAATCCCACTTGATCATATTCCAATTAACTAAATAAATCTCATTTGTTTACTTAATAATCCCCCTTCACATTTCTCACATAATTCAAATTAAAAATTTGAATTATTCCTTCACCTCTCATCATATTGTGACACATGTCACATGTCTCATCTCCCACTTAATAGGCCTTCACATGTCAAACTAATTCAAATTTGAATTAGATTCCTTTTATTCTCCTTCACACACTTGTCGCATGACTATGCTTTCTTGATGTGCAAGGAGACCTAATCAATCTTAGCCATCCATGCCTTCCAAACCCTAATCGATCTTGTCCATTCATTTGAACTAGGTCTTTTCTATAAACCTAGCCTCTCTTGAGCAATTTTTGAGGATCGAATCTTCTTCTAGTATCCTTACTCTGCCGAAATTTCTCTACAATCTTCTATCTTCCATCTTTTCATCCTCCATCTATCATCTTCATCTTCATGTTATGCTATTGAATCGTGAGGAATCAACATTCATCTCTTTGGGTAAAGCTAGAATGTTTATGGGTGCAACATTCTCAACCTTAACCATGGATTATGGATCATCTTGAAGGTATATTGCATTTGTTTCTTTGCATTTATGTTGATTTCCTTCATGTTTGTTTTCATGATTTAATTTGGTACGTCCAGTGGGACTCATAATCATCAGTTTTTGCAAGTTTATGCACTTTGATTTGTAGGTTGAAGATATTTTATATTGCTGATTTTCTTTGTTTAGGACCAGATCTGTTGTAGAGGGTTTTTTTATTTTACACAGGTCTTGGAAAAAGAAGATCTTGGATTCATTGGAAAGAGGACTTCGAGAGATTTCTGAAAAGTGGTTACATTAAAAATTTGGCTTAGTATTGAAGGAGTTATGATGATTTGAATTTGACCTTGCAATTCTGATTTTTTAAAAAATTTTGACACGTGGCTATTAGAAAAAAAAACCATATATTCCAATCTAGCTAACCAAATCACATTCTATTTTTTGTAGGTGGTTAAAAATATTAAAATCCATTTTTCTATATCATTATTTTTCAAATCTATGGTACAAATGGATTTTTTTTCAAAAAAATAATGTTTTTTCAAACCCTAGTGCTTCCATATGCCCTAAAAGGGCATTTTTTTTCTTTTCAGCATAACTTTCACATACGGAGGCAAAATCGGGAAAACAAGGACTCATTAGAAATATGGGAGGATGAACTTCACAGCTATACCACTTTTATCAGGTGACTGTACCGTCTTTTAGGCTTTTTTATCAGTCAAAGTTCAGCTTCATTGCAAACTTCATTTGAGCATAACTTTTGCATTTTTGATCAGTTTTCAACGAATTGTTTTTTAAAAGTGCTTAGAATTTCCTAAACTTTCTGTTTGTTAAATCCATTCTTCTGTATCAGATCATTTTAATTAGATTTTATCAGTTTCTTCAATTTTTACATAATCATCTTCTTTGCAAGTTTACTTGTTTCTTTTTTGATTTGATGACTTTCAAGGGTATCTAAAGAGATGGAGAAGCATTTGGATCAGTTACAATAGCAAGTGGAAAGCGATAATAATCAGATGCATTCATTCTAATCTTTCATCCTTAACCATTGTTTGATCACACATTTGGATTTGGGCTTAAAATGAATAACTTGCTTACAATCACACATCAAAATTGGGCTTAAAACAAACTAGTGTCTTTCACTCACATTTTGATTTGGGCATAAAAAGAACCAGTGCTTGAATTGTTTGGTGAATTTGCATACAATTAAGGGTGTGTATGCTCTTCTCATGCGCTTCGTGCAATCTTGAGAACCAAAAACACCTCTTATCCATTCATATTCACACCTCACATTTTATTTTCTAAGGGTTAATTTACAAGTGCGAGTGTGAATCAAGTGTACGTGTGTATGCTCTGTCCTTGCACCGCAAGGTAGTCTTGGAGATCAAAAACACCTCACTTGGTTCTCTTTTGTTCACCCTTCTTAGGAGGCTTGCTTGGAGACACACCACTCTAAGGGATGACCTCATTCAAGGTTGAATTGAAAGACACCCTCATTCAGAGTTGGAATCTTGTCACTCTTGGCTAAACCCCAAAGAACTTTATACCTTTGGGAAGTGTAGGTGAAGGGTGGGTTACCCCTTTCTCCCAGTTGTGTGGTAGGATTTCACTTTCAAAATTCTTAGTCAACCTTGTGTAAACATTGCCCAAGACCTAATTGGCCATACCCCACTTGACTAGTCATAGGGCTCGTTGATGTTTCTTCCATGTGTGCTTATTTAATCATCACATTCTTCATATTTTTAAAATAAAAAATTTCTTATGTGTCTTGTGTGAGTGATTCATGTGTGTATATGCATAATCATTTGTTTGAACATTGCCAAATCAAGATCTAAACACCAAACACATAAGCAAGTCATCCAACTCATTCTTCCAACACATTCAAATCCAATCACTTTCATCCTAATCATCCCTACTCATATCCAAGTCATCATCCCATCACATCAACAATCATCCTAATCATCCTAGTCATCATCCTAGTCATTACACATTATCCAATCATTCCAAGCCAAATCACATCCCAACTACTTTCATCCCAATCCAAATCCAAATCAACCCAATCAAAAATCAAGACCTTAGCTGATTGTCATCAACCGTTATCCAAACTTGCTTGAGATCATTAGTCTATCTTAAGTAAGTCAACCAATCAAATGAATCCAATCAACCCTCTTACTTGAGATCATTAGTCTATCTCAAGCATAGAGAGCCATCCATCAAAAACAAAAGAAATCAAATCATCCTAAGGTCTTGAAATTTGATCCCAATCACCCACTATCCATTTCATCTCATACCTCTCCAACAATATGGATCCTTCGACCTCATACCAACCTTCATCATATCAATCTAATCCACCCATTTATCACGTTCATACCACATCACCTAATCCCAATTCATCATCCTATCAAGGCCATTCCATATCACCTTATCCAACATCTTTCCATAACAATGCTACCACATCCATATCACAAATCACCCTCACTATTCCTAACAACACCATAAACACAAGTACTTCCATAAGTCTACCATCCAACGATCCTAACTCCATTGCCATCATATCACAATTACTTTCTCAACAAACTTCCACCATCAACCTAACTCCACAACAATCCACCTCACAAAACCTTTCACCTACAAATCCTATCATGCCACCTCATCACCAAACCTATCCACATGGCAATCAAATGTCCTTACAAGAACAACAAGCAAGTTCAAATGGCCCTATGTACATAAATCAAGAAAGTCCAAGCCATCTTATGCAAGCCCTAAAATCCTTTGACAAGGGAGAAACCAACCTAGCATGTGCCTCCTTTGAGTCACCTTCACCATCTAATCATATGCCAACACATGAGCCAACTAGTCCTATCCCAACACCTTTATCAAGCCCTTCATCGCCTTCATCACCTTCATCCCCATGTTCCACTAATCCTTCATTAAAAGATTCCATGGAGATACTTTTAGAGAAATTGCTCCAAGCAAATTTGATTGAGCTATACCCGTTCAAACCATATTCTCCATTTATGATTAAACCTAGAGGGTATAATGAAAACAATTATTGTGCATACCATAGGTATAGGGGACATACCATATCCACTTGTGTCTGATTTCAAAGACTAGTCAAGAACCTAGAAGATGGTGGTAAGATTGTCTTGGATAAAACCAATCCCTCTAATTCCATTATCTTTCCATCTATCCCAAGTCCCAATCCATCTAATCCTATTATCCATCCAATTAGCACTCAATCTAATAATGATCCTAAGCCTCCAAGCCTATCCACCCTTATCATCCATCCACTATATTGTCCATTCACCCATACCCTTGCAAAGGATGTGATCCATTGGCTACTAGCAAGGAATACAACATTTCCATGTCATCAAACACCTATTCTTGAGCCTCCCCATGAGTCCTTAAACACTTTGTCTAGTCTTTTAACCCCATCATGTGATCTACAAGCTATCAAGCTTATTAAAGAGCCTTCCACTTCCATTCAAGAAAACCAAGAGTTATGTCAAGACCATGATCCTAAGCATGAAGAAACAATAGCCCCTAAATCTAATCAAGATCAAATCATCCCCATCCAATCTATCCATAACATGTACCTTCTTTATGATCAAGATGATACCTATGAATAAGCTATCCATGAGCACCTTGATCCTATCCATAATCCTTTAATCCATGAGCAAGACATCCAAATTGCTCCTAGTCATCCTCCATCTAGCTCAATCCCTGATCCTACACCTTCCACTTGTCATGATGAGACATGTGCCTCCAAAGAAAACATAGAAGATCAAACAAATAACTTGGATCTTAGTGAGCACAATGAACATAATCAAGATCCTAATGATCCTTCCACATCCACCATTGATTCCATTTCCAATCCACCACCATACCCACTTGGCCTATCCGCTTTCATCCATGAGTGTTCTTCCCTAGGACAACAACAACCTTTGTCATCCACCTCACCCTCCAATAATCAAGTCAAGTCTAGTGTCCAAACTACACCTAGTCCTATAGTCAATTGCATGCTCCAAAACATGAACTAACAAGGAAAAGGTTTGGGCCTACATGAACAAGGCATTTTGGAGCCAATCCATGTCAAGGTCCCTCCTCGTTCATTTTGCCTTGGATATACACCCTAAAGTCAACAATCTAATGATGTTGGTACTTCCTCCACACTTCCTAAATCCACTTCCTTTCATCATAAACCCCATCATATTCCTAAAACATATGTTGCCATTCCACTTCCCTCATCCTATAAATTTCAAATCATGTGACCATACACCTTCCACCATCCACTTTACCTTCACTCCTTCCAACTCCTAATATCCCTCCATCCACTTTGCCACCATTGCTTCCAACACCTAACATACCTACCATCCATAAATTCCCTCACATTTCTAATCCTGACCAACAAACGCACACATTGTGTAAACATAAAAATTCCTCCCTTTCCACCTGCCACATGGGATTTAAAAATAAACATTTGGATGCCTCTACATATAAATCCCAACATCCTAAGGGTCCTAATGCCTTAGGAAATCAATCCAAAAATTCAAAGCAAAATACATTAAAAAATCCATCCAAGCCCATACCTTCACAACTAAAGTCCAAAAATAAAATGATATGGGTACCTAAATAGAAATCAAACAAATCAAATGAGGCATCCACATCTCAAAAATCCTAACCATCTTCTTCCATTCAAAAATGTCATTCCATTCAAACATTTCAAACATCCCACATGAAAAGAAAAAATAAAAAAATACTAAGTCCATGTGGGTTGCAAAAGTCCTAAATCATCCATTCACTAAGCAAACATCACCATTGCTTCCTACACCTCCATCCACTCAAAAGATTTCATGTTTATCATGGTGTGTGCAGCCGTTGGTCATGATTCCTTTCCATACCTCCATCACTCCATCATTCACTCATTATCCTACATATCTCCCCCATCACCTTCCTATGGTCCATGCTTTTGCATAAGTCCATTATAATCCACATCATAATCCACTTTTACCCCTACATAGTCCACATTATAATCCACTTTCGATCCCTCCATAATCCACATCATAATCCACTATCTACCTTATCCATCTCACTTCCACGCAATCACCCTACCAACATCTTGAGCATAATGACTTGACATGGTACATTTGTCATGACATCCTTCTCTAATGTGACTATAGCATTACATGGAACTAGACACTTGAGTCCCACCCATCCATATCCCCCCGTTTCCCATTCAAAAGTCAAAATAGTCACAAAAAATATAAAAAAAGTCAAAAAAAAAAGAAAAAAGTAAAGAGAAATCCCTTCGTCCAATAGTGAAAACCTGGTAAACAGGCACATTGGATAAGTACTATGATGAAAACTTGGTAAATAGGTGTCATGTGTAGGTCAATCTTCTATGTCATGTACACTTGGGGGCACCTTGTCTCATCCTTTTCCAAACTATCATACCATTTTCATACCATTTCCATATACATACATATCACATTGCATCCATTCATCCTCCATTCCTCTTTTGATCTTGACCAAGATTGGGGACAACTGTTGACAAGTGTTTTGGATATCCCTTGACATACCTCATCCTTTCCAAATGAACCCTATCATCATATTGCTTTAAGCATTGTCCTGAAAAATTCTAAGTCTACTACCTAGACTGGGGCATGTAATTCCTATGCAACATAGTCCTTGGAGATCACATCCTTGCTCTCTTACACATACATCCATTCCATTATCACATATCCTTGTATCGATTCATTTATCATGAGCTTTACATCCCATTATCACCTATCCTTGTATCCATCCATTTATCATGAGCTTTCCATCCATATATGATGAGCCTTCCATCCCCTTTACTATCATTCATCCTTTTATCCATCCATCCTACCTACCTCCTTGCATCTAGACTTGGTTTCCCCTTGTCATTGGTATCAAGCACAAAGGCTACCCAAATTGTATATCCATTGACATCCCTAAATTCCAAAAAAATCAAAACATTTCAAAAATCCAAAAAAAACAAAACATTTCAAAAATAAAAAAAAATCAAATCATTTCAAAAAATTAAAAAAAAAATTGAATATTCCCAAAAAAATCCAAAAAAAAAAAATCCCAACAATACAAAAAAAATTAAAATATTTCAAAAAAATACAAATATTTGAAAAATACAAAAAAAATCAAAACATCCAAAAAATCCAAAAAAAAAACAACAAAATCAAATATTCCCAAAAAGACAAAAAAATTCAAAACATGTCAAAAAACTCCAAAAAAATAAAAAATCCAACAAAATCCAAGCAATAAAACCATTCCACATCAAATCATCAAAATCACATTCTTCCAATCAAATCAATCCCAATCAATCAATCCATCACGTCAAATCCATCAAAACAAGTCCAATCACATCATCAAATCAAGCCAATCTATTAATCATCCAATCTATCAAACAATCAAAAGCAAATCACATAACATCATTCAATCAATCCCAATCAATCCATAACTTGATCAATCCAATCCATAATATCCCACCAATAAACCACAAATCAGAACTACATCTCATCTCTATCGTTAAATGCCTTGATCCCGTGGATACAGGGTATGTAGGCAATCTGGGATATGAAGGAAGTACCTAGAATCAGGCATAGGCAATACACCTTATCCATCTTTCATCATTCATCCAATCTTCACCAATCATCATCCTCCATCTCACATATTTCTTCTATCATCTATCTCCCACATCATCAATAAACTCCTAAAAAGCACATCAACCCAATCATCATAATCACTTCTTCAAATCAACTCATCAATCCTTCATCAATCTCCATTAATTCATCTCATCCTCATCAAATCAATCCAACAATGATCCAAATGCAAGTCATCCTCAATCCATACCAATCAAGTTAATCAATTGTGTCAGATTATCCAATTACATCAACGGTCTTGATCTTAATCTTGTTGTAAACCAAATCAATCAATCAATCATCATCATCATCAATGGGATATATTGTTCCCACATCCTTGTGTTGATCTAGGGATATATCATTCCCCACAATGACAACACTATCATCATCATCAATCAATCAATCAATCATTATCATCATCAATGGGATATATCGTTCCCACATCCCTATGTTGATCTAGGGATATATCGTTCCCCGCAATGACAACACTATCATCAATCATCAATCAAATCAAGAAATTAATCACTTAATCATTGGTTTACAGCTTGCCAGGGGTAATACCTTGTTTGTTTTTGTATCATTTGTGCATGCTTGCTTGCTTGCTTGTGTGTGTTATCGTTTTATCTTGCATTTGTTTCAAATCTGAATCCAACCCAGCTAATATTCATATCTTGTATCTAGACAAGGTTGTATTATGCTGGGGCATGAGACACATTGTCACCTTGGTCCTTATACCTTGGTGCATAATGTCTAGTGCAACATCAAACAACATGGTTGCTCACTTTCATTGCAGCACAACGCATCCATCTCTTTCTTCTATACATTCCTTTATCTTTTGCCATTCCTTTCATTTCGAGAGCATACCCATGTTTGTCCAACTCGCCTATCCTCTCGAGGGGGCATCATCATCCTATCCTTTTCCTCTATCTGTTTTCTTTAGCTTCTTTGAAATGATGTTACTCGACATAAATCTTATCATCTTGGAACATCATCTCAAAGAGGGGCAAATGTAGACACTTAAAATTGTCTAGGTCTTGTTTACACATGACCTTGTATGTCCTTGCCCTAGGTCCTAGTCACATTGTCGACATGAACTTGTATATGTCCCCTAGGTCCTAGTTCATCCTAGTTCATCTAACCGCATCCCACTTAATCCCATTTATCCCTAGGTCCTAGTTCATCCCATCTTAATCATCTTCCTGATTGATTAAATAAACCCACTTTATTTAATTAATCCCACTTGATCACATTCCAATTAACTAAATAAATCCCATTTGTATAGTTAATAATCCCCCTTCACATTTCTCACATAATTCAAATAAAAAATTTGAATTATTCCCTCACCTCTCATCATATTACGACACATGTCACATGTCTCATCTCCCACTTAATAGGCCTTCACATGTCAAACTAATTCAAATTTGAATTAGATTCCTTTTATTCTCCTTTGCACACTTGTCGCATGACTACGCTTTCTTGATGTGCAAGGAAACCTAATCAATCTTAGCCATCCATGCCTTCCAAACCCTAATCGATCTTGTCCATTCATTCAAACTAGGTCTTTTCTATAAACCTAGCCTCTCTTGAGCCATTTTTGAGGATCAAATCTTCTTCTAGTATCCTTACTTTGCTGAAATTTCTCTACAATCTTCTATCTTCCATCTCTTCATCCACCATATATCATCTTCATGTTATGCTACTGAATCATGAGTAATCAACATTCATCTCTTTGGGTAAAGCTAGAATGTTTATGGGTGCTGCATTCTCAACCTTAACCATGGATTGTGGATCATCTTGAAGGTATATTGCATTTGTTTCTTTGCATTTGTGTTGATTTCCTTCATGTTTGTTTTCATGATTTCACCTCCTAAAAGAGTTTTTGACTTCTCTATAGATATAATTTTAGGATCAGAACCTATATCTAAAGCTCCATACATAATGACCCCAATTGAGTTAATGGAGCTAAAGGCTCAATTACAGGAATTGTTGGATAAAGGACTAATAAGGCCTAGTGTATCACCCTGGGGAGCACCAATAATATTTGTGAAAAAGAAAGATGGTACATTGTGGTTATGCATAGATTACTATGTGTTAAATAAGGCACCAATAAAGAATAAATACCCTTTGCTCTGCATTGATGATCTCTTTGATCAAATGAGAGGAGCAACTATGTTTTCTTAGATTGATCTTCGATCTGGGTACCATCAATTGTAGCTAAAGGATGGGGATATCCACAAAACAGCCTTCAAAACAAGATATCAGCATTACGAATTTATTGTCCTGCCCTTTGGATTAACAAACACACCTACAACGTTTATGAACTTAATGAGTTACAGTGTATTTAGAGACTGTTTGGACAAGTTTGTCCTAGTTTTTCTTGATGACATCCTAATCTACTCTAAGAATGAGGAATAACACCTTTAGCACTTAAGGATTGTTCTTCAGAGGTTTAGAGAGCATAAACTGTATGGCAAGCTCTCCAAGTGTAATTTCTTTCAAAAGGAAGTGCAACATTTGGGCCATATAATTTTAGTTAAGGGAATAGCTGTGGACCTAACCAAGATTAAAGCCATATTGGAATGGCCAGTACCAAGGAATGTACATGAGGTCCAAAGTTTCATGGGCCTAGCAGGATACTATAGGAAATTTGTGAAAAACTTTTCAAAAATTGCTTATCCTATTACTTCTTTGCAGAGAAAAGGCAAGAGGTTTGAGTGGTCAAACAAGTGCTAGGAGGCATTTGATCAACTAAAGGAAAGGTTGACTTCAACACCTATATTGAAAGTACCTGACTTGGAAGGTCATTTTGTAGTCATTACTGATGCCTCAAGGGAAGGCTTAGGTGGTGTACTAGTCTAGGATGGACAAGTCATTGCATATGAATCCAGGAAACTGAAAACTCATGAACAAAACTATGCCCCACATGATCTGGAATTGGTAACAATAATTCATGCATTGTAAATGTGGAGAAATTACTTGCTTGGGAAACCCTTTGAACTCAAATAGACCACCAAGGGCTTAAATATCTATTCACTCAACCACATTTAAATGCTCACCAAAGAAGGTGGTTAGAGTTAATCTCAAATTATGATTTTGAGATGAAATATATTCAAGGAAAGGAAAACTGAGTGGCAAATGCCTTAAGTAGGAGAAGACATATTTCCTCAATGATCTCCATACATTCTAATTTTAAGAATCAGGTGTTACAAAAATCTAAGGGAGATGAGTTCTACGAGCATGTAAAACAGGCCCTTTTGGAGAATCCCTAGAATCTGAAATATGATGGATTTTACCTTGAACCAGTTGGGTTTTTGAGGTATAAAGGAATGATGTATGTTTCGAACTCCAAGGAGTTAAGGAATATGGTGTGGAAAGAGGTTCATTCTGCACCTTATTCTAGACATCCTAGAGCAACAAAGTTACTAGCTAATGTGAAACCCTTATACTTCTGGAATGGAATGAAGAGGGATGCTACAAAATTTGTAGGTGCATGTCTAGAATACCAGAGGGTGAAGGAAGAACACCATCACCCGACAAGAATATTATACTCTCATGAAATTCCAGAATGGAAGTGGAAAATCATTAGCATGGATTTTGTGCAAGGAATTTCGATGTCAAGGAATAGGAACTATGTTATTCTGGTTGTGGTGGATAGACTCACCAAAGAGACACATTTTATTCCTAGAAATTTAATAGATGGGGTAGGTCCGTCATAGCCCACAAATTTGTGCAAGAAATTTTTAGATTGCACGGTATTCCTAAGAAGATTATCTTAGATAGGGATGCCCGTATGACATCAAGGTTTTGGCAAACCTTGTTTTCCTCACTTGGAACCTAGTTGAATATAAGCTCTGCTTATCATCCCGAGATGGATGGCCAAACTGAAAGGGTAAACGAAGTGGTGGAAGATTTATTGAGAATGTACTACATGGATCAATAATACAAATGGGAAGATTATCTTCCT
Source organism: Cunninghamia lanceolata (assembly GCA_027924645.1). NCBI lineage: Eukaryota > Viridiplantae > Streptophyta > Pinopsida > Cupressales > Cupressaceae > Cunninghamia > Cunninghamia lanceolata. The sequence continues at coordinate 2,498,454 of BSBN01001035.1, forward strand.
CTGGTGGAATTTGCCTATAATAATTCCTATCATTCTGCGATCAAGATGGCTCCATTTGAAGCATTATATGGAAGAAGTGTTGAGCCCCTATAAGCTGGGATAAGCTAGAAGATAGGGTTAGCCTTGGTCCAGAAATGCTATCAAAAATGGAAGAACAACTCCATCTAATTAAGAAAAGGCTAGCACAGGCTAATGATAGGAAAAAATGTTATGCAGATGCTAAATCCATCACAAGGCATTTCTCAATGGGAGAAAAAGTCCTTCTAAGGGTCAAACCCCAAAAGAGCTTTATTAAGTTTGGAAAGACATCCAAATTGGCTCCTAGACATGTGGGTCCTTTCAAAGTTCTCGAATAGGTCAACCCAGTTGCATATAGGATTTCTCTGCCACCAGCTCTTGCCATGATGCATAATGTTTTCCATTTTTCCTATTTTAAAAAGTTTGTTTAAGGAGATAATCATATCCCTATTCTTGATTGGAATGCTATATAGGTGAAGGACCCAGGGGTTATAGTGATCAAGCCCATTAAAGTTCTCAAAACCTGTAAGCTACGCTTATGTAACAAAGAGATAACTCAATGCAAGGTCCAGTGGGACCAATATGCTGAAGAAAATGCCACCTGGGAGAACTATGAGGATATTTATGCAAGATTTCTCCATCTCTTTAAAAACTCTTTACTATGCTAAGTAAACACTTGTTCATTATGTTGGTTTAATCTTGGAGACATTAAATCATTGGGGATGATGATTCTTATGGGGGGAGATATTTTACATCCCCAACTTTTGATTTAGCCTAATCTTACTTTTTATGAGGTAAACATGATAATTAATCTTAGATTAATGATTTGATGTTTGTGGAATCTATCAAGTGAAATCATTGATATATATATAGATATTGATTTATGTTTAAATTAAGCATGAGATTACTTATTGCTAAGATTATTCTATCAAAATGATTTGTGAATTTAATGATGATACATTGATCAGGATTATACGGTTGTGAGTGTAACTAGGAAAATAATCTTTCCTCGAAGATGGAAGGAAAGTATCACCAGGGGAGAAGGAAATAGATGTTCAGAAAAGATCAGAATACCTTCTGAGTATCGAGGTTAAACTTTCGTGAACCCATGCAAAGATAGGGTGAGTTAAGTCATTTCCTTGTTTAAGTCATTTTCAAATTCGACCAACGTTGAATTAATGATTTTTGGTCTCTTGAAGTTACCTTTGTTGTTTCAACTACATAATGTTCTCAGAACATTTATGCAGTCAATAGTAAACCTGGTTGATTGTCAAAGTCTTCCTTGTTCATGTATCTATTTCTTTATATTTTGTGATTATTGTTTAATTATTTTGATTATGGTTAAACTATGGCGAAGAGGGGGAGAGGACTCGACCCCATATTCGCATATTGGTGATACTACCTTGATGATATAATTTAAATAATAGTTAAGTTATTGTGATATTGCCAATACATCATTATAGATGTTTAATTGATGTTGTGTTAAGCTTAATTGCTTATCGATCCACTTATAGTGGTCGACTACATTATTTTATACCAAGTTTGAGAGCTCTTGTAATCTACAACTTCACGACCCATAAAATGTGGAGTGGGGATTGTTGTGAGCTAAGCCAAGTTAATCTTTTTGCATTACTCCTAAATGGGAGGTAAGGCTCCTATGGATCCAAGAAAGCCTATGAGTTGGCACAACCATGCTAACTAACTCACCACCTTTAGTGTGAGGGTGGTAGGGATGGGCGAAGTGGGACTTTGCATGTGTGTGGAGTCTTTTGTGGGAAGGGTTTTGTTGGGAAATTTTTTTTGTTTTTTTTAATTATTATTGTTGGTAAGTAGTCGATGGTTGTCTTTCATTGTGAAAGCACAAACAAATAGATTGAATGCTCGAATCTCACCGAAGGAGCCGAGCCTTCATCGACAGTTTATCACTTAACAATTTGTATTTGGCTGCAAATTAACACACATGTATGATTGTGTATTCAGTCATGGGTTATTTTGCATGTTAATGCTACTGTTTATAGGACATTCAATTTTTAATCAAGGGTAATAATGATAGCTTAAACATGAGTTTTAAATTTTATAAGGCCTATAGGCCACAAGCATGTACATTACTTTGATTTTTAAATGATAACCTCTACATGTTTATGGTCATAATGGCCAAGAGCACATATAGTGTTGCACTATTATAAATGATAACATTTGCATATGTTTAGAAGTTTTCATGGTCTAGTACACAGTAGTGCCATGCTATCCCATGTGTTGGCTTTGAAGTCAATTCTATCACGGCTTATTGAGCTGAAGTATTGAGATTGTTTTGCTTCATTATGTGAATCTTTCGTAAGTAATGATAAAGTTTGATATGTTGGCCGAGAGCCTTGATAACAACATTATTAACTATGCATACAGGCCGTGAGCCATTGTTTCTCTTGAAAGAGGATCAAATAGTAGTAAGGATGATGACCAATACTTAATGCATTGTAAAGAAAACTATTGTTAGTCAATGTTATCGACAACACCATACCATGGTGGCCGTGGTGGCATGTGGGTTGTGAAGTAATCCATTTGTTTGTCTATATATATGACAATATTTCTATGCCTTCGGGTGTAGTCTTGACTTAGTCTGGGAAAGAGTATTAAGACTTTTTAATACCCATAAAGGGACAACCTATGGTTTATGATAACTTTGTAGAAATCTACATTAAGTGCATGTCTACCTTGTGAGTCAAGGGAGCAAAATCTTTATTGAGAACATTATATGTTTTGTTTCTTTTTCAATGGCTATGCTTCATGATGAAGTGTAGGGTGGTAAGAACCCTTTTGAAAACCCTTGAATAAAGGACTATTTTCATCTTGACTTCTTGAAGCCTATATTGGTTTAAGTATAGTCAATGTGACATGGTGAAAATCTAGAAACAAGGAAACCATAGAAACCTAGACCAAGGTTTGTCATATAAACTGAAACAATGAATTTGCAAAGAAAGCACAGGGAAAGGGTGACATGGAGTCATAGATTCCCAATTACTTAACACCACAAGATGAATAATGATGCACTCTTTAATCGAGTCAAATTCCAAGATAGATGGACTATGGGAGAAAGGACCCATCTTTTCTGAAACCTAGAGAGGTGAAATTATGAACACTGTAGGATGAGATAACTTCAAAATCAAGTCAAGGTGTGCGAACAAATTGACTACATTCATTGCAAAATGTTTATGTATGTAAATCTTTGTCCAAAGTAATGCATCCATCTCTGCATGCATTAGTTAGTTCACTGTGCTCCATATGACATAGTGCTTCTAGTAGTGTCATACATAGTTAGAGTGGATCTATACTTTTATGACTTTGAAGTATTATGAAGGACACAACACTAGATACTCAAATGGCAAACCAATTGGTTCCTTATATCTATTACCTTCGTGAAGGGTAGGGCTACTTCCAGGAAGGAAATTGTGTGGGGGACCACCGGTTTGTGGTTGGAGGAAAAGCACTCGGGTGATGCTCTTCTTTCCAAGAAGAAGACCAACCGAGGCTTATGAAGACAGATGTCAAAGTTCCAAATACAGTGCATCCTTTATATGGCTTGAAAGTCTATAATATATGTAATTTACCATTAATTCTATAAGCATAAATTGACAATTGTATAGTGAAGGGTATTCACTAATATGCTATCTTTGGATTTGTTGTAAATTTTTGATTTTGGAATATCCATAAAAGATATGCATGTTGAACTGGATTATGAAATTGATTTATTTCTTGCTTAACAATGGTTAACTTTAATCTTGATTTATTCTTCATGTTAATTAAGATAGTTAATTATGGGTAATGTGAGATGGCATGTTTTAGAGAAACCACATTTTTATTCTGATGCAACCATATAGCCTCCACTTTTGAAGTTAATAAATAGACAATGATTTGATTGTAATCAGATTTGTGTATGACAGTCCCATGATAGACCCTTTGAAAAATAATAGAATTATCCTTTTGAATGTGGTGTGGTTGGGCATTGTACTTTTAAAGGTGTGATCCTTTAACATTTGGACTTGATTTGTAACATTATTTAATTCCCTCAACTACATTAAAAACAAGTCTACATCCAGCCTGCACTATTTTACAGACCGTGTGCTCTTTAATATGTTCTCTTATCTACACAAAAGACAACTCAAAAGATTTTTGAGAGCATTCTAATGGAGTGCCAAACATATCTATCAATGCTCCATTAAACAAAAAAATAGCAATTTAAGCTAAAAATAGCTATAATTACAAATGACACAAAACAAAACCTTCAACTATGCAAGTTAAAGCCAATTCCATTCACGTCTGCACAATTACATATGTTACAAACAATATATTCATTTTAAATGAATTTTCATTAGATTGATATTTAGTACCATCAGAAAAGATTGTTAAATGAAAACACATAACATTGAGTGTTGGCTCTAGATTTAGGCAAACAAGGAAGAAATCAACACATGGGATTCAAGAGATAAACATGCACAATAAATTCCAAACATTCCTTCTGCAAAGAGCAACATGCAAATGAAGGCCAAATATATCTCACTTGATCATCTAGCTTAAAAAAATTGACCTTTAATAGTTAAGGTATTAAACTGTTCACAAGCCATGCTAATAATTCACAACACAATGACTATCTGAATCATCCAATTTTCCAATGTCAAAAGGTAACCCTAGGTACCTTTAGTTGTGGTTGCTATAGAGTTATACCCATGGAATAAAGCTGGTGCATTTTCTAGCCATCAATCACACAACTTACAAGCAACTAAACTTTAGCACAAAAAGATTCAAGGTGCAATAATTCAATATAATTAACAATTAACTCATCTACTACATTTTTCACACAATTCAAACTTAAATCAAAATGGGAAAGCAAGATGTAAATTGGAATAGTGAATTGTACAATGCTTAAACTTGCAAGATAATAACATGGAGAGCAAATTTTTTGTATACATGCCATTGGGAGGTAGCATAAATTATTTTCAAAAAAAAGTTTTGTTTATATAAATTGAAAGTAAAGAAATGTTTGTTTCCTTGACAAGTTCAACTATGCAATTATACATTGACAGTGTAAAGGTTCCCTGTATCTAAAATCTACGTAGCAAAAATACAACCATAGAGATGTCTTGTCTGTACTTTATGAAAGGGATCACTGCAAGCTTAGGGAAGTTTTACTGCAAAAGTTCTTTGTGCAAGTAACAATCAACAAATCCATCTATTTTTTGAATTGTACATTGCAATAGGTGAGCTGGTATTCAAATCTTGTCATTGTTGCACACTTCCTGCAATGGACCATGTTATCTTTGCAAGGCTTTCCTAAAAAAACTATTTGCTGGAAAGAGCCACATAATGGTTGGTAAGGAGGTAGATGAACATTATTTTCTTTCAATGTCATAGTCACCTACCATGGAATCAAATATTTCATTAGTGTAATGTAAAAGTTTAATATTACAAGACATTTCAATATTGGAAGCTACAACAAGAATGAAGTGTTTAGAATGTTTGCCTGGAGATTCAAGCATGCAAGAGTCTACAAAAAAGCTCCAGTGCTTTGATCATTTAATTTGTCTATGAATGTGGATTGGGTTGAACGTATGACTCGTGTCCCTCTTAAGCCACTTCGCACAATATTTTTGAAAAGGATCAATGGATTATACGTAATAAATACCTACAGGCCAGACTTCTTAACAAAGTTTTATAGGAGTTGATGTTGCAATATCCCAATTTGCAGGAGGAACTGCTAGAAATACACTATTGTGCTGCAAAAAAGGCCAAGATCACATCAGGAAAAGTAACATCAATATAGTTTGTGTGTGTTTGTGTATGCATATTAGATTAACCATTCCAACAAGTATGGAGAAGCATCTAATGTATCCAAAACAAGACCTGATTACCTGTAAAGTATATAAAGAAAAGATATGTAATACTTCCACTTTGAAGAACTTCGACATTTGACAATTGTAGTCAACTATCAGAACACCAATAGGAGCAAATTAAAGAAATCACCACGGCATACCAAAAGAAAAATAATTTATGCCTCACAAAAAGCACAAACTGGCTTATGTTATACCTATGTCCCATGGCAATTATGAATATAGTATCTTATTTGAGTAAATATGTGAACAATATTGTCATTCTTATTGTTTTAAACTTGAAACTCGATAACATGATAATTCAGTAGTGAGTTAACAATGAGCATGTCCAGAAATGCTGACAGCAATTGCCTCGACAATTATTTGTTGGATTATAGAGTACATAACTAAAATCTAATTATAAACTTTAGCAACAAAGATAAATTATTGCCTTCTAATAGTGAACAACTATATCATGGATACTCTTAATTGAATATAAGATTTGAACAAGTGAATAATTAAGTTATGAAGCTCTTGTTGTAAAGTCATCAAGATTGGTGAAAACATATAGTGGGTGTTTCCTCGTTCCAAGGTTTTAAGAAAAGAGGCTATGTGTGTCTCAGGCACTTTAGGGGTTATGAGACCATGTCAATAGAATTTAAGATCAATCTTCGTAAGTGATCATAACCCTACACTATTTTGTAGGGTATGCCATGTATGCCATGTCCCTGAAATAGAACAGGTCATAATTTAAATTATAGTGTTGGTTGACTTCCTAATATATATTGTTTAAACAAAATAAAATAATTTGTGAGTTTTGAATGTGGCTAACTCTCCTTTGATAATAAGAAAAAAAGTCTTCTTTATAAGGTGTGTAAGTGGTGCGATTCATATATATGAAGCAATACGATTCATCAAGGAAATGATAGCTTGATATGGAGGTACGATTTGTTTAATATAAAAGTTGTGAAGGGAGTGTAAAATAAGAGATATGATGACATACATTAAGGAAAGGCAATTATTAATATAAGACATGGAGAAATTGACAAAAATAGTTAATAAGACAAACCATTACAAGCAATGATTACCAAGGAACAATTATCATTTTTTCTAGACAACGATCACCTTAAAATGAGACTAACTCCCTCCTTAAATGCCTATGTATAAAGGACACCTCCCTTGGAGAAGGCATGACCATTTTGAAGAAAGAAATATATAATGGGAGAGATCAACTAGCAAGAGAGAGAGATAGAAGAGAATATAAAATAAAAGAGAGATATCTAAAGTATAAATAGCTGAAAATAACACATATATTATACAATAGTTCTGATCTATGAGTCATTCGAATCATCATAAAAACATAGATATTGAGAAATAACAATATATATACATCAGTCTCATATAGATCAATCAATCATCAACCAATTGGATCATAAAATATTACAACAGACATTTGATCTGCAGGATTATAACTATTGGTTCAGTCATATAGACTATTAAGGACAGCAAAGGGATACATTACAAATTTTGAACTGAACTAGAAGTTCAATAAGAATCTTTATTGGATGTACAGGTCAGATCATTATTGACTGTTAATTATCTTACTTATTACATCTCACTGTCACATATAAAAATATATAAAATATTCTATCAACATGGATAAGGAGGGAATAAGCACTATGGGAGAATAGCTAAAGGCACCCACTTCATTGATAGGTAGGGAGAACAACTAGTAGGTCACCCTACTGTCCTATGAAAGGGAGAGAATAGATAAGGACACCCAAGGGCAGAATTCTCCTCCTTGACCTCCATGTTGAGAATTTATTGACAAATTAAGGTTCACCAGTCAAAGACAAATGGTAAGGGGATTGTTTGGAGGGAGAACCGTTGACTGAAAACACCCTTCCATGCCTCCTTGCACAATGGTGAAGGGTCTATTTGGAGGGAGAATTGTTGTCTTAACACACCCTGCCATGCCTCTTTGCATCATCCTCTTCTATGACTGAATTATGTAAACAAATTAAGTTAGCTACACGGTAATGAATATATAATCTCTCTATATTGGTATTGTTTATAAATATGAATGCAATGTAATTTTTTCTAACCCTAATAGTCAAAGATGTATATTTGTATTTTTATATTTTGTATATGTTTTCCTATGTTATGACTGCAAAACTCAAGTCCAAGAATTATGTAGTGTTGGAGATATTCTAAATGGTAATTCAAAAACCATAAACCTAACGTGTGGCATTTGAATTTTCTAGGGCAAATTAGGTAAGGAACATTACAATGTAGGCCTAGGTTACCACATCTGGAGCTTGTTGTGGATGAGGCTAATGAAGGTTTCAGGGCTGTTTGAAACTTTGAATCACCTCATGCTCAAGAAGATTCAAGAAACCCTTATAAGGTATGAAGAACCTTATGATGCAGTTAACAAGTTTCAACAGGAATAGAAATATGTAGAGCCACTGTTTGAAGGCTTAAATGGTGAAATGGAGGTTACTGATGACAAAGGATTGGAAACTACAATATGCTCATCAATAAACTATTTCTCTATGGCATCTAATAGTAGGTTTCCTTGTGTCGCCATCACCATTTGTAACACTATAAAGCCACCAACCAGGTATTGAACCGAGGTTTCTCCTATCAAGCATAATGGAGAATGTTAGTGCTAAGACCCTTCAATGCTTGATACCAACTCTTGTAAACTATTTTAAACACTAAACCAATTAACTAAACACTAGACCATTTAAATACACTATCTCGAATCCATTAACCAACCATATATATATTGACTTCTTAAGATAAACAAAGTTCAGGATTAGTCCGTTTAAGTGTATATATATAGATATGTGTGTGTGATGGTGTGAATTAGTCCTAGTGTGTGGTTGTTGCACATCAATATGGAGGTCTATAAGAAGGTTCATGTCTTTGCACGGTAGGCCTCCAATTTTTGTTGGATTGCATGGAGTGAATGAAGTTATAAGGTATGAGAAGAAACAAGGAAGACTATGTTCTATATTTGTGCAACCTTATTCCAAATATAATTGTCATGAGTGTTCTGTAAGTATTTCTTGTAAGAGCAACTTGTTTTGATTCTAATGTTTTACTTTTTAATATTGATGTTTCTAATGTTTTTAATGTTGATGAACTGGGTCTATTACAATCACTCAGTTTAATGGTTAAAGATAAATTTTAGCCAATAAAAATAGGATAACTATTTACCACCTTTTGTGGGGATGAGGTGTAAAATTGCTATTGATTATTTAGCTATTGAAGAATGTAATATTTAAGTAGAATATATTTTACCTTAAACAACTAAACGTCGAATTGAAAAGTTGATCCAAACCAGGACCTAATTTTGATGGTCATATGATTGTATCTAGACATTTTTACCATAAAATACAATCAAAATTTAGGAAAGACTGAATCACATGAAAGAAAAGATTTTAAAGAGACCATCAAAATTTATATATATATATATATATATATATATATATATATATATATATATATATATATATATATAATTTTGTTTATAATATAAAACCCTCAAATTTAGGCCCTGATTCAAGTGGGTTTACAGATAGAAAACAATGAATTTTAACTTTATAACATAGTGAGTTTTTTAAATTCAAATTTTTGACATTTAACAACGTTGTTCAAGCAGAAGCACCCAATAATTTTTTAAATAATATTAATTTTTAAGTAAATTGTAAACTTAAATAAAAGATAAACTCTTCCCCCACATGCATACAACGACCCCACTACAATATTGAAAATCCATATCATTCTACATTCCTAAATCTTTTTCTATCTTAATAAACAATTTTATAGTCAAAGAAAACAATTTTCACAAATGAAGAGCAAATAATTGTTGAAATACCATCTCTTTCGAACCGATTGGTTCAAATGCTAGTTCTTAATGTTTAAAGTTTAGAAGCATGTTGTTGTTATGTCAACCGATCTCCTCAATGTCTAAAACTCTCTGCACTAGACCCATAATTAGTTCAAATCCCTTTCATTTTTTTTTGTTATCCATAAACCTAATGAAGTTGAGTGCAGGTATGGAGCAATGGTAGATACCACAATGCAGAACATCGAATTATTTATAAAGGATGGAAACGACACATATCTATTTCCTATGTTGCGCTCTTTCTAGATGATCTACAGATTTCGGCTCCCTCAGAGCTTGTGGATGAGAATTACCCACGATGCTACAAGCCTTTCTCCTATCTACTCTTCAAGGAGGCCTATCTCAATAACTACAAAACTAATGAAATAAAGCTTGAAACATACATTGATGTATATGTAGGCATATAATATCTATGTTTTATCCTTTGCTATGTATAAGATCAAGACCACTTAGTGGTTTCTATCTTCCTTCTAGTTTGCACTTGTGATGTGTTTTCGATGTTGAGGAACAGACATCTATAATGGTGTTACCTATGTTGCTTAAACTCTATTATCATTTATGTGTATATAAGCTTTGTTTTAAATATGAATGGTACTAGTTGGACTGGAATTTTAGGGGATTTCTTCATTTTTATTTAATAGAGGTAAATAGTGTTTTTTTTTGGGGCGGAGCAGCGAGTGGTTAAAAATTCTATTGTTAGGGATGCACTCCAAGACTAAATAGTTGGCACGACCTTAGCTTAACACTAAAAATAAACAAAAAAGGCACATGTCTCTCCTTACCATTGCACTCCTTGTTTAGACTGCAGAGATATGCATTATAGCCTCTCTAAGTGTTCTCCATACACCCAAAAGGCCTATTTAGATTGAAGAGATGTGCATTTTAGCCTCTCTGCGTGTTGTCCATACACGCAAAAGGCATACATATGCAAATACTTTGATTCAGGCCTTGTAATGAAATGGGTTCCTTAGAAACAGTAGACAGTCAAAGCCACCTCCTACAAGGTTTCAGTTCCAGTATGATGCATCCAGTTATGCATAGAACTTTGATGAAGGGTGTTGGCAGGACTCTGAGCATCCTCACTACAAAGATTTTTATCCTAGGTTTGTTGCAACACCCATTGGGAAACAAGGGGAGAAAAATGAACGAATGCCATTGTAAAGGAAATGTATCTACATATCAATTTAATATATACCTATCTAGGTTTTCTTGTTTTACTTACTTTTCCTTTGATGGTGGTGTTGTTGAGTTACTAAAATGATGTATTTGTGGTTGGTTACCACGATTTTATCTTAATGAAAGTATCCATGGAGGTGACAGTCCCATGTTTTCTCACTAGGTGTGAAAATATAGGAAATTTTTTATGGTTATTTGTAGGAAAAAATCAAATTTGTGGCTTTCCCACATAAGTTAAGGATTTTTAATTTTAAATTATACAAAAATCATTCCTCAAAAATGTTATAGAAAAGAACAAGAAAGTTGTCAATACACTCACATATCTCAGTTCAACCTCTAGGGACTTTCTGCTCAGCTAAGATTATGTTTGCTTAAAAAAATAGCTGCTTAAGTTTTCAGGGGAAAAACTAAATTTTTAAGTTGCTAAAATTTGTATATTTAAGAGGGACCTGCACGATAAGAATAAGAGTTCTAGCTCTCTCCATAGACCTGTACTATAAGAAAGGAACTGCATCCATTTCCATACATCTAGTATTAATGTGGGAACTAAATTCCACCACAGATATATAGGCTTTTAGCATTGTGAAATATGCCATTTTGCTCTGAACGAGTTAGCTAATTTGCAAAAGAAATTTACATTTATAATACTCATAAGACAATGAGAGGCACAAATACATAAAAATCTTATTAAAACAATGTTTAGAGATGTTCCTTTTGTTTAAAGGTATTAGCACAGAAGAGAAGAGCACCTCTAAACAATATTAGGACCAAACAGGAAGAAGTGTCTCTAAACAATGTTATTACCAAAAAAAAGAGGATAGTAACACATCAACCATGGAATTTGGTTTCAAAAGGCTGGTTCCAAATTAGTAAAGCTTTAAGGAATAGTGTTCCTGGGTAGAGAATTATCATTGTGTCATTGGAGGAGCTTTGGCTAACTGTAACAGAGTAATTTTTTTTTTGGTTTCTTAAGGATATCTTAGATAGGGAAGGATGGCGCTACCTCTTCTTTTAAATGATGGTGTCACCGGATAGCCAAGCATGGCTCTATGATGTACAAGGTCTATTGACTAATTTGCAGGATATGACCAATGCTGGAGAGCTGGATAGAATTTGTAAGGATGCCAACGCTCAGATTTACTAGATAGGGACATGGAAGTAATACCCCTCTGTGCCATTACAGTCTACTCATCATCGGTCCAAGACAACCCTCCAACCCCCAAAAAAGCAAAACAACCCAAATCAAAACCTTAAAAATTGCAGTCATACAACCCCTAAATATTATTAAAAAAAAGGGAAACAAAAATGTGGAAGCATAGACAAGGCACATGAACTGCTAAACAAAACAACAGAAATGCCACTTCTTGCTCTGTTTACTCACATGCACATGCTACAATGAACAACCCATCAGAAAGAAAACACAAAACAAAAGGAATGCATCAGGATAAATCAAAAGGAATGCTTTTTACCTGGCGGTTAAAAAAAGAAAAAGTAGTTGCAGCAAATCCGTCCAGTGCCCAAAAAAACAAGCCAGGTATCCTAGTCTCCACAACATACTTTTTAATCAGGCAAATCTAGGGAGTGCCACAATGCACCAGGGAACAACACTTAGCATGAGAAAATCCTCTGTAGCCACCACATGCCTCCACACTTGCCCACCAAGAAACATTCGACACAGGCTGGTTACCCATTTTAAAGACACATCAACAGTCTTCAGACATTACAAATGCATCAACTTTTTTCCTCTATTTTTGCAAATGGAAAAAAAAACTGAAAAACCCCTGCAAAAAAGACCCCAAACAATCAGAGAAAATTAAAAAAAAAGAAAAAATCCATTTTAAAAATCTTACTATTGCAGACCTTTGCAAATTTCATTTTCCTTGCGTAGGCATGTTTTAGAAGAGCACAATTAATAGTTTTAGTGAGGCGAAAACATTAATCCCCACTTTAGGTAGAGACTAATAATGTACATTGTATTGTTTAGTTTGATATTGACTAGTTATTTGTTAGCAGATAGTTGTAATAGTCAGTTTGGAGATTAAGTTGCTAATTTGTTCTTATATATGCATATTTTCTTCCTTAAATGAATCAATAGAGATTTGGAAAGTTTTCTACCATTTTTGCATTGTATTATTGTTAGGGATTCTTTTAGTGGCGAATAGTTCATTTTCACGAATGAGGAATTGGCGAATACATTACCACCGGTGGGGGGCCAATTCGCCTAATTTTTATAGATTTTTGGTCAAATGCGTTTCAATTCACCACCCTATTAATTTTTGAGTCATTTATAGTTAGTATTTTTGCCACGGTATACTACACGGTTCTAACGGTGATTCACCTGCAATTTCGGAGGCATGTTTTAATTCACTGACTTATTCGCCAATATCATTAAACGGTTGACACGCATGAGGACCCAATTTGCCAATATCATTAAATAGTTGACATGCACGAGGACCAATTTCGCCAATATAATTAAACGGTTCACATGTATAAGGACCAACTTCACCAATACCATTATAACTCCATGCTAATTGTAGGGCCATATTCGCCTAGAAAATTACTATATATGTGTTTGATGGAGGTCCACTTCGCCTAACATTTATAAGTGTCCTATTAATAGTACGCGGGAATCGCCATATTATTATAATAGCATTTGAAATTCCCGCATTATTCGCCAAATATGCATTGATATAAATGCATTTGAAACTCTAATTAATCCTTTAAGTTTACACATTTTGTTCAACTCAGCTCTCGAACCCTCGATTCATTTCAGATCATAGAGAAGTTACAGCTATAGGCATTGGTGAGTCACTAAAAGGTAAGTGATCATTTCTTTACAAGTTTACTGTGTAATAATATAATATTCATGTTGATTATTTGTGTCTTTGTTATAGATGATATTGATTGAGTAGGAATTAGGACTAGGGAGATATCTTAATCTATCATCTATGATTGCATCTTAAACAAAATGACATTATTTCTATAGATTTTAATTCGTGAGAGATGTCAAGCAAGAAGTTGTCTGAGGGTGGTGAAGGGACTCAAGGTGAAGGGAGGTCAAGGCCATCAAAACAGAGAAACAATAACATAAAGTCGTACTTTGGCAATGTTGGCGGTCCATCAGATGTAGCTACAACATCAGAACCTGTACCATCTATTGACTTGCATCACAATGGCACAGACGATATTCCAGGGAATACCCAATGTAGCAGGAATGATGACAATGATACCGATGATATTCTAGGGAATACCCAATGTACCAGGATTGATGAGAATGCCACAGATGATGTTCCAGGGAATACCCAATGTACCGAGAATGATGAGAATGCCTCAAATGATGTTCCAAATCCAAGGAATACCCAATGTACCAGGAATGATGAGAATGCCATAGATGATGTTCGAGGGAATACCCAAGGTAGCCGGAATGATGACAATTCTACAGATGATGTTCCAAGAACAAATGATAATGAAGCTAATGAAGTTATAGAAATCAATGAAGATGAAGATCCTGCAAGTGCATGCAAGGGGATAAGAAAAGACAAATAAAAAAAGGGGCGTGAGTGGGAAATGTCAAGGAGTTTTCAGATTGATTGGGTGTCAAAATTTCCATTCATTGAACCGGTGGAGAATAAAAACAAAGATGGACCTCCCATAGAATGCAAGTGTAAGATTTGTAGTTGGAAATATCATAGGGAGAAGAGGTTGCAGTTAAAACTTGACACCATAGAAAAACATATTGGCAAAGTTTATGAAAAACAAATCATAGATGGACAGGAAAAATTAGTGATAAGATGGAAAACGAAGGAAGAATGTCTTCACGTAAAGAATGCCCTCGAATATGAAGCACATTTGCAAAGATAGGTGAAGATTCATGCAGGTGGAGGTTCAATTGAAGCTCAATTTGGAAAGATGATGGGAGAATTACAAATGGCAAAAACTGTTCAGTTGGGTGTTGTTTTTCATATTTTGAGTAGAGGGCGTCCTATGACAAACTACCCTGAATATAATAGTTTATTATCTTTTATGGGCATTCCTAATTTTCCCAACACACTGGTCAATAAACAGTGGATGGGAATGGGCAAGTTCTCTTGCTGAGGTGGAAAAAATGTGATTTACAAGGAAAAATAAAAGAGTCAACTTTTATTGCATTATCTCTAGATGAAGTTATAGTAATAGATAATACCTCCTGGTTATGTATGCATGTGTATAATGTGGAAAATCATGTCCGCCAACCTCATCTACTCTCTGTTTATAAAATGAAGGAGAATGCAACATCACAAAATCTATGTGAGATAGTTAAGAAATCTTTGAATGAAATTGGAGGTATGGATGAATGCACAATTGTGAGAAAGTTGGTGTGTGTAGGGGTGGATGGAGCTTTAGTAATGCAAGGTCATAGGAATGGTCTATGTGTGAAGCTACAAACTTCTATTTCACCATACATGATTGGCATTCACTGCATGGCCCACAGAATGAATTTAGCATTTAAAATTGTGAGCAAGTTTCCTGTAGTATCAAAAGTTGAAGATCTAGGCCACGAGCTCTACTCATACTTCTACTGAAATCCCAAAAGGTTTTTGGAATTTCAACATTTTGCTGAGGGAATAACTCTAGGAAACAAGCTTCTTAAGGATGTTGATGCCGGATGGATCTCCTTGCTTGAACTAGTTAAAAGAGTTTTTGTAGAATATCAATCCTTGATTGGTTTAATGTATGAACATCGCTTCACAGTTGACAGGGCTCCTGACCTCTTACATAGGTTAAGTGACATAGAGACACTCCTCGTTTTAGCTGGTATTCTTCCCATGCTAGAGGAAATGAACATGCTTGTGAAAAAAGCCCAAGAAAGGACTATGTATATTTCTGAATATACTAGACTACATAGAATGATATGCATGACCCTCGATAATCTATATCTATCAAGCCAGTCCTTCATAAGTCCAAAATTTAGCAGCTGGCATTTGATAACAAATGTGACCAATAATGCTAATTTTTTACTGTTTAATGGTAGTGGGGAGTTATGCGTCTCTATAAAGGGTTTGAGATACCAATGTACTATTTAAACAAGGTCAAGTGCACTATCAGAGAAGAACCTATTTCAAGGGAAGCTTTCGACAAGATTGTTAATTCTGTAAGTACTACTTTAAAGAGTATTGCGAGATCTCTTTCCTCAAATATTAGAGATCAATTCCCTCGTGATGAACTTCTTGAAGCCATGTCTATAGTGTATCCTCAATATTGGGTCAACTATGAGCCAACTCATTTTCACAACAAGATAAAGACCTTAACAAATCATTTTTGCAAAAGTATAGAATTCAATGGACAAGTAATAGAAGGAATTTTAAATCAAACTAAGCTCAGTGATCAATTTGGTCTATTTGCAATTTCAATGAGGGAACAGTTTAAACTCATGGAGGCTCTCCACCAACATGGATCAATAACAAAGCTTTGGGCAACCTTAAGTCAAAGAGAAATATTGCGTGATGCATTATCATAATTTTTCAAACTTGCTGAGTTATGTCAAACCATGATATTGGGGTCGGTAGAGGATGAGAGAGTTTTCAGTGCATTGGGGTTCTTGAAATGAAAGATAAGAAATAAACTTGACAAGAATTTGGAAAATTGCTTGAGGATGTATACAACTAGACATGATATCTGGAGTTTTCCTTTTGATAGGGCACTCGCAATCTGGAGGTCCTCATGTGAAAGAAGATGGTTATGCAACACTTCAAACAATAATAGCATATAGGATAGTGACATAATGAATACCCGTGCCACATGTAGTGGTAGTGGTGATGATGAGACACTCCGAAGTGGAGATATGGAGATAGAAGAAATTGAAGAACATGATGAGGATGATTCTGGATATCATGGTCATAGGGAGGATCGAGAGAATCTGAATGACGAGATGATTTGGCAATTTGAAGGGATTTAGAAGCTACTAGGTATTTATACTGTATTACATGTTCCAAACTCCAAAATGTTGTTGATGGCATTTTATTTCAATTTGTTTATTTGTGATGTACATTTTTAATTTTCGATAAAAAAATTAATATTTTCATTTATTATTGTGTGATTCTAATAATTTTTACAAGCGTTCAACTAAATGTGAAGTAATTTTTCTTCTCTATAACCACAATAGTGTTTCATTTATTTTCCTTTATTGCATTGTGATGGTTTTTGAAAATTCCCAGGCTCTAGCTCTTGTAAACTATAGAATAACGTGTTGCATTACCATACTTTGATAAGTTCCTAAATCAACTTTACTTGAGAATCCTTGTAATCACTCAGAACACTCAATATCTTCTTAAAGCATTAAATTTACTCTTAGTATAACCATTAAGATAAATATTCAAACACTAAATTTAGGTTCCTCGGTCATAGCATTTTATCAATTTTAAAATAGCAGACCCTAGCAGATTGTTCCATGATGTCTAGAAGAACATCCTAGTGGTGCTTCCATAGGATTTAGGGCTTTTGGTTTGCTTGGTTTCATCTATTTGAATTTTGAATCCCTAAAATTCTAAGTGTTTATGCTTTGTGCTTCCTGCGCTTTTTCTTCTTTCCCTCTGTTGACTGTCTATCGAAGGTTACCGGTCACTTAAGAGACAACTTAATGTCTTCACACCCGTGAGTCGACTGGCCTGTAATCCTAGCCTTACCTGTTGTCGCCTGTAAAAATCAAAGCCTTAAGTCTTAGGTTAAAGCTTAATAAAGCACATTTTGCAGTTTCACGGCTTCTTTTTCATGACGTCACCCCCCACCCCCTGCGACGATGTGAAAAGACTGCCATCAATCAACCGATATGACAGTGGTCCACAAAAGAACTTTTGATCCAACGACTGTGCTCCATCGTAGAGGTATCTCTTATGTAATAGGATCATGTTGAGGAATACCATCAACATGATCTAGTGGCATAAATATTTACATGTGAAGATGACAGATGAACAAGGCAACACGATGCCAGTGCAAATATGGACTTGCATGCTTGACATGCATGTTAAGGATGCTAGTTATGTTGTTTTTGAGGAGCATTTTGTAAGGAAGGTGTTAGGTTTCTTGAAACATGAGGGGGACATAATACCTAAAGAAGTTAAGGATTTATTGAGACCTTTGGAAAGAGCCCCACACTTGAACATAGAACACAATTGGGGAGATTGGTTTCTGCATGCAAATACTATTTACATCAGGATTTATGGGTGTGAGTCTCCACCTTACACTCTGCCTAAGTTTGTACCCAAGAGGCTTGCCTTCATGGAAATCATTAAGGCAATTAAATGAACCTAACAAGGAGTATTTCAGAAAGCACAAGAACGGGTCACTCATCCCTACTTCATTGAAGCTCAGTGTTTTTATAACAATTGATAAGAATGGATCAGATCAGATTGGCTCCATGCTTCAATGTTACAAGATGGATATGGAGCAAGTGAGAGCATTTGACCCTGACGGTTTTATTCACAAAACAAGGTTGAAGTTTAGTAGGCCTGGTTACCCCCACCAAGTCATCTTTGATGAAGATATAGTAAGAAACTAGCAGTCAATGCAGGAGATATATCTTTTGAGAAATAAATGAAATGCAGTGATTGAGGGAGAGAGGATGAAGAGAAATGCCAATCCTACATACCCTGGGGATTTTTCTGAAGTGCAAGATCCCATAAGGAGAACTGAGATGATCTTTGCCAAGGTAGACGAACTGATAGCTAGTGCACCTGTAGGTGAGGAGAGGCCATCTTACCAACCAAGCAGTTCTAGGGGTAAGTATGTAAGAGAAGAAGAATCCCCTGATTCCCCTGCTCTAAAGAGAGAAAAAATCATTGACCTTGAGGTATAGGTGGAGACAGAAGTTGTGGAATAGATGGAAGAAGTAGCAGAAGAACAAATTTAGTAGCCTCCTCATCAGGTGAGTTCCCCATTAAGGATAAGGCCATACTCTTCACCAGATAATAGGCTAACAAGGTCAACAATTAACAATGAAGTTGATACAGAAGATATGAGAGTACTGACATGTAACCAATTTATTGCAGATGATGCATTTTTTAGCACACCTGAATTCAGGTCATTCATGCCGAGGACAAAGAACGAAGAATTTCAAAGGAGAATTGAGGAAGCAAGGAGTGGTGCTGACCCATCTGAGTATGATACTATTACTCAAAGGGTTTTGAGTGAGGTTAATAAGGATATCACTGCAATAACCCCAGGGGAGGGGAGGGCTCTTGTAGCTAGAAGAAACATCCTACTGCTACCACATTGGACTTTATTAGATGCAATTGCATTTGATACCATAACAAGGGATGACTCTAATATGACAGAGGAACAAGTCAACAAAGCTTTGCAAGGTACTACATTTGACCCAAGCTTTGAAACCTTGGCAATTTGGGCATTGGCCCCCAGTGATAAGAAACCAAAAGTTGGTTTGGAGGAACTGACTGGCAATGTCATAATTAGAAGGGTGTCAGATACCCCTGTCCCTCAAGTTGCTAGTCTAAATGTGTAAACTGCACAATTTGTTGAGGCAATGACAATTAAACTGCAGAAATACTATAATGAATTGTTGGAGAAATATGCAGTGGCCATGGCTAGGTTGAGCAAATATGAAGGGCAACCACAATTAGAGCCTGGTCCATCTCAAAGTCCCCCTATCATTCAGACTGTAAAGTCACTTCTAGTTGACACATAGCCTCTCCTTTTAGAAATCAAAGAATTGAAGGAGGATAATAAAAAATTGAAAGAAGAAAAGGAGAACAAAGTAAAGGACATGATCACCAATTTGATAAAAAAAAGAGTGACCAAATTCTTGGCCAGAGTGGAGGAGGCCTAGAGGACTTACTCAAAATTAAGGATAGCCTATGAGAAGCATGAATCTGATAAGCGGAGACTATCAAGTGTGAAAGCTAAGTGGCTACCAAGAACTTTAGAGGTTAGAGATTTTCTTAGGTGTTCTAGATTTTATGCAAATGAAGCTCTTGAGTTGAAATTGGTGTCAGATATATTGAAACATTTCAAGGATGTGGCTAGTTTTCAATTGAAATTGGATACACTTTTGAGGGAAAAGATGCAGGTAATAGAAACGAAGGACACTAAATGGTTGCCACATATTTTGGAGGCTGATGGGAAGGCTAAGGACCTAGATAAGTGGAAGAGAGAAATAATAGATAATGGTCATCAATTAATTCCCTCTTATTGTGATGAAGGTGATCCAACCATGCAGGTACTGGGTTTATCACTTGACAAGCTACATTTGGTTGAATTTACTTTTGATATATTTTGCAAGAATGTAAAGTCTATTTTGGATGCCAACTATGTCAGTCATAATGGCAAGATCGCAGAGGTTATCTCATTCCTCTGGCCACTTGAAAAGACATACAGTGAATGGAAGGACAAGTATGAGTCGCATGATTGAACATGCCAACCATCTTTTCCCCTGCATTAACAAGGTAGATCTTCAAGCGGCTACACATCTCCCAAAGTCCATCTACTCCTTCTCTTTTCTTCTCTCAAATGAAATTAATGTTCTCAACGCCATGTTGGTGGTCCTTTGTATCCAGATGCTATTTGAAATGACAATGTAATCAATGTTGAGTACACGTTCTTGGTCTATAAAAGAACTGTGTTAATCATTCTTGTGTGGTTGGAAGATTTTGGAAGTTTTGAGAAGTAAATAAGATACAAGTACTACTTTGTAATGTTGTTGGAATATCAGGAAAGTTTTAAATAGTGAAATATAATACAATTCTGATAGGTTGCCCATATTTCTAGAGTTGTAAGTTTTAGTTTCTTGCATGTTGCATGATTTTTCATGAGCATTTTATCAATTCTAGATTAAAATATATGAATAATGCTGTAGCATATTATATTATTAATAGACACCATTAGCAAATATTTAATATGAAGTGGGCAATTAAATAATACAGACAATTTTAACACATAAAAGGATTTCAGTGTTATATTGATTTTCAAATGAACATTGAAGGTCTGAAGGAAATTAGAATACATTGAAGACTGAAGTATTACATTTACAATGTATAATAACTTGCTCAAAACCAACTCTGCACAATGCTCTGTTGGAACTTGGAAGCACATTTTTTTTATTAGATAAGTGGCAAACCAAGCGTGCTGAGCCCATTACAAAGCAGCCCCTAGGGCAGTCCAGATAGACAACAAAAATAATGGATGCCAAAAAACTAGAGACAGCAGTCCAACAACCTAGTCATCCTGGTATTGATGTCATTGGAAACACATGTTACTAAATCATTGTATCAACTTTTGTAGAGTGCTCCACTCTTCATTTGATGGAAGTGTAATTTTTCTTAACCCATGGTTATTGAGTTGTAACTGTAATAATATAATTTTATAACTGATATTGTTCCTTGACTTGAATGTATCACTCAAAGTTGCATTCAAGGCTATCAGTGGTAGGATGGAATCCATAAAAATTGCCTCATCAAGATTTTGAGGAAACTGGTCCTTGTCGAAGTTCATTTTATCCTCCATCTTCTTTTTGAAAGCATTCTTTCCAATGTATCAGTATGATGGGTCAAAAGCCATAGGCAAACCAAGGTTTTTGAAGTGTTCTACATTTGTTTGTAGTTGCTTTGTCAATAATGCAGCTTGTACCAAAAGTTCATGTGCTTGTTCTAGCTTCGTACATTTTTCAATGATAGTTGAGGCCTTTATTGTGGCATCAATACGATTTTGAATTCCTTTGGATTCCAATTCTTCACCACTATCTATGTAGATTGATTACAAAATTTTGTTTGCATCTGACTATCTTGAAGTTGCCATGTCTCCATTTTCAGCAATGTATTGTTTCAGTGTATTACTACATAATACTAGATCATCAATGAATTCAAACATTTTAGACAAATAATCAATCCTCTTCATTATTTTCTCCCAAATGTTACTTTTTATATAAACCATTGTATTTCTATATAATTCAGATACTTTGTTTTGGTAGGATTTTATTTCATTCTCTGCATTCTTCAATTTTTTCTACAAATTTTTAGAGAATTTTCTCTCTCTCCACATTTTCTTGCCACATATGTCCTACTTTTTCTGATTGCTCCAGTTTGGTATTGGCTTCAATCAAGGATTGTTTTAATTTTTCTAAATTGTCTATTTGATTATCATAATTTTTTTTACTTTTTCTTAACATTTTCTTCAGTTTATTCACTTCCTCCTCTGTCTATTTATTCACTTTACTTGTAGATGTAGAGTCAGAGTTTTTTATCCTTTTCTCTAATTCTTTGGTCTTGTTCTCTGCTCCTTTCCTCTTGGCATTTTCACTTGCTATGTTTGCCTATAACTTTCCTATAAGAGTCTCCAACCTGTTACGTAAATCACAAAGTCAAATGAAAAAGAGTAATGTCAATGGAATTAACATCACTGAATATATTTTCCTTCTGTTGTAACTCAATTACTAGAAGATGTGACCTATCTATCTTACAACTCTAATTTGTAGACAATATATTCAAAAAGGTTACCAGGAAATTAAAAACAATCATACGTTTTTTTCTCTCTCTCTTGCTTTAGTAATGATGTGTACACCACTTCATTGTTCTTTTTTGATACATTAATTTTGTCAGAATTTTTCATTCGAGAAAAATCCACTTGGATGGTGCTCACCTCATAGTCAGATCGTTGCATCTGGTCCTCTGGTTTATCTTGAACTTTGGGCACAATAATCATGTAATCCATTTTTTCATTTTTTGGGTCAAATGTAGTCGATACCCTAGTTGTTGTAGGCTCTGAAGTTGCAGTAGTCTCTATCTCTAGCACTTGATTTTTGTGACTTTTAGATAATTTTGCTTTCTTTTCAAACTCATCTTTGTAATCACAATCTGTGACACTTGACATAACTTTGAATGGTGAAGGAGTAGTTATAGTTTTTGTAGCATCTGTAATTAATTGTGGCTGAGTATTAGCCATTCTTGTCCTAGTCACACTAACGATAGGAGGGGGTGCCTTCTAGAAACAACTGCTTTGATGTGGATGTGGAATCAAAACTTGCCATAACCTTTTACTTCTTAGTCTTCACAAGGCCTTCCTCTTTAAGTTTGTCTATAATTTCATTTAATGTTGTTGATGGCCTCTTCTGAGTTTGTTGTTGCATCTCTTGTTGACCACTACTACTAGTAATACCTGTACCATCACCAGATTTGCCACCAGTAGCACTAGAATGTCCACAATCTCTTGCAAGAAAAGAATGAGAAACATGTAGATCAGAAGACCCTTGTGGTACTGTTAGTAATTGAATCTCACTCTGAGGATTTAAAGATGGAACAAATCTAATCTCCTGATCTATATGTGTATGCCCTTTGGCTTGTTCATCACCTCTAATGCTGAGTAGAAGATCATTAGGTTTTCTAGGGTATACCTCTGGTACCGTCCAAATGCCTTCTCCTATGGGCCCCAAACCACTACCTTCATAATCCATTTTTTGGGCTATTAATGCCCCTTTAGTATATGTTTCTCTTGCGGTCTCACTCATACGAAGTTTGAATACATAGGCACTAAGATCTTTGGGTTGGTTTTCATCCTCATCATCACTTTCAACATTAGTTGCTTGAGCTTTAGAGGGATACTCTTTATCCCATAATTTGCTAAACTCTCTATCTTCTGAGATGTCTTCGAGATATGTAGTAACTTTTGGATCACCGAGATCCTTCCTCATAGACCAAAAGGCAAAATTTTTTTACAGTGTCCAATGTTCCTCTATACAAGTTTGTTTTAGAGTCTCTGAAATTTTTGTACACTTAGATTTTTCAGCAGCTTTTGTATAGAAATTGTTGAATCTCTTGTTTGCCAGTGCATCTCTCTGTGTTTGTGGAATTGGATGCAATCCCATTATTTTTTATGACAATTTTTCAAAAGAAATACCTCTTTGAGCAGCAATTTCTTCCATGACTTTTCTCACCTCCTCCCAAGACTTATTGTTTTTCAACATTTCTAGCAGGGGTTTACTTTCATGTTGAATTTTAGTTGGAGCATTCTTATTGGCCACAAGCCTTCTTTTAATCACGTCACATGGGTCATACTGCCAGTGAGAGTCAACATCAAATTTAAAAAGTTGTAGAATTTCATGTGCCACGATGAATACTTTTCTCTTGAATGTGAACCCTCCACACAAAAAAAGGTAAGGAAGGAAATATGCTCTTCTTTTACTGACTAACAAAGTACAACTGATCAGTACTCTCCATCTACCGTATGTATTCCAATGCAAAAACCCTCTCTATCACATGTATTGGAAGTTTGTGGGGTTGTGCTCCTGATCCATAAAATCTTAGGACAGTATATTCCTCCATGAAGTACCAATCAACCAATTGTATTTCTTTTCCCAGTTGAATGCAATTTCTACAAGACTCAGGCAATCTAGGCATTGGAGTATTTGTAATGAATTCATACAATGGAGCCAATAAGTAGTCCACAAAATGATTGTAGTTCTTTTGATTATGATACATCTTTATCTTATGGGTCCAATCCAGTAGTCCAATTTTATCTTGCTGATGCTGAATTTGAAGCTTGTTGTCCTGAAACATCCCAGCAAACTGCACTAGAAAAAAATAGCACAATTAGGTTGTCAACCTAAATGTCTTTCTGTTGGCACTAGGAGTGGGAAGTTCACTTTGGCTTCATTTAATCATTAAAAACTGACAATGCATGGATTCTACAATGTGCTCAAGAAATCTGTATTTAGCAGATGACATGAATTGATGGATATTGTATACCATTTCAAGGAGGCTTGCATCCACTTCACTATTATTATCCAATCCAAGGCAAAACACTAGCATGGAAACAATATCCTGGACCCATGATCTAAAAATATCAATTTTATAAGGAGGCTTATGATTCTGATTGAGTTGGACACCATCCGCTATTAGAGATTTGATAAATCTTATTTTTTTATTTTCACTAACTGCTTCATAAGTATTAGCAAGTTTTTCTAGGTTTATGAGGATTGCTCCACATTCTTCAGTGGTAAAACCCAACAATTTCTCAAAATTTTCTCCATTAATGGGAAGAATTATTTCCTAGCTATCTTTTTTAACTATTGCTCTTCTTTTTTCATCATAATTTTGGGCATAGACCATGATTTTAATTCAGAGCAAGGGAAAACCTCAGGTAAAATCAAGCGTCCCAATCCAACCACCCATGGTGCAGTCATCCTGTTAATTGGTATTTCTTTTTTTGGGTTAGGTTGCTTAGCTTACACTTGACATACCTTATTCTCTAATGAAAACCTAAGTATTGAGGTAAACCTTCCAAAAATTACAAGGTCATAAATATTATGGTATTCATTTGTAAAACCTAGGGCTTTAAGTAGTCCGACATAGTTTGTTTTTTCTTTTTCTTTGGTTTCCCCAATTTTTGGTCTGGTAGTGCTGGTAGACATGCTTGTAAAAACTCAACCCTAAACCCCAATACTGAAAAAACTGAAGTCTCAAGGACAACAGTAACAACAATAGTAATAGGAATAAAGTATATCTATATTTCACTTACCCGGATAAGATGAATACAAATACTAGCATTGAGTGAATCCGTGACATTATACAATTGATATTAAAATTTTTGGTCCACTGCAATCTCCTTGTCACTTGAGTCCTTAACCCTCTCGCTTCCAAGTAGTATCAATTAAAATTGCTAAATGCTAAGTGCCAATTGTGAAGTAAAGCGAGTGAAACGTGGTAATTTCTTTTATTAAAGTTCAGTACAAGTATGTATTTTTAGTTGTACACTTGTACTGAGTACTCCCACTTTAAAGTTCAAATGAAATTTAAGGATGGCATGCAAGTCTGCAGCCTGAATTAATTATTTAATACAACACGTACATCAAGCGATGGAATTGAATATTTGAAAACTATTGTATAATCTCAACTGTTGATCTTTGTAAATCTAACGGCTCTTGATTGATTCCAGAGGTTTGAGATCACAAGTCTTGTGCTCTGGACTTTCATTTTAGAATTCAACTACACCCATCCATCTGGCATCAAAACATTTCGCTAGAGTCTACGGCTCCTTTAATATTTATATGAAGTTGGGCCCACTTTGATGATATAATAACTAATAGAAAAAAATGAACACATTGACATCATTGCATCAATAATAAAGTAGAAATTATATTAATACAAAAAGATTTACATTTGGGTAATTATATTAATAAAAAAAGATTTACACTTGGATAATTATATTAATACAAAAAGATTTACACTCGGGAAATTATATCAATACAAAAACCAGTCCAGCGGCCAACCCAGGCTCCAAAAACACACAGCACCAGAGAGGCTACCATAGTACCATAGAAATCCCTAGCCCCTTGACTAGGTGACTCCTCGAAAACTTGCCACCTTCCCACCCCTGCACGGAAATCACCAAAAAAAAGTGGCCCTGGGAGCCTGACCACTCCTACAGCCACTGCGAGTAGAATCCCCCCGCACTCACAATGGTTGCAAAGTATTCAAGCCATACTGGAGTCTCCTCTATGTCCATTCCGATTGCTTGCTAAAGAAAGTGTCTCCCACAAGCCATTCAAAACTTGTGCCTTCCCAGTTGTTTCTCATTCATGTTTAGCAGGAACGACTGCCTAGCTACGCCCTCTTGTCCCTCTCGCAGCTTCTCCAGGTCTCTCGGCCATGGGATACCAACCCCCAATTTTGCATAAATCAACACATTTGTGTCATCCAAAAGAATATCTAGAGCGAATACCTCCCATAGAATCATCAGTGCATCCACCTTTGCCTCTCCTAGGTTAAACAAAGAAGCCAGAAAGCATGAGGAAATGTCTGAATTTACCCTATATCTATCCTCAGAGACCAAGAAGTCTTTACCAAGGACCATCTTCACTACCTCAAGGAAGAATCAGTTTTACTGGTTACAAATGTTCATCAGTCTATCATCTCTGATACGACCCAGAAAGGTGACCTAGCGCTTATTGTAGCAGAGCCTTATGGAAGTCTCCATGCTATATTTTGAGCAAGCCAGTTGAGTGCCATTTTGCTGGAGACCTCCAGGATTTAAAGGAAGATCGTTAATGAACACACGTCTCAACTAACAAATGCATTTATTCATTGTCCATATTTTTTGTAGCGTCAATCTTCAGCTCATGTAAGGATCGACCAATAGTGATTCTCCAAACTTGTCAGAACTATTTAATAAATTAAAAATTAATGCCTGGGAAAAGTATTTTGCAGCCCACCAAATGAAATCGATAGCAATATATAAATTTATAATAATATCATATTTTATATAATATAATTATAATTTATTATTATATTATTATTATCATAAATAATATAATATAATTATTATATATATTATAATATGTAATATCATATATTATATAATTATTATCATATATTATATTATTAACTGATAATAATATAATATATGATGTTAATCATATAAAGTAATTATTATTATTATATAGTCAGACTTAGAATAAAATAAAGGGGCTCGAGGCTGGTAACTTAGAGCAAAGGGGCCAGTAACTCGATGACAACCAAGGGGATAAAAGAATAACTTAAGTTGGGGAAACTAGCTACACAGGTCAACGATGAATTAGAAGGATAAACCCTAAACACCTTAGACAAAAATAGCCGTAGTGTTATTTAATATTAAAAATTTGATTCTTTGAAACATCTATAATTCGTATACATTGCAATTTGTCATTGAACTCATGTTAATTTCAAACCATAATTACTTCTATATTATTTAGTAAAATTTAACATCACCCTTCAAAAAGATTGGGGAATTACATCGTACATGAACCTCTAACCAACCTCAAAGTTCCAAACAAAACTCCTATCCTTCAACCTTCAAACCTTGCTTTGATCCTCCAAAATCTTTTTGGTTCCTCTTTTCGACGACGCGTAATGAATATTTCATTGTAGTCCATAATTATCCTATTAATAGGCAATGGGTCCATTACAAATTTAATTATGTCCTCATTCACAATGACAGTCAATGATTCACTATAGAACCTTGCTTTATATGTACAAGAAACCAATAGGCATGGGTAACAATAAGGCCAGTAAAGGAGAATTAAATTTATTTTCTCGAGGTCATTGGAAATTGAGTTGCAATACCAATTCCATGCGTCAATTTGAATTTTTAGTTTCTCATACATGCATGCATGTGTGGGAGATTCAACCCGCCACCCAAAATAGAATGCATCATTTGCAAATGTTATAAGTGTCAATTCTTGACATGATTTATTCCACTTAACGAATGCTCGTATTTCTTCATTTCAAGACATGCAAAGCAATAACATCCTGCATAGCCACACACAAACAAAATTTTCCATCATCTTATTACTATTCTACATCTATGAACTGAGAACTCTATCACACAGTTAAATTCAAAATCATGAATGGTCACAAAATAAATACTTGGTAACTTACTTTCTTCGCATAGCTGCTGTAATGAAAGCCATTACTTTGAGCTTTTATAGTCTATTAATTCTTCTACTATCTGAAACTTAGTAATGCAATATAAGGTTGAAACAATAAAGATGATCATATATACATTACATGTACTTCTATGACAAATAGGTAATAAATAACAAGCAACTCCGTTTAATTGCCTCTACTGTACCATGAAAATTCACATTGGCTAATCTGTGCAGTTTATCATGACTCACTTGCAATTAATGAACTTAATTGAGTATTGGCTAATCTATGCAGTTAAGTGCGTTCAATCAAATCAATCATACCACCATTGACCATTTAATGAACCCTAGAACGAAAGATGAACGGTTGTAGTTCAATTCCAGAAGGTAGATCTCTAACGCTGCACATTGCTAACAAAATCCTCCAAAATCAACTAGTAGCCATTAGATATTATTAGATCAATGGTTGACATATATATAAAATATATAATATATTTATATTGATTATTGTGCAAAGGTCAAGGTGGCAGCGCGACAGAGCGCAAGTCCTTGACTATACAACTACAAATTTGGGAAATCTAACAGCATATTTTCCATTTAATGACATCCATGCAGCGGAAGTGATCAATGTCCTTTCATAATAAATAAGGAATGTCATGAAAAGAACAATTAGATGTTTTTGGGAAGGCAATTTATGCAGCTCACTTATGAATCATACAACAGTACATGCCGTTGAAAATTAATGCAATTTATGGAAACAATTTATTGGGTTTGCAACCCTCGCAGACACATTATTCTACATTTTCAATCTTTCACTAGTGTGCTTTGGAGCAGCTCTGGATTGCATCTTCTATAGGTGTTGAAAATGATCTTTCACAACCAGGTTGGCTAATTTGTGCTCTTTCTTGCCCATTTCTTATAGTGACAAATTTGAATACTTTAAGTCAACTGGGTGGGAATTGGGAAGAACAATTATTTTTCATGAGTCCGGACTATTTGTTTACCCAAAATCTTTTGGAGATTTATTTGGCACCCTTAGCAGTTACAGAAGCTTTTATTTACTGGTTTCTCAAACAAGTAAAGATGAAGCTTTTGTTTATTGAGAATGATTTAGCTAAGGTGAAGGATACCAATCTAAGTCATATAGATTTCAACTTGGAGGATTTCTGGGCTCAATTAGAGCAAAACCCTAAGTCACCTATAGTCCAGAAAATCATAACAAGCAGGTTAGATCATGCTCGGGGTTTCCCACCTATTTTGACATGTCCAAACCTGGTTGTTGCATGTGCAAAGAACTATTATCCTGATATTAAGGGGAAATTTCAAGAGCATGTTGGTTCTTCTTCTATGCATAAAGAATCAGGAACAAGAGAGAAAGGAACCTCCAAAGCTTCTGGAATTTAGAAAACTTCAACTGGTGTGGAGAAACGTCATCACAGAGTTAGTTCACAATCTGGTAGTGGTGGGGATGAAGAGCAGCCTAAAGATAATAGGAAACTAAAACTAAAAGGTGTATGTGAACAGGATGGTCAACCCGCATTCATGAAACCATGAGCGGAGAAGAAGTTGGATGCCTTACAACAATTGTAGGTAGATCACATGACTTCTGCTATGTCTCCTTCACCTGGTAATGATTCTTCCATTTATCAGCAGATTGCTGATGAGGGTACTTTTAGTTTCCATTCCTTGTTTGAGAATCCAGCTTCCCTCGTATCAAATGAAATTCCTGTACAAGATACTCCTAATCAGCCAGAGAGAGTTATCTTGGGTGCAAGTGAGAGCGGTACAATTTTGTCTTCCCCTTCCTGACTAAAGAAAGTTTTTGAGAAAAAGAGGAGATATCCCCCAACAACAAACATAAATGTTGATTCTATAACTACACCTAAGCCTAAGAAGGCTAAGAGGATGTCTCAGATGGTAACGGATTCTTCCTTAGGGCATAGGATCTTGGAGATTGCAGACCCCATTAGGGATCAAAATGAAAATGAAGTCACAAAAGCGGATTTCAATATGACCAAGATTGACATGGGTCCTCCTACGGTGGAAGGTGATTTATATCATTTAAAATTCTCTCAACACATGCTAGCAAAGAGAGTGAAAGCTCAATGATAGGAGAACGCAAAGCTGCAAGCCCAAGTGAATTCTCTGACATCTTTCATTCAATCTACTTTGAATATTACTTCTCAATCCTCTGATGCAACTCCAAGTGTTTTTGTTGATGGAATGGATCCTAGCATGTTGCAATAAATCAAGAGATATCAAACTCTAGGTAAGGCCACTGAGCAATGAGTTCTAGAGTGAGTCACCATTGATGGTTTGTTGTACATCAAGGAGGTCATAAAACTATATCCCCTCCTTTCTAATAAAAGGAAAGGGTTAATTTCAGAGTTATGAAATTTAAATAGGGAAGACAGAAATCTGCTCACAAACTTTACAGAGATACAAGAAATGATGGAAATTGATACAAATATTCTTATAGCTGAGAAAATTTTTAATGATCCAAATGAGAATGATTCTGCATCTTGGCTAGATGCACTAGAGTGGAAGAGGTCTATGCTAGGGGATTTTAGTGGACAAATAAGAAGAATTTTGGCTCAACATTTCACTGATATGGCTGATCTTAAAAATAATTGTACCATCTTAGATGTAGAGATTTCAGATAAAAGTGGAGAGAACTTGCTTGATGTCAAGGAAGTAAAGCAAAATTTTAAGAAGAGGCTTACTGAAGAGCATGTTGCCACAGTTAATGGTGAATCACTAGGGAAGCTTGGGCATATAGCATCGTATCTCACAACTTTCAGGCGTGGAATTGATGATGTCTATATGAGAGTAACAGATGCAGAGAGAATGATAGATAAGTGGAAAGTTCGGGCAAAGACCACATGTACACCAAGTTCTAGGACTTTAAAACCCATAATTAGTAGGTTCAGGAGATACAAGGTGAAACTGAGAGCACGGGTGGACTCAACTGTTACTGGTGAACAGGACAAGGAAAACAAAGCGACTTAGGAGGAAGACCAAATGATTGCCATGTGATGGCATTTCTTAGTTTTATGTTATTTCTTTAAACATGCTCTAAATACTCTAAGACTCTTGTGGCAAAAGACTTATTATTATATATTTTAATATTTATATAATTTAGTGTTACTATATATTTCTGTTATTTTCAATATATGTATTATGAATGGAAGCTTGTGGAGTTGATTTCTGAAGTCATAAAGTTTGTGTTATAGTGGATGAATATGTATTCTTTTTATGTATCCTTTTGAATTTTATTTTTTTAAATAATTATCTATTAATTTTCGTTAATCAAAATCATTGTTACTTGACACTTGTCTCTATTCCGGAGACTTTATGTAGAAAGATGGGTGTGTCAGAACTGCAACCCAGAATAGAACTTCAACTGATGCCATTGATTCTGATATTGAATAAACTATAAATTCACCAAGAGGATTAGACATTATAATATAGCATTTGATATTTTCACCAACCACACTAACTTTTCAAAAAATTGCCAACACAATCACCAAATATTCTATTTTATATTTTTGAATATCTATATAATTCGCCACCTAATTTATTAAATTTTTTGGAATACAACTATAATTCGCCAAGGAATTTTAAAAAAAAATCTATCTACAATTCACCAGCAAAAAAGACAATGTCGACAAATTTGAAAATAATCACCAATGAAATTAATTTTTTTTTCCGAAATAGGCATAGATTCGCCAGCATTTTTTTTGTGTCAGGCTAGGATTTGCTAGGATTTTATAGGTTTTTTTAGGGGGGGTTCCTTAAAGTTATCCCTGATTGTTGTGTAGATGATATGCGGATCATCATTTTGATTTACTCTCTAAATACCTTTAATTGGGAGGAAGATTGAAGAAAAACGTAGAGAGAGAATTGCAAAGTTGTAAGGAAAATGCATGTGAAAGTATTAGACAGAAGGCATTAGCAATATGCAAAGGGCACTGAGTTCATTTGAAGATAGAAGGTGATGGGAAGGTTTGACGAGTTCATTTGAAGATAAAAGGTGATGGGAAGGTTTTAAGCTTTGATGATGTGAGAACTGTTGCGACACGTTTGTGGAAGGCAATCTTTACAATGTTTCCTACCTGTAGAAAAAGGAAGGCACACTTTACATTCTTCCTTGCCTACCATGATTGTTTGTGAATACAAAGCTTTGACCAACATTTGGAAAAGACCATTGTTTTTGCTTAGTAGGGATATCACATGCAAGGAATCCAGAAGTTGGAGTAGTCGATTGTTTATAGGCCCACGTGGACAGACGTTGGAGATGAAAAGCTTTTGTTATCGACTACCAAGGAAAGCACAACACCAAAGTCAAAACTAGGTTTCATTATTTAAATTTTTTGTGTTTCTCTCGCATAAGGTTGTGATATAAGCATTTTTGAGAGAACATTATTTTTTTTAAAGCAACAAACAACTATTAAAATATAAACTCTATTTAATCACATTTCCTAAACATCTTAATATAAAGACACAACTGTCATGTAGAGATGTGTCTATTCATATGTTTTGCCTATTTAAAGGATCTTCAAGAGAAAATATATTCAAGCTTTCCAATTTTAACAGTTGGCATTAGAGCATCAACTATCTTTGTGCCTGTGAAAAGTTGTAAAGTTAATTTTTTGAAAGATTAAAGGTCAATTGAAGAATAACCTATATTATACCAGTCATGGAGATGTAGGTTTGAGGAGATGATTACCAAATGTGAATTTCAATTTGCCCAAGTTAGAAATAACATTAGAGGTAAGCATAGAAATGAGTAATTAATTAATTTTATTTGTGTGAAGATTGGAGATTCAGAGATATGGTATCTATGATCTATTTGTCTATGATTTTGAGTGCCATTAATGTTTTCTACTCATGAGAGTGACAAGGGTCATAGTAGAAAGACTATGAGAAAGAAAAAACAAACCAAAAAGAAAGTTGTAGAGAGTTCATTTGATGTTATTCTAATCAGGCATGCATCCATATTACTACTAGTTCTTTAATTGTTGAAAGATTGGATCTACACCAAAGTCAAATACGTTCATTTGGTTTAGATTACAAAGAGTTAAAATGCCCGATTGAAGCTACCAAAATGAAATCCAAATCAAAATATAAAAAGGAAAAAGGTGATTACAGAAGCCACCCATAGTTTTATTTTGAAGTTTTACTTGTTGCTAAATAAAACAAAAGGAATTGTGAAGTTAAACTACTACTATTCTGAAAGGGAAGTTAATCACTTGTTTTTAAGAAAATAATTATGACCCATATTCAGGATCCATCCTATTGGTGTGTATGAGGCTTTTTATAATAAATGAAAGGATAAATATTTGAAGAGATAATTGTTGAAGATAGAAGACATAATTTGATACAAAGGAAAAAGAGGTGCACAAAGCTACCAAAATCAATCACCATCAGGTATTACTTAAGTGGTTCTTTTGTATGGTTAAAATTTAATGCTATAAGGAAATCATTTGTTCCAATGGGAAAGATTGGTAAAAGAGTGCAAAAAGATAATAAAAAATTAATGTGTGAAAAGGATATTTTGGAAGAATAATTGGTGAAAGTTAAAAAGAAAAATGAAGAATTGGAAGAAAAGTTGAAGTGGTTTGATAAACAATCTAAAATCCTTGCAAAGGAAAATATTTCTCAAAATGATGAAATATAAAAATTGAAAGAACAATATAATCTGTAAGGTTGGAGATAAAAATGTTTTTGAATCTACAGATCTTGCTAGTTGTGATGATTTGGAAGAATAACTAGTGAAAGTTAAAAAGAAAAATGAAGAATTCGAAGAAAAGTTGAAGTGGTTTGATAAACAATCTAAAATCCTTGCAAAGGAAAATATTTCTCAAAATGATGAAATATCAAAATTGAAAGAACAATATAATCTATAAGGTTGGAGATAACAATGTTTTTGAATCTACAAATCTTGCTAGTTGTGATGATAATAACAAAAAATGTTTTTCAAATAATGTTGGTTTTAAGATTATGAAAAGAATGGGTTATGATGGAAAAGGTTTGGGAAAGTATGGGCAAGGAATTAGAGAGCCCATTGAACCAAGTGTGAGGCTAAAACATGAAGGGTTTGGAGATGTTAGAGGTAAAGAAAACACAAATGATGTTACATGCAATATAGTTACAAACAACTTAGTTCAAGAAATGCACAATGTTCCCAATGTTCTCATTGTAATAGGAAAGGGCATAAAAAAGAAACATGTTGGGATCTTCATCCTTATACTACTTGTGGATTGAAGAATCATTTTGAAAAATTATGTTGGAACAGAAAGTGGAAGAAACAATCTATGAAAGATTGTCTATAGATGAATTGTGGATGGATTAGTGTATCTAATTGGAAAAAGGTCACAAATATGTTGAAAATATTGTACAAAAATAAATATTCATAAATGAAACAAAATAACAATCAAACAAGGTTTCATCAGAAAACTAGTGAACAATGAATAAATCTACTTGGAGTTTTGTACATCAAAAATCAGTTGGTAGACATATTCACAAAGACTTTAGCAAAGGTGAAATTTGAACATTTAAGATAGAATTTGGGATGTTGAAGTAGCTAGTGGTATAAATTAAGGGAGAGTGTTGGAATAAACTATTTATTTCTCCCATTGACAATCAAATAATTGTCACTATAATTAAACAAAGAGGATAAACACATTGAATTGTTTGAAGGCTTGAACTTACTGGAGAAGATCACATTTGATAATCGTGTAAAGTTGTAAGAATTTGGACTGATTATCTTTGGGAATGTAAATGAGGTGATAAGGTCAAACTAGGCACCTATTTTATAGTGGCTATTCTTAGGCTGATTATGACATGCACAAGAGAATATTTGCATAGGCTATTGATAGTCTATGATTCATGTAAGAGCATCTTCTATTTTAAAGGGATTGTATGACAAACTAGGCACCCAAAATGGAAAGATAATTTTAATAGTTAGTTATGAAAACCTATAAGTAGGTGTAAGAGGGTATGTTTAGCATGTTGGTGAGATTCCCAATTTGTAGGATGTTGGAATTTTTGGGCAAGTTGGGATGCCACATTTCATGTATTCTCATTATTGTTTGTAATTTCTATAGAACATAAGCTTGAGGAGGTAGAAGGTAGAAGTTGTGAGAAATCACAGATAGATAGGTGTAGTCAGATTGAATGCAGAATAAAATGAAGTGAATGTATTATAATATTATTCAAAGATATACATACTTGGCCTATTTTCTAGTGGAATTTTTTATTCAAAAGAGTTTTCTCCACGTAAATATTGTGTTATGAGTTTCTTATGTGTTTTCTATTTTCTTTATAGATGATTTGAATTCCTTTAAATCTCCATTTTGGTATTCTAGATGGATTAAATTTCAGATTTGCAACATAATTCCATATTTCCATATTGTAATGGTTTGCCTTCATTTCTAACACATATCCTATTGGTTTCTCTACAAACACTTTCATTCAAGAAACCATTAAAAAAGTTGATTTAACATCAAACTGATATACTAACCACTTAGATTGTGTTGCCAATGCTAAAATTACTCTTATGGTATTCAATCTTGCTTCAGGAGCATATGTTTCAATGTTATAATCTATACCTAGTTGTTATGAGAAACCTTTAGCTACCAATCTTGCTTTGTGTCTTTCAATGGATCCATTAACCTTATATTTTGTTTTGTACACCCATTTTAGTCCAATACCATCCTTTTCTAGTAGAGGATATACTGACTCCCATGTATTTTTCAATAGAATCAATTTCCTCATTCATGGTCTTAATCTACATTTCATTCTTTATTGCATCTTTAAATTGTCTTGGTTCTACATGAATATGAGATAGTAAAGAAAAATGTATAATTGAATCAAGAATAGTAGTACCTTCATAAATTTCTTTGAGATTTTTTACCTTCCTTGGAGGAAGAATTGAACTAAAAGGAGGGCTTAAAAATGAAGGTACTTCCATGGCAGAACTTGAGCTTCTTCTTGGGCTAGTAGAATAAGATGAAGCATCTTATTCTAATTCTATAATTACTAGCCTTTCTTGATATAAATTTTCATTCCATTTCCATGCATCTTTTTTACAAAAATTACATCATGGCTACCAATCAAGGTTTTTGTTACTGGATTATATAACCTATAACCCTTTGTCTCTTCACTGTAGCTAATAAAAGTACATTTTTCACTTTTATCATCATTTTTTGTCTTTTTTGTTCAACTATATGAGCATAAGCAATACAACCAAATATCTTAAGATGAACCACACCAGGCTTTCTTCCACTCCATGCCTCATAAGGTGTCATATTCTTTTCACTTTTTTCTAGACATCTATTTACAAAGTAAACAGATGTTAGCTACTACTTCAGCCCAAAAATATATGGAAGATCCTTGGTCTTGAGCATACTTCTAGTTGTCTCTACAATTGTATGGTTCTTACGTTCAACTACTCCATTTTGTTGAGAGGTATAACAGTTTGCAACCAATGCCTTTGAATACCATTCTTTTTGAAGAAATCATGAAATTCATTTGATGTAAATTCTTCCACTCTACTTGTATGCATAGTCTTTAAGGAACAACCATTTTTTTTTCTCCAAAAGATTTAATTTTTTGAACTATAGAAAAGGATTTTGAATTTCTTTTAATGAAATATACCCAAGTTCTTCTATTGTAGTTATAAAAAAATCCTATTTTCTGTTGAGAGATAAGGTCTACATTGGACCACACATATCAACATGCACTAATTCAGGTGACACTTTTTCTCTTTGAAATATTTTCTTACTGGAAAAGAATCTTGATGTTGTTTACCAATAATATAGCCTTCACATACTTGATGTTGCTTGATAAATGGTAATCCTTTCACCATTTAATTCTGAAAAAATAGTTTTGTCAAAGGGCTCTTGGTTTGTTGGTGAAGTTGAAAGGTTCTAAATGAGCCCACCAGGGATGAAGTCTTGTTGAGTGCAAGGCCCCCGAAATCATAAGGGATGAGGCCAAGATTATGCCCT
The DNA here is from genome assembly GCA_027924645.1 of Cunninghamia lanceolata. Taxonomy (NCBI): domain Eukaryota; kingdom Viridiplantae; phylum Streptophyta; class Pinopsida; order Cupressales; family Cupressaceae; genus Cunninghamia; species Cunninghamia lanceolata. The sequence continues at coordinate 2,535,819 of BSBN01001035.1, forward strand.
GAGTGAATTTAGCAGAATGGATACCCCTTAGTCCTTGGCTCTTAGCTGAAGAGCTTTAGCCTAAGGCTCATGCTCCCGTATCAGGTATTAAAAATGATCTTGTGCATGATCTCCATGAAAAAAGACTAGTTTTAACCCTCGAAATTGTAGGTTTCCATACCTCATGTGCCATAACCATGATTCATCATTTAAGACAACATTCAAAGCTTGAGGTTTTCTACACACAAGTCTAAGAGGAAAATTTCTATTTTGTAACATACCAACTTTTACTACAATCTAATAACTATCATTTTTTATCATAGATAACACATTCATTATTTTGAAAAATAGAGAAATATCCTTTTTCAATAAGTTGTCCTACACTCAAAATTATGAGTTATTCCTAGCACATATAAAACATCATGAATATACATTATTGCACCTTGTTTTGTGTTGAATGCAATGGTTCCTTTTCCCATGATGCTTTATTTCCCCCACTGCTGCCTATGACCCAAAAGTGAGTCGCGGGATTGGATCCCTCAATTTCCTTATCATCTCCTTACCATCTCCTTGGCATACTTGTGTTTTAGGAGATTCATCCATCTTTACAAAGATGTTTTTATTGTCTATCATATGACTATTGCAACTGCTATCAAAAACTCATAAATTTTCAGAGATTTCTTTTGTAACATCGCATGTGAAAATAGGTTGTTTTGTTCTTTTTTTCTTCAGAAAAATTAGCATGTTGCTTATGATTTTTCAAACAATAGTGTTCATAATGACCAAACCTTTTTCAATAATGATATTGTACTTGTGATTTGCAAGCGTTTGATTACCTCTTTCATTATTGATACAAAATATTCCTCTGTTGTTGTAGCATCTACCTCATCCACTACTACTTTCTCTACTTGCATGTTCTCTTCCTTAAAATTTTTCCATTCCCTTATAAGATGACTCATCAAATCTTTTTCCCTTATTCTTTGAAATATTAATATTTGATTGAAAAGCTTATTTGATAGACTTTTCAGAAGATCGATTCATCCTTTGCTCATAACTTTGAAGAGATCCCATAAGTTCATTTATTGATAATGAAACTTTAGATCCTTAGATTCTTCAATAGCTAACACAACAAGATCATAACATGAATGCAAGCATCTCAAAAATTTCTCAACAATTTTCTAGTTTGTTATATTCTCTCCATAAGATCTAATTTGATTTACTAGTCCCATCACTGGAGTAAAGATCACGCATAGATTCAAAATATTTCATGAAAATATTTTAAAAATTTGTTCTAAGCATTTGTAGTTTGATAGTTTTTATGTTTTCTGTTCCCTAAAATACATTCTGCAAAAGATCCCTATCTTGTTTGGATTTTGTTATTGTAGAAACTCTTGGAAAAATTGAATCATGTACTACATGTTGAATGATAAAGAGGGATTTTAAATCCTTCTTTTTACTCTCCTTTAGTTGATCTCACTATGCTTGCATCCAAGTAGCAAGATCTTTTGCATCTACATGTTCTGAGTAACCATTTTCAACTAAATCCCATAAATCTTGAGAAATAATTGACGTCTTCATTTTAGTACTCCAAAAGTCTTCCTTTTTCCAAATTGAATGAGGAAATAGAGACCATGCCTCCTAGGGAGTATTATGGAGACTAAAATACTACTTAGCTGAATAGATCTAACTAGTGGGATTTGTACTCTCAAATTTAGAAAAATGAAGCATGTGTTAATATTGGATTCAAAGTTATTTAGGTGATCATGAAGGGTATGATTATTTACGTAGTTGAGGGTGTCCTTAATGTCTTCTTGTCCATCAGTAAGGGAGGTAAACTAGGATGCAAGGTCTTCAAATAAACTATTGTTGTATCCATGTCTTCTGATCAGGTGTTCACCATCATATAAGAGGTTTATTGGTAACCAAAAAGGGTAACCAAAGTTATATAAATCAAAATGATTAGCATAAATAGAGGATCACAATGAGATAAATACCTAGATTAGCGAAAAATGTGGGTGAGTTTTTAGTAAAAATGGTCAAACTATTTAGAGAAATAAGCCTTAGAAGTTATAAATTACTATACCGTATTAGATCCAAACCTCGATACCTAACTGATGTAACTTTGGTTATTTGAAGCAAAAACCCACTGACTGCTATTTTTCAAAAAAATGTTGTTTTTCCCTAGAGTTGAAGTAGATTTGATGATTTTAGTAGGAGTAATCTACTAGTGGTGGTATTCTCCAAAGATAAAAGGGAGGAGGTGTGTTTGGTCTATGAGCTTGCAAATATACTAATCTTACTCATAACTAGTGCCATGCCAATGTTTCAAAGCATCAACTACAAAGGATAAACCATCTCCATTGTCCCCTATCCCATCTCTAAGATATAACTATTGCAAATATGTGCTTATGAGATGTTGTCATTGATGTCAACATATCGCTTTGTCAAAAATAGGGGAAACATTGCAGATCAGTGAAGTAGATTGCTCTGCATTTCCAGAGGAATGAAGATCAAAGTACGTGGACCATATAGTTGTGTAGAGGATTGTTTGAAGTAGCTATAGTTAAGATTTGAGAGGTTTGTATGAAGATTTGAAGAAGTTATGGCCATCTGAGTAGAACCAAGTTTTGTAGTGTTTAGAAGTGACAGAGTGATAGGAAATTGGTCTGAATTGCTCCGCAATGAAAACTTATGATCTGTGGATTTAAAGGCATGTTTGGGAAGTCAGTGTGTATCCTCAACTCAAGTGGTTCATGGTTTGGAGGTCTGCAAGCAATCTTTCTAGAGTGACAATCATGGTAGACAGTGTTCTTGAGGTACTGAATAAAGATGCAAGTGATTCTGATGATTTGGAGCAGTGTAGATGTTATTGTTGAATTCAATGTGCTTGTGGAGGTCTCTGGATGGTGTGCCTACTATGTTGAAGGTCCACATTGAAGATTGAGCTTGTTGTTAAATAATTCTTCCTTGGTGTTGCTATTCTTCCTAGTCTTGGCCGACCGGATGATTCAAGAGTGTTGCAGATGTTCTAAGAGCAATTCTCTAGAACGTAGCGTGTTGATCAAAGAAGATTCAAGTCCTAGCTATGTTTGGCTAATAGTACAATGATCCATATTCAATCAAGCTGACCTTGATGTTCATTCTAAGGTTGATGATGCATATAAATACTTGTGGATGAGTTGTGGAAAGTTGTCCTTGTGCAAAAATGGAAAAATCCTAAGAAAGTTATAGAGGTAGAGTAGAAGAGGAGTAGAGGAACAAGAGTAGTCAGGTATGAAGAGATAGTGAAGAAGTGTTTGAGGGTAGAGCAGAAGTTTTGTGAGCTTTCAATGGGACTGAACTAGGCATAAAGTAGATGCTATTTCTTAGTTCATTCTTTTTGTATTAAACATAAAATCTTGTAGGCAGTGAGCCTCTTTGAGTAGTGAGCTCTGGGCAGTTCACCTGAAGGCAAGTGCCTTCCCATTTCTTTTAAATACTTTTAACAAGGTACGAATCTTGTGGGTTAACCCCCACCGTGGTTTTCCCTTAATCGGGTTTCCACGTAAAAATTCTGGTGTTACGTGTGTTCATCTTGTTTATGGTCATGTGTTGTTAATTCATGCTTTAATGTTTACATCATTAATCTGTTTGTAAATTGTCAAAGAAGATTAAAAGTAGAAAAGGTTAAAGTTATGGACAACTGATTCACCACCCCCCTCTCAGTTGTCTGACCTAATTCCAACAATTGGTATCAGAGCCAGTTCCTCTAAAAGAAGCTTGACTGCTTGAGGAGATCCAAGATGTCGACTTACAGAAAGGAAAGTCTGAGATTTGATGGAACAAATTAATCCCTTTGGAAGGTGTGCATGTAATGTCATTTGGAATGTAAAGGTGATGCCTTTTGGTTGATAACTAAGAATGAGAATAAGATTTTGAAGAATAGCCCTACAACCCTAGACGAACTCAAGGAAGCTGAATACAATATTTGAGCTAAAGAAGCATTATTGAGTGCCCTAACTGATACAGAAATGACAAATGTCCTAGAATTTAAAGCTACTCATGAAATCTGGAAAAAGTTGGAAACTCTATATGAAGGTGATAAATATGTCAAATGTCCCAAACTACAGAGTTTGAAGGGTAAATATGAAAGGTTGATGATGAGTGAAGATGAAAACATTGCTTCCTACATGCAAAAAGTGAATGAACTTGTGACCGGTATCAAGAGTGATGGTGGAATATTGGAAGAATCAAAGATTGTTGCCAAAGTGCTCAGATCCTTAACTGTGGCATCCAAACATAAAGTTGCTGCCATTGAAGAAATCAGGACTGTGGTCCAACTGTTACAAGAGATCAATTGGTTGGTAAGCTTTCAGCATTTGAAATGAGTGAGTTTGGTGATTCTCTTCCTAAGTCTAAATCTACATTTAAGGCTAGTGTTTATGGAAAACAAAGATATGATCCAGGTGAAATCTCTTCAAGAAGATCAAACAAATTTGAGAAGGCAAGGAAGGATCTTGAAGATGATGAAATTGAGACTACAGAACTTGAAGCCCTCATTGCCAAAAGATTTCCAAGAGGATCCAGTAAGTATGAAGGAAAGTTGCCTTTCAAATGTTTTTCTTGTAATAAGATTGGTCATTTTGCCTCAAGGTGTTTGGAGAGGGTTTCAAAGCCAAATCCTAACAGATCAAAGGCTCAGAAGAAATGTTACTATGTCCAAGAAGATAAAGAAGGTGTCACTGATGATGAATTTGATAAGGGAAGTAACTTAGGAAATGAATGGGTGTTCATTGCCATCAAAGAAGAAGATCTGGTGTCTACTAAATCTACTAGCTGTGTGAATGTGGAAAGTGCCTTGGCTACTCAGATTGAAGAAAAGGATGAATGGGTGATTGATAGTGGATGTTCTCATAATATGACTGGTGATAAAAGTAAGTTCATAAGTTTGGAAAGATATGAAGGAGGACTTGTGAAGTTTGGAGACAACTTAGCTGGTAGAATTCGTGGCAGAGGATCCATCTCTTTTGATGGTAAGAATAACACTAATGATGTTCTGTATGTAGAAGGATTGAAGCATAATCTTCTTAGTGTTGGACAATTGGTTGACAAAGGGTATGATCTCCGTTTCAAGGATGGAAAATGCAAAACCTTAGAAAGATCTGGAACTGTGATTGCATCAGGTACACAAAGTAAAGGTAACATCTTTCATTTAAGTGGTACTCGCAAAAGTTGTTTGATTGCTCAAATTGATCAGATTTGGTTATAGCATAGGAGAATGTGTCATGTGAATTTTGATAATTTATTATCAAGATAAGTTCTACTCGGACTGTGAGAGATCTTCCAAAGCTTGTGAAACCTACTGATAGCATGTGTAGAGAATGTCAATTGGGTAAACAAAGATGAACTTCATTCAAGAGTAAAGAACAATTTTCAAGTGGACTGTTGGCACTTGTGCATACTGATCTATGTGGTCTTGCTAGAATTAGAAGTGTGCAAGGAGACATATATTTTATGTTGCTGATTGATGATTACTCCTAGATGATGTGGGTAACTTTCTTGAAAGAAAAATTAGAATCTCTTGACAAATTCAACGTGTTCAAGGTTATGGTGGAGAATGAGATTAGTATGAAGATAATGTGTCTAAGATTCGACAGAGGTGGAGAGTTTACCTCCGGTGAGTTTGATTCATTCTTTGAAAAGCATGGAATAAAAAGACAGTTATCTGCCCCTAGGACTCCTCAGCAGAATGGAGTTGTCGAAAGAAAGAACCTGACCATTCAAGAAGCTGCTAGGTCTATTAGAAAGAAGTTGTGAGTACTACTATCTACACTCTTATCCATGTCCAGATCAAAGGCAATTCTGGTAAGACAACTTATGAGCTATGGTTTGGTCATCCTCCTACTGTGAATTATATTTTAGAGTTTTTGGTAGTAAATGCTATATCAAAAGAGATGAGAATCTAGGCAAGTTTGATGCAAGAAGTGACAAAGGAATATTTTTGGGTTACTCTACTCAAAGTAAGGCATACTAGTGCTTCAACAAGAGATTGAAAAAGATTATTGAAAATGCTAATGTCAAGGTTGATGAGAGCAAAGAAAGACCTTTCAGGCCTTGTGGATATGATTTAGATGAAAGTCAAACCTAGACTTAGATCCAGATTGATCTAGAAAATCTAGTGACTTAAGAAGTTAATACAGATGTTGAGGAACAAGCGCAAGAATCAAAAGTTCAAGAAACTCCCAAAACCCCCAGGTATGTAAGGTTGAATCATTTTGAAGATCAAATCATAGGAGACAAGAATAAAGGTGTTCAAACTAGAAGAAAAATTGTTGAAGATCAAGCAGAGTATTGTTTGATTTCAAAGATTGAACCAAAAATAGTGAATGAAGCTTGTAATGATGAGAACTGGGCAAAAGCAATGGAAGGAGAATTAATGCAAATTGAAAAGAATCATACTTGGGATCTTGTTCCTAGACCTGAAAATAAAAATGTAATTGGAACCAAATGGGTCTTCCGGAATAAACTGAATGAAGATGGTGAAGTTGTGAGAAACAAAGAAAGACTGGTATGCAAAGGATATTCTCAAGTAGAGGGAATTGATTTTGAAGAAACATTTGCTCCAGTGGCAAGAATTGAAGCAATCAGATTATTTCTTGCATTTGCTATATTTAAAGATTTCAAAGTTTACCAGATGGATGTCAAGTTAGCATTCCTGAATGTAGAGTTAGAGGAAGAAGTCTACATTGACCAACCAGAAGGATTCCAGTTGTTTGATCAAGAAGATATGGTCTGCAGATTGAGGAAAGCTTTGTATGGACTTAAACAAGCCCCAAGAGCCTGGTATGCAAGATTAGATAAGTATCTGCTAAAGCTAGGATTTAGGAAAGGCACAACTAACAGTAATCTTTATTTCAAGATTGATCATGGGCACATCTTAATTGTTGAGGTATTTGTTGATTATATCATTTTTGGTGGAAATGGAAGCATGTGTAAGAAATTTGCTGATCAGAAGCAAAGCGAATTCTAGATGTCCATGTTTGGTGAAATGAATTTCTTCTTAGGTCTACAAATCACTCAGTCAGATAAAGGTATCTTCATATCTCAGTCTAAGTATGTGAGAGAATTGTTAAAAAAGTTTGGAATGGAGGACTCAAAACTGGTAAGTACTCCTATCGTAACTAGTTGCAAGTTTAGTAAAGATGATCATTCACCTAAGGCAGATCAGAAAAGGTATAGATCAATGATTGAAGGACTGCTTTATTTGACTCAAACCCTAATTGACATTATGAATGTAGTTGGACTTGTTTCTAGATTTCAAGGTAATCCTAGGGGATCCCATGTTGTAGCAGTCAAAAGAATTGTTAAATACTTGAAGGGAACATCTGATTATGGCTTATGGTATCCAAAGGATTATGACTTTAGTCTTCATGCATATACAAATGCTGATTGGGCCCTGGGAAATGTGGATGACAGGAAAAGTACTAGTGGTGGTGCATTCTTCTTGGGAAGGAGATTGGTTTCTTGGTTGAGCAAAAAGCAGGAGGCAATATCTCTATCTATTGTAGAGGCAGAGTATATAGTAGCATCAAGCAATTGTACTCAAGTCTTGTGAATGAAGCAAATGTTAAAGGATATCAAAATTATGTTTGAAGAGCCTACTACAATCTTCTGTGATAATTCAAGTGCAATAAACATCTCAAAGAATCTAGTGTTGCATTCAAATAAAAAGCACATATCTATCAATTTTCACTTCTTGAGAGAAAAGGTAAATGAGGATGAAGCCAAAATAGAGTTTGTTTCTTCAAAGGATCAGATTGTGGATATATTCATCAAGCCTCTGCCTAAGGATACTTTTGAGTATCTCAGATGGAAGTTAGGGGTTATTACCCCTCCTATTCAGAAATAAGATGCACTAGTGTGCATCAGTCTGGATGAATTCTTAGTCATATCTTGTGATCCAGATTGATGTTAAGGAGATACTACTCAGCGGGACTAGTTAGTATAAAAATTTTGGAGATCAATCTAAAACAAAAAGGGGGAGAAAATATTGTAAATGTGTGCCCTTTTCCATTGATGTCAAAGGGGGAGAGAAGTCATGTGAAAAACTAGTTGCTGATGAAAGGGGGAGCAGTGAAGAAAATAGTTGTAGAAGTAATAAGAGAAAGGGGGAGAAATCCTTGTCTTGATGGTTGAATTAGTTATTCACATCATATATTGCCATCAATGACAAAGGGGGAGATTGTTGCAAATATGTGCCTATGATGTGTTATCATTGATGTCAACATATCTCTTTGTCAGAAACAAGGGAAATAGTGCAGATCAGTCAAGTAGATTGCTCTGCATTTTTAGAGGAATGAAGATCAAAGTAGGCGAACCATATGGCTATGTAGAGGATTGTCTAAAGTAGCTCCAGTTAAGATTTGAGAGGTCTGCATGAAGATTTGAAGAAGCTATGGTCATCTGAGTAGAACCAAGTTTTACAGTGTTCAGAAGTGACAGGAAATTGGTCCAGATTGCTCCGCAATGAAAACTTATGATCTGTGGATTTAGATGCATATTTGGGAAGTCAGTGTGTATCCTCAACTCAAGTGGTTCATGGTTCAGAGGTCTGCAAGCAATCTTTCTAGAGTGACAATCATGGCAGATAGTGTTCTTGAGGTACCAGATGAAGAGGCAAGTGATTCTGATGATTTGGAGTAGTGCGGATGTTATTATTGAATTCAATGTGCTTGTGGAGGTCTCTGGAGCGTGTGCCTACTGTGTTGAAGGTCTGCATTGAAGATTGAGCTCATTGTTAAAGAATTCTTCCTTGGTGTTGTCGTTCTTCCCAGTCTTGGCCGACCAGATGACTCAAGCGTGTTGCGGATGTTCTAAGAGCAATTCTCTAGAATGTAGCATGTTGATCAAAGGAGATTCAAGTCCCAGCTATGTTTGGTCGAAAGTACAATGATCCGCATTGAATCAAGACGACCTTGATGTTCATTCCAAGGTTGATGATGCACATAAATACTTGTGGATGAGTTGTGGAAAGTTGTCCTTGTACAAAAATGGAAAGATCCTAAGAAAGGTACAGAGGCAAAGCAGAGGAGGAGCAGAGGAACAAGAGCAATTAGGTATGAAGAGATAGTGAAGAAGTGTTTGAGGTTAGAGCAAAAGTTTTGTGAGATTTCAATGGGACTAAACCAGGCATAAAGAAGATGTTATTTCTCAGTTCATTCTTTCTATATTAAACATAAAATCTTGTAGGCAGTAAGCCTCTTTGAGTAGTGAGCTCTGGGCAGTGCGCCCGAAGGCAAGTGCCTTCCCATTTCCTTTAAGTACTTTTAATAGGGTACGAAGCTTGTGGGTTAATCCCCACCATGGTTTTCCCTTAACCAGGTTTCCACGTAAAAATTTTGGTGTTACGTGTGTTCATCTTGTTTCTACTCATGTGTTGTTAATTCTTTCTTTAATGTTTACATCATTACTTTGTTTGTAAGTTGTCAAAGAAGATTAAAAGAAGAAAAGGTTAAAATTGTGGACAACTGATTCACCCCCCCTCTCAGTTGTCTGACCTATTTCCAACAATAACACGAGTAACTTCTCAAGGCTAATCACTTATTGATGCATCACAAATTTTAGATGACTGAAGGCTTCCTAGGGTTAGGTTTCAAAAAATCTTATGAGGTATTTTGATGTACTTGAGGGTATGTGAAAGCTCACAACCATATAAAGAAGTTATCTAAGGCTTGTGTATTGGAGTAAAAGCACTCCTCATTTTACTAGACCCTTTATAGCAAATATTGCTTAGCTAAGAACAACTCACATTTGAAAATCCTTGGCATAGGATTTCTAACATTAAACCAAAAATAAATTACTAGTGAGGAAAACAAATTTATAGATTTTGGGCAAGATGCTTAGTGCCACTACTTCTATAGCCACTTTTGATCACCAAGATCTTTAGAGGGCAAGCTTAGAGCATATGGTGGATAATCACAAAAGCCCTAAAATTTAAATGTTGCAACAAAACATGGCCCTAGAAAGATCTATGATACCAATTGTTATGATCCTTCCAACAATAGATTAATGAAACAATAAAATATAGAAAATTTGTGTTGCAAATGAAATAGATGCAATATTGTATTCAAATCACATAATCACATTACAAAATATTGCAAGACTCTTCAAGGGGGTGACCTCCTTTGAGCAATGCTTAGTACAAAATATCCAATGAATGATGTTTCCTCTTGCTTAAGCCCTCTATTTAAACTAATTCTATTGAAGAGAATTACCACTTCTCATACATGTGGAATAAATACAATTAGCTAGAGGAAAAAATTACAAAGCATACATGTGTCTATCCTTTTATTAATAATGCCTAATACAAAAGTAAAAAATTAGGATGATGGGTCCTAACACATATATGTGGATGAATTAGGAAAACATATCCTCTTATGACATAATGAGAACCATATCAAGTTATTTATAAATACTATTAACCCTCAGATATTAGGAAGACACATTTCTAGCAATAAAGAAAACAAAGATCAATTAGGGGAGTTAAAAAGTAGGAACAAACAATCGCAGAGGGTCAAGTTCAAAGTCAAGGGATGAATATGTGATCGTAGACCTAGCCTTGACACTAAATTCAATCCTAGATAGATTATAGATTAACACAAAATCTGAAGCTTTCATCTGACAAAGAGATCACACTTTTAAACCAAGAACAAAAAAATTCTAAAATCTTCATTAAAAATCTATTTTTTTTAGTCAATACACTAAATACTCTATCCTCTTCATTTATTTTCAAAAAACAAGAAACACGATTATTTGATTTATTTATATCAATTGAGGGCTATTCTTAAATATCATCCACTTCAACGGTCAAAGGTCAATTTTGGCTAATAAAAATAGGACAAATATTGTAAACATGATATTTCCACAGTCCAAGATGATAGTGCTATTGTTTCTAGAAAAATATTTACCACTTTTTATTGTGAATGACGTGTAAAATTGCTATTAACTGTTTGACCATTGAAATGGATGATATTTAAGTAGAGTGTCAATTGAGAAGTTTGACTTTACTTATATGCTTGCATGTTATTAGACCCTAGATTAAGCTTAGGGGAAGTTTATTTTCCTTTATAGGGATATCATATATTAAAACTTTGCCATTTCTTATTAAGGCACATTTACGCGGCTAAGAGTATATACTTAGTTTTTTATTTTAGGAGCACGTCATTACTTACGTTGCGACTTGCGAGGCGATCATATGACGTCTAAACTTTAGAACCTCCCATAAACATGGAGAAGGCGGCTCCAATACTCAATTTGATGGCCATGTTGACCACGTCCAGACCACGGCTCACTTTGATTTCTTCCACACACAAGCGGACATTTTCATTCTTCAATTACGCAGGCCATCCCAAACTGACCGAAACTGACGGAAATGTCAATTTGTTGCTTGGCAAATTGGTAATCTCTGAAAAAAAATTCTACCCACGGGATTAGACTAGGGAAAAATTCTACCTACCAGATTAGACTAGTCTATTAATTCTACATGGTGTCCCCGACAATAGTCTCTATATATGCGCGCAAACACTGTTAGAGATAAGAGATAACCCATTGCATCATCACAAGTTGGAGTATTTGCAAGCTCAGCCTGCTTTACTTCACAAGCTCGCCCTTGAAAATTCTGTCTGCCACCGAACATGCTTAAAACGTTGGCAAAGCAGGAACAACATACCATGTTCGTCAACAGCCAAGACAAGACACACCATTTCAAGGGAGTGAGAATGAGAAAATGGGGGAAATGGGTTTCCGAAGTGAGAATGCCCAATTCCAGAACCAGAATTTGGTTGGGCTCTTATGATTCCCCTTACCAGGCCGCTCGCGCTTATGACTGTGCTGTGTATTGCCTCAGAGGATGCAAAGCCAAGTTTAATTTCCCCGACTCTCTGCCGGAAATTCCGTCGGCCTCTTCACTATCTCCCGTACAAGTTCAATCTGTGGCGGCCAAATTTGCCCTGCAAGAACTCCGGCAGGCGGCGGATGACACTGCCGTATTTTCTGCTCCGCAATCCCAGTCTTGTATGGACAAGCAGCAGATTTTGGAGGAGCAGGACTTGACACTGTTGGATTCGCTTCTTGGGGATATAGAAAGCAGCCAGTCTCTCAATTTTGAGGATTTTCATTTATTTTTCCATGCTTGAGGAAGAACAAGGAGGGCTTTTCTCGCAGCAGACGGAAAACTTGTGAGAGTTCTGAAGGCAAGTAGAAATTCAAATGACCATATTTTGTGGTCGGGTTTGTGTTGCTGAGCGCGAAACTTTACAGCGCTCTGGAACACTACACTTCTTTCTTCTTTCCTCAATATAAATATTAAGTCAGAATGGTCATGTATAATACGTATATTCACAAAATTTTTATCATCGGTTTTGTTTTTAAATAGGGAATCATATATGTAATATTGTCAATCAAGTAGATAATACAAGATGCAGAATATAAATTCCTTTACTATCATGTTAACTTATTGGAAAATAATTACTAGCACTTGCACCCATAGGAGGTTCAAGGAATTTGCCGATAGGAACAACCCACGGAAAATTTTCCGGTGTGATTTTTTTTACAGTGTGAGACAATTCCGAGCACTATAATGCTTACATATAAAAGCTTATAGGCTAATGAAAAATACAAATTTTTGCAGTATTTTGTTGTCAATTATATATAATTATAAAATACAAACTTCTTCAATTCCTCCACTAAAATAATTATCAAACATATGTTTTTCGTTGATTTGACTTAAATGGCAAAATTTCCTGCTTGATAAACACTTTAATCTACATATCAAATTCGATACAACTTAAGTTATTCAATAGTTCAACAGTACGGATAGAAAACAAAGTAATAGAACACTTCAACCAAAATACGCAGACGATTTTGGTTTCACATTTTGGGGCACCGTCTAATGTTCATATTTAGTAGTTAAAAACATTCAACTACAAAGTTCAAAGTTGTCCTCACACATACCTTTGCAAGTTGATTAAGGATGCAGTCAAAGCAGAGAGGAAGGCGATCAATGGGCACTGCAATTGTTAATTGAATATCATTTCTAAAGCTACACCAAGACAGAAGGTATAAGTAATATGCAAAGGGCGCCGAGTTCACTTAAAAATATAAGGCGATGCGAAGGTGCAACGAGCTCATTTGAAGATAAAAGGTGACGGGAAGGTTTTAAGCTTTGATGATGTGAGAGCTATTGCGATGCGTTTACATTGTTTCCTGCCTGTAGCAAAAGGAAGGCACACTTTACATTCTTACTTGCCTACCATGACTGATTATTTGTGAATGCAAAGCTTTGACCAACATCTGCAAAAGACCTTTGGTTTTGCTCAGTATGGATCTCACATGTCAGCAAGCCAAAAGTTGGAGGAGTCGATTGTTTATAGACCCATGTGGACAGAAGTTGGAGATTGAAATCTTTTGTTATCGACTGCCAAAAAGCTTTTGTTGCTGACTGCAATCAAAATAGATGTAATACCTAGAGCTACTCAACAAAAGGGCAACCTAGATATCTTCATTTTCCTCCATTTTGAAAGCATTTTCTATGCTCATCCACCATATAAATTTTCTCTAGGTGATTGCTGCCCTATCTATAAGCTTTCTTTTTTTTTTTGAAAAATCACTATATAGATATAGACCCATAAACTGCAATTTAAATGTTTGATGTCTTTTGAAATGACAAACATGTATATTTTCTTTTGAAGAGAGAAATCATTTTTTTAGAGGTTTTGAAGTATGTAGAAAGAACATGCCAATCACACTATCACTTGCAAAACATACCAGAGATCAACAAGTAGATGTAAAAAATCCCACTAAAAATGCAATCATTTTACATAAATATATATCATGTGTGTCAAAATTGGACGAAATCTAAGGAGGAAAGAAAACCTTTGCTCTATTTATTTGAGTCCAGCAACTCATCTTGGAAGGGGGTATAACTCTTGTTATTCTTATTCTTTAACCAGATTATTTTTTGTTCCATGGGGGTTTGATTGAATCATTTATCATGGTTTACCTCATGATGGTATTGAGGGTTTGCAATTTGTGTATTTCTAAGGTTTCTATATACATGCAAAGTTAAATGATATGAAAATGTGTTTTTGTGCTTTTATAGTATTTTGGAAATGAAAAGTGATTTTTAATATATGAAAGGGAAATATGAATGCAAGCTAATATGACTTTTCCTAATGCAAGTTTAATCTATGTTTTTGGGTTTTCGATTGTTTTGAAGTAATCTAATCCAAAAAGGGAAATTGCTTCTTCAAGTAATCTAGATCTAGGAATATGAAAATAATTATTCTAACATGCAAGATCTAACTATCAAGGAAAAAGTAAAGATTTACTATTCCCAAGAGCAACTTTTGGTTTTCTAATTACTATGAATTAAATAAAGCAATAAAGGAACCTAAAAGAATGAAGATTTGTGTGACTCCACTACCCTAAAAAATCCTTGATTTTGGCAACCTCAAGTCCTTTTGAAGTAGCGGGAAGACCTCTTGATGAAAAAATGACACAAAGAAGTAAAAAGAAGCTTGCTGAAGCTTGAAAGAGCTCAATGAGAGCTTTGGTTGAGCACAATGGTGTTGAATGAAGCAGCGTAACGATGTTTGGTTGAACAATGAATAAAGCAAAAGGCACCTTCGTCTTGTAAGACCATTGGAATGTTGATTTGGAGAGAAAAAACTGGCAAACGTTGTGTGCACAATGAATTTGCCTCCCTTTGTGCTTGAGGGAGGGGGTATTTATAGGTTTGAGGAATGGGATTGATTGAGAAGTTAACTCATTTAATTGATTAGTTAACAAGGATTGATTGGGGAGTTAATAATGTTGATTACCTAGTGAACTCAACTAACTATGGAGTGATAAATCAATAATAGCTTATCATTGAAGAGGAATTGGAGATGAGAGGATGCATGAGATTTATTGAGTTGTTAATTTTAGATCAAATGTATCTAGTTATGCATGTGTGGGTGCATGAAATAGTCAACTCCATATTAGGCATCAAAAATCATGCGAACTGGAAGAAAAACGAGCAAAAATGGAGCTAAATTGAGTGAGAAAGTCAAGTTTTTCCATGGTTGGAAACACGACAGGGTCACCCCTTTCATCAGTAGGGTCACTCCTGGGCGACCATGGGTCACCTGGGGGAGATCCGGGCAAGAAAGGGTTTTCTAAAGTACTACAAGGTGGGAAATCATAGAAGAGAGGAAAAGGAGGGGTTTTGCCTCCGGAAATAGGTCAGTCATGTGCAAGAATCCAAATCTCCACTTGCACCTGCAGGATCTTCAGGGGGGATCTAGAAATAATAGGGGGAGATTTGGATTGGTTGAGTGGAACTGAAAACTGAAAGCGGGAGATGAATAAGGGGGGCCTCTAGAAGGCTTCTAGGGGGTGCAGAGGATGAAAAGCATAGGGGGGAGGTGAAAAATCACCTACAAGATGCTTACAAGGCTTAGGAGCAAGGTGAAAATCCTAGAAAATGCAAATCGACAAGTGTCGCAAAAAGTGTCGAAAACCATCGCAAATGGGGAGAGAGAGAAATTGACAAAGAGGAAACAACACAAGACAAGAAAGAAGAGACATCATCAAGAGGTTTGCTGCTTAAAGGACATTATTTCACACTTACATGTACATGACAAGGATTAAAATCATCTAGGGGTCCTTGTGGAGGTTGTGCGTGATTTTTGTGCTTACATATTCGCCCCCTCGGGGACGATAGTCTACATGAAAGGTAGGTACCGTTCCTGAACTAGGCCTTACATGTTGTCAATTTTTTCACAATTGTACCTACAATAACTAGTATTAGTCTGACATTTAAATGTATCAGAATGAAAAATGAAAATTGAAATGACAAACTTACCATGGATCATTTGAGTTCAACTAGTTGTTTGCCTTTGTCGGTTTGGACTTGTAGGAATGAATGCATGTGAAACAATGCACAAAAGAGATCCATAAAAGCAAAGAACTAATATAAAAAGGTACAAATGAAACTAAGCTAGGGGCAAACAAGGCAAGTCAAATTGTAAGATCAGAGCGAAACGGCGATGGAATCTATCGTGTGAGTAGTTGTTGGAAAGGTATCATTGAGGAGATCGCAAAGATGGTCGCCTCTTCTTCAGCTGTGGAGAATCGGGTACTTAAACAGTAAAAAACCCTTCTCTAAACCCTAGTTTGAATTTTTTGAAAAATCTCTTGAAATTGTTTGTTTTGTCAAATTTTCTTGTTGCATTGTCTCTATTTCGTCATTTAGAGTAAAATAGGTTTTTTGTTTTCTAAAATCGATCGAAAAATGAGGTTTTTAGAGAAATTTTTGACCGAGGGATCTCTCTCTAGGGTCATCCATTTTGTCAAGCAGGTCACCTGAGGGAGATCTTGTCTGATAGCAGGGTCACCTAGGGGAGATCCTGCAAAACACCTAGATCGCCCAGGGCGACCCTGTTGGGTTGATTTTGATTGAAATTTCATGTTGTTTGATGCTTGTTTCACTTTGATTTGACTTGTTTTAGCTACTATATTCACCTGTTTATTGCAATTTTGAAGGGTTATACACTTTTTTTTGTGTAAGATTTTTTGCAATTTTATGAATTTTAGGGATTTTCACAAGTTTACGAGATCTAATCTAAAGTTCTTCTTTGATCTTAGAGGACATGCATATCCGATGGAATGCCTACCGAAAGCAGGGGTGGCTCTTAGCAATGTTTTCTTCACTCAGTAATGAGGACCGTACCATTTTGAGGCGAGCAGGTCTAGGTAGAGTTTGTCATATGCCTATTATTCACCCTGTGTCCAGTATATGATGTGATATTCTAACCTACTGGGATGCAGACAGAAACAGATTCTGGTTCCCACAAATCTCTAGAGAGTGGACCATCACTCTGTATGATGTGTATCATATACTTGGGGTTCGTGTGAGAGGACGTCCTCTAGTCCTCCTAGCTTACGAGTCCTCCGAGGACAAGGCATCCTAGGTAGAGTTCATCGGGGTTAGTCACCCTTGGGATCAGACAGGAGTCTAGCTCACTTCTGTGCCTCGTCTTCGCATCCCACTTCTGAGGATATTCTTGAATAGTTTGATTACCTCTAGGTTGTCAAGAGACAAGGCCTCGGCTCGTTTGAGATGGTGTTGGGCACCCATCATTCATGGTATTGAGGGCACAATCTATTCTTGGGGACTAGACATCTTGGCCATGGTTTATAGGGACTTCTATCGTATTTCGCAATGAGGGGCTCTATCTTTTAGCCACTCTTCCTTGATCATGAGATGGATATTTGAGCACATCAGGCCCTATCATAAGCTCATTCCAATTCTAGATAGACGTTTACCGAGAGCAGCTAGGTGCATGCGTGTTGGTCACTTTGATGCTTCTTTGCCCACTGTTGCTACTCTTACAAATGAGGACATGGTCTTCGATCCTTATCATGATATGGAGGGATCCTGGGATGATGATGGCAAGGTCAGTACTGTTGTGGAGTATCCAAGGTTTCAAATCGTAATTGCCTAGTTTAGGCCCATCGTGTTGATTGTGTTTCACAGCAATTCAGCGAGGACTTTCCCCCAATGTCCACTTGCTACAAGACTATTCAAGAGATGGGTGAGATTGGACAAAAGTCAATTGTTTGGACTCCTTTAACTCCTGGAGTCTTCAATACTAGATTTCTGAGAGGAGGATAGAGGGGAGGAAGAGGAACTCCTTCCCGATCACTCATTGTTGTTGTGGATTTAGGGTCCACTAACGAGGACTATGTTCCTGATGGTGATGATTCGTCAGATGAGGTCCTAACTGAGGATGCACAGGTTGAGGGTCTTGATGATTCTGATGATGTAGATGATGCTCCTGACATCCCTGAGGGTCCTCCTATTGTTCCTAGACCTCCTCATTCAAATGAGGTGATGCGACAACTTGACCCTAATTGGAAGCTGAGTGATCCACATAAGTTTTGTTTGTTTGTTTTTCTCACTCTTGTCCTTTCTCTTTTCATGGAAAACTGACTTGTTTTTCTCTTTTGATTCGCTTTCTCAGGTAACATCAGAGAGTGGAGGGATTTTGTTCATGAGATTAATGTTGGTTTGGCCTCTCTCTTCACTAGGATGACTCAAGACCATCTTTTAGATGATCCTAGTGTGCCCCCTGCTGCTAGGTGACACAGACATTTTTGCTCCTATCTACCATGGATGTCAAGAGAATGCAGACTTGAAGGCCCAGATTCACACCCTTAAGGGTGAGAATTAGGTTCTTAGAGAGATGGCTCATCTTAGTTTTGGATGAAGAGATACTAGTATGATGGGGCCTTCACAGTCACATGCTCACCTCGCTCCCATAGGTCTCATTGAGCGATGGGTGGTATTCGTAGACAGAGGAGCCGAAGTCCTGAGGGTTCCATTAGAGGCAACCGGCCTTGATTTGCTTTCTTGAACTTGTGCCCCCTTGCATGGGGAGCCTCTACTTTTTGAGAGCATTTTGTCCTAGCTCTTTGATACTCTTGTATATGTAAACTTCAGATGTATCTATGAAAGTTTATCCTTTTATGGTTTTCACTTATCATATTTGTACTCATCTCTTGTGCATGCTTTGGAGGTTTGAGAACTTTGTTTGATTATGTTTGACCCTTTCAACTCTTTTAACGATGCAAGTATGATAAAGATGACATATTTTTGTAATTTTTAAGGCACATATATGAGATGCATTTTACGATATGATAATGCAGGAACACAAGAAATGCTAAAATGAAATATTTACTTCTACTAAATGTCATGAGATATGATATTTGAGTTTATTGCTTTGGGACTCTTTTTGATTTTGACATGAATGCAATGTGGAACAAACAATATGACTGCTCTTAAATACACCTTTTGATTCTAGGGATTGCAAGTTGTCCTAATATAAGAGACCCATTCAAGGCTGTGAGATAGAATTTTAGGACTCAAGTGGGGAGTGGGATATGAAATGGAGCATTTCTGATTTTTGGCTTTGCTAAAGGCTAAACACTGATCCTTGTCTAGATAAGACAGTCTGACAAGCTTTCAACTTTAGATAAGTAACAAATTTTATGTTGGAATAACATGCCATTAACCTTGTAAATTCCAATATTGTATTTTATTCCATTTATTATTTGTTATTTGTAATTATCCATAAGGGAATGAGGTAGTCTCATTGACAGTTGTAATTTCAGAGATACTGATGGCAGTTACGGAGTGACATTTACAGTTGGGAAATGTAAAAACTCATAGTAAATGAGGATAGGCATGCTCCCTTGAGGAATATACTTTTTTTGGCATGTATGACAACCGTCATAATGTTTGGTGAGTGAATCTATGATAGCTGCAAGTTGTCATATGATTATGTGATTCTATGACGCATATGACAGATATGTTAGTTGTATATTTGCTATATTTAGCCCAAGGTTCCTATCTTGGAAATATAATCTTTTGTCGAATCTATGACAGTTATGATACATCATAAGATGTTGTAAGAGGCCAAATTTAGTCTTGGGACTCCAACCTTTGCATGGCTATTTTTGGACAAGTGTAAGATGCTTGTAAGATTGTAATTAATGGTTACAGGTTGGAGAATCTTAGGAGAGAGAAGGTGAACACTT
Source organism: Cunninghamia lanceolata (assembly GCA_027924645.1). Taxonomy (NCBI): domain Eukaryota; kingdom Viridiplantae; phylum Streptophyta; class Pinopsida; order Cupressales; family Cupressaceae; genus Cunninghamia; species Cunninghamia lanceolata. The sequence goes on from BSBN01001035.1 coordinate 2,555,418, forward strand.
AAGATGAGTTAGAAAATGTTTCTATAAGTATTTTCCATGTATTAGTTGCTGAAATATAGATTTTAGGTACTCAGGTGCTGCCAGAATGTTGTTGGATTGAAGATTGGTGGAGAGAGTTGAATTGTTGTTGTATTGTAAATCTTTTTTAGATTAATACAAACATTGGGCCTCTTTCCTATGTGGAGTTTTTTGTCTAAAAGGGTTTTCTCCACGTTAAACATTGTGTTATGTGTTCATATTTCTGATTTTGCATTTCTGTGAAGCATAGTTTTGTTTCTGTGTTACAATCTCCATTAATAACACACCGTTAAAGATTGCAGAAATTTATATTGAATCAAATTTCCATTGAAGTAGTGTTGCTTTCATTTTTAACATTCGGTATCAGAGCCTGGCCAGCTTTGACTCTTGGGTGGTAGTTTGGAAGATGCAGCTGCAATGGGTGATTTGGTTGCATTTGTTTTGTAGATCTTGTGTTGTTATTATGGTTGCATCCACCGCTGCATCAACCTCTGGAATGGACATTGAGAAGTTCAACGAAATGGGGTATGAGTTGTGGAAGCTGAAAATGGAAGATTTGTTGGAAGAAAGAAATGAATGGTTGGCTGTTCAAAAAGAGAAGAAACCTGACGATTGCTCTCAAGATGAGTGGGATAGACTGGATAAGAAGGAACGGGGAACCATCTGGTTGTGTCTTTCAGACTCTTTCCTATTGAATGTCGCAAAGGAAGAGACTGTATACAAGTTGTGGAAACGGTTGGGTGAGATCTATCAAGCCAAGAGTATGGTAAATAAACTTTATTTAAAAAAAAAATTGTTTTCCATGAAAATGCGAGAAGGTGAACCAGTTGTAGAGCATTTAAATTCTTTTAATTTGTTAGTGAGTCAGCTTGATTCAGTAGATGTTGAGGTTAGTGAGGAGGATAAATGTATCTTACTTCTTTGTTCTTTACCTAAGTCTTGGGAGAATGTTATCCTTGCTATCACTACTAACCTCATGGATCCGAAGTTGGATGCTCTTGTTTCAGTGTTACTATCACAGGAATTGAGGAAGAAGAGTTCAGATAGTTTAAGGGATGCTCTCAGTGCTTGGGGAAGGTCTAAGGAAAGAGGACCTAAAGGAGATCAGAAAGGGGCTAAGGACAAGTCCAAGGGTCGGTCTAAGACTCCTGGTGAAAAGAATAGAGTTAAGTGTTGGAACTGCGATAAAAGGGGACATGTGAAGAATGAGTGCAGAAATCCCAAGAAACAGTGAGAGAGTGCTTTGGATAAGTCCTCGAATGCAGGTGAAGAAGTTTTACTTTCTGCATGTAATCTTATTTCTAATGATCACTAGTTGATTAACTCAGGATGCTCATTTCATATGACCCCGCATAAGGAATGGTTCTCCTCATATGAAGAATATGATGGAGGTAATATCTACCTTGGTGACAACTCTACATATCCAATTGTCAGGAAAGGAAAGGTATTGTTGTGTTTCAGTGATGGGAGGATTAAAACCCTCCCTGGTGTTTTGCATGTTCCTGGATTAGCTAGAAATCTGATTTCGGTTTCAAAGTTGAATGATTTGGGAATGCATGTGACATTCGACAAGCATGCCTGTAGATTGGTGAGAGGGAACTTGGTGGTAGTGAAAGGGAAGAGATTCAGGAACTTGTTTAAGCTTGAAGCCACTACAGTTTGTAATGCCACCTATGTATCTAAGGCCACTACTAAAAATACATGTATGTTGTGGCACTGTAGATTGGGCCACACAAGCAATAATGTATTGAAAACTATTAAGAATAAAAATTTGTTGGACGGTTTCTCTTATTTTGATGAGCACTTTGATTTATGTGAGCATTGTGTGTTTGGTAAACAAAATAGAAAATCATTTCCTTCAGGAAGCAATAGAGCAATAGAGCAAAAGAGAAATTAGAAATTATTCATACATATGTGTTTGGACCTATGAATAATGAATCTATTAGAAAATCTCATTATTTTGTCACCTTCATTGATGATGTATCTAGATTTACATGGATTTATTTTATGAAGCATAAATCTAAAGTTTTCACTAAGTTTAAGGAATTCAAAGTCTTAGTAGAGAACCAATCAGGTTTAAAGATAAAAATATTAAGATTTGACAATGGAGGGGAATATTGCTCTAAGGAATTTGATGAGTTTTGCAAGCATGCAGGTATAATCGGACAAAAGACAACTCCGTATACACCACAACAGAATGGTGTTGCAGAAAGGATGAACCGAACAATTATGGAAAGGGCCAGAAGTATGCTTAGTGATGCATAGTTGGATAAATGTTTTTGGGAAGAGGCTGTGTGTATTGCTTACTACTTGATAAATGGATCTCCTTGTAAGGATCTTGATTCGACACCTTATGAAGTGTGGACAGGTAAGAAACCGTCTGTTTCACATTTAAGGGTTTTTGGTTGTGAGGCTTTTGTTCATGTGCCTAAGGAAAAGCAATCTAAGTTGGATCCAAAGGCTGAAAAGTGTATATTCATTAGATATGGTGATAATGTGAAAGGTTATAAGCTTTGAAATCCACTAACCCGTAAGATTATCTTTTCTAGAGATGTTATTTTCAAGGAACTTAGAGCTATTTCTAAACCTGAGCAACCAAAAGAGAAAGAAGAAAAGGTAAAGAAGGTGCACTTTGATTTAGAGCAGCAAGATGCACCTCAGGAAGAACAGAATGATGGATTGGGGGGTGAAGAAGAAGAAGTAGTTCTGATGAAGATGAATCTATTGTGATAGAAGAAGTTGGTACAGATGATCATGCAGAAGAACGAGTAGAGTCTCTTACTCCACCCTTGAGGAGATCCACAAGACAATGGAATCCAATTGATAGGTATAGCCCACGAAATTCTCATTGTGTACATGCTTTATTGAGTACTAATGATGAAGGTAGATCCTACAGGGAAGCTATTTTTGTAGACGATAGTGAGTCTTGGTAGCTAGCCATGCAGGAGGAGACGATGGCTTTAGACTCTAATAACACCTGGGATCTTGTTTGTTTGCCCAAAGGAAGAAAGGCCATAGGATGTAAGTGGGTTTTCAAGAAGTTTGGAGTATACAGGTCATTGGAGAAGTACAAGGCTAGACTAGTAGCCAAGGGCTACTCCCAGAGAGAGGGAGTTGATTTTGGTGAGATATTCTCCCCTGTTGCTAAATTGACTTCTATTAGATTTCTCCTATCCATTGTTGCAACTTATGATTGGGAGATTGAGCAAATAGATGTTAAGACTGCATTCTTGCATGAAGATCTTGAAGAAGAAATTTATATGCAACAGCCTACAGGTTTTGAGGTAAAAGGAAAAGAACATTGGGTTTGCAAGTTAAAGAGGTCTCTTTATGGTCTAAAATAGTCCCTCAGAATGTGGTATCAAAAGTTTGACTCTTTTGTTTTGAAATTGGGTTTTGTTAGAAGCGAGGAGGATCATTGTGTTTACATTCATTGTGTTGATGATTCTATAGTGGTTATTGCTTTGTATGTTGATGACATGTTTTTCAGCAATACTAAGGGTATGGTCAGTGAGCTTAAAGCCCAACTTTCAGGTGCATTTGAGATGAAGGATCTTGGTGCTGCAAGGTATATTTTAGGAATGGAGATCATGAGGGACATAGTTAATAGAAAGCTTTGGTTATCACAAAGTAAGTATGCAAATGCTATTTTGCAGAGGTTTAAAGTTTGCAGGACTATAATCCAGTTAGAGTTCCTTTACCCATTGGTACTAAGGTTTCATTAGATATGTGTCCAAAGATTGAGGATGATCTTGAGGATATGTCTAATGTGCCATATGCTAGTGTTGTAGAGAGTTTGATGTATGCAATGGTTTGCACTAGACCAGATATTGCCCAAGTAGTGGGAGTTTTGAGTAGATTTATTTCTAACCCTGGTAGACAGCATTGGAACTATGCGAAGAGGGTGTTTAAATATCTTGCAGGTACTCTTGATCATTGTTTGGTTTATTCTAGTACTGATAGTGCTAATAAAACTTTGGACATACAGGGTTTTGTTGATGCAGATTGGGCAGGTGACTTGGATAGTCGAAGGTCCACTAGCGGCTATGTGTTTACGCTATTTGGAGGTGTAGTGAGTTGGATGAGTAAGAGGCATCCCACAATTGCTTTGTCCACCACAAAAGCAAAGTATATAGTTGCAACTCATGTCTCTAAGGAGGTAGTTTGGTTGAGGAGACTGTGTACATGTATTGGTTTTGATTGTAGGATCATTCAGATTGGTTGTGATAGCCAGATTGCTATATGTTTGGCCAAAAATCCTATGTATCATGCTCAGACTAAGCATGCTGATGTTCAGTATCACTTTGTTCGAGAGTTGGTTGCAGTTGGAGAGATTGAGGTAAAGAAGATAGACACTTAGGAGAATGTTGCAGATTCATTGTCTAAGCCTGTGAGCACAGAGAAGTTCATGTGGTGCAGAGAGGCCATGGGCCTTGTTTCTAGTGCATGATTATTTCATTTGATTTCCTATGGGTTGATTTACAATGTACAATGTCAAGTGGGAGAATGTTGGAATAAGGTGTCATTAACCTTGTAAATTCTAATATTGTATTTTATTCCATTTATTATTTGTTATTTGTAATTATCCATAAGGGAATGAGGTAGTCTCATTGGCAGTTGTAATTTTAGAGTTATCGACGAGAGTTACAGAGTGACATTTACAGTTGGGAAATGTAAAAACTCATAGTAAATGAGGATAGGCATGCTCCCTTGAGGAATATAGTATTTTTGGCATGTATGACAACTATCATAATGTTTGGTGAGTGAATCTATGATAGCTGCAAGTTGTCATAAGATTCTGTGATTCTACGATGCATATGACGGATATGTTAGTAGTATATTTGCTATATTTAGCCCAATGTTCCTATCTTGGAAAGATACTCTTTTGTGGAATCTATGATGGTTATGATGCATCATAAGATGTTGTAAGAGGCCAGATTTAGTCTTGGGCCTCCAACCTTTGCATGACTATTTTTGGACAAGTGTAAGATGCTTGTAAGATGGTAATTAATGGATACAGGTTAGAGAATCTTAGGAGAGAGAAGGTGAACACCTAAGATGAGTTAGAAAATGTTTCTATAACTATTTTCCATGTATTAGTTTTTGAAATACAAATTTTTGGTACTCAGGTGCTGCCGGAATGCTGTCGGATTGAAGACTGGTGGAGAGAGTTGAAGTGTTGTTGTATTGTAAATCTTTTTCAGACTAATACAAACATTGGGCCTCTATCCTGTGTGGAGTTTTTTTACCTGAAAGGGTTTTCTCCACGTTAAACATTGTGTTATGTGTTCATATTTCTGATTTTGCATTTCTGTGAAACATAGTTTTGTTTCTGTGTTACAATCTCCATTAATAACACACCGTTAAAGATTACAGAAATTTATATTGAATCAGATTTCCATTGAAGTAGTGTTGCTTTCATGTCTAACATTTTATAGGTGTTCACTAGACTTAGATCATAGATGGCAAGCAAGGTAAACCTAAGGTAAAGGATAAAATAGGAAAGAACAAGGGTCCCTAGGTAGAAGTTGATCTTAGAGACTACTAGACCAAGCTCAACTTTGCTCAGCTAGTGTGTGTGATTTGTACCTTTCTTTCTCTGTTAGAATGTCACCTTTGAGGCTTCGAGCTTAGACTAATCTCCACCCAAGAGTACGGACATTCAGCAATCTTCTCTCTTTTTTCGCTTTTCACTTTTTCTTGTATTTTCCTCACTTGATTTTTCTCATTTTTTTAGATTTTTGACTCTTCAAGAAATGAATTCTTTTGGAACTTTTGATAAGCAATAATTTTGATCTCTTACACTCTTATTTTGATCATTCATTTTTTTATTCAGTCGAATTTTAGATTGTTTCCTTTAGATTTTTGATCCTCCTAGCGTTTTTGGCCAGGAAAGATAAGGGGATGAGCGCCACCTCAAGTTGTTGTAATTTGTTTGAACTTCTCTAATACTAGGGAAGAATTGGGAAGGTCTACTTGCAAGCTTCCTTTGAACACTATAGCTTTGAATACTGACTTTGTTTAGACCTAACATCTTGACTCATTAAGGCTGGGATCAGTGTAAAGCTAAGAGCTAGGCTTTGATTAGAATCACTAGGAATTAAGGGGGGATAATGGCGATTGTGAAAATGGGGAATCTCTAGGTCCTAAAAGGATGACGTATATCTAGGCATCCTTAGACTCCTTACTGAAAAGGAAATCTAGTACAAGAGCAAGTCACTGACTATAATGCAAGATGAATAGAATGATACTAAAATGCAAGAAACAAATTGTTTTTGACATTTTGATTTTATTTTTATTTTTTGTATTTTTATGTTTTATGATTTTTTTAGTTTTTAGACATAACATTTCTTGAGGTGAAAGGAATTGACTGTTTTGCCAAATTCATCTCCTTCCATTGTGCACAAGAGATAGGCACCATTTTTGACGTCTTCTTTGACCATGTAAGGGCCTATCCAATTGGGTTTGAATTTACATCCTTCACCAGCTCTTTTATCAATCAATTTGTCTATTCTAAGCACTAGGTCTCCCACTTGAAAAGGTCTAGGGATAACCTTCTTGTTATATTACTTTTTCATTCTCGCTAGATAAGAATCATGTCTTTGAACAACTCTCAAATGTGTTTCATCCATCATTTCTAATTCAGCCAATCTTATTGCTCTATATTCTTTGTTGTCCAATAATCCTTGTAATGACACTCTCAGGCTAGGCATCTCTACTTCCAATGGTAATACCACCTCTGACCCAAAAGTGAGGGCATAAGGAGTGGTTCCAATTGGAGTCCTAACACTTGTTCTGTAAGCCCATAAAGTTGGATATAGTTGTAAATGCCAATCTCCCTTAGAATCTTTCACAATCTTGACCAATATTGACTTCAAAATTTTGTTGGTGGCTTCTGCTTGTTTGTTTCCTTAAGGATAGTAGACCAAGGGAGAGTTGTGATTGATGTGAAATCTCTCACATAACTCTCTTACTTGTGGATTCTTGAATGATGAGGCATTATCTATTACTATTACTTGGGGGATCCCGAACCAATGATTTGATTCAATATGAATTTAGCGATTATGGTCCTTGAAACTGTAGTGAGAGGCATGGCCTCCACCCATTTTTTGAAATATATTCTGTTGCAGTGATGATGAATAAATTTCCATCCATCGATGGGGAGATATCTTCCCCAGCAGATCTAACCCTCAAGTGGAAAAGGGCTAAGGGGCAATGATCAGTTGTAAATCTCTTATTGGTGTGTGGTGAACATGAGTGTACAAGCCTGACATTTTAGACACCTCTTTATGAATTTAATCACGTCCCCTTGTAGACATGGCTAGAAGTATCCCATCCTATATATTTTCCTTGTTGTGGCATGACCACCAACGTGTCCTCCATAGATTTCGCTATGACACTCCTCTAAGATCTTTTACGCTTCTTCCTTATCAACACATCAAAGTAACATTCCATCCAAGGCCCTTCGATAGAGCACATCATCTATTAAAACATATCTTGCATTGAGGACACATAATCATCTTTTTCCTAAAGGGGTCATGTTTTCCAGGTAACTCATTTGCGAGATAGTTCACAATATCTCTATACCAATATGAAGCAGCATACTTCTCGAGATCAACCACACAAATCTCTTCATTAGGGAAATCTTTGTTCACAAGTTCCTCTTGGGGAACTAGATTTTCTACTAGCCAATCTACTATTATTTGTCCTTTGACTTCTTTTTGATAGATGTAAGTTAGTTCAAACTCACTCAACAAAGTTATGAATCGGCCAACTCTTCTTGAGAGAGTGGGTTGATTTAAGAAAGTTCTCAATTTCTCAGATCGTATCATAACTTTAGTTTCTTGATTCAATATGTAGTGTTGCAGCCTTCAGGTCCCAAAGAGTATGGCTAGACATTCTTTTTCAGCTTGGGTATAGTTCTTCTCATATTCCAACAAGGTTTGACTTATGAAATAGATGGCTCTTTCTCTCCCACCTTCATCCTCTTGAGCTAACATGCATGCTATGGAGATATTAGTTCCTCTAAAGTATAAGATGAAGGGCTTGTCATGTTTTGGTGGCATCAATGTGAGCGGGATTAGCAGGAATTTCTTCACTTGTTCAACTATGTTTTCATAGTCCACCATCCAAGTAATGCCAACATGTTTTTTCAATAACTGATTGATTTGATGAATTTTGAAAGTCATATCTAGTATGATAGTCTGATTGTGCCTAATTGTCCTAAGAAGGCTCTTACTGTTGTCTCACTCATTGGTGGGGTTGCATTTTAGATTGCTTTGACCTTAGTTAGGTCGACGTCTATTCCTCTGCATGAAACAATGAATCCCAACAACTTCCCTACCGTGACTTTGAAAACACAATTTTCAGGATTCAACCTTACTTTATACTCTCGACTTTAGCCTATTGAAGATTTTGTGAAGGTCCTCCACATGTCTTGACCTTTGTTTCGACTATGCCAGAAGGTCATCAACATAAGTTTCAACTATCTTGTGGATATAAACATGGAAGATATGTGGCATTGTCCTTTGGTAGGTTGCTTTAGCATTCTTCAACCCGAATGGCATGACTATGTAACAGAAAGTTCCCCAAGAGGTGGTGAATGTCATTTTGTTTTGGTTAGCTCATGTGATCTTGATCTAGTTATATCCTAAAATCCATCCATAAGAGAGAGAATCTCGTATCCTACCATTGAATTGATAATTTGATCAATGGATGGTAAAGGAAAATCATCTTTTTGTCAAGCTTGATTGCTGTCTCTAAAATCGAGGCATATCTAAATTTTTCCATTCTTCTTCAGAATTAGGACAATGTTTGACACCCAATTTGAATAGTTTACTAGTTTGATGAAGCCAACGTTCAATAATTTTTTAAGTTCCTCCTTCACCATTTCAGCCACTTGTGGCTTTATGGGCCTTGGTTTTTGTTTCATGGGTTTTGCATCTGATTTTGTCACTAAATTGTGTACCACCACTTTCAGATCTAGTCCTAGCATGTCTAAATATGCCCACGCAAGTATGTCAGAATATTCAATAAGGAATTCTGTGTACTCCTCCAATTCTTCATCATTTAGTTCTCCTCCTAGTTTTAACATCCTAGGCTTTTCGAGTGTTCCAACATTGATGTCGATTATGTCCCCAATTAGGGATGGGTGTCCTTCCTCAAACTTTTGAGGAGTCGGTAGTAAATCTGAGTTTGTTTCAATTTGGAGTATTTCTTTCTCATTCCCAAAATAGTCATCTGGATGAGGGAAGAGCATGCATCTTTTTTTGTGGTGTACTCTTGGAAGTCCATCGTAAGCATGTAAATACTTGAGGATGGCTTCGTCGTTCTCAACGTCATCTCAGGTTGGTCTCTCTTCTTGACCCATGGCATAATTCAGAATGTTTGCTAATTATTCACTTTCCAACAATAGCTCTTCATGTATTGACACAACATATTTTGAATTTTGTAATTGAGTGTGTGATGAAAATAACATGGATAACATAGCCATTGAGTCTGCCACTTGATTTTCTTCTCTGGGTATGGCTTTTATGGAGAAGTCAAAGAATTGAACCAACTTCCTGATGGTTTCTTTATAAGGTTGTAATCATTTCAATTTTGTCTCGTAATTTTCTGCAACTTGGTTGATTATTAACTCAGAATCCCCAAAGGCAGACATCTTCTTGGTCCCCATTCTCATGGCTAACATGATTCCTAGCGATAGGGCTTCATACTCAGTGATGTTGTTTGTGCAAAAGAATTCTATTCTAAAGGTGAAGGGAGAACTTTTCCTTCAGGACATGTCAATATTATCCCTGTCCCTACCCTGGTTTTGCAACTAGCTCCATCGAAATGTAGGGTCCATAAACTCTGATGCTTTTGTGATTGAGATGTTTCTCCAAAATCATAAGTGGAAGTCTATTTTTCTTTTTCATCTCGTTCTTTGATGATTTCAATTGTTCCAACTAAGAGGTTTTTGTTATCCCATTCGTTAATACATGGAATGGCTGCTAAGTCAAACGGTGCATGGGATTTGGTGGTATGTGGATCAAAGGGGAATTCCCTAAGGTCATCCATTCTTTGATAGGATATGTTGTGAGTGCTTGTATTTGTTTGGATATCTTGAGTTTCCTCTTTCTGTTTCTCTTGTATCTTTAACTTTTTGTCTTTTTCTTCCTGCTCCTTCCTATAGATACTGAAAGGATCGGGGTCTGCTTTAACGATGGTGACCTTTCCCAGATGATGGAAATGGATTTATTGGAACAAAGTGGAGGTGATTGCCTTCATGGCATGAATCCAAGGTCTTCCAAGGATAATATTATATTTGGTTTCTCTATTGATGACATAGAAATATACGGAGATGGTTTTACCCATCAGAGTAAGCGGTAGGTTGATTCTTCCAATTGTTTGAATGCAATGACTATCGTATATCCTTAGTGTGGTAGTTTGTTGTTTGATTCCCATTTTGCTATATCCCATTCTCTGTAGGAATGATATCGGCAGAAGGTTGACTGCCGATCCTTCCTCTACCACCATTCTTTTTATGGTGACTTCTTCAAAGGTTGAATTTGTATGTATAGAGGAGAATCCATTTTCTTACTTCCTTCATTTTAGGGTAGCTTGGAAACATCGAATGTGAGAGGTGATTCCTCCTGTGTCAAAAATCTTACTTTCAATACTTCCAAGAATGTCTTGTGGTGTGAGGGAGAGGCTCTCAACAAATTTATCACTTGCAAGAAAAGATTTTCAGTTTGATCTGCTTGGTCTTCCTCATGGATCCCAAACACTTCTTAGTTCAGTTCTACGTGATTGGAATTGTTTTGATTGGCCTTCCCTTTCTCAACTTGAGGTTCCTTCTCCTTTCTTTGGGATTGGAGGAGTTAGAGGAAGTTTTGTTGTCGATTCGGGGTAAGTTTGGAGATCACTTTATTGTATCCATAACAAGTCTTTGTTTCATGACCCTTTGTTTTGTGGAACCAACAATAAGTATTGGGGTCATATGAGGGTCAGTTTAATCCTTAATTTCTTTTTTGTCTCCATTTGTCATTACTAGGATTGCTTTTTATGACATTGACATCTTTCTCTTGAGGCTTATTGGATGTGGTCTTTTCTGCACCCTTGGGTATCCTAAGTTTTCCATTGGTATCATAAGTTTTTTGACCACTGTTGATAGTAGCTTGGCCAATCCTCAAAGAACTCTCCAATGCTTCCTCATAGGATTTGTATGGCAATTTTTGAACATCTTTTCTCATGTCTTTGTTAAGGGCATGTAAGAAGAGGTCGCATAGTTCACGGTGATCCATGTTTGGAGCATTGGTTGAAGAGTAAAGGACTTGCCTCCATTGAGTGACAAAGTGGGCTATGGATTCGTTTGTCTCTTGTTTCATTGTGAGGAATTCTCTGATCCCTATTTTGGTGAGTTTGTTCATGTTGAATGCCATGACAAACGCTCTGATTAGTTGTCTAAATGAGTGAATTGAAGCTTCTGGTAGGTGATAGTACCAGTCCAGAGTTATGCCTTCAAGAGATTTTTGAAATATTTTTTCTACAACCCCATCCCAAGGGAGGAGTTCTCTTATCATCGTGGTGTAGGCTTTAATGTGGGAGTTCAGATCTCCTTCTCTTTTGAATTTTGAGAGATCTAGCAATAGTCGCACTGTAGTTGCACACTTCTTATGTTTTGATCAAGAGGTTCTTTCAAATACTCAAGATATGTGAATTAAGAAAGGCACTTTGAGATTGCAAGGTTGATAGCAGTAACCCCATAGGTGGGTTTTGATAACCCATTGTCAGATTTGTTTGATTATTTTGAACAGGAGGATTCCCATTCAAGCATGTGTCGTTACTAGCATTTCATGAATAGTAATTGAGGTAGGGGGATCTTGAGATGCCCCCTGGTCCTGTTCATGAGATTTTTACCTTCTTTTAGGAGTAGCTTTCTCTACTTCTAGGATTCTAATCCTTTGCACTAGAGTTGAGATTAAATCTGCCAGAGTAGCAGCTCTAGGTGTTTCTTCATTTCTAGGATTTTCTCTTCGAGTATTTTCATGGTGATATGTTTCTTCATGTGCAGCATTTTCTCTTTGCTCTTCTCACAAGGCAATCCTTAATGCCTCTTGAGCGTCTTTGGCTTCTTGTAGCTATTTTTCTAATTGTTTGACTTCCTCATCAAGATGAGTACTTGATGTGCTCGTGGAAGGTTGATCGGGCCGATGTATTTCCGACCTTATCCTTCTAGCTTTATGTGGCACATTTGGTATGGCTAGATTGTTTTCCCAAGCTGGGTTGTTGAAAGATAGAGAACACCTGGATTCTCTATGATCTTTTTCATAATCAGAATCTTCATAGTCATAAAAGTTGGTAATTGGTTCATAAGGATGCGACGGCACATACCTATCAAATGAAGGATTTTCTAGTTCTCTTGAGGGAATATTCCCTTCATTTAAGTCAAGTTCCATCATGTTTGGGGGTACCATTGACACCATAGAACAAATGGAATGGATGATAGTGTAGGTGATAGAAGCTCAAGCGGCTCAAACGGCTATGAAAAGTAGTGTGGAAATGTTTTGAAGCATTTGAAGTTGGGACGCAAACTACAAAACTAAAAGATTTTATATTTCACGTCGGGTTCACCAAAATATGTGGTGAAGCTAATGTCATATGTAAAAATGATAATGAGATCCAACTGATGGGAATGCAAAAAGCATAACCAAGAGGCTTTGCCTTTCACGTCAGGTTCACCAAAATATGTATGCTCAAAATCGTGACTCCAATTGTCTGGGTTTGTCAGGTCAGATTTTGGCACGCACACGGACCCTTCCCTCCTTGCCATGGGGTGATCCACCATGTCACTCTCGCTCTCATGGAAGTAGCCAGTCGAGAGGAGGTGAGAAATGGTGGGGGTCTAGTTCGTTGGAGAGCTGGACTTCGTGGAGAGGGATTGGCAAGTTTTGTGGCCTTTGTTGTTGTGTGCTAAGTTGAATGTTTTGTTTGATGGTAGTTATTGTTGAGATAACCCTATGACCTGAAGGGTCATTAGTTTCTCTTCTCCTGTTGGGGTTTCTTCTATTCCACCTTTGTGTGGGTAAGCAGTTTCTTTCATTTATATCCTCTTGTCTCTTAATTCGTTGAATGAGTTCTCATTGTATTTGGAGTTGTCTTTGTTCTTCTACTAATAAGGGGACAAATGCATCTTGTTGTGGTAAATTAAATGTCTCTTGCTATTTTCATGGATTGATTTCCTCAATCTCGCTGAGGATAGCCCTTACCCATTCACCTCTCACTCCTAGGCACATTCATGAACCAAGATAGAGGTAAATGTGTGATGGCCACCCTTAACTAGACTTAGGGTTTTGACCTAGGGTTTAGTCAAGACCTAGGGTTCGGTTATGTTTTGACTTGTGTTTACCTTGTGATGTGATCAAGGGTTTGATTGAATCATTTATCATGGTTTACCTCGTGATGGTATCAAGGGTTTGCAATTTTGTCTATTTCTAGGGTTTTTATATGCATGCAAAGCTAAATGATATGCAAACATGTTTTTGTGTTTTTTTAGTAGTTTGGAAATGAAAAGTGCTTTTTAATCTATGAAAGGGAAATATGAATGCAAGCTAATATGACTTTTCCGAATGCAAGTTTAATCTATGTTTTTGGGTTATCGATTGTTTTGAATTAATCTAATCCAAAAAGGGAAATTGCTTCTTCAAACAATCTAGATCTAGGAATATGAAAATAATTATTCTAACATGCAAGATATAACTATCACATAAAAAGCAAAGATTTACTATTCCCAAGAGCAATTTTTGGTTTTCTAATTACTATGAATTGAATAAAGCAATAAAAGGAACCTGAAAGAATGAAGATTTGTGTGACTTCACTACCCTTAGAAATCCTTGATGTTGGCAACCTCGAGTCCTTTTGAAGCAGCAGGAAGACCTCCTGACGACTAAATGACACAAAGAAGCAAAAAGAAGCTTGTTGAAGCTTGAAAGAGCTTAATGAGAACTTTAGTTGAGCATAATGGCATTGAATGAAGCATCGTAACAATGTTTGTTTGAACAATGTATAAAGCAAAAGACACCTTCGTCCTCTAAGAGCATTAGAATGCTAATTTGGAGAGCAAAAACTGGCAAGAGTTGTGTGCACAATGAATTTTCCTCCCTTTGTGCTTGAGGGAGGGGGTATTTATAGGTTTTAGGAGTGGGATTGATTGAGAATTTAACTCATTTGATTGATGAGTTAACAAGGATTGATTTGGGAGTTAGTAAGGTTGATTACCCAGTGAACTCACCTAATTATGGAGTGATAAATCAATAATAGCTTATCACTTAAGAGGAATTCCAGAGATGAGAGGATGCATGATATTGATTGAGTTGTTAGTTTTAGATCAAATGGAGCTAATTATGCATGTGTGGGCACATGAAATAGTCAACTCCATATTAGGCATCAAAAATCATGCGAACTAGAAGAAAAATGGGTGAAAACGGAGCTAAATTAAGCAACAAACTCAAGTATTTTCATGGCTAGAAACACAATAGGGTTGCCCCTTTTTTTAGTAGGGTCACCCCTGGGCAACCATGGGTCACCCGGGGGGCGACCCTAGGTCGCTCAGGGGAGATCTGGACAAGAAAGGGTTTTTTGAAGAACTACAGGGTGGGAAATGATAGAAGAGATGAAAATGAGGGGTTCTGACTCCGGAAATAGGTCATTCATGTGCAAAAATCCAAATCTCCACATGCATCTATAGGATCTCCTAAGGGAGCTCTGGAAATAATAGGGGGAGATTTAGATTGGTTAAGTGGAACTGAAAATTGAAAGCGAAGATGGATAAGAGGGACCTTTAGAAGGCTTTTAGGGGGTGTAGAGGATGAAAAGCATAGGGGGAAGGTGAAAACTCACCTACAAGATGCTTACAAGGCTTAGGAGCAATGTTGAAAGCCTAGAAAATGCAAATCAACAAGTGTCACAAAAAGTGTGAAAAAGCGTCACAAACGGGGAGAGAAAGAAATCGACAAAGAGGAAACAATAGAAGACAAGAAAGAAGACACATCATCAATATATTTTTTGCTTAAAGGACATTATTTCATGCTTACATGTATGTGACAAGGATTAAAATCATCATTTGGGTTCTCGTGGAGGCTGTGCGTGATTTTTTTGCTTATAGGTTCCATAATCTCATACCCCATCTATATGGACTTGTCCCTGAACCTGGTAAACAATCTCAGAAGGCTAAGTGGTTTAATCATCATGATCATATTGTTGGATTGATTAGTTTACATATACCAGATGCCACTTTGTATGCCAGCATGGATATTGACTGTCCACATGCATTATGAATCAAAATTTAGGAGATATATGGAGACTCGAATGTTTCTCCATTCCCAGATGATCCTGCATTGATCACAACTCACATCCTTAATCATGATACAGAAATAGAATGTTTTACTAACATAGAAGAAGTCATCACTCCTATTGTTGCTTCATCAGATTCTAGAGTTGATTCCTCGAAAGCTTCTAGTGCTTCTTTGCAATAGGATATCAATCTTCCTAGCATTGTTGATTGGGACATATTTCTACCTGACATCACTTGTTTGTTTGTAGAATCTTGCATTGCTGACATAGAAGCACACATTGAGGACATCAGTGTTCTCTTTGATGATAGTTTTGATGAAGCTGCATCAACATTGTCCACTTCAAATATTCATGCTCTACATTGTCCTGCACATCGTTTTGGATTGTCATCATCCTCATCTATTGTACATGCACCTGATTTGATTATGGCATCCTTCAGCATCAACATGGGCATCATCATCCTTGGATCAGCTTCAACATGATTCAAGATCATACATACATCTTCTCGCATGGGTAGATATCCTGCATCTTTAGGTGGTTTGTTTTCTTCCCAAGAGAAGGAACATTATTTGGCATTCTTGGATCTACATCTGCATCATTTGTCGACTATTCAGCATCACTACAGTAGGACATGCATTATGGGGGGTCTCATAGACCTTCTATCATTTTCTCTCCTATGGGGGGAATCTTTTGGGGGGGCTTTCTAATCCTTTCTTTCTTTTCTCTTTTGGAGGGTAGTTTTTTCCCACTAGGTTTTATATCTTTCTTTGTTCTCAAGAGTTTGCATTGTAATTGAGTACCTTATCAAACTTCATGGCCGAGACTCATTTTTCTTTTGCAAATTGTTCATGGGTACCTCACCAGGTTTATAGCCGGGACCCATTTTTCATAAACTCACCTAAGCTATGCTTAAGGGGGGGTGTTGGTGTATACCTTTAATCCTAGGTGTATACACATTTGTATTAATCATACTTAGCCATTTTTGGCACATGTTGTACTTTGAATCTGTCAAAGTAGTTGGTCATTTTTGAGAGGTGTCGACTTGCATCGAAACCTCGCACTATGTTTGTGGGAGATTACTCGCCACATGTCCATGTAGAGGAGTCCAAACCTATTTTCATGGAGATTTGGGTACCCACACTTGCCTATTTATACTCACCTCATTTGGTAATACAATCTGGTCAATTCATTGCAAACTTGTGTGCTTGTTGTTTATTCCATGATCTTGTTTTCTACAAAAGCATTTTTAAACTCTATACTTGAAAGCTCTAAAGCAAAGCCATCTACGCATGAAAAAAGACTATTCTAATTACATTTATCACACACCAGTACCTTTCCTTTCCTCCCCATCAATAAACCATGTATTCTCATTAAGTTGAAAAAGAAATTTAAAAACATCATATCAATACAACAATAATAACCCTAAAAAATAGTCTAGAAAAACCCTTTAAAATGGGTAACAAGGAAAATTCCCAACTGAAATAAGATAGTGCAAAAGAGAAGAGACTTTGGACGGAAAAAATAGAGCAACAACAGTGGGTAAAGAGGAGTAGCTTACGGTTTTCCTTTGCTTCTACTAGTCTTGGGCAGTAGCAGGTAATCTGGTTCCCATTACATGCCAAAGGAAACTATCATATGCATAAGTTGTATCGGTCAGCTGGATCAAAACATCAGGTTAATCAATAGATTTCAATAGCATCAAGGTTATACAATGCCAGTTTCAGTGTGTGCATCTCATACAGACAAAAAGATTACTATAATTATAATCAATCAAAGAGAATACTATTTCCAAGCTTGCCAGTGAGCTTTGGGGGCTTTTCTTCTTGTTCACTATCATTGAAGAGGTTTGGATGGATTGCAGAACCCCTGTAGGATTCGATCTGGGGGCATTTTTTACCTAGTTCTGAAGCACCTTAATCTTCGACTACATTTTTATATTTCTTTCTGAGGTAGCTCTACGTGAAGTTGGTTTTCAATCTGCTTCATAGTCCCAATCAAAAGGATTGAATAGCCCAACATCCTTAAAAAAATTCTCCAGGTGTAGCCAGAATGAATGCAAAATAAAATGAAGTGAATGTATTATAATATTATTCAAAGATATACATACTTGGCCTATTTTCTGGTGGAATTTTTTATTCAAAAGAGTTTTCTCCACGTAAATATTGTGTTATGAATTTCTTATGTGTTTTCTATTTTCTTTATAGATGATTTGCATTACTTTAAATCTCCATTTTGGTATTCTAGATGGATTAAATTTCAGATTTGCAACATAATTCCATATTTCCATATTGTAATGGTTTGCCTTCATTTCTAACACATATCCTATTGGTTAATCTACAAACACTTTCATTCAAGAAACCATTAAAAAAGTTGATTTAACATCAAACTGATATACTAACCACTTAGATTGTGTTGCCAATGCTACAATTACTCTTATGGTATTCAATCTTGCTTCAGGAGCATATGTTTCAATGTTATAATCTATACCTAGTTGTTGTGAGAAACCTTTAGCTACCAATCTTGCTTTGTGTCTTTCAATGGATCCATTAAGCTTATATTTTATTTTGTACACCCATTTTAGTCCAATACCATCCTTTTCTAGTGGAGGATCTACTAACTCCCATGTTGTATTTTTCAATAGAATCAATCTCCTCATTCATGGTCTTAATCTAGATTTCATTCTTTATTGCATCTATAAATTGTCTTGGTTCTACATGAATATGAGATAGTAAAGAAAAATGTGTAATCGAATCAAGAATAGTAGTGCCTTCATAAATTTCTTTGAGATTTTTTACCTTCCTTGGAGGAAGAATTGAACTAAAAGGAGGGCTTAAAAATGGAGGTACTTCCATGGCAGAACTTGAGCTTCTTCTTGGGCTAGTAGAATAAGATGAAGCATCTTATTCTAATTCTATAATTACTAGCCTTTCTTGATATAAATTTTCATTCCATTTCCATGCATCTTTTTTACAAAAAATACATCATGGCTACCAATCAAGTTTTTTGTTACTGGATTATATAACCTATAACCCTTTGTCTCTTCATTGTAGCTAATAAAAGTACATTTTTCACTTTTATCATCATTTTTTTGTCTTTTTTGTTCAACTATATGAGCATAAGCAATACAACCAAATATCTTAAGATAGCCACACTAGGCTTTCTTCCACTCCATGCCTCATATTGTGTCATATTCTTTTCACTTTTTTCTAAACATCTATTTAGAAAGTAAACAGATGTTAGCTACTACTTCAGCCCAAAAATATATGGAAGATCCTTGGTCTTGAGCATACTTCTAGTTGTCTCTACAATTGTATGGTTCTTACGTTCAACTACTACATTTTGTTGAGAGGTATAATAGTTTACAACCAATGCCTTTGAATACCATTCTTTTTGAAGAAATCATGAAATTCATTTGATGTAAATTATTCCACTCTACTTGTATGTATAGTCTTTAAGGAACAATCACTTTTTTTTCTCCAAAAGCTTTAATTTTTTGAACTATAGAAAAGGATTTTGAATTTCTTTTAATGAAATATACCCAAGTTCTTCTATTGTAGTCATAAAAAAATCCTATTTTTTGTTGAGAGATAAGGTCTACATTGGACCACACATATCAACATGCACTAATTCAGGTGACACTTTTTCTCTTTGAAATATTTTCTTACTAGAAAAGAATCTTGATGTTGTTTACCAATAATATAGCCTTCACATAATTGATGTTGCTTGATAAATGGTAATCCTTTCACCATTTAATTTTGAAAAAATAGTTTTGTCAAAGGGCTCTTGGTTTGTTGGTGAAGTTGAAAGGTTCTAAATGAGCCCACCAGGGATGAAGTCTTGTTGAGTGCAAGGCCCCCGAAATCATAAGAGATGAGGCCAAGATTATGCCCTAAGTGAATTTAGCAGAATGGATACCCCTTAGTCCTTGGCTCTTAACTGAAGAGCTTTAGCCTAAGGCTCATTCTCTCGTATCAGGTATTAAAAATGATCTTGTGCATGATCTCCATGAAAAAAGACTAGTTTTAACCCTCGAAATTGTAGGTTTCCATACCTCATGTGCCATAACCATGATTCATCATTTAAGACAAGATTCAAAGCTTGAGGTTTTCTACACACAAGTCTAAGAGGAAAATTTCTATTTTGTAACATACCAACTTTTACTACAATTTAATAACTATCATTTTTTATCATAGATAACACATTCATTATTTTGAAAAATAGAGAAATATCCTTTTTCAATAAGTTGTCCTATACTCAAAATTATGAGCTATTCCTGGCACATATAAAACATCATGAATATACATTATTACACCTTGTTTTGTCTTGAATGCAATGGTTCCTTTTCCCATAACCTCAATTTCCTTATCATCTCCTTATCATCTCCTTGGCATACTTGTGTTTTAGGAGATCCATCCATCTTTACAAAGATGTTTTTATTGTCTATCATATGACTATTGCAACTGCTATCAAAAACTCATAAATTTTCAGAGATTTCTTTTGTAACATCGCATGTGAAAATAGGTTGTTTTGTTCTTTTTTTCTTCAGAAAAATTAGCACATTGCTTATGATTTTTCAAACACTAGTTTTCATAATGACCAAAATTTTTTCAATAATGATATTGTACTTGTGATTTGCAAGGGTTTTGATTACCTCTTTCATTATTGATACAAAATATTCCTCTGTTGTTGTAGCATCTACCTCATCCACTACTACTTTCTCTACTTGCATGTTCTCTTCCTTAAAATTTTTCCATTCCCTTATAAGATGACTCATCAAATCTTTTTCCCTTATTCTTTGAAATATTAATATTTGATTGAAAAGCTTGTTTGATAGACTTTTTAGAAGATCGATTCATTCTTTGCTCATGACTTTGAAGAGATCCCATAATTTCATTTATTGATAATGATACTTTAGATCCTTAGATTCTTGAATAGCTAACAGAACAAGATCATAACATGAATGCAAGCATCTCAAAATTTTCTCAACAATTTTCTAGTTTGTTATATTCTCTCCATAAGATCTAATTTGATTTACTAGTCCCATCACTGGAGTAAAAGATCATGCACAGATTCAAAATATTTCATGAAAATATTTTAAAAATCTGTACTAAGCATTTGTAGTTTGATAGTTTTTACGTTTTCTGTTCCCTAAAATACATTCTGCAAAAGATCCCTATCTTGTTTGGATTTTGTTATTGTAGAAACTCTTGGAAAAATTGAATCATGTACTACATGTTGAATGATAAAGAGAGATTTTAAATCCTTCTTTTTACTCTCCTTTAGTTGATCTCACTATGCTTGCATCCAAGTAGCAAGATCTATTGCATCTACGTGTTCTGAGTAACCATTTTCAACTAAATCCCATACATCTTGAGAAATAATTGACGTCTTCATTTTAGTACTCCAAAAGTCTTCCTTTTTCCAAATTGAATGAGGAAATAGAGACCATGCCTCCTAGGGAGTATTATGGAGACTAAAATACTACTTAGCTCAATAGATCTAGCTAGTGGGATTTGTACTCTCAAATTTAGAAAAATGAAGCAGGTGTTAATATTGGATTCAAAGTTGTTTAGGTGATCATGTAGGGTATGATTATTTACATAGTTGAGGGTGTCCTTAATGTCTTCTTGTCCTTCAGTAAGGGAGGTAAACTAGGATGCAAGGTCTTCAAATAAACTATTGTTGTATCCATGTCTTCTGATCAGGTGTTCACCATCATATAAGAGGTTTATTGGTAACCAAAAAGGGTAACCAAAGTTATATATATCAAAATGATCAGTATAAATAGAGGATCACAATGAGATAAATACCTAGATTAGTGAAAAATGTTGGTGATTTTTTAGTAAAAATGGTCAAACTATTTAGAGAAATAAGCCTTAGAAGTTATAAATTACTATACTGTATTAGATCCAAACCTTGATACCTAACTGATGTAACTTTGGTTATTTGAAGCAAAAACCCACTGACTGCTATTTTTCAAAAAAATGTTGTTTTTGCCTAGAGTTGAAGTAGATTTGATGATTTTAGTAGGAATAATCTACTAGTGCTGGTATTCTCCAAAGATAAAAGGGAGGAGGTTATTAGAGGGTACATGTTTAAGAGGTGTGTTTGGTCTATGAGCTTGCAAATATACTAATCTTACTCATAACTAGTGCCACGCCAATGTTTCAAAGCATCAACTACAAAGGATAAACCATCTCCATTGTCCCCTATCCTGTCTCTAAGATATAACTATTGCAAATATGTGCCTATGACATGTTGTCATTGATGTCAACATATCTCTTTGTCAAAAATAGGGGAAACATTGCAGATCAGTGAAGTAGATTGCTCCTCATTTCTAGAGGAATGAAGATCAAAGTACGTAGACCATATAGCTGTGTAGAGGATTGTTTGAAGTAGCTCTAGTTAAGATTTGAGAGGTTTGCATGAAGATTTGAAGAAGTTATGGTCATCTGAGTAGAACCAAGTTTTGTAGTGTTTAGAAGTGACAGAGTGACAGGAAATTGGTCTGAATTGCTCTGCAATGAAAACTTATGATCTGCAAATTTAGAGGCATGTTTGGGAAGTCAGTGTGTATCCTCAACTTAAGTGGTTCATGGTTTGGAGGTCTGCAAGCAATCTTTCTAGAGTGACAGTCATGGTAGATAGTGTTCTTGAGGTACCAGATGAAGATGCAAGTGATTCTGATGATTTGGAGTAGTGCAGATGTTATTATTGAATTCAATGTGCTTGTAGAGGTCTCTAGATGGTGTGCCTGCTGTGTTGAAGGTCCGCATTGAAGATCGAGCTTGTTGTTAAATAATTCTTCCTTGGTGTTGCTATTCTTCCTAGTCTTGGCCGACCGGATGATTCAAGCGTGTTACAGATGTTCTAAGAGCAATTCTCTAGAACGTAGCATGTTGATCAAAGAAGATTCAAGTCCCAGCTATGTTTGGCCAATAGTATAATGATCCGTATTGAATCAAGATGACCTTGATGTTCATTCCAAGGTTCATGATGCATATAAATACTTGTGGATGAGTTGTGGAAAGTTGTCCTTGTGCGAAAATGGAAAAATCCTAAGAAAGGTACAGAGGTAGAGTAGAAGAGCAGAGGAACAAGAGTAGTCAGGTATGAAGAGATAGTGAAGAAGTGTTTGAGGGTAGAGTAGAAGTTTTGTAAGCTTTCAATGGGACTGAACTAGGCATAAAGAAGATGCTATTTCTCAGTTCATTCTTTTTGTATTAAACATAAAATCTTGTAGGTAGTAAGCCTCTTTGAGTAGTGAGCTCTAGGCAGTTCGCCTGAAGGCAAGTGCCTTCCCATTTCTTTTAAGTACTTTTAACAAGGTACAAATCTTGTGGGTTAACCCCCACCGTGGTTTTCCCTTAACCGGATTTCCACGTAAAAAATTTGGTGTTACGTGTGTTCATCTTGTTTATGGTCATGTGTTGTTAATTCATGCTTTAATGTTTACATCATTAATCTGTTTGTAAGTTGTCAAAGAAGATTAAAAGTAGAAAAGGTTAAAGTTATGGACAACTGATTCACCCCCCCTCTCAGTTGTCTGACCCAATTCCAACAATTGGTATCAGAGCTAGTTCCTCTAAAAGAAGCTTGACCGCTTGAGGAGATCCAAGATGTCGACTTACAGAAAGGAAAGTCTAAGATTTGATGGAACAAATTAATCCCTTTGGAAGGTGTGCATGCAATGTCATTTGGAATGTATAGGTGATGCCTTTTGGTTGATAACTAAGAATGAGTATAAGATTCTGAAGAATGGCCCTACAACTCTAGATGAACTCAAGGAAGCTGAATACAATATTTGAGCTAAAGAAACATTATTGAGTGCCCTAACTGATACAGAAATGACAAATGTCCTAGAATTTAAAGCTACTCATGAAATCTAGAAAAAGTTGGAAACTCTATATGAAGGTGATAAATATGTCAAATGTCCCAAACTATAGAGTCTGAAGGGTAAATATGAAAGGTTGATGATGAGTGAAGATGAAAACATTGCTTCCTACATTGATCAGATTTGGTTATGGAATAGGAGAATGTGTCATGTGAATTTTGATAATTTATTATCAAGATAAGTTCTACTCAGACTGTGAGAGATCTTCCAAAGCTTGTGAAACCTACTGATAGCATGTGTAGAGAATGTCAATTGGGTAAACAAAGAAGAACTTCATTCAAGAGTAAAGAACAATTTTCAAGTGGACTGTTGGAACCTGTGCATACTGATCTATGTGGTCCTACTAGAATTAGAAGTGTACAAGGAGACATATATTTTATGTTGCTGATTAATGATTACTTCTGGATGATGTGGGTAACTTTCTTGAAAGAAAAATTAGAATCTCTTGACAAATTCAACATGTTCAAGGTTATGGTGGAGAATGAGATTGGTATGAAGATAAAGTGTCTAAGATCTGACAGTGGTGGAGAGTTTACCTTCGGTGAGTTTGATTCATTCTATGAAAAGCATGGAATAAAAAGATAGTTATTTGCCCCTAGGACTCCTCAGCAGAATGGAGTTGTGGAAAGAAATAACCGGACCATTCAAGAAGCTGCTATTGGAGAGAAGTTGTGAGTACTATTGTCTACACTCTTAACCGGGTGTAGATCAAAGGCAATTCTAGTAAGACAGCTTATGAGCTATGGTTTGGTCATCCTCCTACTATGAATTATATTTTAGAGTTTTTGGTTGTAAATGCTATATCAAAAGAGATGAGAATCTAGGTAAGTTTGATGCAAGAAGTAACAAAGGAATATTTTTGGGTTACTCTACTCAAAGTAAGGCATACCGGTGCTTCAACAAGAGATTGAAAAAGATTATTGAAAGTGCTAATGTCGAGGTTGATGAGAGCAAAGAAAGACCTTTCAGGCCTTGTGGATATGATTGAGATGAAAGTCAAACCCAGACTCAGATCCAGATTGATCCAGAAAATCTAGTGACTTAAAAATTTAGTAGAGATGTTGAGGAACAAGCTCAAGAATCAGATGTTCAAGAAACTCCCAAAACCCCCAGGTATGTAAGGTTGAATCATTTTGAAGATCAAATCATAGGAGACAAGAATAAAGGTGTTCAAACTAGAAGAAGAATTGTTGAAGTTCAAGCAGAGTATTGTTTGATTTCAAAGATTGAACCAAAAATAGTGAATGAAGCTTGTAATGATGAGAACTGGGTAAAAGCAATGGAAAGAGAATTAATGCAAATTGAAAAGAATCATACTTGGGATCTTGTTCCTAGACCTGAAAATAAAAATGTAATTGGAACCAAATGGGTCTTCCGAAATAAACTGAATGAAGATGGTGAAGTTGTGAGAAACAAAGCAAGATTGGTATGCAAAGGATATTCTCAAGTAGAGGGAATTGATTTTGAAGAAACATTTACTTCAATGGCAAGAATTGAAGTAGTCAGATTATTTCTTGCATTTGCTACATTTAAAGATTTCAAAGTTTGCCAGATGGATGTCAAGTTAGCATTCCTGAATGGAGAGTTAGAGGAAGAAGTCTACATTGAGCAACCAGAAGGATTCCAGTTGTCTGATCAAAAAGATATGGTCTGCAGATTGAGGAAAGCTTTGTATGGACTTAAACAAGCCCCAAGAGCCTGGTATGCAAGATTAAATAAGTATCTGCTAAAGCTAGGATTTAGGAAAGGCACAACTAATAGTAATCTTTATTTCAAGATTGATCATGGGCACATCTTAATTATTGAGGTATTTGTTGATGATATCATTTTTGGTGGAAATGGAAGCATGTGTAAGAAATTTGCTGATCAGATGCAAAATGAATTTTAGATGTCCATGTTTGGTGAAATGAATTTCTTCTTAGGTCTACAAATCACTCAGTCAGATAAAGGTATCTTCATATCCCAATCTAAGTATGTGAGAGAATTGTTAAAAAAGTTTGGAATGGAGGACTCAAAACCGGTAAGTACTCCTATGATAACTAGTTGCAAGTTGAGTAAAGATGATGATTCACCTAAGGCAGATCTGAAAAGGTATAGATTAATGATTGAAGGATTGCTTTATTTGACTCAAACCCTACCTAACATTATGAATTTAGTTGGACTTGTTTCTAGATTTCAAGGTGATCCCAGGGGATCCTATGTTGTAGCAGTCAAAAGAATTGTTAGATATCTGAAGGGAACATCTGATTATGGCTTATGGTATCCAAAGGATAATGAATTTAGTCTTCATGCATATACAGATGCTGATTGGGCCCTGGGAAATGTGGATGACAGCAAAAGTACTAGTGGTGGTGCATTCTTCTTGGGAAGGAGATTGGTTTCTTGGTTGAGAAAAAAGCAGGAGGCAATATCTCTATCTACTGTAGAGGCAGAGTATATAGCAACATCAAGCAATTGTACTCAAGTCTTGTGGATGAAGCAAATGTTAAAGGATATCAAAATTGTGTTTGAAGAGCCTACTACAATCTTCTGTGATAATTCAAGTGCAATAAACATCTCAAAGAATTTGGTGTTGCATTCAAATAAAAAGCACATATCCATTAATTTTCACTTCTTGAGAGAAAAGGTAAATGAGGATGAAGTCAAAATGGAGTTTGTTTCTTCAAAGGATCAGATTGCGCATATATTCATCAAGCCTCTACCTAAGGATACTTTTGAGTATCTCAGATGGAAGTTAGGGGTTATTACCCCTCCTATTCAGAAATAAGATGCACTAGTGTGCATCAGTCTGAACGAATTCTCAGTCATATCTTGTGATCCAGATTGATGTTAAGGAGATACTACTCAACGGGATTAGTTAATATAAAAATTTTGGAGATCAATCTGAAACAAAAAGGGGGAGAAAATATTGCAAATGTGTGCCCTTTTCCATTGACGTCAAAGGGGGAGAGAAGTCATGTGAAAAACTAGTTGCTGATGAAAGGGGGAGCAGTGAAGAAAATGGTTGTAGAAGTAATAAGAGAAAGGGGGAGAAATCCTTGTCTTGATGGTTGAATCAATTATTCACATCATATATTGCCATCAATGACAAAGGGGGAGATTGTTGCAAATATGTGCCTATGATGTGTTGTCATTGATGTCAACATATCTCTTTGTCAGAAACAAGGGAAATAGTGCAGATCAGTCAAGTAGATTGCTCCACATTTCTAGAGGAATGAAGATCAAAGTAGGTGAACCATATGGCTGTGTAGAGGATTGTCTGAAGTAGCTCCAGTTAAGATTTGAGAGGTCTGCATGAAGATTTGAAGAAGCTATAGTCATCTGAGTAGAACTAGGTTTTGTAGTGTTCAAAAGTGACAGAGTGACAGAAAATTGGTCTGAATTGCTCCGTAATGAAAACTTATGATCTGTGGATTTAGATGCATGTTTGGGAAGTCAGTGTGTGTCCTCAACTCAAGTGGTTCATGGTTCAGAGTTCTGCAAGCAATCTTTCTAGAGTGACAGTCATGGCAGATAGTGTTCTTGAGGTACCGGATGAAGAGGCAAGTGATTCTGATGATTTGGAGTAGTGCAGATGTTATTATTGAATTCAATGTGCTTGTGGAGGTCTCTGGAGTGTGTGCCTACTATGTTGAAGGTCCACATTGAAGATTGAGCTCATTGTTAAAGAATTCTTCCTTGGTGTTGTCGTTCTTCCCAGTCTTGGCCGACCAGATGACTCAAGCCTGTTGCGGATGTTCTAAGAGCAATTCTCTAGAATGTAGCATGTTGATCAAAGAAGATTCAAGTCCCAGCTATGTTTGGTCGAAAGTATAATGATCCGCATTGAATCAAGATGACCTTGATGTTCATTCCAAGGTTGATGATGCACATAAATACTTGTGGATGAGTTGTGGAAAGTTGTCCTTGTGCAAAAATGGAAAGATCCTAAGAAAGGTATAGAGGCAAAGTAGAGGAGGAGCAGAGGAACAAGAGCAGTTAGGTATGAAGAGATAGTGAAGAAGTGTTTGAGGGTAGAGCAAAAGTTTTGTGAGATTTCAATGGGACTGAACCAGGCATAAAGAAGATGTTATTTCTCAGTTCATTCTTTCTATATTAAACATAAAATCTTGTAGGCAGTGAGCCTCTTTGAGTAGTGAGCTCTGGGCAGTGCACCCAAAGGCAAGTGCCTTTCCATTTCTTTTAAGTACTTTTAATAGGGTACGAATCTTGTGGGTTAATCCCCACCATGGTTTTCCCTTAACTAGGTTTCCACGTAAAAATTCTGGTGTTACGTGCGTTCATCTTATTTCTGCTCATGTGTTGTTAATTCATTCTTTAATTTTTACATCATTACTCTATTTGTAAGTTGTCAAAGAAGATTAAAAGAAGAAAAGGTTAAAGTTGTGGACAACTGATTCCCCCCCCTCTCAGTTGTCTGACCTTATTTCTAACAATAACACAAGTAACTTCTCAAGGCTAATCACTTATTGATGCATCACAAATTTTAGACGACTAAAGGATTCCTAGGGTTAGGTTTTAAAAAATCTTATGAGGTATTTTGATGTACTTAAGGGTATGTGAAAGCTCACAACCATATAAAGAAGTTATCTAAGGCTTGTGTATTGGAGTAAAAGCACTCCTCATTTTACTAGACCCTTTATAGCAAATATTGCTTAGCTAAGAACAACTCACATTTGAAAATCCTTGGCATAGGATTTCTAACATTAAACCAAAAATAAATTACTAGCGAGGAAGACAAATTTGTAGATTTTGGGCAAGATGCTTAGTGCCACTACTTCTATAGCCACTTTTGGTCACCAAGATCTTTAGAGGGCAAGCTTAGAGCATATGGTGGATAGTCACAAAAGCCCTAAAATTTAAATGTTGCAACAAAACATGGCCCTAGAAAGATCTATGATACCAAATGTTATGATCCTTCCAACAATAGATTAACGAAACAATAAAATATAGAAAATTTGTGTTGCAAATGAAATAGATGCAATATTGTATTCAAATCACATAATCACATTACAAAATATTGCAAGACTCTTCAAGGGGGTGACCTCCTTTGAGCAATGCTTAGTACAAAATATCCAATGAATGATGTTTCCTCTTGCTTAAGCCCTCTATTTAAACTAATTCTATTAAAGAGAATTACCACTTCTCATACATGTGGAATAAATACAATTAGCTAGAGGAAAAAATTACAAAGCATACATGTGTCTATCCTTTTATTAATAATGCCTAATACAAAAGTAAAAAATTAGAATGATGGATCCTAACACATATATGTGGATGAATTAGGAAAACATGTCCTCTTATGACATAATGAGAACCATATCAAGTTATTTATAAATACTATTAGCCCTCAGATATTAGGAAGACACATTTCTAGCAATAAAGAAAACAAAGATCAATTAGGGGAGTTAAAAAGTAGGAACAAACAATCGCAGAGGGTCAAGTTCAAAGTCAAGGGATGAATATGTGATCGTAGACCTAGCCTTGACACTAAATTCAATCCTAGATAGATTATAGATTAACACAAAATCTGAAGCTTTCATCTGACAAAGAGATCACACTTTTAAACCAAGAACAAAAAAATTCTAAAATCTTCATTAAAAATCTATTTTTTTTAGTCAATACACTAAATACTCTATCCTCTTCATTTATTTTCAAAAAACAAGAAACACAATTATTTGATTTATTTATATCAATTGAGGGCTATTCTTAAATATCATCCACTTCAACGGTCAAAGGTCAATTTTGGCTAATTAAAATAGGACAAATATTTACCACTTTTTATTGTGAATGACATGTAAAATTGCTATTAGCTGTTTGACCATTGAAATGGATAATATTTAAGTAGAGTGTTAATTGAGAAGTTTATTTACCACTTTTTATTGTGAATGACGTGTAAAATTTCTATTAGCTGTTTGACCATTGAAATGGATGATATTTAAATAGAGTGTCAATTGAGAAGTTTGACTTTAGTTATATGCTTGCATGTTATTAGACCCCAGATTAAGCTTAGGTGAAGTTTATTTTCCTTTATAGGGATATCATATATTAAAACTTTGCCATTTCTTATTAAGGCACATTTACGCTAAGAGTTTACTTACGTTGCGACTTGCGAGGCCATGATATGACGTCTAAACTTTAGAACCTCCCATAAACATGGAGGAGGCGGCTCCAATACTCAATTGGATGGCCATGTTGACCACGTCCAGACCATGACTTACTTTGATTTCTTCCACACACAAGCGGACATTTTCATTCTTCAATTACGCAGGCCATCCCAAACTGACCGAAATGTTAATTTGTTCCTTGGCAAATTGGTAATCTCTGAAAAAAAATTCTACCCACGGGATTAGACTAGGGAAAAATTCTACCTACCAGATTAGACTAGTCTATTAATTCTACATGGTGTCCCCGACAATAGTCTCTATATATGCGCGCAAACACTGTTAGAGATAAGAGATAACCCATTGCATCATCACAAGTTGGAGTATTTGCAAGCTCAGCCTGCTTTACTTCACAAGCTCGCCCTTGAAAATTCTGTCTGCCACCGATCATGGTTAAAACGTTGGCAAAGCAGCAACAACATACCATGTCCGTCAACAGCCAAGACAAGACACACCATTTCAAGGGAGTGAGAATGAGAAAATGGGGGAAATGGGTTTCCGAAGTGAGAATGCCCAATTCCAGAACCAGAATTTGGTTGGGCTCTTATGATTCCCCTTACCAGGCCGCTCGCGCTTATGACTGTGCTGTGTATTGCCTCAGAGGATGCAAAGCCAAGTTTAATTTCCCCGACTCTCTGCCGGAAATTCCGTCGGCCTCTTCACTATCTCCCGTACAAGTTCAATCTGTGGCGGCCAAATTTGCCCTGCAAGAACTCCGGCAGGCGCCGGATGACACTGCCGTATTTTCTGCTCCGCAATCCCAGTCTTGTATGGACAAGCAGCAGATTTTGGAGGAGCAGGACTTGACACTGTTGGATTCGCTTCTTGGGGATATAGAAAGCAGCCAGTCTCTCAATTTTGAGGATTTTCATTTATTTTTCCATGCTTGAGGAAGAACAAGGAGGGCTTTTCTCGCAGCAGACGGAAAACTTGTGAGAGTTCTGAAGGCAAGTAGAAACTCAAATGACCATATTTTGTGGTCGGGTTTGTGTTGCTGAGCGCGAAACTTTACAGCGCTCTGGAACACTACACTTCTTTGTTCTTTCCTCAATATAAATATTAAGTCAGAATGGTCATGTATAATACGTATATTCACACAATTTTTATCATCGGTTTTGTTTTTAAATAGGGAATCATATATGTAATATTGTCAATCAAGTAGATAATACAAGATGCAGAATATAAATTCCTTTACTATCATGTTAACTTAAGTTGTTATTGGAAAATAATTACTAGCACTTGCACCCATAGGAGGTTCAAGGAATATGCCGATAGGAACAACCTACAGAAAATTTTCCGGTGTGATTTTTTTTTACAGTGTGAGACAATTCCGAGCACTATAATGCTTACATATAAAAGCTTATAGGCTAATGAAAAATACAAATTTTTGCAGTATTTTGTTGTCAATTATATATAATTATAAAATACAAACTTCTTCAATTCCTCCACTAAAATAATTATCAAACATATGTTTTTCGTTGGTTTGACTAAAATGGTAAAATTTCCTGCTTGATAAACACTTTAATCTACATATCAAATTAGATACAACTTAAGTTATTCAATAATTCAACAGTCCCGATAGAAAACAAAGTAATAGAACACTTCAACCAAAATACGCAGACGATTTTGGTTTCACATTTTGGGGCACCGTCAAATGTTCATATTTAGTAGTTAAAAACATTCAACTACAAAGTTCAAAGTTGCCCTAACACGTACCTTTGCAAGCTGATTAAGGATGCAGTCGAAGCAGAGAGGAAGGCGATCAATGGGCACTGCAATTGTTAATTGAATATCATTTCTAAAGCTACACCAAGACAAAAGGTATAAGTAATATGCAAAGGGCGTCGAGTTCATTTAAAAATATAGCCAATGCGAAGGTGCAACGAGCTCATTTGAAGAAAAAAGGTGATGGGAAGGTTTTCAAGCTTTGATGATGTGAGAGCTGTTGCGACGCATTTACATTGTTTCCTGCCTGTAGCAAAAGGAAGGCACACTTTACATTCTTACTTACCTACCATGATTGATTGTTTGTGAATGCAAAGCTTTGACCAACATCTGCAAAAGACCTTTGCTTTTGCTCAGTATGGATCTCACATGTGAGGAAGCCAAAAGTTGGAGGAGTCGATTGTTTATAGACCCACGTGGACAGAAGTTGGAGATTAAAAGATTTTGTTATCGACTGCCAAAAAGCTTTTGTTGCCGACTGCCGAGGAAAGCACAACAACACGGAGACTAGGTTTCAATTACTTTTTTATTTTTTTATGTGTTTCTATGGCATAAGGTTGTGATATAAGCATTTTTGAGAAAACATTATTTATTTTAGCAACAAACAACTACATATATTTTTTTTTGAGGGGTAAGAGTAATGAAAAGCATGTTCAAGGGTAGTTTGTAAGGAAGAATTTGTTTTTAGAATTTGTGAAGTTCTTTATTTGGGAGGAATTTCTTTTGGTGTGTAATGGTAAATATAGTAGGAGCATCAAGTTTGTTGATTCCTATTTTTTATGGGACTAATTTTGTTTATTGGAGTACATGTATGCAAACAATGTTAAAATCTAAGGATTTGTGAGATATTGTTAGTAGAGGGTATGAAGAACCTGATGATATTAATGCATTAAACAATCAACAGAAAGGAGAACTTAAGGTGAATGAGCAAAAGGACAATGGAGTAGTATTTCTAATTCAAGGTGCACTAAGTCAATCAAAGAAGAACTAAAAACATCATCCTCCAACTCTTCTGCTGGACACTAATGATGACAAGATGACAACAAGGCCCCATGATAAAGTTAACTATGCCCTAATGACTCAAGTTATACAAAATAATGAGTTAGAGAATTTTGTTGAAGCTAGTGAAAAAGAAGAATGGGTTGCAACCATGAGGACTAGTGAAATGGCATCCATTGAAAGAAATGACACTTGGGATTGCTTGAGTTGCCCCTAGTAAGGAAGTTGTAGGTACAAAATGAATATATAAAACTAAGTACAAATTTGATGGAAGTATTGACAAACATAAGGTTAGCTTGGTTGCAAAAGGGTACACTCAATAGAAAATTATTGATTATACTAAAACTTTTGCTTGTATAGCATGGATGGATACTGTTAGGCTGTTTTTGTCTTTAGCTGCTCAAAATGGTTGAACTGTTTATCAAATGGATGTTAAGAGTGCTTTTTTGAATGGTAATATTGATGAAGAGGTTTATGTCACTCAACCTCAAGGTTTTGAAATACCTTCCAGAGAACATTTTGTTTACTTGTATGATCTTAAACAGGCACCAAGAGCATGGTACTCTAGAATTAATTCCTACCTCTAGTAGAAAAGTTTTGTAAATAGTCATTTAGATCCTAATCTTTATATTAGGCATTCTAGTAGGGATATTATTATTCTTGTTCTCTATGCAGATGATCTTATTTACACTAGGAACAATTCCATTTTGTTTGCAAAATTTAGAGTAGCTATGGTTTCAGATTTTGAGATGACAGATTTAGGGTAGATGCATTATTTTCTTTGTCTTGAAGTTTGACAACATGTAGATGATATATTTTTGTCTCAACAAAAGTATGTTTCAGATCTTCTCCAAAGATTTTGTATGAAGGATTGCAATCCTATGGCCACACCTCTTGAAGTTAGACTTAAGTTGTCCACTTTTGATGACTCTTCTTCAATGAATTCTACTGTCTATAGATAGTTAATTGGTTGTTTGATCTATTTGACTACTACCAGACTAGACATCACATATGTCATGAGCTTGGTATCTAGGTTCATGTCAGAACCCAAGGAGGCACATTGGAGTGTTGCTAAGAGGATTCTTAGGTATCTTCGAGGGACATTGGATTATGGTTTTCATTTTCAGTATTCAAAGGAAAATAGGTTGGTTGGATATATTAATTCAGATTGGACAGGTTCCATAGATGATAGAAAGTCT
This sequence comes from Cunninghamia lanceolata, assembly GCA_027924645.1. Taxonomy (NCBI): domain Eukaryota; kingdom Viridiplantae; phylum Streptophyta; class Pinopsida; order Cupressales; family Cupressaceae; genus Cunninghamia; species Cunninghamia lanceolata. The sequence goes on from BSBN01001035.1 coordinate 2,588,750, forward strand.
ACTTCTAGTTATACTTTCAGTCTTGGTTCTACAATAATTTCTTGGAAGACCAAAGAATAAGCCATTGTATCTCTTTCTACTACAAAGGTTGATTACAAAGTCGCCACTTTCACTTCTTGCTAGGTAGTTTGCTTGAGGAGATTGTTACAAGATATTGTGAAAATTAGACTACTAGTTAGATGAGTAAGAATCCAATATTTAATAGCAAAACTAAGCATACTGACATTCAACACCCCTACATTTGAGAGTTGGTTCAACAAGGCTTGGTTGAACTTGTATATTGTCCTATAGAGGCACAACTTGTTGATATCTTCATGAAGCCTCTTACTAGTGATTGATTCTAGACACTTGAGATTTTCTTTGTGTTGTTCCCAATATTCATTACAGGGAAGAATTGATAGCATAATGAATATTTTTTTTCAATGTTCATTATGGGGGAGAATGAAGGAATAATGAGCATTGTATTGTTTAGTTTAATATTGGTTAGTTATTTTTTAGTAGATAATGTAGTAGTTAGTTTAGAGATTTAGTTGCTAGTTTGTTCTTATATATGTACATTATCTTCCTCAAATGAATCAAATAGAGATTTGGAGAGTTTTCTACCATTTTTGCATTGTATTGTTGTTGTTTGGATAATTTGTAAATCATCATTTTGATTTTCCCCCTAAATACCTTCATACTAATGTGCTCAAGTTATTCTATTAATAGTGTGGAGAGTGAAGAATATGCATGGGCAATCAAAATAGATGTAATACCTAGAGCTACTCAACAAAAGGGCAACCTAGATATCTTCGTTTTCCTCCATTTTGAAAGCATTTTATGTGATCATCCACCATATAAATTTTCTCTAGGTGATTGCTGCCATATCTATAAGCTATTTTTTTTTTGAAAAATCACTATATAGATATATACCCATAAATTGCAATTTAAATGTTTGATGTCTTTTGAAATGACAAACATGTATATTTTCTTTTGAAGAGAGAAATCATTTTTTTAGAGGTTTTGAAGTATGTAGAAAGAACATGCCAATCACACTATCACTTGCAAAACATACTAGAGACCAACAAGTAGATGTAACGAAATCCCACTAAAAATGCAATCATTTTACATAAATATATATCATGTGTGTCAAAATTGGATGAAATCTAAGGAGGAAAGAAAATATTTGCTCTATTTATTTGAGTCGAGCAACTCATCTTGGAAGGGGGTATAACCCTTGTTATTCTTATTCCTTAACCATATTATTTTTTGTTCCATGGGGGTTTGATTCAAGCGTTTATCATGGTTTACCTCATGATGGTTTTGAGGGTTTGCAAGTTTGTCTATTTCTAAGGTTTCTATATGCATGCAAAGCTAAATGATATGAAAATGTGTTTTTGTGCTTTTTTATTATTTTGGAAATGAAAAGTGATTTTTAATCTATGAAAGGGAAATATGAATGCAAGCTAATATGACTTTTCCTAATGCAAGTTTAATCTATGTTTTTGGGTTTTCGATTGTTTTGAAGTAATCTAATCCAAAAAGGGAAATTTCTTCTTCAAGTAATCTAGATCTAGGAATATGGAAACAATTATTCTAACATGCAAGATCTAACTATCAAGGAAAAAACAAAGATTTACTATTCCCAAGAGCAACTTTTGGTTTTCTATTTACTATGAATTGAATAAAGCAATAAAGGAACCTGAAAGAATGAAGATTTGTGTGACTCCACTACCCTCAAAAATCCTTGATGTTGGTAACCTCGAGTCCTTTTGAAGCAGCAGGAAGACCTCTTGACGATAAAACAACACAAAGAAGTAAAAAGAAGCTTGTTGAAGCTTGAAAGAGCTCAATGAGAGCTTTGGTTGAGCACAATGGTGTTGAATGAAGTAGTGTAACGATGTTTGGTTGAACAATGAATAAAGAAAAAGGCACCTTCGTCCTGTAAGACCATTGGAATTTTGATTTGGAGAGAAAAAACTGGCAAGAGCTGTGTGCACAATGAATTTGCCTCCCTTTGTGCTTGAGGGAGGGGGTATTTATAGGTTTGAGGAATGGGATTGATTGAGAAGTTAACTCATTTAATTGATGAGTTAACAAGGATTGATTGGGGAGTTAATAAGGTTGATTACCCAGTGAACTCAACTAACTATGGAGTGATAAATCAATAATAGCTTATCACTGAAGAGGAATTAGAGATGAGAGGATGCATGAGATTTATTGAGTTGTTAATTTTAGATCAAATGGATCTAATTATGCATGTGTGGGTGCATGAAATAGTCAACTCCATATTAAGCATCAAAAATTATGCAAACTGGAAGAAAAACGGGCAAAAATGGAGCTAAATTAAGTGAGAAAGTCAAGTTTTTCCATGGCTGGAAACACGACAGGGTCACCCCTTTTGTCAGTAGGGTCGCTCTTGGGCAACCATGGGTCACCTAGGGGAGATCCGGGCAAGAAAGGGTTTTCTAAAGTACTACAAGGTGGGAAATGACAAAAGAGAAGAAAAGGAGGGGTTTTGCCTCCGAAAATAGGTCAGTCATGTGCAAGAATCCAAATCTCCACTTGTACCTGTAGGATCTCCGGGGGGAGATCTAGAAATAATAGGGGGAGATTTGGATTGGTTGAGCGGAACTAGAAACTGAAAGCAAGAGATAGATAAGGGGGACCTTTAGAAGACTTCTAGGGGGTGCAGAGGATGAAAAGCATAGGGGGAAGGTGAAAACTCACCTACAAGATACTTACAAGGCTTAGGAGCAAGGTCGAAAGCCTAGAAAACACAAATCGACAAGTGTCGCAAAAAGTGTCAAAAACCATCGCAAATGGGGAGAGAGAGAAATCGACAAAGAAGAAACAACACAAGACAAGAAAGAAGACACGTCATCAAGAGGTTTGCTGCTTAAAGAACATTATTTCACACTTACATGTACATGACAAGGATTAAAATCATCTAGGGGTCCTTGTGGACGTTGTGCATGATTTTTGTGCTTACATATTCACCCCCTCGGGGATGGTAGTCTACATGAAAGGCTAGTACCGTTCCCAAACTAGGCCTTACATGTTGTCAATTTTTTCGCAATTGTACCTACAATAACTAGTATTAGTCTAACATTTAAATGTATTAGAATGAAAAATGAAAACTAAAATGATGAACTTACCATGGATCATTCGAGTTCAACTAGTTGTTTGCCTTTGTCAGTTTGGACCTGTAGAAATGAATGCATGTGAAACAATGCACAAAAGAGATCCATAAAAGAAAAGAACTAATCTAAAAAGGTACAAATGAAACTAAGCTAAGGGCAAACAAGGCAAGTCAAATTGTAAGATCGGAGCGAAACGACGATGGAATATATCGTGTGAGCAGTTGTTGGAAAGGTATCATCGAGGAGATCACAAAGATGGCCACCTCTTCTTCAACCGTGGAGAATCAGGTACTTAAATAGTTAAAAACCCTTCTCTAAACCCTAGTTTGAATTTTGTGAAAAATCTCTTGAAATTGTCTAATTTTGTCAATTTTTCTTGTTGCATTGTCTCTATTTCGTCATTTAGAGTAAAATAGTTTTTTTGTTTTCTAAAATCAATCGAAAAATGAGGTTTTTAGAGAAATTTTTGATCGAGGGATCTCTCTCTAGGGTCATCCATTTTGTCAAGCAGGTCACCTGAGGGAGATCCTGTAAAACACCTGGATCACCTGAGGCAACCTTGTTGGGTTGATTTTGATTGAAATTTCATGTTGTTTGATGCTTGTTTCACTTTGATTTGACTTGTTTTAGCTACTATATTTGCCTGTTTATTGCAATTTTGAAGGGTTATACACTTTTTTTTGTGTAAGGTTTTCTGCAATTTTATGAATTTCAGGGATTTTTACGAGTTTACAAGACCTAATCTAAAGTTCTTCTTTGATCTTGTAGGACATACATATCCGATGGAATGCCTGCCGAAAGCAGGGGTGGCCCTTAGCAATGTTTTCTTCACTCAATAATGAGGATTGTACCATTTTGAGGCAAGCAGGTCTAGGTAGAGTTTGTCATGTGCCTGTTATTCACCCTATTTCCAGTATATGGGGTAAGTGCAAAAAGATGGGGGGCCAAAAAGTGGCCAAAAAATTTTGAAAAAAAATTTAGGCATAACGCGAGCGCGTTATAACGCGCTCGCGTTATAACGCGCTCGCGTTATGGCTTGGCAATGACAAGCCTAAGGCTCGTCATTGCCGAGCCATAACGCGAGCGCGTTATAACGCGAGCGCGTTATAACGCGAGCGCGTTATAACGCGCTCGCGTTATAAAGCGCTTCATATATAAAAAAAAAACGCTGTCATTTCATTTTAGTTCATTTCATTGTGAGTTTTTCCTCCGCCCGCGGCTTAAAACCCTTCAAAAACGCGCTCGCGTTCTACAAAACACCGTTCAACACAAAAGATTTGTCGATTCATCGCCGAAATGCCGCCGCGACGTCGAGCACGCCAAAGGGGTGAGTTATCTTTGTTTTTTTGTTTGAATTTCTTCCTAAATAGGTAGGTTTTGTGTTGATTTTTGATGCATATTTTATTAATTGTAGGAAATGTTAATGCACCTCCTCCTCCTCCTCAAAATCCTCAAAATCCACAAAATCTTGAGGAAGAAATACCTGCAGAACAACAACCTCCTCCATTCATTCCTCGACATGCCCCTGGAACACAAGATAATATAATGGGGGAAATTGAAAACAACAAAAAACAAATTGAAGATATAATTGCAAGGTTGAAAGATCCTTCCACTTCAACCTTGCATAGGTCCACGCTTGCCGAATCTCTTGAGTCTATGTTATCAAATGTAAATTCAATTAGCAAGCAAATAACTAGTTGGACCGATAAAAAGAGAGAGTTTAGAGATTACTATGCAGATAAATTGTCATATCAAGATGTCAAAAAATTACAAATTACAAAAGTAGACTTGTGTTCAATTTTCACAAACCCACAAACAAATCAACCTCCACCCATTACATGCAAGAGGTTCCCTATCCATTGGTGCAACAACCAAGCGATAAGGGACAATTTCGGGCAGAGGTGGTGGATGGTTTTTGACCATCCTCCATGCAATAACAATAAGGTCCCGCAATACTTTTTGAGGAAACTCTACTCCGAGTTTGTCCTCAATAAAGTGCCAAACTATTTTGATATGCGGGACTTCTAGGGTAGAGGTGGGGGCTCAGCACAGGATAGACCAGGGGCACGTCTTGACCCACAGCGGGTAGTGAGACGAGTAATCAGCAGACCAGCCCACGAGCATGTTTCTATTCCTTCCATTGTGAAGGAGAGTGTTGAGGTCGATACACTGAGGTCGATTAGTGCCTTGACCCAGAGCATCATAGAGCATGCCGATCCTGCAACACAGAGTGGGTTGGGAGATAGTGCGAGGAGTAGGGTCCCACCGCATACTTGCCAGGCTTGCGGGTCAGCCTGTGGTTATGACCCCATGGACAGTCAGGACGCAGGTGCATAGGCTACATCTGCAGCTGAGCAGATGGCGATGACAGATACCCTCCTGAGTGAGACTTTCGGCCTTGATACTCAGGTAAATATTAGCAAGTTTATTGAATTTAATTTATTAAATTTTATTTTTGAAATACAAGATTAACTAATTTAAATTGATGATTTTAATGAAATTTCAGGGTCATAGCGTCGATGCAGTTTTCAGTGGTTCTCCACCTACATTTTTCACTAGATCATCTACTGTCGAGGTATGTAACTAATAAACAATTATAAATATTACATGTGAATAGCATCGTTATATGAATGGTATTCTAATTTCTGATTTTGGATGTTGAATAGGTTAACACTGTAGATTTCATGGCAACACCTGCCAGCGGTGGTGGACTTCAAAGCTTTACGGAGGTAATAAAATAAATAGTTTAATGAATGAATTGTACTTACTAAATTTTTGTATGTGATTTGTGTGTTTTATTGTGTGTACTTCCATGTTTAGATGAGCGTGTGTGTATGTTAGGAGCCATGATTTGCATCACTATTATAGTTTTCGTAATTGAATAATGTTGTTTTATTTCCAGATGATGCAGGCTGCGGATACACCTCCCCATGTTCATAGGGCAATGGAGCAGGGTGTGGCCTCTGCAATTCATAGCTCTATGGCATTGACAGGGGTATGAGGCAGATTAGTAAATTTCAATTTACATTCATTGTTATAGTTGTCTATTTTTGAAAAATCAAAAGATTATTGATTTGAAGTTTAATTTCTATCTGGATGGTTTCTATAGGACATGACATCACCAGGGCCTTTTCCTTCTACTGAGGCAAGCGAGCAGACAGATTATATGTTAGCGGTAAGTGATTATTTTGTTAAATGTTTCATTTTTTTATAACATGTAATTTCTATATATTAATATCTATACTTTTTTTTGTAACAGGTAAAGGTGCAGGAAGAACTAAATAGGAGAAGTAGCCCTCGGGTTCGTAGTAGACCACCCACATGCATGTCTCCATCCCCTAGAAGATCAAAGGCTGCTCGTGATTTATTCTCTTCACCAGCTAGAGGGGAATGACTTTTTATTGTGTTCCTCTGTTGTATGCCTATATGGCATTTGTGGACATATATTTTGTATTGTACATAGTTGACATTGTATGCCTATATGGCATTCTTGTAAGCCTATATGGCTATTTTGTATATATGTTATACTTATATCGACAGATATTGATGTATGCGTATATGGATATTTGGTTAATACAAATCTTTTTTATTGATGGCGTCCATACTTGCATTATAAATCCACTTTTGAATGGATATTTGTAGATGGCTACTTCAAATATTTAAAGTCTGATTGTATTACATAGGATGTTTGCATTTTCTTTGATAGGCTTGATAGGCCATGGATTACATGATGGTGTTTGATGGAAAAGTATGGTACTAGAAGACTCTAGTTCATTCTTAATAGGCTTGTGATTGATAATATCTTTGCATGATTGCACTTGATCTTGGATCATGGGCATGTTGTTAGGATTTTGATTGCATTGTGATGTTTGATGGATAGGCATGGTGTAAGTGTAAGATACCCAACTAGTTCTACGAAAAATTTTCCTTACTTAAACACTTTTACTTGCTAACAATTCATCAACTACTTCAATAACATAAAGATATACATCAAGATAACTATTTGAATGAAACAACATTAGAGTTGGGTACTTGTCTTGTTACTTGATTCAATCAACTTGCAATGTCTTATTACATGGAAAATGCTTTCAATAGCATGAAGTACAACTCATTCAATGGAAATACAAGGACAGGCCTTGAAGCCTTGATGTTACAATGTCTTCCTTATTTGAGCAACATTTGAAGATTTAGAATGTTCAACTCATCACCTCACAAGGTAGGCGCATATTTGAAGGATTTACAGGTTTTTCTGACTTGGGCGCCAAGTTGAGGTGACCTCCTCCTGAAGTTGCGCCTTGTCAACATTAGGTGCCAATTAGAGTTTATGGATGCTCTGGATTGTTTCCAAGAGTAGGTGCCAAAACATCATCATTATGAAAGTGTTTTAAATGCTAGGCGCCCAAATCAGCCCTCTGGAGTCTAGGCGCTCCTTTCATGCATTCTGTGTTCTAGGCGCCAATTGAAAGGAGTGGAGAACAGGGCAAGCGCCTTCCAAACTAGGTGTTTCCTTGAGGTGACAAGGACTTAGAAAGTGCGCCTAAGGTGAGTGCCTTGAGTGAAAAGGTCTAACAAACATCTTTGAACCCCCTTTCAAGGTTAGGCGCATTCTGGAGGTGGAAACAAGTAGAAGGTGCGCCTTAGCTTCCTTTGTCAATTCTTGCAAGTCTTTGTTGATTAGGAAGGTGGAATGCTTCATTGTAGAATGAGCGCCTATCTTCTAATGTCCAAACTACTTCTTCTGGCTCACTCTGTGGCTAGGCGCCAGAGCTAAACTGTTCACACAAGGGAGTGCGCCTAGACTCACTTGATGTTTTCTTACTACTTCAACCCCTGGAAGATGTTCCAAGGTGTTCCCTTTTACAAGCACCTGACCTCCCAAGTTCCTTCATGTGCTATTCCTTGAAGGCGCCAAAACTGAGCTCCAGTGCCATGGGATTGTGCCTAACATCTTTGAAGAGTTTCTAAGCCTTTTGCAAGTTGATATCCCAAACTCATCTTCTAGGCGCAACAGGAGCTTTCCAAAGGAGTTTCCAAGTTTTAGACGCCAAGCGAGGTCATGGGTGAATGGAACTGCGCCTTAGGAGATGACTGGATCCTAAGCGTCAGTCTGGAGTTACAGTGGAATTGATATGCGCCTCAACTAGCTTAGGCGCCCATTTGAAGTGATTCCTTTAACACTTCTCTGTCAATCTCAACTGCAAGGATGATCTCCTAATCCAATTTTGATCCTCTGGAGATGCAAATAGCTTTACATTTCACTAGGTTCCATCAATGATGATCATCAACCAAAGCACATTTCAAAGGTGAGATAGGCAAGTGAGGCGCCAAACTAGTCCTTAAGACTTATCTCCTTCTATCAAGTCAATTTCAACTATGTGAGAGAGTTCTATTCTAGGCGCAAAATGGAAATGTTTCATCAATTGGTGCATCTTACAAAGCTCCCAATTCTAGGCGCCAGAGCCAAAGAGTTTTTCCCAACACATGCACCTGGGCTAGGAATTCACGTAAGAGACATCACTTAGCTTTAAAACTTTCAATCTATAGCCATCTGGGCTAGGCGCTCCAATGGAGGATCCTTGAACTCATGCATTGGCGCCTTCTAGTTCTAGGCACCCATTTTGGATGATTCATCCTGATACTAGCGCCCAAAATGACTAGACTCTCTTCATTATCCAATTCACTTAGAAGACTCAAGTTGGAGACTTAGTTGTCTATCCATGTTCTCCGGAAGATTCATTGTACCTCTATGCACTATCTCCTTCAAGGCGCACATTTAGCTCCAAAACGCAAATTTCCATCATCAACCCATCAAGGTACATCATCTTCCCTTTGTATCCCCTTCAAGGCGCAGACATTCACTTCTTCACACTCAAACTCACTCTTTGGCGCCAGAATAGGTGTATAACTTCAAATAAGGCGCTAATCTTAGGTTTCTAAGTACTTAGTTTGATCTTAAGGCTATCCTTCCTCTAAGCACTCTCTTCAACTCCCTCACTGAAGGCCCTCTATAAGTTTGGGCGCATTTCATCCCAAGGCGCTTCAACATCATCCAAGGCGCAAATTCACTCTCCAAGACAAGGTGCAAAAAACCCTATCCTAAGGCGCTCAAATCTTGCTTCTAGACCTAGGCGCACAAATATGAGATTAAGGATCATTCTGGCCACCATCACTTCCCTAAAGGCGCAAAATTGGTGTAGATACATTCCATTTATTAAGGATCATTCTGGCGCCCAAATCTTGTCAAAGCAAAGGATCAATAGGTTCTCTCTAAGGCGCACTCCAGGGTTTGATCTTGCAAGACTTCTCACGTCAAAATTTTGACCAAGACACTCAAGGCACTAGTCTTTATCATCTAACCCTACAGTGCACTTACTCATTATGATATACTCCTCAACTTTGTATTCAACCTTGCCCAAGGCGCATATTCACTATAAGGCATTCTCACGTTGTCAAGGCTCAGAGGGCTTCAACTTGCTAAAGGGTAGAGGTCTAGGCGCATATCTGACTTGAAGCTCAAGGCGCTCCAACCCTCTTGCTCTGGAATTCCTTCTAGGCACTAAGTGACTTCTCCAATTCCTTGAAAACATTTGAAGTGTTTTACCTTCTCAAGGTGCTCCTTCGAACTTGACTCCAAGGTGTTATAATCTCAAAGGTGCTGACATCATCTCAACCAAAGGCGCTCAATGATTCATCCCATATCTAGGTGCTAAAACACTTAATCAACCAAGTCATTCAAGGCGCCATTCAGTAAACTCATCTTCCATGATATTCCTATCAAGGCGCATATCACTTCTCTCATGGGCTTTAGGCGCTCAGTTGAGTGTTTCAATACTATTTAGGTGCCAAATTCATTTTAATGCACCAAACACAAAGAGCTTTCAAACACTGGGCGCTCACAAAGAGTCTTCCAACCTTGGGCGCTAAATTAGGTCTTTGCAACTATCCAAGGCGCATATCTTCGTTTGAACAACTTATGGTGCCAAGACAACTTCTCATTAGGGCGCTCAAAACACTTGTGTTTACATTTGAAGTGCTTTACCTTCTTAAGGTGCTCCAGACTAACCTGACTCCAAAGCGCTCCATCATCATCCTTAAGGCGCTAAAAACATCATCCAACTCCTTAAGGCACTTCACTGTGAAAGTCTGAAGGCGCTCTACCTAGACCTTTCCCCTAGGCGCCAGAACTCCTAAGCACTCACCAGATAACTCTCTTCTTCAAGGCGCAAATCTTCCTATACTATGATTGCCTTTGAAACGCCGATTAACGTGATGTGAGGGTGCAAAGGCTACTCCAATCCTCAGTGAGCGCCTAGTTTAAACAAGGAGAAATAAAGCATTCAAAACTATCCAAACGATCATCCCCTTCCTAATGTCTTCACTGCTCCAGAAAACCTTGGCCAAAATGACACATAACAACTCCTATGAGCGCCCTTATGCCCTAGGATCATCTAGTTTGTGCGTCTTGTAATGAGTAGTTCATGTAAGTTTGGAATGAGCGCCTTGAATAAGTGTAAACTAGCCTAGAGAAGGGTATGTGCGCCTTGAGCATTCCAGAGATAATTGTGCGCCTAGAACAATATGAGTGCTCATGATGATGATTAACGCCCTGATGAGACTATGAGCGCCTTGTTCAGGAGATACCTTGTTTGATCATAAAATGCACCTTGAGTCTTGAAGGTTTTGAGCGCCTAGGTGATTTGGATGTTGGGATGTTGGTATGCGCCCAAGATTGAGGTAAGTGAGCGCTTGTAATGGAGGAGAGCAATGAGATGAGGTTTAGCGCCTCCAAGTAAGGTCAGAGGTGAGGTTAGAGGTGAAATGCGCCTTTGGACCATTCTGGCGCCTTGGATGAAGAACCTATATCTTGAGCCCAAGAGGTAAAATTTGCGCCTTAGTGGATTTGGAGAGTTACAGAGATTAGAGAAAAGCGCCTTGAAGACAGAGTTGTTCAAGGCGCATGTGTGATTTGGTCAAAAACAGGCGCCTAGAGTGAATAGGCTTTCATCCTGACTTAATACACTGCCTCCTTCTGACGATTTTTGGGGCAGCAGAAAACCTTTCACCACGGGCAAATGCCTCAGAGCTATAAAAAACCGAGAGAGGTTATTGTAGAGGCACTCTACGTGATCCCGTTGCCTCAGACGGAATGTTTCTAAGTGACACGGTTTTTGAGTAACATCTCGTCAAAGATTGCTGCCTTTTTGCACTTTGGACTCTTCAGGGATATCGTCGGTACAATGTAGCTCCGATTGTTTCGACATGTTTGGGTGAGAAATAGGACCATGCCTAGCATAAATGTACCCATTCGGACGCGTTGGAACAGTCAGTTTGGTCGCATCAGGAGCAGGACGAAAGTTACACCCCTTTGCAACTTTACACTGCCTCCTTCTGATGATTTTTAGGGCAACAGAAAACCTTTCACCACGGGCAAATGCCTCAGAGCTATAAAAAACCGAGAGAGGTTATTGTAGAGGCACTCTACGTGATCCCGTTGCCTCAGACGGAATGTTTCTAAGTGACATGATTTTCGAGTAACATCTCGTCAAAGATTGCTGCCTTTTTGCACTTTGGACTCTTCAGGGATATCGTCGGTACAATGTAGCTCCGACTGTTTCGACATGTTTGGGTGAGAAATAGGACCATGCCTAGCATAAATGTACCCATTCGGACGCGTTGGAACAGTCAGTTTGGTCGCATCAGGAGCAGGACGAAAGTTACACCCCTTTGCAACTTTACACTGCCTCCTTCTGACGATTTTTGGGGCAGCAGAAAACCTTTCACCACGGGCAAATGCCTCAGAGCTATAAAAAACCGAGAGAGGTTATTGTAGAGGCACTCTACGTGATCCCGTTGCCTCAGACGGAATGTTTCTAAGTGACATGATTTTTTAGTAACATCTCGTCAAAGATTGCTGCCTTTTTGCACTTTGGACTCTTCAGGGATATCGTTGGTACAATGTAGCTCCGACTGTTTCGACATGTTTGGGTGAGAAATAGGACCATGCCTAGCATAAATGTACCCATTCGGACGCGTTGGAACAGTCAGTTTGGTCGCATCACGAGCAAGACACCAAAAATGCAAAGGTTGCTTTGTGCAACTTGACAACATTGACACTTTTTTGCAACATGACTCAAAGACTCAAACTGACCCCAAATGACTCAAAGTGACTTAAAATCACCTTGATTATAGAGGTCAAGGTGCTCCTTATCATTCATTCATTATGAGCGCCTTGGGAGAATGGTATATAGGTCATCATCATGATTGGGCGCCCTGGATCCAGAGTGTTGGAGAGATCATCAAATGGTGTCTAGTAGGGTGAGTTATGAGTTTGGTCGCATCAGGAGCAGGACACCAAAAATGCATAACATGATGATGGAAAAATGTGTACATATGTGTAAAAATGCAGGAGGAAATAAAAAAAGACAAACCTTACAAATTAATGTGCATACTTACAACTCAATGTAACATAACTTTACAAAATCAACGTGAATACTTACAAATTAATCCAATGAACCATCTGGATCTGCTCTACTCTTTATTATGTCAAGTATTGCTTCATGGTCAGACTCACGCACCTTCCACAATATTTTGTTCAAAGGTCTACCCCGATACTTTATCAAATGAACATTGGATGCCACGACAAGGTTCGAGTAATGAAGAATCTTTCGATGCATGTCAAAGTCCTGAAATAGCCAAATATTAACACTCTTATGTGGGTACCTTCTAAGCCATGTTCCAGTAATAACCACTGATCCTGTAGGGTATTCGATGTTTTCTCCATCTGTAACAGGGGCCTCCAATTTCTTTTTGGCCTCAACACAACGGCATAAGTAATAATCTGTTCCCTCTTCATTATCTTCATCTGCAATAACTGCATATACGTGTCCTACATTGATATGTGTAGCAAATTAGATGAAATTAGTCAACATTACAAAAACACTACAAAGTAAGATGACATTACCTGGTTGAACTAAATCTGATATGTGGTCAAAGTCAACTGACGATTCCATCTGTGTTAGTTCCAGTGCCGTCGGGGGTCGATACGTGTCAAGTGGGCTAAGATAACTTAACTGCCATTCGTCAACCCACTCCTTTGACTCGCACTCATCCCAGACTTGAATTGTACAGGAAGAACAAAAGCATGACATCTTTCGTGTATGGATACTCCATGAACTTGCAATTGAACTTCTGAAAGAGTGCATCTCATTTGATCCTGTTAGTGTACAACAATCCTCATATGGTGCAATGTTAGTATCATCTATCAACCAAAAAAATCTACGAACTAAAGACTTACCTTCATTACCTGGACCCATGGAAGCATTACACCACTCGACAATCGATTTTGCATCTGTCAACTTTGCATTGTCTTTATACTTTAACTCTTCTCGTGCTATGGCTCTTTTGATACATGCTCCTGCACCATCATGCTCCCCCTTTCCATGCCCGGCCTCACAAAAGTTCCACATATGTTGAATACCTGTAAAATTATGCCTCCTACTCAGCCAATAGAAATTCCGCGAGTTCTTGAATTGTGATGCACAATTATCCGACCATATGATATGCTGACTGAACGATATGCCCCTTCTAGCCAAATCATTATAGAACACCTGAAAGCAACCTTGCACGAACTCCGTAGAATGCGTGCGATCATCACTAATATAGAAATGATACTCCCTTATGATCTTTCTGTCATCCTCTGTACTATCATTCGCATGAATGAATGCGATGTGCACAAATATAGAAACCTGTGTGGAGTTGTAATATTGTGATTGCACCTCACGCTGTGGCTGTAGACTGTAGTTCTCTGCAAAGTCGACGACTGAAACAATGCTACCAACTGGAAATGTGTCCTTGCATAACTTGAATTGCAAGTCCAACCATCGAGCTCTATGGGCATGTCTTGCATACTCATACACTATGCTGTCACGAAATATAGGCATAAACTGATACACTGGAATCTTTTCAATAACTAATTCACACCTCTTTGCTTCTTTACCATCTTTTGTATTGTATGCCACTGTTTTATACTTGCCAAATTCTACTAGTTCATTTCCAACCGCATGTGTTATTTCCATATGTTCACATATTGGCAAATGTTGCAAGCCACCGCAACGATGACATGTGCCATCCAAGCATAATTTCTTGTAGAATATTTGACCTTCCTCTCTTTCACATAAAATTCTTGATATGAAATCTCTTGAAGATGTTGGTGGGGCACATATGGCACAACCCTGCAAATCATTGTTAGTATGCATATCTAAACATATAGACCTATAAGCATCAAAATGGTTAGAAAATTCAATATGTAATCTACAACAACAAGTAGTGCGTGTGTGATTTATCTTAACATAGAAAGGTTTTAGCATTTCAAAATATCTTTGACAAATTTTAATTTGAGGATACTTCTCTAGAAATTTACCATAAAACTGTGTTTGAGTCTCATCCAAAAAATGCTTTGGATGTGGCTCGCGGTTCTGACTACCAATTCTCCTTCTTACCACATCCCTTTGATTCGGAGATACCCTTGTGTAATTCTTCCAAAAGTCTTCAATTAGTGACCTCAATGCTTCAACAATTGGTTTATCTTTTCGTGGTAGTCTCCCCGAGAACGCCCATAATTCATTGGCATTAGTGTCCTCAATTCTTTGGCGTCTTCCAACGGCTCTTGATAAAGTTTTCCTATTAATTCTCAATTTTTGACTTGTCTTTCTAATAAGACGAGCTTTCCTCGTTTGACTACTTACTATAGTCGATGTAATCACACGCCGTGTTGCATTACTATCTTTTGTGCGTGAGGTGTTACCCACACTCTCATACGCACTCATTAGATTCTTGACAATAGATTTTTCACTTGAAGCCTCTGATGTTCTCAACCCAAGAATCTTCATGATAGACCTATACTTTATACTTCGCATCATTTCAACGAATAGTTGACATCTTGCAGTCTCATTTAACTTTTCAAAGAACAATCTCCAAATCTTATTAGCATATCTTCTACAAGTGCGTTTTGGAATCTTACCTTCCATTGGCTGCAAAATATTCTCATCAATATCAATCAAATACTTTGGCTTTCTATGCAAAATTCTAGGTGGTGTCAAGTTAGGTAAATTCATCTCAACATTAGGAATTTCATCAATATTTAAATGAGATGGGTTAGATGGCATACCTTCGATCGAAGATGGAATAGATGACATACCTTGAGGTTGAGGTGGGAACGATGGCGTACCTCCTTCATCACATGTGAGTGATGATGTACTCTCAACTTGAGATGTGGTAGATGGTGTCCCTACATGTTGTCTTGCGATAAAGGATGTGTCTCCAACTATGGTATTTAAATCTCTCGTACCACGAAGTTTTTGCATTCGTTCTCTTTGTGCCGCCAATACCATATCTCTTTGTGATGGTTGTGGTTCCTCTTCAATTGGTATGTCTTCATTTATCGTGTCCAATTTCCTCTTCTCACGAAGTTCCCTCATAGCCATTACTTTCTTTGCATTCTTAGCTTCTATCTCTTCCTGTGTTGGTTTAATTCTTAATCGTTTCCTCGGCATGACGGAGAATTTGTCTGTAGCATGATAAAGAGACCAATATTAGTTCTTAAGAAATGAATACATGATAATAGTGGGATTGTATTTTTTTTATGTTGTAAGGATTTATTCTTGTATAGTTTGACATCATGGTATGAACTAAGGTTTGTTTATTACACATAATTATTAAAGAGCCCAAGTGTAGAAAATATACATGGCATCATGTGAGATTGTAGGTTGCTTTCTTGATTGGAAATGTGTCTATTTTAAACATGTATGATAATGCATGATAAAGTAATTCAATCCGAAATAAGGAAAATGTAAAGAACATGCATGTAAAGACTTGACATACCTAAAAAACGAAGATTTGAATGGAGAGAGTACCCAATTATGTAGTGTTTTTATCTTCTTGCATCAAACTCCTCAACAATTTGAGTTTTTCACCACTTGCTTCCTTTTCAATGTTAAATTCTTAAAATTGAATCAAAATTAACATTGCAATACTACAAAAATTGAAACTTGTATAGATATATATCAAATTTGGTTTGAAAACTATGTTATTTCCTCCTTCTCAAGTTGGCAAAGCAGAAAAGGTGGTGGAAAGATCATGCAAAGGTGGTACAATGTGTCAAATGTGCATGTGAACTTCCCAATAGCATGAAAGCACTTCTTTTTTGTCGGAGCACGCGCAGAATCAGTAAGAAAACAGAGCATGTGGGCCTGGATCACGGGGGTAACCACTTTTTTACCGTTTTAGTAGAATTACAAAACGCGAGCGCGTTATAACGCGCTCGCGTTATAACGCGCTCGCGCTATAACGCGCTCGCGTTTTGTCCTCCTATAGATCTCTAAACCCTAAACCCTCAACTCTGATCCCTTGACCCTCAACCCTCAATGTCAAATCCTAATCCCTCAACCCTATCCCTAAACCCTCAACCCTCAATGTCAAATCCTAATCCCTCAACCTCAACCTTGTCCCTAAACCCTAATCCCTTCAACCTCAACCCTATCCCTAAACCCTTGACCCTCGAACCTCGGCCCTCAACGTCAAACCGTAATCCCTTGATGCAGAGCGAAACAAGTTGAACATTAACACAGGTGAAAAAATCCTTGAAAGTCCACAAAATAACCTTTACAGTGTATATCAGCAAGACAATTTAAATGTCACACCGAAATGTACCTCAACCCTCAACCCTCAACATCAAACCCTCGAACCTTAACCCTTAACATCAAACCCTAATCCCTCAACCCTTAACTCTAATCCCTCGACCTTCAACCCTGATCCTAAACCCTAAACCCTCAACGCCAAATTCTAATCCCTCAACCCTTCACTCTAATCCCTCAACCCTAAACCCTATCCCTAAACCCTCAACACTATACCTTAAACCCTAATCCCTCAACCCTAACCCTAAACCTTGTCCCTAAACCCTAATCCCTTCAACCTCAACCCTATCCCTAAACCCTTGACCCTCGAACCTCAGCCCTCGACGTCAAACCCTAATCCCTCAACCCTTAACTCTGATCCCTCATCTCTCAACCCTAACCCTAAACCCTCAACCCTCAACATCAAACCCTAATCCCTCAACCATCAACCCTAATCTATCATCCGTCATCCCTCCACACTCTACTTTAACCCTAATTCCTCGACCCTCAACCCTATCCCTAAACCCTTGACCCTCGAACCTCAACCCTCAACCCTCAACGTCAAACCCTAATCCCTCAACCCTAAACCCTATCCCTAAACCCTCAACGCCAAATTCTAATCCCTCAACCCTTCACTCTAATCCCTCAACCCTAAACCCTATCCCTAAACCCTCAACACTATACCTTAAACCCTAATCCCTCAACCCTAACCCTAAACCTTGTCCCTAAACCCTAATCCCTTCAACCTCAACCCTATCCCTAAACCCTTGACCCTCGAACCTCAGCCCTCGACGTCAAACCCTAATCCCTCAACCCTTAACTCTGATCCCTCATCTCTCAACCCTAACCCTAAACCCTCAACCCTCAACATCAAACCCTAATCCCTCAACCCTCAACCCTAATCTATCATCCGTCATCCCTCCACACTCTACTTTAACCCTAATTCCTCGACCCTCAACCCTATCCCTAAACCCTTGACCCTCGAACCTCAACCCTCAACCCTCAACGTCAAACCCTAATCCCTCAACCCTAAACCCTATCCCTAAACCCTCAACACTATACCTTAAACCCTAAACCCTCAACGCCAAATTCTAATCCCTCAACCCTTCACTCTAATCCCTCAACCCTAAACCCTATCCCTAAACCCTCAACACTATACCTTAAACCCTAATCCCTCAACCCTAACCCTAAACCTTGTCCCTAAACCCTAATCCCTTCAACCTCAACCCTATCCCTAAACCCTTGACCCTCGAACCTCAGCCCTCGACGTCAAACCCTAATCCCTCAACCCTTAACTCTGATCCCTCATCTCTCAACCCTAACCCTAAACCCTCAACCCTCAACATCAAACCCTAATCCCTCAACCCTCAACCCTAATCTATCATCCGTCATCCCTCCACACTCTACTTTAACCCTAATTCCTCGACCCTCAACCCTATCCCTAAACCCTTGACCCTCGAACCTCAACCCTCAACCCTCAACGTCAAACCCTAATCCCTCAACCCTAAACCCTATCCCTAAACCCTCAACACTATACCTTAAACCCTAAACCCTCAACGCCAAATTCTAATCCCTCAACCCTTCACTCTAATCCCTCAACCCTAAACCCTATCCCTAAACCCTCAACACTATACCTTAAACCCTAATCCCTCAACCCTAACCCTAAACCTTGTCCCTATACCCTAATCCCTTCAACCTCAACCCTATCCCTAAACCCTTGACCCTCGAACCTCAGCCCTCGACGTCAAACCCTAATCCCTCAACCCTTAACTCTGATCCCTCATCTCTCAACCCTAACCCTAAACCCTCAACCCTCAACATCAAACCCTAATCCCTCAACCCTCAACCCTAATCTATCATCCGTCATCCCTCCACACTCTACTTTAACCCTAATTCCTCGACCCTCAACCCTATCCCTAAACCCTTGACCCTCAAACCTCAACCCTCAACCCTCAACATCAAACCCTAATCCCTCAACCCTTAACTCTAATCCCTCGACCTTCAACCCTGATCCTAAACCCTAAACCCTCAACGCCAAATTCTAATCCCTCAACCCTTCACTCTAATCCCTCAACCCTAAACCCTATCCCTAAACCCTCAACACTATACCTTAAACCCTAATCCCTCAACCCTAACCCTAAACCTTGTCCCTAAACCCTAATCCCTTCAACCTCAACCCTATCCCTAAACCCTTGACCCTCGAACCTCAGCCCTCGACGTCAAACCCTAATCCCTCAACCCTTAACTCTGATCCCTCATCTCTCAACCCTAACCCTAAACCCTCAGCCCTCGACGTCAAACCCTAATCCCTCAACCCTCAACCCTAATCTATCATCCGTCATCCCTCCACACTCTACTTTAACCCTAATTCCTTGACCCTCAACCCTATCCCTAAACCCTTGACCCTCGAACCTCAACCCTCAACCCTCAACGTCAAATCCTAATCCCTCAACCCTAAACCCTATCCCTAAACCCTCAACACTATACCTTAAACCCTAATCCCTCATCCCTCAACCCTAAACCTTATCCCTAAACCCTAATCCCTCAACCCTCAACCCTAATCTGTCATCCCCCAACTCTAATCCTTCATCCCTAAACCCTAAATGCTATCCCTATTCCTACACCCTCAACAGAATCAATACTATACCTTAAACCCTAATCCCTTATCCATAAACCCTCCAACCCTATCCCTAATCCTTATACCATCCACACTCTACTTTAACCCTAATTCCTTGACCCTCAACCCTATCCCTAAACCCTTGACCCTCGAACCTCAACCCTCAACCCTCAACGTCAAACCCTAATCCCTCAACCCTTAACTCTAATCCCTCGACCCTCAACACTATACCTTAAACCCTAATCCATATCCCTCAACCCTTAACCCTTAAAACTTAAACCCTATCCCTACACCCTCAACACTTGACACTATATCTTAAGCCTTAAACCCTCATCCCTAAAGCCTCAACCCTCAATCCTTAAACCTTAAACCCTAAACCCTATCCCTAATCCCTCTACCCTCAACACTCTAACCCTAACCTCGACATTAAATGCTAATCCGTCAACCCTAAACCCTAATCCTAAACCCTCAACCCTAAACCTTATCCCTAAACCCTAATCCCTCAACCCTCAACCCTAATCCATCATCCCTCAACTATAATCCCTCATCCCTAATCCCTAAATGCTATCCCTATTCCTAAACTCTCAACAGACTTGATACTATACCTTAAACCCTAATCCCTTATCCCTAAACCCTCCAACCCTATCCCTAATCCTTACACCCTCCACACTCTACTTTAACCCTAATCCCTCGACCCTAAACCCTATCCCTAAACCCTTGACCCTTGAACCTCAACCCTCAACCCTTAATGTCAAACCCTAATCCCTCAACCCTCAACCGTAATCTGTCATCCCTCATCCCTAAACCTTAAACGCTATCCTTATTCCTAGACCCTCAACGGGCTCGATACTATACCTTAAACGCTAATCCCTTATCCGTAAACCTTTCAACTCTATCCTTTATGCCTTAACCCTATGATGAATAGCCTTGAGTGTAAAAAAATTTGAGTGGGACATAACGCGAGCGCGTTATAACGCGCTCGCGTTATGTCGAACATGGGAAAAGACAGGCTTGCGGGAAAAATGTAAGGCAATAAATAACGCGAGCGCGTTATAACGCGCTCGCGTTATTTCTTGCTTTGGGAATCCCAAGCCTTGGGCTTGGGATTTGCTTTGGATTTCCAACCCAAAGGCTTGGAGTGCCTTATGAACAGTCACAGACGTGTTTTTCTGTATTCTTCAAAATTTCACATAATTTCGTTCGTGCTAACCCTCAGATTTGCACGTGTTTCAAGGTTGAACAAATCGAACACATGGGTAATGTTAGGCTTTCTCTTAGCTATTTGACGATGTGATTTTTTTCACATTTTAACAATGTTAAGCCTTTCATCTTTAATTTCTTTTGTTTGTGTGTCCGTTTTTATGCAAAAACCACTGTTTGGTCTTTTTTTCATTGTAAAATAACTATTCATTCAAATTTCAAAAAAATTACATATTTAGAAACTAGACTCCATTCTACAAATATTAAAAAAATAAAAAAATGATTTTCAATTAGTTTTCAAAATTTATAGGGGTAGCACGGCCAAAATTCTGTTTTTTAGGATGTGTCCACTTTAAAAATTAGTAAAAAATCAAATATTCATCAAAAAATTATCAGAAAAATCGGGCATAAACTACATGCTATTAGCTAATTTCTCACCGAAGCGATTTTAAAAATACCAAAAAAAAGTTGACCTTTTGAGGGAGCCACAAAACATGCTATGTTATGTTTTTTTGACAGAAACAACACCAATTTCTGTGGCTCCCTCTTTTGAACCCCTTAATCTATGCCATTTTCAAAACAAAATAGTAGTTTAGAAAGTAGACTCGGAGCACTACGAACATTGTTTTGGTTGCATCTCTAAATTTTGAGTGTAACTATGCTCAATTTCTCATCCAAGGCCAGTATTTCCTGATTTCAGAAAAAAAGTGGCCACTTAAGACCCCTTTTTGGCCCCCCATCTTCTTGCACTTACCCTATGATGTGATATTCTAACCTATTGGGATGCAGACAGAAACACATTCCAGTTCCCACAAATCTCTAGAGAGTCGACCATCACTCTGTATGATATGTATCATATACTTGGGGTTCCTGTGAGAGGACGTCCTCTAGTCCTCCCAGCTAGAGAGTCCTTCGAGGACAAGGCATCCTGAGTAGACTTCATGGGGGTTAGTCACCCCAGGGATCAGATAGCAGTCTAGCTCACTTCTGTGCCTCATCTTCGTATCCCACTTCTGAGGATATTCTTGATCAGTTTGATTGCCTCTAGGTTGTCAAGAGACAAGGCCTCGACTCATTTGAGATGGTGTTGGGCACCCATAATTCATGGTATTGAGGGCACAATCTATTCTTGGGGACTGGACATCTTGGCCATGGTTTATAGGGACTTCTATCATATTTCATGATGAGGGGCTCTAGCTTTTAGCCACTCTTCCTTGATCATGACATGGATATTTGAGCACATCAGGCCCTATCATAAGCTCATTCCAATTCTAGATAGACGTTTACTGAGAGCAACTAGGTGGATGCATGTTGGTCACTTTGATGCTTCTTTACCCACTGTTGCTACTCTTACAAATGAGGACATGGTCTTCGATCCTTATCATGATATGGAGGGATCCTGCGATCATGATGGCAAGGTCAGAGAGTACTGTTGTGGAGTATCCAAGGTTTCAAATCATAATTGTCTAGTTGAGGCCCATCGTGTTGATTGTGTTTCACAGTAGTTCAGTGACAACTTTCCCCCAATGTCCACTTGCTACAGGACTGTTCAGGAGATGGGTGAGATTGGAAAAAGGTCAGTTGTTTGGACTCCTTTGACTCCTGGAGTCTTCATTACTAGATTTCTGAGAGGAGGACAGAGGGGAGGAAGAGGAACTCCTTCTCGATCACTCATTGTTGTTGTGGATTTAGAGTCCACTAACGAGCACTATGTTCCTGATGGTGATGATTCGTCAGATGAGGTCCTAACCGAGGATGCACAGGATGAGGGTCTTGATGATTCTGATGATGAAGATGATGCTCCTGACATCCCTGAGGCTCCTCCTATTGTTCCTAGACCTCCTCATTCAGATGAGGTGATGCGACAACTTGACCCTAATTGGAAGATCAGTGATCCACATAAGTTTTGTTTGTTTGTTTTTCACACTCTTGTCCTTTCTCTTTTCATGGAAAATTGACTTGTTTTTCTCTTTTGATTTGCTTTCTCAGGTAACATTAGAGAGTGGAGGGATTTTGTTCACGAGATTAATGTTGGTTTGGCCTCTCTCTTCACTAGGATGACTCGAGACCATCTTTTAGATGATCCTAGTGTGCCCCCTATTGCTAGGTGATACAGACATTTTCGCTCCTATCTACCATGGATGTCAGGAGAATACAGACTTGAAGGCCCAGATTCACACCCTTAAGGGTGAGAATTAGGTTCTTAGAGAGATGGCTCATCTTAGTTTTGGATGACAAGATGCTAGTATGACGGGGACTTCACAGTCACATGCTCACCTCACTCCCATAGGTCTCATTGAGCGATGGGTTGTATTTGTAGACAGAGGAGCCGAAGTCTTGAGGGTTCCATTGGAGGCAACCGGCCTTGATTTCCTTTCTTGAACTCCTTCCCCTTTACATGGGGAGCCTCTACTTCTTTTTGAGAGCATTTTGTCCTAGCTCTTTGATACTCTTGTATATATAAACTTCAGATGTATCTATGAAAGTTTATCCTTTTATGGTTTTCACTTATTGTATTTGTACTCATCTCTTGTGCATGCTTTGGAGGTTTGAGAACTTTGATTATGTTTGACCCTTTCAACTCTTTTAACGATGCAAGTATGATAACGATGACATGTTTTTGTAATTTTTAAGGCATATATATGAGATGCATTTTATGATATGATAATGCAGGAACACAAGAAATGCTAAAATGAAATATTTACTTCTACTAAACATCATGAGATATGATATTTGAGTTTATTGCTTTGAGACTCTTTCTGATTTTGACATGAATGCAATGTGGAACAAACAATGTGACTGCTCTTAAATACGATTTTTGATTCAGGGGATTGCAAGTTGTCCTAATATAAGAGACCCATTCAAGACTGTAAGAGAATTTTAGGACTCAAGTGGGGAGTGGGATAGGAAATGGAGCATTTTTTATTTTTGGCTTTGCTAAAGGCTAAACACTGATCCTTGTCTAGATAAGACAGTCCGACAAGCTTTCAACTTTAGATAAGTAACAAATTTTATGTTGGAATAAGGTGAAATTTAACCTTGTAAATTCTAATATTGTATTTTATTCCATTTATTATTTGTTATTTGTAATTATCCATAAGGGAATGAGGTAGTCTCATTGACAGTTGTAATTTCAGAGTTACCGGCGGCAGTTACGGAGTGACATTTACAGTTGGGAAATGTAAAAACTCATAGTAAATGAGGATAGGTGTGCTCCCTTGAGGAATATACTATTTTTGTCATGTATGACAATTGTCATGTATGACAATTGTCATAATGTTTGGTGAGTGAATCTATGATAGCTGCAAGTTGTCATAAGATTATGTGATTCTATGACGCATATGACAGATATGTTAGTTGTATATTTGCTATATTTAGCCCAAGGTTCCTATCTTGGAAAGATACTCTTTTGTGCAATCTATGACAGTTATGACACATCATAAGATGTTGTAAGAGGCCAAATTTAGTCTTGGGACTCCAACCTTTGCATGGCTATTTTTAGACAAGTGTAAGATGCTTGTAAGATGGTAATTAATGGTTACAGGTTGGAGAATCTTAGGAGAGAGAAGGTGAATGCCTGAGATGAGTTAAAAAATGTTTCTATAAGTATTTCCCATGTTTTAGTTGTTGAAATACAGATTTTAGGTACTCGGGTGTTGCTGGAATGTTGTCAGATTGAAGACTGGTGGAGAGAGTTGAAGTGTTGTTGTATTGTAAATCTTTTTTAGATTAATACAAACATTGGGCCTCTTTCTTGTGTGGAGTTTTTTGTCTGAAAGGGTTTTCTCCATGTTAAACATTGTGTTATGTGTTCATATTTCTGATTTTGCATTTCTGTGAAGCATAGTTTTGTTTCTGTGTTACAATCTCCATTAATAACACACCGTTAAAGATTGCAAAAATTTATATTGAATCAAATTTCCATTGAAGTAGTGTTGCTTTCATTTCTAACATTTGGTATCAGAGCCTGGCTAGCTTTGAATCTTGGGTGGTAATGTGGAAGCTATAGCTATAGTGGGTGATTTGATTGCATTTGTTTTGCAGATCTTGTGTTGTTATTATGGCTGCACCTATCGTTGCATCAACCTCTCAAATGGACATTGAGAGGTTCAACAGAACAGGGTATGAGTTGTGGAAGATGAAAATGGAAGATTTGTTGGAAGAAGGAAACCAATGGTTGGTTGTTCAAAAAGAGAAGAAACTTGACGATGGCTCTCAAGATGAGTGGGACAGATTGGATAAGAAGGCATGGGGAACCATCTGGTTGTGTCTTTCAGACTCTGTCCTATTGAATGTCGCAAAGGAAGAGACTGCATACAAGTTGTGGAAATGGTTGGGTGAGATCTATCAAGCCAAGAGTATCGTAAATAAACTTTATTTAAAAAGAAAATTATTTTCTATGAAAATGCGAGAAGGTGAACTAGTTGTAGAGCATTTAAATTTTTTTAATTTGTTAGTGAGTCAGCTTGATTCAGTAGATGTTGAGGTTAGTGAGGAAGATAAATGTATCTTACTTCTTTGTTCTTTACCTAAGTCTTGGGAGAATGTTATCCTTGCTATCACTGCTAACCTCGTGGATTCAAAGTTGGATGCTCTTGTTTCAGTGTTACTATCACAGGAATTGAAGAAGAAGAGTTCAGATAGTTCAAGGGATGCTCTCAGTGTCTGGGGAAGGTCTAAGGAAAGAGGACCTAAAGGAGATCGAAAAGGGGCTAAGGACAAGTCCAAGGGCTGGTCTAAGACTCCTGGTAAAAAGAACAGAGTTAAGTGTTGGAACTACGCTAAAAGAGGACATGTGAAGGAGTACAGAAATCCCAAGAAACAGTGGGAGAGTGCTTCGAATAAGTCCTCGAATGTAGGTGAAGAATTTTTAATTTCTGCATGTAATCTTGTTTCTAATGATCACTGGTTGATTGACTCGGGATGCTCATTTCATATGACCCCGCATAAGGAATGGTTCTCCTCATATGAAGAATATGATGGAGGTAATATCTCCTTGGTGACAACTCTACATATTTGATTGTCGGGAAAGGAAAGATATTGTTGTGTTTCAATGATGGGAGGATTAAAACCCTCCCTGGTGTTTTGCATGTTCCTGGATTAGCTAGAAATCTGATTTCAGTTTCAAATTTGAATGATTTGGGAATGCATGTGACATTTGACAAGCATAGCTGCAGATTGGTGAGAGGGAACTTGGTGGTAGCGAAGGGGAAGAGATTCAGGAACTTGTTTAAGCTTGAAGCCACTACAGTTTGTAATGCCTCCTATGCATCTAAGGCCACTACTGAAAATACATGTATGTTGTGGCACCGTAGATTGGACCACACAAGCAATAATGTATTGAAAACTATTAAGAACAAAAATTTGTTGGATGGTTTCTCTTATTCTGATGAGCACTTTGATTTCTATGAGCATTGTGTGTTTGGTAAACAAAACAGAAAATTATTTCCTTTAGGAAGCAATAGAGCAAAAGAGAAATTAGAAATTATTCATATAGATGTGTTTGGACATGTGGATAATGAATCTATTGGAAAATCTTGTTATTTTGTCACCTTCATTGATGATGTATCTAGATTTACATGGATTTATTTTGTGAAGCATAAATCTAAAGTTTTCACTAAGTTTAAGGAATTCAAAGTCTTAGTAGAGAACCAATCAGGTGTAAAGATAAAAATATTAAGATCTAACAATGGAGGGGAGTATTGCTCTAAGGAATTTGATGAGTTTTGTAATCATGCAGATATAATCAGACAAAAGACAACTCTGTATACACCACAACAGAATGGTGTTGTAGAAAGGATGAACTGAACAATTATGGAAAGGGCCAGAATTATGCTTAGAGATGCATAGTTGGATAAATGTTTTTGGGCAGAGGCTGCGTGTACTGCTTACTACTTGATAAATAGATCTCCTTGTAAGGCTCTTGATTTGACACCTTATGAAGTGTGGACAGGTAAGAAACCATCTGTTTCACATTTAAGGGTTTTTGGTTGTGAGGCTTTTGTTCATGTGCCTAAGGAAAAGCAATGTAAGTTGGATCCAAAGGTTGAAAAGTGTACATTCATTAGATATGGTGATAATGTGAAAGGTTATAAGCTTTGGAATCCACTAACCCACAAGATTATCTTATTTAGAGATGTTATTTTCAGGGAACTTAGAGCTATTTCTGAACCTGAGCAACCAAAAGAGGAAGAAGAAAAGGTAAAGAAGGTGCACTTTGATTTAGAGCAGCAAGATGCACCTCAGGAAGAACAGAATGATGTATTGGGGGGTAAAGAAGAAGAAGAAGATTCAAGTAGTTTTGATGAAGATGAATCTATTGTGATAGAAGAAGTTGGTACAAATGATCATGCAGAAGAATGAGTAGAGTCTCTTACTCCACCCTTGAGGAGATCCACAAGACAACGGAATCCAATTGACAGGTATAGCCCACCAAATTCTCATTGTGTATATGCTTTATTAAGTACTAATGATGAACCTAGTTTCTACAGGGAAGCTATTTCTGCAGATGATAGTGAGTCTTAGCAGCTAGCCATGCAGGAGGAGATGATGGCTTTAGACTCTAATAACAACTAGGATCTTGTTCGTTTACCCAAAGGAAGAAAGGCCATAGGATGTAAGTGGGTTTTCAAGAAGAAGTTTGGAGCAGACGAGTCATTGGAGAAGTACAAGGCTAGACTGGTAGCCAAGGGCTACTCCCAGAGAAAGGGAGTTGATTTTGGTGAGATATTCTCTCTTGTTGCTTTTGGTGGGATATTGAGCAAATGGATGTTAAGACTGCATTCTTGCATGAAGATCTTAAAGAAGAAATTTATATGCAATAGCCTACAGGTTTTGAGGTAAAAGGAAAAGAACATTGGGTTTGCAGGTTAAATAGGTCTCTTTATGATCTGAAACAGTCCCCCAGAATGTGGTATCAAAAGTTTGACTCATTTGTTTTGAAATTGGGTTTTGTTAGAAGTGAGGAGGATCATTGTGTTTACATTCATTGTGTTGATGATTCTATACTGGTTATTGCTTTGTATGTTGATGACATGTTTTTCAGCAATACTAAGGGTATGGTCAGTGAGCTTAAAGCCCAACTTTTAGGTGCATTTGAGATGAAGGATCTTAGTGCTGCAAGGTATATTTTGGGAATGGAGATCAGGAGGGATAGAGTTAACAGAAATCTTTGGTTATCACAAAGTAAGTATGTGAATACTATTTTGTAGAGGTTTAAAGTTTGCAGGACTGTAATCCAGTTAGAGTTCCTTTACCCATTGGTACTAAGCTTTCATTAGATATGTGTCCAAAGACTAAGGATGATCTTGAGGATATGTCTAATGTGCCATATGCTAGTGCTATAGGGAGTTTGATATATGCAATGGTTTGCACTAGACCAGATATTACCCAAGCAGTGGGAGTTTTGAGTAGATTTATGTCTAACCCTGGTAGACAGCATTGGAACTATGCGAAGAGGGTGTTTAAATATCTTGCAGGTACTCCTGATCATTGTTTGGTTTATTCTGGTACTGATATTGTTGATAAAACTTTGGACATATACGGTTTTGTTGATGCAGATTGGGCAGGTGACTTGGATAGTCGAATGTCCACTAGTGGCTATGTGTTTACTTTGTTTGGAGGTGCAGTGAGTTGGATGAGTAAGAGGCAGCCCACAATTGCTTTGTCCACCACAAAAGCAGAGTATATGGTTGCAACTCATGTCTTTAAGGAGGTAGTTTGGTTGAGGAGACTGTGTACAGGTATTGGTTTTGATTGCAGAATCATTCAAATTGGTTGTGATAGCCAGAGTGCTATATGTTTGGCCAAAAATCCTATGTATCATGCTCAAACTAAGCATGTTGATGTTCAGTATCACTTTGTTCGAGAGTTGGTTGCAGATGGACAGATTGAGCTAAAGAAGATAGACACTTAGGAGAATGTTGCAGATTCATTGACTAAGCCTGTGAGCATAGAGAAGTTTGTGTGGTGCAGAGAGACCATGGGCCTTGTTTCTAGTGCCTGATTATTTCATTTGATTTCCTATGGGTTGATTTACAATGTATAATGTCAAGTGGGAGAATGTTGGAATAAGGTGCCAGTAACCTTGTAAATTCCAATATTGTATTTTATTCCATTTATTATTTGTTATTTGTAATTATCCATAAGGGAATGAGGTAGTCTCATTGACAGTTGTAATTTCAGAGTTACCGGCAACAGTTACAGAGTGACATTTATAGTTGGGAAATGTAAAAACTCATAGTAAATGAGGATAGGCGTGCTCCCTTGAGGAATATACTATTTTTTACATGTATGGCAACTATCATAATGTTTGGTGAGTGAATCTATGATAGCTGCAAGTTGTCATAAGATTCTGTGATTCTATGACGCATATGACGGATATGTTAGTTGTATATTTTCTATATTTAGCTCAATGTTCCTATCTTGGAAAGATACTCTTTTGTAGAATCTATGATGGTTATGACGCATCATAAGATGCTGTAAGAGGCTAGATTTCGTCTTGGGCCTCCAACCTTTGCATGGCTATTTTTGGACAAGTGTAAGATGCTTGTAAGATGGTAATTAATGGTTACAGGTTGTAGAATCTTAAGAGAGAGAAGGTGAATGCCTAAGATGAGTTAGAAAATGTTTCTATAAGTATTTTCCATGTATTAGTTGCTGAAATACAGATTTTCGGTACTCAGGTGGTGCAAAAATGCTGTCAGATTGAAGACTGGTGGAGAGAGTTGAAGTGTTGTATTGTAAATCTTTTTCAGATTAATACAAACATTGGGCCTCTTTCCTATGTGGAGTTTTTTACCTGAAAGGGTTTTCTCCACGTTAAACATTGTGTTATGTGTTCATATTTCTGATTTTGCATTTTTGTGAAGCATAGTTTTGTTTCTGTGTTACAATCTCCATTAATAACACACCGTTAAAGATTGCAGAAATTTATATTGAATCAAATTTCCATTGAAGTAGTGTTGCTTTCATTTCTAACATTTTATAGGTGTTCACTAGACTTAGATCATAGATGGCAAGCAAGGTAAACCTGAGGTAAAGGATAAAATAGGAAAGAACAAGGGTCCTTGGGTAGAAGATGATCTTAGAGACTACTAGACCAAGCTCAACTTTGATCAGCTCATGTGTGTGATTTGTACCTTTCTTTCTCTGTTAGAATGTCACCCTTGAGGCTTCAAGCTTAGACTAATCTCCACCCAAGAGTACAGACATTCAACAATCTTCTCTCTTTCACTCTTTTTTGTATCTCTCTTTTTTTGATTTTCACTTTCTTGTATTTTCCTCACTTGATTTTTCTCATTTTTTTAGATTTTTGACTTTTCAAGAAATGAATTCTTTTGGAACTTTTGATATGCAATAATTTTGATCTCTTACACTCTTATTTTGATCACTCATTTTTTTATTCACTCAAATTTTAGATTGTTTCCTTTAGATTTTTGATCCTCCTGGTGTTTTTGCCCAGGAGAGATAAGGGGATGAGCGCCACCTCAAGTTGTTGTAATCTGTTTGAACTTCTCTAATACTAGGGAAGAATTGGGAAGGTCTACTTGCAAGCTTCCTCTGAACACTATAGGTTTGAATACTGACTTTGTTTAGACCTAACATCTTGACTCATTAAGGCTGGGATCAGTGTAAAGCTAAGAGCTAGACTTTGATTAGAATCACTAGGAATTAAGGGGGGATAATGGCGATTGTGAAAATGGGGAATCTCTAGGTCCTAAAAGGATGACGTATATCTAGGCAACCTTAGACTCCTTACTAAAAAGGAAATCTAGTACAAGAGTAAGTCACTGACTATAATGCAAGATGAATAGAATGATACTGAAATGCAAGAAACAAATTGTTTTTGACATTTTGGTTTTTTTTATTTTTTGTATTTTTATGTTTTATGATTTTTTTGGTTTTTAGACATAATATTTCTTGAGGTGAAAGGTATTGACTGTTTCACAAAATTCCTCTCCCTCCATTGTGGACAAGAGATAGGCACCGTTTCTGACATCTTCTTTGACCATGTAAGGGCCTATCCAATTGGGTCTAAATTTACATCCTTCACCACCTCTTTTATCAATCAAGTTGTCTATCCTAAGCACTAGGTCTCCCACTTGAAAAGGTCTAGGGATAACCTTCTTGTTATATTGCTTTTTCATTCTCGCTAGATAAGAATCATGTCTTTGAACAACTCTCAAATGTGTTTCATCCATCATTTCTAATTTGGCCAATCTTATTGCTCTATATTCTTTGTTGTCCAATAATCCTTGTAATGACACTCTCAGGCTAGGTAACTTTACTTCCAATGGTAATACCACCTTTGACCCAAAAGTGAGGGCATAAGGAGTTGTTCCAATTGGAGTCCTAACACTTATTCTGTAAGCCCATAAAGTTGGATATAGTTGTAAATGCCAATCTCCCTTAGAATCTTTCACGATCTTGACCAATATTGACTTCAAAGTTTTGTTGGTGGTTTCTGCTTGTTCATTTCCTTAAGGATAGTAGACCGAGGGAGAGTTGTGATTGATGTGAAATCTCTCACATAACTCTCTTACTTGTGGATTCTTGAATGATGAGGCATTATCTATTACTATCACTTGGGGGATCCTGAACCGGCAAATGATTTGATTCAATATGAATTTAGTGATTACGATCCTTGAAACTGTAGTGAGAGGCATGGCCTCCACCCATTTTGTGAAATATATTCTATTGCGGTGATGATGAATAAATGTCCATCCATCAATGGGGAGATATCTTCCCCACTAGATCTAACCCTCAAGTGGAAAAGGGCTAAGGGGTAATGATCGGATGTAAATCTCTTGTTGGTGTATGGTGAACATGAGTGTACAAGCCTGACATTTTAGACACCTCTTTATGAATTTAATCGCGTCCCCTTGTAGACATGGCTAGAAGTATCCCATCCTATATATTTTCTTGTTGTGGTATGACCACCAAAGTGTCCTCCACAAATTCTGCTATGACACTCCTCTAAGATCTTTCACGCTTCTTCCTTATCAACACATCGAAGTAACATTCCATCCAAGGCCCATCGATAGAGCACATCATCTATTAAAACATATCTTACATTGAGGACACATAATCATCTTTTTCCTAAAGGGGTCATGTTTTCTAGGTAACTCGTTAGCGAGATAGTTCATAATATCTCTATACCAATATGAAGCGACATACTTCTCGAGATCAACCACACAAATCTCTTCATCAGGGAAATCTCTGTTCACAAGTTCCTCTTGGGGAACTGGATTTTCTGCTAACCAATCTGCTATTATTTGTCCTTTGACTTCTTTTTGATAGATGTAAGTTAGTTCAAACTCACTCAACAAAGTTATGAATTAGTCAACTCTTCTTGAGAGAATGGGCTGATTTAAGAAAGTTCTCAGTTGCTCAGATCGTATCATAACTTTAGTTTCTTGATTCAATATGTAGTGTCTCAGCCTTCGGGTCCCAAAGACTATGGCTAGACATTCTTTTTCAGCTTGGGTATAGTTCTTCTCATATTCCAACAAGGTTTGACTTATGAAATAGATGGCTCTTTCTCTCCCACCTTCATCCTCTTGAGCTAACATGCATGCTATGGAGATATCAGTTCCTCTGAAGTATAAGATGAAGGGCTTGTCATGTTTTGGTGGCATCAATGTGAGTGGGATTAGCAGGAATTTCTTCACTTGTTCAAATGCATTTTCACATTCCACCGTCCAAGTAATGCCAACTTTTTTTTTCAATAACTGATTGATTCAATGAATTTTGAAAGTCATATCTGGTATGATCGTCTGATTGCGCCTAATTGTCCTAAGAAGGCTCTTATTGTTGTCTCACTCGTTGGTGGGGTTGCATTTTAGATTGCTTTGACCTTAGCTAGGTTGACGTCTATTCCTCTTCATGAAACAATGAATCCCAACAACTTCCCTAACATGACTTTGAAAACACATTTTTTAGGA
The DNA here is from genome assembly GCA_027924645.1 of Cunninghamia lanceolata. Classification (NCBI taxonomy): domain Eukaryota; kingdom Viridiplantae; phylum Streptophyta; class Pinopsida; order Cupressales; family Cupressaceae; genus Cunninghamia; species Cunninghamia lanceolata. The sequence continues at coordinate 2,621,304 of BSBN01001035.1, forward strand.
TTCAACCTTACTTTATACTCTCGACTTTAGCCTATTGAAGATTTTGTGAAGGTCCTCCACATGTCTTGGCCTTTGTTCCAACTATGCTAGAAGGTCATCAACATAAGTTTCAACTATCTTGTGGATATAATCATGGAAGATATGTGGCATTGCCCTTTGGTAGGTTGCTCCTGCATTCTTCAACTCGACTGGCATGACTATGTAACAGAAAGTTCCCCAAGAGGTGGTGAATGTCATTTTGTTTTGGTTAACTCATGTGATCTTGATCTAGTTATATCCTAAAATCCATCCATAAGAGAGAGAATCTCGTATCCTACTGTTTAATTGACAATTTGATCAATGGATGGTAAAGGAAAATCGTCTTTTTGGCAAGCTTGATTGATGTCTCTAAAATCAAGGCATATCTGAATTTTTCCATTCTTCTTCAGAATTATGACAATGTTTGACACCTAATTTGAATAGTCTATTGGTTTGATGAAGCCAACATTCAGTAATTTTTTAAGTTCCTCGTTCACCATTTTAGCCACTTGTGGCTTTATGGGCGTTGGTTTTTGTTTCATGGGTTTTGCATATGATTTTGTCACTAAATTGTGTACCACCACTTTCAGATCTAGTCCTAGCATGTCTAAATATGCCCACGCAAATATGTCAGAATATTCGATGAGGAATTCTGTGTACTCCTCCAATTCTTCATCATTTAATTCTCCTCCTAGTTTTAACATCCTAGGCTTTTCGGGTGTTCCAACATTGATGTCGATTGTGTCCCCAATTAGGGATGGGTGTCCTTCCTCAAACTTTTGAGGAGCCGATAGTAAATATGAGTTTGTTTTGATTTGGAGTATTTCTTTCTCATTCCCTAAATAGTCATCTGGATGAGGGAAGAGCATGTATCTTTTTTTGTGGTGTACTCTTGGAAGTCCATCGTAAGCATGTAAATACTTGAGGATGGCTTTGTCGTTCTCAACGTAGTCTTAGGTTGGTCTCTCTTCTTGACCCATGGTGTAATTCAGAATGTTTGCTAATTCTTCGCTTTCCAACAACGACTCTTCATCTATTGACACAACATATTTTGAATTTTGTAATTGAGCGTGTGGTGAAAATAACATGGATAACATAGCCATTGAGTCTGCCACTTGATTTTCTTCTCAGGGTATGGCTTTTATGGAGAAGTCAAAGAATTGAACCAACTTCTTGATGGTTTCTTTATAAGGTCGTAATCGTTTCAATTTTGTCTCATAATTTTCTGCAACTTGGTTGATTATTAACTCAAAATCCCTAAAGGCAGAGATCTTCTTGATCCCCATTCTCATGGCTAACATGATTCCTAGCGATAGGGCTTCATACTCAGCGATATTGTTTGTGCAAAAGAATTCTATTCTGAAGGTGAAGGGAGAACTTTTCCTTTAGGAGATGACAATATTATCCCTGTCCCTACCCCAGTTTTGCAACTAGCTCCATCGAAATGTAGGGTCCATAAACTCTGATGGTTTTGTGATTGAGATGTTTCTCCAAACTCATAAGTGGAAGTCTATTTTTCCTCTTTTTCATCTCCTTCTTTGATGATTTCAATTGTTCCAACTAAGAGGTTTTTGATATCCCATTCGTTAATACACGGAATGGCTGCTAAGCTGAACGGTGCATGGGATTTGGTGGTATGTGGATCAAAGGGGAATTCCCTAAGGTCATCCATTATTTGATAGGATATGTTGTGAGTGCTTGTATTTGCTTGGATATCTCGAGTTTCCTCTTTCTGTTTCTCTTGTATCTTTAACTTTTTGTCCTATTCTTCATGTTCCTTCTTATAGATACTAAAAGGATCGGGGTCTGCTTTAATGATGGTGACCTTTCCCAGATGATGGAAATGGATTTATTGGAAAAAAGTGGAGGTGATGGCCTTCATGGAATGAATCCAAGGTCTTCCAAGGATAATATTATATTTGGTTTCTCTGTTGATGACATAGAAATCTGCGGAGATGGTTTTACCCATCAGAGTGAGCGGTAGGTTGATTCTTCCAATTGTTTGAATGCCATGACTATCATATATCCTTAGTGTGGTAGTTTGTTGTTTGATTCCCATTTTGCTATACCCCATTCTCTGTATGAATGATATCGGTAGAAGGTTGACTGCCGATCCTTCCACTACCACTATTCTTTTTATGGTGACTTCTTCAAAGGTTGAATTTGTATATATAGAGGAGAATCCATTTTCTTACTTCCTTCATTTTGGGGTAGCTTGGAAACATAGAATGTGAAAGGAGCTGATTTCTCCTGTGTCAAACATCCTACTTCCAATACTTCCAAGAATGTCTTGTGGTGTGAGGGAGAGGCTCTCAACAAATTTATCACTTGCAAGAAAACATTTTCAGTTTGATCTGCTTGGTCTTCCTCATGGATCATAAACACTTCTTAGTTCAGTTCTACGTGATTGGAATTGTTTTGATTGGCCTTCCCTTTCTCAACTTGAGGTTCCTTCTCCTTTATTTGGGATTGGAGGAGTTAGAGGAAGTTTTGTTGTCGATCCGGGGTAAGTTTGGAGATAGTTTTATTGTATCCATAACAAGTCTTTGTTTCATGACCCTTTCTTTTGTGGAACCAACAATAAGTATTGGGGTCATATGAGGGTCAGTTTAATCCTTGATTTCCTTTTTGTCTCCATTTGTCATTACTAGGATTTCTTTTTATGACATTAACATCTTTCTCTTGAGGCATATTGGATGTGGTCTTTCCTACACCCTTGGGTATCCTAAGTTTTCCATTGGTATCGTAAGTTTTTTGACCATTGTCGATAGTGGCTTGGCCAATCCTCAAAGCACTTTCCAATGCTTCCTCATAGGACATCTTTTCTCATGTCTTTGTTAAGGGCATGTAAGAAGAGGTCGAATAGTTCTTGGTGATCCATGTTTGGAGCATTGGTTGAAGAGTAAAGGACTTGCCTCCATTGAGTGACAAAGTGGGCTACGGATTCGTTTGTCTCTTGTTTCATTGTGAGGAATTCTCTAATCCCTATTTTGGTGAGTTTGTTCATGTTGAATGCCATGACAAACACTCTGATTAGTTGTATGAACGAGTGAATTGAAGCTTCTGGTAGGTGATAGTACAAGTCCAAAGTTATGCCTTCAAGAGTTTTTTTAAATATTTTTGCTACAACCCCATCCCAAGGGAGGAGTTCTCTCATCATCGTGGTGTAAGCTTTAATGTGGGAGTTTGGATCTCCTTCTCCTTTGAATTTTGAGAGATCTAGCAATAGTCGCATGGTAGTTGCACACTTCTTATGTTTTGATCAAGAGGTTCTTTCAAATACTCAAGATATGTGAACTGAGAAAGGCACTTTGAGATTGCGGGGTTGATAGCAGTAACCCCGTAGGTGGGTTTTGAAAACCCATTGTCAGATTTGTTTGATTGTTTTGAACAGGAGGATTCCCATTCAGGCATGTGTTGTTACTAGCATTTCGTGAATAGTAATTGAGGTAGGGGGATCTTGATATGCCCCCTAGTCCTGTTCATGAGATTTTTATCTTCTTTTAGGAGTATCTTGCTCTACTTCGAGGATTCTAATCCTTTGCACTAGAGTTGCAATTAAATCTGTAGGAGTAGCAACTCTAGGTGTTTCTTCATTTCTAGGATTTTCTCTTCGAGTATTTTCATGGTGATATATTTCTTCACGTGCAACATTTTCTCTTTGCTCTTCTCGCAAGGCAATCCTTAATGCCTCTTGAGCATCTTTGGCTTCTTGCAGCTATTTTTCTAATCATTTGACTTCCTCATCAAGATGAGTACTTGATGTGCTCGTGGAAGGTTGATCAGGCTAATGTATTTCTAACCTTATCTTTCTAGCTTTATGTGGTGCATTTGGTATGGCCAGATTGTTTTCCCAAGATGGGTTGTTGAAAGATAGAGAATGCCTGGATTCTCTATGATCTTGTTCATAATCAGAATCTTCATAGTCATAAAAGTCGGTAATTGGTGCATAAGGATGCGACGGCACATACCTATCAAATGAAGGAGTTTCTAGTTCTCTTGAGGGAATATTCCCTTGGTTTAAGTCAGGTTCCATCATGTTTGGGGGTACCATTGACACCATAGAACAAATGGAATGGATGATAGTGTAGGCGATAGAAGCTGAAGCGGCTCAAGCGGCTATGAAAAGTAGTATGGAAATGTTTTGAAGCATTTGAAATTGGGACGCAAACTACAAAACCAAAAGATTCTATAATTCACGTTGGGTTCACCAAAATATGTGGTGAAGCTAATGTCATATGTGAAAATGATAATGAGATCCAAGTGATGGGAACGCAAAAAGCATAACCAAGAGGCTTTGCCTTTCACGACGGGTTCACCAAAATATGTACGCTCAAAATCGTGACTCCAATTGTCTGGGGTTGTCTGGTCAAATTTCGACATGCACACGGACCCTTCCCTCCTTGCCACAGGGTGATCCAACGTGTCACTCTCACTCTCGTGGAAGTAGCCAGTCGAGAGGAGGTGAGAAATGGTGGGGGTCTGGTTCGTTGGAGAGCTGGACTTCGTGGAGAGGGGTTGGCAAGTTTTGTGGCCTTTGTTGTTGTGTGCTAAGTTGAATGTTTCATTTGATGGTAGTTGTTGTTGAGATAACCCTATGACCTGAAGGGTCACTAGTTTCTCTTCTCCTGTTGGGGTTTCTTCTATTCCACCTTTGTGTGGGTAAGTAGTTTCTTTCGTTTATATCCTCTTGTCTCTCAATTCGTTGAATGAGTTCTCATTGTATTTGGAGTTGTCTTTGTTCTTCTATTAATAAGAGGACAAATGGATCTTGTTGTGGTAAAGTAAATGTCTCTTTCTATTTTTGTGGATTGATTTCCTCAATATCGTTGAGGATAGCCCTTACCCATTCACCTCTCACTCCTAGGCACATTCGTGAGCCAAGATAGAGGTAAATGTGTGATGACCACCCTTAACTAGACTTAGGGTTTTGACCTAGGGTTTGGTTATGTTTTGACTTGTTTTTTACCCTATGATGTGATCAAGGGTTTGGTTGAATCATTTATCGTGGTTTACCTCTTGATGGCATCAAGGGTTTGCAAGTTTGTCTGTGTCTAGGATTTTTATATGCATGAAAAGCTAAATGATATGCAAACATGTTTTTGTGTTTTTTTAGTAGTTTGGAAATGAAAAGTGTTTTTTAATCTATGAAAGGGAAATATGAATGCAAGCTAATATGACTTTTCCTAATGCAAGTTTAATCTATGTTTTTGGGTTTTCGATTGTTTTGAAGTAATCTAATCCAGAAAGGGAAATTGCTTCTTCAAATAATCTAGATCTAGGAACATGAAAATAATTATTCTAATAAGCAAGATATAACTATCACATAAAAAGCAAAGATTTACTATTCCCAAGAGTAATTTTTGGTTTTCTAATTACTATGAATTGAATAAAACAATAAAAGGAACCTGAAAGAATGAATATTTGTGTGACTCCACTACCCTTAGAAATCCTTGATGTTGGCAACCTCGAGTCCTTTTGAAGCAATGAGAAGACCTCCTGATGACAAAATGACACAAAGAAGCAAAAAGAAGCTTGTTGAAGCTTGAAAGAGCTCAATGAGAGCTTTAGTTGAGCACAATGGCATTGAATGAAGCACCGTAATGATGTTTGGTTGAACAATGTATAAAGCAAAAGACACCTTCATCCTCTAAGAGCATTAGAATGCTAATTTGGAGAGAAAAAACTGGCAAGAGTTGTGTGCACAATAAATTTTCCTCCCTTTGTGCTTGAGGGAGGGGGTATTTATAGGTTTGAGGAGTGGGATTGATGGAGAATTTAACTCATTTGATTTATGAGTAACAAGGATTGATTTGGGAGTTAATAAGGTTGATTACCCAGTGAACTCACCTAACTATGGGGTGATAAATCCATAATAGCTTATCACTTAAGAGGAATTCTAGAGATGAGAGGATGCATGATATTGATTGAGTTGTTAATTTTAGATCAAATGGAGCTAATTATGCATGTGTGGGGACATGAAATAGTCAACTCCATATTAGGCATCAAAAATCATGCGAACTGGAAGAAAAATGGGTGAAAACGGAGCTAAATTGAGTGAGAAACTCAATTTTTTTTGTGGCTGGAAACACAACAAGGTTGCCCCTTTTGTTAGTAGGGTCACCCTTGGGCAACCATGGGTCACTCGGGGGGGGACCCTAGGTCACTCAGGGGAGATCTAGACAAGAAAGGGTTTTATGAAGAACTACAAGGTGGGAAATGATAGAAGAGATGAAAATGAGGGGTTCTGCCTTCGAAAATAGGTCATTCATGTGCAAGAATCCAAATCTCCACTTGTATCTACAGGATCTCCTAGGGGAGATCTAGAAATAATAGGGGGAGATTTGGATTGGTTGATTGGAACTGAAAACTGAAAGCAGAGATGGATAAGGGGGACCTCTAGAAGGCTTCTAGGGGGTGTAGAGGATGAAAAGCATAGGGGGAAGGTGAAAAATCACCTACAAGATGCTTATAAGGCTTAGGAGCAATGTTGAAAGCCTAGAAAATGCAAATCAACAAGTGTCGCAAAAAGTGTGAAAAAACATTGCAAACGGGGAGAGAAAGAAATCGACAAAGAGGAAACAACAGAAGACAAGAAAGAAGAAACTAATTCTATTGAAGAGAATTACCACTTCTCATACATGTGGAATAAATACAATTAGCTAGAGGAAAAAATTACAAAGCATACATGTGTCTATCCTTTTATTAATAATGCCTAATACAAAAGTAAAAAATTAGGATGATGGGTCCTAACACATATATGTGGATGAATTAGGAAAACATGTCCTCTTATGACATAATGAGAACCATATCAAGTTATTTATAAATACTATTAGCCCTCAGATATTAGGAAGACACATTTCTAGCAATAAAGAAAACAAAGATCAATTAGGGGAGTTAAAAAGTAGGAATAAACAATCGCATAGGGTCAAGTTCAAAGTCAAGGGATGAATATGTGATCGTAGACCTAGCCTTGACACTAAATTCAATCCTAGATAGATTATAGATTAACACAAAATCTAAAGCTTTCATCTGACAAAGAGATCACACTTTTAAACCAAGAACAAAAAAATTCTAAAACCTTCATTAAAAATCTTTTTTTTTTAGTCAATACACTAAATACTCTATCCTCTTCATTTATTTTCAAAAAACAAGAAACACAATTATTTGATTTATTTATATCAATTGAGGGCTATTCTTAAATATCATCCACTTCAACAGTGAAAGGTCAATTTTGGCTAATAAAAATAGGACAAATATTTACCACTTTTTATTGTGAATGACATGTAAAATTGCTATTAGCTGTTTGACCATTGCAATGGATGATATTTAAGTAGAGTGTCAATTGAGAAGTTTGACTTTAGTTATATGCTTGCATGTTATTAGACCCTAGATTAAGCTTAGGGGAAGTTTATTTTCCTTTATAGGGATATCATATATTAAAACTTTGCCATTTCTTATTAAGGCACATTTACGCGGCTAAGAGTATATACTTAAGTGTAGAGTGCTTCTGGATTAAACTGTGTATGTTTTTGCTTCAACGTTTCGGATCATGCTCAATGATCCATCATCAGGAAGAGGAGAAAGTGTGGTTTGGATAGCAGACATGTCCTTAAAAAGGTTAGAGAAGGGGAAGGGTGAGGAACACAAAACGAAAGGAAGGAGGGGAAGTGTAAAAATGAAAGAAAGAAAAAGAGAAATAAGATCAACACTAAAAAGAAAAACAAAAAAATTATATATAAAAACAAACTGTGTGTGTGTGTGTGTGTGTGTGTGTGTGTGTGTGTGTGTGTGTGTGTGTGTGTGTGTGTGTCCACAAGCAAACAAAAGTAAAAATAAAAATAAAATGTATAAGACCATATGCTAGGAACTCACAATACTAACACATACATAGACCATCAATTAAAAACACACCATATGGTCTTATACATTTTATTTTTATTTTTACTTTTGTTTGCTTGTGGACACACACACACACATAGTTTGTTTTTATATATAATTTTTTTTTTTTTGTTTTTAGTGTTGATCTTATTTCTCTTTTTCTTTCTTTCATTTTTACACTTCCCCTCCTTCCTTTCGTTTTGTGTTCCTCACCCTTCCCCTTCTCTAACCTTTTTAGGGACATGTCTGCTATCCAAACCACTCTTTCTCCTCTTCCTGATGATGGATCATTGAGCATGATCCGAAACGTTGAAGCAAAAACATACACAGTTTAAGCCAGAAGCACTCTACACTTAACTCATGGACTGTGGAAAACTCATGCCTACTAGTATATACTTAGTTTTTTATTTTAGGAGCCCGTCATTACTTACGTTGCGACTTGCAAGGCCATGATATGACGTCTAAACTTTAGAACCTCCCATAAACATGGAGAAGGCGGCTCCAATACTCAATTTGATGGCCATGTTGACCACGTCCAGACCACGACTCACTTTGATTTCTTCCACACACAAGCGGACATTTTCATTCTTCAATTACGCAGGCCATCCCAAACTGACCGAAATGTCAATTTGTTCCTTGGCAAATTGGTAATCTCTGAAAAAAAATTCTACCCACGGGATTAGACTAGGGAAAAATTCTACCTACCAGATTAGACTAGTCTATTAATTCTACATGGTGTCCCCGACAATAGTCTCTATCTATGCGCGCAAACACTGTTAGAGATAAGAGATAACCCATTGCATCATCACAAGTTGGAGTATTTGCAAGCTCAGCCTGCTTTACTTCACAAGCTCGCCCTTGAAAATTCTGTCTGCCACCGAACATGGTTAAAACGTTGGCAAAGCAGGAACAACATACCATGTTCGTCAACAGCCAAGACAAGACACACCATTTCAAGGGAGTGAGAATGAGAAAATGGGGGAAATGGGTTTCCGAAGTGAGAATGCCCAATTCCAGAACCAGAATTTGGTTGGGCTCTTATGATTCCACTTACCAGGCCGCTCGCGCTTATGACTGTGCTGTGTATTGCCTCAGAGGATGCAAAGCCAAGTTTAATTTCCCCGACTCTCTGCCGGAAATTCCGTCGGCCTCTTCACTATCTCCCGTACAAGTTCAATCTGTGGTGGCCAAATTTGCCCTGCAAGAACTCCGGCAGGCGCCGGATGACACTGCCGTATTTTCTGCTCCGCAATCCCAGTCTTGTATGGACAAGCAGCAGATTTTGGAGGAGCAGGACTTGACACTGTTGGATTCGCTTCTTGGGGATATAGAGCAGCCAGTCTCTCAATTTTGAGGATTTTCATTTATTTTTCCATGCTTCAGGAAGAACAAGGAGGGCTTTTCTCGCAGCAGACGGAAAACATGTGAGAGTTCTGAATGCAAGTAGAAATTCAAATGACCATATTTTGTGGTCGGGTTTGTGTTGCTGAGCGCGAAACTTTACAGCGTTCTGGAACACTACACTTCTTTGTTCTTTCCTCAATATAAATATTAAATCAGAATGGTCATGTATAATACGTATATTCACACAATTTTTATCATCGGTTTTGTTTTTAAATAGGGAATCATATATGTAATATTGTCAATCAAGTAGATAATACAAGATGCAGAATATAAATTCCTTTACTATCATGTTAACTTAAGTTGTTATTGGAAAATAATTACTAGCACTTGAACCCATAGGAGGTTCAAGGAATATGCCGATAGGAACAACCCACGAGTTCAGAAAATTTTCAGGCATGATTTTTTTTTACAGTGTGAGACAATTCTGAGCACTATAATACTTACATATAAAAGCTTATAGGCTAATGAAAAATACAAATTTTTGCAGTATTTTGTTGTCAATTATATATAACTATAAAATACAAACTTCTTCAATTCCTCCATTATTATAATTATCAAACATATGTTTGTCGTTGGTTTGACTAAAATGGCAAAATTTCCTTCTTGATAAACACTGTAATCTACATATCAAATTAGATACAACTTAAGTTATTCAATAATTCAACAGTACCGATAGAAAACAAAGTAATAGAACACTTCAACCAAAATTCGCAGACGATTTTGGTTTCACATTTTGGGGCACCGTCAAATGTTCATATTTAGTAGTTAAAAACATTCAACTACAAAGTTCAAAGTTGTCCTCACACGTAGCTTTGCAAGCTGATTAAGGATGCAGTCGAAGCAGAGAGGAAGGCGATCAATGGGCACTGCAATTGTTAATTGAATATCATTTCTAAAGCTACACCAAGACAAAAGGTATAAGTAATATGCAAAGGGCGCCGAGTTCATTTAAAAATATAAGCCGATGAGAAGGTGCAACGAGCTCATTTGAAGATAAAAGGTGATGGGAAGGTTTTAAGCTTTGATGATGTGAGAGCTGTTGCGATGCGTTTACATTGTTTCCTGCCTGTAGCAAAAGGAAGGCACACTTTACATTCTTACTTGCCTACCATGACTGATTGTTTGTGAATGCAAAGCTTTGACCAACATCTGCAAAAGACCTTTGCTTTTGCTCAGTATGGATCTCACATGTGAGAAAGCCAAAAGTTGGAGGAGTCGATTGTTTATAGACCCACGTGGACAGAAGTTGGAGATTAAAAGCTTTTGTTATCGACTGCCAAAAAGCTTTTGTTGCCGACTGCCGAGGAAAGCACAACAACACGAAGACTAGGTGTCAATTACTTTTTTATTTTTTTATCTGTTTCTATGGCATAATGTTGTGATATAAGCATTTTTGAGAAAACATTAGTTATTTTAACAACAAACAACTACATATATTTTTTTTGAGGGCTAAGAGTAATGAAAAACATGTTCAAGGGTAGTTTGTAACGAAGAATTTGTTTTTAGAATTTGTGAAGTTCTTTATTTGGGAGGAATTTCTTTTGGTGTGTAATGGTAAATATAGTAGGAGCATCAAGTTTGTTGATTCCTATTTTTGATGGGATTAATTTTGTTTATTGGAGTACATGTATGCAAACAATGTTAAAATCTAAGGATTTGTGAGATATTGTTAGTAGAGGGTATGAAGAACCCGATGATATTAATGCATTAAACAATCAACTGAAAGGAGAACTTAAGGTGAATGAGCAAAAGGACAATGGAGTAGTATTTCTAATTCAAGGTGCACTAAGTCAATCAAAGAAGAACTAAAAACATCATCCTCCAACTCTTCTGCTGGACACTAATGTTGACAAGATGACAACAAGGCCCCATGATAAAGTTAACTATACCCTAATGACTCAAGTTATACAAAATAATGAGTTAGAGAATTTTGTTGAAGCTAGTGAAAAAGAAGAATGGGTTGCAACCATGAAGACTAGTCAAATGGCATCCATTGAAAGAAATGACACTTGGGATTTGCTTGAGTTGCCCCTAGTAAGGAAGTTGTAGGTACAAAATGAATATATAAAACTAAGTACAAATTTGATGGAAATATTGACAAACATAAGGCTAGCTTGGTTACAAAAGGGTACACTCAATAGAAAATTATTGATTATACTAAAACTTTTGCTTGTATAGCATAGATGGATATTGTTAGGCTGTTTTTGTCTTTAGCTGCTCAAAATGGTTGAACTATTTATCAAATGGATGTTAAGAGTGCTTTTTTGAATGGTAATATTGATGAAGAGGTTTATGTCACTCAACCTCAAGGTTTTGAAACACCTTCCAAAGAACATTTTGTTTACTTGTATGATCTTAAATAGGCACCAAGAGCATGGTACTCTAGAATTAATTCCTACCTCTAGTTATACTTTCAGTCTTGATTCTACAATAATTTCTTGGAAGACCAAAGAATAACCCATTGTATCTCTTTCTACTACAAAGTTTGATTACAAAGTCGCCACTTTCACTTCTTGCTAGGTAGTTTGCTTGAGGAGATTGTTACAAGATATTGTGAAAATTAGAGTACTAGTCAGATGAGTAAGAATCCAATATTTAATAGCAAAACTAAGCATACTAACATTCAACACCACTACATTTGAGAGTTGGTTCAACAAGGCTTAGTTGAACTTGTATATTGTCCTATAGAGGCACAACTTGTTGATATCTTCATGAAGCCTCTTACTAGTGATCGATTCTAGACACTTGAGATTTTCTTTGTGTTGTTCCCAATATTCATTACAAGGAAGAATTGATAGACTAATGAATTTTTTTTTTCAATGTTCATTATGGGGGAGAATGAAGGAATAATGAGCATTGTATTGTTTAGTTTAATTTTGGTTAGTTATTTGTTAGTAGATAATGTAGTAGTTAGTTTAGAGATTTAGTTGCTAGTTTGTTCTTATATATGTACATTATCTTCCTCAAATGAATCAAATAGAGATTTGGAGAGTTTTCTACCATTTTTGCATTGTATTGTTGTTGTTTGGATAATCTGTAAATCATCATTTTGATTTTCCCCCTAAATACCTTCATACTAATGTGCTCAAGTTATTCTATTAATAGTGTGGAGAGTGAAGAATATGCATGGGCAGTCAAAATAGATGTAATACCTAGAGCTACTCAACAAAAGGGCAACCTAGATATCTTTGTTTTCCTCCATTTTGAAAGCATTTTCTATGCTCATCCACCATATAAATTTTCTCTAGGTGATTGCTGTCATATCTATAAGCTTTTTTTTTTTAAAAAAATCACTATATAGATATATACCCATAAACTGCAATTTAAATGTTTGATGTCTTTTGAAATGACAAACATGTATATTTTCTTTTGAAGAGAGAAATCATTTTTTTAGAGGTTTTGAAGTATGTAGAAAGAACATGCCAATCACACTATCACTTGCAAAACATACCAGAGATGTTACATCCCTAATTTTTGACTTGCTATACTTTTACTTTTTACTTGGGCATAAGTAAATTTGTTGTATTGTTATAGATTTATGACAGGATATGACATGGAATTATATTGAATATCATTTATGAAATCATGCAAATAATTATGTTATTGTCAATTTAATATCTATATGATGAGATTTGATTTACTAGTTGAATTAATTGAATAATGATGCACTGATCACATATTGTTTGATGACAAGTCAAACAGGATTACAAGTTATCAACTCTCAGAGAAGAGAGAGAGAGTATCTTTCGAGAAGAGAGATATAGACCTTGGAATACGAGTGGACTATTTGCCAAACGAGTTTAGTGTTAAACGATAATGTGAACCAATGAGTCACGTATGAGGTAAGTCTTGTCTTGCTAGTTACTTTCGAATCTAATCGACAGGTAGTCGATATCTTGATTATCATCTAGTCAAGTCGATGGTGAGTCGACATAGTTGTTTGTAAAGTAAACAACGTCATAGACGTAAAATGATTGTGTTATTCTTCTTGTGTCACTTGAGGTTTTACTGTCACTTCTTAAACGTCCAGACATTCTCATCAAGTTTGATGACGTGAATATTGTTGACGGATTGTGATGGGGAGGTAAACTCGACCCATTCACATCATCAAAAATTCTTAGTGATCAAAATGGGACAAATAGAGGAGTTTTTAACAACGTCGGGTAGAGGTTTTTCACAGCTATGTGATAGCTAAATGAAATCTAAAATCTTGTTTTGTGTTATGCCCAATCCGTCGTGAATGTCGTAAAAACGCCTTGGACTTATGTTGTGAACTCTTTCCTTTTTGGAGATCGATGGACGTCAAATTAGAGACCTAGGTGTGTTTTAACCTTTGTCGTAATGTAAAGGAATATGCTAAATTATATAGTTATATTTTAATAGACATTGAGGAATTCCTTTATTCTTGTCTATTGACGGAATCGATTTGAAGTTCGAAGAGGAACACTTTTTAGTTCTTTTTATGATGTCTTTTCTTTTGAATAACTCTTTTTGTGCTCTAGTTATAGACCACCATGTAGTTATCAACCAAACTATTTTTTCTAAGGTGGCAATCGTCTATACTCGTGGTCGGTTTAGAGTATGGGGATGTTTTTATTATTTAAATTTGCCACCTCATAAGAATCTGAGCCCCACTTTTATGAGTAGTGGCGAATTATATGGTTTTGTGGCCCTTAACTCATGAGTGGTGGATGGGTTGTTAAGTTTACCAACCGCCACCTTGCCTTGTGGAGCTCCATTTGGGGAGTGGTCGCTTAAGGATAGGAGTTGTTTTTGCATGCCGAAATGGATTCCCATCTTGATAGGCATGGTCGGTAGTATGGTGAGCACATTTTATTCCTTTGCTGTGGGCAGGTATTAGTAGGGAGGACTGTGTTAAGTCAAGGGGGGATGTTTTTCCATCACTTGGGTGATTCCTATCGGTGTATTTCAGGGGGGAAGGACAGCAGTATTGTGATAGGAGAAATTAGAAAAGCATTGTGTTAGCAGAGGTTAGAGGAGCATCAACGTAGTCTAGAAAAGAAAATGATAGAATAGGAAAGAGCGGGATTACTGTGCAGAGGGAGACCATGGTACACTGAGTTGGAGACGTCGTGAACTACCATTCATCAACCCTAGAGGAAGATTGGAGATCTTCTGCAAGGACAAACCAGGAGCATTTAGGACGTGCTTGGCAGGGAAATAATCCTATGTCCCCACAGGTTTAGAAAAGCTCATATTATAGTTATTATTTACCTCTGTGCATTATAGATATGAGTCTATTATTTTTTGTTGGGTAATGATAGCACATTGAGACCCAATATAAGTAACTTTATGATTTGCAAGAACTTATTATCAAGGAGGAAAATGTATGTGTTAGTAATCAATGTATGACTTAATCCAAGGTCAAAGTGTAGCAAGATTTAATCTTTCATGAGAGAAGTATTAGTATAATGACTGGGGCTAGATGAAAGACTGAATATTTGATATTTGTTTAAATATTGATCTCCTTCAAATCCTAGATTACGTGTTACTAAAATCCTAGTTTTTATAGTTATTCTAAACTGATTTTAACAACAATCGGTTAAGATATTTATTTCAAACCAAGACAATTAACCAAGTTGGGTATCTATTTAAACCGTGTATATCATGAGAGGTATAAGTAAGTAACTTGAGGAAGACTAAAACCGTGGATAAAACTTGAACAACTCCTCATAATTTAGTTTATTTCTAACCAATCTTTTAGTCAAGAAACTCCAAAAGATATTGACATTGAATACTACCCAAGGAGGTTTTATCTATTTTACTCATCAAACTAGCACCCCATTGTTCTCACATATTGAATGGGTTTGATCTTTAGTTTCAAGTGTCAACTTTCTATTATTATGATAATAGGGATATGGTTAAGATAAGAGCCTAAGTTTGTTAACGTAATACCTTGTTATGACAAAGGTAAGGTTATTGATATGAGAAAGTATCTTTTATGTTCTTAAGTATTATTGAACCATATCAAATGGTCTAGGAAGTCTATAAGCCTTTATTATCTTAATTTTGTGACCTTATTGAAAAACAATAGGTTTATGTTATGATTTGGGTTGTAGAAGTTTAACCCTAGTTTCAACCAAGAAGGGTTAGAAAACTTTTATATGAAAACCTAAAGTTGATTTAGACAACATGTCATGGTCGACCTGGATAATTTGAAAACCATAAATGAATTATTATGCTTTAAACTAGTCTTTATAAAGTATGTTATAGTCTAAAATGATATGGCTTTGTATTGTGGAAAAAAAAACCATTGTCTTGTGATTTCACCTAAGTCAGAAAGACTAGATTGGAGTTATATAAAACTCTTTAGTTAAACCTTAACTTGACCCAAATGTGGTATTTATTTATATTAAATCGTTGGGATCGTTATATAGATCATGATTGAAGGGACGAGTACCCTAACAATGTATAATTATTCTTACTTGCAAGAAGGGAATTAGATTCCTAGACTACATTGCTTAACCTGGGTAAGGTTATCATCTTAGTCATAATTAATCTATCTATATCTATTATGAGACAATAAGTCATGGACCTCAGGTATTGCAATGATGCAATGAGAGTCCTTGTAAAGAAAGAAAGACGAAAGAAAAAGTCTATGGATTTTAGACAAAGAGAGAAAACATGTATTGGGTCGGGAAGACTAAATTGTTGAAATCATCATGACTTCATAAGATAAACACAGTTGACCAAGTCAAACTATAGGAATATGATAGTATCCAAGTCAAGTTGGAGTGGGTGAACATTACGACAACGTTCATTGCGAATGTCAGTTTTTATTGAAAACTATGGCCATAGTAATGCATAAGTCTCTGCATGTATTGTCGGTTCACTATATCTGGATTGCACATCCTATTAGGAATCATACTTAGCTGGAGGGTATCTAGGGTTGTATGATAGATAGAGTTGTGTAAAATACAACACTATGTACTCAGAAAGGCAAATTACCACTGGTCACCTTGGTCTATACTTCTCGTGAAGGGTAGGGCCACTTCCTATGTGGAAGATGTGTGGGAGACCACCAGTCTGTGGTTGGAGGTAAATCACTGGAAAGATACTCTCTCTCTAGCAGAAGACATGCCAAGGCTTGCAATAAAGATGTCAGATTTTCGGATGCAGTATATCTTTGAGACTTGTGTTTCTTGAGACTAAGTAAAACATTATCTGATTCAAGTATTTATAATTGATTTACTTTTGTAAACATTGTACTTGAGAAAGACAATACAGATTATGGTATTTGTAATGAGATATCTTGTAATTGTAGTTACTCGACTATATGTTGAATAAAAGAAAAAAAAATTCTGTCTCATTTTTACCTTGTAAATTTACTTTATGGTGAATTTTTGGTTTTTACTAAGTTTTTAGAACGTGGATGTTACAAGAGATCAACAAGTAGATGTAACAAAATCCCACTAAAAATGCAATCATTTTACATAAATATATATCATGTGTGTCAAAATTAGACGAAATCTAAGGAGGAAAGAAAACCTTTGCTCTATTTATTTGAGTCAAGCAACTCATCTTGGAAGGGGGTATAACTCTTGTTATTCTTATTCCTTAACCAGATTATTTTTTGTTCCATGGGGGTTTGATTGAATCGTTTATCATGGTTTACCTCATGATGGTATTGAGGGTTTGCAAGTTTGTCTATTTCTAAGGTTTCTATATGCATGCAAAGCTAAATGATATGAAAATGTGTTTCTGTGCTTTTTTAGTATTTTGGAAATGAAAAGTGATTTTTAATCTATGAAAGGGAAATATGAATGCAAGCTAATATGACTTTTCCTAATGCAAGTTTAATCTATGTTTTTAGGTTTTTGATTGTTTTGAAGTAATCTAATCCAAAAAGGGAAATTACTTCTTCAAGTAATCTAGATCTAGGATTATGAAAATAATTATTCTAACATGCAAGATCTAACTATCAAGGAAAAAGCAAAGATTTCCTATTCCCAAGAGCAACTTTTGGTTTTCTAATTACTATGAATTGAATAAAGCAATAAAGGAACCTGAAAGAATGAACATTTGTGTGACTCCACTACCCTCAAAAATCCTTGATGTTGGCAACCTCGAGTCCTTTTGAAGCAACGGGAAGACCTCTTGATGACAAAATGACACAAAGAAGTAAAAAGAAGCTTGTTGAAGCTTAAAAGAGCTCAATGCGAGCTTTGGTTGAGCACAATGGTGTTGAATAAAGCAGCGTAACAATGTTTGGTTGAACAATGAATAAAGCAAAAGGCACCTTCGTCTTGTAAGACCAGTGGAATGTTGATTTGGAGAGAAAAAACTGGCAAGAGTTGTGTGCACAATGAATTTGCCTCCCTTTGTGCTTGAGGGAGGAGGTATTTATAGGTTTGAGGAATGGGATTGATTAAGAAGTTAACTCATTTAATTGATGAGTT
Source organism: Cunninghamia lanceolata (assembly GCA_027924645.1). Classification (NCBI taxonomy): domain Eukaryota; kingdom Viridiplantae; phylum Streptophyta; class Pinopsida; order Cupressales; family Cupressaceae; genus Cunninghamia; species Cunninghamia lanceolata. The sequence goes on from BSBN01001035.1 coordinate 2,639,027, forward strand.
AACACGGATTGATTGGGGAGTTAATAAGAAGATTACCCAGTGAACTCAACTAACTATGGAGTGATAAATCAATAATAGCTTATCACTGAAGAGGAATTGGAGATGAGAGGATGCATGAGATTTATTGAGTTGTTAATTTTAGATCAAATGGATCTAATTATGCATGTGTGGGTGCATGAAATAGTCAACTCCATATTAGACATCAAAAATCATGCGAACTGGAAGAAAAATGGGCAAAAATGGAGCCAAATTGAGGGAGAAAGTCAAGTTTTTCCATGGCTGGAAACACGATAGGGTCACCCCTTTTGTCAGTAGGGTCACTCCTGGGCGACCATGGGTCACCTGGGGGAGATCCGGGCAAGAAAGTGTTTTCTAAAGTACTACAAGGTGGGAAATCATAGAAGAGAGGAAAAGGAGGGGTTTTGCCTCTGAAAATAGGTCAGTCATGTGCAAGAATCCAAATCTCCACTTGCACCTGCAGAATCTCTGAGGGGGATCTAGAAATAATAGGGGGAGATTTGGATTGGTTGAGTGGAATTGAAAAATGAAAGCGGGAGATGGATAAGGGGGGCCTCTAGAAGGCTTCTAGGGGGTGCAGAGGATGAAAAGCATATGGGGAAGGTGAAAACTCACCTACAAGATGCTTACAAGGTTTAGAAGCAAGGTTGAAAGCCTAGAAAATGCAAATCGACAAGTGTCGCAAAAAGTGTCGAAAACCATCGCAAATGGGGAGAGAAAGAAATTGACAAAGAGGAAACAACACAAGACAAGAAAGAAGACACGTTATCAAGAGGTTTGCTACTTAAAGGACATTATTTCACACTTACATGTACATGACAAGGATTAAAATCATCTAGGGGTCCTTGTGGAGGTTGTGCGTGATTTTTGTGCTTACATATTCGCCCCCTCAGGGACGATAGTCTACATGAAAGGTAGGTACCGTTCCTGAACTAGGCCTTACATGTTGTCAATTTTCCTGCAATTGTACCTAAAATAACTAGTATTAGTCTGGTATTTAAATGTATCAAAACGAAAAAATGAAAACTGAAATGACAAACTTACCATGGATCATTCGAGTTCAACTAGTTGTTTGCCTTTGTCAGTTTGGACTTGTAGGAATGAATACACGTGAAAAAATGCATGAAAGGGATCCATAAAAGCAAAGAACTAATATAAAAAGGTACAAATGAAACTAAGCTAAGGGAAAACAAGGTAAGTCAAATTGTAAGATCAGAGCAAAATGGTGATGGAATCTATCGTGTGAGCAGTTGTTGGAAAGGTATCATTGAGGAGATAACAAAGATGGCCACCTCTTCTTCAGCCATGGAGAATCGGGTACTTAAACAGTAAAAAACCCTTCTCTAAACCCTAGTTTGAATTTTGTGAAAATCTCTTGAAATTGTCTATTTTTGTCAATTTTTCTTGTTGCATTGTCTCTATTTCATCATTTAGAGTAAAATAGTTTTTTTTGTTTTCTAAAATCGATCAAAAAATGAGCTTTTTAGAGAAATTTTTGACTGAGGGATCTCTCTCTAGGGTCATCCATTTTGTCAATCAGGTCACCTGAGGGAGATCTTGTTTGATAGCAAGGTCACCTGGGGGAGATCCTGCAAAACACCTGGATCACCTAGGGCAACCCTGTTGGGTTGATTTTGATTGAAATTTCATGTTGTTTGACACTTGTTTCACTTTGATTTGACTTGTTTTATCTAATATATTCACTTGTTTATTGCAATTTTGAAGGGTTATACACTTTTTTTTGTGTAAGGTTTTCTGCAATTTTATGAATTTTAGGGATTTTTACGAGTTTACGAGATGTAATCTAAAGTTCTTCTTTGATCTTGCAAGACATGCATATCCGATGGAATGTCTGCCGAAAGTAGGGGTGGCTTTTAGCAATGTTTTCTTCACTCAGTAATGAGGATCATACCATTTTGAGGCGAGCAGGTCTAGGTAGAGTTTGTCACGTGCCTGTTATTCACCCTGTGTCTAGTATATGATGTGATATTCTAACCTACTAGGATGCAGACAGAAACACATTTCGATTCCCACAAATCTCTGGAGAGTGGACCATCCCTCTGTATGATGTGTATCATATACTTGGGGTTCCTATGAGAAGACGTCCTCTAGTCCTCCTAGCTAGTGAGTCCTTCGAGGACAAGGCATCCTGGGTAGAGTTCATCAGGGTTAGTCACCTTGGGGATCAGACAAGAGTCTAGTTCACTTCTATGCCTCGTCTTTGCATCCCACTTCTGAGGATATTCTTGATCAGTTTGATTGCCTCTAGGTTGTCAAGAGACAAGGCCTCGGCTCATTTGAGATGGTGTTGGGCACCCATCATTCATGGTATTGAGGGCACAGTCTATTCTTGGGGACTGGACATCTTGGCCATGGTTTATAGGGACTTCTATCGTATTTCGCAATGAGGGGCTCTATCTTTTAGCCACTCTTCCTTGATCATGACATGGATATTTGAGCACATCAGGCCCTATCATAAGCTCATTCCGATTCTAGATAGACGTTTATTGAGAGCAGCTAGGTGGATGCATGTTGGTCACTTTGATGCTTCTTTACCCACTGTTGCTACTCTTCCAAATGAAGACATGGTCTTCAATCCTTATCGTGATATGGAGGGATCCTGGGATCATGATGGCAAGGTTAGAGAGTATTGTTGTGGAGTATCCAAGGTTTCAAATCGTAATTGTCTAGTTGAGGCCCATCATGTTGATTGTGTTTCACAGCAATTTAGCGAGGACTTTCCCCCATTGTCCACTTGCTACAGGATTGTTCAGGAGATGGGTGAAATTGGACAAAGGTCAGTTGTTTGGACTCCTTTGACTCTTGGAATCTTCATTACTAGATTTCTGAGAGGAGGACAGAGGGGAGGAAGAGGAACTCCTTCCGATCACTCATTTTGTTCTGGATTTAGAGTCCACTAATGAGGACTATGTTCCTGATGGTGATGATTTGTCAGATGAGGTCCTAACTAAGGATGCACAGGATGAGGGTCTTGATGATTCTGATGATGCAGATGATGCTCCTAACATCCCTGAGGGTCCTTCTATTAGTCCTAGACCTCCTCATTCAAATGAGGCGATGCGACAACTTGACCCTATTTGGAAGCCGAGTGATCCACATAAGTTTTGTTTGTTTGTTTTTTTGCACTATTGTCCTTTCTCTTTTCATGGAAAACTAACTTGTTTTTCTCTTTTGATTCACTTTCTCAGGTAACATCAGAGAGTGGAGGGATTTTTTTCATGAGATTAATGTTGTTTTGGCCTCTCTCTTCACTAGGATGACTCGAGACCATCTTTTAGATGATCCTAGTGTGCCCCCTGTTGCTGGGTGACATGGACATTTTTGCTCCCATCTACCATGGATGTCAAGAGAATGCAGACTTGAAGGCCCATATTCACACCCTTAAGGGTGAGAATTAGGTTCTTAGAGAGATGGCTCATCTTAGTTTTGGATGACGAGATGCTAGTATGACGGGGCCTTCACAGTCACATGCTCACCTCGCTCCCATAGATCTCATTGAGCGATGGGTGGTATTCGTAGACAAAGGAGCCGAAGTCCTGAGGGTTCCATTGGAGGCAACTGACTTTGATTTGCTTTCTTGAACTTGTGCCCCCTTGCATGGGGAGCCTCTACTTCTTTTTTAGAGCATTTTGTCCTAGCTCTTTGATACTCTTGTATATGTAAACTTTGGATGTATCTATGGAAGTTTATCCTTTTACATGGTTTTCACTTATCATATTTGTACTCATCTCTTGTGCATGCTTTAGAGGTTTGAGAACTTTGTTTGATTATGTTTGACCCTTTCAACTCTTTTAATGATGCAAGTATGATAAAGATGACATGTTTTTGTAATTTTTAAGGCATATATATGAGATGCATTTTACGATATGATAATGCAGGAACACAAGAAATGCTAAAATGAAATATTTACTTCTACTAAACGTCATGAGATATGATATTTGAGTTTATTGCTTTGAGACTCTTTCTAATTTTGACATGAATGCAATGTGGAACAAACAATGTGACTGCTCTTAAATACGATTTTTGATTCAGGGGATTACAAGTTGTCCTAATATAAGAGACCTGTTGGTTTTTCTTCTGAATCAGCATTAGGGTTTGCCAGTTCTAATGCACAGGCAGATTCAGCCAACTGAATACAGGAGGTTGCGTGAGCTCCTCCCCTTCACTTCTGGTTCTGCCGCACCAAGGTGGGTGTCCCTATTTGATAAAAGTATAACCTTGACTAGCTCAATGACAGAAGGATTTAACTTGACGGCAACAGGCAGAATGCTCTCATGTATGGACCAAGATTTGTGTAACAAATCACAAGGTTGGCAACATTCTTGGACATAATGTCTAGTTAGGTATGAGAGCATGCAGAGGTTCCTAATCCTAATCCTACAACTAACAGGTGGAAGTGATGAGATGGGTTGAAATGGTGTTTGGAGTGATGGGACTTTCCTAGACCCATTGAACAGACAAATTCCCAAACCAGTGCCTTATCTGGGCAGCAGAGTCATATCTAAGACTGTAAATGTCTCCCCATGACAACATGAATTCATATCCAGAGGACCTAAGAATAATGCTACTACCTGACAGCAACATGTCCAAGAAAGAGTATCATTAATGATCATGCTTAACAGATCCTATGATGCAATCTATTTCCCTTTGTATCTGATCAAAAGCCTATTTAACCACTCCTTGAGCAGATGCAATAAATCAGACACACAGTATGCATACACTGAAAAACTTGGAAGTCCTTGACAACCTTGTTTGAAAGGAAAATAAATGACATACAGGAGACAATCAGAAACAATACACACACAGGTGTTTTTCATTAAAATCAATCTGCATAGAAGGTCATCACAGAGAAAATCATCATTTACAATCCAAGATAGATTAGTACACCAGACTAAGGACCGAGTCTGTAGCAAAAAATGCCTTTCAAAATGTGAACACCTTATGTTCAGAGTCAGAGCCGAAAGCCCAAAAAACGTCCAACCCCTAAAAAGTAACACAGCCAAAACCATTTATACAGAACTGCGTACATTCAACAATTAATTACATGGCCAAAAGTCAAAAATCTGCCAGATACATCCATCAGAGGGAATGGCGCTCAGAAGTCATCAATGCAGTAGACAAGGGAGGCCTCGAGCCTTGCACCACCATCTGGGAGTCTTCATTCACAATCGGGCAGTTTAATCACTTGTACCATTGCCCATACTCCTGCTATAGTCGCCATTGATGGCCCAACAACCCGCAGCCATCGAGAAAACTATCGCTGCGTTTAAATGGAAGTTTCCCGCCAAAACGCCCTCTTCGCAGGTTCAAACTACACAGGGGAATAATCCCACATGCACGGTGCCGAGACCACACTAGCACTTTATAAACATAGCTGCATGCATAATAGGTGTCGAGTGTTTTGCCGCGCTCGACACACGACCCTTCACCAAAAGCCCATCAGCCAAATCTACACCATCGGGTTGCCCCAAAAACCTCTCGCCGATCTCAATCGTCTCACCGACGACACCTCCGCAAGCCTCTGTCGGCTAGACATAGTCTATCGGCCAGCCCAAAAGCTTCCTTGGCCGATAGACCAACTCTCCCTAATGGCCACCAAAACACCCTCGTCGGTGAAACCTCCATTGTCGGCCCAACATCTGCCCATTCACCCGACAGTGTATGTCATGCCGATGACCACTCCAAATCCCTTGTCGCCAAGACATAGACCATCAGCACACCAATGAAAGCTCCCACCGACCTCAAAAATCCTGCCGATGCCTACCTTCGCATTCCCCATCAGCTAGAGAAACGCCATCGGGCCAACACATTCCATCCCTGCCGACACAGCCAGTCACACCAACCACCACACCATACTCAGGTCCTCGGCGAGACACACACCATCGGCACAACAAAAAAGATGCTTGCCGATACGTTGAGTCACACCGACGCAGCAACGAGCCACACTCTGCTCCACTATCGGCCAAACACTCTCCATCGGCAGACCACAAAGCACTGCCCCCGATAGCCAAGGTCACTCTAATGACCGAACTCCTCGCTCCCATCGGCCAGACACACATCATCGGAGCAACTAAAAAAATACTGGCCAACACCCTCAGTCACACTGACGAACACCTCCCTAAAGCCTCCAACTTCCACATCGGCCAGAGAAGACCCATCGGCTAAGCACAAATCTCCCTCGCCGACACACATTGTCATACCGATGAACACAACGCCCAAATCCCCATCGGCCAGAAAAATGATATCGCAGAGGTCAAGACCCCTCTGCCAATAGCAAAAGTCTCGCCGACGGTCCACTCCATACTCCCCTGTCGGTGTGACCCGCGCCCATCGGCGCCACAAAAAATTGCTTGGCCGACAATACTATTCTCGCCGATAGATATCCATCAGCCAAACAAATGCCATCGGCCCAACATGAAACTCCTTCGCTGATAGCACAAAGTCTTGGCGATGGAAGAAGATATGACTGCTACCATCATGATCGCCAAGACAAATACAAACTCATGCCGATGGAGAAAACATGAAGACCACATCCTCAAGAACTATGATGCAGATGCTGAAAAACACTGAGGGGCCCCAAAACTTAAAATTTTTTGGATATTTCGGGATGGTGCCTACATGAAAATTGCTTGAAAACTGTCAGTAAATGCAGGCACCAACAGTGGCTCTGATTGGGGACGTGTAGGTGCAAGACTGCAGCGAGAACCCCAGATCTCTGGGATGCAGACCAGTCCCCTATCCATTGGGCACAGAATCAAACTTGCACCAATCTACATCACCAAACACATTATTTTAAAATAAACATGGTGGCCCATGGCCACCAAAAAGGACAAACCAGACTTTTCCTTTGTCAAACACCTGATTTTCTTTTGATTTCTTCAAATGAAGCCTAAAAGCATTCAACTGTCTGCAGCAAGCCCCTTGGCAATTATTTGTGCTGCTGCTCATTTCTTTTTCTTCAACAAATCTACAGCTAGCTTCATCAGCATATATAATTATCATTTGTAGAATGTCATCATCATATGAGTCACTGATGTTGCTTGGAAAAATAACAGACTCACATGAAACAAATGAATCCACATTAGAATTTTGCCCTTCCTCAAAAAATAAGAGATCCTCTGTATCAAACATGCAATATTCAGGCACAAGCAACATCTCATAATCAAATTTATCTTGATGAACATACAGATATCCATCATCATCATGCATGGCAGTTTTGTCATTAATGTCCACCTGAAATGTCTCAAGAGAAGGCATAAATAACTCAGAATGTAGCCCTACACTGAAAGCTTCATAGTCACCCCTGCAATCAACACTATCCCCAATTGTATGAGCACACACATCTACAATTTTCCCATCCACCTCTGAATAGTGACCTTGTTTTTTATCTTCACTAGTGCCCTGATAATCAAAAGCAAAGTTTTCAACCTTTGCACTATGAAGGTGGCCAAAATCTTCAAGGAAACATTCATAATCAGCATCCAAATATATTTCATCATCTAAAAGGCTCACATATGCATCTGAATGCTGGCAATCACTAGCATATTCACTGCCATCCCTTGAATCAATGTTTTCTATATTCAGAGTAAAGCTCTGCATATCCACTTCATATAAATAATCAGGCATAACTGGGATATGTACACTGCTGCAAGACACAACTTCATGTATGTCTCTCATTTGATCAATTGGAGGGCACCTTGTGTCTGCAGGCTTGTCTTCTAAAGGCTGATAACAATCTTTGTTTTCATTATTACAAGATGTGCTTACATTTTCTACAGCATTTTCTTCATGCATCACATCATGTCTGCACACATTATTCTGAAATATATTTCCCTCTATACAATCATTTCTCAATGCACATACTGGGAGAGCTGAAATATATTCACTTTGATAACTGCTTTGACAACTTGCAGCCATGAAACCTACTGGCATTCCATATTTCTCATTGTTTTCTATGTCCATAGCAAATTGGAAAGCCTGGTGAAGTGTGACTGGTTCTTTATCTCTCAACAGATAACTCATTTCTTCATCAAATGCAGCCAAATAAATTGTCAAGCACAATGCATTATTAGGTCTCATATATTCAGGGATCTGCCTGAGCAATTTAATAAACCTAAGATTAAAGGCTGGAACTAGCTCCTCATCTTCCCTTTGGATATTCATAAAATATATGATTAATGAGGCCACATCAAACCTTTCACCAAACTGCCCTAGGAATGCAACTTCTAAATCTATCCATGAAGAAACTGAACAAACAGGCAGGTCTAAAAACCATATCCTAGCATCATCTTCCAATGACTGAACAAAGAGTCTCATTACTACATCTTCATCCTCTACCTCATAATCTTCTATTAAATTACAAAATCTTTGCAGATGTTTGTTTGCCGATTCAGAATCTGATCCACTATATTTTGGCAAACATCTTCTAATTTTATTGGGAATAATATTTGGGTAACCATATATCCCTATGAAATTTAGGGCTTTATATCTTTCAATAAAGAATGGTCTTCTCTGAGAGCACGACCAGGCTTGCTGTTCTAAACTCAACATTTTGAATCAAAGATGAATACTTGGATATATGTTGTAGCATTGATAGGTTCTTTCAACAGAGTCGCCACCTCTCAGAGAGAGGACAGAATGTTAGCAAGACACTTTTGTTTCTGGATTCATCACCCCAGCAGAGCACCACATGGTTCCTTTTTGTTGCAACAACTTCACTGGAAACTAGATTTTCCAGCCCTCAGGTTACTCGACTCTCTCTCTCCCCAGCAGAGTCACCATTTTTGTTGGTTTTTCTTCTGAATCAGCATTAGCGTTTACCAGTTCTAATGCACAGGCAGATTCAGCCAACTGAATACAGGAGGTTGCGTGAGCTCCTCCCCTTCACTTCTGGTTCTGCCGCACCAAGGGGGTGTCCCTATTTGATAAAAGTATAACCTTGACTAGCTCAATGACAGAAGGATTTAACTTGACGGCAACAGGCAGAATGCTCTCATGTATGGACCAAGATTTGTGTAACAAATCACAAGGTTGGCAACATTCTTGGACATAATGTCTGGTTAGGTATGAGAGCATGCAGAGGTTCCTAATCCTAATCCTACAACTAACAGGTGGAAGTGATGAGATGGGTTGAAATGGTGTTTCGAGTGATGGGACTTTCCTAGACCCATTGAACAGACAAATTCCCAAACCAGTGCCTTATCTGGGCAGCAGAGTCATATCTAAGACTGTAAATGTCTCCCCATGACAACATAAATTCATATCCAGAGGACCTGAGAATAATGCTACTGCCTGACAGCAACATGTCCAAGAAAGAGTATCATTAATGATCATGCTTAACAGATCCTATAATGCAATCTATTTCCCTTTGTATCTGATCAAAAGCCTATTTAACCACTCCTTGAGCAGACGCAATAAATCAGACACACAGTATGCATACACTGAAAAACTTGGAAGTCCTTGACAACCTTGTTTGAAAGGAAAACAAATGACATACAGGAGACAATCAGAAACAATACACACACAGGTGTTTTTCATTTAAAATCAATCTGCATAGAAGGTCATCACAGAGAAAATTATCATTTACAATCCAAGATAGATTAGTACACCAGACTAAGGACCGAGTCTATAGCAAAAAATGCCTTTCAAAATGTGAACACCTTATGTTCAGAGTCAGAGCCGAAAGCTCAAGAAACCTCCAACCCCTAAAAAGTAACACAGCCAAAACCATTTATACAGAATCGTGTACATTTAGCAATTAATTACATGGCTAGAAGTCAAAAATCCACCAGATACATCCATCGGAGGGAATGGCGCTCAGAAGTCATCAATGCAGCAGACAAGGGAGGCCTCAAGCCTTGCGCCGCCATCTGGGAGTCTTCATTCACAATCGGGCAGTTTAATCGCTTGTACCATCGCCCATACTCCTGCTACAGTCGCCATTGATGGCCCAACAACCCGCAACCATCAAGAAAACTATCGCTGCGTTCAAATGGAAGTTTCTTGCCAAAACGCCCTCTTCGCAGGTTTAAACTACACAGGGGAATAATCCCACATGCACGGTGCCGAGACCACACTAGCACTTTATAAACATAGCTGCATGCATAATAGGTGTCGAGTGTTTTGCCACGCTCGACACATGACCCTTCGCCAAAAGCCCATCGGCCAAATCTACACCATCAGCTTGCCCCAAAAACCTCTCGCCGATCTCAATCGTCTCACCGACGACACCTCCGCAAGCCTCTGTCGGCCAGACATAGTCTATCGGCCAGCCCAAAAGCTTCCTTGGCCGATAGACCAACTCTCCCCGATGGCCACCAAAACACCCTCGTCGGCGAAACCTCCATTGTCGGCCCAACATCTACCCGTTCACTCGACAGTCTATGTCATGCCGATGACCGCTCCAAATCCCTTGTCGCCAAGACATAGACCATCGGCACACCAATGAAAGCTCCCACTGACCTCAAAAGTCCTGCCGATGCCTACCTTCGCATTCCCCATCGGCTAGAGAAATGCCATCGGGCCAACACATTCCATCCCTGCTGACACAACCAGTTACACCGACCATCACACCATACTCAGGTCCTCGGCGAGACACATGCCATCGGCACAACAAAAAAGATGCTCACCGATACGTCGAGTCACACTGACGCACTAATGAGCCACACTCTGCTCCACTATCAGCCAAACACTCTCCATCGGTGAACCACAAAGCACTGCCCCCGATAGCCAAGGTCACTCCGATGACCGAACTCCTTGTTCCTAAAGCCTCCAACTTCCACATCGGCCAGAGAAGACCCATCGGCTAAGCACAAATCTCTCTCGCCGACACACATTGTCATACCGATGAACACAACGCCCAAATCCCCATCGGCCAGAAAAATGATATCGGCAGAGGTCAAGACCCCTCTGCCAATAGCAAAAGTCTCGCCGACGGTCCACTCCATACTCCCCTATCGGTGTGACCCACGCCCATCGGCACCACAAAAAACTGCTTGGCCGACAATACTATTCTCGCTGATAGATATCCATCGGCCAAACAAATGCCATTGGCCCAACATGAAACTCCTTCGCCGATAGCACAAAGTCTTGGCGATGGAAGAAGATATGACTGCTACCATCATGATCGCCAAGACAAATACAAACTCATGCCGATGAAGAAAACATGAAGACCACCTCCTCAAGAACTATGATGCAGATGCTGAAAAACACTGAGGGGCCCCAAAACTTAAAATTTTTTGGATATTTCGGGATGGTGCCTGCATGAAAATTGCTCGAAAAATATCAGTAAATTCAGGCACCAACAAGACCCATTCAAGGCTGTGAGATAGAATTTTAGGACTCAAGTGGGGAGTGGGATATGAAATGGAGCATTTCTGATTTTTGGCTTTGCTAAAGGCTAAACACTGATCCTTGTCTAGATAAGACAGTCTGACAAGCTTTCAACTTTAGATAAGTAACAAATTTTATGTTGGAATAACGTGCCATTAACCTTGTAAATTCCAATATTGTATTTTATTCCATTTATTATTTGTTATTTGTAATTATCCATAAGGGAATGAGGTAGTCTCATTGACAGTTGTAATTTCAGAGTTACCGGTGGCAGTTACGGACTGACATTTATAGTTGGGAAATGTAAAAACTCATAGTAAATGAGGATAGGTGTGCTCCCTTGAGGAATATACTATTTTTGGCATGTATGACAACCGTCATAATGTTTGGTGAGTGAATCTATGACAACTGCAAGTTGTCATAAGATTATGTGATTCTATGACGCATATGACGGATATGTTAGTTGTATATTTGCTATATTTAGCCCAAGGTTCCTATCTTGGAAAGATACTCTTTTGTGGAATCTATGACGGTTATGATATGTCATAAGATGTTGTAAGAGGCCAAATTTAGTCTTGGGACTCCAACCTTTGCATGGCTATTTTTGGACAAGTGTAAGATGCTTGTAAGATGGCAATTAATGGTTACAGGTTGGAAAATCTTAGGAGAGAGAAGGTGAATGCCTAAGATGAGTTAGAAAATATTTTTATAAGTATTTTTCATGTATTAGTTGCTGAAATATAGATTCTAGGTACTTAGGTGTTGCTAGAATGTTGTCGGATTGAAGACTGGCGGAGAGAGTTTAAGTGTTGTTGTATTGTAAATCTTTTTCAGATTAATACAAACATTGGGCCTCTTTCCTGTGTGGAGTTTTTTGTCTGAAAGGGTTTTCTCCACGTTAAACATTGTGTTATGTGTTCATATTTCTGATTTTGCATTTCTGTGAAGCATAGTTTTGTTTCTGTGTTACAATCTCCATTAATAACACACCGTTAAAGATTGCAGAAATTTATATTGAATCAAATTTCCATTGAAGTAGTGTTGCTTTCATTTCTAACATTTGGTATCAGAGCCTGGCCAACTTTGACTCTTAGGTGGTAGTTTGGAAGATGCAGCTACAGTGGGTGATTTGGTTGCATTTGTTTTGCAGATCTTGTGTTGTTATTATGGTTGCATCCATCGTTGCGTCAACCTCTCGAATGGACATTGAGAAGTTCAATCAAATGGGGTATGAGTTGTGGAAGCTGAAAATGAAAGATTTGTTGGAAGAAAGAAGCCAATGGTTGGTTCTTCAAAAAGAGAAGAAACCTAACAATTGCTCTCAAGATGAGTGGGATAGACTAGATAAGAAGGCATGGGGAACCATTTGGTTGTGTCTTTCAGACTCTTTCCTATTGAATGTCGCAAAGGAAGAGACTGCATACAAGTTGTGGAAACAGTTGGGTGAGATCTATCAAGCCAAGAGTATGGTAAATAAAATTTATTTAAAAAGAAAATTGTTTTCCATGAAAATGTGAGAAGGTGAACCAGTTGTAGAGCATTTAAATTCTTTTAATTTGTTAGTGAGTCAACTTGATTCAGTAGATGTTGAGGTTAGTGAGGAAGATAAATGTATCTTACTTCTTTGTTCTTTACCTGAGTCTTGGGAGAATGTTATCCTTGCTATCACTGCTAACTTCGTGGATCCGAAGTTGGATGCTCTTGTTTCAGTGTTACTATCACAGGAATTGAGGAAGAAGAGTTCAGATAGTTCAAGGGATTCTCTCAGTGTCTGGGGAAGGTCTAAGGAAAGAGGACCTAAAGGAGATCAGAAAGGGGCTAAGAACAAGTCTAAGGGCCGATCTAAGACTCCTGGTAAAAAGAATAGAGTTAAGTGTTGGAACTGCGGTAAAAGGGGACATGTGAAGAATGAGTGCAGAAATCCCAAGAAATAGTGGGAGAGTGCTTCGGATAAGTCCTCGAATGCAGGTGAAGAAGTTTTACTTTCTACATGTAATCTTGTTTCTAATGATCACTGGTTGATTGACTCAGGATGCTCATTTCATATGACCCCGCATAAGGAATGATTCTCCTCATATGAAGAATATGATGGACGTAATATCTACCTTGGTGACAACTCTACATATCCAATTGTCAGGAAAGGAAAGGTATTGTTGTGTTTCAGTGATGGGAGGATTAAAACCCTCCCTGGTGTTTTGCATGTTCCTGGATTAGCTAGAAATCTAATTTTAGTTTCAAATTTGAATGATTTGGGAATGCATGTGAATTTGACAAGCATGCCTGCAGATTGGTGAGAGGGAACTTGGTGGTAGTGAAAGGGAAGAGATTCGGGAACTTGTTTAAGCTTGAAGCCACTACAGTTTGTAATGCCTCCTATGTATCTAAGGCCACTATTGAAAATACATGTATGTTGTGGCATTGTAGATTGGGCCACACAAGCAATAATGTATTGAAAACTATTAAGAATAGAAATTTGTTGGATGGTTTCTCTTATTCTGATGAGCACTTTGATTTCTGTGAGCATTGTGTGTTTGGTAAACAAAATAGAAAATCATTTCCTTCAGGAAGCAATAGAGCAATAGAGCAAAAGAGAAATTAGAAATTATTCATATAGATGTGTTTGGACCTGTGGATAATGAATCTATTGGAAAATCTCATTATTTTGTCACCTTCATTGATGATGTATCTAGATTTACATGGATTTATTTTATGAAGCATAAATATGAAGTTTTCACTTAGTTTAAGGAATTCAAAGTCTTAGTAGAGAACTAATCAGGTTTAAAGATAAAACTATTAAGATCTGACAATGGAGGGGAATATTGCTCTAAAGAATTTGATGAGTTTTGCAAGCATGCAGGTATAATCAGACAAAAGACAACTTTGTATACACCACAACAGAATGGTGTTGCAGAAAGGATGAACCAAACAATTATAGAAAGGGCCAGAAGTATGCTTAGTGATGCATAGTTGGATAAATGTTTTTGAGCAGAGGCTGTGTGTACTACTTACTACTTGATAAATAGATCTCCTTATAAGGCTCTTGATTTGACACCTTATGAAGTGTGGATAGGTAAGAAACCGTCTGTTTTACATTTAAGGGTTTTTGGTTGTGAGGCTTTTGTTCATGTGCCTAAGGAAAAGCAATCTAAGTTGGATCCAAAGGCTAAAAAGTGTACATTCATTGGATATGGTGATAATGTGAAAGGTTATAAGCTTTGGAATCCACTAACCCGTAAGATTATCTTTTCTAGAGATGTTATTTTCAAGGAACTTAGAGCTATTTCTAAACCAGAGCAACCAAAAGAGAAAGAAGAAAAGGTAAAGAAGGTGCACTTTGATTTAGAGCAGCAAGATGCACCTCAAGAAGAACAAAATGATGGATTGGGGGGTGAAGAAGAAGAAGAAGAAGATTCAAGTAGTTCTGATGAAGATGAATCTATTGTGACAGAAGAAGTTGGTATAGATGATCATGCAGAAGAATGAGTAGAGTCTCTTACTCCACCCTTGAGGAGATACACAAGACAATGGAATCCAATTGATAGGTATAGCCCAGCAAATTCTCATTGTGTATATGCTTTATTGAGTACTAACGATGAAGCTAGATCCTACAGGGAAGCTATTTTTGCAGATGATAGTGAGTCTTGGCAGCTAGCCATGCAGGAGGAGATGATGGCTTTAGACTCTAATAACACCTAGGATCTTGTTCGTTTGCCCAAAGGAAGAAAGGCCATAGGATGTAAGTGGGTTTTCAAGAAGTTTGGAGCAAACGGGTCATTAGAGAAGTACAAGGTTAGACTGGTAGCCAAGGGCTACTCCTAGAGAGAGGGAGTTGATTTTGGTGAGATATTCTCTCCTGTTGCTAAATTGACTTCTATTAGATTTCTCCTATCCATTACTGTAGCTTATGATTGGGGGATTGAGCAAGTGGATGTTAAGACTGCATTCTTGCATGAAGATCTTGAAGAAGAAATTTATATGCAACAGCCTATAGGTTTTGAGGTAAAAGGAAAAGAACATTGGGTTTGCAGGTTAAAGAGATCTCTTTATGGTCTGAAACAGTCCCTCAGAATGTGGTATCAAAAGTTTGACTCATTTGTTTTGAAATTGGGTTTTGTTAGAAGTGAGGAGGATCATTGTGTTGATGATTCTATACTAGTTATTGCTTTGTATGTTGATGACATGTTGTTTTTTAGCAATACTAAGGGTATAGTCAGTGAGCTTATAGCCCAACTTTTAGGTGCATTTGAGATGAAGGATCTTGGTGCTGCAAGGTATATTTTAGGAATGGAGATTAGGAGGGACAGAGTTAACAGAAAGCTTTGGTTATCACAAAGTAAGTATGCGAATACTATTTTGCAGAGGTTATCACAAAGATTGAGGATGATCTTGAGGATATGTCTAATGTGTCATATGCTAGTGCTGTAGGGAGTTTGATGTATGCAATGGTTTGTACTAGACCAGATATTGCCCAAGTAGTGGGAGTTTTGAGCAGATTTATGTCTAACCTTGGTAGACAGCATTGGAACTATGCGAAGATGGTATTTAAGTATCTTACAGGTACTCCTGATCATTGTTTGGTTTATTCTGGTATTGATAGTGCTGATAAAACTTTGGACATACAGGGTTTTGTTGATGTAGATTAGGTAGGTGACTTGGATAGTCGAAGGTCCACTAGTGGCTATGTGTTTACTCTGTTTGGAGGTGCAGTGAGTTGGATGAGTAAGAGGCAGCCCACAATTGCTTTGTCCACCACAAAAGCAGAGTATATGGTTGCAACTCATGTCTCTAAGGAGGTAGTTTGGTTGAGAAGACTGTGTACAAGTATTGGTTTTGATTGCAGGATCATTCAGATTGGTTGTGATAGCTAGAGTGCTATATGTTTGCCCAAAAATCCTATGTATCATGCTCAGACTAAAGATGTTGATGTTCAGTATCATTTTGTTCGAGAGTTGGTTGTAGATGGAGAGATTGAGCTAAAGAAGATAGACACTTAGGAGAATGTTGCAGATTCATTGACTAAGCCTGTGAGCACAAAGAAGTTCATGTGGTGCAGAGAGGCCATGGGCCTTGTTTCTATTGCCTGATTATTTCATTTGATTTCCTATGGGTTGATTTACAATGTATAATGTCAAGTGGGAGAATGTTGGAATAAGGTGTCATTAACCTTGTAAATTCTAATATTGTATTTTATTCCATTTATTATTTGTTATTTGTAATTATCCATAAGGGAATGAGGTAGTCTCATTGACAGTTGTAATTTCAGAGTTACCGGTGACAGTTATAGAGTGACATTTTTAGTTGGGAAATGTAAAAACTCATAATAAATGAGGATAGGCATGCTCCCTTGAGGAATATACTATTTTTGGCATGTATGACAACTATCATAATGTTTGGTGAGTGCATCTATGATAGCTGCAAGTTGTCATAAGATTCTGTGATTCTACGACGCATATGACGGATATGTTAGTTGTATATTTTCTATATTTAGCCCAATGTTCCTATCTTGAAAAGATACTCTTTTGTGGAATCTATGATGGTTATGATGCATCATAAGATGCTGTAAGAGGCCAGATTTAGTCTTGGGCCTCCAACCTTTGCATGGCTATTTTTGGACAAGTGTAAGATGCTTGTAAGATGGTAATTAATGGATATAGGTTGGAGAATCTTAGGAGAGAGAAGGTGAACACCTAAGATGAGTTATAAAATGTTTCTATAACTATTTTCCATGTATTAGTTGCTGAAATACAGATTTTCGGTACTCGGGTGCTGCCGGAATGCTGTCGGATTGAAGACTAGTGGAGAGAGTTGAAGTGTTGTTGTACTGTAGATCTTTTTCAGACTAATACAAACATTGGGCCTCTTTCTTGTGTGGAGTTTTTTACCTGAAAGGGTTTTCTCCATGTTAAACATTGTGTTATGTGTTCATATTTCTGATTTTGCATTTCTGTGAAGCATAGTTTTGTTTTTGTGTTACAATCTCCATTAATAACACACCATTAAAGATTGTAAAAATTTATATTGAATCAAATTTCTATTAAAGTAGTGTTGTTTTCATGTCTAACATTTTATAGGTGTTCACTAGACTTAGATCATAGATGGCAAGCAAGGTAAACCTGAGGTAAAGGATAAAATAGGAAAGAACAAGGGTCCCTAGGTAGAAGCTGATCTTAGAGACTACTAGACCAAGCTCAACTTTGCTCAGCTAGTGTGTGTGATTTGTACCTTTCTTTCTCTGTTAGAATGTCACCTTTGAGGCTTCAAGCTTAGACTAATGTCCACCCAAGAGTACGGACATTCAACAATATTCTCTCTTTCACTCTTTTTTGTATCTCTCTTTTTTTGATTTTCACTTTTTCTTGTATTTTCCTCACTTGATTTTTCTCATTTTTTTAGATTTTTGACTCTTCAAGAAATGAATTCTTTTGGAACTTTTGATATGCAATAATTTTGATCTCTTACACTCTTATTTTGATCACTCATTTTTTTATTCACTCAAATTTTAGATTGTTTCCTTTAGATTTTTGATCCTCCTGGCGTTTTTGGCTAGGAAATATAAGGGGATGAGCACCACCTCAAGTTGTTGTAATTTGTTTGAACTTCTCTAATACTAGGGAAGAATTGCGAAGGTCTACTTGCAAGCTTCCTTTGAACACTATAGCTTTGAATACTGACTCTGTTTAGACCTAACATCTTGGCTCACTAAGGCTGGGATCAGTGTAAAGCGAAGAGCTAGGCTTTGATTAGAATCACTAGGAATTAAGGGGGGATAATGGCGATTGTGAAAATGGGGAATCTCTAGGTCCTAAAAGGATGACATATATCTAGGCAACCTTAGACTCCTTACTGAAAAGGAAATCTAGTACAAGAGCAAGTCACTGACTATAATGCAAGAAACAAATTGTTTTTGACATTTTGATTTTATTTTTATTTTTTGTATTTTTATGTTTTATGATTTTTTTAGTTTTTAGACATAATATTTCTTGAGGTGAAAGGTATTGACTGTTTTGCCAAATTCCTCTCCTTCCATTGTGCACAAGAGATAGGCACCATTTCTGACATCTTCTTTGACCATGTAAGGGTCTATCCAATTGGGTCTGAATTTACATCCTTCACCAGCTCTTTTATCAATCAAGTTGTCTATCCTAAGCACTAGGTCTCCCACTTGAAAAGGTCTAGGGATAACCTTCTTATTATATTTCTTTTTCATTCTCGCTAGATAATAATCATGTCTTTGAACAACTCTCAAACGTTTTTCATCCATCATTTCTAATTCAGCCAATCTTATTGCTCTATATTCTTCGTTGTCCAATAATCCTTGTAATGACACTCTCAAGCTAGGCAGCTCTACTTCCAATGGTAATACCACCTCTGACCCAAAAGTGAGGGCATAAGGATTGGTTTTAATTGGAGTCCTAACACTTGTTTTGTAAGCCCATAAAGTTGGATATAGTTGTAAATGCCAATCTCCCTTAGAATCTTTCACGATCTTGACCAATATTGACTTTAAAGTTTTGTTGGTGGCTTCTACTTGTTCATTTCCTTAAGGATAGTAGACTGAGGGGGAGTTGTGATTGATGTGAAATCTCTCACATAACTCTCTTACTTGTGGATTCTTGAGTGATTAGGCATTATCTGTTACTATCACTCGGGGGATCTCAAACCAATGATTTGATTCAATATGAATTTAGTGAATACGGTCCCTGAAACTATAGTGAGAGGCATGGCCTCCACCCATTTAGTGAAATATATTCTGTTGCGGTGATGATGAATAAATGTCCATCCATCGATGGGGAGATATCTTCCCTAGCAGATCTAACCCTCAAGTGGAAAAGGGCTAAGGGGTAATGATCGGTTGTAAATCTCTTATTGGTGTGTGGTGAACATGAGTGTACAACCTTGACATTTCAGACACCTCTTTATGAATTTAATCGTGTCCCCTTGTAGACATGGCCAGAAGTATCCCATCCTATATATTTTCCTTGTTATGGCATGACCACCAAAGTGTCCTCCACAGATTCCGCTATGACACTCCTCTAAGATCTTTTGCGCTTCTTCCTTATCAACACATCGAAGTAACATTCCATCCAAGGCCCTTCGATAGAGCACATCATCTATTAAAACATATCTTACATTGAGGACACATAATCATCTTTTTCCTAAAGGAGTTATGTTTTCCAGGTAACTTGTTTGCGATATAGTTCACAATATCTCTATACCAATATGAAGTAGCATACTTCTCGAGATCAACCACACAAATCTCTTCATCAGGGAAATCTTTTTTCACAAGTTCCTCTTGGGGAACTAGATTTTCTGCTAACCAATCTGCTATTATTTGTCCTTTGACTTATTTTTGATAGACGTAAGTTAGTTCAAACTCACTCAACAAAGTTATGAATCAGCCAACTCTTCTTGAGAGAATGGGTTGATTTAAGAAAGTTCTCAATTACTTAGATCATATCATAACTTTAGTTTCTTGAATCAATATGTAGTGTCGCAGTCTTCAGGTCCCAAAGAGTATGGCTAGACATTCTTTTTTAGCTTGGGTATAGTTCTTCTCATATTCCAACAAGGTTTGACTTATGAAATAGATGGCTCTTTCTCTCCCACCTTCATCCTCTTGAGCTAACATGCATGCGATGGAGATATTAGTTCCTCTAAAGTATAAGATGAAGGGCTTGTCATGTTTTGGTGGCATCAATGTGAGCGGGATTAGCAGGAATTTCTTCACTTGTTCAAATGTGTTTTGACAGTCCACCATCCAAGTAATGCCAACTTGTTTTTTCAATAACTGATTGATCCGAAGAATTTTGAAAGTCATATCTGGTATGATCGTCTGATTGCACCTAATTGTCCTAAGAAGGCTCTTGTTGTTGTCTCACTCATTTGTGGGGTTGCATTTTAGATTGCTTTGACCTTAGTTAGGTCGACGTCTATTCCTCTACATGAAAAAATGAATCCCAACAACTTCCCTACCATGACTTTGAAAACACATTTTTCAGGATTCAACCTTATTTTATACTCTCGACTTTAGCCTATTGAAGCTTTTGTGAAGGTCCTCCACATGTCTTGACCTTTGTTCCGACTATGCCAGAAGGTCATCAACATAAGTTTCAACTATCTTGTGGATATAATCGTGGAAGATATGTGGCATTGTCCTTTGGTAGGTTGCTCTTGCATTCTTCAACTCGAATGGCATGACTATGTAATAGAAAGTTCCCCAAGAGGTGGTGAATGTCATTTTCTTTTGGTCAGCTCATGTGATCTTGATCTAGTTATATCCTAAAATCCATCCATAAGAGAGAGAATCTCATATCCTACCACTGAATTGACAATTTGATCAATGGATGGTAAAGGAAAATCATCTTTTTAGCAAGCTTGATTGATGTCTCTAAAATCGAGGCATATCTAAATTTTTCCATTCTTCTTCAGAATTAGGACAATGTTTGACACCCAACTTGAATAGTCTACTGGTTTGATGAAGCCAATGTTCAATAATTTTTTAAGTTCCTCCTTCACCATTTCAACCACTTGTGGCTTTATGGGCCTTGGTTTTTGTTTCACAGGTTTTGCATCTAATTTTGTACCACCACTTTCAGATCTAGTCCTAGCATGTCTAAATATGCCAACACAAATATGTCAGAATATTCAATGAGGAATTCTGTGTACTCCTCCAATTCTTCATCATTTAGTTCTCCTCCTAGTTTTAACATCCTAGGCTTTTCGGGTGTTCAACATTGATGTCGATTGTGTCCCCAATTAGGGATGGGTGTCCTTCCTCAAACTTTTGAGGAGCTGGTAGTAAATCTAAGTTTGTTTTGATTTGGAGTATTTCTTTGTCATTTCCAAAATAGTCATCTGGATGAGGGAAGAGCATGTATCTTTTTTTGTGGTGTACTCTTGGAAGTCCATCATGAGCATGTAAATACTTGAGGATGGCTTCGTCGTTCTCAACGTAGTCTCAGGTTGGTCTCTTTTCTTGACCCATGGAATAATTCAGAATGTTTGCTAATTATTCGCTTTCCAACAACGGCTCTTCATGTATTGACACAACATATTTTGAATTTTGTAATTGAGCATGTGATGAAAATAATGTGGATAATGTAGCCATTGAGTCTGCCACTTGATTTTCTTCTCTGGGTATGGCTTTTATGGAGAAGTTAAAGAATTGAACCAACTTCTTGATATTTCTTTATAAGGTTATAATCGTTTCGATTTTGTCTCGTAATTTTCTGCAACTTGGTTGATTATTAACTCAAAATCCCCAGAGGCAGAGATCTTCTTGATCCCCATTCTCATGGCTAACATGATTCCTAGTGATAGGGCTTCATACTCAGTGATGTTGTTTGTGCAAAACAATTCTATTCTAAAGGCGAAGGGAGAACTTTTCCTTCAGGAGATGTCAATATTATCCCTGTCCCTACCTTGGTTTTGCAACTAGCTCCATCGAAATGTAGGGTCCATAAACTCTTATGCTTTTGTAATTGAGATGTTTCTCAAAACTCGTAAGTGGAAGTCTATTTTTCCTCTTTTTCATCTCGTTCTTTGATGATTTCAATTGTTCCAACTAAGAGGTTTTTGATATCCCATTCGTTAATACATGGAATGGCTACTAAGATGAACGGTGCATGGGATTTGGTGGTATGTGGATCAAAGGGGAATTCTCTAAGGTCATCCATTCTTTGATAGGATATGTTGTGAGTGCTTGTATTTGTTTGGATATCTCAAGTTTCCTCTTTCTCTTTCTCTTGTATCTTTAACTTTTTGTCTTTTTCTTCCTTTTCCTTCCTATAGATATTGAAAGGATCAGGGTCTGCTTTAACGATGGTGACCTTTCCCAGATGATGGAAATGGATTTATTGGAACAAAGTGGAGGTGATGGCCTTCATGGCATGAATCCAAGGTCTTCCAAGGATAATATTATATTTGGTTTCTCTGTTGATGACATAGAAATATGCGGAGATGGTTTTACCCATCAGAGTGAGTGGTAGGTTGATTCTTCCAATTGTTTGAATGCCATGACTATCGTATATCCTTAGTGTTGTAGTTTGTTGTTTGATTCCCATTTTTCTATATCCCATTCTCTGTAGGAATGATATTGGTAGAAGGTTGACTGCCGATCCTTCCTCTACCACCATTCTTTTTATGGTGACTTCTTCGAAGGTTGAATTTGTATGTATAGAGGAGAATCCATTTTCTTACTTCCTTCATTTTGGGGTAGCTTGGAAACATCGAATGTGAGAGGAGGTGATTCCTCCTGTGTCAAACATCCTACTTCCAATACTTCCAAGAATGTCTTGTGGTGTGAGGGAGAGGCTCTCAACAAATTTATCACTTGCAAGAAAACATTTTCAGTTTGATCTGCTTGGTCTTCCTTATGGATCCCAAACACTTCTTAGTTCAGTTCTACGTGATTGGAATTGTTTTGATTGGCCTTCCCTTTCTCAACTTGAGGTTCCTTCTCCTTTCTTTTGGATTGGAGGAGTTAGAGGAAGTTTTGTTGTCGATTCGGGGTAAGTTTGGAGATCGCTTTATTGTATCCATAACAAGTCTTTGTTTCATGACCCTTTGTTTTGTGGAACCAACAATAAGTATTGGGGTCATATGAGGGTCAGTTTAATCCTTGATTTCCTTTTTGTCTCCATTTGTCATTACTAGGATTACTTTTTATGACATTAACATCTTTCTCTTGAGGCATATTAGATGTGGTCTTTTCTGCACCCTTGGGTATCCTAAGTTTTCCATTGGTATCGTAATTTTTTTGACCACTGTTGATAGCAGCTTGGCCAATCCTCAAAGAACTTTCCAATGCTTCCTCATAGGATTTGTATGGCAATTTTTGAACATCTTTTCTCATGTCATTGTTAAGGGCATGTAAGAAGAGGTCGCATAGTTCTCGATGATCCGTGTTTGGAGCATTGGTTGAAGAGTAAAGGACTTGCCTCCATTGAGTGACAAAGTGGGCTACGGATTCGTTTGTCTCTTCTTTCATTGTGAGGAATTCTCTAATCCCTATTTTGGTGAGTTTGTTCATGTTGAATGCCATGACAAATGCTCCGATTAGTTGTCTAAACGAGTGAATTGAAGCTTCTGGTAGGTGATAGTACCAGTCCAAAGTTATGCCTTCAAGAGATTTTTGAAATTATTTTTGCTACAACCCCATCCCAAGGGAGGAGTTCTCTTATCATTGTGGTGTAAGCTTTAATGTGGGAGTTCAGATCTCCTTCTCCTTTGAATTTTGAGAGATCTAGCAATAGTCGCACTGTAGTTGCACACTTCTTATGTTTTGATCAAGAGGTTCTTTCAAATACTCAAGATATGTGAACTGAGAAAGGCACTTTGAGATTGCGGGGTTGATAACAGTAACCCCGTAGGTGGGTTTTGATAACCCATTGTCAGATTTGTTTTTTTGTTTTGAACAGGAGGATTCCCATTCAAGCATGTGTCGTTACTAGCATTTCGTGAATAGTAATTGAGGCAGGGGGATTTTGAGATGGCCCCTGGTCCTGTTCATGAGATTTTTACCTTCTTTTAGGAGTAGATTTCTCTACTTCCAGGATTCTAATCCTTTGCACTAGAGTTGCGATTAAATCTGCAGGAGTAGCAGCTCTAGGTGTTTCTTCATTTCTAGGATTTTCTCTTTGAATATTTTCATGGTGATATGTTTCTTCACGTGCAGTATTTTCTCTTTGCTCTTCTCACAAGGCAATCCTTAATGCCTCTTAAGAGTCTTTGGCTTCTTGTAGCTATTTTTCTAATCGTTTGACTTCCTCATCAAGATGAGTACTTGATGTGGTTGTGGAAGGTTGATCAAGCTGATGTATTTCTAACCTTATCCTTCTAGCTTTATGTGGCGCATTTGGTATGGCTAGATTGTTTTCCCAAGCTAGGTTGTTGAAAGATAGATAACGCCTGGATTCTCTGTGATCTTGTTCATAATCAGAATCTTTAGTCATAAAAGTTGGTAATTGGTTCATAAGGATGCGGCAGCACATACCTATCAAATAAAGGAGTTTCTAGTTCTCTTGAAGGAATATTCCCTTGGTTTAAGTCAGGTTCCATCATGTTTGGGGGTACCATTGACACCATAGAACAAATGGAATGGATGATAGTGTAGGTGATAGAAGCTGAAATGGCTCAAGCGGCTATGAAAAGTAGTGTGGAAATGTTTTGAAGCATTTGAAATTGGGATGCAAACTACAAAACCAAAAGATTTTATAATTCACGTTGGGTTCACCAAAATATGTGGTGAAGCTAATGTCATATGTAAAAATGATAATGAGATCCAAGTGATGGGAATGCAAAAAGCATAACTAATAGGCTTTGCCTTTCACGTCGGGTTCACCAAAATATGTACGCTCAAAATCGTGACTCCAATTATCTGGGGTTGTCAGGTCAGATTTCGGCACACACACAGACCCTTCCCTCCTTGCCATGGGGTGATCCACCATGTCACTCTTGCTCTCATGGAAGTAGCTAGTCGAGAGGAGGTGAGAAATGGTGGGGGTCTGGTTCGTTGGAGAGCTGGACTTCGTGGAGAGGGGTTGGCAAGTTTTGTGGCCTTTGTTGTTGTGTGCTAAGTTGAATGTTTCGTTTGATGGTAGTTATTGTTGAGATAACCCTATGACCTGAAGGGTCACTAGTTTCTCTTCTCCTGTTGGGGTTTCTTCTATTCCACCTTTGTGTGAGTAAGCAGTTTCTTTCGTTTATATCCTCTTGTCTCTCAATTCATTGAATGAGTTCTCATCGTATTTGGAGTTGTCTTTGTTCTTCTATTAATAAGAGGACAAATGCATCTTGTTGTGGTAAATTAAATGTCTCTTGCTATTTTCATGGATTGATTTCCCCAATCTCGCTGAGGATAGCCCTTACCCATTCACCTCTCACTCCTAGGCACATTTGTGAGCCAAGATAGAGGTAAATGTGTGATGACCACCCTTAACTAGACTTAGGGTTTTGACCTAGGGTTTGGTTATGTTTTGACTTGTGTTTACCTTGTGATGTGATCAAGGGTTTGATTGAATCATTTATCGTGGTTTACCTTGTGATGGTATCAAGGGTTTGCAAGTTTGTCTATTTCTAGGGTTCTTATATGCATGCAAAGCTAAATGATATGCAAAAATGTTTTTGTGTTTTTTTAGTAGTTTGGAATTGAAAAGTGCTTTTTCATCTATGAAAGGGAAATATGAATGCAAGCTAATATGACTTTTCCTAATGCAAGTTTAATCTATGTTTTTGGGTTTTCGATTGTTTTCAAGTAATCTAATCCAAAAAGGGAAATTGCTTCTTCAAATAATCTAGATCTAGGAATATGAAAATAATTATTCTAACATGCAAGATATAACTATCACGTAAAAAGCAAAGATTTACTATTCCCAAGAGCAATTTTTGGTTTTCTAATTACTATGAATTGAATAAAGCAATAAAAGGAACCTGAAAGAATGAAGACTTGTGTGACTTCATTACCTCAGAAATCCTTGATGTTGGCAACCTCGAGTCCTTTTGAAGCAGCGGGAAGACCTCCCGACGACAAAATGACACAAAGAAGCAAAAAGAAGCTTGTTGAAGCTTGAAAGAGCTCAATGGCATTGAATGAAGTAGTGTAACAATGTTTGGTTGAACAATGTATAAAGCAAAAGACACCTTCATCCTCTAAGAGTGTTAGAATGCTAATTTGGAGAGCAAAAACTGGCAAGAGTTGTGTGCACAATGAATTTTACTCCCTTTGTGCTTGAGGGAGGGGTTATTTATAGGTTTGAGGAGTGGGATTGATTGAGAATTTAACTCATTTGATTGATGAGTTAAAAAGGATTGATTTGAGAGTTAGTAAGGTTGATTACCCAGTGAACTCACCTAATTATGGAGTGATAAATCAATAATAGCTTATCACTTAAGAGGAATTCCAAAGATGAGAGGATGCATGATATTGATTGAGTTGTTAATTTTAGATCAAATGGAGCTAATTATGCATGTGTGGGCACATGAAATAGTCAACTCCATATTAGGCATCAAAAATCATGCGAACTGGAAGAAAAATGAGTGAAAATGGAGCTAAATTGAGTGAGAAACTCAAGTTTTTTCGTGGCTGGAAACACAATAGGGTTGCCCCTTTTTTAGTAGGGTCACCCCTGGGCAACCATGGGTCACCCAGGGGGTGACCCTAGGTCACTCAAGGGAGCTCTAGACAAGAAAGGGTTTTCTGAAGAACTACAGGGTGGGAAATGATAAAAGAGATGAAAATGAGGGGTTCTGCGTCCGGAAATAGGTCATTCATGTGCAAAAATCCAAATCTCCACTTGCATCTACAGGATCTCCTAGGGGAGATCTAGAAATAATAGGGGGAGATTTAGATTGGTTGAGTGGAACTGAAAACTAAAAGCGAAGATTGATAAGGGGGACCTCTAGAAGGCTTCTAGGGGGTGCAGAGGATGAAAAGCATAGGGGGAAGGTGAAAAATCACCTACAAGATGCTTACAAGGCTTAGGAGCAATGTTGAAAGCCTAGAAAATGCAAATCAACAAGTGTCGCAAACGGGGAGAGAAAGAAATCGATAAAGAGGAAACAACAGAAGACAAGAAAGAAGACACATCATCAATATATTTGTTGCTTAAAGGACTTTATTTCATGCTTACATGTACGTGACAAGGATTAAAATCATCATTCGGGTTCTCGTGGAGGTTGTGCATGATTTTTGTGCTTACAGGTTACATAATCTCATACCCCATCTGTATGGACTTGTCCCTGAACCTGGTAAACAATCTCAGAAGGCTAAGTGGTTTAATCATCATGATCATATTGTTGGATTGATCAGTTTACATATACCAGATGCCACTTTGTATGCTAGCATGGATATTGACTGTCCACATGCATTATGAATCAAAATTTAGGAGATATATGGAGACTCAAATGTTTCTCCATTCCCACATGATCCTGCATTGATCACAACTCACATCCTTAATCATGATACAAAAATAGAATGTCTTACTAACATAGAAGAAGTCATCACTCCTACTGTTGCTTCATCAGATTCTAGAGTTGATTCCTCGAAAGCTTCTGGTGCTTCTTTGCAACAGGATATCAATCTTCCTAGCATTGTTGATTGGGACAGATTTCTACCTGACATCACTTGTCTGTTTGTAGAATCTTGCATTGCTGACATAGAAGCACACATTGAGGATATCAGTGTTCTCTTTGATGATAGTTTTGATGAAGCTGCATCAACATTGTCCTACACATCATTTTGGATCGTCATCATCCTCATCTATTGTGCATGCACCTGATTTGATTATGGCATCCTTTAGCATCAACATGGGGATACCTAATCACTCTTCGAAGACATCAACATGGGCATCATCATCCTTGGATCAGCTTCAGCATGATTCAAGATCATACATACATCTTCTCGTATGGGTAGATATCCTGCATCTTCAAGTGGTTTCTTTTCTTCCCAAGGGAAGGAACATTGTTTGGAATTCTTGGATCTACATCTGCATCCTTTGTCGACTATTCAGCATCATTGCAGCAGGACATGTATTATGGGGGGTCTCATAGACCTTCTATCATTTTCTCTCCTATGGGGGGAATCTTTTGGGGGGGCTTTCTAGTCCTTTCTTTCTTTTCTCTTTTGGAGGCTAGTTTTTTCCCACTAGGTTTTATATCTTTCTTTGTTCTCAAGAGTTTGCATTGTAATTGAGTACCTTATCAGACTTCATGGCCGAGACTCATTTTTCTTTTGCAAATTGTTCATGGGTACCTCACCAGGTTTATAGCCAGGACCTATTTTTCATAAACTCACCTAAGCTATGCTTAAGGGGGGGTGTTGGTGTATACCTTTAATCCTAGGTGTATACACATTTGTATTAATCATACTTAGGTATTTTTGGCACATGTTGTACTTTGAATCTGTCAAAGTAGTTGCTCATTTTTGAGAGGTGTTGACTTGCATCGACACCTCGCACTATGTTTGTGGGAGATTACTCGCCACATGTCCATGTAGAGGAGTCCTAACCTATTTTCATGGAGATTCAGGTACCCACACTTGCCTATTTATACTCGCCTCATTTGGTAATACAATCTGGTCAATTCATTGCAAACTTGTGTGCTTGTTGTTTATTCCATGATCTTGTTTTCTACAAAAACATTTTTAAACTCTATGCTTGAAAGCTCTAAAGCAAAGCCATCTGCGCATGAAAAAAGACTATTCTGATTACATTTATCACACACAAACACCTTTCCTTCCCTCCCCATCAATAAACCATGTATTCTCATTAAGTTGAAAAAGAAATTTAAAAACATCATATCAATACAACAATAATAACCCTAAAAAATAGTCCAGAAAAACCCTTTAAAATGGGTAACAAGGAAAATTCCCAACTGAAATAAGATAGTGCAAAAGAGAGGAGACTTTGGAAGGAAAAAATAGAGCAACAATAGTGGGTAAAGAGGAGTAGCTTACAGTTTTCCTTTGCTTCTACTAGTCTTGGGTAGCAGCAGGTAATCTGGTTCCCATTACATGCCAAAGGAAACTATCATATGCATAAGTTGTATCGGTCAGCTGGATCAAAACGTCAGGTTAATCAATAGATTTCAATAGCATCAAGGTTATACAATGCTAGTTTTAGTGTGTGCATCTCATATCGACAAAAAGATTACTATAATTATAATCAATCAAAGAGAGTACTATTTCCAAGCTTGCCAGTGAGCTTTGAGGGCTTTTCTTCTTGTTCACTATCACTGAAGAGGTTTGGATGGATTGCAAAACCCCTGCAGGATTCGATCTGGGGGCATTTTTTAACTGGCTCTGAAGCACCTTAATCTTCAACTACATTTTTATACTTCTTTTTGAGGCTGTTGGTTTTTCTTCTAAATTAGCATCAGGGTTTGCCAGTTCCTATGCACATGCAGATTCAGCCAACTAATACAGGAGGTTGCGTGAGCTCCTCCCCTTCACTTCTGGTTCTGCCGCACCAAGGGGGGTCTCCCTATAACTCAAGATATAACCTTGACTAGCTCAAAGATAGAAAGATCTAACTTGACAACAACATGCAGAATACTCTCATGTATGGACCAAGATCTGTATGATAGATCACAAGGTGGGCAACATTCTTGGACATATATGTCTGGTCGGATATGAGAGCATGCAGGGGTTTTCCTACTCCTAATCCTACAACTAACAGGTGGAAGTGATGAAATGCGCAGACATAATGTCCGGGATGCAAGACAAGGGGTTTTGGCTCATAACTACTAATCTAGGAGCAGACTGGTGCCTATCCATTGGGCAAGGAGTCAACTAGACGTATACAATAGATGGTTTGCAACTTTCACTCAAGTTTCAGGGGGTTGGACTGATGCTTGCCTTACAAACATCACCCAAGAATGGGTATCTAACTGCTTCTACTTACAGATATCCCTGCTGACATGCAACTAGATTCAAAAGAAGGAGAATAACATGCAGCAAATGGAGACAAGCAGATAGACACATGCAATAAGTATTTTTCATATAACATTAACACTGAAACTGAAAATATGTGCAAAATACACTCATGTTGCAACTCATAAACTCTAAAATGGGATAAAACAGCCAAGATCATGCCTTGTCCTTCATTATTTACACAAAAATGCCTCAGGCCTTCAACAACCTTCAAATGAGCAACACAACCTGCTATATACAGCAAGGAAGGTTCCCAACATTAATTACATAGTTGATCAAAAATCCCGCCAGATACACAGTATCAGAAAAATGGCGCTCATAAGTTATTGCTGCAGCAGACAAGGGAGGCCTCGAGCCTTGCGCCGCCATCTGGAAGTCTTCATTCATAATTAGACAGCTTCACCATTTGTACCATCGCCCATACGCCTGCTACAGTCGCCATTAATGGCTCAACCACCCGCGGCCTACCTGGAAACCGTCGCTGCGTTCAAAAAGAACCTCCCGCCAAAACGTGCTTTACTGAAGTTTTCAAATGTGCAGGGAAATTAATCCCACATGCAAGGTGCGAAAACCACTTCAGCACTTTAAAAACATGGCCGCAAGCAAAATAGGTGTCGACTGCTTTTGCCACGCTCGACACATGCCTTTCTCTCCAAAAGCCCATTGGCTCACCCCAAAAAACTCTCGCTGACCTCAGTTGTCTCGCCGATCATCACACTACACTCCCATCCATCGGCCAAGCACAAATCTCCTTTGCTGATGCCTATGGTCTCGCCGACCGTGAACTCCACATTCTCTTCATCGATGTGACCAACACCATCGGCCAACATGAAATTCCTCCTACCGATCTCAACAGTCACACCGATGCCTTCAAAAATCTTGATGACATCATCATCATGTCCTGATGATGTCACCACACATCGGCCTACTGCACACCTCATATCTGGATGACGTCATCATCATATACGCAACATCGGGGGATCTCCGCAAGGTGACTAGTGTTAGCAATATGACCCTCCAGACCTTGATGACGTCACCACCATATCGACATCAGGATGATATTCGGAAGATGATCAGATATTTGGAAATATCATCCTGATGCACAAATATCATGCTGCACTGTAGCTCCAAGAAACATCAGGGTGATGTTAGATCATTCCTGATATTTGGAAATATCACCCCGCACTAGACAATGCATGAAGCCAACAGGCGGATGTCTCCCTTTAGAAATATCATGATGCAGACAGGCAGAAAAGCAGATATCACCCTGACATAAGAATGACATCAGCATCACCAGGGTGATGTCTGGAAACATGATGATGATGACCTCCTCCTCGAAGAAAATATGATGCTGCAGTTGAAAAATGCTGAGGAGGCCCAGAGACTTAGAATATATTTTGGATTTTTTGGGAAGGTGCTTGCATGAAAATTGCTAAATTAACTGACAGTCAATTCAGGCACCAACAGTGGCTCTGTCTGGGGACGTGTAGGTGCAAGACTACAGCGAGAACCCCAGATCTCTGGGATGCAGACCAGTCCCTTATCCATTGGGCACAGAGTCAAATACTGCACTGACCTGCATCACCAAACACACTTGATGGCCTAAGGCCACCAAGAAAAGAAAAACCTGTATCTCCCTTTGTCAAACACTTTGTTTTCATCTGCATACATTGGATCAAGCCTGGAGATGCTGTCGTGTCCTTCCCACAAACAAACCTTGTCATTTGCACATTCAACCCTCAAATTTGGCTTGTCATTGTCATCCCTGTGCAGATAACCTTCAGCATCCGGCAACAAGTGGATGCAGAATGTATCAGGCAATGCATACTCACATGGTATAGAACACAGGTTATCATCACTATGCATTACAAAATGATTTCCTAGCTGGACTGAAAATAAGAAACATTCAGAGTCCACCACACAGCTAGGAAGATCAGGGCTCATTGTATCATATGCTTGCACTTCAAAAGAAAAGCCTTCAAATTCACAATTGTGCACATCATGCACACAACCATCTGGTACACCAAGCTGGAAAAGATCAGGCTCCGGCACCTCTTTCAAATCAGGCACATTTTTACAATCACTTACCTGATGTATGTTGCTCTCTCTTTCATCAGGATGAGAAACAGAATCCAAGTCAAAAACAGTGTCAAGATCCTCACCATACTCAGACAGATCCTCATCACCATATGTGTCATAAATGGGTGACCCAGGTGCATCAGTTTCATCATAGTATGCCATTTGTTCATGGGCAGCAGAGCATGCATCTTCATCACCAATGGATTCCCTTTGTGGAGGAGTATCAGCCTGTATGCTTATTTCTTCTCTATCTTGAGCACAATACTCACAATTATCTCCACAGGTCCATTCCAAAAATTGCTCATTGCTGTCCACAACCTCGTTATTGTTTTCATGGTCAGATGCCTCATCATTGCAATGGGAATCCTCACTAGTCCTTTCACTGGCACCTTCAATATTCATCTTTTCATCTTCACACGATGCCTTAATTACTTGGTCATTTGCAGCTTCACAACTATTATTCACACCAAGGCCTAGGGACAGGGATATCAACAGGCGCCCATTTCTGAATTTTTCTATATTTTCGATGAACTTGTATGCCATCTGCATACTTGTCACCTTGAAATCTCTCAGTATTGCACTAGAGCCCTCCTCAAAAGCCTCAAAATATATGCCAACACAGGCTGAAATATCAGGTCTGAAGACTTCTGGGATCTGTGAAAGGGCTACTGCAAACCTCTGACTGAAATCAACACAGAGCTCTTTATCTTGTTTTCTAATTTTCATCAATTCTGCAACAAGATTAGCAAGTTCTTTTGCAATTTTTTTTTTGAAATAGTCAGCAAGCTCATCCCAACAGGCAAAGAATCTCTTTGGAAAGCTCAAATACCAGTCTTTTGCTTTTGCATCAAAGGACCTAACAAAAAACCTCATCCACATATCCTCATCTTTGAATGAATATTTTCCCATGAACTCATGAAAATTTTGGATATGTGCATTCCCATCACATACACTGTGACCACCAAATCTAGGCATCTGACAGTATATCCTAGCAGGCATAGTTTCTACTTTATAATCAACCCATGACAAATCCAGTTGGTCATACAAAGGATCAAAAGGGCTGAGAAGAGGTTTAGCCTTCTGACTGGCAGACATAACAGGGTTATTGCTTTTTAACCGGGCCTGCTCAGCCTCTAAGAATATCAACCTATTTTTTTATCTCTTCTATTCTTTTCTCCAACATTTCACCACTGAGTACGGGATAATTCATACTTGGATTCATAAAAAACTTACTCTTAGACATCCTTTGTCTGCCTAAGACCTGTAACCTCCCCTGGCATCTAACCTATGTAGCAAAACAGTAAATATATAAAGGGGAAGGAACAAGGTACCTTTTCTCATACAGATGCAGAAATATGAACAACACATTTTTGTCACGTCACATACATCCATCTTTCATGTGCATTTAGATCTTTTGCAGAGTCACCACCTCTCCAGAGAGGATAAAATTTTCAATAGCTGAAAGCTACTTCTCCAGGTTCATTCCACCAGCAGAGCATCATTTTGTTGGTGACTCGGATGGGCCACACATATTATTCTTTTTAAATCAACTCCCCAGCGGAGTCGCCATTTTGTTGGTGACTCAGATGGGTCACAAGATATAACACTTTTTCATCAATTTTCTCCCCAGCGGAGTCGCCATTTTGTTGGTTTTTCTCAGATGGGTCACAAATATATCACTTCTTTTATCAGTCCATCCCCAGCGGAGTCGCCATTTTGTTGATTTTTCTTCTGAATCAGCATCAGGGTTTGCCAGTTCCTATGCACATGCAGATTCAGCCAACTAATACAGGAGGTTGCGTGAGCTCCTCCCCTTCACTTCTGGTTCTGCCGCACCAAGGGGGGTCTCCCTATAACTCAAGATATAACCTTGACTAGCTCAAAGATAGAAAGATCTAACTTGACAACAACAGGCAGAATACTCTCATGTATGGACCAAGATCTGTATGATAGATCACAAGGTGGGCAACGTTCTTGGACATATATGTCTGGTCGGGTATGAGAGCATGCAGGGGTTTTCCTACTCCTAATCCTACAACTAACAGGTGGAAGTGATGAAATGGGCGGACATAATGTCCGGGATGCAAGACAAGGGGTTTTGGCTCATAACTACTGATCCAGGAGCAGACTGGTGCCTATCCATTGGGCAAGGAGTCAACTAGACGTATACAACAGATGGTTTGCAACTTTCACTCAAGTTTCAGGGGGTTGGACTGATGCTTGCCTTACAAACATCACCCAAGAATGCGTATCTAACTGCTTCTACTTACAGATATCCCTGCTGACATGCAACCAGATTTAAAAGAAGGAGAATAACATGCAACAAATGGAGACAAGCAGATAGACACATGCAATAAGAATTTTTCATATAACATTAACACTGAAACTGAAAATATGTGCAAAATACACTCATGTTGCAACTCATAAACTCCAAAATGGGATAAAACAGCCAAGATCATGCCCTGTCCTTCATTATTTACACAAAAATGCCTCAGGCCTTCAACAACCTTCAAATGAGCAACACAACTTGCTATATACAGCAAGGAAGGTTCCCAACATTAATTACATAGTTGACCAAAAATCCCGCCAGATACACAGTATCAGAAAAATGGTGCTCAGAAGTTATTGCTGCAGTAGACAAGGAAGGCCTCGAGCCTTGCGCCGCCATCTGGAAGTCTTCATTCATAATTAGACAGCTTCACCATTTGTACCATCACCCATACGCCTGCTACAGTCGCCATTAATGGCTCAACGACCCACGGCCTACCTGGAAACCGTCGCTGCATTCAAAAAGAACCTCCCGCCAAAATGTGCTTTACTGAAGTTTTCAAATGTGCAGGGAAATTAATCCCACATGCAAGGTGCGAAAACCACTTCGGCACTTTAAAAACATGGCCGCAAGCAAAATAGGTGTCAAGCGCTTTTGCCACGCTCAACACATGCCTTTCTCTCCAAAAGCCCATCGGCTCACCCCAAAAAACTCTCGCCGACCTCAGTTGTCTCGCTGATCATCACACTACACTCCCATCCATCGGCCAGAGATAGACCATCGGCCAAGCACAAATCTCCTTTGCCGATGCCTATGGTCTCGCCGACCGCGAACTCCACATTCTCTTCATCGGTGTGACCAACACCATCGGCCAACATGAAATTCCTCTTGCCGATCTCAACAGTCACACCGATGCCTTCAAAAATCCTGATGACGTCATCATCATGTCCTGATGATGTCACCA
Source organism: Cunninghamia lanceolata (assembly GCA_027924645.1). Lineage (NCBI taxonomy): Eukaryota > Viridiplantae > Streptophyta > Pinopsida > Cupressales > Cupressaceae > Cunninghamia > Cunninghamia lanceolata. Next base: position 2,674,136 of record BSBN01001035.1, read on the forward strand.
CACATCGGCCTACTGCACACCTCCTCATATCTGGATGACGTCATCGTCATATTCGCAACATCGGGGGATCTCTGCAAGGTGACTAGTGTTAGCAATATGACCCTCCAGACCTTGATGACGTCACCACCATATCGGCATCAGGATGATATTCAGAAGATGATCGGATATTTGGAAATATCATCCTGATGCACAAATATCATGTTGCACTGTAGCTCCAAGAAACATCAGGGTGATGTTAGATCATACCTGATATTTGGAAATATCACCCCGCACTAGACAATGCATGAAGCCAACAGGCGGATATCTCCCTTTGGAAATATCATGATGCAGACAGGCAGAAAAGCAGATATCACCCTGACATAAGAATGACATCAGCATCATCAGGGTGATGTCTAGAAACATGATGATGATGACCTCCTCCTCGAAGAAAATATGATGCTGCAGTTGAAAAATGCTGAGGAGGCCCAGAGACTTAGAATATATTTTGGATTTTTTGGGAAGGTGCCTGCATGAAAATTGCTAAATTAACTGACAATCAATTCAAGCACCAAAAGAGGCAACTCTACGTGAAGTTGGTTTTCAATCTGCTTCATAGTCCCAATCAAAAGGATTGAATAGCCCAACATCCTTAAAAAAATTCTCCTTGCCATGAATGGGTATTTTTTTTTTTTAGAGAAAGAAAACATGAAACAAAATTAACACCTACTGAAAAAGAAATGAGAGTTGCAGGAAATCAAAATAAGCTAAATGGAACAAAGTGAGTACTATAGAAAATCCAAAAGTGCTAACACATTCCCTTAGATCCATGGTGGAAATATAGTTTTTTTTGCCAAATCTTGGGAAGCGCCCAATGTAGGAGAACGAGACAGTTGTTGTGGACGAACTCTAGACACAGACACCTGCACCCACACCTGGCCTCCATGCATAATGGAATGGGAACCTCAACGTGTTTTGTGCCTCTACAATTAAAAAACCCTAGCTAAAATCACCTCCCAATCTCTGCAGACAAAAGTGCTCTATGCAAAAATAAAAAACCCCAGCTAAAATTATCGTCCAATCTGTGCACACCAAAGTGCCTGTTTGCCCCAAAAATTAAACAACAAACTATAGTTAAGGATGCAAATTTTTATTGTGGCACATTTCTCAAAGACAAGAAATAGAAGTTTAGATATGTGAAAACTATAGTCTCCTGCCTATGGCAGGGAGTAACAACAATATCCCTGGGGAGCTTATATTCTTCTTTACATTCTTCATCGCACTATAATTCCAACTAGAATTCTCAAAACCCTATTGCATGTCATAGTAATTTAGCTCGATGACATTGGTAACAAAATGAAAATGCATGTCGAAGAGGGAGAGAAAATGAATGAGGAGAGGGAAATAAGAAATTTATTGAAGAAAAAGTATTTTTTTATTGTCTTAATTTAAACAATTAGAAAATTAAAAATATAATTTAAACATAAAATATATAATTAAGACAATTAATATTTTGTATTAAATTAATGCCTTGAACCCCCCCTCTATGTAGTAGTGAGACTTGTGTGGATGTTACTATTTGGCTCTAATTATCTTCTGCTAAGAATTACCCTTTGGCTTCTCCTCCTCCACCATTATAGGCATATATCCTTCAAGCTTATGCCATTTTTCGAAAAGGGATGATTGAGTGTACATTTTAATGTTGATTTTGAACTCTAAATATGCAGTCAAGTATAAATAAACAAGGTCGCATTGTAGCATAGTTCCTGCCAGATGCTGGCAGGGCAGTTTTGTCAAGATTACAGAGTGATGTAGATTATAGAGTGATGCAGATTACATGAAGTTGTTTTATTTTACTGTTATGGTTGTGGACTAAAACAAATCTAAATGTTTTTAAACCAAACAACAAAATTGTAACAAAATGATCTCTATTCCAATCAAGAGGCAAAAAATTTATCAACACTAAAACCATCCATTAGACAACCCATGCATAAAAAATTGATACTTTGTAGATGAGCCTCTATTTAAACTAATCCTCCATGAACTTATATTAGTAATAAATAAAACATGTTACCAGAATATTAGAAGTGGATTGAAGAAATACATTCAAACCAAAAAAGATTTTCTACCTTCTCTTCCAAGAGATATTTAAGACCATAAACAATAGCTAGACCAAAACTCTTAACCTAGATTTGGACATAAAAAATGAATATATAAAAAGGTTAAAACAATAAAGGAGCTGATCATAAGATCCAAATTTTACCAAAGCCATCAACAAGCATCATAATTTCCTCCTATTTCTATAAATGAAGTTGACTGAAGTAATAATTCAAACTAACAAAGATTTGCTACCTGCTCTTCCAAGAGCTATTTAAGACCATAGACAATAGCTCGACCAAACATCCTACTAGGGCTTATGTTGGAATTAGGGTAGACAATTGAGAGGGGTGGAGTGAATCAGTTCTCCCATGAAATTAACCTTTTCTTGCTTTTAATCTTCTTTCAAAACTTATAAGTAGATTAATGATTAAACATTAAAGCATGAAACAATAATGCATTAGCAGAAACACAATTAACACACTTGACACCAAGATTTTTAACGTGGAAACACAGTTAAGGGAAAACCATGGTGGGGGTTAACCCACAAGATTTGCACCTTGTTAAAAGTACTTAAAAATGGGCAGGCGCTTGCCTTTGAGTGCACTACCCAGAGCTCACTGCTCAAAAGAGGCTCACTGCCTACAGAAATTTATGTTTAATACAGAAAGAATTAACTAAGAAATAAAATCTTCTTCATGCCTAGTTTAGTCTCATTGAATTCTCACAAAACTTCTACTCTTCTCAAATACTTCTTCACTATTACTTCATCCTTTACTGTTCTTGTTCCTCTGCTCCTCTTCTCTGCTCTACCTTTGATCCTCTCTTTGGATTTGATTATTTCACACAAGGATAATTTTCTAGAACTCATCAACAAGCATTTATATGCTTCATCAACCTTGGAATGAACATCAAGGTCGGCACTACAAACATCTGACTTAGTGCGAATCACTAAGTCATCGGCCAAACATAATTGGGACTCAAATGTTCCTCAATCAACATGCCACGCTCCATAGAATTACTCTTAGATCATCCACAACATGCTTGAATCATCCGATCGGCCAAGACTGGGAAAAGTAGGAACACAAAGGAAGAAATCTTCAACAACAAGCTTAATCTTCAATGCAGACCTCCAACATAGTAGTCATACGATTCAGAAACCTCCACAAGCACATTGAATTCAACAAAAACATCCGTACTCCTCCAAATCATCAGAATCACTTGCATCTTTTGGAACCTCAAGAACACTGTCTGCCATGACTGTCACACTAGAAAGATTGCTTGTGGACTTCCAAACCATGAACCACTTGAGTTGATGACACACACTAACTTCCCAAACATGTCTCTAGATCCGTAGATCATAGAGTTTCATTTGCAAAGCTATCTAGACCAATTTCCTGTCACTCTTCCTTTTCTGAACACTACAAAACTTAATTTCACTCAGATGGCTATAACTTCTTCAAATCTTCATGCGGACCTCACAAGTCTTAACTAGAGCTAGTACAGAAAATTCTCTACACCTATACCATATGGTCCGCATATAATGATCTTCATTAATTTTCTCAATATCCTCAACATTTTAGTCTTCTAAATAGGCAACAAAATATGATACAGTTGACACCAATGGCAACAAGGATATGTTGACATCAATGACAACACTGATTAGGTACATATTTGCAACAATCTCCCCCTTTGTCATTGACGGCAACATATGATGTGAAAAACTGATTCAACCATCAAGACAAGAACTTCTCCCCCTTTCTCTTATCACTTCTGCAATTACTTTCTTTACTGCTCCCCCTTTCATCAACAATTAGTTTTTCACATGACTTCTCTCCCCCTTTGACATCAATGGCAAAGGACACATATTTGTAATCTTTTCTCCTTTTTGTTTCAAACTGGTCTCAAAATTTTGCATACTGACTACTCCCCCTGAGTAGTATCTCCTTAACATCAATCTGGATCACAAGATATGACTGTGAATTCCATTAGACTGATGCACCCTAGTGCATCTTAGTTCTGATCAGGAGGGGCAATAACCCCTAACTTCTCTCTGAGATACTCAAAAGTATCCTTGGGTAGAGGCTTAGTGAAAATATCTGCAATCTAATCCTTTGAAGAAACAAACTCCAGTCTGACTTCATTTTCATTAACCCTCTCTCTCAAAAAGTGAAACTTGATTGATATGTGCTTTGTCTTTGAATGCAACATTGAATTCTTTGAGATGCTTATTGCACTTGAATTATCACAAAAGATTGTGACAGGCTCCTCAAACACAATTCTGATGTCCTTCAACATTTTCTTCATCTACAGAACTTGAGTACAATTATTTTCTGCTACTATATACTCTTCCTCTGTAGTAGATAGGGATATTGCCTCCTACTTTTTACTTAGCCAAGAAACCAATCTGCTTCCCAAGAAGAATGCACCACCACTAGTACATTTTCTATCATCCAATCAACATCTATATATGCATGAAGAGTGAAGTCATTATCCTTTGGATACCATAATCCATAATCAAGTATCCCTTTGAGATATCTAAAAATTCTCTTGACTGCTACAACATGGGATTCTCTAGGATCAGCTTGAAATCTAGCAACAAGTCTAACTGCATTCATGATATCATCAACAAATACCTCAACAATCAAAATGTACTCATGATCAATCTTGAAGTAAAAATTACTGTCAGCAGTGCCTTTGCTATATCCTATCTTTAGCAGATACTTATCTAATCTTGCATACCAATCTCTTGGGGCTTGTTTGAGTCCATACAATGCTTTCCTCAACCTACAGACCATATCTCTCTGATCAGACAACTGAAATCCTTCTGGTTGCTCAATGTGGACTTCTTCTAACTCTCCATTTAGGAATGTTGACTTGACATCCATCTGATAGACCTTGAAATCTTTATAAGTAACAAATGCAAGAAATAATCTGACTGCCTCTATTCTTGCCACTAGAGCAAATGTTTCTTCAAAATCTATTCCTTCCACTTGAGAATATCCTTTGCATACCAGCCTTGCTTTGTTTCCTACAACTTCACCATCTTCATTTAGTTTATTCCGGAACACCCATTTAGTTCCAATCACATTTTTGTCTTCAGATCTAGGAAGAAGACCCCAAGTGTGATTCTTTTCAATTTGCATTAATTCTTCTTCCATAGCTTTTACCCAATTTTCATCATTGCACGCTTCACTTACTGAATTTGGTTTAATCTTTGAAATCAAACAAATCTCCTCTTGATCTTCAACAATGCTTTTCCTAGTTTGAACACCTTTATACATATCTCCTATGATCTAATCTTCAGGATGATTTAGTCTTACATACCTAGGTGTTTTGGGATTTATTTGAAACTCTGTTTCTTGAGCTTGTTCTTCAACATCTGTTATATCCTCTTGAGTCACTAGATTTTCTTGATCAATCTAAATATGAGTCTAGGTTTGAACTTGTCTTCCTTGGCTTTGACTTTCATCTTGATCATCTGATTCATATCTCCAAGACCTGGAATGTCCTTCTTTGCTCTCATCAACTCTGACATTTGCACTTTCAACAATCTTTTTCAATCTTTTGTTAAAGCACCAGTATGCCTTACTTTGGGTAGAGTAACCCAAAAATATCTCTTCATCACTTTTTGCTTTGAACTTGCCTAGATCCTCATCTCTTTTGATATAGCACTTAGTAGCAAAAACTTTGAAGTATCTCACAGTAGGAGGATGACCAAACCATAGTTCATAAGGGGTCTTACCAGGATTGCCTTTGATCTGCACCCAGTTGAGAGTGTAGACAATAGTACTCAGCTTCTCTCTAATAAACTTGTGGAACATTTGCTTCCATCATCATTGTCTTGGAAGCTTCTTGAATGGTCTGGTTCTTTCTTTCCATGACTCCATTTTGTTGAGGAGTCCTAGGGGCAGATAACTATCTTTTTATTCCATGCTTTTCATAGAATTTATCAAACTCACCAAAGGTAAACTCTCCACCTCTATCGGATCTTAGACACTTTATTTTTTCACCAATCTCATTTTCCACCATAACCTTGAACACCTTGAATTTGTCAAGAGCTTTTGATTTTTCTTTCAAGAAGGTTACCCACATCATCTAGGAGTAATCATCAATCAACAACTTAAAATATATGTCTCCTTGCACACTCCTAATTCTAGCAGGGCCACATAGATCAGTATGCACACTTGTTCCAGCCATCCACTTGAAAATTGTTCTTTACTCTTGATTGAAATTTTGTTTTGTTTACCCAATTGACATTCTCTACACATGCTATCAACAGGTTTCACAAGTTTTGGAAGATCTCTCACAGCCTGAGTAGAACTTATCTTGACAATGTTATCAAAATTCACATTACACATTCTCTTATGCCATAACCAACTTTGATCAATCTGAGCAATCAAACAACTTTTTCTAGAACTACTTAAATGAAAGATGTTACCTCTAGTCTAAGTACCAGATGTAATTTCCGTTCTGAAGCTTTCCAAGATTCTACATTTTCCATCCTTGAATTGGAGATCACAACCCTTGTCAACCAACTGTCCAACACTAAAAAGACTATGCTTCAATCCTTCCACATATAGAACATCATTAGTGTTATTCTTACCATCAAAAGAGATGGATCCTCTGCCATGGATTCTACCAGTTGAGTTGTCTCCAAATTTCACAATTCCACCTTCATATTTTTCAAAGATTACAAACTTACTTTTATCACCAGTCATATGATGAGAACATCCACTATCAATTACCCATTCATCTTTTTCTACAACCTGAGTAGCTAAGGCACTTTCCACATTTGCACAGCTAGCAGATTCAATAGGCATCAGATCTTCTTCTTTGATAGCAATGAACACCCAATCATTTTCAGTGGAATCCCCATGATCAGATTCATCATTTGTGACTCCTTCTTCACCAGCTTCTTGGACATAGTAGCATTTATTCTAAACTCTAGGTCTAATAGGGTTTGACCTTGAACCCCTCTCTGGACATCTTGAGGCAAAATGACCAATCTTATTACAAGCAAAACATTTGAATGGCAGCTTTTCTTCATACTTACCGGATCCTCTAAGTGGCAATCTTTTGGCAAAAAGAGTTTCAAGTTTACTGAACTCAGTTTCATCATCTTCAAGATCCCTCCTTGTCTTGTCAAACTTGTTTGATCTTCTTGAAGAGCTTTCACCTGGATCATATCTTTGTTTTCCATGAATACTAGCTTTAAATGCAGATTTAGACTTAGGAAGAGAATCACCAAACTCACTCATTTCAAATGCTGAAAGTTTACCAACCAACTGATCCCTTGTAACAGTTGTCATAGTCTTGATTTCTTCAATGGCAGCAGCTTTATGTTTGTAGGCTGGAGGTAAGGATTTGAGCACATTGGCAACAATCTCTGATTCATCTAATACTCCACCAGCACACCTTGTACCACTCACAAATTCATTCACTTTTACCATGTATGAGGTAATATTTTCATCTTCACTCATCCTTAAGATTTCTACACTTCAGGCTTTGTAGCTTGGCATATTTGACATATTCATCTCCCTCATGTAGGGTTTTCAACTTCTCCCAAATTTCATACACGGTCTTCAATTCTAGTACATTTGTCATTTCTGTATCAGACAAGGCACTCAACAAGGCTTCTTTAGCTCGGATGCTATTTTCATCTTCTTTAATTTCATCTGGAGTTGTAGGATCTTTTTCCAGAATCTTATACTCATTCTCAATTATTGACCAGTAGGCATCACCCATACATTGCAAATGGCACTGAATGTGCATCTTCCACACAGTGTAATTTGTTCCATCAAATCTCAGACTGTCCTTCTTGTAAGTCGACATTCTGGATCTCCTCAAGTGGTCAAGCTTCTTTCAGAGGAACCTGGCTCTAATACCAATTGTTGGAATTAGGCTAGACAACTGAGAGGGGGGGTGAATCAGTTATCCCATGAAATTAACCTTTTCTTGCTTTTAATTTTCTTTCAAAACTTGTAAGCAGATTAATGATGTAAACATTAAAGCATGCAACAATAATACATGAGAAGAAACATAATTAACACACTTGACACCAAGATTTTTAACTTGGAAACTCGGTTAAGGGAAAACCATGGTGGGAGTTAACCCACAAGATTTGTACCCTATTAAAATTACTTAAAAATGGGAAGGCCCTTGCCTTTAGGCGCACTGCCCATAGCTCACTACTCAAAAGAGGCTCACTGCCTACAGAAATTTATGTTTAATACAAAAAGAATTAACTGAGAAATAGCATCTTATTCATGCCTAGTTCAGTCTCATTGAATGCTCACAAAACTTCTAGTCTTTTCAAATACTTTTTCACTATTACTTCATCCTTTACTATTCTTGTTCATCTGCTCCTCTTCTTTGCTCTACCTCTGATCCTCTCTTTAGATTTGATTATTTCGCATAAGGATAATTTTATACAACTCATCAACAAGCATTTATATGCTTCATCAACCTTGGAATGAACATCAAGGTCGGCACTACAAACATCTAACTTAGTGCGAATCACTAAGTTGTCGGCCAAACATAACTAGGACTCAAATCTTCCTCAATCAACATGCCACGCTCCATAGAATTAATCTTAGATCATCCGCAACACACTTGAATCATCTGGTCGGCCAAGACTGGGAAAAGCAGCAACACAAAGGAAGAAATCTTCAACAACGAGCTCAATCTTCAATGCGAACCTCCAACATAGCAGTCATATGATTTAGAAACCTCCACAAGCACATTGAATTCAACAAAAACATCTGCACTCCTCCAAATCATCATAATCACTTGTATCTTCTTCTGAAACCTCAAGAACACTGTCTGCCATGACTGTCACACTAGAAAGATTGCTTGTGGACCTCCAAACCATGAACCACTTGAGTTGATGAAACACACTGACTTCCCAAACATGTCTATAGATGCGCAGATCATAGAGTCTCATTTGTAAAGCTATTCGGACCAATTTCCTGTCACTCTTCCTTTTCTAAACATTGCAAAACCTGATTTCACTTAGATGGCTATAACTTCTTCAAATCTTCATGCGGACCTCACAAGTCTTAACTGGAGCTACTACAGAAAATCCTCTACATAGCCATATGGTCTGCATATAATGATCTTCATTAATTTTCTTAATATCCTCAACATTCCAGTCTTCTAAACAGGCAACAAAATAGGATACAATTGACACCAATGGCAACAAGGATATGTTGACACCAATGACAACACTGATTAGGCATATATTTGCAATAGCTTATACCAATGCCAATGATAGGAATGGTAGTAAGATGAACCATGAACACAAACACAATTTGCAGTGGAGCCAATACCTGAACATAATCATTATAATAGTTAATTATAGAAAGGAAAATACAAAAAAAATGTAGTCAACTTATAGGAACAATATTTTAAACAAATAAATATAATCTCATCTATTAAAGATAACAATTTGATCTATTTAAATTCTATGTAAGATGACAGATATAACTAACCAATGCTCTATTTGCCAAACAACCAAGATTTCTTATGATAGCGAGAAAAATATTGAAAATATCAATTAAGGATGGTTCTAAGGAACATGAAACATAAGACTTCTGAAGAAATAGTATTGAGCAAGTTCTAAATTTTGTGAGTCTCATGCTGTAAGTTTGAGTTATCACTAAAAGTTTGTAGCCCTCATAGACCATGCTTAGATAGTATTGTCTTTCCATAGTGATGTGTTGCCTTATCAAATAATATGCTGGTTCTTGTTCACTAGACGTGGGCCCATTAGAGTGGTAGTAGCCCTCATAGACCATGCTTTGATTGCAATTGTGACTCAGATGTTTGAGACTTGTGTTTGTATCTCTATGAATGCATGCTTATTCATGTGTGAGCTAGTTAAGCTAATAAGATGAGAAAAGAATTGTATTTATCTATATATGTACATACCTATGCATGTGTGATTGATATCAACCCAACATTTTTTTGTTTCGGTCAGTCACCCCAAAGTTTAGTGCAACACTAAAAAAATATGTTAGAACTTATTTTTGAATAGGACGCCACAATTCCATTAGTAGCAACAAGAAACCTGCAGTTGATTCACCTCACATCAAACTCTGAAATAATGATAAAACCATCTAAGAACTGTTCTTCATAACCATCTCCCATGCATGCATTCCACACCAGATAAAAATTATAAACTAGAAGAAGTAAAAGTGGGAGATAGCATATAAAACTTACAGAAGGGCCTTCATGTCAGTGAACTTGGCCTTTTTGGCAATGGCAAAAATATTTCGAGTTTGTGTATTAGTCACCACACTCTGTAGAAACAATGGCCAAAGACACCATGACAAATCTCAATACAAATTCCCCTGTCTTCACCCTCCTCTCCACCCTCACCTCTTCAAAATTTGTTTGTCCTCCCATTGTCTTACTATTATTTTCAACCTTATTTTACCACCCAGAACATACACCACTCTCATTTGGAGAAGGAAGATCAAATGCTTAAGATAGTGAGGCTGGGATTTAGGGGGCTTCTGACCCTAACGCCATGATTTTTGGCTGAGCCACTACATGGGGTGGTAATTAGACAAGAGCCAATCCAGAATGGTAGCCCAAGTTGTGGAGGACAACCCATGGTATGCAGAGAAAGCCATGGAGGACAACCCCTATGAACATGGTGTTTTCTTTGACACCCATTGTGCTTACTAAGAAGGCAGATACTGAGCTGCACATATCCCACGTGGCCCACTCTAAACGTCAACCACTTGTTCGTAAAGTGCCAACAAATAATAAATTAAAAACAACCCTTGACAACGCAGATCCTTATCTATCAAGCTACGCCTCAATTAGAATTTCGTTATTATAGCTCATTATTGTCATTCTATGTTCTGACAGTTTGAATCCTAAATAGTAGAGCCTTCTCTGGCTTTGAAATCCACATCCGCCTATTTCATTGCCAATCTGAATCTGACGAAATTAAATTTTAATTTTAAACAGTTAAAATTTCTGAGTTGTATGTAGCAAACATTCCAAATGAATTTTGAAGAAACCAAATCAAAACTTTGATTGGCTACAGAACTAAAACATTAATCACTAGTTAAACTTTGCCCGGCTCTATAGTTCCATGGCAGGAACTAATAAACTAATAAATGAGATTAAAATGGCGTTGGTTTAGAAATATGATATAACTGTAGTTTTCTGAAAGCGGCTAGTGCTATGCTACTGAATGATAAGAATAAAAGTTGCATAACTGCAAGAACAAAAATATTAACACAAACGAAAAAGCGGGCCCATGCAATTTGTAAGAGTCATAATTGTGTGTGTCATATGAAGAATAATTCCATAGCATAAGATAGGAAAGAAACTTAGATCGAATAGATTGAAAGAGGCTAGATGGGACTGGAAATTATGGTGATAAAGTGTATAGACCGCATCTAAAAGGGATAGTATTGATATGAAAATCCAAACACCATTATCCAAATATCATAAACCATGAGCGCTAACATTAACAAGTAAACTACTCATTAAAAGAAGAATATAGTAAACATTACAGCTTTGTTCTTTGGGAGATGATCTGGCTCAGTTGATGAAACAAACATCCATGTGGAATGATGGGTATTAAAGGATATAGCTAACACATGGCATGTAGTTTATTAATTGAAAAGTTGCAGCACTTGATGAGAAGATAGAACTACGGGCAGTCCAATGTGTAAACAACTAGCACGTTGTTGTGCCCGCTGTATAAAAGGTTCAACCCCATGACCTATTTGCAAACGTTTCATTTAATCGACTATGCTTTGTATGCGCATATCAACAGAATTGATTTCTAGTCGGTGATATTTCGACTACAGTCCAAATTACAACACACAACTAGATAAGCTAAATAGTAATAGCTCACTGCATTGCTATATTAATGAGCTCACCCTATTTAAACATCACTTTCTTTTAACGGTCAAAAGAATAATAATTTTATATTTCATTCTTATCAAAAAATAAATAGTTATCTTCTTTTTATTAGTTAAAATTCAATTTTGATTATTGATTTAAATGATGTTTAAAAATACACTTCTAATTGAATCATCAAATAAAAAAATTATTAAAAGCATTATATATCCATCATAAGGTAGCTTATTACATTTTAATGAGGCCACATAGCTCCTTGCAAAGAAAATACAAGTAGCTCACTGCATTATATCTAACAAACAATCCACTGAACTATTGCATTATAATGTTTTATTGAGGAAAAAAAATATTTTATGAGATATAATATAGAAAAAATATAAAATATTTGATTTGATTATAAATGAGATAAAATCTTGTAAATTGTACAGTAAAATAATTTGATAAATTGTGCAATTTTAATATTTTTTCCAACTAACAAATAGATATATCAATTACTTGGGTTGGTGTGAATTGAAGAGGAGTCCATTTTGAAATTTGGATACTTCACTAATATTTTAATTTTATAATTCCAATATATCTTAATGTGATTTATATACTAAATTGTGAACCTTACATCTTCTTTTTGTCTTGTAGGTATTTCAATATTTGATGTACGAGGTCTGGAAATACTAATTTTAAAATATAACATATATTGTTCATTAAAAACAAATTTTATTTGGTATAGTACTAGTATAGATATCTTAAATACATCAATACCTCTTAAGTTATTTTATTTTAGTTTACAATTATTTAAGAATTATTTTATTTTATTTACTTTAAAAGCTATTTTATTTTATTTACTTAACAGTTATAATTTATAGTTTTAGAAATGCCTTTAAACCTATGTTTATTAATAAATATTAATTATTTGGCATGTAAATGTCTATCAAATTTAAATGTAAAAGGCTATCAAATATAAGTTAAGTAATTTTTATTTACATTTACATAGTCATCACATGAGACTCTTTGATGTTACTGTAGAAGCTAGAGGTTGTACACTAATACATTTTTTTAAATATATATTAAGTATGTATTAAATAATTTGAAAGGCTTAATATGACATTGAAAACCATGTGGTTGGACAAAAGAGATGTATAGAATGTACAAACTCAACTATTCAAAATAATGACAAAGACATAATTATGTTGAGAGGTGTAACCTACAATGGCAACAAAGGCTAGAGTATAGTGACATGATGGTGTTAGCAAAAACTATTTAGAGTCAACATTTAATTTTTAAATATATAAATACCAAAATTTTAAAATAGCTTTAAAGTTAATAAAATATGTAAGAAATAAAGTAGCTATATAATAAAATTAAAAAACACCAAAATTTTTAAATATATATAAATAGAATAGTTTTATGGTTAAATAAAGTATAAATTGAAAAAAGTTATATGTTCATTTCATCTATCTATAATTTAACTTAACATAAAAATATTAAATAAAAACTTTTTCCAATCACAAAATATTTTGTTATAGTGAATGATAATTTTTCAATGGCACTTTGTTTGCTATTAAAGTTGAAAGGTTATGAATGAGTCCACCAGGGATCAAGTCTTGGTGTGCAAGACCCTCAACACCATAAGGGATGAGGTCTACCCTAGACAAATTTGGTGGGCTCTCGTATCTTGTGGATGAGCTCCATTAAAAAAGGGGTAAAAACTTTATTGAAATTCAGAAAAAAAGTATTACAAAACATCAAAGGGCTAAGGCCCTGGGAAGCCATAAGAAGCATCCATACAAAGCATGAAACAACATCATCCTTCACCAATACCATTCCCATCTTCGGCAAGAATCCTCTCGAAGTCATGTCGGACCTCATGGGGTACCTGCTCCCACTCATCAATCTTCCAGCCATCTAAATGCTCAGAAGCCCACTTAGCCAAACAATCTACTGCCCTATTCCACTCCCTCAGAATATGGACAAAAGACACCATATCCATCAAGGCACTTATCTACAGAATTTGCTACACCATCATAGCCAACTGCCAACTAACATTAGATACCTTCTGTTCATTTAGCAAATTAATCAAAACCTATGAATCAGACTCATAGATAACCTTGAGCCATCCCAAAGTATAAGCTATCTCCAAAGCGTAGAGGATCACCAAACCTTCCATAAGGTTGATAGTTTGCAATCCTGCATGAACAGAAAAGAAAAAAACCACCGATCCCGATAAATCCCTGCTAGCCCCACCAATCCCAGTAGGCTCAGGATTACCCCTTGAAGAACCATCGGTATTGAGCTTCAAAATGCTAGTTAGAGGGGGTAGCCATCCACCCACCCTTTGAACTTTCTTTTTCACCCGCCTTCCTCTCCTAACACAAGTAGAAGCTGAAGACATCCCCTGAATACCTAATCTATCCACCAACTCAACATCCCCTTTCTCCAAAGGGAACACCACATCACACTTAGCTTTTACCGTCTCCCGAATCATACCCATAATTCTGTGCCAAACTTGTTGAATCGACAACTTCTCACCACGAAATATTCTTTGATTCCATTCCAACAAAATCTACCATAGTATGAAGGAAGGCCCAACATACCACACATCCTGCAAGAAAGAGGCCATAGAAGGAGGTCTACCCAGACTACTCCAAAAATCCACCAGGGAGGAAGCATGAACACATGGGATTTTCCAAACTCCCCACCAAAAATGCCAAAGATGCAAATCCAAGGGACAACAGAAAAACAAATAAGAAGAGTCCTCCTCTCCACATCCACACAAAACACACATAGAAGGACCCTGAAAACCCCGCTTCCAAATATTATCCCATGTCAAGCACCTATTCCAAGCCAAAGTCCAAATAAAGCAGTTACACTTTGGCCAAGAAAATTTATTCCACACTTTCTTCCACCAGTGAACCTCCACCCCATCCAGCCAGTGAGATAACATCACCTAATATCCAGAAGTAATAGTATAGACACCCTTAGGATTAGGAGACCAAGAAAGAACATGCCTTTCCTAGAGGGAGCTACAACATCTACGAGAAAGGATACTGTGAAGCTCAGCACACTCCTCCCCCATACCAACATCAGGCCACTCATCAAGATTCTTCCATCTCACCACCACCAACTACCCATGAGAAGATAAGGACTTAAAGTCACTCACCCTTGACCATCCTGCCTCACAGAACCTCTAGCATAGAGTCACCAAATTAGGAAACTGAGAAACAATGGGAGGAAAACCATCCCATGAATCAGACCAAAAATGAGATTCTGTACCTTTTTTACAAATCCAAAATAAGCCATCCTTGACAAGTACGACCCCTTTCTTGAGCATACTCCAAATCACTGAGCCTTTCCCCACCAGGGGATAACGAGGAATATCAATCTAAGAGATTACCGGGAAGTATTTATGTGTTAATATCCTGGCCCAGATCTGATCCTACTCCACCAGATCTGATCCTACTCCACACACCACCACTAATACAATTTAGTAGCTAGCGTCATCCCAGACAACGACAACTACTTTGGGCTACAAACAATGTCCCATCTGACAAGGCTCCATTTAGAGGACAACAAGCTACCAGCCCATAAAAAATTGTCTAGCTAAGGAATCCAATTCCCTAACGAAACCCAATGGGGCCACCTGAATCATACATCTAAAAATGGGGAGGGCCTATACCACATACTTGAGCAACTGAACACGACCTATAAAGGACAACCAACAATGGGTCCAATGATTAACTTTCACACGAAATTTATCTAGAATATTCTACCAAGAATCCCTAGGTAGCCTTCCAACAGAGATGGGAATACCAAGATAGGTCAAAGGGAAAACCCCAGTCTGAAATCTCAAGATATGAGCAATTCACCTCTGAATGGAACCCGGAGTATTGAAGAAAAAGATGGAAGACTTATCTTCATTAACCAATTGACCCGAAGCAACAAGATAAACATCCAATAGCTTACGCAAATTTGAATCTTCCCTAATTGTAGCCATACCCATCAAGGTAGTGTCATCCTCAAACTACAAGTGAGACTACGGAGGTAAACCACCTCCCCACCCCCACCCCTGAATGACACCTAACTCCACATTCCTTCTTATCAAATGTCCTAGACCTTCAACAAGAAGAAGAAACAAGGAGAGAGGGGGTCACCCTGCCACAAACCCCGAGAGGCACCAAAAAACTCAGAGTGCTCACCATTTATTAACACAGAGAAGGAGACCGAAGTAACACAACTCATAACCCAATAAATCCACTCATCCCCAAAACCAAAAGCACCCAGAACCTTCCGAAGGAAGGACCACCCAATTCTATCATATGCCTTAGCCATATCAAGCCTGATGAACATCGCCTTATCCTTGGAACTAGCCATAGAGTGAATGGTTTCAGTTACGATAACAACCCCTTTGAGAATCTGCCGTCCCACCACAAAACCACTCTGTTCCTCAGAGATCAACACTTTAAGCCACTTTTTCAACCTATCAGCAATTGATTTAGAGATAATTTTATAAATCACATTGCAAAGAGAGATAAGATGAAATTGACTTAACCTATCCACCCCATCACACTTTAGGATGAGAGAAAGGAAGGTAGAATTCAAAGCCTGTAACATCTGTTTATTCTTCTGAGACTCCTGAACAACCGCCAACAAGTCCAACTTGATAATCTCCCAGAATTCTTGAAAGAACTCAATCAGGAAACCATCAGGGCCAGGAGCTTTCCCCCTCTTCATCTGAAACACAGTGCCCTCTAGCTCCTCAATCAAAATATCACTCATAAGATGCTCATTCATCTCCCTAGAAACCAAAGAAGGGATACAAGAAAGGAACCGAGCTTCCTCATCATAAACCCCCCTTGCAAGTCCTCCTTGAATAAGGAAGCAAAATACTGCATAGCTTCACGTGTGATTTCATGAAAAAAAGAAAGAGTCTCACCCCTGTCATTCACCAGAGCAGAAATAGAATTGCCATGTCTCCTGGCTTTCACTGAGTTGAAGAAAAAAGTAGTATTTTTATCCCCTTCTTGAAGACACTCAATCAGGGCCTTTTATTTCAAAAAAACTTTCTCTCGTAGCTCACACTCTTTCAGTGCTTTCAAAGCCCTAGTCTCTTCCTATAGTAGGTCTTCAGTCACACCATCCTACCTAATCAACCTTGTAATACCATCCAACTCAATTTGGGAAATAGTCTTAGCATGGAAAATGTTTCCAAAGCATTGTCAATTCCAACATTTTCTAACATCAGAAAATGTCCCCTCGGGGGCTTTTCCCTCATAAGGTTTAGCTCTCAGGTCTTTAGCTTGCATTTAGGGCATTTTAGTTTATATTTTAACACCTCGATGGAATGATACCTAAGTTCCATGGAAAATGGGACCTAGGTGGACCCGTTGAGCTGTACCCTGCCCAAAATAGGGGGGAGGACTTGGGTACCCACGCCCTAGTCCTGCCGTATTTTCGGGCAGCCCTAATTTCTGGGTGTCAGTTAGTGACCGTTATTAGGTCCCTTTGCTGACATGGTAAGTTTGAATTTCAAATATCTTGGCGGGAGTGTTTGTAGATGCATATATAAACATGCTTAGGCATTCATTTGTAAACTAGAGATTTCAATTAGATAGCAATTGTGATGTTCAAGTGTTCTCAAGGTGATTTGAAAGGCTTCTATTGTGTTGCAAGAGCAGAGTTGTATGTTTTGTCTGTGGATATTTGTAGATTTGAGCATTAATCTCCTCATGGCATGAAGACCCTCTTGCTCCATGAGAGCTTCACTACAAGGTGACATAATATTGTGTTTTCATCATTGATTCCTTTGGTTTTTGTCTGTGCCTCACAAGGGCATGCACTCTTTATCTAACAACGGTGTTTAGAGACTTAAGTGTCCTTCGGGGCTTGACTGAGACAAGCCTCTAAACACCAAAACCCCCAAACCAAGTCTTGTGATTCTAGGTTACAGGTGTCGCATTTGGGAAAAGTGAAGTTGCAAGAAGGATTGGCAGACATCAAGGATTCAGGATCTGAAGAAAAGGACACAAGAGCACTTCCAGGACTTGTGCACTTTCTCTAGTGTCCTTTGCAAAGAGATTTCAGGAAACAGAAGCTGTAGGCTAATCAGTGTCGGAAAGAGGTCTAGATTATGTGAAGAAACTGGCACCTTGGACTTGGGCACCCGCTCCAGTGTCCCTGACTATTCCGCTTCGGAACCCTGAAAATAGGTATTATGTGATTTGATATTTTACTCCCGTCTGCAAGAGTTTTTTCGTCTTTCGTTAATTTGTTGTCGTATTTGCATAATTAGGGTTTTAATGGTTAATTGGATATAAGAGAAGAAAAATTAATAATTAAATTCCCTAATCCAAAATTCCCTACATCTGAAAGTGACCTAGGGTATGATAGTGCTCGCCACTCGACCCTAGATCCTTCAATGTTTAGAGGAGAGGCAGATTTAAACGCATAAAGATTAAATCATTAACAAATCCAATTTTCCCCTAAACATTTTAGTGAACCTGTGTTTTTGGACTTAAATTGCAACTTGTTGAGTGTTTGTCTTTAGATTTCGATTGATTTCATTCATTCATTTAGTCATTCAATTTATTGCATTGAGCAAAATTCAAAAAAATTGCATTGTTGGGCTTACTAAATTGCATCAATTCTTTCTAAATTTTCCTAATTCATGATTTTTACATCAGATCTGATATAAAATACATAAAAATACAAAAAATTAAAATTTGGAATGGCATTTTCATCATTTAATTGCTAGGGTTTTGTGAAAATTTTGACAATTTTATATAACCTAGTAATTCCAAAATCTAGGGTTAGTAGGAAAAATCTTTTATCAGATTTTTATACTAATTTTAGAGGATCATTCAAATTTGCATTTGGCTGTAGTCTTACATTTTAGTTTGAATTTGCATTTAAAATTAAAATATTTACAATTTTGCATAGAAAATTTCAACAAAAACTCGCAATTTTGATTCATTTTCATTAAATTTGCATGGGCATTTTGCATGTTCAATCTTGAAAATCATTTTTCAGATCTGAAAGTATTTAATTTCCATCAAAAAACATACTTCAAAACATTCGCATAACATTTTGTCCCAAGATCTCAAACCTAGGGCTTCGAAAACAACGATTTTCACTAAAATTGGCCTTATTGACTTTATAAATTTGCACCATAGGTGTGTCGTGAAAGATATTTTGGCATTATTTTTCTATTATCAGGGTAATCATTTTCTTCCACTCATAAAAATCTTCACAACACCCTTTTAATGGGCTCTTGTAGTAAAAATTTGGTGAAAAACTACACTTTTTGACTATTTTTGCCCTAGGGTTTGACCTAGTTTGCACTCCAAGTGTGGTGTTATCAATTTTTTGGATTGAGGTGACTGATATTTTTGATATTATTTGTTTTACCTCCTTAAATTCCTTACAATACCCCTTTTTCTAGGTCTTGGAGTTGAAAAATCATGAAAAATAGCCTATTTTTGCTATATTTTCACTAGGGTTTGAACTTAAGTGGTACTAAAATGTGTTGTGTTTGGTATTTTGACACCAAGTGGCTTTTATTACTGATATTATTTTCTTTCCATCACCACTTTCCCCACAACACCCTTTGATATGCTCTATTGCATTGAATTTTGGTGAAAAAGTGCCCATTTTGACATATTTTCACTATATTTTGACTTGGCATCAACTTGAAATCGCATCAAGAGTGTGTTGAGAGTGATCTTATTACTATTTTGGACTCATATCAGACAAATAACTTTCTTTTCTTTACTAAAATCCTTACATCACCCTTTGTTTCATTCATTTGCATTGGAAAATGTACAAAAAATCAAGCATCTAGGTCATTTTTTGCATATAGTTTTGCAATTGTCCTTCGCATACTTTGGAAAATTGTCAAAATCTGATTTTACATTAATTTGGAGACATATATCATGGCTAGTTGTTTTCAAGAATTATTTGCATACATCATAAACATGGATCATTTCTCTAAATTCACTGATAAATATCCTCAAGTTCTAGAACAAATAGCACACATTCATGATGTTGATCTCTCTATATGCTCCACATATGAAATTCTTTTCCATATAGGTGAATTTGATAGCTTCACAAATCTCATGGGAATATACCCTTCGATATTGGATGATCTCACTAAATTCATGATCGATAATACATATACCAGTGATGATCTTAAAATGTTAGATGAAGCCTTGGATGATTTTATGGGAAATTCTACTATGGAACCTATTGATAAAACATGTGATGATAACATTATTTTACCCTATGATCCCTCTCCAAAGTTTATTAACCCTCATAAGGACACTTTGATGCAAAAGGATGATTCCATTGACACATCTATTAACATCACATCATCAAGTCTTCATTCCAACACTCTCTCTGGCTAAGAGGAAGCATTAGTGAATGAAGAACTCCTTTCAACAAAGAGCATTCTATGGGTAGATGAGGAGATTTCATCTAACATTAATAAAAACTCTATCATAATGCATGAAACCTCTATGGATCATCCTAGCAACCTTGTTCCTTTAGTTGATTGTTCACACACCTTGGATTTCACTAAGGAAGAGAAGACCTTTAATGTCCCTCCTTTGTTTGAATATTCAACTCATTTGGACATCACTAAGGATGTAGCCCTAGTGGATGAGGAGAAGTCTCTCACATTAAATTCCTCAAGGATGGATGTTGAGATCACTCAAAATAATTTGCTTCTCCCACCACCTAAGAGGATAGCGAATATGTGTACTAATGAACTTCAACAAGAAAACATTCCACCTAACATTGAATCAAACCAAGAAGCATTTAAGAATGAAAAAAATTATAATGACAATGGCTTGGCAATTATACCTTATGTTCAAGGGTGGGAAGCTGACAATGACCTACTTGATGACAAGACTTAGCACGAAGACCCTATAGGTAAATATCTCTAAACTTTTATCTCTCTTGTGATGTGCTTCCCCCGTGATGTGTTATATGTTGTTTAGGCCTCCTGGGATGACCTCGGATTCTCCCATAAGGCTTGCGATACCAAGAGACCACCTCTATTGTGACCTTCTTCTATTTGTATCATCATTCTTCTATATTGCCTCTCTCTCTAATTTCATTGTTGTGTGTTGTGTCTTATGGACATAGCGTTGTGGTTGGTGACTTGGGGGCACCCTCCTATGTGATTATCCCTAAGACACTTGTTTCTCCTCTCTTATTTATTGTTTCCCTTCCTCTAGTGTTTCCACCTAGCGGGCGGATGATGACAAACATTTATACTGATGCGGACCTAGTGTCCCTTTCGAGAGCAATCAAAAAATGGACTTAGTTCCTAATATGACGATGGGGTTGTATATCTTATCCGACGCTTGGCTAGTGGAAGCACTTGTGCTTTCCGTGTAGTGAATTTTATGATGTTTCTATCGCATTTACAAACCTTAACAATACTATTGCTCTATGTACTTTTGTTTGCCTTTGAATCTAGCTTTGGCGGTACTCGATTTGGAGAGCTTCATGATATAGCCCTACGGTTATCCTTGAACTCTAAATTCGTTGTATAACCTTGGCTCTTTGTGTGGTTAATCATATGCATTGATGTTGTTGTTTATCATAATATTGTAGACACTAACATGTTTCTTGCAGGGATGTGTTTGTGGGAACATTTGGAGATCATAAAGTACATGTCACTTCTAGGGGGCATGGGCTTTGTGAAAGTCGGTGTTCCCTTGTGTGTTTTGTTCCTACCTTAACATGATTGATATTGATAACTAATATCAACCACCTTAAGGTGGGGGCATATATAAGGTAAGTTGTTTGTTGTAGATGTTAGCAATGTTTTTGACCTCAGATGCAGAGACTTGCACCCCAGAGTAGTGCATCATGCATCCTGAGTTTGTTTGAAATCAATCAATCAATCATGTAAGCCCTCTGCGGAGGTAGGATATCAAGCATATCTTTTTTCTTAATCCCTTTGCGGAGGCAGGGATGGTGTATTTCTCAGAGTAGATTGCATCATCCTATCATTTTCAAAAGTCCTTTGCAAAGGCGTGGAGCGGTTCTGTGACTAACTCAACCCTTAAGCGTGTCTTCGGTGATTGTTGTGGTGAAGCCCAATCATTGGTGTGTGCCTATAATGTCCCTGAGATTGTGATGAGCCTAGAAATAGGGAATACACCATTGCTTGTCTACCGTGTTTTCTCCATGTCTTCAAATGTGTGTGTTTTGACATGCTTGTTTTGTATGACATGTCTGTTGCCACATATGTAGAGACCAGCGCCTTCAAGTAGTGCTTCCTACATTTTGGGAGGTTTTATGTGTATTGTGTGTGTGTTTCCCCATTTATACAGAGACCTATGCCTTAAGGTAGTGCATCCTGTATCATGGGAGGTTTGTTTACTTTCCAATACTTGCATTTGCATTTCATATATATGAGAAAAAGAAAAAGAAAAGATATCATTTATGTCTTCCATGCATTAATGTGTCTTCTATGCATTGACTGTCTGCTATGTGTTCTACATGACTATAACTATCTTCTCCGTGTTTTGCGTGTTTGTTACTATCTTCCATGTGATTAGCATGTCTTCTTTGTGTTTGATGTGTTTGTGACCTTACTTTAATGCATGTATTGGCCTCACGTTTATGCATACATTAAAGTGGGGGCTAAATGTAACGTCAGAAAATGTCCCCTTGGGGGCTTTTCCCTCATAAGGTTTAGCTCCCAGGTCTTTAGTTTGCATTTAGGCTATTTTAGTTCATATTTTAACACCCCGATGGAATGAGATCTAAGTTCCATGGCAAATAGGACCTAGGTGGACCCCTTGAACTATACCCTACCCAAAATAGGTGGGAGGACTTGGGCGCCCGCACCCTAGTCTTGCCCTATTTTGGGGCAGCCCCAATTTTTGGGTGTCAGTTAGTGACCGTTATTAGGTCCCTTTGCCGACATGGTAAGTTTGAATTTCAAATATCTTGGCAGGAGTGTTTGTAGATGCATATATAAACATGCTTAGGCATTCATTTGTAAACTAGAGATTTTAATTAGATAGCAATTGTGATGTTCAAGTGTTTTCAAGGTGATTCAAGGCTTCTATTGTGTTGCAAGAGCAAACTTGTATGCTTTGTGTGTGGATATTTGTAGATTTGAGCATCAATCTCCTCATGGCATGAAGAGCCTCTTCCTCCATGAGAGCTTCACTACAAGGTGACTCATGACATGAAGAGCCTCTTCCTCCATGAGAGCTTCACTACAAGGTGACATAATATTGTGTTTTCATCATTGATTCCTTTGGTTTTTACCTTTGCCTCACAAGGGCACTTACTCTTTATCTGACAATGGTGTTTAGAGACTTAAGTGTCCTTTGGGGCTTGACTGAGGCAAGCTTCTAAACACCACAACCCCCAAACTAAGTCTTGTGATTGCAAGTTACAGATGTTGCATTTGGGAAAAGTGAAGTTCTAGGAAGGATTGGCAGACATCAGGGATTCAAGATCTGAAGAAAAGGACACATGAGCACTTCCAGGACTTGGGTGCTCGTTCTAGTGTCCTCCAAAAATAAATTTTGGGAAACAGAAGTTACAGGGCTGATCAATGTCAGAAAGAGGTCCAGATTCCGTGAAGAAACTGGCACCTTGAACTTGGGCGCCCACTCTAGTCTCCTCGACTATTCTGCTTTGGAACCCCAAAAATAGGTATTCTGTGATTTGATATTTTACTCCTGTTTGCAAGAGATTTTTTTGTCTTTCGTCAATTTGTCGTCGTATTTGCATAATTAGGATTTTAATGGTTAATTAGACATAAGAGAATAAAAATTAATAATTAAATTCCCTAATCCATATTTCCCTACATCTGAAAGTGACCTAGGGTATGATAGTGCTCGCCACTCGACCCTAAATCCTTTAATGTTTAGAGGAGAGGTGGATTTAAACACATAAAGATTAAATCATTAACAAATCTAATTTTCCCCTAAACACGTTTAAGCTGATACTTGACAAATTGAAGTAACTTAGCAAAAGTATACATTGATATACCATAGGCAGGTCTACCATACCTCCACTACTTAGCAACATAGTCATGGAGAGAAGAGTTACGCAACCACATAAGCTAAAACTTGAAAGAAGGAGACCGATGCACACGAGATAAATAGATATCCAACTTGATAGGCCAATGATTTGAGCCCCTCCAATCCAAAATTTCAAAGCTAGAAGACCACAACCCACCAACCCAATAGCAAGAAACCAGAAAGCGGTCAAGTTGTTCCACAATGCAATTATCCCTAGCCCTCTGATTGTTCCAAGTAAATTGGCCATTAATGGGCTTGATATCAACAAGATTTAAAGCTGAGATGTTATCCTAAAGTAGCAACACAGAAGGCTCCAGCCTCGCAATACCGCCTCGCTTCTCAGCTAACTCAGAAATAGCATTGAAGTCTCTAGCCATAATCCATGGATGGAAAGGAACCATGCTTTGGACAAACTAGCTATGGGACCACAAAATTTTCTTACCCTGAAGCTCAGTAGGTGCATAGATATTGGAGAAGAGAACAGACTCCCCCGTCTCAAAACAGGACGCAATCATAGAGATAGAAGACTGAAAGGACAACCACCAAAGAGGGCGGATCTTCCGAGGATTCCATAAACAAGCCACTCCCCTAGCAAACCCTTGAGTACCAATGCACTGGCACTCTCCACTCCCCCACAACTTAGCCACTAAACCAAACATACAGTCCACTAATAACTTAGTCTCCTACAAGAAAAGAACATCAGGAGATTGACTTCTAACCAAATCATGAACAACTTTTTGTCGAGGGCCAATATTCAAGCCCCTTACATTCCAGGATAGAACAATCATTTCAAGAGGCTCCAAAAATGAGAATCTAAAGTCTTAACAGACCCTGACTCTACCAAAGTTTCCCTTATTAATTTAATCTTTTCCAGATCCCTTTTTTCTACCAAGCTTGGAAGACTTCTCCCCAGCGCCTTTTTTTGGATCCTTTTGATGAAGACCCAAATGAGAAGAAGAAGACTTATTATTCTTCACCCCCTTAGTACTTGCATTCAAAACAAGAGGAGATCCATCCCCACCACCCTTCTTCCCTTCTACAATAGGAACTGATTCCACTTGGACTTCCATTTGAAGATCCATGTCCATTTGCAAAGCACTATTATCCTGCAACACCTGAGTAGCCTTAGAAAGAAGGTCCTCCTATCCTATACCCAAAGCACCCTGATCTAGATTCACCAAGCCCAAATTCACTTCCTACTGGCTGAGATCATCTAAAGCTTCAAATCTGTTGAAAGAATCTTCATCCCGCCTTTCCTTCAAAGTCCTCTTTTGACCTCGATTCCTATTACGAGCCTTGACTGGAACGAAACCATCAACCCCAACCACATCACCAAGAATGGGTTCCTTTCCCTTTTCAACCCTTGGAGGATTGTGGGGAGGATGAAAAGGCTGGGAATCCACAGGTCTAGCCTTGGAGCATCTTCATTGCAAATGTCCATATTCATGATAGAGATGACATCGAAATGGAAGAGTCTCATAGTCCAACTGTTGCAACCAAGAATAAGGACCCACACACATATCCACCAAATCTGGCAAAGGTTTACTTAAATCAATCTTAACACAAATATGAGCAAAAGTCATCACCATTTTAACCTAAGTTTGTTGTGAAGCACCAACCAGTTTTCTTAGCATCAAAGCCAGCAAGTGCAAAACATCATCCCGCTAACATTCCATAGGAAACCTCAGAAGCTGAACCCACACCAAAACCCGGTTCGTAAGCTCTTCAGCAGGATTGAAGCCTGCATGCCAAGGTTTAATAAATAACCCAATCTGATTATGAAAATAGGGGCCTCCTTCAAAGGCCTTGTTGTGATCCACCAAGCAATTGAATGAAACCATGAAATAGTTATTTGCCAAAAGCATAACCTCCATTTCTCCCTCTGACATTCAAGTCTGTTGGGCCCACGATTCAAGAAATTGTAATAAAACACTCATCCCCATAAACTTGCACAGCAATGCATGCTTTGAATAATAGTCAATATCTTTTGCAATCATCTCCAGTGAGATAACCAATTTCAGCCTCTCCTCACAATGTTCATGACATCCATTGATCTTCGTAATCTATGAACCGCCAAACAAACCCAAGCCAACCAACCCTGGATCCAGTGAGAACAAGTTATTATTATAAACCTTTGAAGCATGCGAAGGAGAATTCGCACCAACTGCTGCTAAGCGAAAATCCATCTTGGGACTAGCCCCTGAAGACTCCCCGATCGGCGTTGAATCTAAACAAGATCCAAGTTGGGCATGCAAGCCCCCGGGAAAAAAGAACCACCACTAGGGTATAAACGACCCACCACCCAGCACCACCTTCGTACTATAGAACCAAACCAACCAGACATAAAACCCCCACCCATGGCCTCCAACCAGGGACAAAACCCCTGCATGCTCAGGGATAAAGAGAGACCGATGCGAATGAAAAAACTTCGCACTGATAAAAATCACAACCCCAGACCTCCCCAAATTGCATGCACTCCCCACACTTCGCATGGCCAAGAAAAACCAGAGGATCGGGCTAGGGCACGAATGCCCTAGCTCAACATGCAGAGGAAACAATCGTCATCCAAAAAAAAAATTGTCCTCCATTAAAAAAGTTACATAAATTAAGAAAAACTAAAATAATTGTTTACTAAAAGTTAAAATTAATCTCTATATGTGTATGTAGTAAAAAAAAAAATTTAAAGTAAAATAAAAATAACTCTTTGGCCAATGAATTAAATTGGCTTAAGTTCAATGGAACTAAATGTTGACCACTATTACTTATAATTTTTATATGGAATAATAAATAATTATACATATATTTGCATATTAATAACAAATATCAAAATCCTCTTTCGGGGATTCCTCTTGTCATCTTAATTTTGTAGACAGATGAAAAATCAAATCCTCCAACTAAAGCATGGAAGATGAACTTGGATGGCACTTCCCATGGTAATCTGAGCCCCTTTGGGGCAAGATGTGTTATCTGCAACTCTTTTGATAATCTGATTAAAGCAGCTTCAAAGAAACTTAGCCCTGAGACAAATAATAAAGCTAAAACATAAGTTCTGCTACTAGAGTTACAATTGATAAATCCGTACTCTCCCAACAACATTATAATTGAAGGTGATTCAATGGCTATCATTCTATGCCTTAGAAACAAACATTCAATTAATTGGAAGATCGACAATATTCTAAATGAAGCATGATTTATATTGAACAGCCTCCCTTTTTTTTCCATCAACCATTGTTATCGAGAGAGAAATAAAATTGCCTAACAACATTGATCAACTAGTGGATATAATCATCAGTGATAGTGTGTAAAGATGGCAGGATCTCGACGGATTATGGAGCAATGATAACGAAGTGAGCCTCAGTTCAAAATAATTTCTTTCAGTACTTTTAATGGTGGCAGCAAAGAGGGTGCAATCATATCCCAAAAAAGTAGCTTTGTAAATCATTCACTCGCTCGAGTCTTTATTTTCAATCTACTTGAAGTGGGATCACATTCATTATCTCCTCTATCTTTCTCGGCTGCCATGGAGCCTTTGTTCTTGTTGATTCCCAGTGTTTGGCAAATGGCTTTTATTGGAGAAGGATCAGCACCTCGATTGAGGAAAGTCTTTAGAACTATGGAGGTTTTAGAACTATGCAAGCCAAAGAAGTCATTCCCCCACTAGGAAAGGTTCAACATTGCAAAGGCCGAAAAAGTTATGAAGTTTCTAATCCATCGCACGACTCTGGTAAAGAATCAGGATGGATCTTATGGCCTTGACTATAGTACGATCTAGATAATTATGGTACTTTTCACTGGTTTATTAATTGTCTATTAGTATATGTTATGTTGGCTGTTCTTAAACATTATCCACTTCAATAGTCAAATGTTAATTTTGGCCATATCATTTTTTGTATGGATGATGTATAAAATTACTATTGATTGTTTGACCACTGAAATGGATGATGTTTAAGTAGGGTCTGCTATGCCAACCTTTCACTATTCATAGTAGGTTGATAGGATGGTTGCTTTTTGAACTATATTTCTACACATTCTTCATAGAATAGCCTTATGCAATGTAATGTGAACTTTTATCTTGGCCAATCTATCCAGTAAGAATTTTGTATCTTTTCTGCATATCAATGTTTAATATGATAAAAGAGAACCCTTACTCCTCATTTGATATATATATATAAAAAATCAATAAAAATATCAAAATAAACTAAAACAACTAATTAAATAGTAATAATATATTATATATTTATTAATATTTTATAATATATTCTATTAATAAATCATAATATAACAATATTCACACAGTTTAATTTCATTATACAAATAGAATGAAGAATTCTGTATTGTCTATCATGGATGCACATTTCACCCTATTTATTAATTAATTGAAATTCAGAATAAATTGAAATTCAGAATATAATTTGAATTTCAATTAATTAATAAATACGGTCAAATGTGCATTGAAGAATTCAAATATATAAAATTTCTTTCAAAGTAGCTTTAATATAAAAGCATAGCTTTTCCTTTGAATAGGGTGAGGTGCGTCGATTGGTTAAAGACGACCACATGGTATATAAATGTGTCATTGAGATAATTTGTGATCAATTTACAATTTCACTTTTGGCTCTTCATTTTGGGTGCCTGAGTCTTCGGATTTAATATCTAACCTCAGCAAATTTTCTGGCCATAGTTTGCTGGAATTTCAGAAGCAAACAGAGGAAGCTGATTTCGGAAGAGCAGAGCATCCTATCCTTATCAAGTGTATAAGATGGCCACTCTTAATGATTCATTTTTGGCTGATCTTGAAGACTTATTGGACAATGACGATTACCTTAGCGACCTGGAGAATAATGATGCAGATCCAATGGAATGTACAGAACAAGTTGATGAAAAGATGCTTCATCTTGAATCCCTCAACCATGATGACTTGGACAGTGTTTCAAAGCTCCTAAATACCCAGCGCTATATGGATATCATGCACAAAGTTGAACAAGCCGTGCAAAAAGCAAAGACAGAGGAGGAAGAAGAATATCAGATGATTGTTGATTGCAATGCTTTGACAGTGGATATTGACAATGAAATTCTAATTGTTAGAAACTTCATAGCTGACAAGTACAAGATCAAGTTTCCAGAGCTGGAATCTCTTGTTAAACACCCCATTGATTATGCCAGAGTTGTGAAGGAAATCGGTAACGAAATGGATTTAACTTTGGTTAATCTGGAGGGTCTTTTACCTGCTGCAGATATAATGGTTGTCTGTATCACAGCAACAACTACCACAGCAAAACCACTCTCAGAGGAAGATCTCCAGAAAACAGTAGATGCTTGTGACAGAGTTTTTGCTCTTGATGTATCAAAAACAAAGATTTTGGAATATGTTAACAGTAGGATGGAATATGTTGCCCCCAATTTGTCTTCCATTCTGGGGACTGAAGTTGCTGCAAAACTGATTGCTACTGCAGGAGGCCTATCTTCGTTGGCTAATTTCCCTTCTTGTAATGTACAGCTTTTGGGTGCAAAGAAAACTAATCTGTTGGGCTTTTCTACTGCAACTTCTCTGCTTCGCGTGGGGTATATTCAACAAGTAAAAATAGCCCAAAGAACGCCAGAAGCTTTGAGAATGCGTGCATGTCGATTATTGGCTGCAAAGGCCACACTTGCCGCCAGGGTGGATTTAATCAGAGGTGACCCAACAGGCAAAATGGGAAGAGACTTAAGAGAAGCAATCTGCAAGAAAGTTGAGAAATGGCAAGAGCCCCCTCCTGCTAAACAGCCTAAACCTCTACCGATTCCTGATTCTGAACCCAAAAAGAAGCGCGGCGGCCTTAGGCTGAGGAAGATGAAAGAGAGATATGCTCTTACAGACATGCGGAAGCTTGCAAATAGGATGCAATTTGGTGTAGCTGAAGAAAGCTCTTTAGGAGATGGATTGGGTGTAGGATACGGTATGCTGGGACAAGCTGGGTGTGGGAAGCTGCGAGTATCAGTTGAAAAAAGAAACTTGGCACCTAAATTGGGCAAAAAATTTAGGGAGAAACAGTATGGAATTAGTGGTGCAGTTTCAGGGCTTACAACAAGTCTGGCCTTCACTCCTGTTCAGGGAATTGAATTGGCAAATCCTAATGCACAGGGAGCTCGGCTTGAGAGTGGTAAGCAAAGTACCTATTTTTCAGAAACAGGAACATTCTCAATAATAAAAAAACTAAGGATATCCTAACAATGGAATAGATTTCTGCCCCTGATGAGTACCCTGTTGCCAAGTTTTAATCATTCTCAAGAAAAATCGCTGCAGTGAAGTGTTGAAAAACCTTCAGATATAAACTTAAAATTCCAGAATCATATAATATTGCAGCACAAATTAGTTACGAAAAAATTAGAGATAAGAACAAAATAACAAACATACAGAATAAGCGATCAAAAAACAAGAAGAAGATTTTATGTAGTAAAACTCCAACAATATGTCAGAGAAACATCCATGGGGAAAAGTATCGGTATTTTTATTGTTCAGAGGAAAAATTACAATCTTCACGGAACTGCAATTACAATTCATTTGTCTTTAAAGGTTTCAAAGATATATAATATCTTCAATGTAACCGCCACCATCAAATTTAGAAGAAAGTAGATTTTTCTCTTTAAGAAAAAAGTAAATTTAAAACAAAAGATAAGACTTTTAATCTTTCTTTTTAAGATAAGATTTTTGTTTTCTTTCCTTGTTGTCACAAATCCAACAATCTCCACCTTGACAACAATTTACCTGATACTTTGTTCATGCCCATTCATCACCCTTTTTGCAAGCTAAGAGAAGCCAAACACCATCTTAACTTCTCTAATAATACTGGTTTTGTAAACATGTCTGCATAATTTTTTTTAGTATGAACTTTCTCAAGAAATACTCCACCTTCATCAATAGCATGTCTTACAAAATGGTATTTAATTGCAATATATTTGGTCTTGCTGTGATAAACTGGATTTTCAGCCAAATGAATAGCACTCGATTATCACATAATACATTCATCATATCCTGCATTTTTTCAAACTCACCCAAAAGACCCTTCAACCAAATTGCCTCTTTACATGCATGTGAGATAGCCATATATTTTGCCTCATTACTGGACAAAGCAATTGTTGAAGTTTTGACATCCAAAAGACAAGTTGTCCTACAAGAGTAAAGACATAGCCTAAAGTAGATCTCCTTTTATCCAAATCACTTACAAAATTTGAATCAACATATCCACAAACCAAATCATTGCAATCATTATAGACAATACAATAATCACTTGTGCCTTTGAGATAGCAAAGCACCCATTTCATTCAAAGTATTTTTAACTAGCAGGGGCTCTCAGGGGGGACAACTATTCCCAACAACCAAAAACCCCTTTTTAGAAACTTGGGATAGGGAAACCCACATATTTCTCCCACCTCTAGCGGATGGGGATATTGAATAACGACATCGGAGCCCATTAATTGATTTCTCAATGCTTCAAAAGCCCACCCTGATACCCTTCGATTCTCCTTCTTCTGGAGTGGTTCCTGTAGAATATCCCCTCCTTGAGTATCCCTCCTATAGTCGGGCATGTTACGGCCCCCCATGAGCATGTTACATATAGAATCGGGGTAGGGGAGAGGGCCAAAATAGATCAACTAGAATTCTGCCCCCACCCCCTCTTTTCTACTATTGTTGGTGTTGACCAAGAATCTGATGCTAGAGGGATTAGAGCATTTATCCCTACACCACCTACGCCTCTTTCTTTTGCCCATCCAAGACTTGGGAGTGAACTCGAACCCCGGGGAGGTATGGACGGAAACAGATTCCTTAATTTGGAGTGAGGTCCCCTACCATCAAATCCAGTCCCCCTGGATCCGGATTAAAGGTTAGCTAATCCCGCCCTTCTTTGATTCTTCGCTCACCTGGCTTCTAATGTCGATCCCACTCCCCTTCCATTGCCAATAGTTGTTGGTGCTCATTCTCATCCACCAAACATAGACATAGGTTGCACCAATCCCGGCACTAGTCCCACCCCTTTTCTCTATTCGTGACTGACCATCTTTTGCTGGTGTAGCTGCTACTGAGGAACCTACGAATGGGTCGCCAGCTACTCATGCCTCCCCAGGTGGAATCATTGATACGTCCACTTTTTTGTTGGTGAAAAAGCTATCCATCTGCACCTAGCATTAGGAGACCCTCCGCTCCTTTTAACTGGCGGAGAAAGGGCCATCAATTCATGATCTCTTCCACCCATCTCTAGATCTGATTCCAGCCCATCTCCCTTGTCTATTGAGTCAATGTACTTGCGGCTAATTTGATTCCCTCTCATCCGGGGAAGGCATAGTAGGCTTGCAAATAAGATACGGTTCATGAATCCTGCCTCAGGGAACTCATAGAATAGTAGGGGCGAGTGGGAATTCTAGTTCCGGGAGGGGGGCCCCAAGCTCCATATCTAGTTTAGGGAGGTAGATTAGTTGATTGGGGTGGGTTGGGGCTTAGTGGTTCAGTCGCCTCTTCCTCTCCACCACTAGAACCTAGAACTTCACTTGAAACAGATCTTGAAGGAAAACTAAAATTACTCACCTTTAGAAAATGAAGGTTTTCCCAACAACAACAATAAACTCTAGTTGCCCTCCCAGGGGGCCCTCACCTTCACTATCGTTTAGGAGAGTCATAACCTCCTGAGGAGGGCCTATTGTTTCCCACCCACCAGCATAGTCGGCCTCCCACCCACCCCATGTTTAGTACTATTTCTTCTATTGTTGTTTCACCGAGGTGGGGGGGAATAGAAGGTGCCCGGGGCCTATCTAAAGTAACTCTAACTAGAATTGGAACAAATGATTGAGAGATGACTACAACCCTAGAAATTGAAAGGCCCCCCCACTATATATAGGCTATGAATCCACCTGCCCAAATGGATATATAGGGCTTAACTATGCTGCCTTGATTGATAGGACTTCTGATAGGAGTAGTTCTCTCCATCTAGGGTGGGGAGTTCTGAGTTAGCTCCGATCCACTGATCTCCACTACTATAGCCTCGGTGCTCTGAGTCAGTCTAGTACCTATATGGATAGATAGGGGTCAGTTGCTAGCTCCGGCCCTATATATCTATCTAACAGTTGCTAGCTTCGAATATGAAAGATCAGTTGGTAGCCTAGCTTTGGCCTTGAACTATCTATCTAGCAGTTGAGTTGCTAGCTCTAGCTCTAAATTTGAGAGATAAGTATCTATTACCTACCCTTGCCAAGACGACGATCACCTCTATACCCACAACCTAGTGGCATACATATCTAGATGGGGGAGATCTTCCCCCTAGTGGAGAGGTGAACCAACTACGGCCAATCAGACGATCTGGTTTCCCAGATCTCACCCTCGTCGCCCCTCCCATGAATCAAATCAATATTACAGGGCAGGGATATCACCTTCACCCTATACAAACAGAAGGGAGGGATCTATATATAGTGGCCACCAACTTAGATTCACTATATGCTACAGAACTTAACCCCCCACCTAGGTGGGTGGAAAGTAAGGGCCCCACCCCCACATATATACATGAGGGAGGTTGAGGGAACCTCCTCTCGAATTGAGAACTATAGATGTCAGGTCGGGCCCTATCCCTATCTAGATATCTAGCTCAGTTGCCCAATTATATATATACCTCCTCGAAGAAACTAGAGAATATGACTTACCCTGATCGCTTGATCGACGAACAAAGCTAGTCTTGCTCAACCCCCCATATATAGATATATGGTGACCTGTCATGTTCTTGAACGACAGAGAACAACATATATTTAGGGCTAGGGCACTTAGCAAACTGATGTCGATATAGATGAGATGAGATCAGATCAGATCTATATAGGCGATCTGATCTGTTGGGAGGGGGAGGGGACTATCTTAGATATGGGCCCTCTATTCTACAACCCCTAGGAAGAGCAGGGGCCTAGGAATATATATTATTGTGGGGGGCCCCTGTGCCTTTCATATTATTACCGGCAGTTTTGAAGGCAAATGGGATGAATGAATCTAATTTGTAGGAATGAATTACTATGACTTGACTATAGAGAGTCAAGGATTGGAACAGGACATACTCCTTGAATAGAGTCTAGTCTCGGAATTGGAATGGGATGAGAACTCGCATATCTATATATAGGGGGATTGGAACGGGATGAAAACTACAAACTCAAACACAATATATATTCAAGGGGCCCATACCCATACTCAACTAGGGATTGGAACGGGTCTCGGGATTGGAACGGGACATACTCCTTGAGAACTAGGGATTGGAACGAGGCACTTTGAGTCATGTTTGTTGAGAACTAGGGATTGGAACAGGAGCCATATCTCTATATAGGGAGTCGAGTCGTGTTGAACACTACTCTAACTAGGGATTGGAATGGAACACTATGCCATATGTATATATAGGGGAGTCGATTGACAGATAGATATATAGGCATCGAGTCATGTTGACCATTTAGGGATTGGCCCCAACTAGAATTATTGAGAAAACAAGTAGATATAGAGCGGTCCCCACATCAGTGGTTACTCTAGAGATCTGTCCCCATTGATAATCTTTCTACTCTTTGCTATACCTTCCAGCAACTATAATGGGTTGGGTGGGAGGCAGAATTAGAACTCCCACCCAAAAAGTGACGGGGACTCCCCCCACCCACCTTGGGGTAGGGTGAGCCTCCCACCCACCCAACTATTATAGTAGTGGAGGGAGCCCCTCAAATTTGAGCCAACCCTATCTGCCCCCGGGGAACATTAGCCCCCCACCTGGGTGGGTGGAAAGTAAGGGTAAACCCTCGAGCCCCTCAAATCAAAGCCCTTCATACCATCGTTGGGTGCGTGAAAGGTGGGAATGAATAAAGTTGGGTGGGTGGGAGGTTTTCAATAGTTGGGGGCCCTCACCTGCCATATCAAAAAAGTTACAGACAATAATCAGGGGTGGGTGGGAGAGCTTGAACCCCCCACCCATCCCCACACACTAAGGGGGGGCCGAACCACAATAATATACATCCCACCAATCAAAATCTATATTGCCCACCCACCCGGCTATCTCCCCCCCATACTAGCAGCCGGGGGGTTATGTTCTCCCGAACTTAACCTCCCACCCACCCTCGATAATTGGGGCCCCCAAAGCCTATGCCTCCCACCCAACCTCACACACGTCATTGCTAGGAGGTAGATAATTGGGGCCCCTAGCTGCAACTAGAATTTAATTGTCATTGAATATAGTTTAGAAGAGAGGGGGGTGTTGGCATGGATAGTATGTAATCTGATTAACACCATCTCACCTTCCAGTTGTCCAAGATCGATCTTGGCTGGGTGGGAAGCCCAAGGTTGTCCAACTTTTTTGATGGTGTTAATCAAATTATATATGTAATGTGCCAATTATATAGAGGGGGGTTTCAATATTGAGAGAGAGGTTCTGATTCCAAACCAGTTGGCCCGGGCATGTTACGTATAGAATCTGGCTATCCAAGTCCACTATCTAAACCATACTAGTAGCCAGGGGTGGGTACGATCTTGGAATCGAATGAGAATCCACACCCCCCTCTTTTATATGGCTTACTGAAGCATTTTTCGATGAGGCGTGAGTCGACCACAGCTGAAAAGGATAGTCTTTTGTCAGCAGCTTCTTCCCAACCCCTACTTTCCATTCTCTTGTTGTGTCCCTGTGATCATCATCTATAGAGGAAGGCTAGCCTTCAGATGGAAGGATGGCCAATTCCTTTGCTAGGGAACACTCGACTGATAGGAGTGGTGGCTCAACCTTTCAAGCTTAGTCAGAGGGCCCAACAAACATAGTTGTGGGTGTAGTTTCCCCGCAGGGATCAATTCGATCTCAAGCTATTTTCCAAGGAAAAACCTCATCTTCACTTCGATCAGAAGAGGGTTGTCAGAAATCTGTTTCCCAAGTTCTCCACATTGCATTCCTTTGGTTCCATCGCTCAGATCAAAGAAAAAGATAGAATGGAGTAGCGAATGCCTATAGTTTCTTTGGCCCCATCGAATGACCTGCTACCCCAAAACTAAGTGATTCATTCATTCATTATTGATGGGACACCTCTCGTTTCTACCGATACTTCCCACTTTGGAAGCAATGGCCAGGGAACCAGGCCCAAACTGAAATCGTTAGAGTATAATTCCCCCTGGGAACCCTATGATTCGGGTGGGTGGGAAACTATAGTTTTGACTATAGTTGTTCAGTGAGGAAGGAATTGTTTCAATCGAAGTGATCGCCCTTCCTTCCATTGTTCCCCCACCCACCTAGACGCAGAGAAATCAAATCCAACTAATCGATATATCTCCCCACCCAACCCCTGGCCAGCACTTTCCATCAATAGAGAAATATCTGCTATCTAACTATCCGATGCTCCAGCCTTTCCCATCCCACCTAAGCCCAGAGGCCTTTCC
The DNA here is from genome assembly GCA_027924645.1 of Cunninghamia lanceolata. Classification (NCBI taxonomy): domain Eukaryota; kingdom Viridiplantae; phylum Streptophyta; class Pinopsida; order Cupressales; family Cupressaceae; genus Cunninghamia; species Cunninghamia lanceolata. The sequence goes on from BSBN01001035.1 coordinate 2,710,541, forward strand.
AACCTCAGGATTAGACCCAATTCCAATGAATCGAACTAGTTCCAGTCCAATGGATCAAACTGAAGCCCTCGCCCCTTAGAATAGTAGGGGCCCAGCCTTAGGCCTCTTGTTCCTAGGTGGGAGGGCCTAATTTGAGCTGGCCCTAGCAAAAACTCTATTAGCAGTCAGGGGTGGGTGGCAGATATAGTTTCGAGGGGTGGTGGGAGGCAATAGTTGCCCTGTAGAGCCATATATATTTCCACCCACCTAGGTGTTCATGGGGAATTATATCTATATGGGGCTTGCTTGGGGGCCTGGTAGAAAAGTTGGGTGGGAACTTAGGAGGCCCCTACCTGTTTCCGCACTATCTGTCGGGGGTTTCAAAGGTAGAAATCCCTGGATTGACTAAAATTGCAGTCTCGAGGAGATAGTTGGGTGGAATAAGCTATTTACCCGAGGTGCCGCTACTGATGCTTCGTAACGATTGCCATAATCCGATATCCCATACCCTGTGATGAACTAGATATTCCATAACCTTTACCCAAGGGTCAATGTATCTACATAACCTACCCAGATCTTTTAGAACAGGCACGTGATTTAGAGTTTGATGCTTGTAATTGGAATCCATATTCGGCCCATCCAGTATATTCAATCAATCCTGTTGATTACGGTGACTCAATCGATCCAGTGGATGGACCGGAAGAAGCACCGGTAATGGAGTCCTCAGTACTGGATCGAGAACCAACCTCTTCTGATTGAGAGCCAGATGCCCCTCATGTTCGTGATCCCATCTCTCCATTGTCCCTCCTACCATATATTCATTTGACTAAGCAGTAGCTCCATGTCCAACTCCGGATCGAGCTCGTTACCTAGATCCACCAGTTGATCCCATAGTAGTAGATTCAGTTGGTTAAGCAGTTTTAGCACCAAATGCGGGAGTAGTTCTAATCCTAGCAACTGAGGTAGTGTAGTGAGAGGTAGGAGCAGTAACAACAGAAGCAGGGGAGGATCCAGTAGTAGTAGATTTGATTATTTGCAGCAAGAGGCCTGAATTAAAGCGTTCGGTCCAAGTATTGATCCAGTTGATCAAGTAGTTGAGTCAGTTGCTTCTGCAGTTGATTCTAATCTTGGTGTTGATCTAGCAGCCTATATCAGGGCAGTACTAGAAGCGGGGAGGGCATACTATATAGGACTGACATCCTTGGAAGGCGGCCAACCCAAAGCCATTGAACAAACCCTATCAATCATCTGTCGGGATTCAAGCCCATGGAACCCCACCAACTAGGTACCATGGATTGATCCTAGAGAAGCACATTCGATGGAAATGATTTGATTGCTACTACTTCTGACTGCTGAAACCTACCTACCTACCTTAGTCGGTTAGATTCTATGGCCATCAATTGAAGTGCATGTCTGACCCGACCTAAGGGGAGAAAGCTCCCATCTAATTAAGTTTCTCTTCTCCTGGGTGGGAGGGACTTCTAGTTGGGCTGGCCAGTTCAAGACTTCTATCTCTCTCTCCAGGATCTTCTCATGCCTGAGCTTCCATACACTCGTCGGGGAGGAGCCTAACTATTGCCCCCCAGCTGCTACTATGGTTCTATTGTAGGGCAACCTAACTATTATACCTAGGTGGGAGGGGATTATAGTGGTGGGTGGCGGAATTATAATGAAGCACCCACCCCTACTATTCTATAATAGGTGAGGTAGATTAGTTGTTGGGGGGTTATGTTCTAAATATCATTGGGTCACAATATAGGAAGATAGGGGCAGTCTTATGACCCAAACTAAAGATCAAGCCCCCTCCCTCCGATATAGATTGGGGTGGGCCTATTCTATATCCACCCACCCAGCCTGGGTAGGGAATTCTAGTTCTAGGGGGGTGGTCCAATAGCTAATCCCCACCCAACCCTGGAATAAAAGTTGTAGGGAGGGAGGGAATCTACCATTTGCAGAGGAGGAGAGCTCCTTCCATTATAGTTGGCTAGTTGGGTGGGCAGCTAACCGAAATGGCTCCAATTTCGGGGCAACTGATCTCTAGTTCAAGGGCAATACTAAAATGGCTTTTCCCTCCCCCCGCAACGTTGAATTTCAGGGGTTCACCCTACTCGCAACTATGGATAGGTTGGGGAGGGGCCCACCCACCCTAGCACAAGAGTGTTCTATTTTTTTCAAACCAATCAAAATGTTATGGAACGAGAGATGAAGCAGCAAATTGTGATTCCCCATCTGATGGAACTGATGGCCTAGCTCTCGATCGATACCTAATACTTCTCTAAAACCTACCCCATAAGTTGATTTGAGAATAATTAGCAATGGTGCCCCTTCTACATTGTTATTTGTTTGCTCTTCTAGGAAAATAGAACCCTCCAAGCACAAAATCACCTTTGTGATTACGTAACACATAGCTAGCTCTTACCTAGCCAAGGTTAACTTTTGAAGCCTAGTCAAAATTTAGTTTTGCCTCTCCTCTTTTCATTTGCCATATCATCTCTTCCCTACACTTAATTTTTTCTATTCACCCTTGAATGGTTATACATTTTTATAATTTTATAATATAAATTGAAAATGATCCCTTATCCTAGACAACTACGAACAAGCTAAATTGTGATATAGTTTTAGTAAATAGTACAATAATGAAATCCATCAATATTGTGCTCTTGGTTTCCCCATAATTTCTTATACAAGTGGTATTAAACTTTTCACCATCTTTGCCAAACACATACATATTTACAACTAGTGGAAAATGTTCCCTACAAGCTATGTCTAGGTTGCCTATTTTTCTTATATTTCTAGAAGAATCTAATCCTCATACAACAAGATTTACACTACCATTCCTTTCTCTATATAACAAGTGGATGTGACAGTTTTATCATTGATGTGTTGGAAAGAAATGTGAAGGTTGGAATTAACCCATTATTTCATACATTTCTTCCTTGTTTTATATACTCACCCATAATGAGTGTAACATACTCCTTGATTTCTCTATAAGTGGAACTTTCAAATCTTGAACACTACTCAATCCATAGCAAAAACTTTGAGTGCTAACCGTATTCCCATAGAAATAAAAATATCTCATCTTTATCTCCTTTATGGATCAAATAAATTCTCTATCCAAATATCAAAAGACATACCCTTATCATTAAATGGTGGTGTAGCATCATGTGGGAGCTATTCGCTTTCATCTTGTTTTTTTGGTGTGTTTCTATTCCCCTTGTGGTTGCTATCTCTTGTCTTTGCAATTATTTGGTCTAAAATGACCCTTAGCTAAAATATTGATATAAAACACTAAAATCTAAAATACCCACCGAAACTATTTTGGCAATTGATTGTAAAAAGAAACATGAAATTCCTACAACACATATAATAAATTTGCATATGGAATACTAGTTGGAGTTGAATATTTCATTCAAGTACATAATAGCTTCAAATGATTATAAAGATATTCTGGAAATGCCTCAAATGTTGAAGTACCCAAAATATTGCTAAAATCCTCTAAGCTTGATTTGTAGATGCAACCTCCATATGAAGATTCCCTCTAGAAACTAAAGGGTTTGCATCCTTTGATCTCCGAATCTTGGGTATTTTTCCTTAGATCCAATAGCTAAACCAAGTGCTCAAACTAGGGTTGAGTTTGTTGATAAGTTGATCAAAGATGATCTAAATTGATGAATTTGTTTTCCTTCTATAGAGGTTGAGGGCCTAGTGTGAGCCCATATGTATTGAAAGTCATTTGAAAGTTTCCCACCATTTTATATTCAAATTTGGACTCATAAATGACATCACTAGTCAATTGTGGTGGTGGGTGAATTCCTTCACTTAAACAGTGGGGGTTTGTAAAAGTGCATGTTTGAAGGTGGGGTCTAGGGAAATGCATGCTTATAGGATGAGAAGAGAATCTTCCCAAGGTCTAATGCTGGCACTTTAGGAATTCATGTACCTAAAGGATGCAATACTGTGGGGGCCTAGGGATTTGTACACTTGAGGGATGTAATGGTGAGAGGGTTTGGGGAATCAATAGTTGGGATGCCACTTATGATTCTTATGTTCTCTATGGTTCTAAGGTTATGGGTTTAGGGAATGGGAGGAAAGGATGCTAGGATGCATGGAGATGAAAAGGTCCACATGACCAAATATGTAGAGAGTTAGGACAATGAGGATCAAGCTTTAGAAATACTTAATGCAAGAAGGAGTCGGGCTCAGGATTCAAAGATACCTAATGCAAGAGGGAGTGGGGATTGGGATTTAGAGATACCTAATGTAGGATGGATCAAAAATTTAGCTTCAAAGATACTTGATGTAGGAAGGAGTGGGGTTGGGGAAATCAAGATAGTGATACTCATGCGATTTGAGGGTTGGAGATGTAGGGAATTGTTATGTCATAAAATGTCCCCCTAGGACTTTTGCCTCCTATGTTTAGCTCCTAGGTCCCTTGTTTTTCATCTTGCATGTTAGATTTTACTCCCAAGACAAAATGGATTGAAACTCATGTCAAATGGGGTTTGAGGGACATCTGTGAGCTTAACCCTATCCCAAAATAGGTCCTGGGGCTTGGACGCTCGTACCCTAGCCTTGCCCTATTTTGGCAGGGTCCCAAATTTGAATGTCGATTTTGTGATCGTTAAAAGGTTCCCTTGCCGACATCTTCAGTTTGAATTGCAAAATTTGTAGCGGGAATGCATATATAAGGATGTTTAGGGTTTCATTTCTAAACTAGAAGATGATTATGAGATGTTGGCGAACTTATGATTTTAGAGCATTCAAGGCATTCATTGTTGCAGAGAAGAATATTGTTGTTCTGTTTGTTATTGTAGATTTAGCTTCATCTTCTCATGTTGTGAAGGATTTTCATTTACATGCGAGTTACACCTCCAAGGTGATATCTATTTGTGCTTGAATCAATCATAAATATCAATTTGTTTTTGCCTCTATCCCGCAAGGATACGCAATTTCTATCTAACAACGGTGTCAGAAGGCTTGAATGCCATTCCAGGGCTTGATTGAGGCAAGCTCCTAAACACCACAACCCCCAACCCCTCTCCTGGTGATTGCTGTTGACAGGGATTGAGTTTCATGGAGTGGAGTTACAGAGGAGTATGGCAGAGGATAAAGATTTTGGATATGACGGAAAGAAGCAGAAAAGAGCATCATCAGGGCTTGGGTGCTAGTCCCTTTTCCCTTCAAATTTGTAGAGGGAAGAAACTCTGGAACGGGGATAATTAGTGTCAGAAGGAGTTTCGAAGCCCTCGAAGAAAATACTGCATTGGTCTTGGGTGCTAGTCCCTTTGCCCTGACTGTTTAGTATCCCAAACTTTGAAAAATGGTCAGTATCTGATCTCCATTTAGCATCTCTGTGTGTGAGCATTTATTAGGATTTGTCCATTTGTTTATGATTTTGCATAATTAGGGTTTGGAGCATAATTAGGCATTAAATTAACACATTAATCATTAATTTCCAAATTTCGCTATCATTACAAGTGACAACCAACCTGTAGGTGAATCCTCTTTCAGAAGTTGTGATTCAACTTGGTTAACTATCCTTGAATGTTTGTAGTGAAACGAGGATCTAGGCATATCATTCATTAAACCCTTGTCCCCTTTTTTATACATAACATTTTTGTGAACCCAACTTTTTATTAAATTTTGCACCTTGCTGAGTGTTGTACTTCAGATTTTCATTCATTCATTTCATTATCATCTTATTGCATTTGATTTACAAAAAAAATTGACATCCTAGGCTTGCATTAAGGCATAGTTTGCATTAATTTCATTACATTTCATCTAATCTTTGGTTTTTGCATCAAATATGATATAAATTACAGAAGTACATCATTTTATAATCATTGGCATTACATTTTCATGCTTTATTTGTTAGAATATGCTTGAAATTGTGCATTTGTCATATAACCTGTTCTTGGCAATAGCTAGGGTTTGTGGTTAAAATCTTGTTTTAGATTTTACTACTCTTTTAAACACTCTTTTAGGTCTTCTTTTTGATTGTAGTGTTTCATATGGGGTGGCAAAGATTCCTCCTACAAGTAAGGTTATCTCATCTAATTTTTGCAAGGATATGTAATTGCATATATATTTTTGGGTGGGCCAAGGCAGGTATGTAATTTACCTCGAGGCACATCTAACAATACATACTTTGTAGTGTGATCCTAGGTTGGGGGTTCTTGGTATATCTATCAGGGTGGTGCTTTCATATTTAAGGGTTTTCTAGCTATATGGTTGCTAAAACTTGGTAGTAATATAAGCTAGCTCCTTTTACTAATTATTCTATCATCAATATCTCTTCAATTTTTTAGGTAGATGGTTGGCTTGGAATTGGTGGCCTTCTACCACTAGCTTCTAGGGGATAATCTTCTCTTTTATTATCAATTCCCAGATCCTAAACCAAGTATACTAACAAAAAAAAATTCTTTCATATAATTTAAATGAACTTACATGTCTATTCATTTTAAAGCACTTATAGTCATAAACCCCCAAAAAATTAGATTTTAGTTGTCTCGAGTCTCTAACTCTAGATCCAATTCCAAAATTCAATTTATATGTTTTAGTCACAATGTCACAATAATCAAAGTTAATATTGTATGAATAAAAATTAGAAATAAAAGATGGAAACAAATGTAAGCTGAAAAATCTTCCTATTCTAAAAATATGCAAAATCTATGGTGAAATAGATTTTCTCAATAGATGTGTGATGCAGTTTCTTAAAACTTACTTTAGAATCTCTACAACATGTACCTATCAACAATGGTGGATCAAGTTTTGAGAACTTGCAGCTCTATTTATAATTGTTTGAGAGGGGAGATGAATGGTTAGGATTTATTTGGAAGATTGATAGTGGAGAATGAAGGGGGTGAAGGGTGTTGATTTAGTTTGTTTAGGATGAAGGTATGAGATTAAATTAGTTAAAAGTAGAAATAGTCATAAATAATTAGTTGCAATAAAAAATGAGAGGGAAAGGCAATTAGTTGGAGGGAAAATAGATTAATTAAATAATAGAAATTAATTAATTAGCCATGTGAGATGGAAATTGAAGTAACTAAATAATATTATTTGATTAAATGTGAGGTGGAAATGAAATTAAATAATAAAATTATTTAATTAGAAGTGAGATGAACTAGATTAATTAAATAATATAATTATTTAATTAACTAGTGGTGAACTGAAAATATTTATTTAATTAACATGAGCTGATTAAGTAATATAGTTATTTAATCAACTAAGAATGGACTGAGTTAATTAAATAATATAACTATTTAATTAATTAATGATGAAAGCATTAGTATGAGATGTGCTTAATTAGGTGATGCTAATAGAATGCCACAAGAAGTGATAATAGATAAGATCTAGGGATTTATTAGGTGATGCCAATAGAATGTCACAAGGAGTGATAATAAATAAAATCTAGGTTTCTACTAATTTCTAGATAAGCCCTAATCCATCTTAACTATTTTAAATTATTGTTTCCATTTATCTATCTTAATATCTTGATCACAACTATTATATTAATGTCAATTTCAAATTACAAGTAGAGGCATCATGGAGTCTCATGTGGTGCTATAAACATAAGTAAAAACTCTTTAACATAAATTTGACAACCATTTACATGTGAAATAATTAATATTTAATAATAAATATAATATTAATATTAGAAAAGAAAAACACATGTTATGAGTACAAGGCCATAAAAAAAAAATGTTAAAATGTATGGTGGAAGAATGTAGAATGTTGATTTTTTTCATCTTCCATTTGCATTTACTTGCAAGTTTCTAAAACCCTTTCCAAATAAAACAAGTGCCATGTAGTGGCCAGTACCTACCTTGTAGTGTTGTTATTATAGTATTTGTTTAGTTGTAATTTTTTTTGTTGATTAACTATTGGTTGTATATAGTATTTGTTTAGTTGTAATTTTTTTGTTGATTAGGTATTGGTTGTATAGACAAATTGCATTCCAATAATTGAAAAAATAATTTTTGAAGAGTGTTGAAATGTCTTGGGTAAATAAAATTGAAATGTCAAAAATAATCTAATTTAGTAAAAATAAAATAGGACTAAAATATTTCCTTAACTATAAAACTAAACTTTACAAAGCCTATTAAATAACAAAATATTTCCTTAAAATGTAATAATACTAATACTTTTATAATTTAAAATGCATTAAAATACTGTAAGTTTGAAGAATAAAATAAAAAATGTAATAACATGGTTTCGTGATACTGTAGATTTTTAACTTTTGACTAAATAAAATTGAAATATTAGATTTTTTATATCTTAAGTAAATAAAATTGAAATCCCAAAAATGATCTAATTTCATAAAATAAAATGTGTAGAACCCTAACCCTAGTTGGGTGTGGAGAGATTTGAAATGTCTACGTAAGTTATTAAAATGTAATAATATTGAATACTATTACAATTTAAAATGCATTAAAATATTGTAAGTTTGAAGAATAATTACAAAATATAATAACAATAACATATGCAATCTTATTCACTTAATTTTTTGTTTAAGTAATAATAGTAAGTAATGTTTAAAGAACATGATTTTAATTATTTTAATTAATCTAATATTGTAGTTTAGTAATAATTTTTTTCTAAAGATAAAGAATTGTTTATTATTTCAAATTTGTAACTATTATATTTCTAGAACTAAATTTATAAAAAAAAATTATGTGAACTCGTTTTGAAATGTCTTGGGTAAATAAAATTGAAATCTCAAAAATCATTTAATTTGGTAAAAATAAAGTAACACTAAAATATTTACTTAGCTATAAAACTAAACTTTACAAAGCCTATTAAATAACACAAATATTTCCTTAACTATAAAACTAAATTTTACAAAGTCCTGGCCATAGTTGAGTGTATAGAGATTTGAAATATCTACTTAAGATATTAAAATGTAATAATATTAATACTATGATAATCTGGCCATAGTTGAGTGTATAGAGATTTGAAATGTCTACTTAAGATATTAAAATGTAATAATATTAATACTATGATAATTTAAAATGCATTAAAATATTGTATGTTTGATGATACTTTAGATTTTTAACTTTTTAGTAAATAAAATTGAAATACTAGATTTTTAAATCTTGAGTAAATAAAATTGAAATCTCAAAAATAATCTAATATCATAAAATAAAATGTGTAGAACCCTATATTTTTAATAGTATTATTAATATTATAACTTTGTCCCTTTGACAAAAAAGTAATTTTTATGTTTAGATGATTCTTCCCTCGTCTCATAATTATCGCCATCCATTTAGGAATGACTTAACTAGTGAGAGACAAAATTTGTGTTCATAATTTGTTACTTGCCACATCCTCCCCTCAAACCAAAATTCTCTCTGCATTTATAGCTTTTTGTTGCACTCTTTGAGAATCTGCAAGAAGAGGTTATTTTTTTTAGCCAATGACAATACAGATAAATCATTTTTCAATAATCTTTTGTTAAAAATTTATCATGTTGACATAAGAAAAGTACAAATTTAAATCAAATTTGTCTAACAAGAAAAATAATCCTATCTTTTGATTGATCAATAGATTAATAACTAGTTAAGTGCGAACTCATTGCAATAGTACCGAAGTATTTTTCATTATCCTACAATTTAAAATGCATCAAAATATTGTTAGTTTGAAGAATAATTACACAATATAATAACAATCACATATTCACATTTAGATCACTACAGTATTTTATCTTAGTCACTTAATTTTTTTGTTTAAGTAATAATAGTAAGTACTTTTAGAGAACATGATATTAATTATTTTAATTAATCTAATATTGTGGCTTAGTAATAATTTTTTCTAAAGATAAAGAATTGTTTATCATTTCAAATTTGAAACTATTATATTAAGGAAAATTTTATGTGAACTTGTTTTGAAATGTCTTGGGTAAATAAAATTGAAATCTCAAAAATAATTTAATTTGGTAAAAATAAAATAGCACTAAAATATTTCTAAATCCTATTAAATAACACAAATATTTATTTAACTATAAAACTAAACTTTACAAAGCCTGCATATTTGTATTTATGTGGAGAGCCCTGATCCTTTGTATGTTTGAAGAATAAAATAAAAAATGTAATAACATGGCAAAATATTTTTCATGATACTGTAATTTTTAACCTTTGAGTAAATAAAATTAAAATACTAGATTTTTAACTTTTGAGTAATAAAATTGAAATTGCAAAAATAATCTAATTTCATAAAATAAAATATGTAGAACCTTATATTTTTAATAGTATTATTAATATTATAATTTTTACATTTAGCTAATAAAGGAAAAAATTAAATTCATAAAAATTGGTGATTCTTCCCTCTCATAATTATCACCATCCATTTAGGCATGACTTAACCAATGGGAGACAAAATTTGTGTTCATAATTTGTTTACTTGCCACATCCTCCCCTCAAATCAAAATTCTCTCCACATTTATAGTTTTTTGTTGCACTCTCTGACAATCTGCAGAGAAGAGGTCATTTTTTTGAGCCAATGACAATACAGATAAATCATTTTTCAATAATTTTTCATTAAAAATTTATCATGTTGACATTGGAAACGTACAAATTTAAATCAAATTTGTCAGATAACAAAAATAATCCTGTCTTTTGATTGGTTTACAATCAATAGATTAATAACTAGATAAGTGTGAACTCAATGCAATAGTACTAGCCGAAGGCAGGTACTAATAAAGTAACTCTTTCACTAAATAAAACTAACTCTTCAAATAAAACAAATACCACATGGGCTAGTACCTGCCTTTAGTGTTGTAATTATAGTATGTGTTTTAGTTGTAATTATAGTTGTGTTTTAGTTTTAATTTTAATTTTTCAATTCATTAGGTAAACTTCAAATTTACTTTTTCTTAATATTAATTATATTATTAATATTTATTATAACACTTGATATATTTATTATCTTAATTGATATTATAGTATTATAATATAGTGTAATATTAATTGATATAAGATTTGACTTAATTTTCTTCTTAGAATAAATATATGTTGTATAGACAAATTAAATTTCAATAATGTCAAACAAATAATTTTTTTAAGACAATATAAATATTATAACAAAATTATAATATTTATAGTATAATTTATAATTTTTTTTTAGTTTAGAAATTAATGAAATAGTATAATTAATTATTTATTGATAATAAACAATGTTTATATTATAAATATGATAATAATATATTTATATTATTACATTATTCAAATACTATATAAAAAAAATTAAGCCAATATAAATATTATAACAAAATTATAATATCTATAGTATAATTTATAATTTTTTTAGTTTAGATATTAATGAAATAGTATAATTAATTATTTATTGATAATAAACAATGTTTATATTATAAATATGATAATAATATATTTATATTATTACATTATTCTAATATTATAATACAATATTATTATAATATTATAATATCAATTAAGATAATATAAGAAGAAGTGTTAATAATGGATATTAATAATATTATTAATAGTATTATTAATATTATAACTATAAATAATAACGATTTTGTACCTTTGACAAAAAGTAATTTTGAAGTTTAGGTAATGAAGTAAAAAAATTAAATTCTAAAAAACTAATGATTTTTCACTCTTAGAATTATTGTCATCCATTTAGGCATGACTTAACTTGTGGGAGGTAATATTAGTGTTCAAACTGAATTTCTCTCTACATTTATAGGTGTTTGTTGCACTCTGTCATTTTTTTAGCCAATCACAATAGAGATAAATCATTTTTCAATGAATTTTTGTTAAAATTTTATCATCTTGACATAGGAAAAGTTCAAATTTATATCAAATTTAGCTGACAAGAAAAATAATCATGTGTCTTGCCTCAGCGGATGCAATAGTACTATTAAGATATCTTAAATATAAAGACATCAAAATTAAAAAAAATTCTTAAGTAGAATAAAATAACTCTTAAATAAATAAAATTATTTTGATATGTTAGCATTTTTTAAATAGATGCATTTAAGATAGCTATACTAGTCATATATTAAATGCATTATTGAAGATATCACATCAAAATTAAAATTTATTCTTAAGTAATATAAAATAACTCTTAAATAAATAAAATTATTTTGATATGTCAGCATTTTTTAAATAGATGTATTTAAGATAGCTATACTAGTCATATATTAAATGCATTATTGTTTATTTTAGATATCTAAATTAATGTAGGGTGTTTTTTCCCTACAATAATCACAAGTCTTTACGCCCATAGGCATAACCTATAGACGCTAAATAGATGACATATTAAAATAAATAATCATAAACATTAAAAAAAATATAGCTATAAATGCAACATTAATAATTAAAACATATATCATGGGTGGAAGGGTGGGCACCCCATCCATACATGATATGGAAGAGTCAATCACAAGAGAAGGGACATTTGAAGTGGTATCATTCAAGACAGCCAAACCCATCATCTCCACGCATGGTAGAGCAATCAAACCACGTGGAGTCTTCATTGCAAAGGCTGATATATAAACATAAGTTACTCTTGCACTAAACTCCAAACAATTTTAATTGGAATGTAATCATTACAGATCGCTCCGAGTAGGAAAGACAACACAAGCTCATTAACAATTATGACAAGTGAAAAACCACAAGGAAAGATCTAGATGGAGCATCTTTAACTTTATTTTCATTGTTTCCCTCGTGTGTTTTGGCATAATTTTCTCTTAGCCCTTCAGAAAGAGGTCTACGTCATCCCCTAGCTCTAATGGTGGGCAGTTCCAGATTTATTGCTCGAATCGCCATAGAAGGCCTGGTAAATATGGGGGTAGATACCCCAATCCAATTGGAAAGTTCGGTAAGAAAAATGGCCTTTAAGGGTGAAATCTCTGACCAGAGATTGAAAAGAGTAATGCGGTTGCACGATGGTCTTTTGGTGGTGGCAGTGAAAGTCATATTGGGTAGAGATTTTTTGGGCACGGGGGAAACCTACAGGGTAGACACGAACATATCTTTGAGATTCCTTGCGACAATGCTTGACGTAGGAGTCACCAAGGCAGAGGCTGAAGGGTTAATCACTAAGCTTTTCAATGTTGAGCTCGTGTGTGGTTTGGATAGGACTCTCAATGTAGTCTTCACCGGTGTCAGAGTCCCTCTCTCAAAGGTCATTCCTCTACTCATGGACCCAAGTGAAGTTGTGAAGGTTTTCCCATTTCTCCTTGACTTGAAAGGTTTGGCATTATTGGAGCACAAAGAACTGGTGTTAAAGGTAGTGTCATTTCTGAGGAAAATGTTGCAGTTCGAAGCTATCAACGAGCATTTCGAGTGGGTGCAAGAATTCCAAACCCTGGCACAAGAATTGGACCTCATGTGAGAGCATCTTCAACTATCTAGTGATCTATTTTTTGTTTTTTGAATTATCAATCCTGAAAAACTCTTATCCTGACTATGGGTGTATGTATAGATAGGAAGGCTCTTATATGTCTCTGTTTGTATAGTTGTAGATGAGAGGCCATACAGGCCATTTTTGATACCTCATACGACCTTGCGTGGTCAATTTTCAAAGTCTCATAACGCCCCTATGAATTAAATGTAGGAATATCTTCTGGTAAGCTATCTATGGCTACCAATAATGTATGAATTTCAAAGATCAATATATAAACTATCTCTTTATGGAGCAAAAAATAATAATAATAATTAAAACATATATAAAACATTAATGTTTGTCTCCAATACCAAAAACAATTAGATAAATTCAGAGAGCCCAAAATAAAATCATGAATTACAAAAGAAGCACAAAATAAAAATCAAGGAGCACAAAATCAAAATCAAGAATCAACAAAATTAGAGATATGAATTTCATGATTTGCTGCAATAATGGTATTAATTGTATATGCATAAATTATTTCATATTGTTGGAATATTAAAAAATTAAAATTAAAATTAAAAATATTAAAAATAAATAAATCTATGATGCAACATTAAAAAATTAAAATCAACATGAAAAAAATAAATAAAACCAATAAAACTAAAAACATGGATATAGCACAATATAAAGTTGTTAAAATATTAAAAAAAAAAAATCTCAACTACAACATTAAAAATTTAAAATGAAAATTAAATCTGAACTACAACATTAAAAATTTAAAATTTAAATTAAAATCAACATAAAAAAATAAATAAAACCAATAAAAATATATTAAAAATAAATAAATTTGAACTGCAACATTCAAAAATTAAAAATTAAAATTAAAATCAACATCAAAAAAAAAAAAAACCAATAAAACTAAAAACATGGATATGCTAGTTACATCAAGAGGCAAGGGTGAAGTGTAATGGCATGAGCATGTTAACAAAAACTATAAAAAAGTAGTTATGTAAATAAAATAAAATAAAAACTCTAAAAAACTCTTTGAATAAAAATAAATATAACATCCCACACAAAAAAGTAAAATATCAATATAAATATCATTTAGATGCAATAACTCATAATGTAAACATTGTTTAGATAATATTAAAATTCATAAAGAAAAAATAATAATTTATGAAATAAAAATCAAAGTAATTTTTTTCATTTATCTTTTTAAAACTTAAGAATGTCTTTTTATGATTTATTGTATTATTATTGCAAAATAAAATGGCTCTTTAATAAAAATATAAAATAAATAATGTTGAATATAAAATAGTTTTAAGTAAAAGTTAAAATAAATAATTATTTCAAAAATATTCTTGTTAGAAACTAAAATAAGTCTACATATATTTCAAAAAAACCTAAAACTATAAAATAAAGTAACTTTAAAAATAAATATAGACATAAAATATATGCAATAATCTAAACATTATTTAGATAAATATTAGAAATTTATGAGTTGGTCCATATTTTAAATTGGAAAAAAAATTGGAAGTCTTAAAGATCAATTATTTCTTTATTACTAAAAAGGAAAATACTTGCATATAGATCTTAAATACATCTACCTGAAAGACAATAAGAGATATCAATCATCTCTCCTATCTTTTAGATAGATGTATTTAAGATATATATGCTAGTATACAGAGGTGGATTGTAACGGTGACATATATTTAAAAAACTAAAACTATAAAATATTTCTTAAATAGTTCTAAACTAAAATAACTCTTCCTAAATTAAAATAAAGGATAACATTTTAAAATTGCTTAGAGAAAAAAAATGTAGATAAGATAAAACAATTCTAAAATAAAATATTGTAGTAAATAAAATAGTTCTACAGAACTACTACAACTTTTTTTCGGCCATGTCTTCTCCTGCTCGCTCGCGCTTCGGCAAGGTCTCTGATCTCAGTGAAAATTCCCATGCTGCTCTGGTTGCTTCCCCTCCAGGGGACTCGCAATCTGGCCATGCTCCCTTTGGTGCTAGGGCTTCTTCCTCCTACACCAGCCCTTTTGAATGTTTATCTTTGTCAGATTCTGTTCTTGAGCATGTGGCGCCGCCAACTAGGGTTCGTGGCTATGGTATTAATTCTACCAGGTCATTGGTTGGCAGACTCCAGGATGCGGAGAAGGACCGTCCCCTCATGCAGGGTGTTGTTGGCGAGGGAAAATCTTGAAGTTTCAAAGATGCAGTAGAGTTTAGAGCTCAGGCAACGGGTCCAGGGGGAGGGCAGCTCTGTCTCTCGGACTCCTCCAAGATTACAAATTTGATGATCGCGGTAGATCGCTCCCCTTCTTTTGTTCAAACCAAGTTCCAAAAATTTGCTTGGATGGTCTCATTGGAGACCAAGTAGCATATCTTCAGGAATATGCCCTTATTTGCAAATTCCCAAAAATTTGGCCAAAGCTGTGTGATTTACACAGTTGGATCTCAAAATCTTGGTAGGAATGCTTGAGGGAGAAATCTTTCTTTACCCCTGTGTGCTTGGAGGGAGAAATCTTTCTTTACCCCTGTGCCAGGGGGTTTTTTATCTTGGAATTTGACTCGCTTGCGGTCTTGAAATATGGTCCTTGGTACTATCAAGAGGATTTTTTGTGCATCAAACCCTGGTATCCATCTTTTGATCCTAGAACTGAGGCTTTTGACTCTGCTGTTTGCTCTACCTTCCTTTACAATTTTAGGAAATTGAGAGTCTGCGGGCAATTGTTAATGGTCTGGGTAAGTACCATTTTATTTCTCTAGAAACAATTAATTGTACCAACACTACCTATGCACGGATGTGCGTGCAGATGGACTTTTCCAAGGGTCTTTCAGTTGAGATCTCTCTGAAGTTGGGGGATAGGTGTTGGAAGCAACTGGTAGACTATGAAAAAATTGCATTTAGATGTAGGAAATGTTTTGCTACAAATCATTCCTTCCCTCGGTGCCCTAAACTTCAAGCTTAGGATCGAAGTCGTAAGGTCAAAAAGCCCACTTGATGGGAGGGTGTAGAGTCTCACCACTACAATATTTCTCCCGGTGTTCAAGCTAAGTCAAATCCTCTTCTTGAAGTTTCAAATTCTAATGTGCAACAACCCTCTTCTCTTGCACTAATCTCTTCTCTTGTGAGTTTGTCTAGGGCCTCCTTGGATAAAGTTAATCAAGAGATTGTATGTGAGGATAATCTAGATTCTGTGATTGAGGATAGTGCTAAGGATTTCACTAGGAGCAGTCCAAAAGGAAAATATTTGAACTCTATGGTCTCTCTGATTAAAGACCTTGGGTGGATAGAGGTAAAAAAGGAAGAAAGTTGCTAAGCACCAAATGGCTCTAAGGTCTTCTAAGAAAGATAATTTAGAAGTAATGAAAGATAATTGTAGACAGGTTTGATTTGATTAGGTTTGAGCCTTGGGTGTTTTAGAAGGATTTAAGGTATTAAGAATATGGTTTTAGTAGGATTGGTTGTTTGTGGCTATGTGCCAGATCCATTTTTTTATGATTCCTGGACCTAAACCATGTTTTATCATTAAAAATAAATAGTTCTAAAGTAAAATAGAATAGCATACTATCTTTAGAAAAATATACATATGTGTCTCTTCCTTTTACATATATACTATTTGTAATATTTTTTATTGCTCATGTTCCCATCGGGGCTTAAATTTGAAGTCCACCTTGCTTATCAAGAATTTTTTTTTCTATAGTTTAGCTTTCATTATTGCCTTTAGCATGAAAATTAATTTTTTTTTATGCAAGTAAAATTTTATATGAGAAATATAAAAGAAAATTTACAAACGGATTTAATGTATTCATACCAAGGTATTCCAAATAATGTATGCATTCTAGTTCTTTTTTTTGTATTGAAAAAATGCAGAATTACAATTAAACGCAGTCAGAGAGTGTAAGAAAAATAACTATGAGAGTAGCAAAGAGTCCAATACAAAACTTTATAAACAAAGGCTTCCACAATTAGCCCCAAAGCACAGAATACAGACGAAACAATAGTGAATCACACTGCACACAATGAATCGGCCAGCATCAAACCCCCTCCTTGTGCTCACAATTAGCCCTAAAGCACAGAATACAAACGAAACAATAGTGAATCACACTGCACACAATGAATTGGCCAGCATCAAACCCCCTCCTTGTGCTGCACAAAAATAGAGTAACAATCTACAACATATAAGTCTGCCAACAAAAGACATAACAAAACATTTTGGAAGCTCACTAATGCCTGCATAGGAGTATGGGAGTATCCTCAACCAAGATGCTGGTGTTTCTTGTCTTCAAGAAGGAGATACTTATGCAATGAATGCATTCTAGTTTTTTCTATTTTTTATAACTGACGGGGCCTTATCCTTCAATGCAAAATTTAATTGTTTGATATGTTGAATAAATATAAAATATTCTATAAAAAATCTTAGAGTATTAATAACTTAAAAGATAACTTAATATATATATTTTTTATATTAATTGTTTTTTCTACAGTTTCTTTAAACACAGTTATACAACTGTCCAATTTAAGCCCTAGTTCCCATAATCATAAAATACAATCAAAATTTTTCAAAATTTTAAAAAGATTATATCACATGAAAGGAGAGATTTTGAATAAACTGTTAAAATGTATATATTATACTATGATTTATCATAGTATTTTAAGGGCTCCTTTGAATAGATAACCGTCATTTGCATGTTCCTAAGACTTTGATACACTTCATCAAAGACTAATTATATTATTATTATTATTTTAAATTTGAAATTTTGGTTAATTATTTTTTAAATTAAATTTATACTTTTTAAAGAAGAATTAGTCGTGGTGGAATTTTAAATATCCGTTCCACCAGCTTTTATGTTTTATATATTTTTAATTAGTAAAATCTTAAATAATCAATATTAAATTATTATTATTTAAGTAGGTTCGTTTCAAACATGTTCACGTTTTAAAGGCCTTTGGCCTGCTTCCCCACTCTCACACGATTCACGTTTTAAAGGTTTTTCTTTTGTGAATTTCTCAGTCTAATATACCCAATTCCTGTCACCCTTCAACTAAGTAAATTCAACGCGCTTCAATCAAACAATTAGTTGAGCGCGTTCCAATAAATTACGCTTCAATTCTCAGACCATCGCTAACACGTTCTCTCTTTCTTTCTCCTCACTCTGTAACGCATACTGTAAGTGATTACCAAATTTGAAAACTACAGTGTGCTTTGAATGCTTCGTTTTTTAATGTTGTTTTGCGTTCAGGAAAATGAACACATGTCGCCAACAACAGTATGCCCACAATAGTGACGGAGAAATTCGTCATGAATTCAGAGGAATCCGAATGCGAAAGTGGGGTAAATGGGTATCAGAAGTGCGAATACTCAAGTGCAGAGACCGAATTTGGCTGGGCTCTAAGGGGGATGATTCTAATGGGGTGGCGAAGGTTCGTACTACAAGTAAGGTTATTTCATCTATTTTTTTGCAAGGATATGTAATTGAATATATTGTTTTTGGTGGGCCAAGGCCTATGTAATTTACCTCAAGCCCCATCTGACTATACATACTTTGTAGTCTGAGTCTGGGTTGGGGGTTTTTGGTATATCTGTCAGGGTGGTGCTTTCATATTTTGAGTGTTTTCTAGATATATGGTTGCTAAAACTTGGTAGTAATATAAGGTAGCTCCTTTTAGTAATTATTCTTCCATCAATATTTTTTTTTTAGGTAGATGGTTGGTTTGGACCCCGTGGCTTCCTTCTAGGGAATAATTTTCTCTTTTTAATCAATTCTCAGATTCTAAATCAAGTATATTAACAAAATAAATATTTCTTTAATATAATTTAAGTGAACTTATATGTCTATCCATTTTAAAGCACCTATAGTCATAAGCCCCCAAAAAATTAGAGTTTAGTTGTATGGAGTCTCTAATTCTAGACCTAATTCCAAATTTCATTTTATATGTTTTAGTTACAATAACCAAAGTTAATATTGTAAACATAAAAAATAGAAATAAAAGATGGAAACAAATGTAAACTGATATGCTTTCTATTCTAAAAATATGCAAATTTCAAGATGAGAAAAAATATAATTTAAACAAAAGCATGTAATAAACAAGTTACCACATGCAAACTCTATGGTGAAATAGATTTTCTCAATAGATGTGTGATGTGGTTTCTCAAAACTTGCTTCAAAATCTCTATAACATGTACCTATGAATGATGGTGGATCAATTTTTGAGAACTTGCAGCTCTATTTATAATTTTTTAAGAGGGAGGATGAATGACAAGGATTTATTTGGAAGATTGATGGTGGAGAATGAAGGGGATGAAGGGTGTTGATTTAGTTTGTTCAAGATGAAGGCTTATTTCAAAATCTCTACAACATGTACTTCTCAATGATGGTGGATCAATTTTTGAGAACTTGCAAATCTATTTATAATTTTTTGAGAGGGAGGATGAATAGGAGGGATTTATTTGGAAGTTGATGGTGGAGAATGAAGGGGATGAAGAGTGTTGATTTAGTTTGTTCAAAAAGAAGGTAATGGATTAAATTAGTTAAAAGTAGAAATAGTCAAATAATTAGTTGCAATAAAAAATCAAAGACAAAGGCAATTAGTTGGTCATTTATTTCTAAGAATGGTGGAAGGAAAATAGATTAATTAAATAATAAAAATTAATTAATTAATTAGCCATGTGAGATGGAAATTGAAGTAATTAAATTTATAAAATTATTTAATTCAATGTGAGGTGGAAATGAAATTAAATAATAAAATTATTTAATTAGAAGTGAGATGAACTAGATTAATTAAATAATATAATAATTTAATTAACTAGTAACTAAAATATTTAATTAATTAACATGAGCTAATTAAATAATATAGTTATTTAATCAACTAAGATTGGACTAAGTTAATTAAATAATATAACTATTTAATTAATTAATGATGAAAACATTAGTATGGGATGGGCTTAATTAGGTTATGCCAACAAAATGTCACAAGGAGTGATAGTAGATAAAATCTAGGGCTTAATTAGGTTATGTCAATAGAATGTCACAAGGAGTGATAACAGTTAAAATCTAGGCTTGCACCAATTTCTAGATAAGCCCTAATCCATCTTAACTATTTTAAAATATTGCTTCCATTTATCTATCTTAATATCATGATCACAACTATAGTGGCATCATGGAGTCTCATGTCATGACATAAACATAAATAAAAACTCTTAACATAAATTTGACAACCATTTACATGTGAAATAATTAATATTTAATAATAAATATAATATTAATATTAAAAAAGAAAAAACACAATCTCATGTTATGAGTACAACACCCTAAAAAATAAAAAAGTTAGAATGTATGGTGGAAGAATGTAGAATATTGACTTTTTCATCTTCCATTTGCATTTACTTGCAAGTTTCTAAAACGCTTTCCAAATAAAATAAAGTAACTCTTCACTAAATAAAACTAACTCTTCAAATAAAATAAGGTATCTTAAATATAAAGACATCAAAATTAAAATTTATTCTTAAGTAAAATAAAATAACTCTTAACTAAATAAAATTATTTTGATATGTCACCATTTTTTAAATAGATGTATTTAAGATAGCTATACTAGTCATATATTAAATGCATTATTGTTTATTGTAGATATCTAAATTAATATAGGGTGTTTTCCCTACAATAATCACAAGTCCTTATGCTAGCAGTAAGGAGTGGAGTGTAATGACATGAAAATGTTACAAAAACTATTAAAGAGCTTATATATAAAAATAAAAAAAACTAAAATAGAGTCCACATATATTTGAAAAAAAAACTAAAACTATAAAATAGCTGTTACTAAATAAAATAAAATAGAATAACTCTTAAGTAAATAAATTAATATAAAAATAACTAAATAAAATAAAATAAAAACTCTAAAAATAATTCTTTGAATAAAAATAAATATAACATCCCAAACACAAAAGTAAAGATATCAATATAAATATCATTTAGATGCAATAACTCATAATGTAAACATTGTTTAGATAGATACTAAAATTCATAAAGAAAAATAATAATTCATGAAATAAAAATCAAAGTAAATTTTTTTATTTATCTTTTTAAAACATACAAATATTTTTTATGATTTATTGTATTATTATTGAAAAATAAAATAGCTCTATAGGGACCTCCTTTGTTGTTAGTGTGGCGTTTGCAATAGGGGTTGCTGATGTTGGTGAGCCATCTACGACAGGGGTCTATGTGACAGTGTTAGCTACTTCTACTACTGTTGTTGGTGCACTGTCCACAATAGGGGTTTTTCTATTGCTAGTATGGCATCTGTGGATGTGGTCTCTGCTTTCATGGATAGTGAGAATGTTGTTCCTGAAGGTGCTCTAGATTCATGGATTGTGATCCATAGGTGACGATGTAATGCCCCTACATTTCTTTCTAGACACCTAGGAACTCTAAAAATTTTAGATAGGTGTCTGTAGTTTAGGTGGTGGTCTGTTGCTTTTTGATTAAGTTATCCTAATCTATTATTTGTGGCTAGGTTGGGCCTATTTTGTTTTTCCTTGGGGTAGTTGTTGTAAAGGGATCAGGACCCTCATTTCTTGTTTACTTTAGACTGTTAATGTGTTGTTTCTAGCCAGTCTTGGGCCTATTTTGGTTTGCCCCTGGGGCTTTCTTTTGTATAGGGATCACCAAGGCTTAAATTTACAGTCCACCTTACCTGTCAATGAATTTTTTTCCTACAGTTTAGTACAATTATTTTTTAAAAATGCAAGTCAAAATTTTATATATAAAGCTGAGTTTTCTCAATTCAAAACCCAAATTAGTGAATGCTTTACCAAGGAATTTTTTTTTTTAAATAATAGAAGTTCATATTAAAAAATTTAAAAATAAAAGCAAAAAACTAGAATGAATATATTCTATAAAAAAATAAAAATAGAAGTTCCTATTAAAAAATTTAAAAATAAATGGAAAAAGTATATATTATATAATTTAGAATGAATATATAATTATATTCATAAAAAAACAAATCTAAAAGATATATATTTAAAATGAATATATAATTATTTTCATTAAAAAAACAAATCTAAAAATTTAGGATATATTCTATTAAAAAACAAAAAAACAAATCTAAAAGATTTGGGATATATATTCTATTAAAAAACAAATCTAAGATATATATATATATATATATATATATATATACAAATTTTCATATTGATTTTTTTTTACAGTTTTAAAAATACAGCTAAAATCTTTGTCAAATATTTCCTACTTATTTCAAAAAAGTAATTATTTCAAAAATATTACTAATTATGCCACAGTTGTGTTAAAACTAAAACACGGTCCACATATATTTTGAAAAAAAAACTTAAACTATAAACTAGTTGTTAAATAAATAAAATAAAATAACTTCAATAAAAATAAATATAGACATAAAATATATGCAAGAACTCCTAATGTAAACATTATTTAGATAAATATTAGAAATTTATGAGTTGGTCCATATTTTAAATTGGAAAAAAAGTTTGGAGTCTTATCCAATCAATTATTACTTTATTACTAAAAAGGGAAAATAAATACATCTACCTAAAAGATAATAAGAGATATCAATCATCTCTGGTCTCTTTTAGATAGATGTATTTAAGATATATATGCTAGTATATTTCTATAATGACAGAAGGGGTGGAGTGTAATCAAGGCTTAAATTTGATGGTTGTATGGTTGTATTTAGACATTTTTGTGGTAAAATACAAGCAAAATTTTAAAAAGATTGTATCATATGAAATGGGAGATTTTGATAGACTATCAAAATTTATATAGAATTGTGATATATATAATTTTACTTATACTAATACATGTCATAGTATTTAAAGGGCACCTTTGAATGGATAACCCTTGTAAAAAACTGCTTGACACGCAGGGTCCACCGTCAAATTTAGGCCTTTGAAAAACTAAAACTATAAAATATTTCTTAAATAAATAAAATAACTTTGATAAAAATAAATATAGACATAAAATATATGCAAGAACTCCTAATGTAAACATTATTTAGATAGATATTAGAAATTTATAAGTTTGTCCATATTTTAAATTGGAAAAAAAAAGTTTGGAGTCTTATGAATCAATTATTACTTTATAACTAAAAAGGGAAAATACTAGCTAAAAAGAATTCAAAATAAAGCTTTTTTACGGTTTTCAGCTTTAGGGTTTCGCTGCCGGCAAGGTGGCGTCTCCGGAAGGAAAGGCGGTCGACGGCGGAGGATAGATGGAGGTCCCCGCGTGTGCGACTACATCAGGTGCTATTATTCCAACCTTTCCCTCTAATTCTAATCTGCAATTTACATTTTCGGTAGGAAACACATTTAATAGCTCAGCGTCCTTTGTACCCACCTCGGCTATGACAAATGTTGGTCCTCAACCAAAAAACAATGGCTCTTCTCCTCCTGCTAGTTCCACCGCCTTCAAGCCCAAAACTTTTTTGGAGGCGGTGGCTCAGTCTGCGGGTATTGTCGATGCCAAAGCTAGGTTTGTGGTTGCCGGTCTTGATGCAAATGAGGCCGCCCCAACTGCTAAGACCCCTTTGGCTTCCCCGGTACCATTCTCTTTAAATCCCAATTCAGAGATGATTGCAGAAATTGTTAAAGAGAAGAATAGACTTAAAGATACTACTATTTTCTTTGCGGCTATTGAGGTTGATAAATGTCCTCCCCGTAAGTTTTTGGATGACTAGTTCTATAATTTTTGGAATATCAAGCTTGGTTTTCACATTTCCTTTTGCAGACAAATTCAAAAGGGTTTATTTGTTATATTTTTTGTGAATAATGAAGCTCAGAAAGAGGTGTTAAAAAAGCAATATTGGTCTGTTGGTTCAACCTCTTTCTGTAGGTTGGCCTAGACCCTCGAGGCCGCCCATGAAGAGGTGTTGGCTTTGTCTACTCCTAGATGGATCTTGATCAAAAATGTCCCTCCCTTTCTCTGGCATTTCTTGCCCCAGCTATTAGAACCCATGGGCAAAACTATTAGGATGGACGACACGGTGAGGCTTGTCCCGCATATGGATGCTAGTGTTCTCATCTCGCTTCTCCCTGGTAAAGAAATTCCTCCTAAGATCTCTGTTAATGTGCTTAATGAGTGTTTTGTCTGCCCTGTTGAAATATTAGGCGGTTTAAATGCTTGTTTTTTATGTAGAAAAGAAGGTCACCTCCGAAAGGACTGTCCTATTATTAAGAAACCATCGGCCAAACCCATTAATAACCCTAATCAGTCGAGTAACCCTTCATCGATTCCCTCTGTTGTTGATTCTTCTTCCATGAGTCCTCCCGGGCCTCCTATTATTATCCAGAATACCCCTCCGGCTAATCTTTTGCTCTTACCTCCTCCCCTGAAGGTTTCGGGCCCTGAAATAAATGATGGTTTTATTGTGGTTAGGAACAAGAAACGAAAAGGGAATAATTCTAGCAAACCATTGCCAGAAATCCCTAATGTTGTTTCTGTCCCTCCTACTTCCGCTTTTCCTTCGCAGAGTTCTGATATGATTATTGCTAATTCCACCAAGCCCGTTTCTAATGCTTAAAAATTGCCACCAAAGGAGTTTAAAGAAATTGATGAGGAGTTCATATTAGAAGTTATTCCTGCTCAGGGTACTTCTTTGGCTATGGACATTGAATCCTCAGACTGTGAAGAGGATCCTAAATCTGAGGATCCTGCCTCAAAAAGGCGTGGTAGGCCTCCTAGATCCAAGAATAAACCAGTGACTAAGAAAACTAGTGATAATTCTGGCTTAAGCCTTGATGTTGATGCGTGCTCTACCCCTATCTTTGGTTCTCAATGAATTATCTTTCATGGAATATTAGGGGGCTCGAATCTCCTGACAGAAAGTTTGTGATTAAGCATGTGTTAAATTCGTTTAATTCTGTTGATATTTTAATGATGCAAGAAATTAAGTCCACTGGTTTCACTCTTGAAACCAATCTTAATTATATTTGGTATGATGCTATCAAATTTCATTCTAATCATAACAGAGGTAAAGGGGGCATTGCTATTCTTGTCAATCCTAAATGGAGTCCCCTCATCATTAACAATGGAGTTTCTCCCTGTCAAAGCATTGTTTGGTTTACTATGAATTTTGACAATAATCTGATTGGATTCTGCTCTATTTATGCTCCTAATGATGTCAAAGATAGAATCTCCCCTTGGAAGTGGCTTGCCTCCCTGCCTGATATTCCTTGGTTTTTTGGAGGGGATTTCAACATGATTGAATCCCAAATGGATAAAATTGGGGGTAATCCCTTCAAATGGAAGGATTGTGAGAATGTGCACTGGTCTAATTTTATTTGCTCAAAAAATTTATTCAATCCTCTTGCTAATAACAAAGAGAATAATCCTAGATTATGGCACACTTGGTGCAATTTCCAACAAGGGCATGCTAGGATATATTCTAGGCTTGATCGTTTTTATGGTAACAAAGATTTTTTCTCCTTCATCCCTGATCATAATGGTAATATTGTTTTGGTTTCTGCTACTACTTTGTCTGATCATCACCCCATCTTTGGTCATGTTATTTTTAATGCTGCTCCCATTAGGCAGAAACCTGTTTGTGGTAAGTTTATCTTAAACACTAAGCTTCTTCAAAATGAGGATATTCTTTATACCATTCAAATTATCATAAATTTTAACCAATTTAAGCACTCCTCCATGATTAATAGATGGAAGGCTAACCTTTTATCTTGGAAAAATTTTCTTCAAACTATAGGTCAAAAATTTGCTAAAGATTATCGATTCATTGAGAAACGGCTCTGTTCTGATCTTCAGAAAGCTGAGATGGAGGTTCAATCTGACTCCTCTAACCCGGACCTTGTTAAAGGGGTGCTCTTGGCTAAAGATGCTCTTAGTAGGCACCAGCAATCTAAGATCCAAGGTGCTAAAATCAGGTCGAGAGCTAATTGGATCCATCATGGTGATAGAGGATCGAAATTCTTTTTTAACCTTATTAAGCATAAACAAATCAAAGAATCTATTGACAAACTTGTTATTAATGATCAGGAAATTTCAGACCTTGCTAGTATTATGACTGCTTTTACTAATTATTATAGTAATTTGTTTTCCTCTGAGGATTCTAGGGAAGCTGAAGTGGCTAGAATTAATTGCAAGGTTCTTATCCCGAATAAGCTGGAATCGGTTGATTGCCTATTCCTTTCCACTCCTATTTCTATTGATGAAATTGTTGGGACTATTAAGTCCCTTAAGGATGATAAGGCCCCTCAGCCTGATGGTCTCTCTGTCGAGTTTTACAAAGCTAACATCAATTGGATCAGTAAAGACTTGCTAGAATTGTACAATGAGGCTATGATTGGTGGATCTCTTGGCTCTAAGATTAACAGGGGAATTATTAAGCTTCTCCCCAAGGATGGGGATAAGACTCTTATTAGAAATTGGAGGCCTATTACCCTTCTTAATGTGTCTTATAAAATTCTAGCCAAAGTGTTAGCCATCAGGTTGGTTCACATTCTTCCTAAGATTGTTAGCTCTACCCAAACTGGCTTCATTAAAGGTAGATATATTCTTGAGAATCTTATCACGGCCTGGGAAGCCATGGATTGGGCTAAATACTCTCATCAAAACTCTACTGTTTTGCTTCTTGATTTCGAGAAGGCCTATGACAGGGTTGAGTGGAAGTTTATAATCATGATGCTTCAATCTTTTGGATTTCCTCCTTACTTTTGCAATGCTGTTCAAATTCTTCTCAGTGATGCTTTTGCCCAAATTGAGATTAATGGTTCTTTGTCTGATCCTTTCCCTCTCAGGCGATCTATAAGGCAAGGCTGCCTGTTAGCTCCTGCTCTTTTTGTCATTGCTGCTGAAGCTTTATATTATATTCTCAGGGATAATACTCTGTCCCCGAAAGTCAGGAGCCTTTACCTCCCTAACGATGATGAGCTTTTAAATAGCCAATTTGCTGATGATACTGCTCTTTTCTTTGAGCTATCTAATAACAATTTTTTAAAGTTGCAAGCTAAATTAGATTTGTTTTGCACCATCTCTAGAGCTTGTATCTCCCAGGCTAAGTCTATTTGTTTGGGTTGGGATGAGCAACCTCCTAGTTGGTTTTCCCATTATAATTATCAATGGGGTGGTCCTAATAAAGTTGTTAAGTATCTTGGTATCCTTTACTCGGTTGATCCTTCTCTTAAGGATATGTGGGATTGGGTTAAGGCTAAGATTATGAATAAGCTTAATAAATGGCACAATAGATCCTTGTCTCTTGCTGGGAGAATTCAAGTTTGCCAAAAGCTTTTGTCCTCTTATAATATTTATTATTCTTCTGCCTGGATGTTCAGTAATTATCAAATTCTTGAAATTCAAAAAGCCATTAGATTTTTTCTTTGGTCGGATGGTAAAGGTAATAAAAAATGTCATAGTGTTAATTGGAAATGGTGTCATACGGATAAGACCCTGGGAGGGCTTGGGCTGAAAGATCTTAAGTTACAAGGAATTGCTCTTGCCGCCAAATGGATTTTTCCTTCTCTGGAGGGTGACAGTCCTTGGAAAGTGCTGGTTAGACATAACATTGAGAGAGGTTATCCCAAGAAAGCTAGTTCTTGGAAGAATCTTCCCTTCTATGACTTGATTGTTGGTAAATTCTTGGTTGTTGTTTAGGGTTCTGCCATATTTAAATCCATTTGGCGGGCCTAGGAACATGTCTAGTTGTATATTACCAATAAGGAATTCCATAATGATAATTATCTCCATGGTGAGAGGTCCATTTGGTGGAACTTGAGCATTAATGATAAACCCCTAGCCCTCTATCAGGGATGCTCTACTAGGTTCTGGGCTAAGTCTGGTATTACTCAATTTGCTGATATTTTTGAACATGACAGTCTTATTCCTTGGGCTGATCTCAAGTGTAGATTTAACTTACCTGATTTTCACAAGAAGACTTATAATTTGATTATTCTTGCTGCTAAGGATATCCCTGCTGCTTGCCATGTTGATTCATACAGATTCCTTAAGTGCAAGTGGCCGGATGGTATTGTCTTAGATAAGCTTAAAGCTAAGAACATTTATAAAATTATTGATCACAATGGTGATATTCTTGAACATATTAATAAAGTTTGGTATTGTTCTTTTGATGATAATTCTTGGAATAAATTGCTGGTTAGTATTTGGAAAAGCCCTGTTGAGCCTAAAATTTAATGTTTTAAGTGGCTGGTTTTACTTGATAGATTACCGATCAGAAGTGACTCTCATTCTACTGATGTTTGTAGTATCTACAGAATGCCTGATTCGGGCAGGCATATCTTATTTGACTGTCTTTTTGCTAAATAAATTTGGAGACTCTTTGGTATTATTTATCCTATTAATGTTAACATTCTTCAGATGGTTACTGGGTATATTAATGGTATTAGTAAAGATGCAATTTTTTTTTGGAATATTCTCTCTTCTAACATTCTTTGGCAGATCTAGAAGTGCAGGAATGAAGAGAAATACCAAGGTAAGCCAAGGGATCTTACTGAGTGTTTTTGTAAACTCACTTATTTTAAAATCTTCTTGCAGGTTCAAACTACTATGGTGATCGAGAAGGAAAAGCTCAGGAAGTTCCTCAAAGATGGTCAAGCCACATTTTTTATTTATGAGCTCAAGTATGGTTACTAGTGCCGTAAGACTCTGGATGATCAGCAAATGTTCGAGGACACTTTATGGAGACTGAACCAGGTGATCAAAAGGAACCAAAATATGAGAAAGGAAGAGATCTTTATGCTGGCCCAAATTCAGGAGAGGAAGAACATTGTCTGGATGGAAGGCCCACTCGGTTGGACCGTGTGGGTTGATACTTACCCTGATATTCTGCACTAGTATTTGGCTGTTGTTCATGATCTTGTATATCTGTATAGTTGATACTGTGGTTTGATGTGAGGCTTTGCCTCTGTCCTGGCGATTCTTGGTGAACTGTTATTCTTTTTGGTACTCTTTATAGCTAATAGAAAAAAAAATACTAGCATAGATATCTTAAATGCATCTATCTAAAATATTTCTTAAATAGTTCTAAACAAAAATAACATTAAATAAATAAACTAAAATAACTCTTAATAAATAAAATAAGTCTTCTATAAATAAAAATAGCTCTTAATTTTATGATTATATATATATATATATATATATATATATATATATATATATATATATATATATATATATATATATAAAATTAGTTTTATTAATTATATATTTTATAAAGGATTAAAAGAATATAGACTAATGTGAAAAAAAAAGTAGGAAAAAGATTTAAGGTTGTTGTGAGTAAAATGATAGTATTTTCTTTGTTATAATTATACAAGTATTATGTTCTTTTTAAAATAATTTTACAACTGTGTTAAAAAATTAGTTCAATTTAAATTAATTAGCAAGTAAATAATTTGGTCTCTTTTCATTTAACAATTATTTTATTTTATTTTTTATTTATTTTTGTCTCTAACATTTAAAATAAAAGGTAAAATTTTAAAATTGTTTAAGAACAAAAATATAGATAAAATAAAATAATTTTTAAGTAAATCTTAAAATTTATGTGACCATGTACATATGTATATATGTAGCAAATAAAATAATTCTAAAGTAAAATAAAATAGCATACCTATTTTTAGAAAAATATAAATATACATTGTAATAATTTTTATGACTCATGTTCCTAAGACTTTGATACACTTCATCAAAGACTAATTATATTATTATTATTATTATTTTAAATTGAGATTATGCTTAATTATTTTTTAAATTAAATTTATACTTTTAAAAAAAGAATTTATCGTGGATTCGTGGTGGAACTTTAAATATCCGTTCCACCAGCTTTTATGTTTTTATATATTTTTAATTTAAAAAATTAAATAATCAAATATTAAATTATTATTATTTAAGTAGGTGGTTTCAAACATGTTCACGTTTTGAAGGCCTTTGGCCTGCTTCACCACTCTCACACGATTCACGTTTTAAAGGTTTTTTCTTTTGTGAATTTCTCAGTCTAATATACCCAATTCCTGTCACCCTTCAACTAAGTAAATTCAACGCGCTTAAGACAAATAATTAGTTGAGCGCGTTCCAATATATTACGCTTCAATTCTCAGACCATCGCTAACACGTTCTCTCTTTCTTTCTCCTCACTCTGTAACACACACTGCAAGTGATTACCAAATTTGAAAACTACAGTGTGCTTTGAATCCTTCGTTTTTTAATGTTGTTTTGCGTTCAGGAAAATGAACACATGTCGCCAAAAACATTATGCCCCCGATAGTGACGGAGAAAATCATCATGAATTCAGTGGAATCCGAATGCAAAAGTGGGGTAAATGGGTATCAGAAGTGCAGAGACCGAATTTGGGTGGGGTCTTACAAGACCGCAGAGCAGGCCGCCCGCGGTTACGATGTCGCCGTCTATTGTCTTTGCGGGCCCACCGCCAAATTCAATTTTCCCAATTCCGTACCCGTCATCCCGTCTGCGTCTTCACTTTCCCGTCACCACATTCAACTCGCCGCCGCCAAATATGCACTGAATGGAATCCCTCCCAACAACGATAATGTCCTCACGTCAACAAATGACAGTCACCTGATTTCCGAGGAGCTGGATTTGGCGTTGTGGGATCCTTTGCTCGGGGATTTTGACGGCAACGATATTTTCAATTTGGAGGAATTCCCGACGTTGGAAGTGACGTCAGCAAGAGAAGAGCATGGGTTGGTGTTCTTCGACCTGAGCCAGTTGAGGAGTTTCTGATCTGATACAAACAGCTTTCCGGCCATGGATAATCTGTCCGTTCTTTCTTTTGCAGCTTAAATCATAGGAGATTTTCTTGTAAAACTATGGAGTAATCGGTATTTAGGAAGAGTAATTGTGAGGGTTGAGAGTTTCCATCATTAAAGAGATTCATAAGATTTTATTTTCCTTATCATAGTTAAATTTATGGTTAATTTTGTTAAAAAAAATTAAATGATAACTATTATAATGTTGTTAATTATTTAACAAAATTAAATGATAACTATTGATAATGTTGTTAATTACATAATAGCAGACCTTGTAAAGGAAAATAAACTTTCCATAATGAGTTGACTTAGGTTAATTAAATAAATACACAAAATAAACACAATAGTGGGGAGAGAATCCAAGATCCTTTATAATGGGTTCGTTCTCTAGTTGGAAGCTTAGATAAATTTAATCTAATGGACAATGCTAAATTGATATTTATATTTTGGAAATTGAATAAGGAAGACAATGATACTTGGCTCAATAACTGAAGAATGAAGAGTAAATGGATAAGATTTTAGAGTCTATTTGATATCAAACCTAAAAACTATCAGTACTTAAAAATGTACAAGTTGACATGACAATTTGATCACTATTTGACAATGTAGCTCACGACCCTTAAAGGTGTGAATTATGTTTCTCTCAACAGTTTTAGGCTTCATGAGACTTCGCCTAACCTATTCAACCCCTTGGCCATCTTATCCAACCCTCAAACTAAGTTCTAGGATGTTGTGTTTATCAGAAAACCTTTTGTAAATCCTCAAATAGAGAGTTGCCTAGGCAATATGTCCTTAAGTTGTAGAGTCACCCAAATGACCTGCCCTAACAAAAGGGGTTGCACTGGTAAAAGGGGTGACCATGTTCCCGAAAGGGGTGACCATGTCATCTTTTGGCATGCATGATGACCTTTGGTGTTTCTTTCCAGACTATAAATACTCCCTCCTCTCTTGTTTTAGAGGAGGCTAATTATCTCATTTGCATTCTTGCAAATTTACATGATCAATACAAGACTTCAAGAACCTTTTTCTTTTTGTGCTATCCCAAGCTTCTAAGATTCTACCACACCAATTTCCCTCATATCCTTGTTTCTTTTCTTGTCATCAAATGGAGAACCCTATTGTTGCAATGTTGCTACAAAGGAGAATGTAGACCAAGCTATATCTCAAAGGGCATAAGCTGGCATTGACATTGATCTTTGTTTATAGGTTCTTTATTTGATTTGAAACTTGGTAGATTAGATTAGTAATTAACAAACTCTCTTGCCCTTGTGAAAGTAAAACTATTATTTTCTCTTGGTTAGATTAAGATTCCGTGCTTTACTAGATCTAGATTTCATTTCTTGTTTTGATAGATCAGATAAAATTTAATTCATTAGATTAGTTCACACTGAAAGTCAAAATATGAAATACTAAAATAGTAAGAAAATTGTATTAGTCGGAAGAGCCATCTTAGATTTGCATTCATAAAGAAGTTTCATTTTTGGCAAAATATTAACTAGATCATCAATTCAAAAATTAGAAAAAAATACAAAAGAAAGTTACATTTATATAAAATTAATTGCACTAGGGACTTGCATAAACCAAAACACTAAAAATGAAAACAATCCAAAAAGAGAAAACCCCCATTCTCATCACAAGGAATACTAACATTCACCATACAACTCTCAACTTACAATAAGCAAAACAAGTCATCCTTCTTCCTCAATTTAGTGTTTGCATTCAATGTGCCCTAGTCAACCATAAGTCCATAACCAACAATGGTAGACACCATTTGCTCCATGGTCATAGCCATGGAGAGGGAACAAGAACTAGTAATGGTTTAACCTAAACACTAGTTTCCAACAATAATCCCAGCCTACACAACAACAACTGCCAACCTTAATGCCCAATATTATTTCCCCAATCGACCCAGAGCTACTCAATTAAATGCTTAGCCTGCACCTAATCCAAATAACAAGTCAATTCAACTATGCATACAATAATGAAGTGATGCAATACCCAACAAATATAGTTGAGGTGGGTGATGTATAGTTACACTCAAGGAGGTAATTCCCATCCCTACCACTTTACTAATCACAAAGCTCCTTGAGGATGCTCCTACCACCAACATTAATCCACATCAATTGAATAAGCAACGCATTCCTGAGCCAAGCACATTCATGGATACAACCACCAATAATGACCCTCCATTTTTGGTAAGATTAGCCTCACAAAAATGGAACTAGAACTTGACTTTGACTTTGTAGTATGATTATAGAATGTTTGTGTGAAGATACCATCATTTCAAGCCATTAAATATGTTCCCATTTACACTAAAAAATATCAAAGAATTATGCCTCAAGAAACCTGGACAGAAATGTAAGGACCCTCAAACTATTCAAGTGATTAAATAGCTTACTAATATTATGCTTGGAAATGTTGTACCTCCCAAGTATGCTAATCTAAGAAGTCCTATTGTAGATTTC
Organism: Cunninghamia lanceolata; assembly: GCA_027924645.1. NCBI lineage: Eukaryota > Viridiplantae > Streptophyta > Pinopsida > Cupressales > Cupressaceae > Cunninghamia > Cunninghamia lanceolata. Next base: position 2,744,118 of record BSBN01001035.1, read on the forward strand.
CATATCAATGGCACTCTCATACCAAACACCTTGATTGACGTAGGGGTGACTATAAATGTTATGACAAAAGAAACAATGTAAATCGTGCAACTCATAAACCTCTACCCTACTCCCATAGTGTTGCAATTAGAAGATCGGTCAACTGTTAAGCCTAAGGGAGTGATTGAGGATTTGGTAATTACTCTTGTTTATTGGGAATCTTACCAATTTCATGGTCCCACAACCAAAGGTTAACCTTGCAAGGTATTCTCTTATCCTTGGGAGACCCTAGCTAGCCACAATTGATGCATTTATTGGCTGTAAGTCAAGGAATATGATTATGTCCAATGGAAATGTGACAAAGAAATTGGTCTTGTACTCACTAGCCTAACTGTCTTAAAAAATAGAGCATTCTCTATGGCTCAGAGTTGAAGAAAATGACCAATATTTCATATAAACATTGATGACAATTGAATGTAGTACCACATTGAATACTTAGAATGATGATAAAATTATTTCCAATATTGTATAGAATACATATAACATTGGCTCCCAAACCAATTTACTTCCTACAATAGAAGCTTCAAATTTTGCAACAAGAATATCTATAATTCATCAATTGTTGCCTCATAGTTGCATACTCAATACCCTATGTAAGAGTATTGATTCGATGCCATCCTTGTCTAGTAAAGTAGAGATATTCCTAGATAAGCCACTCAATATTAACAGCAAGTTGAACTCATAGTGCAACAAAGTCAATCAATCACCATGCTTAAACATCATAAAATATCCTTTGCATGGGATTATCATGACATGAAAGGGATCAACCCAAATCTCTATACTCACCATACTTACATTAAAGAGGACTATAGACCTATTAGATAGACACAACAATGGATAAACCCTATAGTTCGAGATATTGTAAAATAATAATTACAAAAGCTATTGGTTGTAAACTTCATCTTGTGATATGGGAAAATTAACTCTAACTAAACTATATTTAATCAGAACAATTTCCCATCACACATTAGGATACTAGCCAACAAAGATGTATATCTTGCTACTATCCAATCTAGAAGAGAAAGAATATTCGGGCTATATCCCTTTGTTGCAATTAGAAATGAAATGATTAAATACTATTGATTAAAACTAACAAAGACAGGAGAAAATAGAGAAAATATAGAGATTGATAAAATTATTCACAGAAATAAATGCAGAAACAAAAATAATAGACCACGAGGAACTTGTCACCAGGTGAACAACGTCACTATTCTAGATGACATTGCGTGGCATGGACTTCTGTACATTGCGTTGTAGTTTGTACGGTGCTGTAGATCAGAATCTTGAATCTATACGACCTCACATGGATTTCAAGAGTTTCATGTTGATAGTAAATGCAATGATTATTACACATAAACTTATAGATGAGAGAAATGGATGAAAATGATATTATGGTATTTTGGCAGAGCTTCGCTAGTGTGTGAGATCAATCCTTTCAAATGGAAAATTGATAGGGTTTTATAGAAGAGGCAAGTGGAAAAAATCTGGGAAAGGAGTCATTTGGGCACGGATAGACATCAAGAAAACATTAGAATGCCATGCAAGTAAAAACACACCTTCCAAAATGGTTGACAAATAGAAATACACTTTCCAGATGTCAACATGTCATGCAAACATCTGCGCCTAGTGCTTTTGTCCATGCAACTTTAGTTCTTACAAGGTTCAGATGACGCAAGGCATTGCCAAGGTTATGACACTTTTATGGTTTTGGATAGGACAAGCAAAAAGGGTCAAAGAAGCATTTAGAAAGCACACTAGGGGAGTGGACACTAAAGTGAGCACCAAATAAAGCATGAAATTTTGAGTGAGCGTAATTTATGATACTACATTTAGCCTCCACTTTAGCAGGTGTATGACACTACATGCATATGCAAGCTAAAGTAATAAAGAAAATAACATAAGAGAAAACCTTTTTACCCAAGGACTGTAGAGAATGCAGAATATCGCTAAGTGAGAGATGTGAAGCCCCCATCTTAGGCATCTGCAAAATCACAATGTTAGGCCAAAAAATTGCACATGAAACAAATATTAGAGGCACATGTATATATACAGAACTGATAAAAAAGGAGGATTAAACCAAATATTATTTTCTGAAACCCTTGTGGTTAGAAAATAATATAGTATAATACACATTAATCTAATTAATAAGTAAATATATACAAGCATACAGAAGAGTAAAGTGAAGGGTATGGTTCTAGGGATAGGAAATTTTGTTGTTTTCTAGGGACCATACTTAAGAAAAACCTCTGTAAGTCACTAGGGATAGAAAATTTTGTTAGTTTCTAGGTGGCTTATGAGAAGTGTTGATAGGATAGAAAATGAAACATCATAGACTAGCATTGCTTTCTAGGTAAGCTACATGTCAAACAGTATTAGAGATTACATGGCTAGCATGGCTAGGTAATTATGATAAAGGTGATCAGTCTAAACAACTGCATCTGCTTAGGACCATGAATGCTACAAAAAGTGTTGTAGAGAGAATACCATCGATGTGGTGTGTGTTCAAGTGTGATAGATAGAAAATATATGCCCCCACCTTAAAATAATTGCTTACATCATAGAGGAGCAATTAATTTTAAGGTAAAAAGAGGGAAAAAGGCACAAGAGCTTTCAAGAAGCATATGCTTAGAGGATATGTTCCAGAGAGCTATGTCATGAAAGGGTTGCCCCCAAGTAGGAAAAACCAAGGCGATGCTATAGGAATGATATACACAATAGCTTGCGTAAGTATGGCATGAAACCAAGAAACACAACAAGGTGTCACATAAAGACAAGAAACATCACAATAAGACGCAAAGGGATCTATGTGATTTAGAGTCAGTATAAAATACATGAGGGGAATAATTAGGGAAATATAATTTTGAATTGTCATCATCCCCCTAGGCATGTAGAATTATGAATACAAAGGAAGAATGCCACATGAAGTCAAAATAAAAATTTTGGGTCAACATGGAATGATGCTAAATCATCCAACACTTTGAATCATCCCCAAAATGTGGAAATTTTAAGTATGACATATAGAAGAATAAAGAAACATATACATGAATGTCACAACATTTTTGTTCCCCCTATATCCATGTGCCTACAAGGGCATCAAGGGTCCTCCAGGGAGAGCTAACAAACAAACATACACGCCATGCAACAAGTAATAGGATTCCAAAACATACAGGCACATTACAAATAATTATAAATGAAATGAAGGTATTGTGCTCAAGGATCGGGCTCTAGTAGGTCATCCACCTCCTAATCCAATTAATAATATAGGGATGGAGGACATGCCACTAGAGGGACCACGTTGAGAATAGTACTAGGTACTGCACCTGGTTCTTCACATGAAGGATCAGCAGCCAAGGGAGGATCCTGGCATAACTCATCGAAGGTGAGGTCCATTGATCTTGTGAAGATTGAGGATAGAGATTGTATCTCTTCTAGGGATTCAAATACATCTTCCTTAGGGGAAGAGTGCTCAGAATCACTATCAGAATAGATGAAAATAGGGGGTCTCCCAATGCTAACAACAGGAGTGTGAGCATTGGTGACCACTAGTGGATCAGAGGTCTCCACAACTGGAATGGATGATACAAAAGAACTCGATGACAGGAAAAGAGGCATGTGCTTTGGCTTGTAGTAGGGCAAGGTGGGATAATGCTCACATTTACACTTAGCTAGAGGGCATGGAATGTTAATGTCAATGGTGGCAGGGCGTAGGACATCAAGGAACACCTAATGTTAGGTACACTGGAATAGAACTAGCTCTGATAAAGTGCTACTAGATATGACACTGATGTTAGGAATGTCCAAGGGGGCATCAAAGGATGGCATGTTTGGGATGGATGGAAGGATAAGGCTCTTCATAGAGGGAATGAGTACTTGAACTGGGCTAGGGTTGATTTTGTCACACTAAATCAATGGAGAGACGAGAGTGGGTGATGAGAGAGAATCACATTAAAGAGAGGGAGAAGTAGGTTGAGAGGGTGGAGCCAAGTATGGGGTTGACAGTATGGGAGAAGGGTGTGTAGGAAGGGGTTCATCTCTTGCCACAAGCTCATGACTTGCAGCATGTCGATGATGCTTGCGATCTCTCACAAGTTGGTTATGTTGAGTGTGGCTCAAGGCATCTATAGGAGGAATTAGAGAGTCTCCCAACATGGGCTCCTTTTCTCCCTTCTCTCTAGGAGGAGAAGGAATAGAAGGAGCCATGGAAGGCTAGGGTACTACCAAGGGAGGGTCTCTAAATGTGGGCTACCTTCCTTGAGCCACCGGAGGGGCTAGAGGAATAACGACCACCACTAAAGATTAAGGGACTGAAGGGGAAGGGTCCTACACCATGGATACTTTCCTTGAGTCTTGGAAGAGGTACAAGGAACATGAACAATCACTGAAGTCCAAGAAGGTCTAGATTGTGTTGGTTGTGTGCCTCTAGGTCTTGGGTAAGATGTCGGGGTGGGGCCTTTGCATAAATTCTAGATGCTCAAGGATGGGGAAGGTTGATCAATTCAGGTTGTCTTCCCTTCTCTACCAATGGAGCAAGAGGAGAGATAGAGACAACCACAAAAGATCGAGGGACCTCAAGAGTAGCACCTAGTTGCATTAAAGAGGAAGCACCAATGGATCACTGAGCTATGTAGTTTTCTTTGAATTTCTAGTATGAGAGAAACAAGAAATCATTGCATGGTCACAATGGGTTAGTTGGTATTGGCCCGGAGTAATCCAAGGATAAGTTTCCTCTTAATACGAGAGGTTTAAACTCACTATGGTAAATAGTGTGCACCTGACCATTGTAAGGAAACTTTAGGCACTTATGGATTACGGAGGGGACCGCTCTCATGGAAGAGAGCCATAGATGGCCCAACTTCACATGAAATTGATTGGAGGTGGGAATTATGGAGAAGAGAATGTCTAGTCTAGTTTTGGTCCCACTCGGATAGGAAGGGTAAGCAAACCTAGGTGGAGGGAGAGGACCCATCAAGCACTCATAGCTGGACTTCTGATTACTCATACTTGTCCTGATAGAGTTCATGTACGTATAGAAATTCATCTGTGATTACATTCACCATGCACACAGGGTCAATTAGTATGCCCTTGGTGAGCTTTTCATTAACTAGGGTAGTGATGTACAGAGGTCCATTGTAGACATGCATGGGTGCATCGATGGGTGTAAAAGAGATGATTGGTTTGAGAATAGAACGTGCTTGACTAGGGCCACGATGATCATCCACCATGGAAATCATCTTGGATAAGGAGGTGGTAGGCTTGTCAGTAGACATAGTAGTAACTACAAGATCAGAGGGAAGTTCAACTAGATTTGTGGAGTGATGTGGCAATAGGTTTGTGTAAATTTGGAGGGTTTGATTAGGTGGAGCATCAGATTTATTCCCTCTGTTGTTCACTCCAAAAACTTGGATGACATTTTGGTTGATGACGTCTTGCACGTTATGTTTAAGACACATGCATTGCTTGGTGTCATGTCCATTCACTTTGTGGAACTAACAGAAGGCATTCGAGTCATAAGAAGGTGACAAGGTTTTGGTGGTGTTGATAGGATGGATTGGTGGTAGTTGGATGAGGTTATTGTTTAAAATCTTCTACATTATGACATAGAGGGATTTAGAAAGTGGGGTGAACTATTGAGTCCTTGATTTATTTTGTGAAGAGAGGGCCATAGCACTTGGGTTGGTGTAGTGGCCGCTACTTGTTGAACATTATTAAGAGAATTTATTTTAATGATTTTTTTCTCATAATTTTGGAATGAAGAAGGGGCATCAACCTGCCTAGTAGGATTCTCTGAGGAAGATCCCTCATACTGACTAAGTGACTATTGGAAGTCACAAAGTGTCATGTAGAGATGTGTAAATGAAAGATAACTCATCAGCAGAATCTTATCCCTTATCTAAGGTTGCAGGTTTCCTATGAAAACTCATTGCACGTCAAAATCTAGGAGTGCATAAGGGATCTATGAAAAGAGGACCTGATAGCTGCCAATGAAATCATTGACTTTCTCTTGTGCTCTCTTCCAACAGTGGATGAGATCAATGAGTGTGACCTAAGCTCCATTTTTGGCTTGGAAGTGTTGGAGAAATTGATTGATGAGTTGTTGAAAAGAATTAATGGAGTGATCAAGAAGGGAGCAAAACCAATCCAATGCGGTGTCTTTTGAGACTGTGGGAAAATTTTTGCTAGTAGATAATCCTAGAAGATGAAATCGCTGCACAAGGTTGTAAATGTTGACACATGGTTCTATGGGTCTCCTTTACCAGTGTACTTCTCAAAGTGCAGAGCCTCAAATGTTTGGAGAAGGGTAGAGGTGAGAATGGCTAAGGACAAAAGACTTCTAGTGTAGTATGATGGTATTGTTAGCTAGGATGCACTTGTGGACATAGTGGCTATTTTTTGTTGCAAGGAGTTTACATTTTGAAGGAGTTGGGTGATGACAAGGTCTATGGTATGAGTGGATGGAGCTTGGGTAATAGATGTAATAGTGTTGTTGGGTGGCTGGGACACTCTGGGGTTAGCTCCAAGAAAAGTAAATGATAATGAAGAAGTAGGGGGAATCAGCCCCTATTGATTTATAGGGTTCCCACCCATTCCGATAGCATTTATATTGGCATTTACTGATTGAGTAGCGCTTGTAGAAATTTAGCAAGAAGTGAATGTGGATGTAGAAGCAGTCAATATAGGTAGTGATAGCTAAGCTCGCAATGTGTTTAAATGTGACTCATTGATGATTTCTACGCAACTAGCTAGCGATAGAACATTGTTATTCACAATGTGAGCTAGACTACGTAGAAGATCCACACCATGCATATCACTAGTTAACAACTTTTAGAGGTTCTCTACGAGAGGGACAACCTCGCCAACTAGGTGCTCTATACCCAAATAATTTTGCAAGTTAGCCAAGTGGACTATCCAACATCTGGATTTGGGCTTGAGGTCCACAAGCCATAGTTGTGTCTATATCGAGAGGCTCTCTAAAAAATTGTGGTCTAGGGATTGTAGTTGTGGTAGGGAAAGAGAAGATAGGTGGTTGCACTCTAGAGATTCCCATCAAGAAGTTAAAGATGTTAGTTTCCAACTGCATGGAGTTGGAGCTACCAAGAGCATAGGAAGCCATGAGTAATCTTAAACTTCTACGATTGGTAAATTCTGAGTCAAAGCATTGGGTCATGAAGCTCATGAACTAGTAGGAGCTCCCCAACATACAAGTACTCTAAAATTTGAAGATTGGAAGAAAGAGAATTGTTTTGAGAGATGAGAAAGAGAAGTTTTTGTTAAGAAGAGAATCGATGTTTTGTTTTGCAGTTTTCAAGTGTTCTAGACACATCAGGTTCACCAAAATGTGATATGGGAAAATTAAATCTAAATAAACTATATATAATCAAAACAATTTCCTGTCACACATTAGGATACTAGCCAACAAAGATGTATATCTTGCTGCTTTATCCCTTTGTTGCAATTGGAAATGAAATTATTAAATTCTATTGGTTAAAACTAACAAAGATAGGAGAAAAGAGGGAAAATAAAGAGATTGATAAAATGATGCATACAAATAAATGCAGAAACAGAAATAACAAACCACAAGGAACCTGTCACCAAGCGGACAACCACAATGTCTTGGATGACAGTGTGTGTCATGGACGTCTATAGACTGCACTGTAGTCTGTACGATGTTGGAGATCATAATCTTGGATCTGTATGGCCTCGCATAGGTTTCAAGAGTTTCCTGTTGATAGTAAACACAATGATTATTACACAAAAATCTACAGATGAGAGAAATGGATTAAAATGATATTATGAGAATGAAACAAGAGCAATGACAAGAAAGAGGAAAGGAAAATGAAAACACTTGTGCATTTGATATCTTTCCTCTCACAACCTACAATCACAAATAGAGAAGAAGGGTTGGGCTATATAGGAGTTTACCTTAGTCAAACCTTGTTTTCGATGTTTCCACCTCAACGACAATCAAAGATTGATATATTGATAAAACTTTGTGTGCTCTTAATTTTAAGTGCATCTAGAATTGTATTGAGTAGTGACAAGATAATAATGTAATATTGATAAGGAAATGATATAACCACAACTTAGATAAATACTAATCTAAATGTATTGACAAAGGTAAGGAAATAATTTACTAGGATCTCTCTAGAAGACTATTGCATCAAAGAACAAAATGAATCTTTGTTTGGAAGGATAGTGATCTCGAGCGAGAACCTTTCGAGGAGTGCGAATCAATCAAAGTAAATCACATTAATTAAATGTTTTCAAAAATCTATAATAAATAGTGAGAGAAGAATAACAATAGCACAAGTAAAATGAAAGTGAGCAATAATTTTGGTAGAGCTTCGCTAGCATGTGAGATCGATCCTTTCAAATGGAAAATCGATAGGGTTTTATAGAAGAGGCAAGAGATAAAAATCTAGGAAAGCAGTTGTTTGGGTGTGAATAGACATCAAGAAAGATTCGAAATGTCATGCAAGTAAAAATGCACCTTTTAAAAATGGTTGACAAACAAAAAGATTCTTTATGGACATCAGTGTGCTGCATAGACATTTGCACCTAACACTTTTGTCCATGAAAAGTTCCAGTTCTTAAAAGATTCAGATGACTCAAGGCATTACCAAGGTTACATGACTTTACAGCTTGTGGATAGGACAAGCAAAAAGAGTCAAAGCAACATTTAGAAAGCACACTAGGGGAGTGGGCACTAAAGTGAGTACCAAATAAAGCATGAAATTGTGAGCGAGCACAATTTACGACGCTACACATCTACCCTATATTTCATAGCTAGTGGGTTTCACCTCTTGTAATTATGCCTAAAATAGGAGGCAAGTGGCGTATTTGCATTGATTTTAGGGAGTTAAAAGCTGCCACAAGGAATCACCATTGCCCCCTTCCTTTTATTGATCAAGTTCTAGATACATTAGCCAGTAAACAATACTTCTCCTTTTTGGATGACTTTAGTAGGGGTGTGCAAGAAGTTGAGTCCACTTTTTGGCCAAAAAGTGGAAGTGTTTTCCCTGATTTTCAGAATTTGTCACATTTGACCTAAAAATTTGAAGCACTTAAATGTGGAATCTTGGAAAAAGTCAGTAAATATGAAATGTAGTACTCGGAGTCTAGTTTCCAAATATGTAATTTTTTTTAATACCCAGATGATGCAAATTGATTTTTAATAGGCGTTTCTAAAAACCACAGTTTAAAAGTCACTTTTTTTTACTATACCATGCACATGTATGTCATCCATATTTTGACCTCAATAATCATATTTTTCTAAATTCTTTTGGGAAAAGATTCGTAACTCACTGAAGCACATTTTTCATATTTTTTTATAATTTTTTATTGAATATATTTTTTTTTGTTAAATTTTTATTAGCCATTTTTGGTGTTTTAAAAAATCGTTGTGTATGTCATGCATAAGATGACCTAAACTTATCATTTTTTGAATTTTTTTTTTCAAATTGAAAAGAATTGTCTGAAGTACGTTTTCATATAATTTTTTTTAGAAAAAATTATTTTTTATAAAAAGTTATTAAAATATTAAAAAACCCTGATAATTCAAGTTTATGGACCTGTTTCATTAGAAATTAATTAAAAAATAGAAAAATAATCCAATTGTAAAAAAAATTTACATATTTGGAATCTACACTATCTCATCTATAATGGGTTTCAATTTCGTCAAAGAATTCTACAAAAAAGGCCTTCAGACATATGCCCAAAGTCATTATTTTGTTCTAACATTGACATGACCTTCAACTTGCAGGTCAAACCAGGTCCAAAGCCAAGGTTCGGGCTCCCAAGCCTTTTTTTTGACTGAAAACCCATAGCAAAAATGGGGTCCAAAATTCAAATTTTATGAAACGAGATCCCGTTTCTAGAAAAGGATAAAAGCAAGAAACTCGGTCCACATGTAGGGGAAGTCGCGCAGGGAAATTTTTTTTTGACAGGAACAGGTACTCGTTTAGGAACAAGCACCCAAACCTGAACAGGTACCCATTTAGCTTCAGGTGCGCATTACTAAACGGGTACCTATTTTCAAAAAAGTATATATTTTAAAAAAATAGCCCTGTAGGCTCATTTTCTTCCACCTCCAACTGACAGCTACAGCGACAGCAATAGCGACAAGCACATAATGGGTACGCGTTGTTGAAGGCTAAATGAGCACAACTCTAGAGTTTTTTTTGCCCTGTCACCTCCTCCTGCCACCTCATCACTACTGAGCTCCTCTAGGTTGGTTGTTTGCTAGTTTTTAACTTGTTTTTTATGTTTTTTTTTGTGATTGTAGGATTACAATGAAAATTAGGGTTTCACTTGTTATTAGAGTTTTATGATTTTTTTGTGATTGTATGTTACTGCAAACCCTAAAACCATGTTACTGTAAACCCTAAAAAACCTAAACTATAAACCCTAAAAAACCAAATTATAAACCCTAAAACCATGTTGTATTGCAAACCCTAAAAACCTAAACTATAAACCCTAAAAATCCAAATTATAAACCCTAAAACCATGTTGTACTGCAAACCCTAAAAACCTAAACTATAAACCCTAAAAAACTAAATTATAAACCCTAAAACCATGTTGTACTGCAAACCCTAAAAACCTAAACTATAAACCCTAAAAAACCAAATTATGAAGATTTAATTGTGTGTGAGTATGATTCGAATGCATTCAACTTTTCAATGACTTCTAACAGGAACGTAATAGCATTCAAAAGAAGCTTTATGAATTGAATTGTTGTGGTCAAACAAAATTTTATATTGAATTGACTTGAAATTCCAAACAAGCCACTCTTCCATCCTCCTAAAGCAAACTACTAATAAAAATATCTTATAATTACTCTACTATATATATCTTCATCATCATTTACTAGTATTCCATTTATGACCTCTACAACTGTTATTGCTTTTGAGGATCCCATAGTTTCATTTGAATCCCATGCCATGCCCATTGACTACACAGTTCTCCATATCTTAGATTCTCTCTGCTTTAAGCATTCTTTTCCTCCTATTAATTCCATTGCAACCACCATTGTTGAGACATCATCCACACTACACATTGTTCCACCACCACCTGATAGTATGCTTGATAGTCTTGCCCACAATCCACCATTTTCATCCATCTTTACTGCTTGTGTTGACATAGATAGCTAGTTTGACAACATCTTTAAATGTTGATTTAGAGCATGATGATCTTATGGCTAATAAAGTCCCACTTGGTTGTGATCCTTAGATGCCTCTTTCTCTACCCTACTTTTCTACATATCTTCTCTCATCCTTATTCTTATGTTTGTGTTTATTGTCCCTTGTTATGTGGATGAGCAATACATGCCAACACTTGGGGGACAACGTATGATGTGTTTTTTAGTACTCCTTTTCTTTCCTCTATTTGTTTCTTACCCTGATTCTTCTTTGTACCTATTATCCCTATCCTTCCTTGACCATGTTTAAGGAGGATGCAAAGCATTAGGGACCTCTTCATGTTGACCTAAATATAACACATTTATCCACTTTAGCCCTTGTCATATTATGTTTTTATCCTACAGTTTTCTTCCCCATGGTTGTGTTGTTCTAGACAATGATGAGTCTATATTCATAGTACCATTTTATGTATTATTAGGATTGACTCCATCGGGCACCAGAACCCTTTGTTTTCATTTCCCATATATCCTATAGTAGATCATTGCACCTCTCTATTTGCCTCTTTTCTATACCCCCATCTCCTATCTCAATAATCTCTTACTGTTTATATACATCTTTCTTATACATATTATACATTCATTATTTATATCATCTATGCCACAATAAGTCATTTATTCCTCTCCTATTTATCTCTATCATCATATCTTATTATTATGATTGCTATCATAATTCTCTTTGTATAGTGTTATTGATCCCCCTATGACTCATACATGTATCTTACTATCATAGATTTCCACATGATATATGTATATTATGACCATCTTCTATTACATTATCAATTCTCATCTCCTCGCTAAGACTCTATCACATGGCCATAGATGTACCTAGTGATGTACCCTTCATTTATGCATTCTAGAAGGAATAGATTTTGTTGATATTGATAAATCCCTTTTGGTAATATATATATCCTACTTTCTATTTCCATGTTTTATATTCCATCATATGTCCTACTCATATCTTCTCATATTTTTCTCTTATCTACCCTCACCTTCTTGCCTATAGCAATTTCATAGACCTAGTCACATTGTTCTTGTATTTTGTAACTTTCATTATCCACATTTTTATTATCATTATTCTTACTAGCATTATTTGTATTTATTACCTTATTCTATGTAGAATTCCATGATTTGTCCATGCTTGTATTTCTCATCCCACTTTCCTAATATCAAATCCCACTTTTGATTCCTATAGGCTTGTAGGTGGATCTTTCATGTTTTCATTCATCAAGTGTTGAGTTCCAAAGAGTTAGCTTACCATGAGCCACATTGAAAAGAAATACATTCTTCAAAAGTTATTAACTCATTTGCATGCATACCCATCTATCATGTCATTACTAGCCTAGTCTAATCTTCAGTGATGAGCCCTTGCATATTACTCTAGTTGCATGGGGTTAGACCTAGGAGGTTGTTGGCCCATGCCCCAAAGTGCAAATTTTTATGTTTCTTATGTGCCTTATTGCTTTGGTAAACCCTACATTGACAAGTGATTGGAAATATTATACACTGGGGTTTCATGTTTGTTTGATTAGGCTTTTAGTCCAGGCATTTGTCTTAATGAGATTCAAGTTGTATTGTGTATGTATTTCTCGCACAAAAGCATGTAAATTTGATGTATCTTTAGATTTTGTTTGCTACTAAAAATGTAATCCCTCTCTTCTAGAAATATTACTCAAAATAAGAAAAGGGGAATAAAATATCTCAAGTAGAGAATATGAAACATCGACAAGGAGAGAACAACTTTGAGCCAAGTCATAGGGTATGGTATCCCCTCTTCTTTTTCAATATTTGTAGAACCTTAGAGGGTGATCCTTGAGGTCTCTCTAACAGGATAATTAAAAAGAAATGAAGAAATATGAATAAGTTCTTAGAAACCATGAATAAACCTACAAGACCTCACAATAAGACGTACACAAGCATGCATATGCATGTTATAATGAAATTAATGTACACCCTATAAATTTGTTATTATGTTTTTGTGTCCATATCAGCCTTAACATGTTTGTGTGTGTCTTCTATCATTTTGGCCCCTTTTTCTTAGCCTAAATCACCCCTAGCCATCCATGTTCCCCTTTCCTATGTCGTTCCCATGGTCTTACATTTAGAGTTCCTATATGTCCATTTTCATCTAATTTTTATCCCTATTCAATGTCCTTTAATTTCCCTTTAATTTATCTCCCTTTACCCCCTTGCAAAACCATTAATATTGTGCTAACCCCATCTTATGTGAAAAAGCCACCTTTGTCCTTCCTAAATCTTTCCTTCACAAGATTATCATGGTTGTTCAAATTGTGAAGGTAAAGCAATCACTTAGGAAAATGGTGGTGTGATTGAATGGAAGAGATAGAGGGTTAAACCAAGCATTAGAACTCTTACATCTCATGAAATATCAATCTCATTATTTTAATAGTAGAGTAGTCTTATTCAAGCAGTAGGTGCATGACCTTTTAATAAGTTGTTGGCTTCTTTTTTAAGTCCTTTGATTTTCAATGACAATGATAAACTATGCATGGGAGACATGTGTTTGAGAAGATAGATTAAATAAGGGTATACAAGATATATTTAGGGTTGAGGCATCATCATTTGATCATATTATATGATAAACTTGTGCATGTTTAATTTTGAAGTATTACTTGCTCTCTAAATTCATGGATATTTTAAACTTTCATTTATAGATCTATTAGATTAAGTTTAAATTTATAGATATTTGTTTGTAAGTTTTCAATATGTATATATTTGTGAAATTATACATTTGTAAGTTTTTCATATGGATACATATTTGGAAATTTGCAAGAGACATCTAATGGATGACCAGAGTCTAGATGAATTTTTAATAGATGACATTCTTTATGAAAACCCCCCATCCCCTCCACCTCAAAACCCCCCACCCCCTCCACTTGATGAGGCCCAATTGTGGCAATGCATTAATGAAAATATTAATGTAATTGAGGAGAACATTAATTTGATTAATAATCAACCTCACTTGATTCCTCCTCATGTGGTTCGGTTTGCATCTTCGATGCAAACCATTATTGATTCTGTTAGGTCTATCGATGTAGACCTAAATGGATTTCACCTTTGGCAGGAGGAGAGGAGGCAATTCTATGCGGATGGTCTTTCATATAAAGACATCCATGATCTCCACATAACAAAACAAACATTAGCCCCATTTTTTCATCACCCAAGAACTAATCAACCTATAGCTACAACAAAAAAAAAGAATATTAATTAAGTGGTGTATGCATGAGGCGATTTCGAGACATTTTTGGGATCAGTGGTAGATGGTGTTTGATCACCCACCACATGCTAATTATGAGGTACCGCTATAGTTTTTGAGAAAATTATGGGTGGAGTTTCAATTGGGTCAAAAACCCAATTATTTTGATATGAGAGAATTTTAGGGTGTTGGTCATGGCATGCCACAACACAGACTAGGGGCATGAGTTGACCCCAATCGACCCGTTCCTCCTACTCCTATGGTTGCTCCTATTTTGCCCATGATTCCTGCACCTATTCAGCACCAGGCAGTGTTGTCGACATTAGGAGCATTGAGTAGACTCTCAGACAATCTCACTGAACAAGCTGCCCACATGGCAGATGAATTCAGTGGTGGAGAGCATCATGGAGGAGTCAATGCATCTCATCATAGAGCCTTAGGCATGTCAGGGGCACATTTGTGTACAAATTGCAATCAACCGTGTTATGGTCCTGCTCCTACATCCACATCAGATGCAACTATAGCAGAAGTGGAGTCATACTTGGATCTACTATATTCGGATGATAATCCTACACAGGTACATTGACCACATTTTATTAAATATTTCAAGTGCATAATTTGAATGTATCAAAATTTATATAAATAATTGAATGAATTAATATATAATTTTGAACTATTTGTTGTACATATCTCAAGTCGCTCTAGGGCCACATCACGATTTGATACATTGAGTTTTGCATCGACAGCTGTAGAGATTGGCACACCTTATGGGGTAAACCAATATAAAACCATATGTATCTAATTCTAGTTTAAATTTTCTTCTTGAAACTTATCAATATTATATTTTAAATTAACAAGTGTATAAATAAATAAATAACGATATGTACATGTATGTGAAATACTACTGTTGCAGTGAGGCTCAGGTCATGTGGCAGTTCCCATGTCTGACTGACCACGTGGCTCAAGTGTTTCTTCCACTGATCCTCCATCATCAGCTGTTATGCTTGAGTATTCCCTGGTGTGTGTTTTAAAAAATTGTACTAAATTTGTACTAAGTTTCTTTTTTGAGTTTATATAAATTTATATATGCACCCATATATATGTAAGTGCAGGATGATAGGAGTGCGACTATTGGTCAGGTTTCTAGTCAAGGACAATTTCATGAGCCATCCACACATTTTGAGGTCCTAAACTTTACTAAATTTTCTATGGGCAATTTCTAGGTCTTTATATGCCAAATAAATTCTAACTTATTTCAAACTTGCTTTATTTGAAATTCTATCAATTAGCAGGTCAAACTTTTGGTCAAGAAGATGAAACAACTATACCACCTGTACAACAAAATGTGGGAGTAGATGAGCATGATTGCATGGTAATTTAAATGCACACTTTAAAGCCTACATTTTAATATTTAATTTCATATTTTTTATAAATTAAATTAAATTTGGATGGTAACCTAATTCTTGAGTGTTTTAAATTTGAATATCTAGGAATTAGCACCTGATGCTTTACGATCACTTGGGCAATAGAATGTGGAAGGAGATGACCAACATCATATGGTAATTTAATCATACATTAAAGTCTAGATTTAAATATTTAATATGAGTATTTTATCAATTAAATTAAATCTTCAATCAAATGAAATTTACATTTTAGAAGCACATGTATGTGTCATTTTTAAAATCTTTAAATCTGATTGCAAGTTTCTTTCTCTTGTGTATAGCATGAGGTAGATCCATCTATTTCACGAGGAAGAAAGAGGCCTCTTTCAGATTTGAACTTGAGTGATGATCATACCTGACATAGATATTTATTTCATAGACTGAACTGTATGATGTGCATTATTTTTTATAAATGTCATGCCAGGACTTTGACTATATATGTCGAGCTTGCTATTACATGTACTTCTAGATATATTTCAGTATTTCATGAACTATGATTTGTATTTATTTATATGCTGATGATGAGTAGATGTATTAGTACACATTTCATGGGTCCTACCTATATTTTATAGTATTTCATGGACTTATCTAGATAGATCTACATGTATATATTATTGACTATATGCTTGAACATTTTAGTATGTTAGATAATATGTTAAATATGCTTCATTGTTCACTTCTAGATTATAAATTATTTAATTGAGACATGTTAGAAGATTTCTCTTTACTACATTTTTTAATTTAAGAAGTGATTATGCATTATGGTTCAATAGTTCTTCTTGAAATAGTGAACAATCTATTAACTGCCAAAATTAATTAAATGTTTTCATTTATATTTATATTCAAAATTCAAAATTCTAATACATCATCTCACAAACCTAAATTAAGTTAATTTACATAGTGGAATAGATAGGATTGGTGTTACAATTATCTAATAGATAAGTTTGGTGTTATAATTATGTAATAGATAAATTTAGGGCACTTTATAACAAGGTAATAAATACCTAGGATAAACCTTGCATTTCCCTTCATGTATGTGTTAAAGTAGACTTCATAGTTATAGTAGCAACAATGTTGGAACTAAAGATGGGGTTCATGTAGATGCATGCATAATCAAAAAGTAAGGTCATTCACTCTAATAATCTAGTGTACACAAGCATACATACTCTATAATACAACAATTAATTTGGCAATAAAACGAGATGTGTGCAATCCAATGCAATAGCTAGAGTGATTTTCTTCAAAAGATAAGTGCACCTATATCACAATTTTCTTCAAAAGTTGAAACAGCCTACAAAATACAACGGTGTAAGGCTCAACCCACTATGTGAGCAATTTAATGCAAAATTTGGACTAATCTTCTTCATAAGGTAACAGACCTAGTCCAATTTTCTACATATGGTAAAGTGAATTGCAAAATATGATAAAATGATAAGGATGTTAGACTCACTTTGATAGTGTCTATTGGTAATCATTTATGTTTAGGGTTTTAAGCTTGGGTGTTTACAGGTTTTCTCTTCCAAGCCCTGAATTTTCTGATTCATGGGGTCTTGCATTGTTCTGTCTGTTTCGATTTTGGCCTTCTGTGGTGGGTTCCTGGTTGTTAAGTTTCATCCTCATGCTTTAGTGTTCGAAGGGTGACCCCCCCCCGCAATGTTCCACTGCTTTTTCCTGTCACATTTGAGAAAAATGTTAAGTTTTGTATGTACAAGTGCAGATTGTGTGTTGGCGGGCTTGTGAAATCTCTATCGGCATCCAAAAAATGATAAATAATTGAGTTATATGCATTTTAGATGCATATCGGGTTGCATATACAAAGAGGGAATCTTTCGTAGATTCTCAAGAATATTCTACAGTTGTATGCATTTTCAAATGCATACCGCGCTCAAAAGGATGCATGTACATTGGGGGAATCTATTGCAGTTGTATATCGGGTTTGCTTGAATCTATTTTGTTGTATGTCCAAATATACATCGGCTACATGCATTAGAAGGATACAAAGAAAAAATATACAAGGGCCAACATACATTTGCTATAGTGCGGCTAAGATACATGTGGTAGGGCCCACAGGTATATATAAACAAGTTTGTATATTTGGCATACAAAGGGATGATGCAAAGGTGTTTGCATATACAAAGATGGACATACAAGTGGGATATACAAGGTGGACATGACCAAAGGATTTGATAGCATTTTGAAATGTTTTGAGATCTGCTTCGTATGTTTGGGATTGTATATTCCTTGTATACAATCCAATGTACAAGGGAAAGGCACGCAAATAGGTCAGCGGCGGTCAACGTCAGAAATGGGGGCCACCAGTTGTATATGCATTCACTTGTATGTTTGCACATACAAGCTGATATACAAAAGATGATATACAACCCGGATGCGGAGGAGCTATCAAATGCAGTGAATAACTATTTGAAGTCTGTGGGTTGTATAAAGCGCATGTATATGCTGATATATAAGCCGATGTGCAATGAAAGGATACAAGCCGCACTTCAAAAGGAGGTACATTCTAATGCATAATGATTTGAAGTCCACGGCTTGTATGTATGTGTGTGTTGTATATCGTGGATATACAAAGGAAAGAGATGCAAATTGGACCCGAGTAGTTTTTCAATTTGTTCTAAACTGGCGTGGGGTCCACCTTGTATGTTAATTTGTTGCATGTATATGCATTTTGCATATACAAGGGTTTTTGAAAGGCGAACAGTGGCGATTGTATATGCATCCATTCTTGCATATACAAGGGGTGAAATGGCAAAATGAAGAAGGGGAAAAGTCAGCAATAGATGCATGAGGTACTGACGTGGCATGGTATTATTGGTTCATGACTTTTTAAAAGTGTTTTGAGTCATTTATCTCTGCGATGAAGTATACATTGACGGTCATGTTTTAAAACTTCGGCGATGGATTTTCCTTTTGTCTGCAGTCAAATTTTTTAGCGGCAAAACTCCATGGGTGCACTACTGCGATTTCCAAGGGGACCTATGGGTAGTTGAGCCATTAATGGAAACATACAGAAGCATGGGCCGATGGTTGAATGGCCAACTACCAGGTTTATGACGAAAGTTTTTGAATGGCGGTGCAGGTCCCGAGCTCACCTACCCTCTCCTCTGTTTTCCTAAGCTGCCTTCAATATTTTGGGTGCCATTTCTGGTGCAATGTATCTGGTAGGATTTTTGACTTGTGATGTAATTAATTTGCTGGATGTACAATTTGGTTATATGAGGGGCAAACTATATCATTCATTGGTTGTTGAAAACTAGACAACTTTTTTGGTGCTGTAATCGGATACAATCTCATTGGTGGCTCTGTTCTGGGTATTTTTGTGAGTTGTATGTTGAATGTCTTATATACAGAATTCATCAGTTTCATGTTGATTTAAATGAGTAATGCTTTATAGCATGTATTTTGTTATTTGTCTCCAAATTGAATGTGTTCTTCTTATGAATTTAAATAGCTAAGGGCTGTGAGAGATTCTAGAATATAGGTTTCCTATGTTGAATGCTTAGTCTTTTACTTCTGCTCAAGGAGTAGATTAAATATTTTGGGTTAAGTATTGAGAAGAATACATTGCAATAAGGATGTTTGTAAGTAGAAATAACTAAATACTTTGTTTTGGGTATTGTTTGTAAGGCAGGCATTGCATAATCCCCTTGAAATCTGATTGTTGTTTTAGGTATGTGATAAACATTCATATATATATATATATATATATATAGACTCTGAGCCCTGGATAGGCACCGATCTGGTCTTGTTTCTTTTGGTTATAGCCCAAGGTCCTAGTTTTGCATCCAAATAAAATCAAACTCAAACTTCAAATCCAAACCTTTAGGATATTAGAAGTAGTTTTAGGACCAGAATCCTCTGTCTACAACTGAATATAGGCCCAAAGCTAGCCCCTTTGCACTTATTCCACAATTTTGGTCTGCATAAAAGAGGATTTATCTGCTTTGTATCAACACCCCGTTGATGTCCAGAGACATATCTTTTGGATGTTGAATAGGGAATACCCCCCTTGGTTCTGCAGAGCCTAAAGAAGGAGAGGAGATATTTATAGAGTCTATCTCCTGTACTGTTGGCCCCGGCCTGAGAATCCTGTTGATCACTGATGGCTACTTTGTAGGGATAACTGGGAATAAGCATCTAGTCTGGGAAAAATATCAACAGTGTCCAAACAAAATCTTCCTTAAAAAAACATTCAAAACATGATTCAAATGAAGCATTCAATTCTTGTAGAGAAACTAACTCTTTAGAAGAAACTAGAAGGAAATTCAAATCTTATCCACACAATATAAGCTACAAAAAAAATTATCACAATTTGAAATTATTCAAGAGAGATTTTGTGCATAATTTCTTGTGAGGGTTGTGGTGATCAGAAGTAGCACTTGCAACTAATACATCTTACAAAAATCCACTTTCAATTATGATTTGATGGATTCTCATATGTACATGTGAATATCTAATGTGTAGATATTTTTTTCCAATTTTTGAATAGATAGTATATACCTTATCAAGGCCCCTTCATTTTTCCTATTTTTGACAATCCATTTTCTGCTCTTTCCAGAACTTCCAGTTTCATGTGTGTAGCTTTAGTAGCCTTCTCCAAGTGATCTATTCTTGTATTTATACATTCTCTTGAGATCTTCTCTTTTATACCTTATTGGTTGACAATGTTGGTGCATTAATCGGGCTTATAATGATTACTCAGAATGTTTCTAGTGCTAAGGAATTATTTCATTTTTGAGAGTCCTTTTGCTATGTAGATTCTTGTCTTGGTTTGATTGGCCATTCTCTTAGTAGTTCTATTGAGTGGGTATTAGGGATTATCTTCAAGTTCTTAATAACATCTTTGATTGGTCATGAAGGCAAGTGGCTATTAGCAATTGTTATGATAATCATATAGGTGTTTGGATGACCACTTATGCATTTTACAGTCCTCTGTTGTTTCATTAGGACAATCCTATAATTGGTTTGGTAGCCTCTTATGAATTTCATGAAGGCCACTTGTTGCCATAAATACATGTCTATCTAACTAGCATATGACCATTTAGAATGATATAAGATCATCAATCACTGTGAAAACCTCTTGACTAACATGATTACTTTATTGTTTCATGAGTGTCCTATTTGTTTCATGACTATCCTATTTATTTAATTATTGTCATATGGATTTTTGCAATGGACTTTAGATGATATAACCTCATTATGACTGATTTTTAGATTTGAATTGCTCTTATGAGAACATCTCAATGATTTATGACAATCTAGATTGGATATGGCAATAATCTTCTATTTGCTATGACAATGAGTAACCTTTATGGTAGTCATTTAGTTTGAAATAATGACTATTTACTACATTACCTATGCATGATAACCCTCATTATTACCTTAGCAGACGTAAATAACTCTACAACACCAATGACTCAATCCATACCATGATACTTATGACTACACCTAGGTAATATGATAGCACAGTCCCATATTTATTAGTGATAGCATTAGTCTATTCATGACAATGATTGAAGGATATAGAGGAGGACCATGGCATTCATAGAGGTGATATTAAACCATGTTTCAAATATGCAAATTGTCCTAGGACTATTTTCCTTTAACTATCATGACACTACTTTTCAACTTTTGTGCATTTAAATAATATAAAATAAATGCTAAATCAACACATCTAAAAACATAGCTAAAGTGGGTACAAAAATGATAGGAAAAGTACAAACTATATACTTATTGAACCTCTACACTAATATCATTTGCGGCAATCATAAAATAATATTCAATCCATGAAAATTAAATACATAGATCATAAAAAGAGTCTCAAAACAAAAAATAGGTCCATTATTAAACATATGAGTATATCTATACAATTAGCTTATAGGTCCATGTTATTAGTTTGACATGACTACAAAATTGATCTACCATTTACATTATGATGAAATCTTGTAGTGGTAATCATGGAAAAATCTACTTGTAGGATACACCTACAAGAAATAATGAATGTAAATGAGAATGAAAGAATATGTACCAAAAACATAAAATATTAATGCAATATGTAACTAAATAACACAAAAAGGATGTAAGACGATGGCTTAAGGGGAGCTAAGAGGATGTCTTAAGGGTATACATAAGAGGATGGCTTTAGGGGATGTATAAGAGGATTAATTAAAAGGGGAGCTAGAAGAGGATGTCTTAAGGGGATACAAAAGAGGATAGCTTACTTGGAGAGATGTACACGAGTCAATTTACAAAGTATAAGATAAAACTTGATGGCTTAAGGGGATGTAAGAGGATGGCTTAAGTGGAGCTAAGAGGATGAATTAATGGGATGTACAAGTGGGTGTCTTTAGAGGATGGATGAGAAATATATGAGTATATATATATATATATATATACCTAATTTGCATTCACTTTTAGTTGAAGACTACAAAATTGACCTCACATACTTGTATGGTGAAAACTTCTATTGACAATCATGCAAATTTGACTACTTGTCTAGGCTACACTTGTAAAAAGTAATATTCAAATGTACAAGTAAATTAACTATATATTTACATGAGTCGATACAAAATTTAAGACAAGGGGAATAATATAGAAGGTGAAATAAGAATGAAAGAATTTATATACCAAAAACACAACACATTGATGCATTATGTAACTAGATAACATGTTGAATGTGAAAGCCATAATGTAAGTATATACAATTAGCTAATTTGCGTTCACTTTTAGTTGAAGACTACAAAAATGACCTCACATACTTGTATGGTGAAAACTTCTATTGACAATCATGCAAATTTGACTACTTGTCTAGGGTACACAAGCAAAAAGTAATGTTTAAATGTACAAGTAAATTAACTATATATTTACATGAGTCGATACAAAATTTAAGACAAGGGGAATAATATAGAAGGTGAAATGAGAATGAAAGAATTTATATACCAAAAACACAACACATTGATGCATTATGTAATTAGATAACATGTTGAATGTGAAAGCCATAATATAAGTATATGTAATTACCTAATTTGTGTTCACTTTTAGTTGAAGACTACAAAATTAACCTCACATACTTGTATGGTGAAAACTTCTATTGACAATCATGCAAATTTGACTACTTGTCTAGGGTACACCTGCAAAAGTAATGTTCAAATGTACAAGTAAATTAACTATATGTTTACATGAGTCGATACAAAATTTAAGACAAGGGGAATAATATAGAAGGTGAAATGAGAATGAAAGAATTTATATACCAAAAAGACAAAACATTGATGCATTACATGTAACTAGATAACATTATAGGATACATTTAAGAGGATGGATTTAGGGGATGTAAGAGTATGGTTTACATACCTGAAAAATTTATCCCATTGTACCATCTACATCCTTATTTTTTTGTAATGCATCTATAATTGACTCATGTTCTTTCATCAAAAGTGTCCATAACTATTTATTAGAAGGTTTGCCTTGATATTTGACTAGTTTTATATTTGTTGCCACAACCAAATGTGAGTAGTGTGTGATCTTCTTATGTGTTTCATAATCTTCAAATGCAGGCAAACCATTCCTTCTTATTAGATATTTTCGTAGCCAAGTGCCAACAACAACCACAAAACCTATTGAATACTCCATGTTATCATCATCTACTCTAGGATGTAACAACTTTTATTTTGTCTCAACACATCGAGCCAACCAATGCTCAGTTTCCTCTTCATTGCCCTCAGGTGCAACAACAGCATACACATGTCCTACAAAAAAATATGTAATTCAATAAAGTGTGACATGTATCTAAATCACATACATTTGTGCATGCATACATATATAATTAATTATATATAGATGTACAAAAAAATGACAATAAAAAAATATTGAAAATAAAAGTACCTTCTTGTACAAGGTCTGAAAATGATCATAGTCATCTGATGCAAACATTTGATTATTATCTTCAATTGTTGTTTCAAGTTGATCTTGTGTTTCTGTAGGTGTCAAGGATCTTTGTTTCCATTCTTCAACCCATTATGTATTTTCACATGCTCCCCAATCACCTGTAATACAAAATTGACAAAAACATGCAAGCTCCCTAGTCCATATAGTCCATGTGCTTTCATTTGAACTCTTAAATGAATGCCATTTTGTTGATCCAGTTATTGTCTCACAATCAAGTCGAGTAGGAATATTCTCTTCTTCAACTAACCAAAAGAATCGTCAAATTGTAGAGTTCTCATTTGATCCTGTAGATAATTTTCCATTACACCAATCCACAATTGCACGTGCATCTCTAAATTTGGCTGCATCCTCAAATTTTAGTTGCTCTCTAGCAAGAGCTCTTTTCACACATGCTCTAGCTCCATCATGTTCTCCTTTACCATGTCCAGCTTCAAAAAAACTCCACATATGTTGGATATTGATTTCTTCGTGAGCTCTACATAGCCAATAAAACATTCTTGCATTTTTTAATTTCCCTGTACAATTAGCTGACCATATGAAATGTTGTGCCATCTGGATTCCTCTTTCTTTTAAACTTTCATAAAATTTTGTGAAACAATATTGCACAAACTTTGAAGAGTGTAACTAGTTATCACTCAAATAGAAATGATGCTCCTTCAAAAATTTTCTATTATCTTCTGTACTATCATCTGCATGTCTGTATACAAAATGAACAAATATTGCCACTTGCACTAAATTATAATACTGAGATTGAATTTCCTCTTGTGGAGTAAGAGTATAGTTTTCTGCAAAGTCAATCACTAATAGGATAGTTCCAACTAGAAATGTGTTTTTACATGAATGAAATTGTCCATCAAGCCACCGAGCATATTGGGAGTGTTTGACATATTTGGATACAATAGTATCCTTGAAATCTTTGATGAATGCATGCACACAAATTTTTTCAGTGACTAACTCACAACGCTTTCCAATTTTTGCATCCTTTAAAGAATATTCAACATTCTTGAATCTTTTCACATCCACTAATTGTTGTCCAAATTCATGTGAAATATTTTTATGCATACATTCTCCTAACAATGAAAAGTTGCCACATCTATTGCATTATCCAGAAATACATGCTTTTGAATAAAATAAGTATCCAGTAGATGTTTCACAAAACAAACCTGCT
This sequence comes from Cunninghamia lanceolata, assembly GCA_027924645.1. NCBI lineage: Eukaryota > Viridiplantae > Streptophyta > Pinopsida > Cupressales > Cupressaceae > Cunninghamia > Cunninghamia lanceolata. The sequence goes on from BSBN01001035.1 coordinate 2,769,134, forward strand.
ACAAACTCCTTAATTTTTTGAGGTGGCATATTAATACCACATTCCTGCATAATTTCGTCAGTATGCAAAGTAGAATGTATATATCAAAAACATCATAATAATAACGAAATTGCACATGAGTTTACAACAACAAGAGATTCGCTATTTATTAATTTTCACATACCAAGGTTTACATTTCTCGAAAGATCTTTGGATTATGGTAATATTAAATGTTTCTAACACTAAATCATCTAAGAATTTTTTATATAATTCAGTTTGAGTCATGTCTAATAGATGTTTTAGATGAGGATCACGAATTTTAGACCCCACTTGTAATTTTAAAACATCTCTAACATTAGATGATACCCCTGTATTATCATGCGAATAATTTTTAATTAAAGATTTGATTTCACTATTTAATTTCATGTCATATCTTGGGAGTCTACCACTAAAACTCCAACATTGGTTAATTGGATCTTTTTCAATAGATTCTTTTCTCTTTGCTGCTCTTCTCAAAGTTTTAAGATTTATCTTTAGAATTTCACTTGTCTTACTTATCATTCTTTTATTAGAAGATGATTTATTGACTAAAGCAGTTGTTATAGCTCTTCATGCTGCATTGCTATCTTTAGATTGACTCTTTTTACCAATAGAATCAATAGCATTAGCAACACTAGATAAAACTTGTTTGATTGATTCATCTTTTTTTTAGGTTTTACAAAGATGCCTAACTTTTTCATTACTTTTCACAATTTCCACATCTTTATCAATTGCATCATAAGTTGACATTGAAATCCAAGACTTTTTCTATAAATTTTTTTTATATAATCTATCTGCATGAGTTCTCATTTGCCTCCAAGAAATCTTATCAGGAAGATTATCTAAGACATTTCTTTCAATCTCAAATAAAAAAATTTCATTTTCACTCCTAAAAGGGATATCATTCTCATTCATATCATCAATAGGTGGGTTTGAAGACATACCTAGATTTGTTTCTATAGTCGTGTTTTCCATATCATTGAAAGTTGGCTCTGAAGACACACCTGGATTTGTTTCTATAGTCATGTTTTCTATATCATTGAAAGTTGGCTCCAAAGACACACCTGGATTTATTTCTATAGTCATGTTTTCCATATCATTGAAAGCTGACTCTGAAGACATACCTGGATTTGTTTGTATAGTCACATTTTTCATATCTTTGAAAGTTGGGTTTGAAGACATACATGCAATTGTTTCTATAGACACATTTTCTTCCAAATTCACCATTTCCACATTTGCATCATCTATATTCATCCCATCATTTATAGTCTCTTGAATGTCTTTCTCTTCAATACTCATGGAACTAGATGCTTCAATATTCTTCATCTCTTGAATCCTTGCTCTTCTATCTCTTTGCCTTTTTGCTTCCTTCTCTCTATTTGCTTCAATTTTTTGAGGTGTCATTACCCTCCTTTGTTTTTTTCTTTGACATTGATTTAATCCCATGATTACCAAACCCTCTGGATAAAATAACAATTGATACTTAATCCAATTTCATAATTGATGTACTTATTTAAAATTTTGAAGTAGAATTAGATGTAGATCCTTTGTTCCATAGATTTTGAAGTAAAAGGTAGATGTAAAAATAAAAACCTTCTTTCTTTATTCCTCTTGAAAATAGCTCATGCACTTGATTTCACTTCAGAATTGTTCATATGATTAACTCCTTTCAAAATATGAATAGAATATGACCTGTCAAGAGATTCCATAAAACACCTGTAAGTAAAAAAATGTAGAAATTGTCGCTGTTGCACTGTACTGATCAGACTTGCAAGTTGCAGGGATATAGTAATAGTACGTTTTTCCCTAATATGGGAAATAATGGGTATAATAGAAATGGGTACCCATTATTCTATAAACAGGTACTTGTTATGTAATGCGTACCCGTTTTATAACAAGTACCTGTTCTTTGAAATTTGAAATCACCGACTGCCTTTTCCCTTCCCTTTGCTTGGGTTTTAGGCTCGGGATAGGCATGGTTGGCCGACCTTGAGCCTTGGACCTGCAAGTTTTTTTCTAAGTACAGAACAAGAAGAAACACTGAGTTTACCTATATGGTTGAGGACCTTTTTTCTGAATTTTTTTACAAAATGAAAACCCATTACAGATGACGTTGTCTAGTTTTCAAATATGTAATTTTTTTTGTTATTAGACACTTTCTTCTATTTATTATTTAATTTATGAGCAAACTGGTCCAAAAACTTAAAATGATAGGTGTTTGTATTTTTTTAATAACTTTTAATTTTTAATTTTTTTAAAAAAAAAATTATATGTCATCAATCTACACATCATTCTTTACACAATGAAAAAAAAAATTAATTTTATGATTTTTTTTGCTCAAATTATGTTGGTCGTACACGAGGGGTTTTCAAAAGTAGAAATTAGGCCTAATAAAAAATTAATAAAAAAAAATTATTTGGAAAAAAATTATAAAAAAATATTCTCATCAAACTTCACTGTACTACACATTTTTTTCCAAAAGAATTTTGAAAAATAATTTTATTTAGGTCAAATTATGTTGGCCATACACATGCATGGTATGGTTTTAAAAAAATAACTTTTAAATAGTGGTTTTTAGAAATGCCTATTGAAAATCAATTTGTATCATCTAGGTATTGAAAAAAATTACATATTTGGAAACTAGATTCCGAGTACTACATTTTATATTCAGTGACCTTTTTAAAGATTCCATCTCCAAGTGCTTCAAATTTTAAGGTTAAATGTGACAAATTCTAAAAATCAGGGAAAACACTTCCACTTTTTGGCCAAAAAGTGGACCCAACTTCTTGCACTGACCCAAAACGTGATCCCGCTTTTGGCTTGGAATCCCGAAGCATAACGGGATCCCATTTTGGTTTACCCAATTTCTGGTTTTTTTCTAAGTCTGAAACTTCCACCTTAAGTGGACTCATCTTTGTGCATTTACCCATAGATATAACCAAATTAGAATTGCACCTGAAGACCAAGATAAAACCACCTCCACCTATCCTTGGGGTATATATGTTGCAAGTATGGGCCTAACCGGTGTTGTCATTGATGTCAACATACTCCTGTTGCATTGATGAAAAGGATTGGATGAGCTGAGTGTTGAGGATATTGAGAAAATTAGTCCTAATCAGGAACAGAGAAGAATAGTGAAGACAACAAGGTAAAAGTCCAAGATAAGATGAGGATCATAGGATGCGGTTTAAAGGGTTTGTAGATATGTGTCTTAAGGTGATCCAGTAAAAATTTCAGAGGTCTACATGAAGATCTGAAGAAGTTGTAGCCGTTCAAGTAAAACTGATTCCAATAGGTGTTCAGAGGTGAAAGAGTGATACAGACAAGTCTGGTGAGATCCGGAAATGCATTATCCTACTCTACGGATCTAAGGGAGTGTTGAGGAAGTCTTTGTGAAGTATCAACTTGATTAGTTCGTGGTTTGAAGGTCCGCAAGAATCTATTCCTTTGTGACAGTGATGATAGACTGTGTTCTTAAGGTTCCAGATGAAGGAGAGAAGGATTTCAGTAAGTAGATGAAGTGTGGATGTTCTTGGTGATTCAGACAACCTTGTGGAAGTCCTTGGATCGTGTCTAGTTTGTGTTGGTGGTCCGCATTGGAGTTGGAGCTCGCAATTGAAGAATAACTTCTGGATGATGGTGTTCTTCCTAAGACTGGCCAATTGGATGAGTTACATATCTTGCGGATGTTCTTATAGATGTTTGCCGACTCAGATGATTATTCCTAAGTCGATGCCTTGTATAAATAAGGAGTTGCAAAATTATTTCAAAGTGAGTCTTGTGGAGATGTGAGTGTGGTAGCGAGGAGCAGAGCGAAAGGCAGAGCAGAAGTATTGGGCTTAAATGGAACTGATTCAAGCATGGTAAAGATGCTGTTCTCTAGTTCATGTATGTGATACTTATTACTTTGTAGACAGTGTGTCTCTTGTAGGTAGTGAGCCTCTTGTGAGCAGTGTGCTCGAGCAGTGAGCCCTAATTGGCATGTGCCATTTTGTTCTTTCTATTCTTCTAACAGAGAATACAATCTTGGGTTAATCACTCCGTGGTTTTTCCCTTAACTGAGTTTTCCACGTCAAAATCTTGGTGTCTTATGTGTTGATATGTTTCTGCTCTTAATTTAATGCATTACATTTCTATGATTGATTTATTGATATGCTAAGAGGATTTAAGTGTGTAATTGGAAAGAAAGTTTTTGACAACTAATTCAGCCCCCCTCTCAGTTGTCTGTCCTGAATCTAACAATTGGTATCAGAGCCAAGTTCCTCTAAATTGAGCTTAACCACTTGAGGAGATCCAGGATGCCATCCTACAAGAAGGATAGTCTAAAGTTTGATGGAACCAATTTCAATCTTTGGAAAAGTCGCATGAAATGTCACTTGCAATGTATGGGAATGCAGTACTGGAACATGGCTTCAACGAAGTATTCTCCTCCTCAGGGTGGTCTGAAAGCCCCAAATGAAATCACAGATGCTGAAAACAATCTGCAAACTATAGAAGCTCTTCTAAGCGCATTATCTGACTCAGAGATTTCGAATGTTGTTGACCTACCAACTTTTTTTGAGATTTGGCAAAAACTGGAACTTTTGCATGAAGGAGACAAGTATGTTAAATGTGCAAGGTTACAAAGTCTAAAAGGGAAATTTGAAAATCTAAAGATGAGAGATGATGAAAATATCACTACTTTTATGCCAAGAGTAAATGAGATTGTCTGTGGCATTAGATGTGCTGGTGGAGTCTTGGATGAAGATGAGATTGTTGGCAAAGTTCTCAGATCCCTTCCTGCTTCTTATAAAATCAAAGCTGCTACCATTGAAGAATTTAGAGCCCATACAACATCACAAGAGATCAATTGGTTGGTAAACTGGTTGCATTTGAAATGACCGAGTTTGGAGATGCCCCCCCAAAGACTGAATCAGCATTCAAAGCTAGTGCCTCTGTAAAAGGTAAACAAAGGTTTGATTTGGGAGAGAACTCTTCAAGGAAACTATCATGGTATGAAAAAGAAAGAAAAGACCTGGAAGAAGAAGAAGCTGAAACTGCTCACCTTGAAGCTCTTATTGCAAGAAGACTGCCAAGAGGATCCAGTAAGTATGAAGGGAAATTGCCTTTTAAGTGTTTTAACTGCAATAAAATTAGTCATTTTGCCTCAAGATGTCCAGAAAGATTTTCAAGGCCAAATTCTAACAAATCAAGGTTCCAAAAGAATTGTTACTATGTTCATAAGGAAGATGATAATGGAGTAACAGATGATGAATCAGAGATAGGAAACAAATCTAGAAGTGATTGGGTGTTTATTGCCATCAAGGAAGAAGAACCAATGTCCTCTGAATCTAGCAATCATAAAGTTGTAGAAAGAGCTCTGGCTGCCCAAGTTGAAGAAAAGGATGATTGGGTCATTGACAGTGGTTGCTCTCACCATATGACTAGTGACAAAAACAAGTTCATATATTTGGAAAGGTATGAAGGAGGAGTGGTAAAATTTGGTGATAATTCTGCTGGTAGAATCAGAGGAAGAGGAACTATCTCTTTTGATGGAAGGAACAAAATCGGTAATGTACTGTATGTTGAAGGATTGAAGCATAATCTTCTCAGTGTTGGACAGTTGGTGGACAAAGGATATGATCTCTGATTCAAGAATGGAAAATACAAAATCTTTGAAAGTTTTGAAATAGAGATTGCATCCGGTACTCAAACTAAAGGTAATATCTTCCACTTGGTTGGTACTGGCAAAAGTTGCTTATTTGTTCAAGTTGATCAGAGTTGGTTGTGGTATAGGAGAATGTGTCATGTGAATTTTGATAATATTATCAAGATAAGAAATACTCAGACTGTAAGAGATCTTCCAAAATTGGTGAAACCTACAAATAGTTTGTGCAAAGAATGTCAGTTGGGAAAACAAAGCAGAGTCTCATTTAAAAGCAAGGAACAATCTTCTATCGGATTATTGGACTTAGTTCATACTGATCTTTGTGGTCTGGCAAGAATCAAAAGTGTGCAAAGTGATAGATACTTCATGCTACTAATTGATGACTATTCTCGGATGATGTGGGTAACCTTTCTGAAAGAGAAATCAGAAACTCTTGAGAAATTCAAAATATTCACAGTTATGGTAGAGAATGAAACTGGATTAAAATTGAAATGTTTGAGGTCTGATAGAGGTGGAGAATTCACATCTGGTGAGTTCATAGAATTCTGTGAGAAACATGGAATAAAAAGACAATTGTCTACCCCTAGGACTCCACAACAAAATGGAGTAGTGGAAAGAAAGAACCGGACCATCCAGGAAGCATCTAGGACAATGATGATGGAAGCAAATGTTCCTCAGATCTATTAGAGAGAAGCTGTCAGCACTACAGTCTATACTCTCAATCGAGTTCAAATTGAAAGCAATACCGGTAAGACTCCTTATGAACTTTGGTTTGGCATTACTCCTACTGTGAGGTATTTCAGAGTGTTTGGTAGTAAATGTTACATTAAAAGAGATGAAGATCTAGGCAAGTTTGATGCTAGAAGTGATGAAGGAATATTTTTGGGTTACTCTACTCAAAGCAAAGCATACCGGTGTTATAACAAGAGATTGAGAAAGATTATAGAAAGTACAAATGTGAAGGTTGATGAAGGAATTGAAAAACTTTCAAGGTTTTATGAATATGATGAAGATGATCAGAATAATGTTCTGATTCAAGGAGCCCAAGCCCCTTCTGAAATTCAAATTCAAACTGATCCAGTAAATTAGGAAGAAGAGATGAGTTATAATGAGCCTGATCAAGAATTAGAAGTGCAAGAAACCCCCAAAGTTCCCAGGTATGTAAGACTGAACCACTCTGAAGATTAGATCATAGGTGATAAAAGAAAAGGTGTGCAAACAAGAAGGAGAATTGCTCAAGATTCAAATGAGTATTGTCTAATTTCAAAGATTGAACCTAAGACAGTAAATGAAGCTTGTAATGATGAAAGCTAGAATAAAGCAATGGAGGAAGAGCTTATGCAAATTGAGAAAAATCACACTTGGGATCTTGTTCCCAGATCTAGAAACAAGAATGTGATTGGAACAAAATGGGTCTTTCGGAACAAACTAAATAAAGTTGGTGAAGTAGTCAGAAATAAAGCCAGATTAGTCTGCAAGGGTTACTCTCAAATAGAAGGAGTTGATTTTGAAGAAACTTTTGCTCCGATGGCAAGAATTGAAGCAGTCAGATTATTTCTTGTTTTTGCTGCCTTCAAGGACTTCAAAGTATATTAGATGGATGTCAAGTCTACCTTCCTGAATGCTGACTTGGAAGAAGAAGTATACATTAAGCAACCGGATGGATGTCAATTGTCTGATCATGGTGATATGGTCTGCAAGTTGAAGAAAGCTCTGTATGGACTAAAGCAAGCCCCAAGAGCCTGGTATGAAAGATTGGTTTCAACAAAGGTACTGCTGACAGTAATTTGTATTTCAAAATTGATCATGAAAACATCTTGATTGTTGAAGTGTTTGTTGATGATATCATCTTTGGAAGAAGAGATAGTATGTGTAAAACTTTTGCAAGTCAAATGAAAAGTGAATTCGAGATGTCCATGCTTGGGGAAATGAATTTCTTCTTGAGTCTACAAATCACTCAAACAAAGAAATGAATCTTCATTTCTCAAACCAAATATGTGAAAGAATTGTTGAAGAAATTTGGGATGGAAGACTCAAAACTAATGAATACTCCCATGGTAACCAGATGTAAATTGGGCAAAGATGATGACTCTCCTAAGGATGATCAGAAAAAGTACAGGTCAATGATTGGAGGATTGTTGTATCTCACTCAAACCAGACCTGACATTATGAATGTTGTGGGTCTTGTTGCTAGATTTCAAGCTGATCCTAGAGAATCTCATGTTATGGCAATCAAGAGGATTTTTAGATATCTAAATTGAATAGTTGAGTATGGATTGTGGTATCCCAGAGATCATGATTTCTCTCTTCATGCATATACAGATGTGGATTGGGCAGGAGATGTGGATGACCGGAAGAGTACCAGTGGTGGAGCATTCTTTTTGGGGAAGAGATTGGTTTCTTGGCTGAGCAAGAAACAAGAGGCAATATCTTTGTCCACTGCAGAAGTAGAGCAGTAGGTAGTTGCACTCAAGTTTTGTGGATGAAGCAAATGCAAAGAGACATCAGAGTGGAGTATGAGGAACCTATCACAATCTTCTGTGATAATTCAAGTGCAATAAATATATCTAAGAATCAGGTGTTGCATTCAAAGACTAAGCAGATATCTATCAAGTTTCACTTTCTGAGAGAGCAAGTGAACAAGAATGAAGTCAGATTGGAGTTTGTGCCTTCCAAGGATCATATTGCAAATATCTTTACTAAACCTCTACCTAAGGAATCTTTTGAGTATCTCAGGGAGAAGTTAGGGGTTATTACCCCTTCGGTGATGAACTAAGGTGCATTGATGTGCATTAGTCCAGTGGATATCACAGTCATATCTTGTGGTCCAGATTGATGATGGGGAGCTGCTACTCAGGGGGAGCACCTAGTATGATTCTGAAATGGTGGAATTGCAAGTATGTGCCCTTTGCCATTGATGTTAAAGGGGGAGAGAAGACATGTGAAAAACAAGTGGTTGCTAATCAAAGGGGGAGCAGTAAAGGAAGAGAAGACATGAGAATGGTTGTTGATGACCGGGGGAGTTGTGTCAGTAAAGAAAAGTTCTTGTCTTGATGGACAAAATAGTTTTTCACATCATATGTTTCCATCAATGACAAAGGGGGAGATTGTTGCAAGTATGGGCCTAACCGGTGTTGTCATTGATGTCAACATACTCCTATTACATTGATGAAAAAGATTGGATGAGCTGAGTGCTAAGGATATTGAGAAAATTAGTCCTAATCAGGAACATAGAAGAACAATGAAGACAACAAGGTAAAAGTCCAAGATAAGATGAGGATAAGAGGATGCAGTTTAAAGGGTTTGTAGATATGTGTCTTAAGGTGATCCAATAAAAATTTTAGAGGTCCGCATGAAGATCTGAAGAAGTTGTAGCCATTCAAGTAAAACTGGTTTTGACAGGTGTTCAGAGGTGATAGAGTGATACAGACAAGTCCGGTGAGATCCGAAAGTGCATTATCCTACTCTGCTGATCTAAGGGAGTGTTGAAGAAGTTTTTGTGAAGTATCAACTCGATTGGTTCGTGGTTTGAAGGTCCGCAAGCATCTATTCCTTTGTGACATTGATGACAGACTGTGTTCTTAAGGTTCCGGATGAAGGAGAGAAGGATTTCAATAAGCAGATGAAGTGTGGATGTTCTTGGTGATTCAGGCAACCTTGTGGAAGTCCTTGGATTGTGTCCAGTTCATGTTGGTGGTCTGCATTGGAGTTGGAACTCGCAATTGAAGAATAACTTCTAGATGATGGTGTTCTTCCTGACATTGGCCAATTGGATGAGTTACATATCTTGTGGATGTTCTTATAGATGTTTGCCAACTCAGATGATTATTCCTAAGTCGATGCCTTGTATAAATGAGTTTCAAAGTCATTTCAAAGTGAGTCTTGTGGAGATGTGAGTGTGCTAGAGAGGAGGAGAGCGAAAGGCAGAGCAGAAGTATTGGGCTTAAATGGAACTGATTCAAGCATGGTGAAGATGCTATTCTCTAGTTCATGTATGTGATACTTATTACTTTCTAGACAGTGTGTCTCTTGTAGGCAGTGAGCCCTAATTGGCATGTGCCATTTTGTTCTTTCTATTCTTCTAACAGAGAATACAATCTTGGGTTAATCACCCCGTGGTTTTTCCCTTTTAACCGGGTTTTCCATGTCAAAATCTTGGTGTCTTATGTGTTGATGTGTTTCTGCTCTTAATTTAATGCATTATATTTCCATGATTGATTTATTGATATGCTAAGAGGATTTAAGTGTGTAATTGGAAAGAAAGTTTTTGACAACTAATTCACCCCCCCCTCTCAGTTGTCTGTGTTGAATCTAATAATATATGCATATACAATCCTCCCTTTTAGATTGTGCAATGCCCCTACTACTTTCTTGTGGGCTATTTTAAGTATTTTTTTATCTAACCCCTAACTATTTAGAGGTTTATATGAATGAATTTATAGTCTATAGGAACTCATATCAAGAAGCCCTTACCAATTTGGAGAAATTTCTACAATGCTTCCAAGATCATAATTTGTCTCTAAGCAATAAAAAAATGCTCTATGATGATGACAGAATTTGGCATTATGTTAGGACATTACATCTCCCTAGTAGGAATACAAGTTGATCTTGCCAAGATAGAAGTTATTACAAACCTCCCAACACCACAAAAACAAAAAGACATTAGGAGTTTCCTTGGACATGCATGATATTATCAAAGATTTTTCAAGGATTTCAGTAAGATAGCAACACATTTATTTGTACTACTTGCTAAAGATGGTGTCTTTGTTTGGACACCTGTATGCTATGAAGCATTCCAGTCTTAAAGATTTATTGAGCACAACTCTGGTGCTACATGGACCAGACTAGAAACTTCCTTTTCACATCCACATTGATGCATCTGACATAGCTCTATAGGTGTTGTCCTAGGACAAAAAGATGGTTCATTAGAATATGCAATCTATTTTATCAATAAAAATATGCAAGATGTTGAGCTTAATTATATAGTGACTAAAAAATAATTCCTTGCAATTGTATATGCAATTAATAAATTCCATCATTATAATCACTAGTTATCCTATTTTTTTCATACTAACCATTCAACAACCAAATATTTGATGAACAAACTAGTGTTAAGTGGAAGGATAGTACATCGATTGTCACTGATGTAGGAATTTGATATTACCATTTTGGATATGTGTGGTAAAGCCAATGTTATTGCAGATTTTCTTTCAGGCATCACTTCTAATGAAGATAGGCCCATTATTAATGATTCCTTTCATAATGAGCATTTGTTTTCACTAACAATTCATACTCCATGGTATGAAAATATTGATAACTATTTGGTTGTAAGAAAAGCTCCTCCACACTTCTCGCCAAAGGAGAAGTGGAGTTTAGTAGAGAAAAATCTTCCTTAGTCATGGATACTATCTCTTCTACGATGTCATGTGTCAGTGTATAAGAGAGGATGAAGTCTTAGACATCCTCCACACTATCATGATGAACCTTGTGGAGGGCATTTTGCAACCAAAAGAACAGCTTCCAAAGTACTGACCACTAGATATTACTGGCTAACATCACACAAAGGTGCCACTCAGTATAAATGATGTTGTGATCATTAGCAGAGGATGGGAAAGCTCATTCACTCAGAGGAGATGCCCCTACAGCCACAACTTGTCTTGGAGCCATTTGACAAATAGGGGCTTGACTTTATAGGACCCATTGATCCACCATCCAACCTGAAAGAGTACATATTGGTTTGAACAAATTATCTAACCAAATAGGTGAAATCTCTAACACATGTTAGGGATGAAAAGTAGCTAAGTTTTTATACGAGGAAATCTTCACTTGCTACAGAATACCAAGAGAAATAGTCACCAATCAAGGATCATAATTTACTTCAAACTTAATAGCAACTCTTGTTTGTGAATACCACTTGTGCCATAAAAATTCCACCCCATACTATCCATAGTCGAATGGCTAGGTTGAGGGTATCAAAAAAGAATTGGAGAACATTCTTACCAAGATAGTTGCCCATGATTAGGCAGCATGCCTTCTAGAAGCTATATGGGCATATAGAACCACACAGAAAATAATAACAAGGTTTACACCCTATGAATTAGTCTATGGTAAGAAAGTTGTCCTTCCTATTAAGTTTGAACATAGGACTCTAAGAACTACCCTTGATCTTGGAATGAACTTGTCTACAGCATAAAAGGAGAGAATCATGTAGCTCAATGCATTAGATGAGATAGGGAAGGAAGTGGTCCATCATATAGAAATTGCTCATAAATAGCGCATGTAATGGCATGATAGGTTTATCAAAAATAAGGAATTACAACTAGGAGACTGGGTACTGTTATAAAATTCAAGATACAAAGACCATAAAGGGAAGTTGCAAACATGATGGCTTGGTCCATATGAAATTGAAGTAATGTTTCCTAATGGAACAATTAAGCCGATAACAATTGATCTATTATATTTCCATCTAAAGGTCAATGTCCCATTATCTCAAGCTCTATAAGAAGCCTCTTGATAAGGAAACATTCATCTAGAAGTTCCTCGTAGCTGACCATCCTTGTCATGATAGAAAACTCTCTCTATTTTTTGAAACACATGGTGGAACAACAATCATAGTACTACTAGTAGGTGAGCCTTCAAACTCATACATTGACCCCCCTGAGGTTTAATTCTTCACCTTCAATAAACTATATATATATATATATATATATATAAGAGGGCATTTTCATAATAACTAACAAGGGTTTTTAGCCCAGAACTTTGTTCCAAGAAGTCTAAGCGTTGCTCTAGGTCCCTCAGAACCCAATTTGAGTGGATTTAGGACAAGTAACATGTGTTTCAGGGTATATGCAAGTTGCTATAGGTCTTTACCTTCAAATGACATGCTAAATGCACACCTATAGCAATGGTATCAGTCCCCTATTTTTGGTGGATTTCCACAAGTGAACCTGTAGACACTATAAGGCTCCAACCCCATGCACATCGGCAACATTGTATGATGATTTTCTCATGTACACTGATCCATGCTCACCATATTCTTGCTCTTTATATGTGGACTATTTCACCATCACACTACAAAATCCTTGTTCCTAATGGACCAAATTTTCTTCTACAACACATAATGTTGAAGTTTACCAATTTGTGCCACCATTCTTCTATTACACCAACATGTAATCTTATTTGCGTCTTTTCTTCATCTTATTGACCTCCTCCTCTAGGACATCATTGGTTCCCCTTAATCATGGGACTAAGTTTTCCTCCATCTCCATCATTCCATTTATTCGCTCCCAATTCCCATTTCCCAATACCCAACTCTTTCTCCTATCAATTTCCCATTCCATCAATAAGTATCATTCCACCTGTCAATCCACTCTACCCACAATGCTAGTATGGTAGCTTCAACATTTGACCTATCAATCTACTCTAGCTTTGACTTCATCAAGTGCAACTCACATTCATGATTTCAACACATACCATTCATGCCACCATTAGTAATCATGTTAATATCCCTAGGACAAGATTATTATTTATTTAGTTAATGATTGCTTTTTGTATCATTTCATAACTTGTACATTTAGATAAGTGTTTTTATTCCCCATCCACTTCCATGCTACCATTTCCTGACCTTAACATCCATCACACATGCCAACACCTCATATTACACACTCCTTCTCACTTGCGGACAAGTGACCTTTCTTTGGGAGGTGAGCACACATGCATGCCAATTTGTAGTTGCTTGAACTCTTCATAACTACACCTATTTATGAGAGTACATGAATAATTATGGTTACTTATTGTGGCATTTTACCTTACATGAACTACCATCTCCATTTTCTTTTCCCATATGCATGTACATTCCTTGGCTTATTTCCTTGTTCTTTTGTAGAAACTCTATTGATTTTGTCAAGACCTTTTCCATTTTTTTAGCCTAAAGCTACAGGTTTCCACCCACCATTTTCATTGAATTTCTAAACTTCGTGCTATAGGATTACTCGCATCCATGGGAGATGACATTATCAGGTAGGAAGCCATTGACCATACACCCTTATTACAAGACCTACCATATTAGCCCTTTTCCAACATGCAAGTTGGATGGTTTATATTGAGAAACTTGAAGGCTATAATGATGAGCTTGCTCATCAATTTTCTTAGACATTGAGTAACAATGTGGTAATAGTAAAAGGGTTTTAGGTGCATATTTTAGAATCCATTATAACTAAAGTCTCTAGATTTCCAACTGTTGGGGAGTTATGGCCATCAAGGACTAACACTACAGTATCCATAAATGAGTGTGTAGTGTTGGAGGAATAATTTGATCATTCTTCACAAGGAACAAAGAGGCTATCATTACTAATGTTTTGAGTAGAAGTTGCCACACACATTATAAGATACATCACATCTGAGGGAAGGTAGTCCTTGCTTTACACAAGCCACTTCAAACTCTTAATCTATCTTCAGACATAATAGGTTGGTAAACATTCCTTTTTTTTGTTAGATTTACTTCATAGAATGGAAAAGGAATACCAAAAAGAGAGGAGTAGTGCTCTTTCTCACAACTATCTAGTTCAATTGCTCATAAATAAAAATTTGCAAAACCAATTCCCAAATGCCACACAAGAAGGGTTTTTGATAGAAAACAATGTTGGTGAGTTAGCGCCATTGGGTTAGGACCACATGGAAGAAGATTGAGGGAGAGAATAAGGGTAAGGTCACAATATAGTTCAGAAGAGGAAGTGGAAAGAGGTAGAGAAATAGGGATACAATAAAGCATGCATCTAGGCCTGCAACACCACAATTCAAACTTGTAGCATCCCAATCCATGCTTGCTACATCACAAGCCAAGCATGTAGTAGTACCAATTGCAAAACATGCAGCTGAAGGAATTGATATTTATGAAACCATTGACATGCCCTTTTCTAATGAATCTGCACACAAAAAGTAAAAGGTGATACCATAGCCAAAATTTCAAATCTTAGGTTTCTCACTGATTAAAGGAGTAGGGGTTGAAGCAAAAGGCTTCTATACTACCTACCACCTATGCGTTGATAGCTAGTGACTCCACTCCTAAGGGAGATAGAATTATAGAGACATCAAGAAATTTTGGGTTTCATCCATCAATCCCTTCAATAGAGCCTACAACAGAGGATTTTGAAGTGGAATGGGTCCCTAAGGCCATAGTAGATGATACTAAGCTATAGGCTACTCTCAGGAAAATTACATATTTACAAGCCTTCATGTAGCAATATGAGTGTAAAAATGAGAAGTTGGATGCACTACTATAAGTGACAGAGGACATAATGGAATGAACAAAAGAACTTTACTAACTTGGAGCTATGGAAGAACATGTTTAGCGTCAACTAGAAGCAACTGATACAGATAATAGAATAACACCCCTATATTTTTGTCTTACAATGTTATTGTTAAGCAAACAAAATAGTGGCCACACAAAGCGATGGACCAAATATTGAAACATTGTTGTGGAAAAAGGACACAACCATTGTGGCCATGAAAAGAGAATGGGCCCAGTAGCAAAAAGAACTTAAAGATAAGTTTAGTGAGGAGTTGAAATAAAAAGAAGAAGAAATAAATAGATTGATTAATAAAGTTGAAAACATGGCTCAACTCATTGTACAATTGATAGATTGTAGGCCCCCAACTAGAGTATATACCCTATACTTAAAAGAGAAATGGTTGAGTTTATGATTCATGCATATCTATCGTGACTTTCTCTCTACAATAGATACCCCAAGGTCATTCTTTAGAGCCTATCAATAAAGTACAATAGAAATGTAGAATCAATTATGCGAATTCTACCTTCATGATATTGTTGTTACCTATAACTCAGAATGGAATTGCAACCTATATATTGGGGACGTGCAACTAAGGCCCTCAATTACTTTATGTAGAATGAGAAGAAAAGAGAATAGGCAAAAAGATATTTTGAACAAGAAAAATCTGCCTCTCTTAGAATCAAGGGTGAATCCAAAGATGCCAATAAAGTTGTCAATGAATGGATAGAACTGATGAAGAAGCCAGAGGTTGCCAGTCAAATTGTGTGTGACCAAGTCACCACATAGAACCAATATCTAGAACTAGTACAACAAAAAGGCATTGATTCATTCATTTATTGTAAGAAAAGATGACACTTGAATTAACCCTTGAATTGTAGAAGAAAGAACCCCAATCTATGTATAATTTCAAGTTAGTCGTTCATAGGGTATGTAGACACATAGACTTAGCTAGGAAATCTAGATTATCTTGGTTACCTCTGGCTTATCATCCACCATTGTTCTAGTTTTCACTCATAAGTTGGAAGGGTGATTAGGGGAGTGATGTGGCAATTGAGAATATGCAATGGATAAGAATTAAGGACAGAAAAGGCTTCTTCTTTCAAAGCAAGTAGAGAGTTCTATAGACCCATTTGATTTTAGAGAATTCTATTTGATGTTTATGCAAAGGTTTTAAATTTCTTGAGGACAAGAAACAATCTAAGTCAATGGGTATGTTGGTGCCTGATTTCACTGTCAGTTTCTGAGCAATTTTCATGCAGGCACCTTCCCTAAAAATCCAAAAAATGTTCTAAGTGTTGGACCTCCTCAGCATTTTTCAGCTGCAGCATCATATTTTCTTCGAGGAGGAGGTCATCATCATCATCATATTTCTGGTCATCACCCTGATGTTGCTTACGAGGGTCATCATATTTTCTGTCAGCATGATCTTTCGCTGGGGTGATATTCTAACATCGGGTGATCTTACTTAAGATCATCCTGATGATGATTGCTGCAAAGTCCTAAGTATGACCCGATCTTCATCGGGGTCATCATATTTGAACATCGGGTGATCTTAGTCAAGATCATCCTAATGTTGTTTTATCACTTCATGTTCATTGTTTTATCACCCTGATGATGCTGACGTCATTCTTATGTCAGGGTGATATCCGTTTTTCTACCTGTCTGCATCATGATATTTCCGAAGGGAGATATTCGCCTGTCGGCTTCATGCATTGTCCAATGGGGGTGATCATTTCAAATATCAGTCACATATTCGTATATCACCCCGATCTTATAGTGGAGCTACAGTGCAGCATGATATGTGTGCATCAGGATGATATTTCCAAATATCCGGTTATCTTCCGAATATCATCCTAATGCCGATGTATGGTGACGTCATCAAGGTCCGGGGGGGTCATATTTCTAACACTGATCATCTTGTGGAGATCCCCCGATATTCGCAAACATGACGATGACGTCATCCGGATATGAGGAGGTGCGTGATAGGCAGATATGCTGATGACATCAGCAGGATATGACGGTGACGTCATCAGGATGTTCATCAGCCAGACATTTGGTATCGGCTAAGCAAGAGGATCTTCCTCCAATGCATCAGGTTGTGCCGATGAAGGCGATTATCATGCAGGTGATATTGCGATGATGATGCTGACGTCAGGGTGATATTTTCAAGCAACAGGATATCATGCTGTTGGAGGATGATGATGAAGGCTTATACTAGTGTCGTCGGGAGCAAAAGCACCGACATCATATATGCTCGCGACCTAGTATATAAAGTGTTGAAAAGGTCGCCGCGGGGTGCATGTGG
Source organism: Cunninghamia lanceolata (assembly GCA_027924645.1). Classification (NCBI taxonomy): domain Eukaryota; kingdom Viridiplantae; phylum Streptophyta; class Pinopsida; order Cupressales; family Cupressaceae; genus Cunninghamia; species Cunninghamia lanceolata. The sequence goes on from BSBN01001035.1 coordinate 2,786,394, forward strand.
GATAATTGATATCCTGCATATTTTGAAATATCACGATGAGGTATTTTGGTGGGAAACGGTTGCGATGCACTGTTTGATGTTTTCCCAAGGCCGCGGGTTGGTGCGCCATTAATGGCGAAGGTTGCAGAGGTATGGACAGATCTGGTACCCAATTGAAGGTGTACATCAACGGACAGTGGCGTAGGGCTTGAGGTTTCTTCCTGTCTCCTCCCCTACCTACTGCATTCATGTTTGGGCGCCAATCTGGTAATGCGTTGAGTGCCATTTTTCTGATACTATGTATCTGGCGGGATTTTTGGTCAACCATGTAATTAATGCTAGAGGTACACTTTCTGGCTGTTATAAGCAGACTGTGTTACCATTTTTCAGGTTGTTGAAAACTGGACATTTTGGCTCTGTAATAAGATACAACTAGTTTTGGTTGCTCTATGCAGCAAAACTTGTGAGTTTATGTATCTCCTGTTGTACGTTTTGGCATGAATCCATTGATTTCATGGTTAATCTTATATGAATAATGCTATGTTTGCATGTGTTATGCTGATTCTGTCTCCAGTTTTGCATGCATCTTTCTTCCTGTAATAGGGATGCCATAAGTATCGACAGCTTAACACTCTGTATTGGGAGATATCTGTAAGGCAGGTATCATGTGTATCCCCCTGAAATCCAGTTTTAGCTATTCATGCTGATCATTCACAGGTGTATGTCTACCGACTCCAAGCCCTGGATAGGCACCAATCTAGCTCTGTGTTGAGGTTATACACCAGGTCCAGGTTTGCATCCAAACACCATTTCAAACCATCTCTCCCTTCCATCTGTTAGTTGTAGGATTAGGAGTAGGAAACCCTTGCATGCTCTCATCCCTAACCAGACATATATGTCCAAGAACGTTGCCCACCTTGTGATCTATCATACAGATCTTGGTCCATACATGAGAGTATTCTGCCTGTTGTTGTCAAGTTAGATCTTTCTATCTTTGAGCTAGTCAAGGTTACATCTTGAGTTATAGGGATACCCCCCTTGGTGCGGCAGAACCAGAAGTGAAGGGGAGGAGCTCACGCAACCTCCTGTATTAGTTGGCTGAATCTGCCTGTGCATTAGAAGTGGCAAACCCTAATGCTGATTCAGAAGAAAAACCAACAGGGTATGAGCCCTTCAAATTGTTGATAACTAAGAGGGGGGGTGAATCAGTTATCTTAATTACTTCAACTTCATTAACTAATAATGCAACATAAAATCATATAAGCAATCATAACCATGAAATAGAAATAACATCAGTACACATGACACAATGATTTTGACATGGAAAACCCTGTTAAGGGAAAAACCACGGGGTGATTAACCCAAGATTGTACTCTCTATTAGAAGAATAAGATAGTACAAAATGGCACTTGCCAATTAGGGCTCACTACCTGAGCACACTGCTCACAAGAGGCTCACTACCTACAAGAGACTCACTGTCTACAAGGTATAAGGTGATAAGAAACTTCAACTGATGAGAAGCATCCACACATGCTGAGGTTCAGTTCTGGTTAGGCTCAATACACTGATCTGCTACACTTCATTCTTCCTCTTCTTTACTGCTGCTGTCCTATCACATTCTGGACCTGTCTTACTGCCTTCACACTGCTCTTCTACTTTTCTTTGCACTTCCCAACACACAACACACCCCTTCACATCGAAATCCATCTGGTATATATATCCACACCAATGATTTCAACACCTTTCTAGTAGGCATCCAGAATAGTCAATATTTTCCTAAACTCTGATCTGTCAGCTGAATCCTTGCTTACCAAGTGATGCGTATCAAGGAGATACTTATGTAAGTCATCAATCATGTCGGCCAATCATGAGTGATACCTCATGAAGCTTGATCACCATCAATAACTGATCCGGATTAAGGTCTGATGCTCTGTCGGTCAGTTCTTCCTCTGTCAACTCTACCAAACAGGAACCCAACACTTAAGTGCTCATATCTCTTTACTCTTCCATCACTGGAGGCTCAATCCTTGGAATGTATCAGTCAAGGTACACCTCTTGACTTCCCCAAGTCCGTACTTTACTAAGATACTTTCTCTGAGAGATCTAGACCAGATTGTCAGACCTTGCCACATGCTTTGTTCTTGCTTACCGGACCATAACACTCTTCAATTTGACTTCTAGTATAGGCACACCATGTCCTGGGAATGGGTGGGATGAACTTTGTTGCCATCAATGACAACAATCATGAAGCTACACAGTGTCTTTTGCCAACAATCTCCCCCTTTGGCATTGATGGCAACACTTAGTGAAAAATGACTAAGTGTCATACTGCTCTCCCCCTTGGCTAATGCTCTGTTCTAATATATACTTTACCAGAGTTCCCCCTTAGCTGGATCCTAAAATTTTTCACTGCTCCTCACTCCCCCTTTGACATCAATGGCAAAGGGTGGGGTCCACACACCAAAATTTCCAAAAATAATCTATACTTGGCCGCATAAAACATATATACATGTTTTACTTACATATATTGAATTATATCTACAAAAGTGGTCTTTAGCTATACCACTTATGTCGCCCAACTCTTCTTCATCCTATCCAAAATTGAGATGTGACCACTCAACAAGAATGCAAAAGCTTCTGCCCTCTTCAAATCTGTCGGATCACTGGTCCGGGTTGTGGTTTGAGCATCATTTAGGGCTTCATGCATGGCCTCTAACTTAGGGATAATTATCCCTCTAAGTTCACTCAACCAGTTATTCTATTTTTCTTCTCCTTCTCAAGCTTCTTAATTTCATTCAAGACTGCAATAGTCTAACATTCTTGATTTATTATGGAAGTGGTGAGAGGATCAAAATTCTGAGATAGTCTTGTTAGTTTATCCTCCTGTTCTTTCACTTTCTTCTCAATCTCCACTATTACTTTGGACCATGATAGACAAAATTTATACATTTCCCTGCCATCTTTAAGAGCATTTTCTAAGCTCTTTATCCATATATCCATATTTCTCCTATCATTGGTTATTAGTCCTTGTACTTCAGAGAATCTCTTTTCCAAAAAATCCTTCCGGACTTTATCTTCTGCTGACTTTTCTAAGGAATCAAAATGTGTGCTAATACTATTAACTAGAGATTTGAGATTACCGGATGAAGAGGCTGAGGGATCCTTCTGAAAAGATGGCATGATCTTCTCCAATACACCGGATGCAGTTTCTATAAGCTTGCAGTCTTCCATGTGAGACTTCAGAAGTTTTTCTTTTGCCTTTGCTGAAGTAAAGGATGCTAGTTTCATGGTTTGAACCGAGGAGAGGGAGTCAAAATTGAATGGTCCTTGAAGAAGTTCCAGTTCATCAAATTCCATCATCTCCTTGGTCAGGAATTCTTCGACTACTTCTGCTGTGTCTCTTGCCGGTGACAGAATTTTCTCCCCTTCTACAGCCTTATCACTATCATCTGTGGCCTTCTATGTTGAAGTTTTCTCTCATTCTGTAGCTTTGCTACTGTCATCTTCTTTTTCCTTCTCCTCTGCTTCTTGACTGATCTTCTCTTCTACTCTTTCTTCTCCTTTGGATCCAGAGTCTGCAAGGGAAACCAGATGAGAGATATTTACTTCTTCTTGGACTTCCTCTTCCGAAACAGAGGAATCTAAATCCTTAGCTTTTTGTTCACATGTCTCCTTTGCCTCTTCTGCCACTGTCTCAATACATTCTTCTTTGTCATCCATGTTTGAAGGATCATCTCCTAAGTCCTCTATAATAGGAATATTGAATCTTTTATATGCATTTCGGAGGATGTCTTTTGTTTCTTTAGCCACCTTGTCAGTCTCTCCAAGCATAAGCTGATTCATTCTAGCTTTGCTCCGAAACTCATCTTTGCAATCTTTGAAGATCATATTCTAAATTGCTTAGGAGTGATGGAAGGATAGAGCTGAATGGCTATCTGTTCCCAGATCTCCATATCCTTTGCTTTAGCATTATTCTTTCTAATTTCAAGTTCCTTCTCAAGGCTTTTAGGAATTAGGGATATGATTTCGATGAAAGCTTTGTTGTAGATATTCAGATATCTGACTATGGCATCTTGCAAGATCTTCTGGTCAGCTTCACTATATTCATCATAGAATTCTATTAATGTTTTTAGGTTTCCATCCATAGTAATTGCCTTGGTGATATCATCAAGAGTAGGCTTCTCAACACTTTTATCTATCTTTTCTTCTTCCTTGTCTAGACCGGTAGAGGGTTCACCGGATGTTTTCTTCTTCTTCTTCATTTTCTTGACCTCTTCATCAGATTCAGTCTCTTCATCATCCTTTTGACTGGCATAAGATCTTGTGGCTTTTGTCTTAGTTCTCTTCTCTCCTTTACCAGATGATTTTGCTTCTAGTTTTGATGCCTTTGAGCTCTTAGTAGTGGCAGGTGCAGAGCTCTTAGAAGATCTGGTCTAGGAGGGGGCTTCTACCAGAGCACTTTCTTTCTCTGCCCTTTCTATCTTCTCTCTATTTGCATCAAGAGCCTCCTTTGAAATTCCATGCTTTTTGGCAAAATCTTCTACTTCCCTCCTCACTTTTCTTTTTATTTCTGGTTGTCTTAGCTGCACATGGATCTTCACACTTAATTCTTCAAAGGTTCCAAACCTTTCTGCTTTAGGATCCTTGGGTTAACTAAGCATGTGTTGAACATGTAGCTCAACAATTTTCTCATCTACTTCATACCCCATTGGCATGATCCAGACTATTATTGGCTCTACTGCCTCCATTAGACATTGATCAGTTTCTACCATAAAGCATACTGTATCTTTATACTTTTCAACTAAAGAATGGGGGATTCTCTCTCTTGCTTGCATCATGCTCTGAAGATTCTTGAAATAGCCCCAGAGTGCTGTATTTTGTGCCTTGGCATCACCAAGCCCATGTATATAATCTCTGATTTGGATGGCTACTGGTCTATCATTCTGCCATACCCAACCACTAGATCCAAGAAGCTCATTCATGAAGTAGAAGAACAAACACAGTATCAGCCCACCATACTTGAAGGAGTTCTTCTTGTCCTTCTTGATCTTTTGTAGGTTTTCCATCAGTTGGCTCAGAAGGAGTTCACAAAGATCATAATCTACATTTTTTCTCAACATTTCATAAGCAGTGTAAATTGCAGTTCCGGGTACTGAATTTTCCCTGCTAAAGTGATATATCTTATAACCGATGATCATGGAGGCAAAATTGACATCCAAATCAGTGATGTCTTCTATTGTCATTGCTCTTTTGTCAAATTTTGATCTGGTAGCCTCACTCACAGTTTGATTTTTAACCAATTTGAGAACATGAATCTCACCAGATGAGTGTAATCCAGTAACTGCCCTAATGGCATCCTTGGTTATCTTAAATGGCCTCATCAACCATATAAAGTTATCATGCATTCTACTTAGAACATACCAGACCCATTCATCTTCTGCAAAATAGGGGAAATGAATGCACTAACTAAAATGTTTATCCTTGATGACCTTGTATTGGGGTTTGAGATCAAATGAGTCATCTATCAGTTCCTTGTGGTAAATATCCATTAGTTTGGAGTCTCTGAATTCCTCAATGTTTGCATGAACATATGTCCTAACATCTTCAATATGCAAAACCCCATGCAGAATGCTAGAAAATGCGCCTAAGGGATCCATTTCTAAAGATTTGTAGGGATGTTTCTTAAATTTAGGGCACGGCCTATCAGTAATCTTCACAACATTCAAAGTAGACATCTTAAAGATTTAGAGAGAGTTTGATCAAGAGCAAAAAATACCTTTTTACATTTCTAGGTTTCAGGAATGAGCTCGATCAGATTGTTGGAAGAGTTGACTTTTGTGGTTAATCTTTGAGAGACTTGAGACAATTTGTTTGTAGAGCTCTTTTTCTTCTTCTTCTCGAATGCAAATGTACAAATGTCGAGCAAATGAACCCTTTTATTTTTGAGCAAACCTTAATTCCACATTGCAATAAATGCACAACTTAAGTCATTCTGGTTGCCATGTTCTTCTTAATCTGAGATAGATCTTTTTTGGATCACTGAGATACACCTGGAGTTATTCTTGGTGAATAATGCCAATCTATTTTCCTTTCCATAATCATTTGATCTATCCGCAGATCAAGATTGCTCAATTTTGAATCAAGCCTGATCTAATTGAGAGAAATCTACTTTTTCTGGATGACAGTCAAACCGGATCTATTTTGGAAGATTAGACTCTTCAAACCTTCTTGCGGATCTTTCATATCTTTACCAAACCTACTTTAGATGTTTCTCTAAGAACCCTTTAATCCGCAACTTCCCATGTGCCAATTTCAGGCACCAATTGACTGGCTGGGGGAATTGGTTTTTCTTAATGACTCCCCCTGAGCCAGAGATCATCTATTCAATTTTTGGAAGGATTATCAGCACCAGATTCTGGTGCAGATCCATCCCCAACATTCTCTATGCTTCTCTTCACCCAAATCTTATTCATCTCCCTTTGAATTTCATCCACGTTCACTTTTCCTTTTCCTTTGTCTTGGTTATGATTATGCTGTTCCGGACCCCTTTTGTCTTGATTCTTACTTCTACAGAATTTGGCAATATGACCGAATCTATTGCAATTGTAGCAAACAATATTTCTTTGCATATTTGACTAATATCCTCTTGATCTACATTGATTAGTCAAATGTCCCATTCTATTGCATGCAAAGCATCTACCATTGAATGAATTGTTCATTTGCATGTTTCTACACTCATGGGATTTGTGACCATACCTTTTGCAATTGAAGCACTATCCAGAGAAGGATGTATTAGTCTGATTCATTCTTCTTCTACACTGATTTGCTTTATGACCAAAGTTGTTGCAATTGTGGCAGTATACATTGAAAGATGGATATCTTTGAGCATTTGGTTGCCTTACCGGAGATCTTCTAGGCCTGTTTCTTGGATTTTCTGATCTGGAGTTCTTCTGACCGGATCTGGAGCTTTCACCTTTTTCATACCCCAAGCCTTGCTTGTCATCTACCCTCTTTTGGCTTTGAAGAAGAACTTCAAGTTGAGCAGAGCTTATCTTGAATTTTTCTTTGTATTCATTTCTTGTTTGAAGATCCCTTTTAAGAGTGTCAATCTGATTCTCAAGTTGATCTTCATTATCTCTTTCTTCTTCAAGGTCATATTCCAGATGTCTGATTATTCTATCCATTTTATGGCAGTCTTCTGATTTCTCCTTGAGAGATTGTCTTAGATCATCTTCAATTTTTCTTTTCTCTTCAATTTCTTGGGTGAATTTTATAACTCCTGATTCCATTTCATGTCTTACCATAATGACCTCTTTTGAGAACTTTTCACATAGCTTGGTCTTCTCCTTTAGGTCTTCATTTGTATCATTTGCTTCACCTTGACTTGCCAGTTGCTGAAGAAGATCCTTTCTCTTTTTCATAGAGATACTCAATTTCCCTTTTAGTTCATTTATGAAGTCATCATCCTGTTTGAGTCTTTCCTTCAATTCATTGACTTTAGAGTTAGATTGCTCAAGATCATCTAGGGTAGACTGAAGTTGTTCCCTCATACCATACACATCAATTTGAATTCCCAGATCTTCCTCAAGCTGTTAGGCTCTATTTGGAGGAACTTGGCACTAATACCAATTGTTGATAACTGAGAGGGGGGGTGAATCAGTTATCTTAATTACTTCAACTTCATTAACTATTAATGCAGCATCAAATCATATAAGCAATCATAACCATGAAACAGAAATAACATCAGTACACATGACACAATGATTTTGACGTGGAAAACCCTATTAAGGGAAAAACCACGGGGTGATTAACCCAAGATTGTATTCTCTGTTAGAAGAATAAGATAGTACAAAATGGCACTTGCCAATTAGGGCTCACTGCCCGAGCACACTGCTCACAAGAGGCTCATTGCCTACAAGAAGCATCCACACATGCTGAGGTTCAGTTCTGGTTAGGCTCAATACATTGATCTACTGCACTTCATTCTTCCTCTTCTTTGTTGCTGCTGTCTTGTCACATTATGGACCTGTCTTACTGCCTTCACACTACTCTTCTACTTTTCTTCACACTTCCCAACACACAACACACCCCTTCACATCCAAATCCATCTGATATATATATCCGCACCAATGATTTCAACACCTTTCTAGTCGGCATCCAGAATAGTCAATATTTTCCTAAACTTTGATTTGTCGGCTGAATCCTTGCTTACCAAGTGATGCGTATCAAGGAGATACTTATAGAAGTCATCAATCATGTCAGCCAATCATGAGTGATACCTTAGGAAGCTTGATCACCATCAATAACTGATCTGGATTAAGGTCTGATGCTCTACCGGTCAGTTCTTCCTCTGTCAACTCTACCAAATAGGAACCCAACACTTAGGTGCTCATATCTCTTTACTCTTCCATCACCGAAGGCTCAATCCCTGGAATGTATCAGTCAAGGTACACCTCTTGACTTCCCCAAGTCCGCACTTTACTAAGATACTTTCTCTAAGAGATCCAGACCAGACTGTCGGACCTTGCCACATGCTATGTTCTTGCTTATCAGACCATAACACTCTTGAATCTGACTTCCGATATAGGCACACCATGTCCTGCAGATGGGTGGGATGAACTTTGTTGCCATCAATGACAATAATCATGAAGCGACATAGTGTCTCTTGCCAACAGAAATATCCTCATTTTATACTTTATGTTTTTTATTTTATCCTACATTTTACACAAGACTGCTCTTTAAGTACCCTTTTTAATTAATGTTCCCATAAAGCACAAGTTTAATATGTATGATGTAACTTGTTCGATGATTGTGTACTTAAATATTTGTTTTCAAAGTAATATATCATCTCTTGTCTTAGTGTGATATTTTCTATGCTTCTAATTTTGTTTAAGTGTAGTGTAATCACTTTAGTAGAATTCATTGATGGCCTGCAACTACTATGCCTCACTTCTTGCAGCCAAGGTTGTAGATCACCTGCAACTAAGACTAAAGCGAACCTATAGCCGAGATTGTAGTGCACCTATAGTAGAGTAATGAGTAAGGATAGTTGGCAAACCTCCACCTATCACCTGCACAAGGTGAAGTTTGTATGAGATTAAATGAGTCAACCAACTTGATCGTATCTTTCCCAACAAATTTCCTATTCTTCTTCTTTCAAGAATATGCAATTCAATGATGTACAAGACCCTAACATGAAAGTAACTCTTACCTATCCAAGTATTAGTTTCCCAGTTTTGCTAATGCTTTCCAAATAAAGCATCCACTCTCCACATATTTGGAGTTGTGGAGATGCATGATTAGTAATATATATGTTAGACAGAATCTAATAAAAAATCTAGTGAAGGCATTTTAATAGATTGAGTACCTTTTGTGATCAATAGAGAATACTTTTGTTTTCTCCATTCCAACATATTGTCTTAAGCAATTTTGATTTAATTTTAGTCCAGTAAAGTGAAAGAGTTGAAGCTCAATTTTATCCAAGCAAGGGCCCACTTGTGGCGGACTAAAGCTAAATCTCTGTCCTAGTTAGTTTTGATTCATTCATAATTTCAGTAAAATTTCTATTATAAGATTTTTGCTTGCAACCATTAACTTGCACATTCATAAGTGTTAACTTTCAACCTAGTTTAGAGTATTTCCAACTTTAGGATAAGTTTTCTTTGTGTGTTAGGTGTTTCCTTTCCTATACACAATGCTAGGACCTCAACCTCCATAGAATCAAAAGCCATACATATAGTATAGACATCATGTCAAGAAAAATGCCTCTAGGTTGACAAGTAAATGAAGCACAACATGAACTAAGTGGTTTCCTGATCATTGGATAGCTTATCAATTGAGTTGTGTGTAGGTTCTAACTATACTAGGTTTAATCAGGAATTGTTAGGAGCTCAACAGTCTTACCTATACTTTTATTGACTGGATCATTATACACAAATTCAACTTGTGGAATTACCAAATCCTATTGCTTAGGTTTGTCACCAACCAAGCACCTTAACAAATTTTCTAAGCTCCAATTAACAACTTCAGTCTATCCATTTGTTTGAGGATGATATGTATAACTAAATTTTAAATCTGTACCTAATTTCTTCTAAAGTATCCTCCAAAAATGTCCTATAATTTAGTGTCATGGTTAGAAACTATACTTTTCAGTAAACCATGCAACCTAATAACCTCCATGAAGAATAAATTTGCAACATGCATGGAATCATTGATCTTTTGTAATCTATAAAATGAGCCATCTTCGAGAATGTATTAACAACCACAAAGATAGAGTCCTTACCTCTCTATGTCCTTGGTAGCCCAAGCACAAAATCCATACTTATGTCATCCCATGATTTCTCTAGTATGGGTAATGGCTGATATAGCCCTATGTTTTGACTCCCTCCTTTGGCATATTGACAAACATGACATCCTTGCATAATGTTTTTGACTTTTGTCCTCATCTTCAACCAATAATACCTTTCATTAAGTTGTGCCATAGTGTTATCAACTCAAAAATTTCTAGCTAATCTACAACAATGCTTTTCTCTTATTAGCTTCTCCCTCATTGATCCTTGAGGTATTCATAGCTATTGTCTTTTGAATAATAGTCCATCCTATATAAAGTAATCCAACCATGGTGTCCTATCCATACTAGTAGGCTCCATACACATTGTCCAGACATCCTTGAAGTATAAATCATCCTTGCATAACACCTTCATGGCATCAAACCCAACTACTTCATCCCTCATTTTAGTCAATAAAGTTGCTCTTCTACTCAAAGAATATATTACCTTGTTTGAACTTCCACTTTGATGCTTGTGAAAAAATGTACCCTTGTAGGAATTCCACCCATGTCATGTGTCACTAATTGAGCTTGGTTTGGCTAGTAATAAATTGAAAAGCATGGTGATCCATGTAAAGCACAAATTCCTTAGGAAGTGGATAATGTTTTCATTTCATCAAGTCCTACACTATGGCATAAAACTCTTGATCATAAACAAAATACCTCTTCTTCGCATTATTAAACTTTTCACTAAAATAAGCTATGGGTCTTCCCTCTTGGCTAAGAAGTGCTCCTATGATTATCCCACTAGCATCAAAATCCACTTGAAACACTTTTCTAAATTTAAGTAAGGCTAACACCAATTCTTCAATGACCTTCTTCAAGAGCTCAAAAATCTTATCTATTTCTGCTCTCCACTTAAACTTCTTTCTATCCCCCCTTATATTTTCAGTGATGGGTGCACATATCCCACTGAAATTTTGAATAAACCTATGGTAGAAGTTGGCTAGACCATGGAAACTTCAAACCTCATGCACATTTCTAGGTGTTGGCCATTCTATTATTACACACACCTTCTCTGGATCCATTTGCAACCCCTTAGGTGAGATGACATACCCCAAATAGACAATTTTCTCCTTCATAAAATTGTATTTCTTTATATTAACCATCAACTTCTCCTCCTTGAGATTTTGTAAGACTTGCCTAATATGTAGTAAATGTTCCTCTCTAATGTTGCTAAAAATCATAATATCATCAAGGTAAACAATTACAAATTTGCCTAAAAATGGTCTCAACACTTCGTTCATCAACTAGATAAACGTGCTAGGTGCATTGGTCAATTCAAAGGACATTACTAACCACTCAAGCAACCTCTCCTTGGTGTTAAAAGTAGTCTTCCCCTCACCATCCTCTCTTATCCTAATTTGGTGATATCCACTTTTTAAATCAAATTTATTAAAATATTTAGCCTTCCCCAAGAAGTGCATGAGATCATCCATTTTGGGTAAAGGGAATTGATAATTTGATAGTTATTTTGTGAATGGCTCTTGAGTTGATGCACATCCTCCATTCACCAGCCTTTTTCAATGCTAACACAACTAGTACCGTGCATGGGCTAAGGATTTCTCTAATCAATCTTCTTTCCAATAGCTCCTGCAAGTTTCTTTGTCCACCTCTTCATTTTTTGCAAGCATCAATCTATAAGCATCCTTGTTACGTAAACTTGCCCCTGAAATCAAATCAATATGATGGCTAATGCTCCTCACAAGTGGTAGACCATCGGGTGACTCCTTGGATAATACTTCATCAAATTCTTCAAGTAGCTCATTCACTTCCAAAGGTATATCACTACTATCAACAACTATCCTGCACCTTAGGAACTATTACAAAACATAATTTTTCATGCTTAAACTACTTTAACAGCTATTTTCTAGCCACTAGTAGTGTCTTTGGACTATTTTCCACCTCTTCTTCTGTAGTTATTAATGATGTAAGAGTATGCTTTTGACCATTTTTCTCCAAAGTGTAAGTGTCAAATGCTCTCCCATCATGGATTTCCTTCCTATTGAATTGCCATGGTCTTCCTAAGAGTAGATGACACACATCCATAGGTATGATATCATACCACACCTCATCCTCATAAGTGCCTATTCAAAAATTCACTAGGCATTATTGGTCAACCAAGATTTGGTGCATTTTTTGTAGCCATGACACCTTATAGGGAGTAGGGTGATCTATCATTTTCAATCCTAGTTTCTCTACCATTTTAGTTGAGACTAAATTGTCAGTGTTCTCACTATCTATTATAACCTTGCAACATTTTCCACCTACTTTACACACCATTCTAAACAAAATTCTCCTTTGGATAGGTTCATTTTCTCTTTTTACTCGTTTCAACAATATCATTTTCATCATAAGTGCTTCCCCCTTTTCAAGCTCATCTAGTTGACTAATAGATCCTATGGATTTTGTATCACCTTTGATTGCATGTGCACTTGCAGCCTCTATTCTCCTTGATCCTTCTGATCTAAATTGTGGGCATTCATAAAACCTATGGCCTAGCTATCCACATGTGAAATAGGTAGCTTGAAAATATTTGCCTCAACCCCTTCCAAATCCACCTCTATCTCTCATAGATTATGGTCTTCTTCTTGTTTCATTGTTATCCTTTTGACTATTTGAAGGGATGGCATCTTTGTCATAGTTGTAGTTTCTTTGTTGTTGTCCTTTACCTCTTCTAAATCCACCTCTACCTTTGGCTACTCCTTGTTGTTTTCTATATAATTTTTTCTCTTCCTTCAGAGCATATTGATATGCCTCTTCCATAGTTCGTAGTCTCACCATGCTTAGATCGTCTTGAGTATTCACCCTTAGTCTATTAACATATCGAGCCACATTTTCATGGTCTAATTCATTATGCCCTAATTTGATTGAAATTTTGTAAAACTCCTTCATATAGGCCTTCACACTTGACTCTCTTTGTCGTAAATTCTACAATTTCTTGAGCAGGTCAAGTTGATAATCACCAAGTAGAAATTTGGCTTTCATCTTTCTCACCATTCAATCCCATTGAGTGATCTTATCACTGTCATTTCTCCTTCTCTCAACATACACCTCCTTCCACCAAAGTGTTGTATGACCTTTTAGTTTTGTTTGGGCAACCTTTACTCTTTTAGGGTCCTCCACTTCAGCATATTCAAAGTATTCCTCCATTTTTGTTATCCAATCTATTAACTCATTAGGTTTCAAACTCCCCAAGAATCTTGGTAGCTCCATCCTCAACCCTTTTCTCAATGTTGAAGATAGCCCTTATGAACCTTCTTTCTCTTGCATCCATAGATGTGTCTACATTTTCACCTTCTTGTCCCACTATATATACTCCTTCACTTTCACTATTAGCATCTTCATGTGCCCTACCTCTTCTATCACCTTCTATTGCATTTACCCTTGCTTACACTCCACTTAGGTCCTCCATTACCTTATCTAGCCTTTCTACAACATCTACTATTACATCAACCTCTACCATTCTTCTCCTTGGTGGCACCCTACTACCCTAAATCTCCTTCTTTTCTTCTTAAAATACTTCTTCTAGTTACAATTTATCCCTTGCTATAGGGACACCCACCCACAACCACTACCTATAGGGCTTCTTCCAACTCTAAGCCAAAGCCACTATCTTCTTTCCTAGAGTTGTAACTAGGTTCTAATACCACGTTGATGGCACCACCACAACTTTTGGTGCCAAAACCAAACCAAACCCTAAGCTAGCAGGTGAAGGAGGGAGGTTGTGTTGTTGCAAGCAACTCACACAACCTCTATATAAATCTAAAACTTCTCTTGTCATAAGTGGAGTCCTTTGCTGTGGGTAAATAAATCCTTTGTTGCGAGTAAGGAAATAAACACACACATATATAGCAACACAAAACTAACCATAAAACAAATTAAGTGTGCACACAGGAGGTGACCAATTTCTAAAACAAGCAAATCCACATAAATCTAACCAAATCAAATGATGAACACACACACAGGAAGGAGAAGTTCTAAAATGAGTTATTTTGTTTCATTGATTAAAGATTATCCTTCATTTCCATACATTCAACCTCACTTCACAAAGTTGGGTAGAAACTAGACTCCCCCTCTTTTTGTGTCTAAAAACTTGTACCAAAAGCACATCTCCTCTATTATTTTCCTTGTTGCTTGAATTGCAACCTATGCATCTCTACTTCTCCCCTTGTTCTTCTCTTGTTTGCATGTGTTACTCTCTTCCTGGCTACAACTCTCTTCTTCTTCCAATCTTTCCTCTTCTCTTTTTTTTGCCCTCATTTTTTTCTCTCAATGAATCCCCAAAAATCTTGAAGCTTCCACAAAATCCTACCTAAAAGATATCAGCACCCAAAAATGTTGTCAAAAATGTCCAACATCTTTATTTTTAATTCAAAATTCCCACTTAAATCTCTTGCTCCACCATTTCCACGATGTTGTTCATTAAATGCATCAGGATTAGGGGAAACAAATCATTTCACATTGAATGGTTAGAGAAAAAATAAATAAACCTTTTTTTACGGGAGTACAAGCCTTAGGTTGAACCTCTTCGGCTAAGAGCCAAGGACTATTGGGGTATCCATTCCGCCAAATTCACCTGGGGCACGATCCCGGCCTCATCCCTTATGGTGTTAGGAGCCTTGCACTCAACAAAACTTGATCCCTGGTGGGCTCATTCAAAATCTTTCAACTTCACCAATGGACCAAGGACCCTTTCACCAAAAAATTAAACTTAAAACAAAATGAAAAAAAAATGGCGCTGATATGGACTATCGTGATGCCCCCTCAGTATTTGTCCTCTTTCAAATAGCAATTTTACACCTCATTCACAACAAAAAGTGGTAAATATTTGTCCTCTTTTTATTGACCAAAATTGACCTTTGACTATTGAAGTGGATAATATTTAAGAACAACAGCTTGAGTGTTGGTAAAATGACATTACAATAACCTACAACTTAGTCCAAAGTGTTTTGTCTTTAGCCGTGGATCTTTGGCTGTTACTGTGAGAGTCGTCCAATATGTGTTGTGTTTGGTGGGATTTATAGTGAAGAGTGGAGGGTGACATAGCAATGTTCTATTGGTCATAGCCTTGTAGGGGGTTGAACTATGCAATATTATGTGCCTCGCCGATGGGCCATTAGGTCCATGTTGGTAGATTAAGTGTGCCTAGTAATTAGTATATGTGCTCTTAGCTTATGTTTTCAAAGATGCCACGCCGATGTTTGGAAGGTCAAGTTGTCAATGGCGGATGAGGTGGCTAGTGATGAATGAATTGAAAGGTGCCCCACGATATGATAGTGATGAAGGTGGTGGGATCGTTCATCGTACTCAACATATTCCTTATGTTGATGGATTTCTTGGGAAGGGCGACATGTTTCTTCCTCAAGTGGAATGATTAAACAGCTAAAGGTTGGGAATACGTTATATGCTTTCATCGTGAAAGTTTTAATTATATTTCCAAAGGCTGCTTAGCAATGTGAAGGAAGCTATGTGCTCATTTCCTATTGGAAATAGATAAATGGCATTACAAAATGTGCACAACTTTGTCAACTATGTCAGAAGTTCAGCCATCAATCTAAAGAAATTGTTGATCTACGGCGGAAGTTCAAAGGTTTGATGCCAATGCCAATAGAGAAAAGGTAAGATATAAGTGCAACCTTGGAATATTTAAAAGAAAAGCACCATGCTGTAGAGGGTTGTGCTACCAAGGAACACCATAGAAGGCAAGCAAGATAGTGGTGGAGGAATTTGAATGGCTCCTATAGCACCCAGAAAGAGATAAGGGGAATTTGCAGTCTGATCATGGCACGACAATGATTCATCACGGGCAAATCAAAATATTTTGAGCTATATGCTGTGTGTTGTGCATAGAGATGTTGTTGGGGGAATGATGATGAAGTGATTGTACCTATGTCATTTGTAGTTAGCAATGTAGAAACAAGCATTCAAACGTCATTGATTGAGCTACTAGGATTTAAAATTGCTTGTGCTCCAACCCAGGGGAATTGAATATAACATTTAATGGAGGACTAACTCTATAATTTAAGTTCAATACTAACAAAATGCATTATTTTCTTAGTGGTTTAGCTCTATCTTTGACATTTGAATTGCACCATGAATTATACATTTCACAAACATGCAATATATTGGTTATATAATGAATAATATTTTTGTGCAAATTTTATAGTTTAGAGTTATTATAGTAGTTTTATATTCTAATTGTTGTCAATTTTTTGTTGTCTTTCTTTTGGTCATTTTGTTTTGTTTATGGCAAAGTTTCCCATTAATATTTTGAAAAATCATTAAAACCTACTATTATCCAAATCATGAGATTGTTCTTTGTTTTTTTGTTGTAATCTCATGTTTAAACCCCACACCCTTTATGTTTTTTCACCTTCTTCAATTTTAGTTTGATGTACTTCAGTTTAAAACCCATATCCACTTTTGAATTTTGGTTGGAAGCCATGTGTCACCATTGGGTGAAACAACCTTAGTAGATAGCCTAGGGCTTACCCCATGTGTTTGATCCTTATCCCTTGATTTTGGTATTATTTTTTTGTGTTGTTGGATTATGTCGTTGCTAAACTAGTCTTACCTTGTGCACTTTTTGTTATGTTTGTGAATTGATTGATGTTTATTAGTCTCTAGGATAATAAGTCATTTTATCATAATGTGAGGTTGACCACCAACTTGTTAACCACACCATGGACACAAGTTTAGTGATTCTCCCAATACCCTACTAATGTCCTAATAACCTTGTTTCTATAGTGCTATGTAAATTGGGCTACATTTCATATCTTTATTCACCTTGACCCAATGAGAGAGAACCATCCTATACCTTTCCCCTCGCCTAACATCTAACAAAGTATAGTGTTTACAATACAAGGCTTTGAATGGTTTCATCAGTTGTGAAATAATAAAATGATTAAGTTGAATTATTTTCAATATAAACACTGAACAAAGCAAAGTGGGGATACATGTGTCATGTATAGGTGAAATAATAAAACAAGACAACGTGCAACTTATCTCAAACGCTAAAACCCCACCATCTAATCTTGATGACTTTTGTCAGGCCATAGATTTAAGATATGTGCTAATGTTGCCTTATATTGAATGCATTCGCATACGTTCCTACATTGCTCTTTACTAAAAAAGAAAACTTGGTGTGTTTTAATCACATTTGTCAAAGAGATTGAAAAAAGGGAAATTTGGTGTGTTTTAATCACATTTGTCAAAGAGATTAAAAGATGAACGTGATATGGAGTTGAAATACAATGAGCCGGTGTGATATTTGTATGCATACTTGGAATAGTTGACCAAGATGAGTTTTATATTAGCACCCACATTAGGTATTAATTGAGGGAGACAGTATTTGCAAACACGTCACCACTAGGGTTAAACATTGTTAAATTCCTACAAATTATATCAAGCATTGAAGCCTTGTCCATCAATCTAACATGGTTTTTCAAGACCAATTATTCTTGATGAATTGCTAAAGTAACTTTGCCGCAATAAACATGACGAGCTTGGGTAATATACAAAAATGTTTGTGGCTATGAGTCCATGTGTCAAGAATTTTGAAGAGATTTTGAATGCACACTCACCCATGGTTATGATTTTTAAAATACAAGCTTTGACTTGTGTATAGAACTATGAAGTTAAGTGATAATGCAGACTATAACATGGGTCTAAATATTGTATGTGATCGAGTTGCATTATAAAACTATGATACAATGAGCCACGCTAAAGAATTTAGCTAGCCTCTCTATGTCCCTACCAATGGTTTGATGGCCTTATATGCACACTGTCACGTAAATTAGGTCACGTGTCATAGTTTTATGTCTTAGTCCAATAGGCGAGTGAACCACTCTTCACTGCATGTCTCAACCGATGTCTTAGCACTATAGATCTAAAATAGAATAAATCTTGACGATTATTTAGGTGCTTGATGCTTAACAAAGTGAATGGTTACAATACAAGCCTTCGAATTATTTCATAGTATCAAATGCTTGCAGTCAATGTATTAAATGAGGTAGAGTGGTGAGCCCATAGAAAAAGTCTAACAAGGCAACAAGACTTATCAGGGAATGTGTCAAACAAAATAGTCTTATTATGCCTTGAAATACTTATTTTCTTTTGACAAGTGTAGAGGAAAATCGAGGTCAAATGACAATGCAAGAAAACTATTTCTTAAGTATTTCTTCATAAAAATGAACATCTTAATCTACTCAAACATTAGAATAGAAACTAATAATCAAAATCTATTCAAGAGAAACTACATAATTATTCACTTTTTAAAAACTAGAATGTAATAGTACCCTGCCTATTGGCATGAACTAATAAAATATCAACAAGTAACATATTCTAGTGTTAAGCTTGACTCCTACCTTGATATGTATCCATCTCCATTTCTCTCCCATTTTCACTTATTACCATATATTTGTTACCTATACATTCCTATTGGATCCCCAATCACATGTATTCCCATACATTCACCTCTCACTTCAAGATTACCTATCCCTTTAGTTCATTTATTAGCAATGTGGGATCAACTTGATTCAATCTCAAGAGAAGTATCAGAATGATTCCTAAATCCCAAGACTTCAAATTTAAATTCCAACTTTCATGCTCCCTACTAGTAGACATTATGAGCCAACTTACAACATGTGTTGTGAGACATGTTGATATGTCATAGTATTTAAGAGTGTTAGGAAACATGCCTCAACCTTGCACCCTAGTCTTAAGAACAAGAAAATGCATTTTAGGGCTCTAGAGGTTGATTTTGGCCCCCAGAAACATCAAAACAAGCCATAAGTACTAGAGCAATCTAGTTATAACAACATCAATCTCTTCGATATCTTTAATTTTAAAAAATTGGGCTTAATCAACTTCCCATGGCCTCTAGAAGTTGGGCCTCCCACATTGGAAGTATAAGAGCATCTATGATGCATAAGAGAGTTAAGTGGGAGTTACACTTGTTGACCAACTTATAATGCATGTTATGACATGTCTCATAAGGCATATTTGAATGGAGAAAATGGAGTCAAAATGGAGCACCCAATTTGGTGAGTGGATTATGATGAGCTTATGATAGGTGTAAGAAATATGTTATTTTTAGCTTGTGGACTCATCTTGGGATTTGGGTGTTGCATTTTGACTAGGGATTTGGGCATCACATTTTGGATGGGTTTAGCTCATGGTTTCCTAATTCCTATTTAATGGTTTCATGTATTTCTTCTCCTATTTATTGGGTGCTTGAGATGGAGGTTTCATAGTGAGTTTTGTAGGTATTTTTATGCTGTCAAAATTACTCTAGATCTCTTGTTGATGATACTCTTGTAAAGGCTTAGACTTTGCAAGTGTATTGTAACCATTTTATTATTGAATAGTATATTGAGTTACATTGGAGTGTGGTGTTTTCTCCTAAAAGGGTTTTCCCCATAGAAATCATTGTGTTATGGTATAGTGTTTTTGTGTTTATTTCCTTGTAACTCTACGATAAATTTAATTTTTGCATATACATCATCTCATATATTAGTGTAGGAAGCATATTCCACACCTCTACTTCCTTTCATTTGGTATCAAAGCTTGATTGTTTTGGGTCATAGGTGTTAGGGATAAGTTTTTTTGTTCTAATAATTGGTTTGAGTGTGAGATTATGTAGAAGGAGATCTTGTTGTAGGAAAATGGCAAGCACATCAAGGATAGAGATGAAGAGGTTCACCAGCACTAAGTTTTAGTTGTGGAAGCTCAAGATGGTGGATATGCTTGTAGATAGAGAACTATGGGCTTTTGTATCCAAATCCAAGCCCGCTACAATGGCACAAACTGTCTAGGATCTATTGGATAGAAAGGTGAAGGCCCTCATTAGGCTCTACTTGGAAGATTCTTTTTGGTTTAATGTACATGAAAAAACCACCACACAATATATCTGGAAGAAGCTAGGAGACATGTACTAGGTTGAATCCCTAGTTAACAAACTTTTCTTGAGAAAGAAGTTGTACACCTTGAGAATAGACGATGGTGGTTCTCTAGCCAAGAAATTGATTTCATTCAATATGATTGTGACCCAATTGCACTTTTTTGAAGTGAAAATGGAGGAGGAGGATCATTGCATGACACTACTATGCTCTTTTCTAGACTCACAAGATCACTTAGTGATGGTAATTGGGAGCACTACCTCAAAAATCAAAATGAATGAGGTAGTGATTTCTTTACTCTTAGAGGAGATGTGGTGGAAAGATTTTGAATCTACTAAGGAGGACCTAGTTTTTAATGGAATCCTAAAGGAGAAAGAAATGAAGAAGGATAAAAAGAAAGAAAAGTCTAGATCCAAATGTCATGGGAGATCCAAATCTCCTAGAAAGTTCAAGGCTAAGTGTTGGGACTATAGTAAGATTGGGCACTTCCATAAAGATTGTAAAGAGGAGAAAAAGAAAAAATTATTTAGATGATGATTTTGAAAAGTCTTCTCAATATGATGTAAATTTCTTTGTTGTGGCCTTGGCAACTCATGCATTGGAAGGTGCATAGTTGATAGACTCTAGGGCTTCCTTCTATATGACCTCCCATTGGGGGTGGTTTTCAAAGTACAAGGAATATTATGGTGGGAAGGCATACCTCGGTGTTGATTCTCATTCAAGAATAGTTGGTTATGGTAGAGTATGGATTTGATTCCCTAATGTATGAGTGAAGGAGATCAAAGGTGTGCTACACATCCCTAGTTTTACACAAAATCTAGATTATCAATTAGCAAAATCAATGATTTAGATGTGTAGGTTCTTTTATTTAGTGGATTATGTAAGATGGTGTGATAAGTTATAGTTCTCGCTAAGGTTGTTTGTGTGGGCACTTTGTTTCAACTAGATGGATACACTATCTAGTGTAATAGTTCTTTTGTTCATGTTGTGAAGAGATCTAGAAAATCTACATATTCACCATCAGAACCAACAACAAAGAGGAGTGTTGTGTCTACTTCTAATAGTCATACTTTTTGGGTACCTAAGTGAGCTCTACCTTTAGTGAATGAGTTATCTATATAGAAAATAATGTTATGGCACCAAAGAATGGGCCATATAAGTGAGAGGGTCTAAGGACCCTAAAAAATAAAAATATTGTTGAGGGGATAAATAATTGTACTCTTGAATTTGATTTCTATGAACATTGTGTTTATGGAAAATAAAACCACATTCAATTTTATTCTAGTTCTCATTAATCTTCAAGGGTATTTGTTGGAAAGATTGGGCATAAATCAAAGATTTGGGCCTAAGTTTCTTGAAATGTTGTATTTATACCCTGGTGTTGAGGATAAGAAGAGGATTAGAGCATATGCGATGGATTATAGATGGTTGTGATATGAAATAATATATAGAATTAATAAAATGCATCAACTAACATACACACATGCATTATAGCACATCATATATAACCCAAATTAGTTCTTAGTATATTGTATTCACCGTGTATATGTTTGTTACAACATCAAATTATACCACAAACCCATTCTATTACATCATCTTCTGCATATACATGTACATATATATACCTTATTTTTATCTATCTCTACACATATTTCTATATATCTCCTTCTGATCCCTTTGTGTGTGTGTGTGTATATATATATATATATATATATATATATATATATATATATATATATATATATATATATATATATATATATATATATATCTATATCTATATCTTCCATCTCTTATATCTAATATTACATTTACAAAGCCAATGCTTATACCCAGGTATAAGTATCCAAAGAGTGTCTACTTGTATAAATTGTGTCCTTTGGGTCTATTGATGCCACACTCCTTTTGCAGTGGATGAAACCTAGCACCAAGTCAACTCTATCTTGCCAACATTATCTCTCCTTTGAAATGATGTCTTGTCATCAAGACATCCTTGCTCTGTCCAAAAAAAGTTTTAAAATTGTGTACTTAAAAACTTATGATAAAATTATTTTTCAAGGCAAAATATGTTTATAAATTCCATTCAACTAGGTGTATGTACTCTCCCATTATGTGATTTCTTGTTGTAGCAACAATATTTGTCCAATGATATTGAGTAGGGTCTACCCTCCATCTTCCAAGGTATCTAGTGTTGGAAAGCGGTTGACATTGCACCAAAAGATCGACCTATTAATGCATGATACAACCACAAGAGTAAATGAATCCACGAGAGGTGATTAAGCCTTGTCACGATCCCAAGCACTACGCTGCACAACACAAGAAGACCAAGGGTGTACACCTTGCAACAATCCCCCCCAGCGCAAGCGAGGGGTTCAAACCCATGACCCAGGCTCTGATACCGATTGTTGGAAAGACGGTTGTCGTTACACCAAAAGATTGACCTATTAATGTCTGATACAACCACCAAAGTTAATGAATCCATAGGAAGCACAATTAAGCCTTGTCGCAAACCCAAGCACTGTATTGCACAGCACAAGAAGACCAAGGGCGCACACCTTGCAACATCTAGTATCTAAATTGTCATTGTAACCTTATTGGCTTCTATTAGGGTAAGTGCATGGAAATGGTCTACAAAAAAGTGGCCAAATCAAAAAAATTGAAGAAAACATGAGCGTGTTATGTAAAATTTTACATAATGCACTCACATTATGGCTTGGTAATTACCAATCCATAACACAAGCGCATTATATAGTGTTTAAAAAAATACATTTAAAATATAGACTTGTGTGTATATTTTTTTCAATTTACATAGATGCATGTATATACGTGTATATGTATATATGTGTGTGTATATACATATATGTGTGTATATGTATATATGTGTATATATGGAGTATGTGGATATAATGCACTTGTATTTTATAACATGAGTGCATTTTATAAACTGTTCAAAAAATATATATAATAAAAAAAACAAGAGTTCTAGAGTTAGAGAGAGAGAGGGGGGGATAGAGATAGTGAATGGGAGAGATAGAGATAGAGAAAGGTAGAGATAGAGATAGATAAAGGTAGATATAGAGAGGAAGAGGGTGAGGATGAGATATAGAGACAAGGAGAGATAGATAGAAAGAGAGAGGGAGAGATGGAGAGGAAGAGGGAGAGATATATAAATATCTATAGAGGGACATAGAAAGAGATAGAGGGAGGGAGAAAGACATAAAATCGTGAGAGAGAGAGAGAGAGAGAGAGAGAGAGGAGAGAGAGA
The DNA here is from genome assembly GCA_027924645.1 of Cunninghamia lanceolata. Lineage (NCBI taxonomy): Eukaryota > Viridiplantae > Streptophyta > Pinopsida > Cupressales > Cupressaceae > Cunninghamia > Cunninghamia lanceolata. The sequence goes on from BSBN01001035.1 coordinate 2,809,867, forward strand.
GAGAGAGAGAGAGAGAGAGAGAGAGAGAGAGAGAGAGAGAGAGAGAGAGAGAGAGAGAGAGAGAGATGTTTAACTATAATATAAACCATACAAGACATGTTAAAAACATATATCCTATGGTGTTTAAACAAGTTAAAGTGTTACAAATTCTTTTAGTTTAGTTATAGAAGACTCTTGGATCATATTTGACATTGTATTGCTACTATTGTTCATTTATACCTCCACGAGAGGTTTTTTAAAATAATTAATGAGATCTTCCCTAGTATTTTCTTATTAAGTTGGGAATTGTTCTTGTACATTACTTCAACCTATGACTTGTAAATGAGTTTTAGTGTGATTAGAAAAGTTTGAGAGCAACTCCAAGGCTTGTATGGTGTTTGGAAATTTTTGGTTGTACAAGTTAAGTACACGAACTCCTCTAGAAGGTATTAAAACATTGTAACAACTTATGAGCAAGTGGCTTAAGAAGAAGATTCTTCACTCTTTTAGAGTGCTCTCCCATTTTGGGTTTCTCCAAGTTATGCTTTTGTCTTATTCATTATTATGTGTGTTCTATGCCCTCTACATGTTGACACATTCTTTCATTTTGAAGTGCTCTTATCCACAACAAAATTTATACATAGGGACTATCTTTCCATAACTCTTCACACAATAAATTCATCAATTAATGTTCTTTAAGGTTTAATATGTCTCAATTAATGAATTTATAGTGGACTATCCACAATAACTATGGATAATATTTGTATCAAAGAAAATTTTCTTGAATTTTGTGTTTGTTTGTTTGTACATGATTAGTTTTGTAGAATTATACTTGTTACTAAATAATACAAGTGGGAAAGTAGACTTTTCTCCTTTACAACAAGAGACATAGTCTAGAGATTGGATAGAAATACTAAGAATCATAGCACATGATGATGCTATACCTCTTGATGGAGGAGAGGTTTAACAAGTTATAAGATGTTACAATAATTTCTATCTATGGGGAAGCTAAAAAGCAGTGAGACTCATGGAGAAAGTAGTGATGTCTCTTAGAAAAAAGTGTAATCCCACGGTGAGAAAATTATTTGATGAGAACATGTTTTCAATGTTGAGATTAATATAGAAAGCATGCCTTATGGAGGAAATGCAATATTTTCAATAAGATTGATCATTGGTTGTCATAACTTGAGGTATATTTAAGTATGCATAACATTAGTGAAGAACATAACATTTCCTTTGCTGGATAAGACTAAAAATTAATAATCTTATTTGGTTTGAAAGATATTCTCATTCTTTAATTTTAAGAAAATTAGCAACTATATGGTCATGGGATGAATCTTAGAAGCTAATAAAAAAATCAATTCTATCCTATGTCACAAATAAGATAGGTCTATTGATTGGTAATGTGATAATTAAAAACAAAGTCAAAGTGTGAAAGAGTGTACACTAGTGAGTTTTGTAGAAGAGTTATTCAAATGGGAAAGGATATATGTGAGAATATGATATCTTGATGAAGTATATATGTGGAATTCATATCCATCTGAGCAGACTCACATTGATCTCAAAAACGAATGAAATAGATAAGCCATCTTATCAAGCTCATTATTTCAAAATGGACAAGGAAAAGATCACATGCATTTCTTCATGAAGGGGAATACGATTTACAATTTTCAACTTAATCCTATAAGACGAGATGTCACAAGTTATTTGATCTATACAAATTATCGCAAATTTGACATAGTAACGACACTAAATAAATAACTAGAATAAAAAAATAATAAAACCATGAGAGAGAGGGAGATATAGAGAGGGGTTTTTTAATGCTTTAGTGCCAATGTTTAAGGTTTTGGGTTCACATTTCAGGAACTTAGATTTCAATATTAAGGAAGAGGAAGGTAAAGGGAGCGTGGGAGATGTAATGCCCCGCCAAGGAACCCTAGAGAATAGCTCAACTATGCTTAACCAAACAGGGATTTTTTTTTTATATTAACGAAGAACTATAAATCATATTTATTCAACATCTAATAAGCTCTATCCTCTAGGGATTCCATGACTGCATTACTAATAACTAATAACAAGATCTAACCGACATTATGAGTTACCTAACAACCAAAGTTCATTTAAATCTGATGGCATCACATGAATAAACACATACATTTCCATATTATATCATCATATTAGTAATCATCAAGATCCTGCATATAGTATTACAAGTACATATATAATTTCCTTTACAAGGAAGTACTCCATTAAATTGTTTACAATATCACTTTCCTATTTACATTGGAGTACATACATCAAGATGACATCACATGATTCAACTGATATACGGAATTAGAATATGAACATAAACATCTGTCTCCTCAGGCTAGAATAAGATCTGAAATCTAATATAAGAAGCTTAACCTTCTTGCTCATGAACAATAGCATGGAAAACCAATGGATAATAGCACAACCACCCGACCATGTGGAACCCTGAGGTCCACCCCCCCATGCTAGGAGATAACACTAGGTCCCATAAGAGGCAGATAGGTAGGAAGCAACAGACTAACATAATCACGGATAATACAGGACGAATGCAACACACAAGAGATGCATAGAGTTTACCTAACAAGGTACTAAACCCCATAATAAAGCTTCAGATCTTATTTATATACTCAGGAATAGTTGCGTTAGATGTTCATAGGATGAATAAAACTCATAAATGCACTTAAATTGTTTTCTATTACAACCTATATACTTCATAGGGCATTACAAATATCAAGATTACAAACATATATTGAACAAAATAAGCATAAAACTATACATCTAGGAATAACATAATATCACATGTCAAGTAACATTGTCTTCTAAATAATTAAGATGAAATTAGACTTCTAAAAAGAATAAATAAAAACTTGACTAGTATTCTATTTGCTTCAAAACAATAAAAAGAGTTTGATTAAAAGAACTAATTAAGATAGATAATATGTTCTTGAATAAGAATTCATTGACATTACTGACTAGCATTATGACCTCAAGAATAGCTAAAACTTCCTAACTATCAGCATATTATAGACAAGAGATATTTCCGAATAGGGGACAAGCATGTGTTAGTCATCAAGTTACTCTAACATGAAAGGAAGACATGGCCCTCATATGTGAGCCTTGAGGAGATAACTCACAAAAGAAGCAAGGAAGAGAGTTACAAGAATACAATATGATATCCAAACTATGAAATGACTTCACTATCCCTAAGCACATGCTAATGTACAAAACAAACAAGAAGTTAAACCAAGGATTGCGCCCTATTAAAGATTTGAATTGGCACAACAAAGAATAGCATACCTCAATTGATTAAGTTACTAAGCAAATTTGAGCTTGTTAACTTCAACTTACTCTTTTAGACACATTAACTATAGGATACTAATACATACTAACCATGTTATGAACGTGAACCAAAGAAATATTGACATACATTGAATCGGTGGCTAAGTATTCATTCCACTAATAAAACATCACACATCATGCTCTATAATTCTATAATCTACATACTTCTACTTATATATGATTGAGCAAAGTACATAATTTTAGCAGTATTTGAAGGATCCAAACAATAGAGAGGCATCACTATTTTTCTATCCATAAGCATTCATTTTTGTGAAATACTAAGAAAGTGCATCCACTGAACAAAATGGAAAGGGTGATAATTGAACAAGACATTATAATACTAGCATTATGGGGAATGTTGTCAAATCCCCTCCTATGCTCAGAGATAAATGACGTATGCAAATTTTGTACCTAAATGAGACGCTAAGAATAGAAGACTAAAATAAAGAAAAAAGAAAGACTTGCCAAAAGCAAGATTGAAGGTGTTAAGAGAGACATCCACAATTCTAATAGGAATTTCCAAATGATTAAACAAGATTTGACACATGGCTAATTAAGAAAGAGTCTTAAGGTAAACATGACCTTATGGTAGCTACAGAGAAAGAATATAGGCAAAGGTGTAAAACCACTCAAAAAGTAATGACGCTGCAAATTATCCCAAACCTAAACTCATATGAGAACCAGATGCATTAAAAAAATTCGTGAGAGTTCTTAAATCTGCACTCAAATAGGAAGAGGGTAAAGACATCCGTCAAACAATTTGAATGGAGAAATTTGTCTAATATATTGCTGGTAAAGCTCTGACAGAAATGTATGCAAAAGGAGGAGGCGTAGACATGGCACACATCCATTGGCCGAATGCTTCAAGGAGACATAATCTTTGGCAAACGTTTGCAATAGATTTGTTAAAAAAAATGTTAGAAATTCAAGAAAATGTGATCGGCATGCATAACGCCAGACTCCTCAACCTCTGATAGTGACCATTATGATAGGATAAGCACAAAATGGATTTGTTAAAATAGCTTATTGATTTTCAAGAAATGAAATTGACAAGCATGGAAAATGCTCTAGTAGACGTATATGCAGGAAAATGTGAACATATAAACACAGCATGTGAACTACCTGACGGAAATCTTCTAAGAGATGTCATCTCATGGAAAGCGATGATTGCAAGTTTTGCACAAAATGGTTTTTTTTTGTTAGAACATGATTAAGAAACTCTCAAGAAAATGAGACTAGTAGGTGAAAGGACTGTTAGTGCTTAAATCTTCAGGCACTTTTCTGAAGATTCAAGCATTAAAATATGCATGCCCCTTCCCAAGAAATCCAAAAATTCTATGTCTTTCAGCCTCTGCAGTGCTAAAAAAATGCAAAAACATTAGTTGAAATGCATGTCTTTGTATGTACAAGGGTGTTTGTATAAACATGCAGGTCGAATGTACATTGGCGGGCTTGCAAAAATCTCCATCGGCCTTCAAAAAATGGTGAAAAATGAGTTGTATGCATTTTTAAATGCATATCGGGTTGCATATACAAGGGGGAATCTTTCACAGATTCCTAGGAATATTCGCTGCTTGCATATTAGGTTGCATGTATATTTGGTTTGTATGTTCAGACATACAACGGTTAGATACAAAGAAAAGATACATTGCAGGTATATTCCATGGAAGATTCCCGCTTGTAGGGCTTGTATGTCGCCGGTGCATATGCAAAGAAAATATACAAGGGCGCAGATGCATTTGCTATAGTGGTGTGGCTGAGATACATGTGGTTGGGCCCACAGGAATATACAAACGAGTTTGTATATTTGGCATACAATGGAAATATACATTTGATGAGATACAAGTCGGATTCAAAAGGTTCTCCAATCTAACTGATAAATGAGTTGGAATCCGTGACTTGTATATTTGCTTTTGTATGTGCAACATACACGATGGAAGTACAAAAGAAGACATACATTTCGGACCTGAGGGATAAATCAACTGCAATGTATAAAATTTGAGGTTTGACTTGTATATATGGTGCTTGTATATGCTTTTGCATATACAAGGCGATAAGAGCAAAATGGACATGCAAGCCGGACCCGATTAGAATTTTGATTTGCTCTATAAAAGTTTGGGGTCCGCCTTTATTAAATTGTTGCATGTATATGCATTTTGCATAAACAATAGGTTTTTGATAGGGTGAACAGTGGCGATTGTATATGCATATGTTTTTTGCATATACAAGGGCGAAAGTGGCAAAATGGTGAAGGCGGAAAGTCAGCGATGGAGGATCAAGGTGCCTATGTGGCACGATATTATTGGTTCGTGACTTTTCAAAGGTGTTTTGAGCCACAGATCTCAGTGATGGAGAGGTGATTGACGGCTGTGTTTTAATTTTGCTGGAGTGATGGTTTTCTTTGTCTGCAGCCCATTTTTGAGTGGGAAAATCTCCAAATGCATCTGCTGTTGCATGCCGCGGGTAGATGAAGCATTGGTGGCAAATTGTGTAGGGAAGTATGGGTGAGGCGATAGGTGAACTACCAGGCTTACAAAGAGAACCTTCAGGCGGCGGCCCAGATCCTGATTCCGTCTGCTCCTTTCTCCTTGTCCCTCTGCTGCATTAACTATTTTGAGAGCCATTTTCTAATGCATTGTATCTGGCAAAATTTTGATTTGCCCTGTAATTAATTTTGCTGAGTATACAGTCTTACTATAAAAGGCAGACTGTGTTACTCATTTGTGGTTGTTGAAGACTGGGGCAATTTTGGGGGAAAAATAACAAATTACAGAGCATTTCCTGTCTGTTTTATCTCTGTAGAGTTTATGTGTTGCATCTGAGTTGTATCTTGCACATATATTCAGTTTCAGTGTTAATGTTATATGAAAAATGCTTCTTGCATGTGTTTTGTTGTCTGTCTCCACTTGTTGTATGCATTTCTCCTTTTGAATTTGGTTTCTAAGGGTTTCTCAAATTCTAAAATACAGATTTATGTATTGCATGCTTAATCTTTAGACTTCCATTCAAGGGGTGGATTAAATTGTTTTAGGTTGAGTATGGAGGAGATTGTATGTCAACTGAGATATCTGTAAGTAGAGACAGTTAAATACCCATTCTTGGGTGATGTTTGTAAGGCAAGCATCAGTTCAAACCCCTTGAAACTTGAATGACAATTGCAAGCCATTCTTATGTATACGTCTAGTTGACTCCTTGCCCTGAGATAGGCACCGGTTTGCACCTGGGTTAGTAGTTATGATCCAAAGCCCATGTCTTACATCCAAACCATCAAATTCAAACCATTCCATAATTTCAACCTGTTAGTTGTAGGAGTAGGATTAGGAACCCCTGCATACTCTCATACCTGACCAGACAAATATGTCCAAGAACGTTGCCAACCTTGTGATTTATCACACATATCTTGATCCACACATGAGAGTATTCTACCTGCTATCACAAAGCTAAACCTTAATGTCATTGGGTGAGTCAAAGTGTCAAATCTTTAGCAAATAGCGATACCCCCCTTGGTGCGGAAGAACCAGAAGTGAAGGGGAGGTAGCTCACGCAACCACCCATATCTGTTGGCCGAATCTGCCTATGCATTGGAACTGGCAAACCCTCTACTGATTCAGGAAAAATTACCAATAAGGACAACTCGAAAACTTTGATAGCTGTATCCTTGCCAAAATGGCGCTTGGAAACAAGGATCAGCTTACAGTAGAAAGAAGAGAGGGTTTTCTTAAGTTCACATTCTAAAATCTTTTCCAATCTCTATCATTGCATCCCAGTTTCTTTTCTTGTATGGCCACCGCTGCTATATTCTCTATAAGATTGACCCTTCGTTATACTTAAAGAAAGAAACTTTAAATTAGATATAACCTAATCTTTGTTTAGAAACCTTTTTACCTACAGATTTATGGCATATAGTTGTGCATGTAAGCTTTGTATTGGAAATAAGTTTAGGTAGAAATAATGGGGTTTCCATTCCTTTGTGCTTAATGAATTTGCAACAATTTTTTTTTGTTTTGTGTTGGGAAACAAAGAACTAGTACACTTACCTTAAAGAAAGAAAAAGAGATGATTCCTTTGTTCATTTTTGTAGGGAACATGAATGTTCCAGGGAAAGAAATTCTCTATTTTCATAAATGCCTCCATACTTGCCAAAGCATTGCTACCACAACCTCCCAAAACTGACCCCCCTTCATAAATCCAGCCATCTGTAGTTGCTCAATCTATTCGTATAAGCCATATGTCCTTGAAGGTGAAAATTTCTCCTTGTCTATCATGCCATCATCAGAAGACCAAGAGAACCATTGACAATCGATTGCGGGTGCCTCCATATGTATTGAGCTACCTCACGAAGTTGGAGAAATTATTGTGTCTAAAGTACTTGGGCAGCAAGTTGCGTGCTACTTCAAGAAGATTCCACACAATGAAACTGTTATTGGTTGACTCCATGAGACTATAGAATCCATGGAGGTGTCATCCACCATGTCATACATCTTCATCTAGAATGGAGGCGATGCATTGCCCCCACTGTTATTCTGCTGCTATGATCCATCCATGGCGACCCCTCCCCCTGACTCTCCCCCACAACCTAATGAAACTCTCTCTTTTGATTCCATCTAAAGATACTAGAAATAGACTTGCACCATAATGGAATTCAATGTCAAATCCCCAAAATAGAGCCCATAAAATAGAAGTTGTCAGATATTTATAATTGCAAATACCTTAGTAGCCGTGCATGCACAAAAACTAGTTTACAACATACCTAAAATAAAACGGTGCCAGGAATGCTCTGATAGCAGTTTAAATACAAGTGGTTTTAGGAAATTCTAAATGTATATATTCATGCGAATCTTGGAATCATAGATAGAATGCTTGAACTATTTTATAAGTGCAATAATTACATGTTAAGTGCCAAAATGGATTTGGTTAAAGTTTAAGTTCATGTTCATGCAAAGGGAAAGGGAGATGGTTAGGCCACCCTTAACAGAAAAAGAAAACACCGATGTAAGTATATAGAACACTAGGCTAGGCATATGGCCCAATTACGACATCCAAAAGCACAGACACATAATGGTCAAGGTAAGACGATAAGTCCCTAGGATAGAGATGCATCTAGATGCTTGGCACATTAGACATTTCCATGCAACCAACAGTGTGGTGAGATTATAGTGCCCCTATTGTGATTCCATGAGCATGAGCACATGGTAAAATGTTGGGGAAAATATGATGCCCCTGAGGCTATAATAGAATGATATTACAAGGAAGACATAGTATGGCCATATAATATGCAAGCACTAAGAATAGATACACAAGAACAATCTAAGCATGAAAATTAAATAAGGCTAATAAATAACAATATATAATAAATATGTGACCTACGTATGGTAAAAGTTCATAAATATATAGGCATCAAGTGATCAAAGTAGCATATAGCATTATAAGGCATGTGATTATAAGCTTATAAGCATAGAAAACATAAGCATACTAGCATGGTAAGAAATGAACATGATCACAACAACAGTGACTGACCACCGACATAACTGACAAGGTTTTAAACTAGGTACTCATCTTTGAGGATGGTGGCTAGGGCAGGAGACCTAGTGCTATCTCCAATCAACTGATCCATTAGGTTTCAAGATACTCTCAGACATGCCAATTCAGGTGGAGATGTAACCTAGTACCTATTCACTCAACATACCAATTAGAGCACATGTACATAATAGCTGAAGCACTTGGAAAGGAACTCTAACATTCGTATCTCATTCGCATATGTTTCCCCATACGTTTAATGGTATGATGTCGCCCTTTCCAATTATCCTAACAACATACTACTGCATCATCTGACTATCCAAATAATTCTTTGCATAAAAATAATAACATAACAATATGCATCTTACCTATGAAAGCACTAATAGAAGCTCATGTTCCTTCATCATCTTCAGGTTCCTTAGCCAGACTACGTGTACAACCCAAGTGAGTATGGAGGGACACTACATCCTCCCCCCTAAAACTTGACTTACTCCTGGAAGTCGCAAGTTAGGGTGGAAACATAACACGTTAGTACCAACATCAAGCTAATTCGTCTCATTAAAAAAATAATATACACTAGTTTGTCTATGGAAAAGATTTATCTCACTAAAATATAAACTTATATACTCCATTTCAAACATAATCTACCTTTCTAGTTTTCAATGTCACAATAGTAATACAATCAAAACTTGCATTTAAAAAAAAAATGATTTCATAGTACATAAACCACTCAAAATTCTTACATGTTAGCGTTGATACCCATCAATTTCTTTCAGGACAAGGAAAACATTGCACTCTTTTTAATCCTAACTGGTAGAAATTCTCATATCATAAACATATAAAGTATTCAATTTTGAAATACACCACCATTGTAATTCCTCTACCAATTTGCTGTTAAGCAATCAATAGGTCAGAATGCAACATATCAACATATTTTTACACGTAAAACACACATTTTCCATTAAACAAGACATTTCACTTTAATTATTATACTATACTAAATCCAAACACAATTTATCATTTCATAAGTATAATTTATCATGATTAACCATACATTCTTCACATAAATTCACATCACTGAGAATCACATCACAAGGCTACACAAAGGTCCATATGGATATTGGAACGTAGCATACTAATCCATGATACATAATCCATGAGCCAAGAGCCAAAATCCATCTCACATAATCCATATCTCACACTCAATGACTTGTTGGTGTTAGGCCACACTCATAGGGTGAGACCATCCAAACAAGCCATAATGACCTCTCTCTTGTTGTATAATGTGGTTAGCCTCCAAGAGATAGTCATCACACGTAGGTGGGTAGTGGGTCCTAGCTGTATAGCAACCTCACATACCCCCATCCTCAAGGTTCCCTATGTCTGCTTCCTCGTATACACTCACCAAGTCCACCTCATATGTCCTTGGGGAGGAATCATAACATGACACATGGCCAGCATCAAAAACAATAAGGATAAACTAGTTTAGCCACCAAAGTCATAAACAAAGATTTAATAAAAAATCAATTTCAACAATAAAGTGAGAAATGCATGCAATTTCAACACTAAATCAAATGTAACCACGAAGATTACTTGCAAATAAGATTACAAAGTGTGGCTAAACCATCACAATCAAATAGAAACAAAGTGCCAGCCTTCACAATCAATAGAAAATCATCAATAACCATAGAGAAAGTCCACAATCTTTGAAATTGCACTGTACCACACTGTGTGACTAGATACTAGTCACCAAACGAGGAAGGAGAGAACAACGTCAGGCTATAATAGTAGCCCTCATGTGATACGAAGTGAGCATGCCATCCACATGGCTCAGAGTGTACTCCTCAGCTACACCCTGTATCATGTCGTCACATGGCATGGATTAGCCAAGTAGCCCATGCACTCCTTGGCTGCCCGCATGGGATGTGCACCTTAGCCCCATTTCACATCGTGTCTCAATATGGCATGGTCATACGCTAGCCGGACAAGGAACACACTGGCCGTATACCGCATGGTAGTGCGTCTGTGGCTCCACAAAAGTAGGCATGCACAGAACACACCCCACATAGAGACACCTCATGGAAAAGGCACACGCAGGTACTCGCCGTAGCTAGAGGTATACATGGCTAGGCCATATCCATATGCTAACTGACCCAAACACTATCGAAAGCAAACATGGATATCCCTCTACAAGTGTGCAAGACCCCATTACGCTCATCACACAAGTAGGCTATAACACAATCTCATAGTGCACCTTCACGTGTCTAAGCACGTGGCATCATGTCCTCGAGCCCAGCTCGCTACCATTAGCAACACGACATCATCACCAACACTGTCTTGGAACATTAGTGGGGTGTGGCATCATACCTATTGCATCATGTTAGAACATGTGTAGATACAGAATCTATCTCAACATGGGTAACAAACCTCCCTCCACATGCTGGACCTTAAAATATACATGGGGCACATGGCTTCACTTGGGTTATCCATGCAGGTCCTAGACCCCGACCCCTAAGTGACGACACATGTCATCACATAGTTCCAGTTGGGTTGTTCATGCAGGTCCTAGACCTCAGCTCCCAACTGACAACTCATGTGGCATACCATACCTTTCGTGAAGATAAGGTAGATGATCATCCAAGAAATACCATCCAGATGCTTAAGAACTGTGGGGATTAGGCTAAAATTTACAGATCAAGTACCCTGATCCATCATAAGGGGAAGTAGTGAGTACATTTCCTTAGATTCAGTTGAGTGAGGGACCGCTCTGCACCGTCATAAGCATATGCTGCACACTCTACCCAAGGAAGTTTGTGGCTGCTACTACCCCTTCACGGACTGAGGGGCTAGAGAACCAAAAGAAAAGAATCTATGAATCTAACTTATGGCTACTCTTATATATATTTTCAACCACACATGGGTTGGCCCTCAATCAGGTAACAAACATACAACACACATAATGGTATGGTTAATCCCACACCTAAAATACACATATTCCCCATGGATGGGTACCTAGTGTCACCATCCTAGGGGCACACAAAGCTGTTGATTTAAGATAGACAACTGAGAGGGGGGGTGAATTAGTTGTCCCAAAACTTACTTTTCATTAAACACTTAAATCCTTCTTGTAATTTAATAGCATAATAATAAATCAATCATGGAAGCACAATGCTATAATTCAAGAGTAGAAACACATTAACACATTTGACACCAAGATTTTAACATGGAAAACCCGATTAAGGGAAAAACCACGGGGTGACTAACTCAAGTTTGTATTCTCTATTAGAAGAATAAGAAGAACAAAATGGTACATGCCAATTAGGGCTCACTGCCCGAGCACACTGCTCACAAGAGGCCCATTGCCTACAGGAGACACACTGTCTACAGAATAATAAATATTACATACTTGAACTAAAGATTAGCATCTTCACCATGCTTAAGTCAGTTCCATTTAAGCTCAACACTTCTACTCTACTTTTCGCTCTTCTCCTCACTACCACTTTCTCATCTCCACACGGATACTTTGAAATGACTTCACAACTCTTATTTATACAAGACATCGACTTTGGGATAATCATCAAAGTTGGCACAATACATACTTTATTTTATTACAGAGAAAATACACAAATACAACTTGACTTATTACAAAAGACTTCATGCGAATCACCACACTATCAGCCACACATATCTAGGACTTTAATCTTCTTTGAGGAACATGCCATGCTTCGCAGAACATCTCCAAGATCATCTGCAAGATGTGTAAAACATCCGGTCAGCCATGATTAGGAAGAACATCATTACCTGAAAGTAAATCTTCAATTACAAGCTCAATCTTTAATGCGAACCACCAACACGAACTGGACACAATCTAGAGACCCCCACAAGCTTTCCTAAATCACCAAGAACATCCACACCACTTCTGCTTACTGAAATCATTCACATCTTTATCTAGAACTTTAAGAACACAGTCTATCATCACTATCACATTAGAATAAATGCTTGCGGACCTCCAGACCATGAACCAATTGAGTTGTCAATTCACATTGGCTTCCTAAACACTCCACCAAATCTGTAGAACAAGATATTGCATTTTCAGATCTCACCAGACCTATTTGTGTCACTCTGTCACCTCTGAACATCTGCCAGAACCAGTTTTACTCATATAGCCATAACTTCTCCAAATCTTGACTGGATCATCTTTAGACACATATCTATAAACCCTTTGATGTGCATTCTTTGATCTTCATCTTAGCTGGAATCTTTACTTCAAAGAGGTTCACTATCTTCACTGCTCTTCTCTGTTTCTTGATAGGACTAATTTTCTCAATTTCCTCAACACACAGCTCATCCAATCCTTGACATCAATGCAATAGGAGTATGTTGACATCAATGACAACATCAGTTAGGCCCATACTTGCAACAATCTCCCCCTTTATCATTGATGGCAACATATGATGTGAAAAATTGTTTTAACCATCAAAACAAGAACTTCTCCTCACTGACATAGCTCCCCCTATCAACAATAATCATTCATATGTCTTCTCTTTCTTTACTACTCCCCCTTTGATCAACAACCACTTTTGTTTTTCACATGTCTTCTCTCCCCTTTGACATCAATGGTAAAGGGCACATACTTGCATCAATCAGAATCATACAGATTGCTCCCCCTGAGTAGCAGCTTCCTATCATCAATCGAGATCACAAGATATGACTGTGAGATCCACCGGACTGATGCACATCAGTGCACCTTAATTCAGAACCAGAGGGGTAATAACCCCTAACTTCTCCCTAAGATACTCAAAAGAGTTCTTAGGTAGAGGTTTAGTAAAGATGTTTGCAATCTTATACTTAGAGGGCACAAACCCCAATCTAACTTCATTCTTATTCACCTACTCTCTCAAAAAGTGAAACTTGATGGTTATATGTTTTGTCTTTGAATGCAACACCAGATTTTTTGATATATTTAATGCACTTGATTTATCACAGAAGATTGTGATAGGTTCCTCATACTCCACTTTGATGTCTCTTAGCATTTGCTTCATCCACAATACTTGAGTGCAACTACTTGCTACTGCAATATATCATGCTTCTGTAGTGGACAGAGATATTGCCTCTTATTTCTTGCTTAGCCAAGAGACTAATCTTTTCCCTAAAAAGAATGCACCACCACTAGTACTCTTCTAGTCATCCACATCTCCTACCCAATCCGCATCTGTATACGCATGAAGAGAGAAATCATGATCTCTAGGATACAATAAACCATACTCAACTGTTACTTTTAGATATCTGAGAATCCTCTTGATTTCTATGACATCCATCTAATATACTTTGAAATCCTTGAAGGCAACAAAGGCAAGAAATCATCTGACTACTTCAATTCTTGCCACTGTAGCAAAAGTTTCTTCAAAATCAACTCCTTCTACTTGAGAATAACCTTTGCAGACCAATCTGGATCTGTTTCTGACTACTTCACCATCTTCATTTATTTTATTCTGGAAGACCCATTTGGTTCCAATCACATTTTTGTTTTTAGGTTTGGGAATAAGATCCCAAGTGTGATTTTTCTCAATCTGCATCAACTCTTCCTTCATTGCTTTAGTCCAGCTTTCATCATTGCATGCTTCACTTATTGTCTTTGGTTCAATCTTTGAAATCAGACAATACTTTTCTGAGTCTTGAGCAATCTTTTTTCTTGTTTGAACACCTTTTCTTTTATCACCTATGATATGGTCTTCAAAATGATTTAGTCTTACATATCTGGGAGTTTTGGAAATTTCTTGTACTTCTATTTCATGGATAGATTCATTCAAACTTATCTCTTCTTCCTGTATTTCAAGATTCTCTAGATGAGTCTAGATCTGAATTTCAGAAGGGGCTTGAACCAAAACATCATTCTGATCATCTCCTTCATATTCATAAAACCTTGAGAGTTTTTCAATGCCTTCATCAACATTTACATTTGGGCTTTCTACAATCTTTCTCAATCTCTTGTTATAACACCAATATGCTTTGCTTTGAGTATAGTAACCCAAGAATATTCCTTCATCACTTCTAGCATCAAATTTGCCAAGGTCTTCATCTCTTTTAATGTAACATTTGCTACCAAAGACTCTGAAATACTTCACAATAGGAGTGATGCCAAACCAGAGTTCATAAGGAGTCTTACCAGTATTGCTTCTAATTTGTACTCAATTAAGAGTATAGACAATAGTGCTTACAACTTCTCTCCAGTAGATCTAAGGAACATTTGCTTCTATCATCATGGTTCTAGATGCTTCCTGGATGGTCCGGTTCTTTCTCTCCACTACTCCATTCTATTGTGGAGTCCTTGGAGTAGATAACTATCTTTTTATCCCATGTTTCTCACAGAATTCTATGAACTCTCTAGATGTGAATTCTCCACCTCTATCAAACCTAAGACACTTTATGTTTAACCCAGTTTCATTTTCTACCATAGCCTTGAATATTTTGAATTTCTCAAGAGCTTCAGATTTGTCTTTCAGGAAAGTCACCCACATCATCTGGGAATGATCATCAATTAGTAACATGAAATATCTATCACCTTGCAAAATCTTGATTCTTGCTGGTCCACATAGATCAGTATGTACTAAATCCAACAATCTAGTAGAAGATTGTTCTTTACTTTGAAAGTGACTCTCCTCTTCTTACCCAACTGACATTCTTTGCACAAACTGTTAGTAGGTTTCACCAGTCTTGGAAGATCTCTTACAGCCTGAGTGTTGCTTATCTTGATGATTTTATCAAAATTCACATGGCACATTCTCCTATGCCACAACCAACTCTGATCAATTTAAACAAATAAACAAATTTTGCTAGTACCAACCAAGTGGAAGATGTTACCTTTTGTTTGAGTACCAGATGCAATCTCTTTTCTAGAACTTTCAAAGATCTTGCATTTTCCATTTTTGAATCAAAGATCATATCCTTTGTCCACCAACTGCTCAACACTGAGAAGATTGTGCTTTAGACCTTCAACATACATTACATCACTGGTTTTGTTCTTTCCATCAAAAGAAATAGTTCCTCTGCCTCTGATTCTGCCAATAGAATTATCACCAAATTTTACAACTCCTCCTTCATATCTTTCCAGATCTATGAACTTATTTTTGTCACCGGTCATATGGTGGGAGCATCCACTATCAATGACCCAATCATCATTTTCTTCAACTTGGGCAGCCAGACCTCTTTCTATCATTTTATGATTGACAGATTTAGAGGGCATTGCATCTTCTTCCTTGATGGCAATAAACACCCAGTCACTTCCAGATTTTTTTCCTGTCTCTAATTCATCATCTGTTACTCCTTCATCATCATCATCTTCATGAACATAGTAACATTTCTTTTGGAATCTTGATCTGTTTGGATTTGTCCTTGAAAATCTTTCCGGACACCTTGAGGCAAAATGACCAATCTTGTTGCAGTTGAAACATTTGAAGGGCAATTTTCCTTCATACTTACTAGATCCTCTTGGCAATCTTTTTGCAATAAGGGCTTCAAGTTGAGCATCTTCTGCTTCATCTTCTTCTAGATATTTTCTTACTTTTTCATACCATGAAAGTTTCTTTGATGAGTTCTCTCCTGAATCATACCGGTGTTTGCCTTTTATAGAGGCACTAGCTTTGAATGCAGATTCAGTCTTAGGGGTGCATCTCCAAACTTAGCCAATTCAAATGTAGCTAATTTTCCAACCAATTGATCTCTTGTGATATTTGATAAAGCTCTGAACTCTTCAATAGCAGCAACCTTGTGTTTATAAGCAGAAGGTAGGGATCTGAGAATTTTGGCAACAATCTCATCTTCATCCAAGGATCCACCAACACAACTAATGCCACAAACAAGCTCATTAACTTTTGGCATAAATGTAGTGATATTCTCATCTTCATTCATCTTCAAGTTTTCAAATTTTCCTTTCAGACTTTGTAGCTTGGCACACTTAATTTATTTGTCTCCTTCATGCAGAAGTTCCAATTTTTCCCAAATCTCATATGCAGTTTTTAAATCTATAACATTTGTCAGCTCTGAATCAAATAAGGCTGTTGACCTATTTTCCTCTGCCTAGAGCCAAACAGTTCACCTTGCAGTTTCTTTGAAAATCCTTAGGAAAATGCCCATACAAAGCTTAAATCTTCCAAGTGTATATGCATGCCTTGTCAAAAAGTCCCAAAATCTTGCTTGAGGAATCCTTGCAGAAAACCCAGAAAAACCCAGAAATCATTTGTTTTCAAGTGCTTTCTATCGCTAGGATTTTCTCATTTTTATAGCTTGTATTTGTATGCATTTTTTAATGTACATTTGCATATACATTCACCTTTGTACATACAAAGGAATATTCAAAGGATATATACAAAGCAAATGTACATTGGTGAGCTTGCAAAATTTTCCATCGGCCTTTGAAAATGATGAGAAAAATGAGTTTTATGCATTTCTGAATGCATATCGGGCTTAGGAAAGTGCATGTACAAAGAGGAATCTTTCACAGATTTCTGGAATATTCTGGTTTGTATATCATGCCACATACAAGCGAAACATACAAAGAAACATACAAGGCCGAATGTTCAAGAGGTGGGGCCCGTGCACATGCAAGGCCGATTGTATGTCAGAAGATACAAGTGAGCATGAACAGTAGAATGTATATTTCGCTTGTATGTTTGCACATACAAGCCAATATACAAAGAAAAGATACAATGGACCTTCGCCTGAGATACAAGTCAAAGATACATTTGCTACAGTGGCTTGTATATTTTGCTTTGTATGTTGCCATATACAAAGCCGATATACAAAGGTTTACATACAAGCTGGACCCGATTGCATTTTTAACTCGTTTTATAAAGTCTTGGGGTCCGCCTTGTATATGGGCGATTGTATATTGTGATATACAAGTTAGAGATACTAGGGTTGTATGCAAGGCAGACTTGAATTGAAGATCAAATTCAACATTTCAGGTCTTGGGTCCGCCTTATATATGTATAAGTGTTTTGTATATTTAAACATGCAGGGAAATATACAAAGAAAGTGATACAAGCCGGATCTGACCTAGTAGTCAAAGCAGTTAATAAATTTTGGGGTTCGTGGCTTGTATATTTAGTGCTTGTATATCATGTGATATACAAGCAAACATACAAAGGAAGTATACAAGCCAGATTTCAACGTCTTTTCAGGCTATTTCATAAAATTTGAAGTCCGCGGGGCTTGCATGTACAATTGTGCTTGTATATTGCTATATGCAAAGGGTAGTTACAGTTTTCAATGATGCTCCTTGAACCAGCTCAGCAACAAATCAGGCAGTACCACGTGGCGGCAGACACATGCAAGTTAACATACAAATGGTGGGGCCCGCATATACAAAAGGAAATTGTATGCATATACAATTTCGAAATTCAAAGGGCATATTTAAGTCTGATATACAAGGTGCCATGCATATACAAAGGAGTTGTAGAGAAGGTTTTGGATGCTGTTTCAGGCAGCAAATTTGAGCGATATATACACAGATACAAAGCGATATATATAGGTAGTTGACCAAAGCTTTGACCGCCTATATCTTCTCCATCCTGACGAATTTTGACATGCTACAAGAGGAGAAAATGCTTGGTTTCGCCCCCTCTTTCATTTGGCAGGGTTTTGAGGGGATTCTTTTGGTTTTCATTTTTCAGATCTGGCTTTGCATATTTCGGCTGATAGGACGTTTCAGCGGCCGTCTTGAACATGTGGGGGATGTTTCTTCTCCCCAGTGGCTCCGGTTGGTGGTTTCTGCAGGTGCATTCATGGCATATGGGCTTCTTGCCTTACAAGACCCATTTCTGTGCGTATAGACGGTGATCTTGGGGATTTTTCCTCTGTGCCCTGTCCTATCTCACGTCTTGGCGGCCATTCTCTACTGCCTTTTCATCTTGTTAAGGCATGGTCCCTATCCCTTCGCCATTCCTCTGCCCATGCTCCCCTATTTCTAGCATTTATGGCCTAGGTTCTGTGAATCTGAGACTCATTGCTTTTCTGGCCGGAGTCTGACCTATATATGTATGTAGACTCTCTTGTTGAAGAGGATGGTTTTATTTGGGGCTGTTATGCTATCAGATTTTCTGTAGATAAATCCTTTCTGTTTTTGAACATTTTGCATTGTAATGGTTTTTGGACCTTTGTGATTAATATATGCTGGCTTCTCACCTCTCTTATGTCTGGATTTCTGTGTTTTAATTGAAGTTGTAGTCTATTCTGTGGGTAAAACAGCTCCTCTGCAGGTTTAACTTTCATACCAAAGCCTCAACCAGTCATAAGTCTGTGTGAATCTCCCTTAGTATTAAAAAGAATCATTGTTGTGTCCACACCATGACCACCATTGCTCACTAAATCTGGTGTATCACCCCCTTTCCCTTTCAGTTTGCTTCTAACTCTTTTCCTTTGCAAAGTTTAGCACTAGGTTTAGTTGCATTGCTCTAAGTAATAGGCCTAGAAAGAGGAACCAACCTTCTCTGGAGGTCTGATCTCAAATCGCAAGGTCCCACACTTCAAGATCATTCCCATGTTACCCTGGATTGCTAAAGTCTCACAAGTGCAGCAAAGGGTGCAAATCTGGGTGATAACAGTTTCTAGCATGCCCGGTGGGACCAGTGTGATGAACTTATCATCAAAATACTGAGAGATTTGGTGTTTCTCCTAGTATTATCAGCCTTTGGAGGTAGTACAAACAACACCATGGCAACTCTAATGGCAAATTAGCTGGTTACAGCAGTCCAGTTTCCAAGCAGCTAATGAGGTTGGTGCTACTTGTTAGTTTTACTATCATTTGACAGTTTTCGTAGCACCTGGTGACTCCATTTGGTGCTCCAACTCACATCCTAATGTGCAAGACCCTGTGGTCTATATTCATTCCTAATTTATTATCTAGACTTGCCCGCGTTCATGATTTACCCTTGCAATGTCTAGTTATCAACATCACAATAGTTATTCTCCTCCATTCCATGAAAATTCAAACTTTTGCCCTCCAAACAGTTCTTTGCCTCATTACAACTAGCATTACCAACAAGAACATTTTCAAGCCAATCCTGCTTATCCTTGTTTGCAGCCCATTTATTCCTATAATCAGCCTTGTGAAACCCAATCTAGTCTAAATCAAATGTGCAGCCTCCCTAGTCAGTCCCAAAATGATACTGATTTGGGTAGCATTGAGAGTTTGTTAATGGATTTTCGAAGGCAAATTTTAGAGATAGATAAGGAAGCACAGTATAACAGGCAGCACGAGGAGCTTGCATATCAAGCTTATTTGTCAGAGCATGAGGCAGAAAATAGAAGAGTGTATGAGGGGGAATGTTTGAACATGCAACTTGCAGCTAAGGAGAAACAAATGAAACAGCTGCTTGCTCAAGAACAAGAGCTCAAAGAAAAAAATTTCTCTCCTATTCCCAGCTTTAGACAAGTTCATTCTTCAAGCCAAAGTGAATCTATGAAAGTGGCTCAAACTTCTCTACCATGGCAACCTTCTTGGATTAAGCATCCTGGTTACAAAATGCCAAAACTTGTGAAGGCCAGTCCTCTTACACCAATTCAGAATCAGGAACAAGAAAAAGTTGTAGAATCCAAGCCTATCATAATTCCAAGTTTCAAGCAGCCTTCTACCTTTAGGGTTCCAAGTTGGACAAGGCCATCTTTTTCACCCTGTGAAGACCCTCCACCAAGCACATAAACCGAAGCATGCGTTAGCATCCAGCTAGTAGGGGAAGAGCAAAAGAGGCTTTCGTTGGCTCCTTTTCAAAGGTTGGAAACTCAATCATTTCCAAATCCTTTCTTTGAAGAATAGGTTTCCAGTTTCAGAACACCAAGTTTCAAGAAAGATGAGTCTCCTAAGTCTCCTAAATTGAATATTCTAAGTTTTAGAGGGTCTCATCCACTGAAGGAACCTATATTTGACCAAGAGCAACCTAGACTCCACAAGTTTCCTGGCTTCAAAGCCTATATCCCTCTACAGGAGCAATCTGTTCCTACACTCACAGAGAAAAAAATTGTTTGAATCTATTGCACCTGAGAGTATTGCTAAAGTCACTTCAGTGATGGATGATGCTGCCCTACTTCATGAGCTACCTGACTATGTTGAAGATGAAGAAAGTGAGCAGCTAGGTGTGGATATGCAGCAACAAGAGAACACCGAAAATAATACCAAATTGTTGCAGTTTGAGGCTAAGCATGACAGTGAGGTTCCAAACCATAAAGATGGCCAAACTTGCTGCTCTATGCTAGATTATCCAAAGGCTGATTATGCTGATATGCTTGGAGAGCTTCCATGCCTTATTGAAAATAATGAGGAGACTAAACATGGACAAGAGCAAATTGAATATCTGTTCTTTATTATCCAGCAGGGATATCAACTTCTTGGTGGGGAAGTATTCTCTTTTGAACATGTGCACGGCTCATTTTCTAAGCCTAAATTAGAAAATCATGAACATCTTGTTCATAAGGTACCAGCAGCCATATTTGTAGTAGAATCACAAGAGCTAGAGTTTTCAGACTAGCAAGAAGAGGAAGAATGCAGCCATGATGACATTATATCAGCCTTCTTGGATTCTTTGAAGGAAGGAGAAAGCCATGAGGTCTCAAGCCAGTTGTTTCACACACAACAACAACATGAGAGTCAAATCAAGGCCACCATCATACCAAATGAGGAACAAGGGGCAATCAACCCAAAACCTTCAAGGGGATGCCCAATCAGGCATCTAGCCCAGCTAGAGACACATCAAGAGAAGTCACCACTTGTCATGCTTACCTCTAAGCATGAAGTTGAGCATCAAAATGAGTGGGATCAACCCATTTATTCACTACAAGCTACCAACATCAGTAATCAGTCCAGGTGGATAGGTGAGTTTATCTCCACTTTGAGGGGGGTGTTTTATCAATTTGTCATATGTACATTTCCCCTTTACCTCTTTTTAACTGCCCACATAAATGGGAAACATTGTAAAAAGTTAAGAAAGGGTAGTTACTTCCAAGAACCAATTAATGGCTTTGTTTAAGGTCATGTCTAACTGGTTAGATTATGATTAGAGTAGCTTTCATTTCTATTTTGGTTTTCCCTTTCCATAAGTGCTTCTGTACAGGCTGCATTGTCATTAGGAGAATGCAGGCCTTTTCCCCTTTTTGTGTTTTGGAGGTAGGCTCCAGTTTTTTAGGATGTTTTAGACTTGACTCCATGCCCATTGCTTAAGGCCATTGATCTTTTATTTAATAGGCAAATATCCCATAGAGGTTGCCAAAATTGTTGACTTATTTTCCTCTGCCCAGAGCCAAACAGTTCACCTTGCAATTTCTTTGAAAATCCTTTGGAAAATGCCCACACAAAGCTTAAATCTTCCAAGTGTATATGCATGCCTTATCAAATAGTCCCAAAATCTTGCCTGAGGAATCCTTGCAGAAAACCCAGAAAAACCCAGAAATCTTTTGTTTTCAAGTGCTTTCTATCGCTGGGATTTTCTTATTTTTATAGCTTCTATTTGTATGCATTTTTGAATGTACATTTGCATATACATTCGCCTTTGTACATACAAAGGAATATGCAAAGGATATATACAAGGCAAATGTACATTGGCGAGATTGCAAAATTTTCCATCGGCCTTTGAAAATGATGAGAAAAATGAGTTTTATGCATTTCTGAATGCATATCGGGCTTAGGAAGGTGCATGTACAAGGAGGAATTTTTCGCAGATTCCTAGGATATTCCCAGTTTGTATATCATGCCACATACAAGCAAAACATATAGAGAAACATACAAGGCCGAATGTACAAGAGGTGGGGCCCGCGCACATGCAAGGCCGATTGTACGTCAGAAGATACAAGTGAGCATGAACAGTAGAATGTATATTTCGCTTGTATGTTTGCACATACAAGCCAATATACAAAGAAAAGATACAAGGGACCTTCACCTGAGATACAAGTCAAAGATACATTTGCTACAGTGGCTTGTATATTTTTCTTTGTATGTTTTCATATGCAAAGCCGATATACAAAGGTTTGCATACAAGCCAGACCCGATTGCATTTTTAACTCGTTTTATAAATTCTTGGGGTCCGCCTTGTATATGGGTGATTGTATATTGTGATATACAAGTCAGAGATACTAGGGTTGTATGCAAGGTGGACTTGAATCGAAGATCAAATTTAGAATTTTAGGTCTCTGGTCCGCCTTATATATGTATAAGTGTTTTGTATATTTGAACATGCAGGGAAATATACAAAGAAACTGATACAAGCCGGATCCGACCCAGTAGTCAAAGTAGTTAATAAATTTTGGGGTCCGTGGCTTGTATATTTGGCGCTTGGATATCATGCGATACACAAGCAAACATACAAAGGAAGTATACAAGCCAGATTTCAACATCTTTTCAGGCTATTTCATAAAATTTGAACTCTGTGGCTTGCATGTACAATTGTGCTTGTATATTATGATATGCAAAGGGCAGATGCAGTTTTCAGCGATGCTCCTTGAACCAGCTCAGCAACAAATTGGGCGGTGCCACGTGGCGGTAGACATACATGCAAGTTAACATACAAATGGTGGGGCCCACATACACAAAGGGAAATTGTATGCATATACAATTTCAAAATTCAAAGGGCATATTCAAGTCTAATATACAAGGCACCATGCATATACAAAGGAGTTACAGAGAAGGTTTTGGATGCCATTTCAAGTGGCAAATTCGAGCGATATATACACAGATACAAAGTGATATATACAGGTAGTTGACCAAAGCTTTGACCACCTATATCTCCTCTGTCCTGACGAATTTTGACATGCTGCAAGAGGAGAAAATGCTTGTTTTTGCCCCCTCTTTCATTTGGCAGGGTTTTGAGGGGATTCTTCTAGTTTTGACTTTTCAGATCTGGCTTTGCATATTTCGACAGATAGGACGTTTCAACGGCCGTTTTGAAGATGTGGGGGACTTTTCTTCTCCCTAGTGGCTCTGATTACTGGTTTCTGTAGGTGCATTCATGGTGTATGGGCTTCTTGCCTTACAGGACCCATTTCTGTGCGTACGGACGGTGATCTTGGGGATTTTTCCTCTGCACCCTATCATATCTCACGTCTTGGCGGCCATTCTCTGCTGCCTTTCGTCCTATTAAGGCATGGTCCCTGTCCCTTCGCCATTCCTCTGCCCATGCTCCCCTATTTCTGGCATTTATGGCCCAGGTTCCATGAATCTGAGACTCGTTGCTTTTCTGGCAGGAGTCTAACCTATATATGTATGTAGACTCTCTTGTTGAAGAGGATGGTTTTATTTGGGGCTGTTATGCTGCCAGATTTTCTGTAGACAGATCCTTTCTGTTTCTGAACATTTTGCATTGTAATGGTTTTTGGACCTTCGTGATTAATATATGCTGGCTTCTCACCTCTCTTATGTCTGGATTTCTATGTTTTAATTAAAGTTGTAGTCTGTTTTGTGGGTAAAATGGCTCCTCTGCAGGTTTAACTTTCATACCAAAGCCTCAACCAGTCATAAGTCTGTGTGAATCTCCCTTAGTATTAAAAAGAATCATTGTTGTGTCCACACCATGACCACCATTGCTCACTAAATCTGATGTATCACCCCCTTTCCCTTTCAGTTTTCTTCTAACTCTTTTGCTTTGCAAAGTTTAGCACTAGGTTTAGTCTCACTACTCTAAGTAATAGGCTTAGAAAGAGGAACCAGCCTTCTCTTGAGGTCTGATCTTAAATTGCAAGGTCTGACACTTCGAGATCATTCCCATGTTACCCCAGATTGCTAAAGTCTCACAACTGCAGCAAAGGGTGCAAATCTGGGTGATAACAAAGGCACTTAGTAAACCTTTTTTAGCCCGAAGATTGTCTTCAGCATCTTTGATTTCATGTACAGTTGTCGAACCATTTTTTGGAGGAACATACTTCTTTGAATTTATGGTCAAATATTGCATTCCCATACATTGCAAGTGACATTCCATGCAGCTTTTCCAAAGAGTGTAATTAGTTCCATCAAACCTCGAACTATCCTTCTTGTAGGAAGACATCCTGGATCTCCTCAAGCGGTTAAGCTCTATTAGAGGAACCTTGCTCTAATACCAATTGTTGATTTAAGATAGACAACTAAGACGGGGGGGTGAATTAGTTGTCCCAAAACTTACTTTTCATTAAACACTTAATTAACAGCATAATAATAAATCAATCATGGAAGCACAATGCTATAATTCAAGAGTAGAAACACATTAACACATATGACACCAAGATTTTAACATGGAAAAGCTGGTTAAGGGAATAACCACGGGGTGACTAACCCAAGATTGTATTCTTTGTTAGAAGAATAAGATGAACAAAATGGCACATGCCAATTAGGGCTCACTGCCCGAGCACACTGCTCACAAGAGGCCCACTACCGCCAGGAGACACACTATCTACAAAATAATAAATATTACATACTTGAACTAAAGATTAGCATCTTCACCACGTTTGAATCAGTTCCATTTAAACTCAATACTCCTACTCTGCTTTTCACTCTTCTCCTCACTACCACTTCCTCATCTCCACATGGATACTTTGAAATGACTTCACAACTCTTATTTATACAAGACATTGACTTTGGGATAATCATCAAAGTTGGCACAATACATACTTTTTTTTATTACAGAGCAAATACACAAATACAACTTGGCTTATTACAAAAGACTTAATGTGAATCACCACACTATTGGCCACACATATCTAGGACTTCAATCTTCTTTGAGGAACACACCATGCTTCGCAAAACATCTCCAAGATCATCTGCAAGATGTGTAAAACATCCAGTCGGCCATGATTAGGAAGAACATCATCACCCGAAAGTAAATCTTCAATTACGAGATCAATCTTCAATGTGGACCACCAACAGGAACTGGACATAATCTAGAGACCCCCACAAGCTTTCCTGAATCACCAAGAACATCCACACCACTTTTGCTTACTAAAATCATTCACATCTTCATCCAGAACTTCAAGAACACAGTCTTTCATCACTGTCACATTAGAATAAATGCTTGTGGACCTCCAGACCACGAACCAATTGAGTTGTCAATTCACATTGGCTTCCTAAACACTCCACCAAATCTGTAGAACAAGATATTGTATTTTCGGATCTCACTGGACCTATTTGTGTCACTCTATCACCTCTGAACATCTGCCAGAACTAGTTTTACTCATATAGCCATAACTTCTCCAAATCTTCATGCGGACCTCTCAATTCTTGACTGGATCATCTTTAGACATATATCTACAAACCCTTTGATGTGCATTCTCTGATCTTCATCTTAGCTGGGATCTCTACTTCAAAGAGCTTCACTGTCTTCACTGTTCTTCTCTGTTTCTTGATAAGACTAATTTTCTAAATATCCTTAGCACACAGCTCATCCAATCCTTGACATCAATGCAACAGGAGTATGTTGACATCAATGACAACACCGGTTAGGCCCATACTTGCAACAAAAGCAAGTACGGGGTATTCACAACACTCAACCAAAGCACAGTTACTTTCTCACATTTATAGGGTAAGATTACATTTACATTCATAAGTACATCAATAACTAGACATGGGCAACAACATTAACCAAAGATCCCAGTGCTGTAACCTGGCTCTGATACCAAATGTAATACCCTGCCAAGGAACCCTAGAGAACAACTCAACTATGCTTAACCAAAAAGGGAAATATTTTTTTTTTATATATTAAGAAAGAACTGTAAATCATATTTAATCAACATCTAATAAGCTCTGTCCTCCAGGGATTCCATGACTGCATTACTAATAACTAATAACAAGATCTAACCAACATTATGAGTTACCTAACAACCAAAGTTCATTTAAATCTGATGGCATCACATGAATAAACACATACATTTCCATATTATATCATCATATTAGTAATCATCAAGATCCTGCATATAGGATTACAAGTACATATACAATTTTCTTTACAAGGGAGTACTCCATTACATTGTTTACAATATCATTTTCCTGATTACATTGGAGTACATACATCAAGATGACAACACATGATTCAAATGATATACGGAACTAGAATATGAACATAAACATCTGTCTCCTCAGGGTAGAACAAGATCCAAAATATGATATAAGAGGCTTAGCCTTCTTGCTCACAAACAATAGCATGGAAAACCAATGGATAATAGCACAACCACCCGCCCATGCGGAACCCTGAGGTCCACCCCCCGTGCTAGGAGATAACACTAGGTCCCACAAGAGGTAGATAGGTAGGAAGAAACAGACTAACATAATTACGGATAATACAGGACGAATGCAACACACAAGAGATGTATAGAGTTTAGCTAACAAGGTAGTAAACCCCATAATAAAGCTTCGTATCTTATTTATATACTTAGGAATAGTTGCGGTAGATGTTCGTAGGATGAATAAAACTCCTAAATGCACTTAAATTGTTTTCTATTACAACCTATATACTTCATAGGGCATTACAAATATCAAGATTACAGACATATATTGAAAAAATAAGGATAAAACTATATATCTAGGAATAACATAATATCACATGTCAAGTAACATTGTCTTCTAAATAATTAAGATGAAATTAGACTTCTAAAAAGAATAAATAAAAACTTGACTGGTATTCCATTTGCTTCAAAACAATAAAAAGAGTTTGATTAAAAGAACTAATTAAGATAGATAATATATTCTTTAATAAGAATTCATTGACATTACTAACTAGCATTATGACCTCAAGAATAGCTAAAACTTCCTAATTATCAACATATTATACATAAGAGATATTTCTGGATAGGGGACAAGCATGTGTTAGTCATCAAGTTACTCTAACGTGAAAGGAAGACATGGCCCTCATATGTGAGCCTTGAGGAGATAACTCACAAAAGAAGCAATGAAGAGAGTTACAAGAATACAATATGATATCCAAACTATGAAACGACTTCACTATCCCTAAGCACATGCTAATGTACAAAACAAAGAAGAAATTAAACTGAGGATTGCACCCTATTAAAGATTTGAATTGGAACAACAAAGAATAGCATACCTCAATTGATTAAGTTACTAAGCAAATTTGAGCTTGTTAACTTCAACTTACTCTTTTAGACACATTAACTATAAGATACTAATACATACTAACCATGTTATGAATGTGAACCAAAGAAATATTGACATATATTGATTCGGTGGCTAACTATTCATTCCACTAATAAAACATCACACATCATGCTCTATAAGTCTATAATCTACATACTTCCACTTATATATGATTGAGCAAAGTACATAATTTTAGCAATATTTAAAGGATCTAAACAATAGGGAGGAGTCACTATTTTTCTATCCCTAAGCATTCATTTTTTTGAAATACTAAGAAAGTGCATCCACTCAACAAAATGGGAAGGGTGATAATTGAACAAGACAATATAATACTAACATTATGGGGAATGTTTTCAAATCTCCTCCTATGCTCAGAGATAAATGATGTATGCAAATTTTGTACCTAAATGAGACGCTAAGAATAGAAGACTAAAATAAAGAAAATAGAAAGACTTGCAAAAAGCAAGATTGAAGGTGTTAAGATGGACATCCACAATTCTAATAGAACTTTACAAATGATTAAACAAGATTTGACACATGTTTAATTAAGAAAGAGTTTTAAGGTAACCATGACCTCATGGTAGCTACAGAGAAAGAATATAGGCAAAGGTGTAAAACCACTGAAAAAGTAATGACACTGCAAATTATCCCAAACCTAAACTCATGTGAAAACCACATGCATTAAAAAAATGCGAGAGAATTCTTAAATTTGTACTCAAATAGGAAGAGGGTAAAGACATCTGTCAAACATTTTGAATGGAGAAATTTGTCTAATATGTTGCTAGTAAAGCTCTGACAGAAATGTATGCAAAAAGAGGACGAATAGACATGGCACACATCCATTGACTGAATGCTTCAAGGAGACATAATCTTTGGCAAACAATTACAATAGATTATTTAGAAAAAAACATTAGAAATTCAAGAAAATGTGACCGGCATGCATAATGCCAGACTCCTCAACCTCTATTGGTGACCACTATGTTAGCATAAGCACAAAATGGATTTGTTAAAATAGCTTATTGATTTTCAAGAAATGAAATTGATAGGCATGGAAAATGCTCTGGTAGACATATATGCAGGAAAATGTGAACGTATAAACATAGCATGTGAACTGCCTAACATAAATCTTCTAAGAAATGTCATCTCATGGAAAGCGATGATCACAAGTTGTGCACAAAATGTGTTTTTTTTGTTAGAACATGATTAAGAAACTTTCAAGAAAATGAGACTGGCAGGTGAAAGGACAACTCCAAAACTTTTGATAGCTGCATCCTTGCCAAAATGGCACTTGGAAATAAGGAGCAGCTTATAGTAGAAAGAAGAGAGGATTTTCTTAAGTTCACATTCTAAAATCTTTTCCAATCTCTATCATTGCATCCCAGTTTCTATGACCACCGCTGCTATATTTTCTATAAGATCAACCCTTCATTATACTTAAAGAAAGAAACTTTATATTAGATATAGCCTAATCTTTGTTTAGAAACCTTTTTACCTACAGATTTACAACATATAGTTGTGCATGTAAACTCTGTATTGGAAATAAGTTTAGGTAGAAATAATGGGGCTTCCGTTCCTTTGTGCTTAATGAATTTGAAACAAAATTTTTTCTTTTGTTTTGTGTTGGGAAACAAAGAACTGGTGCACATACCTTAAAGAAAAGGAAAAAGAGATGATTCCTTTGTTCTTTTATGTAGGGAACATGAATGTTCCAGTGAAAGAAATTCTCTATTTTCATAAATGCCACGATGCTTGCCAAAGCGTTGCTACCACAATCTCCCAAAACTGACCCCGCCTTCATAAATCCAGCGATCCGTAGTTGCTCAATCTGTTCATATAAGCCATATGTCCTTGAAGGTGCAACTTTCTCCTTGTCTGTCATGCCATCAGCAGAAGACCAAGAGAACCATTGACAACTGATTGTGGGTGCCTCCGTATGTATTGAGCTGCCTCACGAAATTGGAGAAATTATTGAGTTTGAAGTACGTGGGCAGCAAGTCACGTGCTACTTTAAGTGGATTCCACACAATGAAATTGTTATTGGTTGACTCCATGATACTATAGAATCCGTGGAGGTGTCATCCACCATGTCATACATCTTCGTCCGGAACGGAGCCGGTGCATTACCCCCACTGTTATTTTTCTGCTACAATCCATCCATGGCGACCCCTCCCACTGACTCTCCCCCACAACCTAATGAAACTCTCTATTTTTATTCCATCTAAAGATACTAGAAATAGACTTGCACCATAATGGAATTTAATGTCGAATCCCCAAAATAGAGCCCATAAAATAGAAGTTGTCAGATATTTATAATTGCAAATACCTTAGTAGCCGTGCATGCACAAAAACTAGTTTACAACATACCTAAAATAAAATGGTGCCAGGAATGCTCTGATAGCAGTTTAAATACAAGTGGTTTTAGGAAATTCTAAATGTATATATTCATGTGAATCTTGGAATCATAGATAAAATGCTTGAACTATTTTATAAGTGTAATAATTACATGATAAGTGCCAAAATGGATTTGGTTAAAGTTTAAGTTCATGTTCATGCAAAGGGAAAAGGAGATGGTGAGGCCACCCTTAACGGAAAAAGAAAACACCAATGTAAGTATATAGAACACTAGGCTAGGCATATGGCCCAATTGCAACATCCAAGAGTACAGACACACAATGGTCAAGGTAAGACAATAAGTCCCTAGGATAGAGATGCATCTAGATGCTTGGCACATTAGACATTTCCATGCAACCAATAGTGTGGGAAGATTATAGTGCCCCTATTGTGATTCCATGAGCATGAGCACATGGTAAGATGTTGGGGAAAATATGATGCCCTTGAGGCTATAATAAAATGATATTACAAGGAAGACATAGTATGGCCATATAAGATGCAAGCACTAAGAATAGATACACAAGAACAATCTAAGCATGAAAATTAAATAAGGCTAATAAATAACAATATATCATAAATATGTGACCTATGTATGGTAAAAGTTCATAAATATCTAGGTATCAAGTGATCAAAGTAGCATATAGCATTATAAGGCATGTGATCATAAGCTTATAGACATAGAAAACATAAGCATACTAGCATGGTAAGAAATGAACATGATCACAACAACAATGATTGACCACCGACATGACTGACAAGGTTTCAAACCGGGTACTCATCTTCGAGGATGGTGGCTAGGGTAGGGGACCTAGTGCTATCTCTGACTAATTGATCCATTTGGTTTCAAGATACTCTCAGACCTGCCAATTCAGGTGGAGACGTAACCTAGTACCTGTTCACTCAACATACCAGTTAAAGCACATGTGCATAATAGCTGAAGCACTTGGAAAGGAACTCTAACATTTGTATCTCATTCCCGTATGTTTCCCCATATGTTCAATGGTATGATGTCACCCTTTCCACTTATCCTAACAACATACTACTGCATCACCTGACTATCCAAATAATTATCTACATAAAAATAATAACATAACAATATGCATCTTACCTATGAAAGCACTAACAGAAGCTCATGTTCCTTCATCATCTTCAGGTTCCTTAGCTAGACTACCTACACAACCCAAGTGAGTATGGAGGGGCACTACAGGAGAGATAAGGAGAGTGAGAGAGACAGAGGGAGAGAGTGAGTTTGGAGATAGGGAGAGAGAGGTAAGGAGAGTGAGAGAGACAAAGGGAGAGAGTGAGTTTGGAGATAGGGAGAGAGAGGTAAGGAGAGTGGGGGGTGGCAAGATAAATAGAGAGGTAGAGAGGATAGAGATAGAGATCAAGGGGGAGAGATAGAGATAGAGATGGAGAGAGATAAAATAGAGCTAAAAAGATAGAGATGGAGAGAGACATATATAGATAGTAAGAGAGAAATAGAAAGAGATAGATAGGGAGGGAGAGATAGAGTTAGAGAGAGGAGGAGAGATAGAAAGAGATTTAAATGGAGGAAGGGACAAAAGATAATTAGAGAAAGGGAGAGATAAATAGATAGAGAGAGAGCGAGATAGAGAGAGGCAGGATAGAGAGATAGAGAGGGGTAGAGGGACAAGGAGAGATACAGATAGAAAGAGGGAGATAGAGAGATAGAGAGGGGAGAGTAAGGGAGAGATATAGAGATAGAGAGAGAGACAAAGAAGAGAGTGAGGGATATATATAGACACACACACATAGAGGGTTAGATGGAGAGATATAGATAAAGAGAGGGAGAGATAGATAGAGTGAGCAAGAGAGAGAGGGAATATAGAGAGGGTTTATTTTTAATGTTTTATTATTGATGTTTAAGGTTTTGGGTTCACATTTAGGGAACTCGTATTTCAATATTAAGGAATAGGAAGGTAAAAGGATGGTGGAAGAGTTAGGGAGAAGGAGAGAGAGAGAGGTAGAAAGAGTGTGGAGAGAGCAAGAGAGAGTTAAATAGAGAGTGGGGGGTAGTGAGATAAAGAGATAGAGGATAGAGATAGAGACATGAAGAGATGGAGAAAGGAGAGGGAGAGATAAAGACATGAAGAGATAGAGGAGAGTGAGAGATATAAATAGAAATGGAGAGAGAGAGGGAGAGAGAGATATAGACAAATATCTCAAGTGGGAGAGATAGAGCAATAGAGAAGATAGAGATAGAAATACATAGAGAGAGGGAGAGATAGAGAGATAAATTCTCTCTCTCCCTCTCTCTATATCTATCTATCTCTATCTTTCCCTCTTTATCTCTATCTCTCTATCTCTATATCCCTCCCTCTCTATCCATCCCTCCCTCTCCATTTCTCCCTCTCTGTATCTCTATCTACTCTCCCCTTTCTCTTTCTCCCTCTCTCTATCTCCCTCTCTCTCCCTCTCCATCTCTCCCTCTCTGTATCTCACCCTCTATATCTCCCCCTCTCTATCTCCCTCCCTCTATCTCTCTTTACATCTCTATCTCTCTATCATCCCTCCCTCTATCTCCCTATATCTCCCTCTTCCTCTCTACCTCTCTCTCCATCCCTATCCACCCCTCTCTATCTCTCCCCCTCTATATCTCTATCTCTCCCTCTCTCTATATTTGTGTATCTATCCCTCCCTCTATCTATATCTCTCAATCTCCCCCTTCCCCCTATATATATATATATATATATATATATATATATATATATATATATATATATATATATATCCCTTTCTATCTCCATATCTTTCTCTACTTCTACATCCTCTCCCTCTCCCTCTCCCTCTCTATATCTCTATCTATCTCTCCATCTCCTTGTCCCTCTCCCCCTCTCTATCTCTCTATCTCTTTATCTCTCCCTCTCTCCATCTGTTCAATTTTTTTCTTTATTGACTACAAAACATGATCACATTATAAATGTTGTATGACCTTACTAGCTATTAGAGGTACTAGTTTATGATTAAATGAATTTATATATTAATATTGAATCAAAATTTTTAAATGAATTGATATTGAATTAAAATGATTAAATAATTTTTTTTATATTAAACAAAATGCGATCATGTTTTGAAATGCAATCGCATTTTACTTTTTTAAAACTTTTGTCATGCCCTTTTAGGATTGGAATTGGCTTCGGTGACCAAGCCTAAGGATTGGAACTCTATGATACCTCCCAGAGACATGTTTTTCATAGTGAATAACATTTTGGACTTCAACATCATCAGATTTATTCATTTTATCATAAAATTTGATGAAACCGCCACCAAAATGATGAGCTAGTTCTTAACTTTCTAACCATATAACTTTTTTAATATTTTGAATAGGTTAAGGTATTTGTTTTTGTTTTCTTTGAATAGTGTCTTCATATTCCTCAATCACATGTATTGATTTTCTTTATAACTTTTGGTTTGCTTATGGAAATTTGAAAAAAATTATATAGGATTGTTCTATAGTTTATTCTTTACACATTAAAAAATTACATTTTTTATTATTTTTGTGCAATTTATGTGAAATGCATGCTCAATGATGCAATTTTCAAGATGCGTCCACTTTGAAAAATCACAAAAAAAAATATTCAATAAAAAATACACAACTTCTAGTACTCACTCTTAACTATATTTCTATCACGGGGTTTTAAAAATACTAAATGCAACAACAAAAAATAGGGGGCACACACCAGACATTATGTTATATTTTAGTGATAAAAATACAAACACTTTTTTGTGCACTCAGTATTTCACCCTCTTAACCTTAACCATTTTTAAAAGTCTTTAGTAGTTTAGAAGCTAGATTCAGAGTACTATAATTCTTGTTCTTACCATGTCTTTAAATTTTGAGTGTAAACATCTTGAATTTCTTGCCCAAGTTTAGAGCTAATTTCAAGAAAAAAGTGGCCACTTTTGACCCCCCTTTTGTATCCCATTTCCATGCACTTACCCATTAGTAGGGTTGTCATGTGTGCAAGGTAGAAGCTAACTACTTCCTTGAGTTATTTGATTTGTCCTCTTAGTCCTTCCCATTGGTCTTGCACTTGTTGGTACTAGTTATGTAGAGTTTCAATATGCATCTATTGGCTAGGTACCATCTTGGTCTTTCTATACATCATAATTACTTTCTAGCTGCATGATTTAGTTCTCAATGCTTTCTAGTTGTACCTTCAAATCTTTTTTTGTAGCCCATCCAAGACAATACTGATACAATGTATTTACACTTGTTTGGGTAGTCTACATATTCTTTATCTCAACCTCTATTTTAGTGTGTAGGGTGGCACACTTCTTCCTTGTGTCTTTAATTCGTCTCCTTTTGGTTTCTTCCATCAACTTTTGTTTAACTATCTCTTCTTTATTTTGCATCTATTCTAGCATGTTATCTATGAATTGCTTCAATTGTCATCCCAAAGGAGCTGAGGTATCCCTAAGAATTTTTGGAGATACTACATATAGTGTGTTCAATACATTCTCTACTATGTCCATTATATCCACCTATTGTTTGAGAAAGTCCTCTCTTATTGTTGATTGTAGCATATCTCCCAATTGAAACTTTTATAGTGGGGTGTGTGAGGTTTGTAAGTGGAATTTGTAGAGTAGAAGGAGATGGTAAAGGTTGTAGTTTCTTTTGTTCCGCCAAAAAATTCTTTATTTGTTCCATTAAGTCTTGTGATGGAGATGTTGCCATGGATGGTGAAGGTGAAGGAGGCCCTTTCTCTAAGATCTCATGTTCTATTTTATCTTTTTCTTGTTGTTCCTCTTGTGTTGGTATTTTTTCCTGTTGTATTGTTTTTCCCTTATCTTCTTGGAGCAATACGGTGTAGGCTTTGTGAGTGGCCTCCATGGTTCTTGTTTCACCCTTTCTATTGCCTCTTTTTCTTGAGGTAACAATGTCTCTACCATATGTTTTTATTACAGCTCTTGGTTCTAAAGTTGAATTAATTTTTCTCTTATTCGGTGACAAATTTACCACAAATTCATCTAATGCTAGTTTCCTTATTTCTTCATCTGTTCTGACTACTTCATCCGACTTTTGCTTCAATAGGGATGCTAATTCTTCCAGAAATACCTCTATGATTTGTGCTAAGGTGTGAGGAGTTCTAGAAATGAAGTCAATCATTTCCTGCTCAATAACTTTCTTATTGGTTGTGCCAACTTGTAGGTACATTTGCATAGTTTTGAGTGGCATTCCTTGTGTCAATAATGATTTGTATAGTTGCATTTTATCCATCAAAGGTTCCTCTTATTCTTTTTTATTTTTATTTTTTTTGTTCTTATTTTTTGGTGGTTTTTTCTTTTGTTGACTCTTTTATTTTCTTCGAAGGTGGTTTCTCTACCTCTTCTTCCCTTTTGGCTACCTTTATTTGTGTAGTTTCCTCTGTCTCTTAAAATTATGTAGCAGTGTACTTTCTTTGATCCTTTTGTTTTCTCCTTGGGTGAGAAGTCTCACCTTTTCTTTTCTCACTACTTATTTGTAACATGCCCTCTATGGCCTCTCTTATTAGTGATTTGGATGCTTATGCCTATGTTTATTGTGAAGACACTAATAATTTTCTCCTTGTTGTTAGTGGTGGAGATCGCTTCTCCAACTCATATTTTACCAACACTTTGTGTGTTTGCAAGTCTCTGATTTCAAACCCATGTGATTCTATTTTAAACTACCTAGACCAATGTACTTGTGATGTCCTTTCCTCTCCTACAGTGGATGAATAAAAAATTATAGTAATCTCTAGTATTGTAGGATCTTGCTACAAACCACAAGTCTTATGTGATTTACCCTTCTTTTCAAACTACTCTTCGGCCTTCTAGTTGTTCTATTTTTAGTGAACTCCTTGTATGTTCTAAACCTTTCCACATTTGGATCTATGGGGTGGTCTAGGAGTGCTTTTATGTTTTCTTATGCAACTTTGTCATCTACTTCATATGGGAGAGAAGGTAGCCATAAAGTCGTAGGCTCTATTGCTTCTATAAACACATGGTCCTTATCTATTACACAAGTTATTTGGTATGCATACTTCCTAACTATTGTATAGGATATTCTATCCCTTTCTTGCATATGTTTTTGAATTGACTTGAAAAACCCCAAAAAAACTATAATGTAGGAGGTACTATCTTGGAAGTGTTTCACATAATCATTGATTTGTGTGGCTACCATGGTGGCTTGAATCCATATTTTTCCTACAAACTAGGTAACCTATTCATGAAATATAATTCAATATAGATAATGAGTGATCCATATTAGAATGGGTAGGTATTGGTAGTCTATGCACTGGAGATTCCTGAGCAATCAATTTCTCAACACCTTGCACAAGCCTATCTCTTTGCATTGGATAACCATTTGATATGTGGTGAAGATGGCAGTGCCAATTATAGAGACCTCTCTAGTTGTGTAATATATCTTTTGTACAATGTCAAGGGTTGCATACTACATGATAGAGTTTGAAATTTTTGATACATCTAGATTTCTTCCATCTGCCATGCTGCAAATTAGCTGAGTGATTTTTACATTGTTGATGCTCTTCTTTGATGGAAAATATCCTCTATTGTATAACCCTATCACCCCATGTAGTGCATCCTTGGTAATTTTGTAGGGTTTGTCTAGATACATGTAGTCATCATGGATATGACTGACGATTATTCATACCTATGCATATTCTATCATACAATCAAGGAAAACAAATATTCTTCTTTCCCTAGATTCAACAATGTCCTATGGAGGGGCTTTAAGAATGTATGATCTATCTTAGTGATTGAAGTATGCATATGCTTCTTCACATCTTTTGCATATAGGACATCTACTAGAATGAATGAGAATACTCCTTTAGGGTCCACCTCCATGGCCTTAAATGGGTATTTCGTCTTCACATCTTCTACACATAGGACGTCTACTAGAATGAATGAGAATGCTCCTTTAGGATCCACCTCCATGGCCTTAAATGAGTATTTCTTATACTTAGGGTGTAGATTATGCTCTACGTTGATGAGAATAGGAGTGGACACAATTTTTTCTTGCTTTGTTTCTTTTCTCTACCTTGTTGGTAAATAGATTTGTCACTATAATATTTTACTACAAACAACCTAGACTCACCCAATGGGTAGTGACAGATGTTTCAATAGTTGCAGAGATTTCTTAATTGAATAAGTGATCTTCCTCTTAGTTTGAGAGGGGTGGCTCCCCTCTATGATAAAATATGGGGTTTTGGAGGTATACTTTTGACTAGAAATAGGAAAGGAAATAGTTAAAGGAAAACTAAAATAGAAAAGAAAATTAAAGATTTCATGAAGGAAAGAAACTAATACCAAGATCCATTTCCCCAAAAAGAGTATTTGGAAAGAAGGCATGCAACTGGGGATTTTAGAAGAAATGCAATCTAACATATGAGAGATGTAATTGCATAGGTGTCATGAATCCATGATCAAATAACTACCTATAATTTATCGCAATTGCATGAGGAAAACATGTGAATCCCATACATAATAGAAAATATTCAAAAAGTTGTAAATTAGACATATGAATAATTGTCAACAAAAATAAATAACATTTTGGCTCTATGACCAGTCCAATTATCCTTTATTTAAATCAAGCAAAAGAGCCCTATGACTCTTTCCTTCCTATACAATGTGTGAGAATCCTCTTGTTTTCCAGAAAAACTAAACCCCTTTACATTGGAAATCCTTGTATTTATTATAGCTTTCCCAACCCATAACTAACTCCTAACTAACTCATAACTACTGCTTTTTAGACTTTATAAGATATTTAAAATAAATATTAGGGTAAGTGCACAAAGATGGGGGACCAAAAGGGGGTCTTAAGATGCCACTTTTTTTTCTGAAATTAGGAAACATTGACGTTGGATGAGAAATTGAAGATAGCTACACTCAAAATTTGAAGATGGAACAAAAACAAGATTGGTAGTGCTTCGAATCTAGTTTCTAAACTACTATTTTTTTCCAAAAATGGTTGAGATTAAGGAGTTCAAAAGAGGGACCACACAGATTGGTCCTATTTTTCTCAAATAAGCATAACATAGTGTCTGGTGTGCTCCCCCTAAAATGTTAACTTTTTTTTAGTATTTCAAAAATCACTTCTGTGAGAAATTAGCTAACACCATGTAGTTTATCCCTG
This sequence comes from Cunninghamia lanceolata, assembly GCA_027924645.1. Lineage (NCBI taxonomy): Eukaryota > Viridiplantae > Streptophyta > Pinopsida > Cupressales > Cupressaceae > Cunninghamia > Cunninghamia lanceolata. Next base: position 2,848,353 of record BSBN01001035.1, read on the forward strand.
ATTTTTCTGATAATTTTTTCATGAATAATTGATTTTTTAGTAATTTTCAAAGTGGACACATCTTAAAAAATAGAAAATTGAGTGTGCTCCCCCCTAAAATTTTTGAAAACTAATTGAAAATTGAATTTTTTTTTGAATATGTGTAGAATGGAGTCTAGTTTCTAAAAATGTAACTTATTTCAAATTTTGATGAACAGCTAAAAAAAGGTCAAAAATACTAGACACTAGTTTTTGACAAAAAATGGTTATACTAACAAAAGAAATTAAAGATGAAACCCTTAACATACTCAAAATATGAAAAAAATTATATGGTTAGATAGCTAACATAGAGATCAAGATTATGGTGGTATTTGTTTTGAGTTTTCATCAAATAAGTGCAAACGTAATGGGGAGCACGCTCCAGATTATGTGCTTTTTGCTACAATCTGGAAAAAAATGTCTTTAGACGTCCTAAACACAGTCCAAGACTTTGGGTTGGAAGCCCCAAAAAAATCCAAGCCTTAGGGTTGGAAACAACCAAGGCAAGGCATAATACGAGTGCATTATAACACGCTCACATTTTGTGCATTTACATAACGCAATCGTGTTATGTGCATTCACATAATGTGAGCACATTATAACGCACTCGTGTTATGGTGAACTTAAACAACTCTCTCTCTCTCTCTCGCTCGCTCTCCCTCTCTCTCTAAGAGGCAGAGAGAGATAGGGAGATAGGGAGAAAGTGATATATAGGGAGAGAGATAGAGATAGAAAGAGATTTATAGTTTTCTTTTTTCCATTTCCTTCATCGATAAGGGAGAGGGAGAGATAGAAAAATAGAGGAATGATAGGGGAGGAGCTAAGAGATATGGAGATAGAGAGAGATAGATAGGTAGAGAGAGAGGAGACAGATAGGGAGAGGTAGAGGAGAAAGAGGGGAGAGACAAGGTGATAGAGAGTGAGTGAGATGTCCAGAGAGATAGGGAGATAAGGGAGATATAGGGAGATAGATGTTTGGGGTTGCTCACGTTTAGGGTTTAGGGTTTAGTGGTTATGATTTAGGGGCTTATTAAGGGTTTAGGGGTTTAGAGAGAGAGAGATACTACTTTTGACATGCAACCCTAAACCCCTAAACCCTAAATAATGCCCCTAAACCCTAAACCTGAGAAACCCTAAGTCTTTAAACCCTAAATAATTCCCCTAAACCCAAAACCCAAGAAACCCTAAATCTCTATATCTCTATCTTTATCATCCCTCTACCTCTCAATCTCTCTCCCTAAACTTGAGCAACCCTAAACAATGCCCCAAAACCCTAAACCTAAGAAGCCCTAAACACCTCTCTCTCTCCAGATAGAGAGTGAGGGACATGTCTAGAAACATAGGGAGAGAGACCCAGAGGTAGAGCGATGATAGAGATAGGGAGATAGGGGAGAGATAAGGAGATAGAGGTTTAAGGTTTCTTGGGTTTAGGGTTTAGGTGTTTGGGGGTTTATAGTTGCTCAAGTTTATGGCTTAGTGTTTAGAGCTTAGGGGCATTATTTAGGTGTTAAGGTTTGGAGGTTTGGGGTTTAGGGAGAGAGGACCGATAGGGGGATATAGAAGACACCAAGAGGAGAGATAGGGAGATAAAGGTCTAGGGTTGCTTGGGTTTAGGGGTAGAGAGAGAGGTGTTTAGGGTTTAGGGTCATTATTGAGAGATTGAAATGTAGAGGGATGATAAAGATAGAGAGATAGAGATTTAGGGTTTAGGGGTTATGGTTTAGGGGAATTATTTAGGGTTTAGAGGCTTAGGATTTCTTGGGTAGGGTTTAGGGGCATTATTTAGGATTTAGGGGTTTAGGGTTGCTTGGGTTTAGGGTTTAGGGTTGCATGTCAAAAGCAGTCTCTCTCTCTCTAAACCCCTAAACCCTAAATAATTCCCCTAAATCATAACCCTAACCCCTAAACCCTAAACCTGAGCAACCCCAAACCTCTATCTCTATATCCCTCCCTTATCTCCCTATCTCTCTGGACATCTCACTCACTCTCTATCACCCTATCTCTCCCCTCTTTCTCCTCTATCTCTCCCTATCTGTCTCCTCTCTCTTTCTACCTATATATCTCTCGCTATCTCCATATCTCTTACCTCTTTCTCCCCTATCATTCCTTTATTTCCCTATCTCTCCCTCTCCCTTATCGATGAAGGAAATGGAAAAAAGAAAACTCTCTCTCTCTTTCTCTCTCTCTGAGTCATACCCTAAATAATTCCCTTAAATCATAACTCCTAACCCCTAAACCCAAGCAACCCCAAACCTCTATCTCCATATCTCTCCCTTATCTCCCTATCTCTCTAAACATCCCACTCACTCTCTATCACCCTATATCTCCCCTCTTTCTTCTCTATCTCTCCCTATCTATCCCCTCTCTCTTTCTACCTATATATCTCTCGCTATCTCCATATCTCTTACCTCCTTCTCCCCTATCATTCCTCTATTTCCCTATCTCTCCCTCTCCCTCATCGATGAAGGAAATGGAAAAAAGAAAACTCTCTCTCTCTCTCTCTCTGAGTCAGATACCGATCCATAACGCAAGCACATTATAACGCACTCACGTTATGACTTGTATGGGACCAAAAAGTCATGTGGTGACTTTTTGGTCCCTCATCTTTGTGCATATAGCCATTACAAAGTATTTTAATGTATGTATGTGTTTAACTTATTAAAATAAAAATGATTTTAAAAATAAATAAACTGACTTTACAATAAAAAGTTAAGTCCTTGTGCAAACTTGATATCTATTTCATTTTCAAGACATTATGTTGAACCATTTGCATGCGCTAGTTGTAGATGTTAATTTTTGGAACATTTTGCCAAACAATTTCGAAGCCAATATCATAAATGATAATTTTGAAATTAATTTTCCTCCATCCCTTTCCAATAGAAAGACTTACATGAACTTTGATACCTTCATCTAGCTTCATTTATCAAGTGGACATTTACATTTGTCAATATTTTCTCACTAAGGCCTCCTATATTCATAGGTTAAAAATTCTTCCACATAATCTCTAAATTCATGAATAATTGTGCTCTCCCCAACAATAATTTGTTTGAAATAAAAACTAACCTCCCCACAAGAAAAGTATCATCATTGTCTCTTATGACATTTATATCAATAATCAACACTATCTTTATTCAATGATTTGGGTGAACAATAACCAAAATTCACTCCAGCCACTATTAGGGATTCTTTCACTAAGTTGAGAGAGGTGACTAACTCTTCCTACCTTAGTGAAAAGGTAATTTATGTTTGGTGAAATGGTGATAGTGAATCACTATCTTGGAGAGGAGTAAACCTCAAACATACTTTTAATTATGATCCATATATACCTATCTTCCCAAGCTTTGTTCTTATGGAATTACATTTTTTATAATTGATACCAAGTCAAGTGAAACATGCATTTCTTGCTATGGATGACTTGAAATTTGGCTTGTAAGGTTTTGCTTAAGCTTCAAAAGATCAAGCAAGTCATAGATCTTTGCATGACCATCGACATATGTAGCCACCAATTTTAAACTTGACACATAGTTACCAACTGAATATCCACTAGAGGTATGCTGCTATCTTAAAAATAATTACACAAATTCCATTTGCATGATTCAATGTCTTTCTTATCCTATTCCTACAATGATATAGTGTCATGCATGCAACAATATGTAATGACATTTCCATGTACTAAAGAGAGGTCCATACTAGCTTGACAATGCTACCGTTATGAGCCCCATTATAATGTTCCTAGTTTTAGCACAGATAATGCTTGATGATCATTAGTTCATTTATTATGTATATTTTACAATCTTTGTGGACCATACAACCACATTTCTTTAAGGCATTTGATCAACTGGTTTGTGGCCTAGGTATACTTCAACATTTTTGTATCCATGTCTACTTGGGCAGTTGCAACCACAACATATGACCAAGTTAAAATACTTGTTAAATGCTTTTATGAATATCCATACCCTATTCCAAAGCTCCCATGTTAGCACATGCTAACAAGACATTGTAGAGTTTGGTTTCAAAGATCTTTCAACAAATCTAATCCTTCACAATTCAGTTGAATCCTATAGATTGTCTTCATTCTAGGGTTTTGTATACATGTCAACCATAACATTTCCAACAATAATATCTGATACAAATCCCTCTTAATTCAAATTTACACTTGCTAAATGCATTCTCTTTGAAAATTTCTAACATTTTTTAATAGATCTTGCAATTGAATGTCATTCCATGAGATGTCATCTCATTAAGGAGTTTAACAAATTGTGGCTAAGTTCATGCTTTGACAACTTGCCTTTGTTAAACACACTAGGATATTGAGAGGAGGGGTGAATCAGTATCTAAACAATTTTCACTTTTAACAACTCCAACTTATCTAGAGCAGATCAAAACTTAGTTATCACAGCATAAACATGACTATGAAAGATTAACATAATGCACATCAACACATAACAACAAATATAAATGGAAAACCCTAGAAGGGAAAAATCATGATGAGGATTAGCTCACAATATATGAAGCTCAAATAATAACTTTGTTTTAGGGGCATTAACCCAAGGAAGCTGCTACTCCCTAAGTAACTTTGATTTAGGGTCACTGCCAAGGAAGCTTCTACTCCCTGATGAATTTGTTTTAGGGTCACTCCCAAGGAAGCTACTACTCCCTAAAATGAGAACACACTTGCAAATGATTACAGTATGACAGTCTTTCTATTGTCTGAAAACTAACATTGAAACTCACACTTTTGATGATTGCACTTCTACCTCTACACACTTCCTTTTGAGTCCACTGGATCAGTTAGACACACTCTATACTTGATCACTATCACAAATATGTCTTCAAGATGGATCCAAACAACATTAACAACTTCTGCTCATTCTCCTTCATTCACACATCAACAATGCATTTATTTTGCCTTTTATCTGCTTGTAAATCTTTTCAATCACAATGCAATCACACTTCACATCACTCACTTTGATTCACTATTTATAAATGATATTGCATTGATTACATTATTTTTTGGCTAGATACAACATAAAAAATACATTTACAAGTTGGCCAAACAACACACAATATGAAATGTGTAGAAGATAGGTCCTAAGTGAAACCACATGTTACACCAGTAGAAGATCCAAGCCTTGCAAGCACCAACACTTGTTTAACTAGGTCTAAAAAATCCTTCACAACTTCAAGCACCAAGGAATTGCATCTAGACACTCAGGTCATTTGGAAATAGGACAGGTTTAAGGAAAACACATGAGGACTTGAAGTACAATGACCACATCAACTTGAATACCTTGTGCGGTACTGCGATCTTTGTGAGATTTTTCCAGATGACTCCACATGACTCATACAACATCCCCAAACACTCCTTTTCCACTGTACATCAAAGAATTGTGTCACACAACTTCAATCATTAGCACTAAAGGCAAACTATCATCCTGAACACACTACATCATGCTATCATTTGAAAAATTGAGTTGCAAACCACCAAGAACCTTGAAACTGAGAGGAGGCATGTATTACATGTCCATAAACATCTCCTCAAAACCACATAGGAAATCATTCATTTGTAGAGGAATGCGAAGCATTCCATTAGGACTGCATCACTATCTTACTCTGCCAAAACACATGTCGGTATTCTATCATGCATAACTTTCACAGTGAAAGGACAAATGATTTAAAAATTTGGAATTGTCACCTTCACTATAGTCTAAACATGATTCCAAAACCACATGGCCATATTTGCAAATGCAGAGGAATGTAGATGATTCCATTGTCCTATACAGAACATCTTCACATAAGTGACACTGTCTTCAAACAATCAATCAGCAAAACACTCTTTTGGCAATGCAATCATCATGGAACTTGGAACAAACATGCTACAGGCCATCAGTAGCATCAACAACACATTTTATCATCTTTCTTCTTCTAATTGTCATCTTAATATGAACTATATCTTCTCCCTTCTCTTGTTGGATGGGGCATCACATCCAACCATGAGTTGTATCTTCTTCTCTTGTTCTTCTCACTGTATATTATCTACTCTTTCTCTTATTCTCTTGCTAGATGAGGTATGACATCCAACCATGAACACCATCATATAGTGTTGACATCAATGACAACCCTAAGAACCATACGTGTAACAACCTTTAAGTCTACCAGAGCATTTCCAACTATAATATCTTACAAAAATTCCTCCTCCAATACGTTATGATGGGAAGATTCAATGAAATCATGTTTCCCAAAGGTATTCTTGCCAAAAAGTAGCACACAACTTTGTTTTCATTCCTAGGTTTTATACATAACAAACAAGGGAAATTTGTAACTACAACATCTAATAACAAATTCCCCTTCATTGGACATTAATGTACTATTCCAATGCTCCCTTTAGCATAGGCAAGGAAGAAACTAGTGAAGATTGTATATGCTTAAAAGTTTCTAACGCTTGCTTAATTATAGCTGCTAGGAGTATGTTTCCACAGGCTGCACCTCCATACTTTCACTCACCATTTTAGGGCATGTGGGAGAATTTGTCTTTTTATGGTGAGTTAGAGATTTGGGAGTTCCTTGAACCAATGTACTCCCTAGAAAGTTTAAAACATATGGAAAAAACTAACAAAGTGTAGCGTCAAGGATTCGCTAAGTTCATTGAACCACAAAAATGTCACCAGGTTCAAAATGTTAGATGTTCAATGACTTTTTGAACCAATGTCTGGGCTTGGGAAAAAATTTGAACTTCACAAATAGTGTTCAATATGTCAGGGGTTTGATGACTTTTTAAACCTTGTCAGGGGTTGAAGCCAATTTTGAACTAATGTCGAGGGTTCAAGCCAATTTTGAACCATTGAACTACCGACAAGTTTAAAAAAATTAGACAATGCTAACATTTATTGAAATGCAAATTTTGTAAGATTTCTTGAATGAATCCATAAAAGGGTTAATTTATATATTTTGACTATAAAGATATTTTCACTTGAAAATGGGCCACATTATGTATTATAACTGCATAGAATTCTTTGTTAATTCATTTTGCTTTAGCCTTTCAGAAATTCCCAATTTAATTGTTTTGGTAATCCATTTCACAAAAAAATGTTAATTTAATTTCTCAAATGGGTATGTGCATGGAAATGGGGGACCAATAGGGGGTCAAAAGTGGCCATTTTTTTTTGAAATCAGAAAAAAATGATCTTGCATGAGAAATTGAAGATAGCCACACTCAAAATTAGATGTGATAAGAACAAGTTTTGTAGTGCTTCAAGTCTAGTTTCAAAACTACTTTTTTTTCTAAAAATGGTGGAGGTTAAGAGGTTCAAATAGGGGGAGCACACAAAGTGCTCATGGTTTTGTCAGAAAAATATAACATAGTGTCTAGTGTGCTCCCCCTAAAATGTCGACTTTTTTTAAGTATTAGACAAATCGCAATGGTGAAAAATTAGCTAACACCATGTAGTTTATGCCTATTTTTTTGTTAATTTTTTAATGAATAAATGAATTTTTTATGAATTTTCAAAAGTGGACACATCCTAAAAAATGAAAATTTGAGCATGCTCCTCCCCACTTTTTTGTAAACTAATAAAAAATAAATAAATAAATTTCAATGCGTATAGAATTGAATCTAGAATCTAAAAATGTAATTAGTTTCAAATTTCAATCACTAGAAATACTAGACATAGGTTTTTTGAAAAAAAGAACACATTAGCAAAAGAACTTGAAGATGTAAACCTTAATGTTATTAGATTTTTGAAAAATTACATGGTTACAAACCTAATAAAAAACTTGAAGTTGTCCTAGTATTTTTTGTATTGACATGGAAAAATGTGTAAACCATAGGGGAAGCACACACGATATTTGGTCAAAATTTCTAACTTTTGTGAAAACACGTTCTTGGCATCCAAAAGGTACCTCCAACCCTTAGGGTTGGAATTTCCCAAAGTAGGCAAAAATGTGAGCACGTTATAAAGCAGTTAAAATGAATTTTATCTCTCTCTCTCTCTCTCTCTCTCTCTCTCTCTCTCTCTCTCTCTCTCTCTCTCTCTCTCTCTCTCTCTCTCTCTCTCTCTCTCTCTCTCTCTCTCTCTCTCTCGTATCATTCATCTTCATCTCTTTGTGTCTATTTGACTTCTTTTTCCACCTCCTCCCCTCTCTTTTTCACCTCCTAACCCCAACTTTCCTATTTTCCCTTTTCCTTTCCAATTTTTCTTTAGATCCCACAAAGTTTTTCCCTATTATACTATTTTTTGCCTCTCCTCTCATCATTCTTCCCATGCAATTAACTTTTGTTTTATCTTGTTTCCATTTCATCCTCCCAATTTATATCCTCATCCCTCTTTGCATGTCCTAGTTTTCTTGTTTCCATTTCCCGTGTCGATAAGGGAGAGGGAGAGAGAGGGGAGAGAGAGATAGGGATATGGGGAGAGAGAGAGAGAGAGAGAGAGAGTCCTAGTTTTCTTGTTTCCATTTCCTTTGTCGATAAGGGAGAGGGAGGGGAGAGGTGGGAGATAGAAAGATAGAGGAATGATAGGGGAGAGAAAGGTGAGACATAGGGAGATAGGAAGAGATAGATAGGTAGAGAGAGAGGAGATAGAGGGGAGAGATAAGGAGATAGAGAGTGAGGGAGATGTCTAGGGACATAGGGAGACAGATTGAGAGGTAGAGGGATGATAGAGATAGGGAGATAGGGAGATAGGGAGATAGAGGCTTAGGGTTTCTTGGGTTTCAGGTTTAGGGGTTTAGGGAGAGATAGAAAGAGATAGAGAGAAATACCTAGATAGATAGAGAGAGGATACATTAGGGAGAGATAGGGAGATAGAAAGTGAGGGAGATGTCCAGAGAGACTAAGAGGCAGAAGGATGATAGAGATAGGGAGATAGGGGAGAGATAGGGAGATAGAGGTTTAGGGGTTAGGGGTTAGGAGTTAGGGTTTACAGTTTAGGGGCATTATTTAGGGTTTAGAGTTTAGGGGTTTAGTGATGCTTGGGTTTAGGGTTTAGGGGTTAGGGGTTAGGGGTTAGGTTTTAGGAGCATTATTTAGGGTTTAGGAGTTTAGGGTTGCTCAATTTTAGGGTTTAAGGGTTAGGGTTTATGGTTTATGGTTTAGGGTTTAGAGAGAGAGCACCAATAGGGAGAAATAAAGGAGACAAAGGGGAGAAATAGGGAGATAGAGAGTGAGGAAGATTGTTGTTATATGGAGCCTAATCAAACTCAGAGGTTAAGTTTACCCCACTTTTATCAGCGTGGTTTACCCCTAAATTATTTAATGGGGTCAAGAGGCGGCTCCCCTTGCGGGGTCCAAAAAACCTCCAATATTTTTTATTATTTTATAAAGGCATTGGGAGTTATTTTTCTATTGGCCGATATAAAAAAACCCTATTTTTATAACTAACATAAGGCTTGATAAAAGAAGCTGAGGGTTAGGGTTTTCATTGATGTTTTGTAGCATTTTACAGTGGTATTGAGTTGCGAGGATTGCTAGTTGTAATCAGTTTGATTTACTGGACAATAATATTGGACTCTCTGTTGGTGGATGTAGCCTAGGTTTGGGTGAACCACGTTAAAACTTCTCTCTCGCTATTATTATTTCTATGTATTTTAATTCCTCTGTTTAATATTTATTTGCATTTAATTGATATCTTTTGCTAGCTAACCCTAACAAGTGGTATCAGAGCGGGTTGTGTTTGATTATCATCTGCACGAAGGTCTCACGGTTGAGTGGGAGTCTCACAATTGAGTGGGAGCAATAGCAGATGAGGGTAAATTGAAGATAGATAAATTCAATGGGTAGAACTATTAGTTATGGAAGATGCAAATGGAGGATTATCTCTATCAGAAGGATTTATGGAGGCCATTGGAAGGAATAACCAAGAAACTGGTAATAATGACTGATGAGGATTAGAATCTTTCAGACAAAAAGGCATTGGGAACCATTCAGTTGTGCCTGGCACCATCAGTGGCATTCAATATAATGGAAGCGAAGACAATAGATGGTCTGATGAAAGCTTTGGCTAAATTGTATGAAAAACCCTCAACCTCAAATAAGGTATTTTTCATGAAGCGTTTGTTTAATCTGAAAATGATTGAAGGTGGATCTGTGACAGATCATTTAAATGAGTTTAATATGATTATCAGTCAGTTAACTTCTATAAAAGTAAGTTTTGACGAAGAGGTGAGGGCTCTCTTGATATTATGTTCTTTGCTAGAAAGCTGGAATAGCTTGGTAATGGTTGTAAGTAACTCTATCTCTGGTTCAAATACTTTGAAATTTGATGATGTTGTTGGTGTTATCCTTAGTGAGGAAATATGATGGAAAAGCTCAGGAGGGTCCACATCAGGTAGTGTTTTGAATGCAGAAAGTAGGGGTAGATCAAAGGAGAGAGGAAAAGCTGCTAGAGGTCATGGGAAGTCACGAGAAAAATCAAAGGACAAGAGATCCCAATCCAGAGGATAGAAGGATTGCTGGTACTATGGGAAACAAGGTCATCTGAAGAAAGATTATTGGTCTCAAAAGAATAAAGAAGGAGACAAATTAGAAGGCAATAAAGGAGGCAAATGTGGTAAGTAATAAATCTAAAGATGATGCTTTGATGCTTTCCCTAGATAATGCTGATGATTCATGGGTTATAGATTTAGGGGCCTCATTTCACGCTATGCCCCATAGAAGTTATTTTATTGATTATGCCTGAGGGGATTTTGGGCTAATTTATTTGAGAGATAACGAACCCTCTCAGATTGTTGGAAAGGGTAGAATCAAGATTAAGTTGCAAAATGGGAATCATCGACTACTACAAGAGGTAAGGCACGTTCCAAGGTTGAGTAGGAATTTAATTTCAGCGAGGCAGCTAGCTAATGAAGGTTGCATTGTTACATTTACTGATAAAAATTGGAAGGTTTTAAGAGGTGCCTTAATAGTAGCAAAAGGTGTGAAAGTAGGCACCTTATATCTTTGTACAGGTCATATTGTTCCTTCTACTTTAGCTATTGTAGAGAAAAACCAAACAGGGTCAAGAACAGTTGCTACAGGTTTGCAAGAAGAGACAGAAAGAGTTGTTGCAGGTTCTGAGACAACACTGTGGCATAACAAACTTGGGCATATGAGTGAAAAAGGTATGAATATACTTCATTCTAAGAAAGTTTTACCATGTCTAAAATGTATTAAATTGGATTTCTGTGAAAGTTGTGTGTATGGCAAACAAAAGAGAGTTAGTTTTCTCAAGGATGGGAAGTAAAAGAAAGATGAAAAGTTGGAGCTTGTGCATACATATGTATGGGGACTAGCTCAGGTATCTTCTCTTAATGGCTCTTGGTATTATGTTATATTCATAGATGATGCAACTAGGAAGGTTTGGATTTATTTTCGTAGGCAGAAATCTGATGTATTTGAAACATTTAAGAAATGGAGAAGCTTGGTTGAGAATGAGATGGGTAAAAGATTAAAATGTCTCAGATCTGATAATGGTGGTGAATATTGCATCAAAGAATTTAAGAATTATTGTTCCTTTAATGGAATTCATAGGCAGAAAATGGTTCCAGAGACTCCATAGGAGAATGGAGTGGCTGAACGCATGAATAGGACAATAATGGAGCATGCAAGGACCATGAGATTGCATTCTAGGTTGCCTTTAAACATGTGGGCATAGACTGTCAACACTGCTATATATTTAATTAATAGAGGTTCTTCGATTCCTTTGGGTTGTGGTATTCTAGAGGAAGCATGGACAGGTAAGAAGGTGAGTTATTCTTTTCTCAAAACCTTCGGATGTGAAGCATTTACACATGTAGATTCTGAAAATAGAACCAAGCTAGATGCAAAATCAAAAAAATGTACCTTGGTTGGATATGGCATTGATGAATTTGGTTATAGACTTTGGGATTTTGAAAATCAGAAAATTGTGAGAAGTAGAGATGTATTCAATGAGAAGGTGTTGTATAAAGATTAGTTGTAGTAGCATGAGAAGAAAGAATAGATTACATGGTGTTGGATAATACTCCAAATAGTGATGTTCTAGTGGTTCCTCATGCTCCGCAATAACAACAAGAAATACTACAAACTCCAGTGAATGTTAGATAGTCAACAAGGATGAGTAGACCTCCTGAAAGGTTTTCTCCCTCTTTGTATTCTATTTTGTTAACATATGCTAGTGAACTAGAAGGGTATGATGAAGCTATGCAGGTGGATACAAAGGTTCAGTGGGAGCTTGCAATGAAAGTAGAAATGGGCTCCTTACTAAAAAATTAGACTTGGGAAGTATGTAAGTTGCCTGTAGGTAAAAAGGCTTTAGCAAACAAATGGATTTATAGGTTGAAAGAGGAAGATGGAGGTAAGAAAATATTTAAAGCTAGGCTAGTTGTAAAAGGATTTGCACATAAAAAAAAAGTCTTGATTTTGATGAGATATTTTCTCTGGTTGTCTTCTATTCATACTATTTTAAGTATTGTGGCTACTGAAGATTTGCATTTGGAACAGCTAGATGTGAAAACTACCTTTCTCCATGGTGATTTGGAGAAGGAGATCTATATGGAACAACCACAAGGATTTGAGGTCAACGATAAGGAGAAACTGATGTGCAGATTGAAGAAGAGTTTATATGGCTTGAAATAAGCACCGTAGCAATGGTATTTGAAATTTGATAGTTTTATGGCTAAGCAAGGCTATAGCCAGTGTAATTCTGACCATTGTGTTTATTTTAAGAGGTTGGATAATGGCAAATTCATTATTTTATGTTTATATGTTGATGACATGCTTGTAGCAAGGTTTAACATGGATCACATAAGAGAGTTAAAACAACAGTTAGCATAATCATTTGCTATGAAGGACATGGGGGTAGCAAAACAAATCCTTGGTATGAAAATTTGCATAGATAGAAAGAATAGAAAATTCACTCTATCTCAGGCTGATTATGTTGAAAAGGTGTTGCAGAGATTCCATATGGAGAATGCAAAAGCTGTCAGCACACCTTGGCCTAGTCATTTGAAATTGACTAAAGAGATGTGTCCAAAGACATAAGAGGAGGAAGAGAAAATGTCCAAGGTGCCATATGCTTCAGCTATAGAAAGTTTAATGTGTGCCATGGTATGCACGAGACCAGATATTGCACATGTTGTAGGAGTCATAAGCAGGTATATGAGTCATCCCGAATTGGAGCATTGGAATGCAGTAAAATGGATTCTTGGATATTTGAGAGGTACATCCAATAAACACTTATGTTTTGGGAGCTCTAATACTGATTTAGCAGGTTATGTAGACTCAGATTTGGCAGGGGATATTGATACCAGGTGGAGTACTATAGGTTATGTCTTTACTATAGGTGGGACAGCGATGAGTTGGATCTCTAGGTTACAAAACGTGGTTGCTTTATCCACCATGGAGGTAGAGTATGTAGCTGCAATAGAGGCAAGCAAGGAGATGATATGGCTGTAATCTTTCATGGAAGAATTGGGCAAACAATAGGCTAATAGTTCTTTGTATACAAAAAGTTAGAGTGCCATATATCTTGCAAAGAATTTTGCCTTGCATTCAAAGACCAAACACGTACAACTTAGGTATCACTTCATCTGGTCGGTGTTAGATGATGGACAGTTACGGCTAGAAAAGATCCACACAGATGAAAATCTAGTGGATGTGTTTACGAAGGCAGTGACAAGGGAGAAGCTAAGCTCCTCTTCAGCTTTGGTTGGTCTTCAAGACTAAAAATTAAAAAAATTAGAACAGTAGAGTCCAGGGTGCTTATTTCCAGTGGGAGCTACAGGATCAGCGGTGTTATGATCAGTCTCCAAGTGGGAGATGATATGGTGTGGAGTCTGATCAGTCTCCAAGTGGGAGATGATATGGTGTGGAGTTTGATCAGTCTCTAAGTGGGAGATTGTTGTTATATGGAGCCTAATCAGACTTAGAGGTTAAATTTACCCCAATTTATCAGCGCAGTTTCCCCCCAAATTATTTAATGGGATCAAGGGTCAATGCCCCTTGTGGGGATTTTGAGGCAGTGCCCCCAAGACGGGGTCAAGGGGCAGCACCCCTTGCGGGGTCCAAAAAAACCTCCAATGATTTTTATTATTTTATAAAGGTTTCAAGAGTTATTTTTCTATTGGCCGAGATTAAAAAAACTCTATTTTTGTAACCAACATAAGGGTTGATAAAAGCGGCTAAGGGTTGGGGCTTTCGTTGATGTATTGTAGCATTTTGCATCAGTATTGAGTTGCAAGGATTGTTGGTTCTAATCAATTTGATTTACTGGATAATAATATTGGACTCTCTATTGGTGGATGTAACCCAATTTTGGGTGAACCACGTTAAAACTTGTCTCTCGATGTTATTATTTCTCTGTATTTTCATTCCTCTATTTAATCTTTATTTGCATTTAATCGATATGTTCTATCGGCTAACCCTAACAGAGATGTCTAGAGACATAGGCAGAGAGATTGAGAGGTAGAGGGATGATAGAGATAGGGAGATAAGGGAGAGATAGGGAGATAGTGGTTTAGTGTTGCTCAGGTTTAGGGTTTAGGGGTTAGGGTTAGGGTTTAGGGTTTATGGGCATTATTTAGGGTTTCTTGGGTTTAGGGTTTATGGGTTAGGGATTAGGGTTTAGGGTTTAGGGGTTTAGGGTTTAGAGAGAGAGAGAGGGTTGATAGGGAGAGATAGAGGAGACAGAGGGGAGAGATAGGGAGATATAGAGTGAGGGAGATGTCCAGAGACATAGTGTAACATGCCACTTGTTCTACCAAGTAAATACAACTAAGTTTTAACTCGAAAGTAAATAAATCATGAAACCAAAATATGAGTGATAATAAAAAAATTTCCTTCTTTATAAATGACATATGCACATTTGAAACATATTTCAAACTTTACCATTACATAATCAAATTATATTCCAACATTACATGTATTGAATAATTCTCAATTACAAAATTTCACAAGATAGTTATATACAAGCTTCATAAAGCTAATTGACAATAGAGATACAATGGGTCCAATGTCTGTCTTCAAATCCTAGCTGCCAACTGCATGAGGAGTAGCATCACTCAAGTTCTTTTCCACCAACCACGAACTAAATGCGATCCCCCGCACATTTACCAAACTGGTAAATGACCCTACCTTTCGACGAAGGGATTGGTATGGTAACCTAAAAAAATAGCATATACTGAGCAAGATGTTGTGCCCTACATATCTAGTACTGTCATACATTGTGGCTCCAACCTACAAGCATGACTGCCCTTCCTAGTATGTAAACCTGGATCACAGTGAACTGATAGTGTAAATGTTGGTTGTTTACACTACTTTGGCCAAAGTTTCATCACCCCTAACTCGAAATGGATGTCACACACTCACCCATCATTCTAGCTCGATTTGGAAAAACATCAATCTAAAAGTTATTCCCTTACCCATGTATCAACAAATCCCAGGATTAACCCCACTTATCAATTCTAGGTTTTCTATGACACTCTCATCAAAGTAATATAATTGGTAGTACAAAGTTTCCCTAACTTGACCCTTCATATTTCAGGAATACTACTCATACTTGTCTTAATACAATCCAATATAGTTACTACTCTTTAATAAGGAGATTAATAAACAATCAAAGCATAATGTTCTCATACTAAAAGTATATATGTATAATTATATATTTCCCATTGATCAAATAAGAGAATACTCAATGCAATAAAGAATACAACTCATTTCAAACAATACCTAAGACATAAAATCATTCAAAAGAAATGACATAATGAAGAAGAGATTCAGCATGTCTAATTAAGCTATGCTCCAAGAAATCAACTGGCTCCCTGCTCTTGATACTATGAACTTCTGAGTATCTCTTCCAAAACCACTCAAAATCCCTTCTCACTACTTACTAACTTGCCTCACAGTTCTAGACCAAAACACAATGCATAAACAAAATAGAAAACTTAGAGAATAGTAGCAACACATAAGAAACTCCAAAGGAAATTGTGTGTGTTCAAAGAATGAGGTAGCTTCTCTATATAAATAGAAATTTGAGCAAGCTATGGCTACAAACTAGCTAATAGAACTGCCACAACTCCTACTCCTCACTTTGACTCAGAAAAACAAACTCGTGGTGGCAGCTTGAATCGATGAAAAAGGAACACATAAGAGGATAACATGAATCAAACTCAGAAATACAAGGTAATTGCTCAGATACAAAATTCTAATGGGTTTCTCTCTCTACAACCAAGCACCACACATTCAATCATGCTTCCCTATTATTCTGTTGATAGTTTACAAAGACTAGGTCAACATTTTGGCACGTTGGGAATCAGTTATAAGCCAACGATGTCTATGGTAAGCATTTTGCACTTTATACATTTTAAAACCTCCAAACATCAGCAATATATGTGCTTTATATTAGCACTACACAATATATATTTTGTAACGCACTTTATGTGCTTTATTTCCTTAACAATTATGATGTATGCATTGAAATAGTCTCATGATATTCGATGTATTCTAGCACTTTTAGTTATGATGCTGTGTAGATATCATAGTTTATAAGTTGTGCTCATTGTCTTATGCACTTTTCTTATCATTCCCTTTTCTTTCAAAGCTAAGTGCTATATGAAATGATCATTAATAATGCTTTATAAGATGTGCTTTATAACAATGCCAAAGGTTTCAATTAAATACTATATATATATATATGCAAATATATATATATATATATATATATATATATATATATATATATATATATATATATATATCGTTACGTGAAAACAACATAAACTCATTAACCCACATATCTACTGACGATGTGTATGATTAAATACACACATATATAGATGTCCCATGTCCAATCGGTATATTATGCCGATGAAAAATACATTAATGAGCATGCGTAGATAAGTCTACCTATGTATACCCATGTACGCATTGTCTCATAAGTATAAGTTATTGTGGATATGCACTATCATATATGTATTTATTCATTTCACATCTAAACCTTGCCACATGCAATTCCAAACTATACCAAAGAAGACTTTAAATTGATACTCAGACTAAACCACATTCCTCATTCAAAACACTCAAGAATAAAATCATATCCAAATAAGCGCTCTAGATTACCATAGGCCACTTACCTTTACCCACATTGACTCGACTTAAACTAGGCCAAATAGGTAGTGGTGTGTGCTTGCTCAGTTTAAGTTTTCTCTAACATTTACCAAACCAAGTCCTTCTCCTAAGTGATACTTCCCCTCCTTTGCGAAGGAGCAACCTGTTCCTGCATTCAGCTTACATCATCACAATAGTAGTTAGATGTTCACAATATAATCATATGCTTCATACATTTCATAATAATAATCAATTATAATACATCACATTGCATCATTCAATATATTCAATTCAAGATTAACAATAAACATTAATGTAAAGATTCATAAACATTCATCTATCCAAGCAAATTAACCAGTCTAGGTAAATGGTAAATAGTTAGAAACACATGGGGTGTAACACATAGGGAGAGAGATTGAGAGGTATAGGGACGATAGAGATAGGGAAATATGGGAGAGATAGGGAGATAGAGGTTTAGGGTTTAGGGTTAGGGATTAGGGTTTAGGGTTGGTTAGGATTAAGGTTTAGGGGTCAGGGGTTAGGGTTTAGGGGCATTATTTAGGGTTTAGGGGTTAGGGGTTAGGGTTTAGGGGTTTAGGGTTTCAGGTTTAGAGAGAGATATAAATAGGACCAATAGGGAGAGATAGAGGAGACAAAGGGGAGAGATAGAGAAATAGAGAGTGAGGGAGATTTTCAGAGACATAGGGAGATAGATTGAGAGGTTTAGGGTTTAGGATTTCTCAGGTTTAAGGTTTAGGGGTTAGGGTTTAGGGTTTAAGATTTTACAGAGAGATAGAGAGAGATAGCTACATACATGATGGTGGTGTTCATGATTGGATGTCATGTTGAATATAATGTGGTTACGGAAGTTCATGGTTTGATGCCATGTTCTCATGATGAAGAAGGGAATTAGAAGCACTAAGATGAAGGATGACATATTAAGCTATGCTGAGGATGAAAAGATGTTGTTGATGGCCTATGGCATGTTGGTTGATCCTTCTTATTGTTCTTGTTGTTCTCAAGGATGTATATGTTGTTATATGAAGGTTTTGGCCTCTGAAAGTTGGTGAAAGTTTCTGTTATAGGAAGACTGTTTTGAAGACTGTCTAGGAGATTGCTCCACATTTTCATTCTTTTTATGTTGTGCCTCTCTGGATTGGAAGATAGCTTCGTATAGTGTCAAAGCATGTGTGTTCCAAGTTTCATAGTGTTTGGATTACTGGAAGGGTGTTTTTGCAGTTGATAGTTTGAAGACAGTATTGGTTCTAAAGAAGAAATTCACTATATGGAAATGTTTGGCTTTGCATTCATTAAAATGGTTGTATCTCTCCATTTTTTAGCACCTAAGAGCCAAAACATTTCTACTTCTATAGCTAAAGTTGTGTTCTCTCTCCCTCATTTCTTTAGTTTCCTACAGCTTTGTGAAGCTGACTTCTTGTGATGGGCTTTGTTCAGAGGAACAAAAGATTGTTATTCTCAGTGAAGAAATGGAAAAGATTGACACAGGGAGTTTTACACTCAAATTTGCTAGCTGATATTTTTAAAATTCATAATGAAGAGGTGGAGAATGTGATTGTTCTGGTGTGCAGTCGTGATGTGCTTCAATTTCCAAGAACAAACTATCCATCACAGGTTATGACCCACTTTCTTTCTAACTCAATGGATCTATTATAGAGTGCGGAGATGGTAAGAAATCTTATGGTTAAGTTTGTTAAAGATTTCCTATTTTTAGTTGATAAATTTGGTGAAGCTATGGAAAACTATGATTTGCATATGGGGACAATGCCTATTGGGGGATTGTTTTTGCATAAGGATATTAATCATGAACCAGTTTTGCACTTTGTTTATAGTGCCCTTCTTCATGGTATACAAAATAATTGGGTTATGTCTATTCAAAACTCTCTCCACTTCCTTGCTGCCAAACTAGGTGAGGAATTGGAGGAGTCAATTTGTGAAGTCTTTCAGGCCCTATACTTTCTTGTTCATTTCCAACTACCACCTCCTCCGTCTGATGCTATTATTGCTCCAGTTGATTTTGAGTGACAAGGGTATATAATCAAAGGTCTTAATGTAGGGAATTAGTTGATGCTTCCTCTCGAATAATATAGTATGTATTATGCAATGTATTTGATCGGGATGGGAATATACCCCTACATTTTTGTAATATCTTTTAATACTGCTTCTCTTGTTTCTATTTTGAGAAGGCCTTGAATATAGTAGGTGCTGATGTTTATGTATTCCCTCTTGCTAGCTTTAAGAGGCCTAGTATTCTATTTTGTTTGGGGTTGGTATCATGCTAATTTTTCCCCCTACTTTGCCTGCATGGGATTTTTGTAATCATATGATACTTTTATTATAGTAATATATAAGTTAAGGTTCTTAGAACCTTTTGTCTTAAAAAAAATGTTTGGCTCCACATTTGCAGATATGGTCATGCGGTTCAGAATCTAAGTTAAGTATGTTGTGAAGATGTTATATCTATGAAGTAAAGTTTGCATGCCTTCCACAATGAAAGTTATGAATGATAGAGTTCTGGTATGTACTTTAGCAAAGTATATTAGTGATGTAGATTTGATGAAATGCTTCGCATCTCTCTAGATGTGAAGCTTTATCAAAGAAGTTTTGTGAACATGATCAAAGAGGTCTAATACATGCTCTTGTGAAGTTTCAAGTGATTCAGTGATCCACAAAGCAATTATCTTCATTATGTACAACCAACCTAAAATGACCAACATGCTATAAGATTCGTATGTTCTTAACACTGGCCTATTTCAAATAGGTGTGATGTGCGGTTGTTACTCTTTGAAGGATGATGCTATGAAAGTTGTTTAGGATTGGTATTGGGATCCGCAAGGCATATGTTCTCTTCTAGAGTAGTGTGTTGTTCATGATAGGGCTTGCCTTATGCATGTTTCATGTTATGTGTTATTTGGCCGACTTGTAAAATGTAATATTCTTATTGTATTAACTGACCTACAAAGTAATCAATGTAATATCATGTATATATTGTAAATCTAGTTGATCTAGGGGAAGTATGATTGCAAAAAATGAATATGTGAGTGAGTAACAAGAGTAGAGTATGAATATCATATGCATTGTGATGTCTGACTGAGGGAGAAAGAGTAGAAGTGTTAGATGAAAGGAAGCAAGGTATGTGGAAAATGCTTCCTACACTGATCTACTAAGGAAAGATTTATACAAATTTTAACTTTTACAATTATAGATTAAGATGCACATTAATAGAAAGGTAATAACAACATCTAAATGCAAAACTCACAACACAAGATATATGTAGGGAAAACCCTTTCAGGTAGAAAACCCCACACTCCAAATCCGCCCAATATATTATTCAGGAATCAAGAAGATTATAATATACTTGCAAAGAAAGACTTCATAGGAGTATTAATCACTAGAGATCCAGGAGGTAACTCAACATCTATGAGACTTTTACACACAACCTCCATCTCAAGCTCCTGATATATAGGAGATACAATACAATAAATCGTCAACAGTAATTACAAAACCATGAGCCAAAACCACCCAAAAATGGTGCCCAAATTATCTCCAATCAAAGATACATTGTGATGTGCCAAATCACACACCAACATGGGTAACTCTCCCCTTTACAACTCTTTTAAGTGTCCAACATGTTTTTACATTTCCCAAAAATAGGTGGTCCAACTTTCAGAGGTCATAACTTTTGATCCGAGTGTCTGATTGACAAACTGTTTAATGCATTGGAAAGTTCATGAAGAGATATATCAATATATAACTCACTTCACTAGTTATGACAAATTTTAGGACATTTAGGGACCTCTAAGTTCCTCAAAACTAAGTTCAAATTTTTTTTTAGTAGTTTCAAAAAATAGAAACTTTAATATCTCACGATCCAGGTATGATCTTGAGTCGAAACTCACCCGAGATGTTTACTTAGTCATTCCACACCTTTTGGGAAAAATTTTAGGTCCATCCAAGGTCAAATGTAGAGTTACTAAAAATAGTAAATCCCACCATTTTTAGCCCTTTTGGAAACTTTGAAAGTTCTAGACCATTCTTCAAGATAAAGGATATTCGAAGAGGCCAAAACTAGGAACAATAGTAACCTTTCATAGTTGCAAGGTTGAGACACTTTTCTTAACATTCTCCCACTTTTCGAGCACCTTGCAAGAGTAAAGGGAGTATCAACACCATGATTTAATTGCTAGGGGCTGAGAGGCCCATAGACTCTGAACACCATCTGAACTTCTTTGTGCTCATAACTTTTGTCAAGGAATTTGCAACATTCGTCAAAGTGTCTTGACTTTCTCCAAGTTTACCTTCCCATCCTCTACCATGTCACAAACAAAATGGTACTGGAAATCAATATGCTTAGTCCTCACATGGAGAGTAGGATTCTTCACCAAACATATGGCACTATGACTATCACAATAAATAGTAATCTTCCCCGCATCAAACCCAACATTAGAACACAATCTCTTAAGCCAAATGGCTTCTTTACAAGCATGAGTTTCTACCATGTACTCATCTTCAGTAGTGGACAAAGTGACCACAGGTTGTGGCTTACTCATTCAACTAATAGCACCACCAAACATAGTGAACACATAAACACTGGTGGATCTCCTATTGTCAATGTCACCTGCCCAATCTAAATCCACAAATCCATGAATACAAAGTCAATACCAAGGTCCTGTAGGATAACCATGATAACATAAGGAATACTCAAAATAAACACGTAAATATCTAAACACTCTCTTCACTGCATCCCAAAGTACCCATCCAGGATTAGCCATAAATTGACTAAGGACTCCCACTGCTTGGGTAATGTTCGGTCTTGTACAGACCATCGCATACATCAAACTACCAACTACACTACATAGGGAACTCTACTCATATCCTCCATCTTAGAAGGAGACTTTGGACAATATGCAATAGATAACTTTGTCCCCATTGTAACAAGAACAATCAAAGGTCTGCAATCTACCATGTTGGATCTCTCCAACATAGTGTTAACATACTTACTCTAGCCTAACCAAAGTTTTTTGTTTGCTCTATCTCTTCTAATCTCCATCCCCATAATGTACTAAGTTTCCCCTTGATTTTTCATCTCAAATTGTACTGACAACTGAGACTTCAAATTAGAAATCAAACTTTTACCATTCCCAATGAGTAACATATCATCGACATATAATGCAATAATGAGAATGCGATCATTGTCAAACTTGTAATAAACACAATGATCTGATTTCAATCTCAGAAATCTAATACTCAACACAAAGGCATCAAACTTTTGGTACCACATCCTAGGAGATTGTTTTAAACCATACAAAGACTTTTTCAACTTGTAAACAAGATTTTCTTTACCTTTCACCATGTAGTGCTCTGGCTATGACATAAAGATTTCCTCCTCCAAGTCACCATGAAGGAATGTTGTCTTCACATCCATCTATTCCACTTCTAGATCATATGTTGTGACAAGAGATAACAAGAACTAAACAGATGTCAGTTTTTCAACAGGAGATAAAATCTCACCATAGCCAATTCCCTCCACCTGAGAATACCCCTTCACAACCAATCTAGCCTTATATTTCTCAACACTGCCATCTACACCAAATTTATTTTTGAACACTCATTTGCATCCAACAGGTTTTCATCCTTCAAGCAAAGGCACCAAGTCCCAAGTATTTTTCTTTTCCAAAGAAGCCATGTCCTCTTCCATGGCCTCCTTCAAGGAACCTGAATCTTTCATACCCATAGCCTCTTTCATAGTTCTAGGCTCATCAATGTTAGAAATCAAAGCAAAAATACATTTGGAATCATGCAATGAATAACCAAACCTATCAGGTTGTTGCGTTATCTACGTGGACCTCCTCAAAGATTGAAATTGAGGTTCTTCATCTTCTTCTAAACTTTCAGAGCTACTAGAGCTCTCCTCATTATCAAGTCCAATAGATGTTTTTGGTTCAAATTTCTCACGAGTGGAAGAAAGTTGAACTACACCCTCTTTCTTCTCTTATTTCTCTAGTTGCAAGACAACAGAAGAGGGATTGAGTTCTCTGAAGATCACACTTCTACTATACATAACTCTCTCATCCACTGGATCCCAAAGCTTGTACCCTTTCACACCAATGCCATAACTGATGAAGATACACTTCACATCCTTGTACTCCAACCTAGACCTCTTCTCCTTAGGCACATGTGCATATGCCTCACACCCAAATACTTGAATGTGTCCCAATGAAGGCTTTTTACCAAACCAAATCTCTATAGGTGTCTTATCAATGAGCAATGATGTAGGAGACCTATTAACTAGGTAACAAGTGGTTGCAACAGCTTCTGTCTAGAACTTTTGTTCAAGGCCAGCTCCACTTAGCATACTCCTTGCCCACTCCATCAATGTTCTATTCATCCTTTCTGCAACTCCATTCTGCTGAGGGGTATACAGAGTTGTATTGTGCCTCTCAACCCCTATTCTTTACAGAACTTGTTAAAATTTGATGAACAAAAGTCACCACCATTGTCAGTCCTTAAACACTTAATCTTTCTATCCTTCTGATTCTCTATAAAAGCTTTGAACTCTTTGAATATACTAAAGACTTCAGATTTTCTTATAAGAAAATACATCCATGTCCTTCTACTATAATCATCAATGAATGAAACAAAGTAAATAGATTTTGAAATTGAAGGAATATTAACAAGACTAAACACATCATAATGAATCTGTTGATAACTGAGAGGAGGGGGTGAATCAGTTATCCTAATTATTTCCCTTATTGAACTTTCCTTTTAATTGATGCAGCATAGAATCAAACACAAAAACATTAATCATGAAATAAGAAACACATGACACAGTATTTTTGACGTGGAAACCCTGTTAAGGGAGAAAACCACGGGGTGATTAACCCAAAATTATTCTCTGTTAGAAGAATAGGAAATTACAAAAATGGCACTTGCCAATTAGGGCTCACTGCCCGAGCACACTGCTCACAAGAGGCCCACTGCCTACAAGAAGACACACTGTCTACAAAGTGATGAGAATCACAGTCTTGAACTGATTGGAAGCATCTGCATATGCTGGAGTTCAGTTCCGGTTAGGCTCAGTACACTGATCTGCTGCACTTCATCTTTCCTCTGTTCTTTATTCTGCTATCTTTCACATACCGGATCCTTTTTGCTACCTCTGCTCTTATCTGGACTTATTCGTATATATCTCCACATCATCACACACTTCACAACTAAATCCATCCTCTATATATATCCGCACAAGTAATTTCATCACCTTTCTAGTCGGCATCCGGAACAGTCTAGTTTCTTACAAACTCTTGTTCTGTCGGCTGAATCCTTCCTCACCAAGCAATGCGGATCAAGCATATACTTGTAGATATCATTAATCATGTCGGCCAAACATGATTCATGCCTTCACAACCTCTGTCATCAACAGTAACACATCCGGAAAGCAGTCTGATACTCTGCCAGTCAGTTCTTCCTCTATTTTCACTGTCTCTCACGAATCCGGTACTCAACCATTCATATCTTTTTCTTTGTCCATCACCGGAGGCTAAATCCTTGGAATATACCACTCAAGGTAGTCCTCTTGACTTCCCCAAATCCGCACTGCACCAAGACACTTCCTCTGAGAGATCCGGACCAATCTGTCGGACCTTGCCACATGCTCTGTTCTTGTTCACCGGACCACAACATTCTTTATTCTGACTTCCGGTAGAGACACATCATAACTTGCGGATATGTGGGATGACCTTTGTTGCCATCAATGACAACAACCATGAATCCATATAGTGTCTCTTGCCAACAATCTCCCCCTTTGGCATTGATGGCAACACTTAGTGAAAAATGACTAAGTGTTTTCACTATGCTCCCCCTTTGCTGATGCTCTGTCTTTATATACAATTTCTGGAACTCCCCCTTAGTTGGATTCCTCATTTTTCACTGCTCCTCACTCCCCCTTTGACATCAATGGCAAAGGGTGGGGTCCGCACACCAAAATTTTCAAAAATTTTCTATACATAGCCGCATATTTACATACTCACATATACTGAAGAATGTCTGCAAAGGATGTCTGCAATTGAATCATTTCTGTAGCCCAACTTTGCTTCATTCTGTCCAAAATTGAAATGTGACCACTCAACAAAAATGCAAAAGCTTCTGCCCACTTGAGATCTGTCGGATCTTTTGTTTGGGTGGTGGTCTGAGCATCACTGATGGCCTCATGCATAGTTTCCAACTTAGGGATTATAATCCTTCTAAGTTCTCCCATCCGGTTAGTGATGTTCTTTCTTTCCTTCTCAAGATTCTTTATTTCATTCAAGACTGCAATAGTCTGACATTCTTGATTTATTATAGAGGAAGAGAGAGGATCAAAACTTTGAGATAAGCTTTGTAGCTTATCCTGTTCCTCTTTTATTTTCTTGTCAAATGCTGCTGTTGCCTTTGACCAGGATATACAAAATTTATAGATGTCACCGCCATCCTTAAGAGCATTCTCTAAGCTCTTTATTCCAATGCTTACAATCTTCCTATCTTTAGAGATTAATTCTAATATTTCTGAAAATCTCTTATCCAAAAATTCCTTCCAGACCTTTTCTTCAGCTGATTTTTCTAGAGAATCAAAATGTGTATCAACACTGCTGACTAAGGTTTTTAGATTACCGGAAGTGGAGGCTGTCGGATCTATTTGGATTGATGGCATAATCTTTACAAGTACTCCGAAAGCAGCCTCTATCAACTCACAGTCTTCCATATGAGACTTCAGGAGCTTTTCATTTGCCTTGGCATTTGCAAATGAAGCTATCTTCATTGTTTGTACCGGAGAGAGAGAGTCAAAGTCGAATGGGCCTTTTAGAAGCTCCGGTTCATCAATCTCTAAAGTTTCTTTGCTCAAAAATTGTTGAACAGTTTGTGCAGTGTCTCTTGCCAGAGACAGATGTTTCTTTTCTTCTGCAGTCTTGGAGCTGTCAACCTCTTTGTCTTTCACCACTGCTTCCTTCTCCTGTAATTGCTCTTCTTCTTTGGATCCGGAGACTGTAGGGGAAACCGGAGGAGAGATGCTGGCTTGTTCATGGGCCACTTCTTCTGGAGCAGAGGGTCCCAAGTCCTCAGCTGTTTCTGTACCTAAGTCCTCTACAACAGGAAGATTGAACCTTTTGAAGGCCTTCCGGAGGATCTCTTCTGTTTCTTGGGCCACTTTGTCAGTCTCACCAAGCATGAGTTGATTCATCCTGGCTTTGCTTCTGAACTCATCTTTGCAGTCCTTGAAGATAATGTTCATTGTCTTGGGATCAATTTGAGGATATAGCTGAATAGCTATCTGCTCCCGGATCTCAAGATCTTTAGCATGAGCATTATTCTTTCTTACTTCCAATTCCTTTTCTAGGCTTTTAGGAATAAGAGATATGATTTCAATGAAAGCCTTATTATATATGTTAAGATATTTGACTGTGGCCTCCTGCAGAGTCTTTTGGTCGGCCTCACTGAAGTCATCATATGATTCAGTCATTGGTTGAAGGTTTCCATCCACCGTGACCGACTTGATTATTCTCTCTAGAGACAGAGTGGGCTTTTCAACAGATACCTCTGCCATTTCATCCTTGTCTTGGCCTGTGGAGGGCTTACCGGATCCTTTCTTCTTCTGTTTCTTTATTTCTTTTACTCCCTCATCTGACTCTGTTTCCTCTTCATCCTTTTGGCTTCCATAAGCCCTTGTGGCTTTTGTCTTGGATCTCTTACCGGATGCCTGGACTTCCGGTTTTGAACTTTTGGTTGTGGGAGGTGCAGATCTCTTTGATGATCTGGTCCGGGTGGGAGCTTCAACCGGAGCACTTTCTTTACTTTTCTCTTCTTCCTCGGCCTTCCTCCTCTTTTCCCGGCTGGCATCAAGTGCCTCCTTTGAGATGCCTAGGCCTTGAGCAATGTGCTCTACTTCTTTTCTCACTTTTCTTTTAATCTCAGGCTCCCTAAGTTCTACATGTATTTTTACACTCAGCTCCTCAAAGGTTCCAAACCTTTCTGCCTTAGGATCTTTGGGCTGACTTAGCATGTGTTGAACATGCAGCTCCACTATCTGTTCATCCACTTCATACCCCATGGGCATGATCCAGACAGTCCTTGGCTCCACTGCCTCCATTAGGCACTGATCAGTGTCAACCATAAAACACACTGAGTCTTTGTATTTTTCAACAAGAGACTGGGGAATTCTCTCTCTTGCTTGCATCATGCTCTGAAAGTTTTTGAAGTATCCCCATAGAGCTGTATTTCTCGCTTTTGCATCCCCAAGTCCATGCAAGTAGTCTCTTATCTGGACTGCAACAGGTTTGTCATTCTGCCATACCCATCCACTTGTTCCGGGTAGCTCATTCATGAAGTAGAAGAATAGACATACAATAAGAGTACCATACTTAAAGGAATTCTTCTTATCCTTCTTGATTTTTTGTATATTTTCCATTAATTGGCTTAGCAGTAGTTCGCAGAGATCATATTCTGCATTTTTTCTTAGCATTTCATAGGCAGTGTATACTGCAGTTCCGGATACAGAATTCTCCCTGCTAGAGTGATAGATCTTGTATCCTATTATCATTGATGCATATTTGATATCCGGATCCGAAATATCTTCAATGGTCATTGCCCTCTTGTCAAATTTTGATCCGGTGGCCTCAGTTACAATGTTGTTCTTGACAGATTTGAGGATAGGTACCCCTCCGGAAGAGTATAGACCAGTTACTGCTCTAATTGCCTCTTTTGTGATCTTGCAGGGTCTATCTAGCCATAGAAAGTTGTCATGCATCCTGCTCAGTACATACCGGACCCATTCATCTTCTTCAAAGCAGGGGAAATGAATAAATTGCTCAAATTGTTTCTTCTGGATATCCTTATACTCTAGTTTAAGCTCAAAAGCATTGTCTATCAGTTGCTTGTGATAGAGGTCTCTTAATTTGAATTCCCCAAATTCCTCAATGCTTGCATGTATGTAAACCCTAATGTCTTCGGTATGTAAAACTCCGTGAGGAACACTAGAGAAGGCTCCTAGTGGATCTACCTCCAATGATTTGTAGGGATGTTTCTTGAATGAGGGGCGAGGTCTATCAGAGATCTTAACTATGTTTGGAGTAGCCATTCTTCAAAGATTTGCAGTGAGGTAATGAAAAACGGAGAATACCTTATGCGCCTTCGGTTTGCACGGAGTGGTTGGATTGATTTCTTTATGCAATAACTTCGGCAGGAGATCCTTGGTGTGCTTGATGAACCTTGTTGCAGAGCTCCACTTTTCGCTTCTTCTCGAGTGCAGAATGAGCAAATGACCTTTGAGAAATCCCTTAAATTGCTCCGCGAACCCTAATATCTGTCTGCAATAAATGCTTCACCTACATCATTCCGGTTTGCCTTGTCTGGATAGCTTGGAGTATCCCGGATTAGTCCCGATCTGTGGATATCATCCGGATCTTTCAATCATGAATAAATCAAGGTAACATATTACAAGAACATCCCAAACACTCTGTCCAATCCGCAGAACAAGATAGTGCATTTCCGGATCTTTCCGGACCTTTTTGTAATCCTTTATCATACCGGAGCATCTCCCTGAACAGGTCTTATTTGATCGATCACAGCTTCTTCATAACTCCATGCGGACCTCTGAAAACTTGACTGAAGTATCTCAAGACTCATATCTACAAACCCTTTGATCCGCATCTTGTGCCACATCCGGCACCACTTGTTTGGCTGGGGGAACAAGATTTTCTTTGAGTCTCCCCCTGAGCCTGAGCTCACTTTTTAATTTCCGGAAGAAATATCAGCACCAGAGTCTGGTGCGGATCCAACCTCTACATTCTCTGAACTTTTCTTCACCCAAATCTTGCTCATCTGATTCCTAACCTCATCCGCATTCATCTTTTGTTTACCCTTGTCTTGATTCTGATTATACACCGGACCTCTTTTGTCCTGATTCTTGTTTCTGCAGACTTTAGCATTATGACCGGACCTATTGCAGATTTGGCAAATAACATTTCTTTGCATATTTGACTGATATCCTCTTGATCTGCATTGATTAGCCATATGACCTACTCTATTGCATGTGAAGCATCTACCTTTGAATGATTTGTTTACTTGCATAATTCTGCATTCATGGGATTTGTGTCCATACCTTTTGCAGTTGAAGCACTGTCCGGAGAATGATGAATTAATCTGATTCATTCTCATTCTGCACTGATCAGCTTTGTGACCAAAGTGGTTGCAGCTGTGGCAGTATCCATTGAAGGATGGATATCTTTGAGCATTTGGCTGTCTTACCGGAGGTCTTCTAGGCCTGCTCCTTGGATTTTCTGATCCAAGATTCTTCTGACTGGATCCGGAGCTTTCTCCTTTCTCATATCCCAAACCATACTTGTCATCTGTCCTCTTTTGACTTCCAAGAAGAACTTCAAGTTGAGCAGAACTTATCTTGAATTTCTCTTTATATTCATTTGCTGTTTGAAGGTCTCTTTTGAGAGAGGCAATTTGATCCTCAAGTTTTCCTTCATTATCTTTGGCATCTTCAAGATCAGATTCAAGATGTCTGATAATCCTGTCCATCTGGTGGCATTCTTCTGATTTTTCTTTAAGAGATTGTCTTAGATTGTCTTCAGCCTTTCTTTTTTCTTCAATCTCTTGAGTAAACTTTATAGTTCCTGATTCCATTTCATGTCTTAACATAATGACTTCTTTTGATAACTTTTCACATAACTTGGTTTGCTCAGTCAATTCTTCATTTGTATTGCTTTCTTCACTTTGTCTTGCCAACTGTTGAAGCAGCTCCTTTCTCTTTTTCATAGAGAGACTTAATTTGTCTTTTAATTCTCTCATGAATTCATCAGCCTGTTTGAGTCTTTCCTTTAATTCACTGACTTCAGAATTTGACTGTTCAAGATCCTCAAGAGCAGTCTTGAGTTGCTCCCTTAAACCATATGCATCCATTTGAAATCCCAGATCTTCCTCAAGCTGTTAGGCTCTATTAGGAGGAACTTAGCTCTGATACCAATTGTTGATAACTGAGAGGGGGGGTGAATCAGTTATCCTAATTATTTCCCTTATTGAACTTTCCTTTTAATTGATGCAGCATAGAATCAAACACAAAAACATTAATCATGAAATAAGAAACACATGACACAGTATTTTTGACGTGGAAACCCTGTTAAGGGAGAAAACCACGGGGTGATTAACCCAAAATTATTCTCTGTTAGAAGAATAGGAAATTACAAAAATGGCACTTGCCAATTAGGGCTCACTGCCCGAGCACACTGCTCACAAGAGGCCCACTGCCTACAAGAAGACACACTGTCTACAAAGTGATGAGAATCACAGTCTTGAACTGATTGGAAGCATCTGCATATGCTGGAGTTCAGTTCCGGTTAGGCTCAGTACACTGATCTGCTACACTTCATCTTTCCTCTGTTCTTTATTCTGCTATCTTTCACATACCGGATCCTTTTTGCTACCTCTGCTCTTATCTGGACTTATTCGTATATATCTCCACATCATCACACACTTCACAACTAAATCCATCCTCTATATATATCCGCACAAGTAATTTCATCACCTTTCTAGTCGGCATCCGGAACAGTCTAGTTTCTTACAAACTCTTGCTCTGTCGGCTGAATCCTTCCTCACCAAGCAATGCGGATCAAGCATATACTTGTAGATATCATTAATCATGTCGGCCAAACATGATTCATGCCTTCACAACCTCTGTCATCAACAGTAACACATCCGGAAAGCAGTCTGATACTCTGCCAGTCAGTTCTTCCTCTGTTTTCACTGTCTCTCACGAATCCGGTGCTCAACCATTCATATCTTTTTCTTTGTCCATCACCGGAGGCTAAATCCTTGGAATATACCACTCAAGGTAGTCCTCTTGACTTCCCCAAATCCGCACTGCACCAAGACACTTCCTCTGAGAGATCCAGACCAATCTGTCGGACCTTGCCACATGCTCTGTTCTTGTTCACCGGACCACAACATTCTTTATTCTGACTTCCGGTAGAGACACATCATAACTTGCAGATATGTGGGATGACCTTTGTTGCCATCAATGACAACAACCATGAATCCATATAGTGTCTCTTGCCAACAGAATCAAGTCCAACACCTCAGAAGATTTGTGAGAACTAGAATAAAACTAAACACAGTTTTGTTTTCCATTAATGCAATGTTTGCAGAAATCAAATTCAAGGTTACATTCATTCATACCCTCAACAAGATTTTTATTTTTTAGGGTCCTCAAACCCTTTTCACCAATGTGACCAAGCCTTTGGTGCCATAACATTATCTTCTTAGTTGGAAGTTTCATCTCCACAGATTGAGCACCCTTAGATACTCAGAAAGCATGACCATTGGAAGTAGATGTAACAGTCCTCTTCACTGGTTGTTCCAATGGTGAGGATGAAGACTCTAAAGCTCTCTTCTTTGAAAAAGAGGCACTATTGTACTAAACTGTGCATGCATCAATCTGAAACAGAGTGCCAATCTGAACACCCTTAGCCAACACCATAGAACCTCTAGTCATCTTGCATCCTCCATTTGAGAAAATAGCCTGCATACCCACATCATTCAACTTACTTACAAAATGGAGGTTCCATGCCAAACTAGGGATATGCAGAACACCATTGATCCCATTCACTCATCCATCAGGGAATCTAATCAAGACTCTTCCATGAACAACAATCTTTAGGTGAGAATCATCACCCAAGTATACCTTTCCACCATCGTATTCTTCATACTTCGAAAACCAACCCTAATGTGAGGTCATGTGAAAAGATGCACCAGATTCAATAAGCCAGACATCCTCATATGCATATTTTTCCAAGGCAGCAACAAACACTTCTCCTTCATCCTAAGATGACTTGTTGGAATCTGAATCATAGTTCTTCTTTTTCTTTTTCTCCTCCTTCCACTCCTTGCATAAGTGACCAGGTTTTCCACGGTTCCAACATAGGGCCTTGGACTTTTCGGGAGACTTAGATCTCCCATGGGATTTGGATCTTCCTTCTTATTCCTTCTTCTTATTGTTTTTCATTCCCTTCTTTTTACATCTACCATGAACCACAAGAGAAGCTGATTCAGAAGACTTTCTCTACATATCTTCATACAACAATGAAGAAACCACTTCATCCATCTTGAAGGTGGTAGTGGTACTCTCAATGACCATAACAAGGTGATCGCATGAATCTGGTAAGGAACACAGTAATGTCATACATTGATCCCCCTCCTCCATCTTCACACCAATAGAGGTCAACTGGGCAATAAGCATATTGAATGTATTTAGGTGATTAGTGATAGATCCTTCATCTTCCATCCTTAGAGAATACAATTTCTTTCACAGGAATAACTTGTTCACTAGGGATTTAGCTTGATAAACATCTCCAAGTTTCTTCCAAAGATCTTTTACAGTCTTCTTTTCATGGATATTCAAGAGTAATGAATCAGCCAAACATAGTCTTATCAAACCCTTAGCCTTTTGATCTTTGAGATCCCAGTCTACTTGACACATTGCCATTGGTTTTGTACCAGATATGGCATCCCATAAATCCTAATCTACAAGCATGTCCTCCATTTTGAGTTTCCACAACTCAAAATTACTGCCATTAAACTTCTCTATCTCAAGCCTCCCGAATGTGCTTGCCATCTCTTTCCTACAACAAAGATTTCAAAATCCTCTACACAAGCTCCCACTCAAATGAAGATCGAATAAAAAAACACTCTACCCAACAACTAGAACAAAAGGTGATCAAGCTCTGATACCAATTGAAAGGAAGCAAGGTATGCGGAAAATGCTTCCTACACTGATCTGCTGAGGAAAGATTTATGCAAATTTTAACTTTTACGGGTCAAGATTAAGATGCACATTAATAGAAAGGTAATAACAACATCCAAATGCAAAACTCATAACACAAGATATACGTGGGGAAAACCCTTTTAGGTAAAAAACCCCATACTCCAAAGCCGCCCAAGATATTATTCAGGAATTAAGAAGATCACAATATATTTGCAGAGAAAGCTTTCATAGGAGTATTAATCAACCAAATATCCAAAAGGTAACTCAACGTCTATGAGACTCTTACACACAACCTCCATCTCAAGCTCCTGATATATAGGAGATACAATATAGTAAACCGTTAATGGTAATTACAAAACCATGAGCCAAAACCACCTAAAAGTGGTGCCCAAATCATCTCCAATCAAAGATACCTTGTGATGTGCCAAATCACACACCAACATGTGTAACTCTCACCTTTACAACTCTTTTAAGTGTCCAACATGTTTTTACATTTCTCAAAAATAGGAGGTCTAACTTTCGGAGGTCATAACTTTTGATCTGGGTGTCTGATTGACAAATTGTTTAATGTGTCAAAAAGCTTGTGAAGAGATCTATCAAGCTATAACACAATTCATTGGCTATAGAAAATTTAAGGGCATTTAGAGACCTCTAAGTGCCTCAAAACTGAGTTCAAAACTTTTTTTGGCAGTTTCAAAAAATAGAAACTTTAATATCTCACAATCCAGGTATGATCTTGAGTCAAAACTCATTCAAGATGTTTACTTAGTCATTTCGTACCTTTTGGAAAAAATTTTAGGTCCATCTGAGGTCAAATATAGAGTTACTAAAAATATTAAGTCCCTCCATTTTTAGCCCTTTTGGAAACTTTGAAAGTTCTAGACCATTCTTCAAGATAAAGGGTATTTGAAAAGACCAAAACTGGGAAGAATAGTAACCTTTCGTAGTTGCAAGGTTCAGACACTTTTATTAACATTAGAGGTTGTCTTGATTCACCTTGAAGATATTTTTGTGATAGGAGGGAAGAGAAGAGTGTGCCTAACTGGTCCAATCATCAGAAGAAAGCGTGAAGAGGTAGAATTGCAATCATCAAAGGTGTGAGCTTCAATGTCAATTTTTAGATAGTAGAAAGACTATCATGCTGTAATCTTTTCTGAGTTCATTCTCAGTTCAGGGAGTAGTTGCTTCCTTGGGTTGTAGCCCTGAAGCAAAGTTAGCAGGGAGTTGTAGTTTCCTTGGGAGTGATCCTAAAGGAAAGTTTTTAGGGAGTAGTAGCTTCCTTGGGTTGTAGCCCTAAAACAAAGTTGTATGTTGAGCTTCATATATTATGAGTTAATCCTCACCATGGTTTTTCCCTTCTTGGGTTTTCCATGTATATCCATGTATATCTGGTGTTATGTGTTGATGTGCATTGTGTTGATCTTTCATGTTTATGTTGATATTGTAATGTTTAAGTTTTAATCTACTCCAGAGGATTTGAAGTTTGTTTAAATATTGATTCACCCCCCTCTCAATATCCTAGTGTGTTCAACAATTAGTATCAAAACCAATTTCCTTTGAAGTAAGCTTAACTACTTGAGGAAGGTTCTGGATGGCACAAAATGGATCCAGTAAGATACCTAAGTTTGATGGAACAAATTATGCTTTTTGGAATCTAAGAATGGAAGCCTATATCAATTCTCTAGGGTCTGATGTTTGGGACTCTGTCAAGACTGGTTACACGACTCCTACTACTACTCCTACAGATCTAGATGAAGTTAAGGAATATGATAACAATGCCAAGGCAAAGTTTTCTATTATGAGTTGGTTAGGTGATACAGAACTTTCAAAGGTAATGAGTTGCAGTTATGCTAAAGAAGTTTGGGATAAAATTGAAACCCTTTATGAAGGAGATAAGAAAGTAAAGCAAGAAAAGATGCAAATCTTCAAAAGAAAATTTGAGACCCTAAAGATGATAGAGGGTGAAGACATTGTTGGATATATGCTTCGGGTGAATGAAGTGGTCAATGACATCACAAGTCTTGGTGGTAAAGTGGAAGAGGATGAAATTGTGAAGAAGGTTCTGAGATCTCTCCCAAAATCTTATAGCCATAAGGTATCTTCTATTGAGGAGAATGCAGACTTGGATACATACACTGTAGATAAATTGTTTGGTACCCTTACTACTTTTGAAATGAGAGAGTTTTCTAGTGATGCTCCAAAGAAACAAGTTGCTTTCAAAGTTAGTAAGAAGACAAGGATGAAAGTACTAATGTAGATGAGAGCCCTAATGGAGTTGAAGCAAATTTTGTGAGAAGGCTAAAGAAAGGCACTAGCAAATACAAAGGTAAGTTACCTTTCAAATGTTTCAATTATGGAAAGATTGGTCATTTTACTTCTAAATGTCCTCTTAAAGAATAAAGGGGAGGTAACAAAAATGACAAGTTTAAAAGGAGCCTATATTCCATAGAGGGTAGATGTTCTTTAGAAGATGAGGATTATGATGACTCAAATGATGAAACACTTTTCATGGCCTTGAGTGTTGGTGACAAATGTAATGATATTGAAAAATACAAGGAGTCTAATACTTTGCAAACTAACAGAAATAATGAAAAATCAATGGTTGTATGGACTTATTTTCATGCCAAGCAAGAAGAAAATACTTGGGTAATTGATAGTGGTTGCTCCAACCACATGATCGGTGACAAGGAGAAATTCATCAACCTTGAAAGGGGAGTGGTGGAGTTGCTAAGCTTAGTGGTGATGGGTCAGCATAGATTTGTGGAAAAGGTGCTATAAAGTTATTAATGGAAAGAACATAACAGAGGATGTCCTCTATGTGAAAGGGATAAAGCACAATCTTCTCAATGTCAGTTAGATGTGTAGTAAAGGATACAATCTTACCTTTCATGCCAAAAGATGTGAAATCAAGAAGACAGGGTGTAAAAAACTTGTTACACAAGGTATCAAGACATATGGAGATATCTATCATCTAAAGGAAGTAAATGGAAGAACCTGTCTATTAGCTCAATCTAGTGAAATTTGGCTATGACATAAGCAAATGGGACACATCAATTTTGACAATATGGTGAAAATCAGCACCATCCATGTGGTGAGAGATATGCCTAAGATAACCAAGCCTGCAAACACACTATGCAAGGAATGTCAAATAGGAAAGTAGACAAAGATAAATTTCAAGAGCAAGGAATACTCTTCTTCAATGCCTTTGGAGCTGATCCACACTGACCTACGTGGATCTACAAGGACTAAGAGTCAACAAGGTGAAAGGTACTTTATGTTTCTTATTGATGATTACTCTAGAATGATAGGTTACCTTTTTGAAAGAAAAATTAGAAGCCTTAGATAAGTTCAATATTTTCAAAGCAAAGGTTGAAAATGTAATGGATGCTAAGATCAAACGCTTGAGGTCTGATAGAGGAGGTGAATTTACTTTAAATGAATTTGAAATTTTTTGTGAAGATCATGGTATTAGGAGACATTTATCTGCTTCTAGGACCCCTCAATAGAATGGGGTAGTGGAAAGAAAGAATTGGACTGTGCAAGAGATGGCTAGGGTGATATTGAAAAATGCAAATCTACCTAATATTTAGTGGAAGGAAGCAATTCACATTGTTCTCTACTTGCTTAGCAAAGTGTAGTTAAGGATCAATAGCACTAGGACCTCTTACGAGCTATGGTATGGGAGACCTTCCACTATCAAATACTTCAGAATCTTTGGCAGCAAATGTTATATTAGAAGTTGATTCAAGAAGTGATGAAGGGATCTTTCTTGATTACTCAACAAGAAGCAAGGGCTATAGATTCTATAACAAAAGGTTGGGAAAGATGATTGAAAGCACAAATGTCAAGGTAGATGAAGATTTGTATCATTTCTCACAAGAATCAGTGGACTCTGGATCTGATAGTTTTCCATGCATTGAAGATGATGAAGA
Source organism: Cunninghamia lanceolata (assembly GCA_027924645.1). NCBI lineage: Eukaryota > Viridiplantae > Streptophyta > Pinopsida > Cupressales > Cupressaceae > Cunninghamia > Cunninghamia lanceolata. The sequence goes on from BSBN01001035.1 coordinate 2,885,176, forward strand.
AGAAAAGTGTAATAACCCACCCCCTTTGTGTTTTCTGATGTTTAGTTGCCACCTGGTGCATTTAGGGTTTTTTACATTTGACATAATACACATGCATACATATATTTTTGGAAACACAATAAAATGAAGATAACTAGATGCTTTATTTCATTTCAAATACATCATCAAGCACATATAAGCAATACCCACAAGATAGAAAGCCAAAATATGGAGTTTCTTTACATACCCATTTAGTTGTTCATATAAATGTAAGCCTTATAGACTGGTAACATTAGCTGGATCAATGGTATCTTCTTGATATTGCAAAGACCATGCTGATATAAACTCAAAAAATGAAAAACAACAATATATGAAGTTTTCAATTCTCATACAATGGTCATAAAGTTGCAAGAAAGGGATGGTTGTTACAACTTCGAAGACCCACATCCTTCCTTGGGCTATATGGCCATACATAACAACATGAATACACTTAAAAACTCATATTTTCATTACTATTTGCCCTCACAAAGATCATGAGATTGCTACAGCATTACTCCCAAGAAATGGCACACAAAACAATGATGTATGCTCTACCTTGGACTCCAAATCCCTCTCTAGAGTGTACAACTTGATATTGATTGGTACAACCTATGTAAATGCACCTCCAATCCCTTCCAATCTGCTCCTAAATATAGTATTTCTGCTACAACTATTCCACACCCAAAAGGAAGAAAAGAAACTTAGATAATAAGCACCAAATATCCCTTATACCCCCTCACATTCGTACGACCTGGTAAAGGGGTAGTATAACCTGCCCTCGAGTCTATGGCACATCAAAACTCCTCAAATTTGTATGTTATAATTTGCAATATGTTTATAAATATCCCTTTCAAATTATCATGGCAAGAGACAGATGATATGGCTATGGAAAGTGCTACGTGACAATGCTTAAAACTCCAATGAAGCTCAAAATGACTCCTGAATGAAGCCACACCAAAACAACATCCTTAGAGTGTCTTGCAACCCCGTAGATGCTCCTATTAATGGAGGATTTCATCTTTAAAGACACTAGTTTGAAACCCTTGCTTAGACAAGCTCAAACTTAGACAATATTTTCCAAACATGAATGAATGAAAAATGAACTTCATTTCTCTCTTTTAATCCTTACCTCAACACCACTTTTGAGGAATATTATATTTTACTTTTCTTTTAATTTCCCCAAGCTTGGGCACCCATACAAAAAGTGTCTTATATATTTTAAATATTTCATAAAGTGCAACTATATAATAAAGTCACTTATAAATAATACATTAAGTTAAATCTTTAATTTAACTTAAGTATATGTTAATGAATTAAATTAAAACTCAAACGGTCACCTTTGGCCATCTATAGCACCGCTGAGTTGGCCAATGACATGCCAACACATTTTCTGACTGTTCACACCAACTCACTCAGCATCTTATGGCCTTGCTATAAATAGTAAGTTCAGCCAAATGGCCCAAACTCACTCTGGAAAAGGCCAACTAGCAATTCCTCATCACAAGGGACCCATAACCACACTCCAAAATACTATCAGAGCTATACTGAACCACATCACCATGGGTCCTCTATCCACCTCACTAGTCTACAGGAACTTGAATGATAGACTAGTCCAAAGATCAAGTCCTGACTTAGGAAGGGGACATTATAGTCCACCCTCCCCAAAATTCCTTGTCCACAAGCAATTTCAACTCTAGATGTTGAAGTATTTGTTCACTCTCCCAAGTAGCATCCTCCCCCAGCAAATTCTTCCACTTAACTAAGTATTCCTTGATAACTCTCCTCCTCAAAGTCCTCTCTCTAGTGTTAATGATAGCCTCAGGGATGAGAGTCAACTTACCCTCTTCATCCAAAGGGGTAGCTCTGTGGAAGGTATCACATTAAGTCCCAATGCCTTCTTGAGGCAAGATACATGGAACACATTATGCACTCTACTCCCTGCTGGTAACTCCAACTCATAAGCCACCTCTCCTATTCTCTTGGATACCCTATATGGTCCATAGTATCATGGCTTGAGCTTCTCTATGCCACTCCTATTGAGAGTGGATTATTTATATGGCTGCAACATCAAATAGACCATGTCACCTACCTCAAAAGACCTCTAAACCATGTGTTGATCTACTTATTGCTTCTGCTAGTTTTGAGCCTTTTGGATATTCTCCTTCAAGGACCTCATGATGTCCTGACTCTCCTGTAATAAATCCCTAGCTTTTGGTACTCTATTGTCCCCAAAAAGTAAGTCCAAGAAAATTGGATCCTCATACCCATATAGTGCCATGAATGGTGACATCTGGATAGACATGTGGTAAGTAGTATTATAGAAATACTCTCCTAGGTGTAGCCACTTGACTTATGCCTTCTGCTACCCTTCTATGTAGTTCCGAAGGTATCCTTCCACCCACTTGTTGACTATCTCTATCTGTCCATCAGTTTGTGGATGGTAGCTTGTACTCGAAGTGAGCTCAATCCCACTCAATCTGAATAGTTCCTGCCATAAGTGACTCATAAATTTATTGTCTCTATCACTAACTATCTCCTGGGTAAGCCATGCAATCAGAATACCTCTCAAAAAAATAAATCAACAATCTGTGCTACTGTGAATGTGGCTGAAATCATGAAGAAATGTGCAAATTTTGTCAACCTGTCAACCACAACAAAAATACAGTCCCTCCCTTGGGCTTTGGGCAAGCCTATGATAAAATCCATTGAAATGCATTCCCATTTATGGTTGGGAATGGGTAGGGGCTGCAATAGACCAGCTGGAAATGTATTCTTCTATTTGTTCAATTGGCTAGTGGGGCACTCCCAAACATACTGCAACACATCAGATTTGAGTCCCTTCCAAGTGAACCTCTCCCAGATTTGCCTGTATGTTTTGAAATAACCCAGGTGACCAATTGTAGGTGCATCATGGAAAGATCTCATCACCTTCCTCTTCATGTTTGATCCTGGTACCAATAATATCCTCCTCTTGTAAATGATCAAGTCATTTACAATTGAGTATATGTTGTCTTGGATGGTACCCTCAATGATTCCTATGGCCCACTTATCTTTTACATACTCTACTGATATCCACTCTCACCAATCCATTATAATCTCACCTAATGAACACAGGTGTGGTCTCCATGAGAGTGCATCAGCTACTACATTCTTCTTCCCTTTGACATATACTATGTCAAAGTTGTAGGCTTACAATTTGCTCACCCACTTCTACTATCTATTGTTAAGGTCATGTTCATTTAGGAAATGTCATAGACTGTTGTGGTCTATCTTAACCACGAATTTGCTACCCACTAGATAATGTCTAAATTTAGCCTATGCATGCATTATGGCTAAAATTTCCTTGTCATAAATGTTGTAACCCCTCTCAACACCCTAAAATGTCTTGCTCTCAAATGCTATTGGGTGCTTATCCTACATCAAGATAGCTCCTATGCATTCTCCTGAGGCATCAAACTCAAGCTTGAATGGCCAAGACTAAGCAAGAACTCGTGATCTATTTGAATATGTCAAAGCACTATTGTGCCTTATCTAACCAAGTGAAAGCTCTCTTCTTCGTCAAGTCTGTCAGAGGTGCTACACTCTGTGAAAAACCCTTGATGAACCTGTGGTAAAACCCACATAACCTAAAGAATCCCTTGAGCTATGAGATATTCGTGGGTGGTGGCCAATCAATAATTGCCCTAATCTTCTCAAGGTCCACTCTAACACACTCTACACTAATAATGTGCCCCAAGTAGAGGAGCTCAGTCATGCTAAATTCACACTTTGATTTCTTGGCATAAAGAGACTCCCTCTCAAGAATTCTAAGTACCTCCTCAAAATGCTAGAGGTGCTCCTCCCATGTCCTGCTAAATATCAATATGTCATTGAAGAAAATAAGGACAAACTTCCTCAATTGATCTCTAAAGGCCCTATTAATGCAGGACTGGAAAGTGGTGGGTGCATTGCTTAAGCCAAAAGGCATAACCAGGAACTCAAAATGCCCAAAGTGGCATCTGAAGGCTATCTTCTTGACATCCTCCTCTCATACCTGAATTTGATGGTAACCAGATCTCAAATCTATCTTGGAGAAGTAGCACGCCCCATGTAGCTCATCAATGAACTTATCAATCCATGGGATGGTGTACCTATTCTTAATCATTTTCTTGTTCAACATCCTGTAGTCTATGCACATTCTCAATGTGCCATCCTTCCTTCTTCTTCACAAGTACCACTATGGATGCAGATAGGCTCTTACTGGAATGAATGTGTCCCATCTTGAGAAGCTCCCTTATTGTCTTCTCGATCTCATCCTTTAATCTCTTAGGATGCCTATAAGGGGTGATGATGACTGGCTTGGCCCCCTCCTCAAGCTCAATCACATGCTCAATGCCTTTATCTAGATGCCTCCCTAGAGGTAAGTAGCCGAACACCTTAGTGTGCTTATTAATCAATTTCTGTATGTCTAGGTGGTAACTCTGTTTAGGTTTCTCTATAGCTGAAGGCATGGCAACACACTCAACCACCCACTCCACCTAATCATGTCGAAGAAAATGCTCCATCCTCCTTAGTGATATAACTCTAAGTCCCCCATCCGACATCCCCCTGAGCACATGCTTATGACTATCCACCTCAAATTTCATCTCCATGGTTCACAGATTGAGGTAGAATTCTCCTATTGCATGAAGCCACTTCATGCCGAGGACTACATCCATGTCCCCCATACTGACCACATAATACTTGGCCTGGAACTCATAATCACTTAACCTGATGGTTAAGTTGGGGATTCTCCATTCATAGGTAATAACAAAGCCATATGTAACTCTAACCTTAAACCCCTCAAACTGCTCAGTCTTGAGTCCCCTCCATGCTCCTAGCCCCTCATCAATGAAGTTATGAGTGGCCCATGTATCAAGCAAAGTGGGCACTCTCTATTACTCCAATACTCCTTGTATCCTGAAGGAACCCTCTTTCTGAATGGTAGAAAGATGTGTTGTCAAAAAATCATCATCATGTACATCCTGCACCTCCTTTGCCACACTATCCACATCACTATCCTCCTGATCACTCTGTTGATCTAATTTCTCTGAAGCTATTTCTTCAGCAGAATAGTATTCTAGTTGCTTCACTTGCCCCTTCATTGGGCACTTATGATTAGGATCCCATGGACCCTTGCATTTAATGCACAACTTCTTCCTCCTATACTCATTCAAAGCATCATCATCAAGGCAAGGTGTAGGTTTCTTTTGTGGAATGGTGTCTTGATGATGTGAAGGCATCTTATCCTTCCATGGAGGAAAGGTTTTGGAGACAAACATGTTCTTAGGCATTGTAAACTCCATACTACGAGCCTTATTAATTGTCTCTTGTAATGATGGTGGGTTGAATACCTTAACCCATTTCCTGAGTCATTCCATTAGTCCCTCCATAAATAGGACTATGAGTCTCCTCTCTGTTATGCTAGGAACCATCACACTGAGTCTCTGAAACTCTAAAATGTAAGTCTCAAGTGACCTATACTATCTTAGCTGTGCCAACTCTCTAAACTGTAGTTTAGGGTCCTTGGTGTCGAATCTCTCAATGAGTCTATTTGTGAACTCATCATATGTGGTGATGAGATTGTGGCCTAGTGTGACCAACCCATGTTACCACCACTCATGAGCTAACCCATCTAGGTGTATGGTAGCAAAGTTGAGAGCCTCATCCTCTGGCATAGGCTTAAGTGTCAGATAATTATCCAGCTTTTGTACCCAATCTCTAGCTGAAACCTTGCCACTCCCATCAAATTGATCCATAGGAAATTTACTTAATGCATGTTGGTAGTCCTGATTATCTCTATGTGCTCTACCACCCATAGCTCCTCTCTACCTCTTTTGGTTCATGTACTGCTCAAAAGTTAGCATGTCTCTGATATCAGGAGGAAGTGTCATATACTCTACATGTTGTATCCTAACATCATCTGCCATCGAAATCTAAACCTCTGGCTCCTGGTTAGCTGGTGCCTCCTCTCTGCATGGAAAGGTGAAGAGGTCTAGGAACCAATCTTGGGGTAGTTCTGGTCTTATGTACACTACCTCAGGCTGCATGTCTATTACCCTGGCCTACATGTCTGTGATTGTTAGTGTTGGAACCATTAGTCTCACCCTCAGGTTCTATATGTGGTTGTGTCATAGGAGTACATTGGTTCAGTTTGGCTGACATCTGTGACATCATGTCTATCATAAGATCAAACTTCTTCTCCCTTCTCAAATCTGGGCTATCCATTTGTTTCAGTTTCCTATTTCTATCCCCCATATTTCATGTGATACTGTCACTATCACTTGAGGAATTTATGTGCATACCCAAGATCCCAGATATTGTTTCACCCTCTAGTACCTGTGGCAGCTGCCACTATGGAGTTTCTCTGGTATAAACAATCAGAGTGTCTTGGGAATAAATAACTTTCCACTCACTCATAAAACTAAAGCACATGGGTTGGAAAGATGAACCAGCTCTAATACCACTGTAATAACCCACCCCCTTTGTGTTTTCTGATGTTTAGTTGTCACCTGATGCATTTATGGTTTTTTGCATTTGACATAACACACATGCATACATATATTTTAAGAAACACAATAAAATGAAGATATCCAGATGCTTTATTTCATTGTAAATACATCATCAAGCACATATAAGAAATACCCACAAGATAGAAAGCCAAAATATGGAGTTTCTTTACATACCCATTTTGTTGTTCATACAAATGCAAGCCTCATAAACTGGTAACAACAACTAGGCTGATGGTTTCTTATTGATATTGCAAAGACCATGCTGATATAAACTCAAAAGATGAAGAAAAATAGTATACAAAGTTTTCAATGATCATATAATGGTCATAAAGTTGCAAGAAAGGGATGGCTGTTACAACTTAGAAGACCCACGTCCTTGCTTGGGATGTATGGGCACACACAACAAGATGAATACACTTGAAAACACATATTTTCATTCCTATTTGCTCTCACAAAGATCCTGAGATTGTTGCAGCATTACTCCCAAGAAATGGCACACAAAACAATGATGTATGCTCTACCTTGGACACCAAATCCCTCTCTATAGGGTATGGCCTGATATTGATTGGTACAGCCTATGTAAATGCACCTCCAATCCCTTCCAATCTGCTCCTAAACATAGTATTTTTGTTGCTACTGTTCCATGCCCACAAGGAAGAAAAGAAACTCAAATAATAAGCACCAAATATCCCTTATACCTCCTCACAGCTGTACGACATGCTATAGGGGTAGTACGGCCTACCCTTGAGTCTATGGCACATCAAAACTCCTCAAACCTGTATGCTATAACCTGCAATATGTTTATAAATATCCCCTTCAAATTATCATGGCAAAAGATAGATGATATAGCTATGGAAAGTGCTCCGCAATAATGCTCAAAACTCCAATGAAGCTCAAAATGACTCTTGAATGAAGCCACACCAAAACAACATCCTTAGAGTGTCTTGCAACCCTGCAGATGCTCCTATCAATGGAGGATTTTGTCTCCAAAGATGTTGGTTTGAAACCCTTGCTCATGCAAGCTTAGACTTAGACAATATTTTCCAAACATGAATGAATGAAAAATGAACTTCATTTCTCTCTTTTAATCTCCTTGCCTCAATGCCACTTTTGAGGAATATTATATTTTTACTTTTCTTTTAATTTCTCCAAGCTTGGTCACCCATACAAAAAGTGACTTATATATTTTAAATATTTCATAAAGTGCAACTATATAATAAAGTCACTTAGAAATAATAAATTAAGTTAAATCTTTAATTTAACTTAAGTATATGTTAATGAATTAAATTAAAACTCAAATAGTCACCTTTGGCCATCCATAGCACCACTAAATTGGCCAATGACATGCCAACACATTTTTGGACTGTTCACACCAACTTGCCCAACATCCCGTGACCCTACTATAAATAGTAAGTTTGACCAAATGGCCCAAACTCACTCCAGAAAATGCCAACTGGCTACTCCTCGTCACAGAGGACCCATCACCACACTCCAAAATGTTGTTTGAGCTGTACCGAACCACATCACCATGGGTCCCCTATCCACCTCACTAGTCTACGGGAACACGAATGATAGACTAGTCTAAAGATCAATTCCTAACTTAGGAAGGGGACATTACAAATAGAAAGAAGAAAGGAAACAAGAATAAGAGTAGATACCCAAGACTCCAACAAAGTATGTGTAGAAGTACCATTCAGTAGATCAAATCATTGGAGACAAGAATGAAGGTGTGCAGACCAGGAGAAGGTTTGCTAAGGTACATGAGCAAGTAAATTTGTGCTTATTATCAAAAGTAGAGCCTAAAACCTTTGCTGATGCTACAAAAGATGATGGATGGACAAGTGTCATGTTCCCTTTCCAAAAATAATATTTTCTATTTTTAGTAAGTCACTTTACATGGCAGCTTGGAGGGAAATTGATTGTTTAATATTATGTTTGTTCCGATGCATTTTCAAATATTAAAGGACAAATAAATATTAAATAAAATTTAATTAGAGCTCAAATATTCTCATTGGGCATTTGGATTTGGAAGGGAATATTTATGGAGATTTGGGCAGATTTGTGAAGAGATTTACCAAAAAATAGGGCCTGCACCTTTGACAAGTGGACGAAGTGCATTGTTTGAAGCACCCAAGTGGCATATGGGAGTTGTAAATCCCAATATTTGGGAATGGGTGATCTTAGATGCCCAAGATGGCTTCTCACATCATAAAATAATGTAACATTGCATTTTAAGAGGCTAATGACATTTTCTCACTGTTTCTTGCAGAGCAGATGCTTGTGCAGCTTCAGTGGACATGGAAACCATTGAAGACAAAGCTTGTGGCCAGTGGACATGAGTTTCCATCAACTTGAGGGTGGTGTTCTTGGGTTGATACAGAAATATTATCTCAAAGATTTCATTTGTGCAGACAAGATTTAGTAGTACAGTGTTCTTGTGTTGTTGTAGGAGTTTGTAGTGATTTCGTAGTGTGTTTTAGGAGTTGTTTGTGTTGCTGTTCGCATTTGCTGTTGTGTGGGGTTTTGTTTGCTATGTGGGCTGCTGTAATACATTATCCATAGTTTTATTCTACATCCATATCAATTCTGTGTGTGTATCTAAGAGTTTGGAGGCTTTGTAGTGAGTTGTTCTATGTGTATTTCAGCATTTTGCTTAATGGGTTGTGGCTGAAATTACTAAATTGTTGTGATAGTTTACTGCTAGGTAAATATTATGTATCAGACCTTCACATGTGTGTTTTCATCAGAAAATAATAATAAAAGTGGTTTGGAGTTGTGTTGCAATGTTTTGGATGGTTTATTATGCAAACTAGTCACTAGTTTCTAGATGTTGTGATGCATAGTTGTGTTGTTAATGCAAAGTCACTTTCAAATTTTGTGGGGTTTTAATAAAAATCAGATTGGGGACATTTCAGTGGTATCAGAGCATTATCTTTCCATATTTTATGGTTTCTTGATTCATGCTTCCGAGTGAAAGAGATCTCAGAGCTTGGAGAAGAGAGCAAAAAAAGTTAACAACTAACATAGAAATTGAAGAAGTTCAAATAATGGCTAAGGATAGTGGTAAAGGTAAGGGAGAGGAAGTAGGTGAAAGGTTTTTAGCCATTGTGGATAGATTGGCTCTCATTGTTGAACAAATGTGGACATTTCAGAGTAAGAAAAATGGAGAAGATGCTACAGGTAAAGGAAGCACTTCCAGAGGAAGAAAAGCAACAACTATGTCAAGGGAAAAAGAACCCATATTTCTACATGAGAATGGAGGTGAAGTTGCAGCTAATGTTAACACAGAGGCCTTCATTGTTGAGGCAATAGCTCAGTGGTTTGAGTAGTATTCCAAGCAATCAGAAGCCTATAAAGCAGCCATTTCATTTGACAGATTTTTGGATATCTTTGGTAAGGAACATAGGAGAAAGGAGAAAGATATAGGAGAAAGAGAACTTAAAAGTAAATTAAACAAACTTGCAACACCTACTTTTGATGGCAGTGACAAAATCTTAGCCAAAGGATGGTTACAAAAACTACAAACATACCTCACCCTCAATCCTATGACTGAGAAAGATGCTATTTAGTTTGCAATTTTACATTTGGAAGGTAATGCTTATGAGTGGTGGTATCATGGGACTAGTACTCAAGATAATAATTAGGTGAATACATTTGCATATTTCAGCCAGAGGCTATTAGACTGCTTTGAACTCACAGATGAAAAAGAGTATTTCAAAGAACTTTTAAAGATTAAACAGAAGACTATGGTGAGTGAGTATGTAGATGAGTTTTAGAAAATTGATGTTATGGTGCCTGACATATCAGAAAAAGGATTGTTTACCTCTTCTTGGAAGGACTTGAAGAACCTTTAGGAGGGCTTATCAAAGCCTTTTCACCTACCACACTCGAAGAAGCAATTAGAAGAAGCTTGCATCTTAAACCTACTTTTCCCAAGAAGATCTTGGTACAACCATCTAAGGGATTCTTTTCAGGACAACAAAAGAGTGGTTTCCAAAACAAGACTTTCCCAGCCCCTGTACAAAAGATTGCATCACCTTTGCCACCTATAGCCCCTAAGAAGATAGACCTCAATGACAGGAAGGAGCTTAGGAGGAGGAACCTTTTCTTCCATTGCAAAGAACCATGGGACCCTAACCATCAATGCCTTGGTAAGGGAAAGGTGCATTTCATTGAAGTATCTTCAGATCCTGAGTTTGAGGAGAATGAAGAATTTCATGACTCTGTAGACTCTAGTTTTGAAGGAGTGGAAGTTGAAAACAACAAAGAGGGTTCCTTGGCAGCCCTATTAGGAACCCCTAGATACCATCAATTCCAGGTTCGAGGAGTACTAGAAGGACAAAGGATGACTCTGTTGATTGATAGTGGGGCTACCCACAATTTCATTGATGAAGGATATGTGATGAAGAGGGGGTTGAAAACCAAGGAGTTTGAAGGCTTTAATGTCACAGTTACTGATGGTTTTACAATGCCTTGCAAGAAAGTGATTCATCAACTCAACATTACTATGGGAGATTATAATCTAAGTGATGATTTCTATGTGGTGGGTATTGGTGAAATAGATGTGGTGTTTGGTGTGCAATGGCTGCACTCCATTGGAGGTTATTACAAAAGCTACCAAACTATAGAATTCAAATTACATTTAGATGGAAGAGAAATTGTTCTAAGAGGCCTTTCGAGTGGAGCACCAAGAGTAGTAACTACAAAAAAGATGGAGAGGACTTTCAGGTGAGGGCAAGTAGCTTGGGTTGCAACATGCTTGATACATCCTTCAAGTTCCCCACAAGAAAAAGGTAAATTTCATTTTGAGATTCAAGAAATTTTGGATAAGCATAGTATTGTTTTCAATGATCCACCTCCAGGTTTACCTCTGGGTAGAGGATTTCAGCATGCGGTTGAGTTAGAATAAGGTGCAAAACCTATCATTACAACTCCTTATAGACACCCACGAGGTTATAAGGAGGAGATAGAGAAGACTATTAGAGATCTCTTGGATATGGGTTTCATCAGGCCTAGTTCTAGCCCATTTGCTTCATCAGTGGTGCTTGTGAAAAAGAAAGATGGCACTCTTATGATGTGTATATATTACAGAGCATTAAATAAGAAAACGATCAAGAATAGATACCCCATTATAAGAATAGATGAACTCATAGATGAGTTACATGGAGCAATTTATTTTTCAAAAATTGAATTAAGGTTAGGATACCACCAGATTCGCATGAGGGAGAAAGATATAGAAAAGACAACTTTCAGGTGTCATTATAGACACTTTCAGTTCTTAGTCATGTCCTTTGGCCTCACCAATGCTCTAGCTACTTTCCAATCTTGCATGAACCAGGTATTTAGTAAGCAACTCCAAAAATTTGGGCTAGTCTTTTTTGATGATATTTTGATATACAACAAAACATGGAAAGAACATTTGGAGCACCTAGATACAGTTTTGGGGATTTTAGAATAGCAATATTTCTATGCTAAAATGTCCAAATGTGAGTTTGGGCTGACTAAAATTTTATATCTTGGGTATGTCATAAGTGATGAAGAAGTCAAGGTAGATCAGCAAAAATTCAAGCCATCCTAGATTGGCCACCACCTACCAATCTCACACAGCTGAAGGGTTTTTTTGGACTATGTTGTTACTATAGAAGGTTTGTGAAAGTTTTTTCACAACTTACTATTCCATTAACTGATTTGACAAAGAAAGGAGCATTCATGTGGACAGAAGAAGCACAACGAACTTTTGATAAGTTCAAAGAGGTAATGAGCTCTTGCCCTGTGCTTATAATTCAAAATTTTTCTCTTCCATTCGTAATGGAATGTGATGCATTAGGGGAGGGTGTAGGGGCTGTCCTCACTCAGAATAAACACCCCATAGCTTTTGAGAGTAGAAAATTAAGCAAGTTAGAAAGAGGATACTCTATTTATGATAAAGAAATGTTGGCAATAATGCATGCACTAGAAAAGTTTAGACAGTACCTAGTCTATGGGAAGTTTATAGTAAAAACATATCACAATAGTCTCAAGTTCTTTATGGAGAAAAAGAATTTGAATGACTGCCAACAGAAGTGGGTAAGTAAATTGCAAGCATATGATTTTGAGATTGAATATATGAAAGGCAAGAATAATGTGGTGGCAGATGCACTTTCTAGGAAGCCTACTTTATGCTCTTTGTCAACTATTTCAGCTGATTGGAAGATCTCTATCATTGTTGAGTATGAAAAAAACCCCTTTGCTACTAACATCTTGGATGAGTTGGTTGAGGATCACAGGTATGTGTTGATGGATGGGCTGATCTACTACAAAAATTGGATCTATTTGGTACCCGCATCTAAGGTTAAAGAAAAGATCCTAAGGGCCTTTCATGATACACCACTTCTCGGTCATCAAGGATATTACAAGACTTATAGGCAGATCCGTGAGAGATTTTCTTGCAAAGGGTTGAAGGAGGATGTGCATAGCCACATTAAGGAGTGCATGGTATGTCAGCAAAATAAGAGTGAACAACTTTATCCTGTAGGGCTTCTACAACCACTACCCATACCTAAACAGAAATGGGAGAGCATCTCCATGGATTTCATTACAGGTTTACACAAGGGGCAAGGTAAGGATTGTATTTATGTGATGGTAGATAGATTGACAAAATATACTCATTTCTTCCCTATTACAACTAAATTTAAAGCACCACAAGTAGAATAGTTATTTTGTAGAGAGGTTTTCAAATTGCATGGGCTACCCAGAAACATAGTGATAGAGATAGCAGATTTCTCAAATCTTTTTGGAAGGAGCTCTTTCACTTAATAGGTACTGAACTTGCACCCAAAACAAGATTCCATCTACAAACTGATGGTCAAACTAAAATAGTGAACAAGTGGATAGAGGGATACCTGAGAAATTATGTTTCAGATCAGCAACATGCTTGGGTGAAATTGTTGCATCTAGGAGAGTATTGATACAACACTTCTTTTCATATGTCTATAGGTATGAATCCTTTTCGAGCTCTTTATGGGTATGATGCACTTTCCTTTGCTGATTTACTATTTTCAGATGGTCATGTACCAAAAGCAAGTGATCTAATAAATCAGAGTCAAGAGATTTTGAGGTACTTAAAGATAACCTACAGCATGCACAAAATCAGCAAAAAATTTATGCAGATAGGAAGAGGACAGAGAGAGTATTTGAGATTTGGGACTTGGTCTTTGTGAGATTGCAGCCATATAAACAAAGTACATTGAAGAAGAATGGGGCTAAGAAACTCAAGCCCAAGTACTATGGCCCATACAAAATCGTTCGAAAGATTGGAGAAGTGGCCTACGAGTTGGAACTTCCTTTAGGTAGTAAAATTCATAATGTTTTCCATGTTTCATGCTTGAAGAAAGTGGTAGGACAACAAGTTGTTACTTCACATGATTTACTGCCATTGGATGATGAAGGGAAACTAATTATGATTTTGAAAAGAGTGCTGGAAACAAGGGAGAAGAAACTCATAAAACAGGTGCATCATAGAATATTTGATCAAATGGAAGAACTTGCCAATTGAGGATGCATCATGGGAGGGACCTGAGATACTTGAGCATCCTAATCTCCATTGCTTGAGGATAAGAAAATTCTAGGAGGGAGGTCTTGTCATGTCCTATTTCTAAAAATAACATTTTCTATTTTTAGTAAGTCCCTCCTATCCAAAAATAGTAAGTCACTTTACATGGCAACTTGGAGGGAAATTGATTATTTAATATTATGTTTGTTCCGATGCATTTTCAAATATTAAAGGACAAAAAAATATTAAATAAAATGTAATTAGAGCTCAAATATTCTTGTTGGGCATTTGGATTTGGGAGGGAATATTTTATGGAGATTTAGGCAGATTTGTGAAGAGATTTGGCAAAAAATAGGGATTGCACCTTTGACAAGTGGACGGAGTGCATTGTTTGAAGCACCCAAGTGGCATATGGGAGTTGTAACTCCCAAGATTTAGGCATGGGAGATCTTGGATGCCCAAGATGGCCTCTCACATCATAAAATAATGTAACATTACATTTTGGGAGGCTAATGACATTTTCTTGCTCTTTCTTGCAGAGCAGATGCTTGTGCAGCTTCAGTGGACAAGGAAACCATTGAAGACAGAGCTTGTGGCTAGTGGACATCAGTTTCTAGCAACCTGAGGGTGGTGTTCTTGGGTTGATACAGAAATCTTATCTTAGAGATTTCATTTGTCTAGACAAGATTTAGTAGTGTAGTGTTCTTGTGTTGTTGTAGGTGTTTGTAGTGATTTTGTAGTGTGTTTTAGGAGTTGTTTGTGTTACTGTTCGCATTTGCTATTGTTTAGGGTTTGGTTTGTTGTGTGGGCTTCTGTAATACATTATCTTCAAGATCTCTACAACCATATCAGTTCTATGTGTGTATCTAAGAGTTTGGAGGCTTTGCAGTGAGTTGTTCTGTGCGTACTTCAGCATTTTGCTTAATGGGTTGTGGCTAAAATTACTAAATTGTTGTGTTAGTTTGCTGCTGCGTAAATATTATGTATCAGACCTGCACATGTGTGTTTTCATTAGAAAATAATAATAAAAGTGGTTTGGAGTTGTGTTGCAATGTTTTGGATGGTTTATTATGCAAACTAGTCACTAGTTTCTAGATGTTGTGATGCATAGTTGTGTTGTTAATGCAAAGTCAATTTCAAATTTTGTGGGTTTTAATAAAAATAAGATTGGGGACATTTCAACAATAGAAATGGAGGAAGAATTGGATCAAATAGAGAAGAATCAGACATGGGAATTGGTTCCCAAACTAGCCAACAAGAATGTCATAGGAACAAAGTGGGTGTTCTGAAACTTGAGTTGAATAAGGAAGGTGAAGTTGTAAGGAACAAAACAAGATTGGTGTGTAAATGATATTCACAAGTTGAAGGCATTGACTTTGAGGAAATCTATGCTTCGGTAGCTAGGATGGAGGCAATCAGGATGTTTCTTGCTCTTGCTGCTCACAAGAACTTTAAGGTTTATCAGATGGATGTCAAGTTAGCATTTTTGAATGGTGACCAAGAGGAGGAAGTCTACATAAAGCAACTAGATGGTTTTCAAATATCAGAAGATCCAAATATGTTGTACAGACTCAAAAATGCTTTGTATGGTCTCAAGAAAGCACGTAGAGCTTAATATGCTAGGTTGGATAAGTACTTTCTTTAGCAAGGCTTCAAGAAAGGTACTATAGATAGCAATCTTTACATCAAGAAGCAGATATGATATTGATAGTGGTAGTGTATGTTGATGACATCATATTTGGTGGAGATGGTGATATGTCTAAGCAGTTTGTAGAGGAAATGCAAAAAGAGTTTGAGATGTCTATGATTGGTGAGATGCCTTTCTTCCTTGGACTTCAAATTGCTCAGCTAGATGATGGTATCTTTATTTTTCAGTCTAACTATGTTAGAGAGATGTTGAAGAAGTTTGGTATGGAGGATTCAAACCCAGTGAGTACTCATATGGTCACTAGATGTCACTTGAGAAAAAATGATGAATTTCTGGAGGTTGATTAGACTTCCTATAGATCTATGATTGGTGGATTGTTATACTTGACTGCTTCTAGACCTGATATCATGCATGCAGTGTGTGTGGTTTCCAGATATCAAGCTAGTCCCAAGCAAACACATGAGAAGGAATTGAAAAGAATATTCAGATACTTGAAGGGAACTCCTGATTATGGCTTATGGTATCTAAAAGGTAATGACTTTGATTTGAGTGCCTACACTGATGTTGATTGGGTTGGTTGTGTTGATGACAAAACAAGTACAAGTGGAGGTGCTTTCTTTTTAGGAAGCAGATTGGTTTTATGGTAGAGCAAGAAGCAAGTTTCAATGTCATTATCAACTACAGAGGCATAATATATTACAACAGCATCCTGTTGTACACAAGTGTTGTGGATGAAGCAAACCCTAAAGAATATCAAGGTACTGTATGATGAGCCTATTCCTATTTTATGTGATAATAAAAGTGCTATCAATATTTGCAAGAATCCAGTGATGCATTCTCGAACCAAGCATATAACAATCAGGTATCACTTTTTGAGAGAAAAGGTGGTAGATAAGGAAGTGAAGTTGGAATATGTTCCAACAAAGGATCAAATTGTAGATATTTTCACAAAGGCTCTTGCAAATGATACCTTTGAAGATCTCCGACAAAGGTTAGGGGTAATTTCCTGTCCTTTGTGCTAGATACATATTGGTGCATCTGTCTAGGGGGAATCCATGTTATATCCTTTTTCCTGGACTGATGGTGACTACCTCTCAGGGGGAGAAGGTAGTGGTTATTACTAACATGGGGACCACTGAGTTGCTTCAAGGAAAAAGTGTATGAACATCACAAAGGGAGAGAAAAAGAAAATATGCACCTTAGAGGGAGAGTTTGTGCAATAAGAGAGAGAGAGAGAAGTAGTTGTCCCATTGTCCTTGATGTCAAAGGGAGAGAACGAGTAAGTGTGTGTAGTAGGTGTGTGTTGCCATCAATTCCAAAGGGGAAGAATGTTACACATATGGTTCCTAAGGTTGTCATCGATGTCAACACTGTCACTAGGTTGTCATTGATGTCAACACTATCATGTGGTGATGAATGATGTTGATAAGAATGATAAGGGAGATAGATGCATACATGATGGTAGTGTTCATGATTGGATGTCATATAGTTCATGGTTGGATTTGATGCTAAATATAATGTGGTTACTAAAGAATATAATGTGGTTACTAAAGTTCATGGTTGGATGCCATGTTCTCATGATGAAGATGGGAATTAGAAGCACTAAGATGAATGATAATATATTAAGTTATGTTGAGGATTAAAATATGTTGTTGATGGCCTATGGAATGTTGGTTGATCCTTCTTGTTGTTCTCAAGGATGTATATGCTATTATATGAAGATTTTATCCTCCAGAAGTTCGTGAAAGTTTCTATTACAGGAAGACTATTTTGAAGACTATCTAGGGGATTACTCCACCTTTTCATTCATTTTATGTTGTGCCTCTGTGGATTGGAAGATAGCTTCATATAGTGTCAAAGCATGTGTGTTTCAAGTTTCATAGTGTTTGGATTACCAAAAGGGTGTTTTTGCAGTTGACAGTTTGAAGAAAGTATTGGTTCTAAAGAAGAAATTCACTATACGACAATGTTTGGCTCCACATTCCTCTGCATTGATAGATATGGTCATGTGGTTCAAAATCTAAGTTAAGTATTCTATGAAGATGTTATATCCATGAAATAAAGTCTGCATGCCTTCCACAATAAAAGTTATTAATGATAGAGTTTTGGTATGTTCTTTAGCAGAGTATATTGGTGATGTAGATTTGCTAGAATGCTTTGCATCTCTCCGAATGTCAACCTTTGTCAAAGCAATTTTGTGAACATGATCAAAGAGGTCCAATACATGCTCTTGTGAAGTTTCAACTGATTTGGTGATCTACAATGTAATTATCTTCATCTTGTACTACCAACCTAAAATGACCAATGTGCTATAAGCTTCATATGTTCTTAAGGCTGACCTATTTCAAATAGGTTTGACATGCGGTTACTATTTGAAGGATGATATTGTGAAGATTGTTTAGGACCGGACTAAGCATGCATTGGGATCTGCAAGGCACGTATTCTCCTCTAGAGTAGTGTGTTGTTCATGATAGGGCTTACCCTATGCATGTTTCATGTTATGTGTTATCTGGCCAACTTGTAAATTGTAATATTCTTGTTGTATTAGCCGACCTACAAAGTAATCAATATACTATCATGTATATATTGTAAACCTAGTTGATCTAGGGGAAGTATGATTGTGAAAAATGAATATGTGAGTGAGTAAGAAGAGCAGAGTATGAATATCATATGCATTGTGATGTCTGACTGAAGGAGAAAGAGAAAAAGCATTAGAGGCTATCTTGATTCATCTTGAAGACATTTTTGTGACAAGAGGGAAGAGAAGAGTGTGCCTAACTAATCCAATCATCAAAATAAAGTGTGAAGAGGTAGAATTGTAAGCATCAAAGGTGTGCGCTTCAATGTTAGTTTTTAGATAGTAGAAAGATTGTCATTCTATAATCTTTTCTGAGTTCATTCTCAGTTTAGGGAATAGTTGCTTCCTTGGGTTATAGCACTAAAACAAAGTTAGTAGGGAGTTGTAGCTTTCTTTGGAGTGACCCTAAAGCAAAGTTTTTAGGGAGTAGGAGCTTCCTTGGGTTGTAGCCCTAAAACAAATTTGTATTTTGAGCTTCATATATTGTGAGTTAATCCTCATCGTGGTTTTTCCCTTCTTGGGTTTTCTACGTATATCTAGTGTTATGTGTTGATGTGCATTGTGTTAATATTTCATGTTTATGTCGATATTGTAATGTTTAAGTTTTAATCTACTCTAGAGGATTTGAAGTTTGTTTAGATACTGATTCATCCCCCCTCTCAGTATCTTGGTGTGTTCAACATAATGGCCTATAAAAAGGCATGCCACATGATTTTTAGTGCACATGCTATGTTTTATTCCTTGTTATGTGCTTTTTCTAACATTGAAATAGACTTTTCATGATTTTGAGGTTCTCCCATCATTGGTTGACAAAATTTATGCACTTTGTGTTCTTGTTTCGATGCACAAGATTCCAATTACATGTTTTAAATTCAAATTTGATATTGGAAAACATTTTTTCATGTTTTAAGGGATTGCAACACTAGATTGAATAAATTAACTAGTTTTTGTTTTACATTGACAAAAAATAATGTAATTATGCATGAGGTGCTACCACAATAATGGGTTACACTTTATGGGACATCCTGATTTTTTTTGAAATCACATACTTTTAGAAAATATAATGATTTAAGCCTTGAAATGTTCCATTTAAAGGATTTTAATTGAAGAGGGTTTGATCAAACCCCATTAGATCAAACCCCCTTGGATAGAACCCTACTAGTAAACCATACCTATAATGGAGTCTCCTCTACACCTATCAAAATGCTGATAAAAAACCACTTTTGATTTATCTTTTGGGGGATCAAATGAATTCATTTAAAATTTATGTTTTGTAAGTATGTAGTCCTTATTATAAGCTTCCCAAAAATTATAATTTTAAATATATTTAATTTGATTATTATATTCATTTTTTATTTCTTGTGAATGTAGGTTTTACAAAGAACATCACGGTCTTTGTTTCATACATACGAAAAAATAGGAAAATATAGAAAAAAATTCTAAAAAATACATGTCCTCTAGGTATTGATGTCCTTATTCCAACAAAAAAAATTGAATCTCGATGTATACAAAAAAAAGTTATGCTCTTTATAGTACAACTATGTCGAAATTGTAATTGGTTTCACTTCAAAACTTAATTAAAAATATATATATTCAATAAAACATTCTGAGACAAAATGCATCCTCTAGATATTGTAGTTACAAATCTAAATTCAAAAAATTTGAATTTTATCCTTATGGAAAAAAAGTTATGTGGTTTATAGTACACATCACTCTTTAGAAATGGTGTTTATTGTTAAAAACTAGTTATCGAAGGAGATGGAAAAAGAAATCCAATTTGATTCCACTTTTTTTTTAAAATATATATTTAGAATCTATAGACAAATGTCACAAATCACTAGTTTGTATCATCTTCAAATTCCTCACAATTTAGGAACTATAGGTGTCTAAAAGTGAAGATTTAGTTCAAAATGTTCATTTCAATGTCAAGTTTGGCCAAAAAGTGTAACCTAGGATTGTGGGATCTCCCCATGTTTTGTATTATAACTTGATAAATTAATAGATATTTTTTATTTTCTTTTGACCATTGTTTGAGTGATATAGAATTCAATACAGTGCCAAGGAAATGAGAAAAAACTCTAACATCGAAGGCGTGTGAAGCTAAGAATGCAAAGGAAAGAGAACAAATGAGACAAATTCATGACAATAAGAATTTGAACTTCACAAACGGAGGTGAATGTTCTTTGCCAATTGAATTGGATGATGAAGCATTAAAGAGAGAGAAGGAATTGGAGAAACAAAGGGAACGCATGAAAAAACTTCATGCAAGTAAGAAATCAAATGTGGGAGAACTTGAAGGTAGAAAATGTAGAAAATGTTCAATCTCTAATTGAAAATTATGATGCATTTTCAAATGTTGTAGTAGATGATACACTAATCGATCAAGTGTTTAGTGATCAAGATTTATCTTGTGAATCAAGTTTACCATTGAGAACACCTCCTAGAATTTTACGTAAAAAGCCTAAGTTTTTTATTGAAATTGATGAGAATATTCTAAAACCAATGGTTGATAAGATTCCCAAATGTACTTGTAGAAGAAATATG
Source organism: Cunninghamia lanceolata (assembly GCA_027924645.1). NCBI lineage: Eukaryota > Viridiplantae > Streptophyta > Pinopsida > Cupressales > Cupressaceae > Cunninghamia > Cunninghamia lanceolata. The sequence goes on from BSBN01001035.1 coordinate 2,906,025, forward strand.
AATAAGATATGGAACATGTTTTTTCAAAACATAAGTGAAACCAGAAGATGTCAATTATTTGTTAAGATGATGAAAAATCTAAAGTTTAGTCCAATCATGAAGATTCTTGGCCTAAGAACATCAAGTGCTCATAGTGAAAAATCTATTGTAACAAATCTAATCAATGCATATCAAAATATTGGTTCCACCTTATGCACCAAAGATAGTAATGCTACACAACATGTCATTACATCAACTATTATGAGAAATCAAACACATAAATCTCACTTGATAAGAAAAACAAGTCAAGCACTAAAGATAAATAGAAAACTTTGATGAAAGCCATTGGGAGGCATGAAAGAATTGAGGACCCGAATAACAATGAACTAACATTTTTTGGTAGACTCCCACAGAAAGATAAAGCCATAGTTGAAGCCTTGAAATCCCTAATTGAGGAGTTCCGGTCCAATAACACAAGAGTATCTCTCAATCAAAGAGATGTTGTATAAAGGATAATTGGTTGTCAAAACCATGAGCCACACCCAAAACATTTTTTAGATATGACTCAAACACAATTTTTCTCCAAATTTGTAGCTACTTATCCTCAAATTCAAATTAGTCAAAGGTATTTTGAAATGGCAAAACCTTTTTATGTCAAGATAAATCACACACGCACAACTTATTGTAGAGTTCACATGGAATTTTCTATGCATTATGATGTTTATCAACAAATATGTGTATCTTTGCATACTAACAATGTTTTGTAGGAGTCTATGATAGAGGCTCCACCTAAATTGACAACAGAAATCATTTCAAGATTTTTTTGTGAAATGGTAGATGCATAAATGTTTTATAAGACATCATGTTTGGATGGAACATGTGATATTTGCGATGGTTTGCAACATTTGAGAACTTGTGTATACATGGAGAGTGCACATGCAATTGGAAATGAATTAGTACCTTTTAGAAAATATAAGACAGTGGCATACAGTCTAAAAGATAGTAGAGAAGCAAAAAGGTGTGAATTGGTTAGTGAAGAAATATGAGTATCTGCATTTATGCCTATTTTTCAAGAAAAGATAGTTTATGACTATGCAAGGCATACACAGAGAGGTCAATGGTTGGACTTGCAATTTAGGTTATGCAAGGACACATTTCCTCTTCGTACGAGTATGTCAATTGTTGACTTTGCAGAGAATTATACACTACAACCACAGAAAGAGGTTCAATCACAGTACTACAACTCCACTCAGGTTGCTATATTTGTGCATATATCATTCATTCATGCACCTGATAGTACAGAGGAAGATAGAAAGATATTGAGAGAGTATCATTTTTATATTAGTGATGATTACACACATTCTACAGAGTTTGTGTAAGGTTGCTTTCAGATGTTCTATGGTCATTTGAGTAGCAGGAACATCATGTTTGATCATCATATCATATGGTTAGATAATGGTGTATCACAATTTAAGAATTCACAAATGTTCTATTAGTTGAGTAGGATGCATATATTTAGTGGTGTTCAACATATATGGAATTTCTCTAAGGCTGGGCATAGAAAAGGGGAGCATGGTTGTGTTGAAGCATGTATTAAAAGATCCTTAGCATGAAAAGAGTTGAAATACAAGGACACTACAAAGTTGATAGATGCAACATTCATCGCAGAATGGTGCAACTATACAATGGGTCTAGGTAATGAAAGTAAGTCTCAAGTTTGTAGATTCTTTTGGTTGATAGAAGCAGCTATCATTGTAAAATATGAAGATTGTTGTACAGTGATAGGATCAAGTGAGTTCCACTCTTTTAGAAGCTCAAATGTAGCTTCATGGACTATTATTTGAGGTGGATGGTGTGTTTTTGTTCATCATGTACAGATTTTTCTTGGAATGATTGAGTCAAAAGAATGGGTCGATGAATGGCATGCTAGATCTTTAAGCCCACTTCCAACATATCAACTTACAGAAGCACGACAACTCGTGCAGATGGAATCATCAATTGACTTTGACCATATTTTAGATCTAGTTGAACTGGGTAATATGTTACTTAATGAAAATTATTATTTATTTTAGATTATGATGTATTTTTTTTATCATTTATTGAATTTTAATTTCTTTTGTACAATTTATTATAGGGGATGTATATTCAATTATTGTGGATGAAGATAATGATGCGGGAATGAATTATTATTTATGTCATTGTGTTGAGATAAAAAGAATTGACAGCCCCTATCATAGATGGAGAAAACATTGAGTATACTATAGGATCAGTGGTTGTTACTAGAACATTGATTAGAAGGTATCCAATGAAGAAGTCTGATGTGTGGTTGTTTGAGGACTTTGACACACATAGGAAGATTCTTCATTATTCTAACCTTGTTGTGGCATCAAATGTTCATTTGATAAAATATGGGGGTAGATTGTTGAATAGAATTTTGTGGAAAGTTCACAAGTCTAACCATGAAGAAATATTTGACACCATAAATGGTAGAGTAGATTCAGGTGGTTCATTAGATTGAATCAGTGGAATGGAATAAAGGTATGTTATTTTTCTTTGCTATACCCATTTCATCTTGTATAATTTTAACATTTTTCTTACCTTCTTATATGCGCTCCTTGGTCCTAGTTGATTATCTTCATTTCATTATAAAGCTCGTGACTAAATGACATAGTTGTTGATGCATTTGGATATTCCCGAGGGTCGTGATTGGTGAGTTATTTTTATCAAACTAGGTCAAATGGTTTTATCGAACTCATATTTTATGGTTAAGATATTTCAAAGAATAGGGTGTGTGATAATATCACTACTTTTTAGATTATGAATACCAACATTGATATAGATCATGGAGTATGCAGTTTAAGTCAACCAATGGGTAGAAAGTTGATGATTGAATTGGTTTCTGATGAGGAAAATAATGATGCTATTGAAGCAATGGAAGAAAATAAAAATTGCAAGTCTTTAATTTAATATATTTTAACTTTCAATGCAGGCATTTCATTTGTACCTTTACCAGGAGAATTTGTGATGCCCCGTCATGCAACCCTAGAGAGTTAGGTTAACAGGTACAAAATTTTACAATTTTTTTTTTTTGAAGCAAGTAAATGCATTAACAATAGATAGTATTACACTATTAGCAACATTAAAATAAAATGAATAGCTAACACCTCTAGGGAACATAATTGCATTAGCTAAACATAAATCTAAGAATATGCATTATGATATAATAGAAGATGTTTACATCATTCATTCCAGATATGAATACTTACAAAAGTTTGAATATAATAATAGCAAGGTTACAAGTTTCTTATTGATCACTTCAGTTTACAAACTACAACAAGATGGTACAACATAGCTCTGAGGAGGCAAGAACAAGTCTGAAATTTGGAATCACGACTGCAGAGATCACAAATCAGGTTGTCCAAGAAAACCAATGGATTAAGCTCTTCCACCCAACCATGTGGAACCCTAGGGTCCACCCCTCCGAGCTAGGAGATAACAATGAGGTTCCCCAACATAAGCAAGGACAATAAGGACTAACAAAAGACAGAAACACCACAAGTTTCACATGCAGACCACAATCAACATCCAGAGGCAACATAATAGGACAAACTGGAGTGCAGTAGGAAGAAGTGTCATTGCATGGCTCTACATGAGTTACCCTGACTATCTCTCTCTAGACATCGGCCCCCATCTATGGTTACCCTGACAGCCTCTCTCTCTAAGTGCCGGCCCCATAGGTCACACATGTGGTCTTCCTTATCTAGATTAATCTGAAGTTTACCCCTTTCTCGCCCCCTAGTTAATTATTAGGTTTTCCCTTATTAGTCACTTCCAATGGGTTACCCAGACTGCCACTTTGGGCACCAGCCCCACATTGGGAGCCACTCCCCTTCTTGCACTCAGTTGACCCAACCCAACCAAGACAAAAAGACACAAGGATACCCAAGTCTTACCTCCAACTCTCATGACAAGCCAACACCAAAAAAAAAAATGAGGTGAGCAAGGTCAAAATCTTAATAACATTAATCAATTTCCTCTCTCTTAAGAGAGTCAAAAACATCAACAAGTTCTTAGTAATTTTGCCCATAACAAGAATCATAAGATAGAACCTCTGGATAGATAACATGACCCAAAAGAGCAAGACCAAAAATCTCATATCCTAACTCTCCATCGAAAATTGACATTCATACAAGTAAAGATAAATCAAATTTTCAAAGCAAACAACACGGATAAGAGAAAAAATTGAACCAGAAGAGTCCACTTACTCACCAACATAACATTAACTAACTAGAAAGTATTTGATGATCATTCGCTCTAATGCAACACTCAACACCTAAATTATTATAACCCTACTTTAAACACTAGAACCAATCTCCACACACAAAAGTTAAATCAAATTAGGTTACCACCATCCAATGGGGATTTTCATTACCTTTACAACACTAACCTCAATCAATGTTTAAGGCATTCCACAAGAACGTTCCCTTAACAAGTATACAAAATTGGATTCTTCCATCCAAGGAAAAGAAATTAATACATTGATCAACATTTATGCTAACCAAAACAAACTACACAATAATTAAAACACTAACATATCTATCAAACCTAATACTAATAAAATCGAGTTCCAATCTAAGAGTGACTGAAGATAAAGACCAAATCCTATGATTACAATACTGACTTCTATTTAGAGTTGATCTTACTAGATTACACTTGGTGACCCATAAGCAAAATTTATTTAACAAGGCATCTAACTAGTAATAATACGTAAACATATATCTATAAACAACCAGATCAGTTAAGGTAGCTTTGAGATCTCTTTTGTCCTAATTCATTAACCGACACAACAAGATTTGAAAGCTTACAAATATCATTTACTTATACCCATTTTCCAATAGAACTTCTTCTATCACTTCAATAAATAAAAAAACTCAGCTATTTCCCTAAAATTAAACAATAATTATTTACTCAACCTACTAGATAATTTCTACTCCCTCTAAGCCTCTAAGTACTAAAATTACAACTCTAACAATTTAGTTGACAACTCTAGAGGTAAATAAACTATATAAGGGTGCAAAGAGTTAATAATTCAATTATTCCTTTCTAATACATTCTAACATAAACTAAGACTACACTTCCTAACATAAATTGCCTTTCTATCTCTAATCACTGACATCAACTCTAAAACAAAGAAGTAACCTTCTAATACAAACTGGAATGATCAAAGACTCTAAAATAGCAATCAAGGAAATATATACATACTCCAATTATTTCAGAGAATTAATGGTTATAAAAAAAAAGATTGATAGAGGCTGGGAGAGAGAAGAAGTTTATGAGATCATGCTCTGCCCTTGGAGGCCATACAAGGGGTCACTGCAGGAGATTAATAGCAAGAATGACAACAGTACGAAGCCAGAGGTAGTTTTAACATTAAGCGACGCCATGGACGGGGTCGTACGACATAGGGGAAAAGCATGCAAGGTTTTCAATGAACAAAATTCATTTGAAGGCACAAGAATAAGGAGGATCAGCTAAACAATTGTCATAGTGGTGATTGCCATGAAGAAGCCTTAATTAAATTCTTTTTCTCAGTAGACGTCTCCAAGGGAAATCACATTGTTGAAGAAATCACATACAATTCACATTGTAGAGAGTGTGCACACTAATCATGAAATCAATCCAGTAAGTCACGAAGCCAAGGAAGAACTATATTACTAAAACATACTCAGGGTAGTTTGCCAAGGCTAGGAGCACCGACCCGTACTTGACAACACAATTGAGTTAAGTTCGCTAGATCTACTGGATAACCACTACGAGGATAGGTCAAGCACAACAATTCCCACCAAGGTAAGTTCAAATGGTAATTACAAAATGTACTAAGGAATCAACTAACAGGTTTTAGAAAGCGAACAGTATTTCATTATTCGATGGTCCAAAGAGATCGAATGCCCAAAAGATATAATTACCCTCAGAATTTTTTGACAGGGATGAATTAAAGGTGAAAAACTTAAAGAGTGCAAGCTGCAGGTCAACTGCCATGGATGGGAGGGTCTGTGATAGGATAGGCATCGCTCTGAGAAAAAGCTAATTAGTTTAAAACAAAAAACCCTGGTGATCATAACAAGATTGGAGGAAGACAAGAAAAAGTTAACAGGAAGTATCTCAATGATTATAACATCAAAATCATAAGTTGGTTAAAAAAAACAATATTTCAGGCAGCATTTCATAAAGCACATACATTAGAGGAAGGAACAGTTTTAAGGATCCCAACTCAAATAGGCTATCCAATAGCATAATGGAGAAACAAGTTGAAAGGAAAGATTTGAAGAAGGCATAATGGTTTACAGGAAGTTCTTCAGACGGGAATGTAAAATTACAGGCTGATTAAAAGGAATTATAAGTTGGTTTTAAAAAAAAATGCAAATCGCTCACGTGATTATATCAAATTTTGGGGCTTGAGAAGAGTTGGGGAGAAGTGAGAAAGGAGATCAATTGACTCAGGATGTCAGGGAACAAAACTTTAAAACTAGAGATGACAATGTAAGTTACAGATGATTACCAAATTGCTGGGAGTCTGAATTAACTATCTAAGCAACTTTAGTAAGGTCAAATGCAGGAAGAGCACATGCATGAGAAGAATTTACTGGTAACAAAATGAACCCATGATGGAAGACAAAGAAATTTACAAGATTTCTACTAAATACCAGAGGAGAGAAATTCAAACCACATACATGCATTACATTAAGTCAAAGACATACCCGAAAGTTTTGTTGGGTTTCCCAGCCTCAAATCCTCTTCTTTCGTCAAACTATTTCCCAATCTTTCTATTGCTCCTGAAAAGAAAAATCCCTCTCTTCTCAGAAAATCCCCCCTTAAAATAACTCTTCCAAAACTAAAATAGCCAAACAATTTAATTCCCACTACCCGAACTTCCGTTACAGATCCCTACCATTAAAAGCCGTCATAACACCTTTCAGAGAATAATTTTCAAATCTCCGACAACTTACTCCCCACTAACAAATATAATGCCAAAATAAAATATAATCTCCCCATGACAGACAAAATCAATAACGTATAAAATATTAACAATATCATTATAAAAAACATTAACATTCTACATCAAAACACCTAAATAATATCCCCAAATTCAAAATAATGAATAACGACTAGCAAAACTATTATGTCTAATATATTATTATCATTATAGTTCATTTCCAAATGTTTCATAAAGATTGAAACCCTTAATTTCAAGCAACGACAAATATATACCCAGTGACGACCATAAACCAGAGGCAAGGACCAAGGAGTGACATCAGACTCACGACCACAACTGATGATGAAAACTGAGCTAGGGAAACCCCATGTTATCTCTAATCCATATTTCCATTGGTGTAAGGGCCCACTCAGACCTCCTAAGTCAGGTGGAATCGAGGCCTAGTACCTGCAACCTGCATCGAAACGATAGGTTTTATACAAACATAAGCAAATATATCAGACACATAGAGTCAGGGAATTACAGTGTAGTAGGGTGCTTGAAATGAGCAGTACTACACTGTCCCTGCTCTAGAGCAAAACATAACATTTCTAACTAACAATCAGATAGCATAGTAACATATTTCTGCAAATCAATTAACCATCAATTCACCATGTTGAAATACAACATAAGCTACAATATCAATAATGTCATCATACTTCTCATAACACATGTTAGAACTATAACAATCAAACATAGTTTATCATGATCATAATTAGCATAAACCATAGGTCTAAATACTCAAATGTCTCAGAATTATCTAAATGTCTCAAAACTGCCAAAAGGATAATGTAAAACTTAGCAGCTATCACAAGCCAAAAATGAGGGGCATTACAGAATTGGTATAACAAAAACTTAGTTTTTGTAATGGTTTGGGAATGTAGGAGTTCCCAAAAATAGGTGAATGTCCTCTTCAATTACCAAGTGAATTCTTGTAATGAAAGGGAGGTTAGTTATCTTTTTCATGATCATAGACCTACCCTAAGTGTGGGGTGGGCATATTTTGCACGTCATAATAAGATCAAGGAAGGATACATTTGCATCTTTGAATAGGTGGACAACAAGAAACATAGAATTATGTTTTAAAGAGTTCATATAGATAAAAAGATAAAAAGAAAGATTGTCCTTAAAAGAGAGAAGGGGTAAGGCAGACCAAAGATTGTACTGTGAGGAGGTATTTTGATGGTATTGTCTCATTTCATCATGTTGGTGTACTCATTTTAGCTAAACAATATAATTGCATTTGCATGTAGAATTTGAGTATGATGGAGGGAGGCAAAATCCTTATGAAGTTGGTTCTAGAAGGATAGTAATGTAGTTTTCATGATTATTTCATGATGATATGTCCTTTGGAGTCAATTTGATGATTGTTCATTCACTTGAAGGGTCATGCCATTATGTCCTTTAGAGTCAACTTGATGATTGTTCTCATTTGTCTTGCAAGCCCTGAGATTTTGAACATTTCATAGTACCAATGGTGGCATTCTTGGCCAAAATATCATCTATCAGGCTTGGGAGTAGCCATGGTTCTTCATGCATCATAGTGATAGGGATTCCTTCAAATATTGTTTCATCATGTTACATTATGGTTTCATTCATGGAAGCCAAAGTTAAAAATTGTACATCAAACTTATCTTTGCATCATGAATCATACAAGGATCTTATTTCAAACTGGCTTTACCATATCCTATGAGGAGATTAAGAGCATAATATCATGATGTTACTATGAGTTTTAATGACAAGGACTCCATCTTACAAACCCTCATGTGTTTCTTCACATTTGGTGCTAAGAATTGATAAAAATGGTAAAGGAAGCCTTAATTGATGCCCTAAAACACACTGGATCAAGTGAAAACACCTTTATAGTAGGGTCATGTTGAAGAACCAACTATCAAACTTTTTTATCAATAGCCAAGTACAACACTTAGTTTAGTTTCGTCTACTAGAAAGGTGCTAGGACTAAATTTTTGCATTCAACATCTCCTGGTGCCAAATAGATGGTTCCAACACATCTAAGTGGGTAGGTAAATTCTAGGGGAGGTGTCTTTTTGGTGGTGAATCCTTCTGATCGTTCTTGGCTACATTGGATGGAGACAGTCTCTTAAGAGCCCTAAGACAAAAAGGTATCAAACATTGGACTAGCTATTCCGTCAAACTATGACACCTAGGAACATCTTCATTGAATGTATAAGTGGATGTCAAGTCCACCTACAAATACCTACCTCAGTTATTTTTAAATCAATTTTGTTTCCCTATGGTGGTATGGAACACATTATTCTAAAATGCTTCAATTTCATGCAGTAGAAAGGTGCTAAGAGTGAACTTTTGCATTCCACACCTTGTGGGGTCCAACGGATTGTGCCAACATATTGAGGTGGTTGGTTAAACATTAGGGGAGGTCTCTTTTCGTGTGCCAAGTGCCCCAGACATTCCAAGCTACAGGGTATTGGAAAGTCACTTGAGATCCCTAAGAGTAAAAAACTGTCATAATTTGATGGAGCAGTTCTCAGAATTCGTGGCACCTAGGAATGTTTTGTTTAGACCTATAGGTGCATGTGGGATCCATCCACAATAACCTCTTTCCATTTTTGTCAACTCCAATCAGTTTTACCGTGCTGAAATTAAACACATTCTTGCAAAATGTTTGAGTGGCATTCAACACAACCTTTCCAGGAACCATATTTTTCATTTTACTCATCTTGGGGCCCAACGGATTGTGCCAGCACATTGGGGTGGGTAGGTAAACACTAGGGTAGGTCTATTTTCATGTGTTGAGTTCCTCAGACGTTCCGGGCTATAGGCTATCGGCAAAGTCACTTGAGATCCCTGAGAGGAAAAAACTGCCAAACTTTGGAGTTGTTCTCAGAATCCATGGCACTTTGGAATGTTTAGTCTAGACCTATAGGTGCACATGGGGTCTATCCACAATAACCTCTCTCAATTTTTTTCAACTCCAATCCATTTGATTGTGCCAAAATTAATCACTTTCTTGCAAAATGCTTCAGTGGCATTCATTACAACCTTGGAGGAGCCATATTTTTTGCTTCTCACTGTGGGGCCCAACAGACTATGCCAAAACATAGGGGTGGGTGGGTAAATTCTAGGGGAGATCTCTTTTCATGCACCAAGTGCCCCTGACATTGCAGGCTGCAGGCTATCGACAAAGTCATGTTTATGGACTTTGTTGGTAGCCTGTAGCTCAAAACATTTGGGGCACTTGGCACATGAAAAGACACCTCCCTTAGTTTTTATCTACCCACCCCAATGTGTTTTCATAGTCCATTGGACCCCATGATGAGCAGAACAAAAAATATGGCTCCTAGAAAGGTTGTGTTGAATGCCACTGAAGCATTTTGTAAGAATGTGTTTAATTTTGGCACAGTCAAATGGACTAGAGTTGAAAAAAATAAGAGAGGTTATTGTGGATAGACCCCATTTGTACCAATAGGTTTGAACAAAACATTCCTAGGTTTCATGAATTTCGAGAACCGCTCCATCAAAGTTTGGCAGTTTTTTGCTCTCAGGGATCTCAAGTGACTTTACCAGTATCTTGCAGCTTAGAATGTTTGGGGCACTTGGCACATGAAAAGAGACCTCCCCTGGTGTTTACCCACCCACCCTGACATATTGGCATAGTTCATTAGGCCCCACAAGGTGTGGAATGAAAAATTTCACTTCTAGCACCTTTCCACTACATGAAACTGAAGCATTTTGTAATAATGTGTCCCTTGCCACCATAGGAAAACAAAATTGATTTTAAAATAAAGAGGTAGGTATTTTTAGGTGGACTTGACACCCACCTATACATACAAAGAAGATGTTCCTAGGTGTCATGGTTTGACGGAACAACCTGTCCAAAGTTTGACACCTTTTTGTCTTAGGGCTCTTAAGAGACTGTCTTCATCCAATGTAGTCGAGAACAACCAGGAGGTTTCACCATCGAAAAGACACCTCCCCTAGAATTTACCTACCCACCTAGATGTGTTGGCACCATCCATTTGGCCCGAGGAGATGTCGAATGCAAAAATTCAATCCTAGCACCTTTATAGTAGATGAAACTAAACTAAAAACTATAGTTTAATCTCCATTTTTAGGTGTTTCCTCCACTCTCCCTAGGTTGATATGGTGTTCTCACTTGATCCAATGTGTTGTAGGGCATTAATCAAAGGTTCAAACAATCTTGAAGATGATGAACCCATTCCAATCCATGTTAGCATAAGAAAAATGTAAAAGATATGATCATGTTAGCACAAGAAAAATGTGATAATGGGATAGATAACATCATCTATTTAATAAAAAAATATAATCTTGTAAGCACATGTATCTAGTGTTTAAGTAGACAAAACATAATGGCAAAAACACACCTTAAAGAATGTGCCACAAAAATTATATGAAATGGTTATCAAACTAGGGTTTATGATGATTTTTGGAAAAAATGGAAGGATCTGCTGTTGTTTTGACTATTGTAGCTATGGTAGAAGTTTCAAAACGGATTAAATTTCATCTTTTCAAACTTAAATTGTGGTTTCATAGTCTTCCATACATATTTGATCAATGTTTATGTGTAGGGATATTACCTATGGCTGCTAGGGTTCTTGTCTTTAGTATTACATCATGGGCTTGCCTTTTTCTAATGAATCCATGAAGTTATCCTATTGAGTTAGTCATTACATCATCAAGGAAAGAATTATGAGGATACTATGAGGGTGTCATGAGTGGAGGGTAACTTTGTTGAGCATCCAAAACCCTCATTATCACTGTCAAAAGCATGCAAAATTGTGACAGTCCTAAGAATGTAGCAGCAACAAGAAGATGTCTTATTCATAAGTGAAGACCTTGGTTTTCATCAATGGTGTTCTCCCTATGTCTTTCTCCCTATGTGTTAAAGTACATTGGTCACTAATTTAGCTTCATAGAATGTGGGTAAGAATTCCATCTTTTGTTTCAAATTACAAAAGGAATAGGCATAAAGAACAAGATTGCAAATTACAAGTTCCATGGATAATTTGTATAAAAATAACCATTATTATTTTATGTCCAAAATGAACACCACCACTAATAAAAGAACCACTCACCTAAGTCAATGCATGTTTTGGGGTGTTGTATCACATGTATACTTGTTGTTAAGCACATATACAACATGTAGTGGTTTATTGTCACATGTTGTAATCCATGTATGTGAAGATGAAAACATAGTTTATCCATTTGCATGAGAAAGTAAGGGATATAACATGTATTGATAACATGAGAAACACTACTACATATTCTTAAGTGTTGTAAATATGCATCTTCTTATTTCATCATGTTGTGCTTCATTGTAGCATGAATCACTTGTTGTAAGTATGCACAATTATAACATTTTATGCACATCACAAATGAAGGAATGTTGTAACTCCAACAAAATGACATAAACATGGGGGAAATGTTGTCTCATGGAAAACATAATTGGCATGATAGAAGTGGACAAAGAAATAGATTTACTCATCGACAATTGTTAGCTCGGTTATCCTTATAGGTAAGTATTTCTAACCCTTTACCTCTATGTTGTGCCTCCCCCGTGATGTGTTAAGTGTTGCTTAGGCCTCTTGGGATGACCCTTGATTCTTTTGTAAGATCAAGGATACTGGGAGACCACCTCTCTTGTGACCCTTCTTCTATTTGTATCATTATTCTTCTATATTGCTTCTCTATTTTCATTGTTGTGTGTTGTGTCTTATGGACATAGCATCACGGTTCATAACTTGGGGGCACCCTCCTATGTGACTGTCCCTAAGGTACTTGTTTCTCCTCTCTTGATTTCTTGTTTACCTTCCTCTAGTGGTTCTATCTAGCTAGCGGATGATGAAAAACATATAATACTGATACGGACCTAGTGTCCCTTCAGTGAGAAATCAAAAAATGGACCTAGTCCATACATGACGATGGGGTTGTTATCTATTATCCGACACTTGGCTAGTAGAATCACTCCGTGTGATATCTGGATGTTGTCTTATCACACTTACAAAACATAACAATACTATTGCTCCATGAACTTTGTTTATCTTGAATCTAGCCTTGCCTTGTTGATTATCATGATTATATGGATGCTAACACCTTTCTTGCAAGAAATTGTGTGTTTGTGGGAACATTTGGTGATCGTAAAGAACATGTCACCTCTGGGGGGCATGGGCTTTGTGAGAGCGCGTGTTCCCTTGTGTGTTTTCTTCCTACCTTAATGTGCTTGATATTGTTACATGATATCAACCACCTTAAGGTGGGGGCATATATAAGGTAAGCTGTCTAATTTAGATGTTAGAAAAGTGTGTTTGTAAAGCTTGAATCTACTGCAATCACTTAAGCCCTCTATGGAGGTAGTATATCATGCATATCCTTTTTATTTTAAGCCCTCCGTGTGAGGCGGGGATGGTGTATTTCTCAAGGAGATTGCAAACTCCTATCATTTTCAAAAAGTCCTCCGAGCAGGCGGGGAGCAGATCTGAGACTATCCTAACCCTTAAGCGTGTCTTCAACGATTGTTGTGGCAAAGCCCAATTATTGGTGTGTACCTATAATGTGCCTGAGATGGCTTTGAACCTAGCAATAGGTTTCTTCTGTTGCATGTTTTCCATTTTTCTTTGTGTCTTCTATGTCTATGTGTGTATGGCATGTTTGTTCCCAAGCATAGTCTAAAGACTAGTAGTGATGAGTCCCTCCTATGCTTTGGGATTTGTATGGTGTGTTTGTTCTTAAGTGCAGTCTAAAGACTGGTGACGATGAGTCCCTCCTGCATTCTAAGATTTGTATTGCGTGTCTATTGCCCCATATGCAGTCTAAAGACTGGTGGCGATGAGTCCCTCCTACATTATGGGTTATGTGTTTACTTTCCTTGCACTTGCATTTTGCATTTCATATTTATGAGAAAATGAAAAAGAAATAATCATTGCATTCACTAGTACAAAAAGAGCAATATATTACTAAAAAACTACTAAAAACTGCTTATAATGGTCACATGACCATTAGTAGTTTATTGCAAGTCATTTATAACATGACCAAATTGATGACTAAACCATTTTTAGTCATTTATTGGTTGTTTTGATTGATCGATTTGGTAGTATATTTAGTCATTGATTTAGTCATTAATTGATGTAATCTGGTCACTTATTTAGTCATTTTTATTCACTGATATATTTAGTCATTAATTATTGTTAACTGGCCACTTATTTAGTCATTTTTATTCACTAATTTATGTCCATTGGTAGTGTATTTAGTCATTAATTTTAATCATCATTTTGATCAATTTGGTAGTATATTTAGTCATTTTTATTCATTGATTTAACACTAGTCATACATTTAGTCATATTTATTCAGTGTTCACTGATTTCTATCAATTGGTAGTATATTTAGTCAATTTAACTATTAATTGACATCAATTAGTAGTATATTTAGTCATTTTCAATCTTGCATTTAGTCATTAGTATATTTAGTAGTATATTTTAAACCTTGCACAATGAAATAGCTTTGAGAAGGTAAAAAAACTTGTTTTATTGATCAATAATGCTTACAAATAGCATACAAATCTGAAAATAAGTGACAATGCTTTCTCTTTGCTAAAAAAACCTTCATGGTTACAATACTAGCTCAAAAAATGAGCAAGAAACTGATTTTCTCAGTATCATTGAGCATAGAAGTAGAAAGACATTCATAGATGTCTTCTTCACAAATCCATGACTGTCCCATGAAGCTCACTATCCTAGTTCAAGATTACACTGTCATCTCTGTAGAGATCCTGTCTCATGCACCCAACTTGCTCTAGTTCATAAGTTGCCACTGTGAATTGTTACCTGTAGCAATAAACTATCCTTATCTCTGATAGCTACTATTTTAGCCTTATTAGGCCACTGTTACCATAAGGCAATTAGGATATTTTAGAATTTGGAAACTAAAACAGGGGATAAGTAATTTGGATTTGTTGTATTAATTCTTAGCATTAGAGATCCAATGACAGTGAATGCATATACTTGTGGTTACCAATGTGGAAAATGCCCCTAAATAGTTTGACATGCATCTATTATAAGCTTCTTGATAGTCCAAAAATGTAGACTGTAGCATGGTGATTACTATCAAGAGGAAAACAATCTTAAGACTTCATTAAACCCTCTGCCTAACTGATAAATCTTCCACAGAAGACAAGAAAATGCATCAAATAACTCATGCATCACCTCCTCATTGCCAACATATTCATCATCCATCTCCAACTGCTTCAACACCCGATGGGCTAACAAGAGACCAGTACAGTATGCTGCAAAAGCAAACAAGAGATGCACAAATATCCACTGTAACAAACAAAAAGAATACTAGAAGCAGATAAGTCATGAATGCATGCACAGTAAAGTATACTAGAAGCCCTAAGATTTTCTCAAAAAGGATAATGTACAAACAAACCTGCTGATTGTGCAACTCAAAGAAAATGACATGAAAGTAAAACTTAGAAGAAGATGTAGTGTTAGCATTAGATAAGTCATATAGCTCCTCAAACGCCCTAAAATATATTCCATGGTCATGGCTTGAACCTTCCTACAGACAACCTGTTGGTACTCATTTATGTTTAGGGTTTTAAGCTTGAGCGTTTGCAAGTTTTCTCACTCGAACCCTAAAATTTCTGAGTCGTTGTTTCTTTCATTGTTTTGTCTATTTTGATGCTCGCTTTCTGTGGTGGGTTCCTAGATATTAAGTCTCATCCTCATGCTTTAGTGTTTGAGGGTTAAACAGCCCCCACACAATGTTTTACCTACTTTTTCCTGTTGCCTTGAGAAAAATGTTTAGTTTTGTATGTGAAGGTAAATTGTATGTTATCGGGCTTGTGAAGCCTCAGTCAGCCTCCAAAAAATGATAAGGAATTGAGTCATATGCATTTTACATGCATATCGGGTTACATATGCAAAGAGGGAATCTATCACAGATTCCCGAGTATATTCTGCAGTTGTATGCATTTCCAAATACATATCAGGCTCAAAAGAATGCATGTACATTAGGAGAATCTTTCGTAGATTCCTGGAATATGCTATCGTTGTACATCGGGTTTGGTTGTATGTTTTTCATTGTATGTCTGAATATACATTGGCTACATGCATTATAAAGATACAATGAAAAATATACAAAGGTGGAATATTCCAGAAAAGATTCTTTGTTTGTATGTAAAGGTAAATTGTATGTTGGAAAGATGCATCAGTGAAGATATACAAGAGGATACATGTAAGGTAAGTTGCGAAGCTGGGGCCCACCACTTGTATATTTGTGGTTGTATATTTTGATATACAATCAAATGTGCATTCCTAAGTTACAACCCAGGCCTGATTCAGTCTTCATTTTGTTTTATGATGCTTTGAGGTCCACATTGTATGTATATCACATTTGTATGATGCGATATGCAAGGAAATGTACAAGTAAAGACATACAACCCGGACGCAAAGGAGGAGTCAAATACAATGAATAATAATTTGAGGTCCGTGGGCTGTATAAAGTGATTGTATATGCTGATATAAAAGCCGATGTGCAATGAAAGGATACAATCCAGACTTCAAAAGGAGGTACATTCTAATGCATAATGATTTGAAGTCCGCGACTTGTATGAATGTATGTGTTGTATATCGTGGTTATACAAAGGAATGATGTGCAAGCCAGACCTGAGTATTTTTTCAATTCATTCTAAACTGGCATGGGGTCCGCCTTGTCTATTAAGTTGTTGCATGTATATGCATTTTGCGTATACAAGGGATTTTGAAAGGCGAACAATGGCGATCGTAAATGCATCCGTTCTTGCATATACAAAGGGTGAAATGGCAAGGTGAAGATGGCGAAAAGTCAGCGATAGGAGCATGGAGTGCTTACGTGGCACGATATCACTGGCTAGAAACTTTTCATGCATGTTTTGGAGCTGTTGATCTCAGTGATGGAATATAGATCAACGGTCAGGTTTTAAACCTTCAGCGATGGATTTTCCTTGTGTCTGTGGCCATTTTTGAGCGGGAAAACTCCATGGGTGTGCTGCTACAATTTCTAAGGGGAGCTGTGGGTAGTTGAGCTGTTAATGGCAACATACAGAGGCATGGGCTGATGGTTGAATGGCCAACTAGTAGGTTTATGATGAAAATCTTTGAATGGCGGTGCAGATCCCAAGCTCACCTACCCTCTCCTCTGTTTTCATGAGCTGCCTTCAATATTTTGGGCACCATTCTAGTGCAATGTATCTGGCAGGATTTTTGACTTGTGATGTAATTAATTTGCTGGATGTACAGTTTGTCTATATGAGGGGCAAACTGTATCATTCATTGGTTGTTGAAAACTGGACAACTTTTTTAGTGCTCTAATCGGATACAATCTCATTGGTGGCTTTGTTCTGGGTATTTTTGTGAGTTTATGAGTTGTATGTTGAATGTCTTATATACAGAATTCATCACTTTCATGTTGATTTAAATGAGTAATGCTTTATAACATGTATTTTGTTATTTGTCTCCAAATTGAATGTGTTCTTATGAATTTAAACAACTAAGGGCTGTGAGAGATTCTAGAATATAGGTTTCCTATGTTGAATGCTTAGTCTTTTACTTTTGCTCAAGGAGTAGATTAAATGTTTTGGGTTAAGTATTGAGAAGAATACATTGCAATAAGGATGTTTGTAAGTAGAAATAACTAAATACTTTGTTTTGGTTATTGTCTATAAGGCAGGCATTGCATAATCCCCTTGAAATTTGATTGTTGTTTTAGGTCTGTGATAAACATTCACATATATATATCTATTGATTCTGAGCCCTGGATAGGCACCAATCTGGTCTTGTTTCTTTTGGTTACAACCCAAGGTCCTAGTTTTGCATCCAAATAAAATCAAACTCAAACTTCAAATCCAAACCTTTAGGATGTTAGAAGTAGTTTTAGGACCAGAATCCTTTATCTACAACTGAATATAGGCCCAAAGCTAGCCCCTTTGCACTTATTCCATAGTTTTGGTCTGCATAAGAGAGGATTTATCTGCTTTGTATCAACACCCCGCTGATGTCCAGAGACATATCTTTTGGATGTTGAATAGGGAATACCCCCCTTGGTTCTACAGAGCCTAAAGAAGAAGAGGAGATATTTATAGAGTCTATCTCCTGTACTATTGGCCCCTGGCCTGGGAGTCCTATTGATCAATGATGGCTACCTTGTAGGGATAACTGGGAATACGCATCTAGTCAGGGAAAAATACCAACAGATTTGGCGACTCTACTAGGGACTTGTGTAAGAACCCTGATTTAAAAGAAAATAATTCCTAGTAGTAGGTGGCGACTCCGAACCAATCTCCCAACTGGTAAAATAAAGATTTGTATGCAAGGGAGAAGATCCCTACGTAATTATCTTTCTGAAGAATTACCTAGAAAAATGATGTATAGGAAAAAGGGTACTGTTCAAGCTAGTCAGGAGGGTTCTCCCTGAAGTAATGATAATATTCAAGACAATCCAGGATCTTCAGAGTAGACAATACCTTATTTTTCAAACACTGAGGCTGAGATCCAGAACATATATGAAAGATAGTAGGGTGCTAGCTTGAGAATAAGGTTAGAGGTTTTTCAGGAACACCCTTTCTTGGATCCCAGTGATAGATTTGAAGAGGTTGAATCTCCAAGGGATGAAGATAATGATGACCAAAATAGAATGGGACCATCCTCTTCTATGCCCAAAGAGGAACAATTAGCTGAAGAAATCAAAAGCTTAAGAGCTGAATTAGAATATTTGCAGGCAGTGAAAATCAGAGATGACATGAGACAGAAAGTGCAGGCTCTACGAGTTACTCAGGATGATTCAATTCCTACCCTTGAAAATGCAAATATGCAGAGAAATCAACATAGAAATGAAGTGCAAGATCATCATAATGATTAGAGATAGAATGCAAATAATGCTAGAGTACCATTAAATAATGTAAGGAATCAGAATGCAAATAGAAATGCCAATGCTAATCAATTTGGTAGACAGGCTATGCAGCTAGACAGATTCAGGTAGTTAGTTTTTGATGGCATTCCTGGTTATCCTAACCCTATTGACAAACATGTGAGGCTGCAAGTGACAAAGTTTTCAGGAAATAATACTGTGTGAGGAGAAAACCACTTAAAAGCTTTTCAAAATATCATGGACAACTTTGAGGTTGAGCATGAGGATGTTTTCATGAAATTATTTATGCAGTCCCTAGTTGATGAGGCCAGAGAATGGTTTAAAGGTCTGCCTGACATAAGTGTTTCATCATGGGAGGACTTCAGGAGAATCTTCAAAGAACAGTATGGTGACAAAACTGATCCTAGTTTCTTCATTAATGAATTCACTGGCATTACCAAAGGATCAAATGAACAGGTTGCTGATTTCAATGCTAGATTCATGAAGCTATTGAACAAAATGCCACATCACCTAAGGCCTAATGAACCTATGTGCATAGTGTTATATATAAATGCTTTTGATGCCAAAACAGCTTATGGGTTAAGGGATAAAGGTCCTCACAACCTCATGGATGCTTTCAAAATTGCAACTAATATTGAAAATAAACAAAAAGTATCTGGTAAGACAAACAGAAGAGATGATGTAAAAATTCTACAAAATCCAACTACTAAATCTCAAAGCGTTCAAGGCAATGCATCTACTTCTGAGGATAAATTAGATAAGTTGACAACTATTGTCAAGGACTTGAGCTATAGAGTGGCCAAAAATGAAAAGGGGGTTGGTCCTGACAGACAGGTTTACCAAAGGCAAGAGAGAAGACCATCATTACATGACATGCCATATAATACCAATTGGCATAATGGTAAACCCATCCTCCGACACAACAATACAAATCAAAGAGCTCAAAATGTTAAAGAAACACCTAATCCTTTGAAGAAGGCTGTCAATATGGTTGATGACACCCCTTGGTGCATAATATGTCAAATGCCTCATTCACAGTCACAATGTCTGATCACTCAGTCCTTATATAACAATACTATTACCTGTGACAAATACAATGAACCACATTGCATGGAAGATGACAATGTCAATATGTTGTCCACAAACAGGGAATATCCTTCTCATGATGTTGATGCAAACACAAATAATGAGATTCAGATCTGCCAGCAGTTTCCCTGTGATGAAGATGATGAAGATAATTATGCTTATGCTCAGGACTCACACAATTTTTTGAATAATTTGGGGAGACCATCTGATGAAGAGATAAGGGCCTTCAACACTACAGCAGTAGCTCAAGTCAAAAGCAATTACAATCTTAGGGGCAAAGCCTAGGTAAGTAACTCACACCAACCAGAGAATACTTTTGCGAGCCAGCCAATGCATAGTTATAAAGGGGCCGAGACACAAAAGAAGCAATGGAGCAATAATAAGCAAAATTTAAAGAAAAAAATAGGTCATGATTCTCAAGGACCAGAAAATAGAGTTCCCCAGGTTGATGATCAAAACAAAAATTTTCAGATCAAAAATGACGGTCAAGGAGCCATAAAATTTAAGGCTAGATTATCTCAGGATAAAAATAAGACCATGGACCAGGCCACAATTGTTATACAAAATTATGCTCCATTTGACATAACTCAGGTCTTGTCCCAGGTAAAAGTCTCTGTTCCACTGATGGAACTAATGAAAGTTGAGGAACTCAGAAATAAAACATTGTCCCTGATTTCTGGAGTACCTTGTCAAGCTAATCAGAATATTGAGACTCAGGGTAAGAAACAAGCTATGTGTATGGATGAGGATGAGGTTCCTGAAGTTTATCTAGGGCTGACCATGACAAAATGCCCTTCACAGGTTGAACCATTTTACGTCTCCCTTGTCATAAATGGAAAAGTGATTAAGAATTGTATGCTTGACTCAGGGGCATCAACAAATATCATGCCTTTGGCTATTATGCAGCAAGCTGGGTTAAAGATAGATAAGGCATGCGGGAAATGCTATGCCATGGATGCAAGGGAAGTACCAGTCATTGGAATTTTGAAAGATGTGGACTTTAGACTGGCAACATATCCTAAAAAGACCTACAAAATGAATATAACAGTTGTTGATATCAAGCCACAATATGGTATGTTGTTGTCAAGAAGATGGGCAGCATTGATTGGTGGGAGTATGCAACTAGATTTGTCATATGCTATGATCCCAATGAATGGCAAGGATGTCAAATTGATTAGAGAAGAAAGGTCATCAGACACGGTTGAGGATCAAGAGTCAGAGGAGCATATATGTTTTGTGGACACTGACTGTGAAAATTTCAGGGTTGTCTCAGATGATAAAGGAGGTGAAGGGAGAAACATGTGCATTCAAGAGCTTGACCAACAGGGTCTACGGACCATGTATTTTGATAGAGCTTGTTCAAAGGAAGGCTCTGGTGCTAGAGTTGTGTTTTTGTCTCCAGTTGGTAAGCTTCTAAAATTCTCTTTCTTGCTAAAGTTTTCTTGTACGAATAATATTACAGAGTATGAAGCTCTATTATTGGGATTGAATGTTCCTTTGAAGTATGGAATTAAGATGCTCAAAGTATTTGGGGATTCAGAGTTAGTTGTTTCTCAAGTCAGAGATAAGTATGCTTCAAAAAATAAAAGATTAAAACAATATAAGCATGTTGTTTGGGATACAATTGAATTGTTTGATGCTTTTTCAATAAGCTGGGTAGAGAGATCAAAAAATGTCAGGGTGGATTTTCTAGCTAATGTAGCCATAAGGCCAGATGACATCACTCTTTCAGATGTCACAAATGTTGAGGTCAAGCTTAGATTAGACCTGCAGTACCAGACAATGTGTGCAGCTGGCAAGTGTTTGATGATGATAAAGATTTACTGAGATTTCTGCATTGTATTGATGAATATGAGAACCAAGAAGTGGATTTTCAGAACTTTGTGGAGGTTGTAGATGGAAAAGAAACTCTCTTAGGGAAGGAGGTAATTCAACTCAAAACAAATAAAATCCCTAGAGGGTTGGTTGCTTTGGAGAGAGCTTTTGACAATAGGGACCAATTTGTTACAAAGGCTTCTCCAACAAATAAGAATGATTTGGAGGAGATAATCTTGGGGACATCTCATGCCCCCAAGAAGGTATATATTGGCAAACAGCTCAAGCCACATATTAGAGCTATGCTAATCACATTACTAAGAAAGTATAAGCATGTATTTGCTTGGTCATATGAGGACCTGAAAGCTTATATGGAGGATTTGTTCCAGCATGAAATCCCTTTGAAGCCTGGAGCTAAGCCATTCAGGCAAAAATAAAGACCTATTAATCCTACTTTAGCTCCAAAAATGCAAGAAGAGCTCATGAAGCTTAGGGAGGCTGGAATAATTATGCCCATCAGGCACTCAACTTGGGTGTCTAACCTTGTCCCGATTAGAAAGAAAAATAGTGACATCAAACTTTGTGTTGATTTTAGAAATCTAAATGTATCTTCTTTCAAGGACAATTATCCATTGCCAAACATGGAAGCTATGTTGCAGAAGGTAACCGGCTGTGAACTTTTGTCCATGATGGATGGATTTTCAGGGTACAATCAGGTGAAAGTGAAAGAATCTAAACAGTTCAAAACTTCCTTCACTACCCCATGGGTAACTTATGTATATGTGAGAATGCCATTTGGGCTGACAAATGCAGGTGCCACATTTCAGAGGGCTATTGATGTTGCTTTTGCAGGATTAATTGACTCAATCTTGGCTGTGTATCAAGATGATTTGACAGCCTATTCAAAAAAGGAAGAGCAACATTGCATACACTTAGAGTAGATCTTTATTAGAGCATTGGAATATGGCATCTCACTCAACCCAAAGAAATGTGCTTTTGGGGTAGTGGAAGGAAAATTGCTTGGTCACATTGTTTACAAGGATGGAGTCAGGATTGATCCTGAAAGGGTGGCTACAATTGATAAAATTCAGATCCCTAGAATAGTGAAAGGTGTTCAGTCCTTCTTTGGACAAATTAATTTTGTTAGGAGATTTGTTCGTAATTTTGCAAAGACCACAAAAGATATCTCCAAGATGTTGAAGAAAGGTGCAATTGTCAGATGGGAAGATGAAGCAACTAAATCATTTTAGAATATCAAAGAGGCTATAAAGATGGCTCCTGTGCTAAAGTCTCCTGATTTTTCTAAGCCATTTCAACTGTTCTCATTTGCTTCTTTCCATAGTATTGCTACATGCTTATTGCAGAAAAATGCAGAGGGTTTTGAACAACCTATAGCTTTCTTTAGCAGGTCATTGCAAGCTGCTGAGTTGAAGTATGACATAATGGAGAAGCAAGCATACGCACTGGTTAGAGTAGTCAAAAGTTTCAGGCCATATTTGGTAGGCTCTCAGATAGTTGTATATGTGCCTCATGAAGCAATCAAAGATATCTTTACTCAATAGGAGGTAACTGGAAGGAGATGCAGATGGATAAATAAATTGCAAGAGTTCAACATTGAAATACAAATCACAAAATTGGTAAGAGGACAAAGTTTGGCGAAATTGATGACACAGTCAAATCTGGAGGCATACCAAGTGAATGTAGTGCATAATGAAGTTGTAAATATGTCAGAATCTAAATGGTATAAGGACATAGCACATTATTTGCAAAATTTGAACTGTCCTTCCCATCTTAGTGACAATCAGAAGAGGACCTTGAAGCTACATGCTATTAAATACATCATTGTTCAAGGAGAGCTGTATTGGAAAAATCCTGATGGTGTATTACTCAGGTGTGTGAATGAGGATCAGGCTAAGGATATTCTAAATGACATGCACAATGGAGTGTGTGGTGGACACTATGCTACCCAAACAACAGCCCACAAAATTCTCAGAGCAGGCTATTGGTGGCCAACTCTCTTCTCAGATGCACACAGAATGGTAAGAAAATGTGATCCTTGCCAAAGGTTCTCAGGAAAGCTAAGATATGAAGGTGCATTACCCCTTAGGAATATAACTATAGAAGCTCCATTTTAGCAATGGGGGATTGATTTTATAGGGGAAATCTTAGAGAAGTCAAGTGGAGGACATAGTTGGATTCTTGTTGCCACTGATTACTTCACTAAATGGATTGAGGCCATTCTGACTAAAAAGGCTACAAGTAAAGTGGTGATGGATTTTATTCTAGAGAATATTGTTATCAGATTTGGAGTACCAGCCAAAGTTGTCACAGATAATGCAATGTGCTTCAGGTCTGGTGAATTTATTGATTTTTGCAAAACTTATGGAATTGATTTGTCTCATACATCACCACACCATCCACAAGGAAATGGTCAGACAGAGTCAAGCAACAGAAGTCTCATGAAAATCATCAAGAGGGTGATGGATATAAACAAGAGGGCTTGGGATTCAAAGCTGAAGTTGTCATTAGGGGCCGACAGGGTGATAGTAAAAAGAGTAACTGGAAGGTCACCTTTTGAGTTAGTGTATGGTGCAACTGCTAAATTGCCTATGAATAACCTCCTACCAATTTATAAATTCATGCAAGAAAATGAGGAGGATGTTGAGGACCCAATGACTGAAAGAATAAATCAACTAGTTGCACTAGATGAAATCAGAAGAGAAGCATAGAAAACAAATAGCAAAAAGTGAAATATCTGTTTGATAAAAGGGCTGCAGTGAGAAGGTCTCAAATAGGTGACTTAGTGCTTATGTAGAATGCAAGAAGCCAAGATAAGGGCAAGCACGGTAAATTTGAGCCCTTATGGACTGACCCATATCAAATTGGCAATATCTATGAGAATGATTCTTACTTTCTCCAAGCCCTTAATGGTGAACTACTAGAATTGCCTATGCACGGTAAATTCCTTAAAGCTTTTTTCACATAAATGAGTACATTTTGTGCACACTATAAATTAGGTGTAACTAATTTGTATATGCCTTGTATAGTCGGTTGTGTTTTGAGTTTTAGGTTTTGTCTAGTCTGCCCCAGAGTGGTCTAGTCCTCACTGCAGTCTTGCGCCTACACATCCCCAATCGGAGCCTGTGTTGGTACTCATTTATGTTTAGGGTTTTAAGCTTGAGCGTTTGCAGGTTTTCTCACTCGAACCCTAAAATTTTTGAGTTGTTGGGTCTTGCATTGTTTTGTCTATTCTGATGCTCACTTTCTGTGGTGGGTTCCTGGTTATTAAGTCTCATCCTCATGCTTTAGTGTTTGAGGGTTAAACAACCCCCACACAATGTTTTACCTGCTTTTTCCTGTCGCCTTGAGAAAAATGTTTAGTTCTGTATGCGAAGGTAAATTGTATGTTATCGGGCTTTGTGAAGCCTTAATTGGCCTCCAAAAAATGATAAGGAATTGAGTCATATGCATTTTAGATGCATATCGGGTTGCATATGCAAAGGGGGAATCTATCGCAGATTCCTTGGTATATTATGCAGTTGTATGCATTTCCAAATGCATATCGGGCTCAAAAGAATGCATGTACATTAGGAGAATCTTTCATAGATTCCTGGAATATGCCGTCGTTGTACATCGGGTTTGCTTGCATGTTTTTCGTTGTATGTTCGAATATACATTGGCTACATGCATTATAAAGATACAATGAAAAATATACAAAGGTGGAATATTCCAAAAAAGATTATTTGTTTGTATGTAAAGGTAAATTGTATGTTGGAAAGATGCATTGATGAAGATATACAAGAGGATACATGTAAGGTAAGTTGCGAAGCTGGGGCCCACCACTTGTATATTTGTGGTTGTATATTTTGATATACAATCAAATATGCATTCCTAAGTTACAACTCGTGCCTGATTCAGTCTTCATTTTGTTTTATAATGCTTTGAGGTCCGCGTTGTATGTATATCTCATTTGTATGATGCGATATGCAAGGAAATGTACAAGTAAAGACATACAACCCAGACGTGAAGGAGGAGTCAAATATAATGAATAATAATTTGAGGTTCATGGGCTATATAAAGCACTTGTATATGCCGATATACAAGCCAATGTGCAATGAAAGGATACAAGTTGGACTTCAAAAGGAGGTATATTCTGATGCATAATGATTTGACGTTTGCAGCTTGTATGAATGTATGTGATGTATATCACGGATATACAAAGGAATGATGTGCAAGTCAGACCCAAGTAGTTTTTCAATTCATTCTAAACTGGCATGGGGTCCACCTTGTATATTAAGTTGTTGCATGTATATGCATTTTGTGTATACAAGGGATTTTGAAACGTGAACAGTGGCGATTGTATATGCATCTATTCTTGCATATACAAAGGGCGAAATGGCAAGGTGAAGATGGTCAAAAGTCAGCGATAGGAGCATGGAGTGCTTACGTGGCACAATATCACTGGCTAGCAACTTTTCATGCATGTTTTGGAGCCGTTGATCTCAGCGATGGAATATAGATTGACGGTCAGGTTTTAAACCTTCGGCGATGGATTTTCCTTGTGTCTATGGCCATTTTTTAGTAGGAAAACTCCATGGATGTGCTGCTACAATTTCCAAGGGGAGTTGCAGGTAGTTGAGCCATTAATGGCAACATACAGAGGCATGGGTTGATGGTTGAATGGCCAACTACCAAGTTTATGACCCAAATCTTTGAACGGTGATGCAGATCCCGAGCTCACCTACCCTCTCCTCTATTTTCCTGAGATGCCTTCAATATTTTAGGTGCCATTTCTAGTGCAATGT
Source organism: Cunninghamia lanceolata (assembly GCA_027924645.1). Taxonomy (NCBI): domain Eukaryota; kingdom Viridiplantae; phylum Streptophyta; class Pinopsida; order Cupressales; family Cupressaceae; genus Cunninghamia; species Cunninghamia lanceolata. Next base: position 2,932,644 of record BSBN01001035.1, read on the forward strand.
ATCTGGCAGGATTTTTGACTTGTGATGTAATTAATTTGTTGGATGTACAGTTTGTCTATATGAGGGGCAAATTGTATCATTCATTGGTTGTTGAAAACTAGACAACTTTTTTGGTGCTGTAATTAGATACAATCTCATTGGTGGCTCTGTTCTGGGTATTTTTGTGAGTTTATGAGTTGTATGTTGAATGTCTTATATATAGAATTTATCAATTTCATGTTGATTTAAATGAGTAATGCTTTATAGCATGTATTTTGTTATTTGTCTCCAAATTGAATGTGTTCTTCTTATGAATTTAAATAGCTAAGGGCTGTGAGAGATTCTAGAATATAGGTTTCCTATGTTGAATGCTTAGTCTTTTACTTCTGCTCAAGGAGTAGATTAAATGTTTTGGGTTAAGTATTGAGAAGAATACATTGCAATAAGGATGTTTGTAAGTAGAAATAACTAAATACTTTGTTTTGGGTATTGTCTGTAAGGCAGGCATTGCATAATCCCCTTGAAATCTGATTATTGTTTTCTGTGATAAACATTCACATATACATATCTATTGACTCCGAGCCCTGGATAGGCATTGATCTGGTCTTGTTTCGTTTGGTTACAGCCCAAGGTCCTAGTTTTGCATCCAAATAAAATCAAACTCAAACTTCAAATCCAAACCTTTAGGATGTTAGAAGTAGTTTTAGGACTAGAATCCTCTATCTACAACTGAATACAGGCCCAAAGCTAGCCCCTTTACACTTATTCCACAGTTTTGGTTTGCATAAGAGAGGATTTATCTGCTTTGTATCAATACCCCGCTGATGTCCAGAGACATATCTTTTGGATGTTGAATAGAGAATACCCCCCTTAGTTCTGCAGAGCCTAAAGAAGAAGAGGAGATATTTATAGAGTCTATCTCCTGTACTGTTGGCCCCTGGCCTGGGAGTCCTGTTGATCAATGATGGCTACCTTGTAGGGATAACTGGGAATAAGCATCCAGTTGGGAAAAAATACCAACACAACCAAAGCTAACATACCACCTCAACCTGATTTATGTGAGAAAGAAAGTGAATGCGTGTGTGTGTGTTTGGATTAATGTGAGAAAGCATGCACGCATGTATGTGTGTGTGTGTTTGGATTTATGTGAGAAGCATTCACACGCATGTGTGTGTTCATATTTATGTGAGAAAGCATACATGCAATTCGGGAGATTCAAAGAGAGAGAGAGAGAGCTTGTATGGATTGGTCTTCCCACTTGACACAGTAGCATGAGTTATTGTTTGATATGGTTTGGATGGTGCTTTGGGCCCTTCAAATCAATGTTCACCAATTGGAAGGACATCCAGATGCACTCACTAGCCTTTCTCTCTATACTTACCCATGTAAACAGATATCTAAATATTGATGAGATATGCTTACCACTCATGAAGTCTTTCATTTTTAAGTATAGGACCTTGCCATTCCTCAATTTTTGTCTCCCACTTGCGATAATCTACAAGGAGAGTTTGAAAAATCTTGGATGTATTAATGGACAATGAAATGCATACAAAGCATCTAAATACATTGGCTAATTAGACAAATAGTGTGACAGACGGATATTATTCACCAATGCATGTGATAGAATTCAATAAATTTTCTATTAAACATTAGAAATATTAATAAAAAATAACTTCCATGAATGACAATTGTCTATTAAATTAATACAACACAGCTAATTACCCATCAAAGCATCATGCACTAAATTTATAGCTGACTCTTCTGAGGTACCATAGAATTGTGTGTATCTCCTGAAGTTTAATGAACAAAAACAATCCATTAATTTAGATGATCATCGCTTCAAAAAGTTGCACTACTGGGGAAAAATGATCATGTAAAACCTCAAAAATGTCAGCTACCAAAAGGTTTTCACTATAAATGGTTTTATATTTTTCAACCTAGGGCTTGCAACTACCTCTTATTCTGAAGGTGATTGGGAGTTTCCTTGCATGGTGAGCCTCACCCAAGATAGGAGAGAGAAATGATCAAGTTCTTAGAAGTAAAACCATAGATGCCCATAGAGACAACATTACAAAAGAGAAAAGAAGTATTTTTAAATTCTAATTTTTTTAGAATTCATTCCACCAGGAAAAAAATAGCCTTAACTAATAACAAAAATTAGAAACTTTTCATATTCAGTGCAGAAAAATAAAGGAAAATCAAGAATTACTAAAGGTTTAGTTTCTCTTTAGCACATGATTTTAATTAGTTTTGGCACAGATTTCAAAACACACTAATAGGAAAATGAGCATATGAAAATATAAGTGGGCATTTTATAGAGGCAAGAACTAATAAATAATATATCCAATATTCAAAATGGTTAGATTTTAACACAACTCCAAGATAAAAGCACAATTCATATTCAATTTCATAACATGATCTATTTGAAAGCATTTTATTTAAATATCATCCATTTCAATAATTAAACAATCACTAGCAATTTTACACCTCATTCACAACAAAAATGGTGAATATTTGTCCTACTTTTATTGCTCAAAATTGACCTATTGAAGCAATTGAAATAGTTAAAATAAAAAATGTAAATGGAAATATTTTGAAATAACATTAAAAAAATGGAAGCTTCATATTTTGATACTTGGCTTGCAACTCTTTCAACTTGTGTTGCAGTTGATTTAAGTCTTCACACTACTTCACCCAATCCCGAGCACCATCTAAACTATTGATGATATCTTGACATACACTTTTGCTCTGTGTGTTGTGTATGAAGCACCTCAGTTTATATTTGGTTGTGTAACTTTCTTTGACCCATTTGTCCTCCACTTGAAAATGCAGTGCATTGGCAATTGTTGTACCCACTTCCTCTTTGCTCACTCTCTACCTCTGCTCATTGCAACAAATTATAATGCGATTACTTGCCCCTGTTTGTCTGTCCTGTGTAGAGACTGTTAAAATGCCATCCTCATCCACTTGGAAGCAAACTTCTACAAATGGCACTCCATCTCAAGCCTCTTGAATTCCATTCACTTCAAATTCATTGAGGAAATTCTTATGAGTAGTCAATGCTCTTTCCCCTTTGTAGACTTGAATCGACATTACTTTGATATACTCAAAACCCATGGTGAAGGATTTTGTGATGCAAGTAGGAATTGGAGTATTTCTTGGCACAAGGACATTCATAATACCACCTTTAACTCCTACTCCAAGACTCAAAGGCATGATGTCACTCATGACAACAAGGTTGATGTCTTCCTAGTTTAAGGTCGCGGCTTGAAGAGTTGCCCCATAAGCCACGGCCTCATCTGGATTGATATTGTCCTTTCTTGCATCACTGCGGGGACTCTCAAGTTTATCTACAGGCTTGCAGGAGGCAGTCTGAGTGAGCACCGCATCCCTGTAAGCAAACCCTAAATGTGGTGCGAGAGAGCAATGGACTTACTTTTCTCCCCGCATTCCCGCAAAGATCAACCAAAGACTGTGCGAGTGAGCAGGAAGGGGGATTTTCGTCAGATATTACAGTTGGATAGAATGCCTCAAAGAGATGTCATCTCTTGGACTACAATTATTACTGGATATGCACAAAATGGATTTGTTGGAAAGGCTTTACAAACTTTCAAGAAAATGCAATTGGCAGGTGTAAAGCCAAATTCCACAACCTTTGCCAGCATCCTTTCTACCTACACCAAAATGGGAGCATTGGAACAAGGTATGGACATCTATCAAAAAGTAATGGACAGAGGAATTTTATTAGCTATTGTAGTTTCAACTACCTTGGTAGACATGTATACAAAATGTGGAAGCATTGACAAGGCATGTGAACTATTTGGCAGAATGCCTCAAAGAGATGTCATCTCATGGAATGCAATGGTTGTAGGATATGCACAAAATGGATTTGTTGAAAAGGCTTTAGAAACTTTCAAGCAAATGCAATTAGTAGGTGTAAATCCAAATTCAACAACCTTTGCTAGCATACTCCCTACCTATGCCAAAGTGGGAGGGTTTGGAACAAGGTATGGACATCCATCAAAGCATGAAGGATAGAGGAATTTTGTCATTTGTTGTAGTTGCAACTGCCCTGGTAGACATGTATGCAAAATGTGGAAGCATTGAAAAGGCACGTGAACTATTTGGCAGAATGCCTCAAAGAGATGTCATCTCATGGAATGCAATGGTTGCGGGATATGTACAAAATGGATTTGTTGAAAAGGCTTTAGAAACTTTCAAGCAAATGTAATTAGTAGGTGTAAATCCAAATTTGACAACCTTTGCCAGCATACTCCTTGCCTGTGCCAAAATGGGAGGTTCTGGAATAGGGTATGGACATCCATCAAAGCATGACATATAGAGAAATTTTGTTATTTGTTGTAGTTGCAACTGTCCTAGTAGACATGTATGCAAAATGTGGAAGCATTGACAAGGCATGTGAATTGTTTGGCAGAATGCCTCAAAGAGATGCCATCTCATGGAATTCAATGGTTGCAGGATATGCACAAAATGGATTTGTTGAAAAGGCTTTAGAAACTTTCAAGCAAATGCAATTAGTAGGTGTAAAGCCAAATTTGACAACCTTTGCTAGCATACTCCCTGCCTGTGCCAAAATGGGAGCTTTGGAATAGGGTATGGACATCCATCAAAACATGAAGGATAGAGGAATTTTGTCATTTGTTGTAGTTACAACTGCCCTAGTACACATGTATGCAAAATGTGGAAGCAATGACAAGGCATGTGAACTGTTTGGCAGAATGCCTCAAAGAGATGTCATCTCATGGAATGCAATGGTTGCAGGATATGCACAAAATGGATTTGTTGGAAAGGCTTTAGAAACTTTCAAGCAAATGCAATTAGCAGTGTAAAGCCAAATTCGACAACCTTTGCCAGCATACTCCCTGCTTGTGCCAAAATGGGAGGGTTTGGAACAGGGTATGGACATCCATCAAAGCATGAAGGATAGAGGAATTTTGTCATTTGTTGTAGTTGTAACTACCCTAGTAGACATGTATGCAAAATGTGGAACCATGGACAAGGCACATGAACTATTTTTGGGGTCAATGGGAGTAGTATCAAACTTTGACTCTTTATTGACCATTCATTCTCACAAAATGGAGTCTACTGCCCAAATTGGAAGGAGTCTATGGCACATCAACATACAGGACTTCAAGCTATGTAGTAGGAAAAGAGAAAAAGGGGAGACCCCAAGCCCTAGGATAGGAGCAACGAGCAGAGAGCAAAGATTTAAGGAAATGGACTTCAAAGGCATGACACTTTCCTAGAGGTTCCCAAAAGGAGATCATAGTCATGACTATTCAAATAAACAATGATATAGTCCATGGCATAACCATGAAGGGGGCATTGAAATTAATAATAACAGTGATAGGGTAGTATGAGGAATTTAAAAGATACATAAACATAAGTAACTGAGTAGTCAAGAGGGCTTTTAAAACATCATAAATCTTGTCAAGGGTTCATTGTCTTCAAAGCAGTATGGTAAACTAATAAATATTTCCATCCCACAAAGTTTGAAAATAGGACAACCTGTAGGTGTATTAAGGAATGCATGGACAATATCTCAAGGAGCTACCATAGTCAATTTCAAGGTGTTGATCATGGGAAAGAGAGGTTTACACGAAGTGGGATAGTCCTTAAGAATATAGTTAGATGGTAAAGAGGATAGTCCATAAGATAATATTCAACCAAATACACAGTATGGACCTGGAGGATAGTCCTTATGGTGCAATCACACCTATAGGCCTTATCAAAGATCATGACTCCATTAGGATATGCAAATGAGCACTAAACAAAATACCTCACTTTGAGCTAAGTGTGAATGACTTTAAAGACACACAAGATAGTGAGTTGTTAGTAGATAATTCATGATCAACAAGGATAGAGTTAAATAAGATGGACTGCGATAATCACAAGTGATAGTAGCTATTCATATGACAATGACAAGGGGTTTAATCATAGTCCACAAGATAGTCATAAAAGAATAAATTCAAAACTCAATAGATGACAGTTCCAAGGCATTGTTAGAGTCTTCATGAAGAACAATGTTGATGGAAGTGCTTATGATGCAGGGTAAAAATAATTCATGACAATAGGGAACTTTTAAAGACTAGAATGCATGATCAAACCACAATGACAATGCACTATTAGAAGTTTCATGATATAGAGGACAGTAATCTTCAAGCAACAATAGCACCAAAGGAGAGATCACAATGATAAGAAAGGCACACTAGAAGGTGAAAATTTTCTTCAAAACATATAGTTTCATTATTGATTGTGTTAGCACCCTTCCAAAATATGCAAGATTCCATTCTATTCATAAACCCATGTCATGGTCCACATTCTTGTCAAATGGTTTTGCCATTTATCTCCCATGGTCTCATATTATAACCATTCTAAGAAAATTTTGATTGCTTCTAACTATCTATGTGTTGTTGTCTCTTACTACAATCCCATAAGTCATTCACAATGCTTTGGTGTTTATATAGGATCAAGAGGAGCATAAATCATGTCTATCGCAACCCCACGAGGCACACACAATCGAATGGTAGCTTGGCGGTATGAAATGCTTAACTTAAGAAGGCTACCACACCCCCATGGAGGTTTCATCATATGATTGCGGTATCATGGTAAACACAGATAGGTGGTAAGGATTAATACCATGGTCTTGTGACAGTTTGGAAGGATACCAGCGGTGTTGTGGTAATAAGGAATAAAGATAGAGTTCATTACCGCAACCCCACAACAATTCCAAGGGGTATTTGCGGTAAGGCGGTAAACTAGGAAAGTGAAAGCATATAGCTACCGCAGTCCCGCGACGGCCAGATCAAATACTGGCGGGGTATTGGTAAAAGGAAGGGGACAAACTAGATGCTTTCTGCAATCCTGCAGTTAGTAGGGGCAGGTCCTATAGCAATACGGTAAAAGAATAAATGGGCAAACCAACTCATTGCGGGGCTGCAGTTATCGATAAATACAATATATCTTTGTCATCTCATTTGGCCGTTGGATCTAGTTCAATCAAGGGCCTATGTTTGAAATGAATTGAATGCTGAGATTTTATGATCTCGTGGCATGAACCAGAGTAATGGTGATATGATGAATTTCTTGGCACAATAAAATTCAAGGATTTCTCGATATTTGCTCATTCTAGTGATCGCAGACTTGATTTGGAGAAGATGTTATCTAGCTAAGTGTGCTCTCTGTAAGCTTCAAATTGACCAGGTAAGTTCATCTTTGTAGTCCTTGCAAGAAGTTGGTGAAGATTTTGTGCTCGATTTTTTAGTTGTTGGTACTGTAATTTGGATTTTAAAGCCCTAGTTTGCATAAGTAGCTAAAATGGCACCCAAGAAGCCTGAGTCTGCCAGCAAGAGTAATGAACCTTCAACCCCCAAAAAGAGACCACTTCAATAGTCCCTGTTATAATTATTTCCCAATTCAATAGACAAAGGTCAGAAGAAAGTGTCTAGGGATGCAGAAGAGGGGTGTAGGGATGCTGCAATCCCTATCTCTAGGTGGAACTTGTTCTGGTACTTCTGTGAAAAGAAAGATGGTCTAGGACTAGTAGGCAACCCATGGAAACTGGACTTGGCAAAATTGGTGGCCCCGAATGTATTTGTAGATGTAGAACTAATTAAGGCCTTGGCATAGTATTACCATTCTGCCACAAAAATAGTCAGGTTGCCGAATGGACAACCATTGGTAACAATTGACAAAAATGCCATTGTGGATTGTTTTATGCTGAACAAACAAGCTCTCACTCAAGTGGACCTACAGAAGAGTGAGCAAGAATATACAAGCTTGAGAAAAAACACTAAGGAGAGATGAATTGCTAATATACATGAGAAGGGGGACCACCAATAGAAATATTGACATCCCATCCAATTTTATTGAGCATTTCCCTGTGGAGGAATTTGTTCTGTACTTCAAGAGAACCTACTTCATATTATGCCAAGTTTTGGGAATTTATACTCAGGGAAGAATACCAATCGGTCTGATGATGATGGCCATGAAAATACAAAACCCAGAAGCAAATACTGAGTATGATTTTGCATCATACATTGAGAAGAAACTACATGAAGGGTTCTTACATGTAAGGGAGGGTAAGAAACCCTTGGAATTCAGGTTCTACTCTTTGTTGTGCCACCTAATTTTGTATCAGAAAAAGAGGAAATGGTCAAGCAAACTGGACATAAGCATGATTGATAAAGCAGGACAGAGGAAGTCTACTCAATGTTGGTACTATAAGTGGGACTCATTTTGTCAGGCTGGTGATTACATTGTATTTCATGATGAATTTACTCTTAAGATAATGAACTCTCTTGGAAATTGGTCTCCCAGGTTGACCAAGGAGGTCATGCTGATGTGGAGGCCACTTACACATAAACCAAATCAAGGTCATAAGCATAATTATGTTGATTGGTTCTTTTTACATGATCACACTAACATCAAAGTGTATGGTTGTCCCCAACCACCCCATAAACTGCCAAAGTTTGTATCAGATAGAATATTGTTCCTAGAATTTATGTGGCAAATGATGTGGATGGAAAAAGAGCTGATGAAAAAGCAGAAAAATGGCACATTTTGCTTGATGTCACTGTATTTGGTGATTGGTCAATTGGCTCAAACACTCTTGAGGAATTGTAGGCTTATTTCAAGGCAAAATATTCTTTAAAATTAAGAACTGGCAGAGTCTGTGACCTTGAGGGTCACATGAATTTTGTAAGGCAAATAATTTTGACAAAAATGGGGATATCCCATCAATTTTTTTTTTATGAGGATGTGATAAGAAATTTGGTAACTTTTGAAGAAGTTTATTCAAGGAAAAGGAAATGGGAAATCTTGAAGAACATTGAAGATGAGAAGAAGCAGAATCCCCATTTTTCTGGTTTTTTTGCTGAAGAAAAGGATCCTTTGAAGACGATCAATATGATAATTGATAATTTTGAGAGTATCTATGTTAAGTCTGGGAAGCAGCCTCATAAGGCTACCAAGCTTCCAGTGAAGAGGTCTGCAAAAATTGAAATTCATGAGCTTGCCCCTGATGCTGTGTCAGTACAAGATCCACAGGTTCCTGGATCCCCTTCATTTAAAAGGTAGAGAACTGAAGGTGAGACTCCACTTATTCCTTATGAAATGACTAAAGAAGTTAGGGACACTGAAGATGTGGCCAATATTCTCAGGCACTTGGGTGATGAAGAAGAAGTTGATCAACCACTGGTTGGGCAAGAGATAGATGCACACAAGCTTGAGGCCAGAATGGATAAACAGGCCCAAGGTGAACTAGAATTGGAGGAAGGTGAAAGAATTGTGGCATCAATGAGATATATTGAAGATGACAACTTTATTAAGACTCTAGAGTTTAAGGACTTCTGGTTGAAAATGAAAATGAAAGAGTTTGATGAAAAGGTGGCAATAAACAAAATGGGTGTTGATGAATCATAGCATAATCAGATTGTCACACAAACTTTTAGAGATTTGAAGATAGATTAAATCAATGTGAGTCTAGAAGAAGCAAGGCAAATGGTCCTAAATAGAAATATGCTAATCATTCCTAGCCTTGAGTTGAAAAAAGTCTTTTTTCTCGACCAAGTTAGAAGCCAAGAAGATCCAAAACTTGTTTCTGAATTTGGTCATGAGGATGGCATTAGTGGGTGTGGTTTCAACCCAAAAATAGAGACTCTTGCAAGCTAGACCACACAAAAGAATACAAGAAAACCAAGGTTGCTTGATGTTGTGCAAGAGATGAGGAGTTCAGTTCTGGTGAAAACTTTACAAGATACATCAACAATAGAAGCATCTGCCCTCACCGTCCATACTACCATGTTCACTCATGCTGTTGTAAAAAGATTAGAACAAAGAGTACAGGATTATGAGAAAACTCAAAAGGAAATAAATGATGAAGTAAATAGATTGTTCCTTGAGAATGTCAATTTGAGAAAGCAGTTGCAATATATGAGTTCTTCTCAAAGTTAGGCTATTGTACCATATCAATCTCCTATACCAAAAGCAACAAGTGATGCCACAGTGACAATAGAACAGACTGATGCATTGAAATTGAAATTTGAAAAGCAAATTGAAGATTTGAGAAGACAAAATAAAATGACAAAAGAAGAGGCAAGGTTGAAAGTTCTTGAAGTTTTTCAAAAAGTATTGGAATATAGAATGAAGCTGGTTGTTGATAAGCTAGGAAATATGCATGATTGCTATTCCTCCTTATCTCAGGCCATGGAGCAACTCAAAGTGAATTTTTCTATTTTGGACCCATTGTATCAAAGATGGTAACCTTCACACCACACTTTGACCATTCTCTGTAAAGTCTTGCAAAGAAATCCTGATGCTCCTACAGCTTTGAAGCCTACAGAAAGGATGATTGGATTGATCTTGGAGGAACACCAGTATGCCAATGGTGAAGTCCAGAGGATGCAGGCCAAAATTGAGTCTTTATTTAAGCATCAGTTTATCCCTTTAGTTCTATCAGAAGACAAGCAAATCAAGAGCCTTGATGCGTGGAGAGTGGAGTTTGGCAAAACAGTATGTCAAATCATGGACTTTTTGAAGAAGAATGAAGATGTCAACATCATCAACTTCAACATGATTTTGGACAAAGTGATCGCCTTAGATGTTGGGTATGGGAAATTTGTGATGGATGTCAAAGCTCTACTAGATAAAATATGGAAGGATAACTAAGCTAACTTGCTCGAGATTCAAAACTACAAATGGCCTAGTGATTTTGCAAATTTTCAATGGAAGAGCATGTATCTTGCAGATTGATAAGCAACATAGGTTTTGGTGTAGAGGAGCAATGACCTATATGCTGGTGTCAAATAGAACCACCACATCTTGAACTCTCTCCTTTTTGTCTCTTTATGTTTTTAATGTTTTTATAATGTATTCCAAAATGTGCTTGAAAGTCTAATTTAGACTTATCAAAGTGAAAATATTGTAATGAATGTCAAGGGTTGGGAATACAAGGAGCCATTTTGAATGTGAGAGGTTTGAAGCTTGTTGCTTCCCTTGAATCTATAAAGGGGAATCTAGGACCTTATGGGCTCTCTCTGTGAATTTTGATTTTTGAAAGAGACATTGTACATCCTGTTCTTTAAAGCTAATCAATACAAAAGCGGCTTTCTCTAGTGCTAAACTTTTAGTTCTCATTTGTTTGTTGATTTCAATTGTTAACTATTTATCTAGTTGTCTCCAACTTAGTTTTCCTTTGTTATTCAAATCAATATATCAAGTATATTTTTGATTTATCAGAAAACATTTGATGTTTCTCGTGTGGTTTGTTTATTGGGCTCCTTCGAGAAAGGATTAAGATCGTATAGGTGAATCACAGTAACCTGGGAAGATTAATTGGATCATTAAAGAAGAACCAGATAATTTACATATTTGCATGTTTGTACAAGTCATAGACCTTGAATTGCCAAACAAATCGAGTTGTGGCTAAAAGGGATGCACAAATCTTTTTGAATAAAGACTCCATAACCCAAGAATAGGCACTAGTTGTTCTCTTGTGAAAATCATTTCCTTGTATATATTTTCAAAAATCCAATTTTAATTTTTTGTTTTAGGAATAGGATTTATATATTTATAAAAGAAATTAATCCAAATCATATGCCAGATTGGATTAAGTGAAGTGGATGATTTAATTGACAAAATTATATAAATTCCTTAATCTGTTCTGAAGTCACCAACATATTTGAAGCTTAATAATTATTCGGTGAATATAAGGTACACCCACATAGGCCAAACAGAGCCTAAAGTGCAGAGAATTTTAATCAATTTGATTAATTCTATTAGTTGGCCAAATTCACATATAAAACCTTATCATAAGACTTGGCATATCTTTAGGGTTTTGTAATTTGTTGATTTGAGCACCAACAGATTGAGAGGGCAGTTTCATCCTAAAGAAGATAGTGTTGAGGATAGTCACAAAGGCTCAATAAGTTCTTCTCACACAACAATATTGTGTACATCCTCAGACAAACTCTAATATCAGTTCTTCTCACACAGTAATACTGTGTACAAAAAATAAATACTATTGATCTAACTTACTTGTGCTCAAACTTTGTATATGGTGTATCCTTAGGGAGCCTATGAAGATGTTCCTCAACCTTTACCAAGGCAGTATGTAGCTTTGGAAAGCTCTGTATCCTTTCATTCAGCATGAGCGACTGCAAATTAAATGGCACAGTTATACCATTTCCTTGCACTATCTTTGGAATACTATATATACTAAATTGAAAAAGATATAAAAGATAAACATCTAGTGTCCATGATGCAAAATTGCATCTCAGAATTTACTGTGTTGATCTCACAACATTGAAGCTACAGATAGCATTCTTTGAATTGTCTTCTTTACAACCTAAAAATTAAAATGTACAGTTTTAGCTCAGGTCTATTCGAGTCTACCAAAATACACAAGTTTAGATTTCTTGACATTGCTTCACCATATATAAATCACTTGATTCTATGTGTTCCTTGACATGAACAAATTTGGCAATTGGTCTTTTTGGGCCTGCTAAAGCTTTAAACATAGAATTTTCATGCCAAGTAAGACATGGATTTTCATGGATTTAAACCTAGTTTTGGCCTGCAATAAACATAATGTCTGGCTCTCTTTGTTGGTTTAACTAGTGATTACCGTAATGATGATGTGGCTTCCTTTTGAGCTCCCATATGACATGAACCCTATGTCAATAGGCTGACATGACAAGCTATACTCTATATGAACCCAACACCTTAGAATTTAATTCCAAATTCTCAAAAATTTTATATTTGATTTTAACATAGAGATAATTCAAATTGCTTGAGCCTAGATCTTAAGGCACTTTAGAAATATCCTTAAAATTTGGTTTCATCCTTTTGTTTGCAAGTGGCTTGAGGTAAATAGAAGTAAGCATTAGTTAGATTTCCTTAGGACTACATAGGTAATAAAAGAATCAATCGAGAACATTTACAACTTAAATCATAGTGGTTGAGCTTATCAAATGTGCCATGTGTGCTAAAAATCAAGAGTTGTGGCATGCGTAAAAATTCAAATCTAGACTGTATGTGATCTAAATAAAACATGAAAAGGTCAAATCTCTTGTCAAAACCAACTCAGAAAAGCTCACAATATATTCAATGCATGTGCTTACTTTTGGTGATGTATTCTCATGTACTCGCTTTCTAAACGTTGTTATAAGTTTGTATGAGTTGTATGGTGTGTAGCTTGTGAAGCTTATATAACAGTCACTATGATGATTCATATGAATCTTGTATATGGACGTGAAGTAGTGTAGGTATTCTAAATGTGCTTAATGGTTTCAGAATATATGTATAATGTTTGAAAGGATAAGCAAAATTTATGAATAATAAGGGTGAGAATCAATTCTTCAGTAAGAAGTCACAGAGATGAGAGAAAACTCCCAGTCATAACAATGGCAGTTGTTTTGAATGAACACACTATGACCAAGGTCATGCACCGAGTGGGGGCTTTACTTCAGTGATAGTAAATAGCTAGGGGGAACAATTATTTCTCTTCAAGCACTTCTCATGAAAATAGTGTCAAACTTCCAGTGACAGGGTTTTCACATACAAATGGCAGTCGAGGGTTATGGTGTCTCTTCTTGGGATGTAGGCTATACTGAAACTAGTGCAAGTTAGATGGATGCAGTGGAACAAAAGCAAGAAGTGGAAATGAGGAATACCTTGTTGTGGCTAACACTATTGAATGTGAGTGTTGTTACATGGAATTTTTATTTGAACAAGATAATACAGTGTGTAGATTGGCACTTCTTTCATTTTTAGTGTTTACAAAGATAGGTAAAAGAGTCTACATTTAGAGGTTTTCAACCTTGTCATTCCTTACCTTTGCATGGTTACTAATGAATGCAATGAGTTAATTACTAAGGGAGATTTAAGGCCATAGTGGAAGGCTTGTAGCAAGGCTATTGTGTTGTGCCAAGTGCAAAGAGATTCCTTCTTTTATTCACATTTTTTGAGAAGAAATAGGGCAAATGAGAAAGGTTTTATGTGTTTCTTTTTTTTTCTATCTTGTAACTTTGTGAAGTTCCATAGTGAGCTTTTGAGTTAAATTGACATTCCATGCCTCGATATTCATGGCAAGAAGAAGCAATAGATAGCCACATCAAATCATTCAATACTAAGATGCCTTTTAACATAGTACAAGTATGGATTGTAAAGAGACAACCTAGATAGTTACAAGATGTAGAAAAGGGTACAATTAGCAAAAGAAATAAGACAGTCATGACAAATCTTCAAATGGGCATCATCAAACTAAAAGAGACAAGCAAGATCTTCCTCAAAACTTCAAACAAAACTAAAAATCCTAACAGCATAGAGTATACCAGGCAATATGTGAAGATGAAGGCTTCCAAGAAAAGCTCAAATATTATCTCAACGTGGGCATGATATGTCCTCAAAACCTTGGACAATCTCCTCGTGCATACAATGAGTCTTCAAACCCTTGTGAATCTTTGCAGTGTGGATGAATTCAAAGCCAAAAAAGAAAGGTTTCTTTAGAGCAAACTCAACGTGCCTTTATCCCAGATCTTCTCAACAACATGGATAGATGATGGTGCAACCAATTGCTAGTTCTACGCCATGCCCAAAAAAAATATTTGGACTTCTTCCAACTAACAAACTAAAAAGCCCACTCAATATACACTTCAACTAAAAATTCTTTTTTCATTGTTTGGAGCCCAAGGAAATGAAAATTCTCTTTTAAAATTGTTTGGCGCCCCAAAAAAACTAAGTTCTTTTTTATTACTTTCCACTTTTAATTTTCCACTTATGATCAAATTAGTCACTTATGATGATCAAATTAGTCATTTATTTAGTTATTTATAATTGTGTTGCAAAAAATGATTAGAATTTAGTCATTTTTAGTTGTCATAACTAAAATTTTTAGTCACGTAGTCATTTACTTGATTCATTGTATTCACTGTGTTTTGTGTCTTCAATGTTGTATTCTCCATTTTTTGCATGACTGTAACTATCTTCCTCCATGTTTGGCGTGCTTGTTACTGTATTCATTGTGATTGGTGTGTCTTCTCCATGCTTGGCGTGTTTGTTGTGCATGTTGACCATACTTTAATGCATGTATTGACCTTGTATTTATACATACATTAAAGTGGGGGTGAAATGGTATGTCAGAAAATGACCCCTTGGGGGCTTTTCCCTCTTAAGGTTTAGCTCCCAAGTCCTTTAGAATGCATTTAGGTAATCTTGCATGTTAATGGTGACTCCTGAGGAGAAAACCCTGAAGTTTCATGAAAAATGGGACCTAGGGGTGTGCTTAGCATGAATCCTACTTGAAATAAGGGGAGGACTTGGGCACATGTACCCTAGTCCTGCCCTATTTTAGGTCAAGACCTATTTTTGGGTGTCAATTTTATGACTGTTAATAGGTCCTATGCCGACATCTCAAGTTTGAATTATGAAATTCTTAGTGGGAATGTTTGTAGTTGCATATATAAGCATGATTAGGTTTCATTTGCAAACTAGATGAAAATTAGATGGCATTTTTGATCTACAAGCTTGTGTGAAAGTGATTCAAGGCATTCATTGTGTTGCAGAGAAGTATTTTGTGTTGTTATTGTGTTTGTATTTGCAGATTTGACTCCATCTCCTCATGGCATGAAAGAGCATTCTTCCTCCCATGAGATCTACACTACAAGGTGATATCAATTGTGTTTTTGATCATTTATAATTTGGATTTATCCTCTATCCCATAGGGATACACACTCTTTATCTGACAACAGTGTTCAAAAGACTTGAATGTCTCTCTGGGGCTTGACTGAGGCAAGCCTCTAAACACCACAACCCCCAACCCACTTTTCTGTGATTGCAGGTTACAGGTTTTAGAAGTGAAAGAAGTGGAATTGTAGGAGAGTAGTGTAGACTGTCAGAATTGTAGATCTAAGAAGAAAACTAGGGCTTGGACTTGGGTGCCCGCTCATTAGTCCTCCGGATTCCAAAGTGGTGAAATCTTTGTGACAGTAGGAATAGGTTGCAGACATTCTTCAGAGATCTCGACAAAAGTAGGTACAATGGACTAGGGCACCTGTTCATTAGTCCTCAACTTTTCCACACACCAAACTTTGAAATCTAGTATGTATTTAGCTATAATTTTATATCTCTGTGTGCGAGCATTTTCTGTAATTTGTCTGTTTGTTAACGATTTTACGAAATTAGGGTTTTGAGCATAATTGAGATTATTTGAACAATCAATTCACACAATTCCAATCTTCCCCTATGTTCCAAGTGACAGGAGTTATGTAGTAGAGTTCTCTACTCATTTGAATGTCCTTGAATGTTTAGTGGTGAAAGGAGGATCAACACAAACCCTTAAAACAACCATCATCAAACAACCCCTCCTTTTCATACTAAACATTTTGGTGACCCCGTGTTTTAAGAATTTTTGTACCTTGCTGAGTGTGTACTTCAGATTTACATTCATTTCATTCATTCATTTAGTTTTGATCTTATTTCTTTTGAAAAATTACAAAAAAAATGAAAAAAAATTGAAAATTTTGAAAAAAATTTTAAAAATGGCATTTTTAGCTTGCATTTTCAAATAATTTGAATTAATTTGCATTTAATTTCATATAATTTCTATCATTTTCATCACATCTGATTTAAATTATGGAAATTCTTCATTCATCATTCATTTAGAGTGCATTTTCATGCTTAAATTGTTAAAAATTGCTTGAAATTGTGCATTTTTTCATATAACCTAGTTTTGCATTAGCTAGGGTTTGTAGTCAAAATCTTGTTTCAGATTTTAATACCCTTTAAAAACACTCATTAGGACTAATTTATAAATGCAGTGTTTCATCATAGTGGCTTTCTTGCAAAATTTCATGTCTAGGGTTTGAAAAACTTGCATTTTCACTAGATTTGGCCTTATCGTCTCTCTAGACTTGCATCATAGGCATGTTGTGAATGATTTTTATGCATTAGTTGGCTGTTACCAGGGTTATAATATGCTTCCCCTCCTCAAATTCATCAAAACACCCTTCATATTGGGCCTTTGCAATGAAAATTGGTGAAAATTTGCATATTTTAGGTGTATTTTCACTAGATTTTGGCTTGTCATCAATATAGGATTGCATCAAAGGTGTGTTGTGAAGGATATTGTTGGTTTATTGTAATTATATTGGACATATTATTTTCGTTCCCTCATCAATTTCCTTACAACACCTCTTCTTTCACCTTTTTACATTGAAAAAAGTTGAAAAATCAAGCATTTTAGGTCATTTTCACATATAGTTTTGCACTTGTCTCTTGCATAACTTTTGAAAAGATTTTAAAAATATGATTTCACATTGATTTGAAAACATATACACATGGCATCTTCATCTCATTTCTCTTTGGAATCTTTACATGCATACATCACAAACTTTGGGAACCTCTACAAATTTCTTAATATGAATCCTCATGTCATTACTTATATACAAACTATGTATCACAAGGATATATTTATGTGCTCTTCACTTGAAATCCTTGATTATGTAGCTGATTTTGACAACTTCGTGTCTCTCATTAATACATACCCTTGGGTACTAGAAGAATTAATAAAACACACCATGAATGATGAGTGTGAAGGTTCTCTTAATAGTTTGGAATTAATAGCTACAACATATGATGATGATACCAACAATGATAATAATGATAATGATCCCATAAGTTATCCAACTTTTGAGTGTCCAAGAGCCTTAGATGAGAAGACTATAGATAGCTTTAGTAATGATACAACACCTGAACCTTTCGACAATACTTTACCTTTCTTTCATTCTAAGGCTCTCCCTAGCCAAGATGAAGCATTAGTGAATGAAGAAAGATTTTCCACAGAGAATTCTTATAGGTACAATATAAAAGAACAACCTGCATTAGAAGACCCTCCTATTTGTGACTATGATGAAATCATTGGAGGGATAGAAACAGTAAATGGTTATCTTGATTTTGAAAACATAATTGGCATGATAGAAGTGGACAAAGAAATAGATTTACTTATCAACAATCATTAGCTTAGTTGTCCTTACAGGTAAGTATTTCTAACCCTTTACCTCTGTGTTTTGCCTCCCCTATGATGTGTTACGTGTTTCTTAGGCCTCTTGGGATGACCCTTGATTCTCTTGTAAGGTCAAGGATACTGGGAGACCACCTCTGTTGTGACCTTTCTTCTATTTGTATCATCATTCTTCTATATTGCTTCTCCTCTATTTTCATTGTTGTGTTGTGTCTTATAGGCATAGCGTCGCAGTTGGTGACTTGGGGGTACCCTCCTACATGATTGTCCCTAAGGCACTTGTTTCTCCTCTCTTGATTTATTGTTTACATTCCTCTAGTGGTTCTATCTAGTTGGCAGATGACGAATAACATATAATACTGATACAGACCTAGTGTCCCTTCAACGAGAAATCAAAAAATGGACCTAGTCCATACATGACGATGGGGTTGTTATATATTATCCAATGCTTGGATAGTAGAATCATTCTGTATGATATCTTGATGTTGTCTTATCGCACTTACAAAACATAACAATACTGCTGCTCCATGCACTTTGTTTATCTTGAATCTAGCCTTGTGTTTTTTATTATCATGATTATATGGATGCTAACACCTTTTCTTGCAAGAAATTGTCTATCTGTGGGAACATTTGGTGATCGTAAAGAACATGTCACCTCTAGGGGCATGGGCTTTGCGAGAGCTCATGTTCCCTTGTATTTTTTCTTCCTACCTTAATGTGCTTGATATCATTACATGATATCAACCACCTTAAGGTCGGGATATATATAAGGTAAGCTATATGATTTAGATGCTAGCAAAGTGTGTTTGTAAAGATTGAATCTACTACAATCACTTAAGTCCTTTGTGGAGGTGGGATATCATGCATGTCCTTTTTATTTTAAGCCCTCTGTGCAAGGCAGGGATGGTGTATTTCTTAAGGAGATTGCATAATCCTATCATTTTCAAAAAGTCCTCTGAGCAGGCGGGGAGCAGATCTAAGACTATCCTAACCCTTAAGCATGTCTTCGGTGATTGCTGTGGTGAAGCCCAATCATTGGTGTGTGCCTAAGATGGATGAGAACCTAGCAATAGGTTTCTTCCATCGCTTGTTTGTAATTTTTCTTCTTGTCTTCTATGTGTGTGTATGGCATGTTTGTTCCCAAGCATAGTCTAAAGATCGGTGGTAATGAGTCCCTCCTATGCTTTAGAATTTGTATGGAGTATTTGTTCTCAAGTGCAGTCTAAAGACTAGTGGTGATGAGTCCCTCCTGCACTCTGAGATTTATATTGTGTGTCTGTTGCCCCATATGTAGTCTAAAGACTGGTGATGATGAGTCCCTCCTACATTATGGGTTGTGTGTTTACTTTCCTTACACTTGTATTTTTGCATTTCATATATGAGAAAATGAAAAAGAAATAATCATTGCATTCACTGTATTCATTGTGTTTTGCGTGACTGTAATTGTCTTCTCTGTGTTTGGCATGCTTGTTATTGTCTTCATTGTGATTGGCATGTCTTCTCCGTGCTTGGAGTGTTTGTTGTGCTTGTTGACCGTACTTTAATGCATGTATTGACCTTGTGTTTATACATACATTAAAGTGGGGGCTAAATGTTATGTCAGAAAATGTCCCCTTGGGGGCTTTTCCCTCTTAAGGTTTAGTTCCCGGATCCTTTAGAATACATTTAGGTCATCTTGAATGTTAATGGTGACTCCCGATGAGAAAACCCTTAAGTTTCATGGCAAATGGGACCTAGGGGGTGTGCTTACCATGGATCCTACCTGAAATAGGGGGGTAGGACTTGGACGCCCGCACCCTAGGCCTACCCTATTATAGGTCAGGACCTATTTTTGGGTGTCAGTTTTATGATTGTTATTAGGTCCTATGCTGACATCTCAAGTTTGAATTATGAAATTCTTAGCGGGAATGTTTGTAGTTGCATATATAAGCATGATTAGGTTTCATTTGCAAACTAGATGGAAATTAGATGGCATTTTTGATCTACAAGCTTGTGTGAAAGTGATTCAAGGAATTCATTGTGTTGTATAGTAGTATTTTGTGTTGTTATTGTGTTTGTATTTGCATATTTGACTCCATCTCCTCATGGCATGAAAGAGCATTCTTCCTCCCATGAGATCTACACTACAAGGTGATATCAATTGTGTTTTTGATCATTTATCATTTGGATTTTGCCTCTATCCCGTAGGGATACACACTCTTTATTTGACAATGGTGTTCAGAAGACTTGAATATCTCTCTGGGGATTGACTAAGGCAAGCCTCTAAACACCACAACCCCCAACCCACTTTTTTGTGATTGTAGGTTACAGGTTTCAGAATCGAAAGAAGTGGAGTTGTAGGAGAGCAGTGCAAACTATTAGAATTGCAGATCTAAGAAGAAAACTAAGGCTTGGACTTGGGCACCCGCTCATTAGTCCTCTGGATTCTGGAGCAATGAAATCTTTGAGACAATAGGAACAGGTTATAGACATTCTTCAGAGATCCCGACAAAAGCATGTACACTGGACTAGGGTGCCTACTCATTAGTCCTTGACTTTTCTGCACACCAAACTTTGAAATCTGGTATGTATTTAGTTGTCATTTGATATCTCTCTATGTGATCATTTTCTATAATTTGTCCATTTGTTTACAAAATTAGGGTTTTGAGCATAATTGATATTATTTGAACAATCAATTCACACAATTCCAATCTTCCCCTATGTTCCAAGTGACAGGAGATCTGTAGTAGAGTTCTCTACTCGGTTGAACATCCTTGAATGTTTAGTGGTGAAAGGAGGATCAACACAAACCCTTAAAATAACCATCATCAAACAACCCCTCCTTTTCATACTAAAAATAGATATAATGTCATGAAAATAACATATAGTGTATGTATCAAGCCATATAGGCATGTACAAATAAAGCCATACATGCATATACAATGATATACATCATTAACATACAAAGATACATTTACAAAGCCAAATAGGCATATGTAACAAAATGTCCCAAAGTCAAATCTCATATGGACTTCTATCAAATAATCGACGACCCTTGCTAGGCCGTGAAGACGGTGAAACAATCAATGACTCATCCTCTATCGCCTGTCGACTAGACCTCCTTGATAGAGATTTTTGAAGTTCTACCTGTTAATACAATCAAACAATATCCACATTAATATACAAAATATTCAAAATATATAAAATGACATATGTAATCAATCACTTACCGCTATCTGGTGATCCCTCTCAATCATTTTTTGTCTCTCTTCATTTGTCACTAGATGGGTTGGAGTTGTGACCTCTTGTGAGAAACATGAAGAAGCAAACATGAATATCATTTATGTACATTAAATGACATGAGATATTTTACAAGAAATACAAAATGACATTTACATGTTACTGGCTCATACCTTGGTCAAAGGATTTGTAGACAAAACAGTTGCATCAATGTCCACCTTGGCTGACTAACGAAGATGAGGAGGAGTTTGCATATTCAACATTTGAAAACAGAGTTCAAGGTTATTTGATCAAAATAGATATATAACATTATTTAAATGCATGATGATAGGAAATGGTAAAATTTACCTTAGTGAAAGTGGCTCTGCCTGGGGACCAAGGAAATCATCCTAATGGTGATACTCCAACATCCACTTGTTCATCACCAAATTGTAACTAGATAAGATCAGCATTGATATATATGACAAAAAGTCTACATGTACTATATTTACGATCTTGTGATAAACTGCATACCTATTGACTAGACCTCATCTCATAACCCTGCACTGGATGACTAACAGATGTAGGATGAATACTTTGACCATGGAATTTCATAGTGCAGACAATTGCATACATTGATTTTGACTTATAATATCTACTCATATAATTAATTAGAGATTCAAAATACAAATATATTAAACTGTAAAACCTTGTAAAAAATTACTCGGGAGTCAATACCAAATGTATGCTATAAGAGGTCATCTGTGAGAACAATATCATCCAATATGGATGTGTCCATTACCTGTTGCTAACCCCGCATCACATTGTCATGACGCTCTGGAATGTCTGTATCCTGGGTCCCAACATCATACAATTCCCCACATGACCCACAAAGATGGGGGGGACCAATGATACATACTGCTCTCATCATCTCTAGCCTATGAAAGATCATTGCCATGTTGTGCTAAAGTTTGGGTGAGGTAACTCAAGGAATGCAGTGTCTCCACCTCAATGCTCTCCTTAAAATTTGAAGGGAGTGAGACATGTTTTGGCCTCATAATGGGTCTCGGTGGATGGTCTTGGGCATGATGTGCACCCTCTCTATCCTATGTAGAGCCACTGCCTCTGCCCTAGAACTCCCTGATGTCAAAGTAGTTTGGGATGTCATTGAAATAGAGTTTCCTCAAAAAATATTGGGGGACCTTGTTATTATTACAAGGGAGGTCATCAAAAACCATGTACCATCTATTCTAAAAGTTTTGGGATATTTCTTCATGCACACACCACTTAATTGGGAATCGTTTGCAACTCCCATGTAATGGTTGTTTTGTTTTAGGATCGATGAAGTTCGCATACATCACCTTTCAAAATTTTCTTATCTTTGACTTATTTGTATGATAATTTATTAGCATAGAATTGCCAACACTCCTCCCTATAGTCCTTCCAATTGATGATTTTCTTTGTAACTAAGTCCATATGAGAAATAATCAACTCTAGTGAAGTGGCAAGGGTTCTCCTGTGATTGTTTCATATATTCAGATTTTTCAATGTTTCAGCTAAGGATTGAAGTTGTTTTTTTATTTTCTTCGATTTGGCTTAAATAATTTTGTTGGGTGTCACGTCGAGGTGAGAACATGAAGGCAGATTTGAGGGTTTTGAGGTTGCTCTTTAGCAAGAACTTCAACATCTGGATTGGGCTTTTGCAATGATTCATTAATTGAAAAAATGAAAAGAAAATTTTAATTAAAATACTGAAAAATAACTTCATTTTGTTTTGAAATGAAGAAAATTGATAAAACTCTACCTTCTTCAGTTTCCCAACTTTATTTCCCTTGTCCACAGTGGGATTGGTGACATGACATTGTGTTCAATGGTCTTCTCCTTCAAATATTTCAACACACACCTACATTAAATCCCTAGTCACGTTTTGGATCTAATAGGAAAATCAGAGTGAAAAAGTGAGGCCATGGGACTATGTTTTTTCACTTTCTTTAGCAATCAAAAATGCAATTATGTTATAGTTTCCTAGCACTAAAAAGTGGGGTGGTGACATTTTGGCCCCCCATCTTCATGCATATGCCCAAAAAGGAAGGAATTTCATCTTGCAAATTTACCGCATTGTGTTCAGCAAAGTCTAAAATATCAATATGAAACAATTTTGTTCTAGTTCTTATAGAATTTTTTTATTTAATTATTTTGGTCAATCTTAGTCAAATTGTGTAGTTGCTTCTAGGGTTTCTACTGAAAAATATGGACAATTATCCTTTGAACTAGTGCACAACTTCTTCTAAGTTTGATGCAATAAACTCACATGAACCAGATCAAGTGCAACATTTTTTGAGATGGGAAAGTATGACAACTTGGTGTAGAAAACATGCAACACCAACACCTTGTAACTATGAATGCAAATTGATGACTTCAATTTGGCAAGCAACTTGAAACTTGAGGATGATTGAGGTGTTTGCAACTAAGACTAACTCAATAGAAGTGCTCATGCTCAATGCATGATGGCATTTTTTTATTTGACATGAAAAGTTCAAAAATTGGCAACGTTAAAAATGAGGCCAACAACTAGCTCTAACTGGGGACAAGGATTAAAGGATGTAACATAAACCTAGAATCTCAAGTGGAAGACTAGTGCTTAATCTACTGGGAAATAGAGTCAAAAGATTAACACAACTAAACAAGGGAAAAGAGACTTGAGAAACATAGAGACATGACAAATGATAAAAACAAATAAAAACCTAAACAAAGTAAACATACCAAAACACCTAATTAATTTATGTACATGGTAAGAAAACTCCCTACCTCAAACTGCTTCCAGAGAATCCCAAGAATCCATTAATAGATTGGGAGAAAGAGCCATTTGTGTGGAACAATAGATGATACTCATGAATCACCTGTAATTTAGTTGTCATTTTATGGTCATGATGAGAGATCTGAAATATATAAAATGCTAGAATTCCTTGAATAGTACATTATTTCCAAACAACCATTTCTCATTATAGATGTCTGAAGCCTCTAGATTCATATTTACATTACCCTACATAATGTTTGTTATATCTTCATGCACTGCACTGAGCATATTGATATCCCACATCCAAATATAGCTTTGATTATTTGGATCAGAAGAAAGAAATTCATAAATTGGACATATCTCACACAAATTATGAGGTGAGGAGACTATTGTTAATATAGAATGTGAATCTGGTTTTCAGATACCAACTTCTAGGAACATAAGATTATTCCTGATATTAGAAACTCCATCTCTCTTTGTCACAAACAACTCAAAAAAATATGTATTCAAAGATAATGAAAGAGGAGAAGTGGGTGGTAAGTTTGTACTTTGAGACTTACTTGCAGGAGTGTTGTCATCTATGATCAACACAGGAGTAAGAGAGATATCTTCACTACAAAGGAAACCTTCATCTGCTGTCTCAAAGCACCAATTTGGAATAATAATGTCTCAGGATGGTGAATTAATTTTATGAACATCATCTTCCTTCATCATTAGATCGTCTTCTATAAAAGGATCTTCCTCTTTCTTGACTACAACTAACTTAGAATGCCCTCTATCCAAGAATGGTACATGAGGAAGAGAAAGTAACAGATCTACATTATGCATTTTATTATTATCTAGGAAAGCCTCTTCTATAACTAATGAAGAAGGAAGAATAGTTTCATTTCTTGAATGTAGTGAAGGAGAAGAAGATGGAACATGTAGTCCATTATCAACCCTTTAAATGATTGCAATTTCATTTTTACTCACTCTAAAATTAGAACTTTGATTTCTTCTATCATTATTATAAACATTACTCACACCTCCTTATTTGAAATCATTATCAACATTTAAAGAATAAAATGTAATAGAATATTTTAGACGTACAAAAATTCATGAATAAATTTATTTCTAACCTTTCTTTATGCAAGTTCATAGTCAGTATTCTTATGATCTAGTTGCATATTTGTAGTGAGAATAGTCAATGTTTCCTCTTGATTTTTCTTTCTTTCAAACTGATTTTGAGTCTTGTTTGTAGTCCATTCATTGATTGAGCATTCTTCACTAGTTGCTAAAGTGGGTGTAAGTAAAGATTTGTATTCACCTTCCTTGTTTCTATCACCATCATGTACATGAAGATTTTCAATGTTGTGATTCACCTTGTGAAAAATTTGAGGTGAAAACACTTCTGCTAACTTAGAATGTAAAGCTACCTCATGGATCTTTTCCTCAAAGGTTATAGGATCAATTCCTCTAATTTCATCGACAAGGCCTTCCTCTTCCATGATTGATTATAGGTGAATAAAGACATCTTTTCCACAAAGAAAATCATCATTAGAAACATTAAGACACCAACTTAGAATGAATATTTCTTTGGATTGTAAAACATAATCATCTTCATTTGACCAATCATTGTGGACTTGATTCTCATTTAATGCTTCTAATTCTTCTAATTTTCTTTGCATGACAACCGTCTTCCTGTTCCCATGTCATAAAATTATCAATAGAAATATTATCAAAAGCATATGTACGTTTACCACACATGTTTCATTGGAAGGGTCAACACTTGAAGGTATGAGAATTGATGATGAATCTACTAAATTTTGCATGGTGACATCTTTGAAATGAAAAGATTCAAAAGTGGAATGATTTATCACCTCTTCTTGCAACATTTCCTCTTCATGATCTCCTTCAATAAACTTGAATGTTTCATATTCAAGTTGCATGCATGACAAAGTTTGGATGTTTGATATTTTATCTTCTTTCACCTTGAGTTTATCTTTAACCTCTCTATCAACTATACAACTCATTGAATATTCTTCAATATTTTCAAAGATATAGACTTCCATCTTTGAGGGAAAGGAAGGCATCTATAAAAGTTCATTTGTACTTGTCTCTTCTCAAGTCATGTTAGTGAAAGATTGTCCAATGGTTGCTAATAATAAAGTGGAGAAAACTTCTACACTTTCTAATTGAATGTTGTGACAACCTAAATTTTCCCAATATATGGGAAAAGTATTATTCATTTGATCTTGAAGAGAAATTTTTGATTCAACATCACTGTCCTCAACATGTAAATGGTACATTTCAGCAGGTTGTGTACCATAAGGTTTGATTGTTGAGTCTACTAAATCATCCCTAAACAAACCTCATTCGTTAAGAACCATGAGATTTAGACAATCATCTATAGGAGGCATTAATATTACCCTTTTTGCATTGATATTAAGTAGTGCATAAGCATGGTCTTTATGTTGGTAATTGTAATTTTGTAATGAAGACCACTTTATCAATTCATTTCTTGAATCATCCAGATTACATCTCTTAATGCATTTTTTAGTAAACCAGATAAAATCAAGTCATCTTCAATTTCAATTGCTTTCTTTTGTGCAATTTCTAGATCACATATCTTATTTTGCTTCAAGAGAAATCTGACTTCAAGGTGTAGTCTAGCGATGAAGGCATATAATGGATTATTTTCATGTGGCTGATTTGCTTGAGGAATTTTCCTTAAAGATTTGTTAAATCATTTCACAAATTCTCTTATTAGTTCACCTTCATTCTTTTGGATTTGCAAAAATTGAGATAAGACTTCGTATATCTCAACTACTTGTCTAAATCTTGTAAGAAACCTTCCTTTCAAGCTATCCTAGTTTGTAATGCATCCATCTTCTATATGTTGAAACCATTATGCAATAGGTACAACAAGGCTTTTGATAAACAACTACATGAACATAACTTCACTGACTCCCAAAATTCTACAAGCAACTGTAAACGCTTGAATATGACTATCAGGATTCTATAATTTTTCTCTAGTGAACATTGGAAAGTGATTTCATGATCCTATGGGTAAGGCCACATACTGAGTCAAGGCTAAAGGGCCAAAGTGGGTTCCCCATGGCTAAGATGAAATTAATGCCATGGTGCAAGTCTAGAAATAATAACAATGGATATCTCACTTCCACAAAGTAGCCAACCTCCATTCTAGGGGAGGTATCCTTAGATTTCTAAAAATCCAAAATGCACTAGCATTTCAAGTCGCTAGTAGAGTCACCAAAAATCTATTGGTAAATAGATTTTTCACTGCAATATTTTGCTAAAAATAACCTGGAATCATCCAACGGGTAGTGACAAATGTCACAATAGTTGGAGAGATCGCTATTGGATTAGTGGTGTTCCTCTACATTTGAGAGGGGTAGCTCCCTCATATGATAAAGTTTGGGGTTTTGGGGGTATGCCTTTGATAAGAAAGCAAGAAAGGAAACTAAACTAAAATCAAAATAGAAAAGAAAATTAAAGATTTCACAAGGGAAAGAAACTAATACTAAGATTCATTTCTCTGAAAATAGTATTTAGAAAGAAGGCATACAACTAGGTTTTTTAGAAGAAACACAATCTAACATAGACAGCGTATAAGGTTTCACACCTCCACAATCAAAACTACAAATAATTTTATCCCAATTGCATTAGGAAAACATGTGAATCCCATACATAATAGAAAATATTCAAAAAGAAGCTATAAATTAGACATACAAATAACTAACAACAAAAGGAAATAACATTGTGGCTCTACGATCAATCCAATTATCCTATATATAAATCAAGTAGAAAAGCTTTACGACTCTTTCCTTCCTATACAATGTGTGAGAATCCTCTTTTTTTCTAGAAAAAATTGAACCCCTTTACATTGAAAATCCTTGTATTTATAGCTTTCCGAGCCCATAACTAGCTCCTAATTGACTCGTAACTACTTCTTTTCAGACTTTGTAAGACATTTGAAATAAATTTTACAAATTATTTTAATGCATGTATATGTTTAACTCATTAATACAAAAATGAGTTTAAACATAAACAAACTAACTTTAAAATAAAAAGTTTAAGTCCTTGTGCAAACTTGATGGCTATTTGATTGTCAAGAAATTATGTTGAACCATTTGCATGCGTTGGCTATAGATGTCAATTTTTGGAACATTTTGTCAAAAACTTTTTGAGCCGGTATCAGAATTGATAATTTTGAAATTAATTTGCCTCCATCCCTTTCTAATAGAAGGACTTGCATGAACTTTGATACCTTGATTTGGCTTTATCTATCAAGTGGATAGTTACATTTGTCAATATTTGCTCACTATGGCCTCATATATTCATAGGTTAAAACTTCTTCCACATGATAATATCTAAATTCATGAATAATTGTGTTCTCCCCAACAGTAATTCATTTGAAATAAAAACTAGCCTCCACACAAGAAAAAGATCATCATTGCCTCTTAGGACATTTATATCAACAGTCAACACTATCTTTATTCAACGTTTTGGGTGAACAATAACCAAACTTCACTCAAAACACTATTAGAGATTCTTTCATTGAGTTGAGAGAGGTGACTAACTCTTCCTACCTTGGTGAAAAGGCAATTTATGTTTGGTGAAATGATGATAGTGAATCACTATCTTGGAGAGGAGTAAACCCCAAACATACTTTTGATTATGATCAATATATATCTAGCTTCCCAAACTATGTCCTTATGGAATTACAATTGCTTATAACTAATACTAGGTCAAGTGAAACATGCATTGCTTTCTATGGAAGACTTGATATTTGGCCTATAAGGTTTTTTTAAGTTTCAAAATATCAAGTAAGTCATAGATCTTTGCATGAGCATCAATATATGTAGCCACCAATTTTAAACCTGACACACAATTACCAAATTGAATATCCACCAAAGGTATGTTGCTATCTTTAAAATGATTACACAACTTCCATTTGCATGATTCTATATCTTTCTTAGCATATTCCTACAATGATATAGTTTCATCCATACAACAATATGCAATTGCATCTCCATACTCAAGAGAGGTCCATACTAGCTCGACAATGCTACCATTATGAGCCTCATTTCAATGCTCTCATTTTCGGCATAGATAATACTTGATGACCATCAACCCATTTCTGATGTATATTTTACAATATTTGTGGACCATGAGACCAAATTTATTTAATGCATTCTATCAATTAGTTCATGACCTAGGTATACTTTGGTGTTTTTGTATCCATGTCTACTTGGGCAGTTGCAACCACAACACCTGACCAACTTCAATATTTATTTATAATTTTATGAATGTCCATACCTTGTTCCAAAGATCCCATTTTGGCACATGTTGGGGCATTCTGACAAGAAATTATAGAATTTGGTTTTAAAGATCTTACAACAAATCTAATCCTTCACAACTAAATGGAAGCCTACCACCTATCTTCATTCCCATGTTATGTATATATGTCTACCATAACATTTCCAATGATAATTTATCTAATTGAAATCCCTCTTCATTCGAATTTATGTGACGCCCCGTCATGCAACCCTAGAGAGTTAGACTAACAGGTGGAGAAATAATTTTTTTTTTTAAGTGAGTAATTGCATTAACAGTAGCCAAAGATAACATTATGCTCAACATTAAAAAAAATGCACATCTAACTCCTCTAGGGAAACATAACTACATCAGATAGACATAAAAACATGACAACTCAAGGGATGAACTTCATAATTCAACAGAGAAGTATTACATTATTCATTTGTAGAGATTACTAAATTACAAAGGTTAAATTCAAGATTACAAGACCGATCACATGGGTTTACAAATAATACAATTATGAATGTATATTACAACTCTGAAAGTGGAGGACAAATCTGAATTGGAACACTTCAGCACAGATCTCGAACCATAACATCCAAGAAGACCAATGGATAGCTCTGCCACCCAACCATGTGGAACCCTAAGGTCCACCCCTTTGAGCTAGGAGATAACAATGAGGATTCCACTAAGTCAAAGGATACAACAACAAATATAACCAAACAAATACAGACTCAACACAGACCAACCAGATTAACTAGACTATACAAGATAAGGTAGTACTCTAGAGGCAACAATAAAAGTTAAAGAGGGAAGTAACTAAGCTATAGTGAGGAGAGTGTCATCGCATGGTCCTAACATGGGTTATCCAGGCTATCTCAAACTAGAAGCCGCCCCCATATATGGTTATCCTAGTGACCCCTCTCTGGCATTGGCCCCATAGGGTGACACATGTGGAGCCGACGCATCCTCTCATGGGGACAAGGAGGTCGACCTTGCCAACCAGGCCTTCTCATCCCATCCTTAGCCTATGAGAGCACACAAGGCACGGGTGAGGCATCATGATTAACTTGTTATGTGAATTACTACCTGACCCACCTAGATATATTATTAAGTCGTCACTTGATTACAACTTCCATGGGGTTATCCTGGCAGCCACTTTGGGCACCGGCCCCACCACAAAAGCCACTCCCCTGCCTACAACTAGCACCCCTAGCCAATAAACACCACTAATTTTGACATGCATGACATTGCAAGGCATTTGACCTCTTGCATACTAAAACATTACAAAATTCAATTTCCAAACTCCAAACCCAGTTCTAACAATTTTTCCCACATGCAAACATATGACCTTAAAGCCTCTAGAGCTAAAAGACTGTTAACAATGCATCATTACCAAAGGAAAACAAAAGGGTGATATCCAATCACAATTTCAAGTAGCCCAAAAAAAATATCCACACCACTATACTTGATTTACCGCTACTACAATTAATTTTGACAATTCACTATTACAATTCTATAACAAATTTCAATGATAAGGTCAATACAACGATAAAATAATCATTATCTAAATTAAAACATCAGAATATCCTAGCTTGCATACTACTAATCTTTTCCAAATTAGTATAATTTAGCTATTGCTGATAACAATTTCTAATGCTAAATACTAACAAATATGCCCCAATAGATAGATCTAATAGTATAACCGTATAATGAAAACAAAGAATTAATGTTTCTACTTTTAAATTATTAACAATGTAATCATGAAATTTAAGTAATTTATTCTATTAAAATTTTTATTATTTTCCATTATTTATATCGACCATGATAAAAAAAATGTAAAGATTGAAAGGAGAATACTACATTCCTTTAGTCATAACTGAAGTTCGATCAATATGATATAATAGAGATAAATGTAATTAAACAAACTTTCTATTATGAGTCCAAATTTCTAAAACTCTCACCTAAGGAAGATTACATGCAAAACAAGAATCACTAAAAACCATTAAATGGATTAGTCTCAGAGAAATACATTTTGCAGAACCGGCTACATGAGCTAATAACGGTGCTCAGCCTGGTAAACGAACCACTAGAGATTGAAACAAACAAGGATTTGTTCGCAACGCTAGATAGAAGAGGTTACGCTATGTGCAGAAGGTAATGATGAAGTAAATGTAGGTTACAAAGGATTTAAAGAAAAGTTTAAGGCCAAAATGAGAACGCGGCTTGGACCCAACATAGGGCTTGAACAAAGAAAGGTCAAACAACAAAATCGACAATAAATGCTGGTAATAGATTTGAATTCAATCTTAAGTTGAAAGTCTACCAGTGGTCTATAGCCAAGGGTCAGCCAAAACAAAATCAAAAGTTTGATCTAAATTGATTACCCATGAGTATCTACCTGAGTGCGAATGGTGAGTGAGTGGGGATGAGGCAAACAGAGACAACAAAAAAGATTAGGATGAGGGTAGACCTTCGTATAAAAAGGTTTATTTTAAAATACTTAGGGTTTGATCCCTGAGATCCTTCGACACATTGAATAAGTTAACTATACATTCAAAATTCATAGTATGAATTACGTCAATAGCACTCCAGAGATAAGGTAATGTCTTCAATGCAACAAGAATTTGAATAGAATTAAATTAATGATATTCGCATGAACTTTTACAAGTAAAAAAAACACAAGGAGCAGAGGCAAGAACAAAAGTATGACAGGTTAAATAAAATATATCTTTATAGATTCATCGACAACGAGCAAAGGAAATGTGGTAGTTTGAGAGTTGGAGCCTCAACTGAGGGTTGTTGAATAGGTAAAGATTTGGGTGTCAAAACATTATAGAAGGTACTATTAGATGAAACGGATAAACAAATCACCTATTGAGGATTTGACGATGCTAGAGTGCTCCCAATGAGTCACCTGAAATGAAGTTTGACCCCATGATTACAAGGGTTCTCAGAATGGTTCAAATTATTAAAAAAAACTATTGGCTTAGTAGGATACTTTAGATTAACCGTTCACTGCAATGCATATTTGCAGAGAAAGAGATGGCAATAAGACACAACTAAAAGTGATTTGATTCAACACCAAGGTCCATGAAGGCCACAAGATTCAACTTATAAAATTGCAAAGATGGTCAAATATAGAGACCGAGAGTGAATTTAGCGATAGGAAGACATGAACAAAGAACAAACCCCAGACTAACTGATTCAAGAGCACAAAGAGAGAAAATAATCCATCCCAAAATACAAATAACACTTATCCAAAAAAAATATACAGAACATACCCGATAATTTGATCCCGGAGCTTCCCAACTTCTTCCACTCCCAAAATTCTTTCGCTTCCATAACAATTTTTCCCCCAATTTCTATCTATCCCCCTTAGAATGTCTCCTCCCTCCAAAAAAACCCCCCTCGAGATACAAAAAAAGACAAATCTCATAAATTACCACTTCCAGAATCCATTTCAGAATCCCCACTATCTCTCTAGAATTTAAATGCAATAATTTTTTTTTCTTTTCTTTTGAGAGATTTTCCAGGTCAGAGATTTTCATACGACAACTCACTTAGAAATGATTATTAACTAATAATATTTTTCAAACTACCATATACTATTTTAACAATAAAATAATATTAGTGACTTATGACAATATCTTATTAAAATCATTAAAATTATTAATTTAATCTTTATCAGAAACACTTACACAATATTCCTAATTTCACATTGCTAAATAATGACTAGTATATACTATTATATATAACTTATTAATATTATTATTATTATGATAATAATTCATTTCCAATAATATCCCAATTTCAAACAAATACAATTACATACCAATGACGACCATAAACCCGAGGCCAGACCCATAAAGTGACATCAAGACTCACGACCACAAACTAAAAATGAAGACTGACCTAGGGAAATAACCCTCATGTTATCTCCATCAACGTTATCCATTGGTGCAAGGGCCCGCTCAAACCTACTAAGTCAGGTGGAGTCGAGGCCTAGTACCTACAACCTGCATAAGAACAATAGGTTGTATACGATCAACTGCATATATATCAAACACACATAGAGTCAGAGAATCATGACATAGTAGGGTGCTCGAATCGAGTAGTACTACAGCGTCCCTACTCTGAAACAAGACTATAAACATTTGTATATAAAATCAGATATCAACAAATCAAATAAAACATGATAATATTAACCCATTACTAATCATGCCAATCTCATCATAACTGAAATAATAATAATGTCAACATAATCCATCATGATCAAAATAAGTTTAAACGATAAGCCTAATAACTCAAATGTCTCAGACTGTCTAAATGCAATGAAAGAACTAACAACTGTCTCAGAACTAACAAAGAGTAATGTGAAACTAGCAACTATCACAAGACAAAAACGAGGGGCCATTACATCCTCCCCCCTAGAATCAGGCTTACTCCTAGAAGCCTGCAAATAAGTAAGGGTATAACCTTCTCATCCTGGAAGCATCCTCCCAGGTAGCAGAAGTCTCGTCATTAGGATCCCACTAGACCCTGACCTGCTCCACGTCTCTGCCCCTGAGAGCAAGTCTCCTATGTTGTAGAATGCCTATGGGCTCCAAATCCAGCTACCTATCCTCTACTTATAGAGCAGTCCAATCAAGAACATGAGCAATATCTGGATAGTAAGGTCTAAGTACAGAAACATGAAACACATCATGGATGTGTGAAAGACTAGGCAGCAAATCAAGATAATAAGCAATAGGACCGATCCTCTCCAACACCTCAAAAGGTCCAACAAAGTGTGGTAATATCTTAGAGCCCTTTTTGTAACGGATCGGACTCTTTCACGGTCACACACGCAAGAACGCCCGATCCCCAGCTGAAAAATGTTGATTGATCCTATGAGCATCTGCATACTTCTTCTATCTATCATGTGCTGCCACCAAATGCTCTCTAATCCTCTCAACCTACTGCTCCATACCTCTAAGCATATCTTGTCCTAGAAGGAATATATCCTCTGGATGATCCCAACTCAGAGGGGACCTACAAGGACAACCATACAAGGCTTGGAATGGAGACATGCTGATAGAACTGTGATATCCATTATTATAAGAAAACTCCACTAGGTACAGGTAGTCCTCCCTGTTGGCAAGAGACACTATATGTATTCATGGTTGTTGTCATTGATGGCAACAAAGGTCATCCCACATATCTGCAAGTCATGGTGTGTCTCTACCGGAAGTCAGAATGAAGATTGTTGTGGTCCGGTGAACAAGAACAGAGCATGTGGCAAGGTCCGACAGATTGGTCCGGATCTCTCAGAGGAAGTGTCTTGGTACAGTGTGGATTTGGGGAAGTCAAGAGGACTACCTTGAGTAGTATATTCCAAGGATTTAGCCTCCGGTGATGGACAAGGAAAAAGATATGAATAGTTGAGTACTGGATTCCTAAGAGACAGTGAGAATAGAGGAAGAACTGACTGACAGAGTATCAGACTATTTTCCAGATGTGCTACTGTTGATGGTAAAGGTTAGGAAGGCATCAATCATGTTTGGCCGACGTGATTAATGATATCTACAAGTATATGCTTGATCCACATTGCTTGGTGAGCAAGGATTCAGCCGACAGAACAGAGTTTGTAAGAAAATAGACTGTTCCGGATGCCGACTAGAAAGGTGATGAAATTACTTGTGCGGATATATATATAGAGGATGGATTTAGTAGTGAGATGTGTGATTGTATGATGGTGTATGCGAATAAGTGCAGAAAAGAGTAGAAGTAGTAAGAAAGATTCGGTATGTGAAAGGAAAGCAGAATAAAGAATAGAGGAAAGATGAAGTGCAGCAGATCAATATACAGAGCCTAAACCGGAACTGAACTCCAGCATATGTAGATGCTTCCAATCAGTTCAAGTATTGTATAAACATTCTTTTGTAGACAGTGTGTCTCCTTGTAGGCAGTGTGCCTCTTTGTGAGCAGTGTGCTCGGGCAGTGAGCCCTAATTGGCAAGTGTCATTTTTGTAATTCCTTATTCTTCTAACAGAGAATAATCTTTGGGTTAATCACCCCGTGGTTTTCTCCCTTAACTGGGTTTCCACGTCAAAAATACTGTGTCATGTGTTTCTCATTTCATGGTAATGTTTGTTTGTTTGATTCAATGATGCTTTGATTAATAAGAAAGTTCAAAAGAAGAAATAATTAGGATAACTGATTCACCCCCCCCTCTTAGTTATCAACAATTGGTATCAGAGCTAAGTTCCTCCTAATAGAGCCTAACAACTTGAGGAAGATCTGGGAGTTCAAATGGATGCATATGGTTTAAGGGAGCAACTCAAGACTTCCCTTGAGGATCTTGAACAGTCAAACTCTGAAGTCAATGAATTAAAGGAAAGACTCAAACAGGCTGATGAATTCATGAGAGAACTAAAGGACAAATTAAGTCTCTATATGAAAAAGAGAAAGGAGCTGCTCCAACAATTGGCAAGACAAAGTGAAGAAAGCAATACAAATGAAGAATTGACTTAGAAAACCAAGTTATGTGAAAAGTTATCAAAAGAAGGCATTATGTTAAGACATGAAATGGAATCAGGAACTATAAAGTTTACTCAAGAGATTGAAGAAAAAAGAAAAGCTGAAGACAATCTAAGACAATCTCTTAAAGAGAAATCAGAAGAATGCCACCAGATGGACAGGATTATCAGACATCTTGAATCTGATCTTGAAGATGCCAAAGATAATGAAGAAAAACTTGAGGATCAAATTGTCTCTCTCAAAAGAGATCTTCAAACAGCAAATGAATATAAAGAAAAATTCAAGATAAGTTCTGCCCAACTTAAAGTACTTCTTGGAAGTCAAAAGAGGACAGATGACCAGTATGGTTTGGGATATGAGAAAGGAGAAAGCTCCAGATCCGGTCAAAAGAATTTTGGATCAGAAAATCCAAGGAATAGGCCTAGAAGACCTCTGGTAAGACAGCCCAATGCTCAAAGATATCCATCCTTCAATGGTTACTGCCACAGCTGCAATCACTTTGGTCACAAAGCTAATCAGTGTAGGAAGAGAATGAATCAGACTAATTCATCCTTCTCCGAACAGTGCTTTAACTGCAAAAGGTATGGACACAAGTCTCATGAATGCAAAAATATGCAAATAAACAAATCATTCAATGGTAGATGCTTTGCATGCAATAGAGTAGGTCATATGGCTAATCAATGCATATCAAGAGGTTATTAGTCAAATATGCAAAGAAATGTTATTTGCCAAATCTGTAATAGGTCCAGTCATAATGCAAAAGTCTGTAGAAGCAAGAATAAGGACAAAAGAGGTCCGGTATATAATCAGAATCAAGACAAGGGTAAACAAAAGATGAATGTGGATGAAGTTAGGAATCAGATGAACAAGATTTGGGTGAAGAAAAGTTTAGAGAATGTAGAGGTTGGATCCGCACCAGACTCTGGTGCTGATATTTCTTCTGGAAATTAAAAAGTGAGCTCTGGCTCAGGGGGAGACTCAAAGAAAATCCTGTTCCCCCAGCCAATCAAGTGGTGCCGGATGTGGCACAAGATGCGGAGTAAAGCGTTTAAAGATATATGTCTTGAGATGATCCAGATAAGATTTTAGAGGTCCGCATGAAGATGTAAAGAAATTATGATCGATCAAGTAAGACCTGTTCCGGGAGATGCTCCAGAATGACAGAGGATTACAAAAGGGTCTGGAGAGATCCGGAAGTGCATTGTCTTATTCTGCGGATTGGACAGTGTTTGGGATAGTCTTGTAATGTGTCATCTTGATTTGTTCATGATTGGAAGATCTGCATGATGTTCATAGATTAGGACTAATCCAGTACTCCAAGCTATCCGGATAAGGCAAACTAGAATAATGTAGGTCGAGCATTTATTGCCATCAGATATTAGGGTTTGCGGAGCAATATAAGGGATTTCTCATAAAATCACTTGCTCATTCTGCACTCAAGAAGAAGTGAAAAGTGGAGCTCTGCAAGAAGATTCATCAAGCTCAACAAAGATCTCCTGCTGAAGTCATTACATACAGAAATCAATCCAACCACTCCGTGTAACCAAAGACGCATACGGTATTTTCCATTTTCGATATCTTGCTACAAATCTTTTGAGAAATGGCTACTCCAAATATAGTAAAAATCTTAGATAGGCCCCGACCTGAATTTAAGAAACATCCATACAAGTCATTGGAGGTAGATCCCTTAGGAGCATTCTCTAGTGTTCCTCATGGCGTTTTACACACAGAAGACGTTAGGGTTTACATACATGCAAGCATTGAGGAATTCAGGGATTTCAAATTGAGAGATCTCTATCACAAACAACTGATAGACAATGCTTTTGAGCTTAAAACAGAGTATAAGGGTATCCAGAAGAAACAGTTTGATCAATTCATTCATTTCCCCTACTTTGAAGAAGATGAATGGGTCCGGTATGTATTGAGCAGGATGCATGACAACTTCCTATGGCTGGATAGACCTTGCAAGATCACAAAAGAGGCAATTAGGGCAGTAACTGGTCTATACTCTTCCGGAGGGATACCTATCCTCAAATCTATCAAAAATAACATTGTAATTGAGGCCACCGGATCAAAATTTGATAAGAGGGCAATGACCATTGAAGATATTTCTGATCCGGATATCAAGTATGCATCCATGATAATAGGATACAAGATCTATCACTCCAGCAAGGAGAATTCTGTATCTGGAACTGCAGTATATACTGCCTATGAAATGCTAAGGAAGAATGCAGATTATGATCTCTATGAACTTCTCTTAAGCTAATTAATGGAAAATATATAGAAAATCAAGAAGGACAAAAAGAATTCTTTTAAGTATGGTACTCTTATATTATGTCTATTTTTCTACTTCATGAATGAGCTGCCCGGATCAAGTGGATGGGCATGGCAAAATGACAAACCTGTTGTAGTCTAGATAAGAGATTACTTACATGGGCTTGGGGATGCCAAAGCAAGAAATACAGCCCTATAGGGATACTTCAAAAACTTCCAGAGCACGATGCAAGCAAGAGAAAGAATTCCCCAGTCTCTTGTTGAAAAATACAAAGACTCAGTTTGCTTTATGGTGGATACTGATTAGTGCCTAATGGAGGCAGTGGAGCCAAGGACTGTCTGGATCATGCCCATGGGGTATGAGGTTGATGAACAGATTGTAGAACTGCATGTTCAACACATGCTTAGTCAGCCCAAAGATCTAAAGGCAGAAAGGTTCGGAACCTTTGAGGAGCTGAGTGTGAAGATCCATGTGGAACTCAGGGAACCTGAGATAAAGAGGAAAGTGAGAAAAGAAGTAGAGCATATTGCTCAAGGCCTAGGCATTCCAAAGGAGGCACTTGATGCCAACCAGGAAAAGAGAAGAAAGGTTGAGGAAGAAAAGAAAAAGGCAGAAAAGAAAAGCAAGAAAAGTGCTCTGGTGGAAACCTCAACCCGGACTAGATCATCAAAAGGATCTACACCTGTCAAAACCAGAAGCTCAAAACTAGAAGTCCAGGCATCTGGTAAAAGATCTAAGACAAAAGCCTCAAGAGCTTATGAAATCCAAAAGGATGAAGAGGAAACTGAGTCAGATGAGGGAGTAAAAGAAATAAAGAAGCAGAAGAAGAAAGGATTCGGTAAACCCTCCACAGGCCAAGACAAGGAAGAAATGGTAGAGGTATTTGTTGAAAAGCCCACCCTGTCTCTAGAGAGTGTAATCAAGTCAGTCACGGTGGATGGAAACCTTCAACCAATGACTGAATTCTATGATGACTACAATGAGGCTGACCAAAAGATTCTGCAGGAAGCCACAGTCAAGTATCTGAACATATACAATAAGGCTTTCATTGAGATCATATCTCTAATTCCTAAAAGCCTAGAAAAGGAATTAGAAATAAGAAAGAATAATGCTCAGGCAAAAGATCTTGAGATCCGGGAGCAGATAGCTATTCAGCTATATCCTCAAATTGATCCCAAGACAATGAACATAATATTCAAAGACTGCAAAGATGAG
The DNA here is from genome assembly GCA_027924645.1 of Cunninghamia lanceolata. Lineage (NCBI taxonomy): Eukaryota > Viridiplantae > Streptophyta > Pinopsida > Cupressales > Cupressaceae > Cunninghamia > Cunninghamia lanceolata. The sequence continues at coordinate 2,971,992 of BSBN01001035.1, forward strand.
TTCAGGAGTAAAGCAAGAATGAATCAACTCATGCTTGGTGAGACTGACAAGGTGGCCATAGAGACAGAAGAGATCCTCCGAAAGGCCTTCAAAAGGTTTAATCTTCCTGTTGTAGAGGACTTAGGTGCAGAAACAGCTGTGGACTTGGAATCATCTGCTCCGGAAGAAGTGCCCCTTGAACAGACTAACATCTCTCCTCTAGTTTCCCCTACAGTCTCTGGATCCCAAGAGAAATTACAGGAGAAAGAAGCAACAATAAAAGAAAAAGAGGTTGACAGCACCAAGGATGTAGAGAAAGAGAAGATTCCAACAGAGAAAACCACAACTGAAAGTGGTAAGAATGTGGAAGGAGAAAAGACTCCAAAGAACAAAACTGCAGAAGAAAAGAAACATCTGTCTCCGGCAAGAGACACTGCACAAACTATTCAAAAAATTTTGAGCCAAGAAACAATAGAGATTGATGAACCGGAGCTTCTAAAAGGCCCATTTGACTTTGACTCTCTCTCTCAGGTACAGACGATGAAGATAGCTTCATTTGCAAATGCTAAGGCAAATGAAAAACTCCTAAAGTCTCATATGGAAGACTGTGAGTTGATAAAGGCTGCTTCCGGAGTGCTTGAAAAGATTATGCCATCAGTCTAGATAGATCCGATAGCCTCCTCTTCCGGTAATCTCAAAACCTTAGTCAGCAATGTTGATACACATTTTGATTCTCTAGAAAAATCAGCTGAAGAAAAGGTCCGGAAGGAATTTTTGGATAAGAGATTTTCAGAAGTACTAGGATTAATCTCTAATGATAGAAGAAATATGAGTATTGGAATAAAGAGCTTAGAAAATGCTCTTAAGGATGGCGGTGACATCTACAAATTTTGTATCTCCTAGTCAAAGGCAACAGTAGAAATTGATAAGAAAATAAAAGAGGAACAGGACAAACTACAAAGTTTATCTCAAAGTTTTGATCCTCTCTCTTCCTCCATAGTGAATCAAGAATGTCAAACTATTGCAATCACAAATGCAGTAAAGAACTTTGATAAGGAAAGGAAGAATATAACTAACCGGATGGGAGAACTTAGAAGGATTATAATCCCTAAGTTAGAAACTATGCATGAAACCATCAGTGATGCTCAAACTACTGCCCAAACAAATGATCCGACAGATCTCAAAAGGGCAGAAGCTTTTGCATTTTTGTTAAGTGGTCACATTTCAATTTTGGATAGAATGAAGCAAAGCTGGGCTACAGAACTAGTCCAATTGAAGACATCCTTTGCAGACATTCTTCAGTTTATGTGAGTATGTAAATATGCGGCTATGTATAGTAAATCTTTGAAAATTTTGGTGTGCGGACCCTACCCTTTGCCATTGATGTCAAAGGGGGAGTGAGGAGCAGTGAAAAATGAGGAATCCAACTAAGGGGGAGTTACAGAAATTGTATATAAAGATAGAGCATCAGCCAAGGGCGAGCATAGTGTAAACACTTAGTCATTTTTCACTAAGTGTTGCCATCAATGCCAAAGGGGGAGATTGTTGGCAAGAGACACTATATGTATTCATGGTTGTTGTCATTGATGGCAACAAAGGTCATCCCACAAATCCGCAAGTCATGGTGTGTCTCTACCAGAAGTCAGAATGAAGATTGTTGTGGTCTGGTGAACAAGAACAGAGCATGTGGCAAGGTCTGACAGATTGGTTCGGATCTCTCAGAGGAAGTGTCTTGGTGCAGTGCAGATTTGGGGAAGTCAAGAGGACTACCTTGAGTAGTATATTCCAAGGATTTAGCCTCCGGTGATGGACAAGGAAGAAGATATGAATAGTTAAGTACCGGATTCCTGAGAGACAGTGAGAACATAGGAAGAACTGACTGACAGAGTATCAGACTATTTTCCGGATGTGCTACTGTTGATGGTAAAGGTTAGGAAGGCATGAATCATGTTTGGCTGACATGATTAATGATATCTACAAGTATATGCTTGATCCGCATTGCTTGGTGAGCAAGGATTCAGCCGACAGAACAGAGTTTGTAAGAAAATAGACTATTCTGGATGCCGACTAGAAAGGTGATGAAATTACTTGTGCGGATATATATATAGAGGATGGATTTAGTAGTGAGATGTGTGAGTGTATGATGGTGTATGCGAATAAGTGCAAAAAAGAGTAGAAGTAGTAAGAAAGATTCGGTATGTGAAAGGAAAGCAGAATAAAGAATAGAGGAAAGATGAAGTGCAGCAGATCAGTATACAGAGCCTAAACTGGAACTGAACTCCAGCATATGTAGATGCTTCCAATCAGTTCAAGTATTGTATAAACATTCTTTTGTAGACAGTGTGTCTCCTTGTAGGCAATGTGCCTCTTTGTGAGCAGTGTGCTCGGGCAGTGAGCCCTAATTGGCAAGTGCCATTTTTGTAATTCCTTATTCTTCTAACAGAGAATAATCTTTGGGTTAATCACCCCGTGGTTTTCTCCCTTAACTGGGTTTCCACGTCAAAAATACTGTGTCATGTGTTTCTCATTTCATGGTAATGTTTGTTTGTTTGATTCAATGATGCTTTGATTAATAAGAAAGTTCAAAAGAAGAAATAATTAGGATAACTGATTCACCCCCCCTCTTAGTTATCAACAATTGGTATTAGAGCTAAGTTCCTCATAATAGAGCCTAACAGCTTGAGGAAGATCTGGGAGTTCAAATGGATGCATATGGTTTAAGGGAGCAACTCAAGACTGCCCTTGAGGATCTTGAACAGTCAAACTCTGAAGTCAATGAATTAAAGGAAAGACTCAAACAGGCTGATGAATTCACGAGAGAACTAAAGGACAAATTAAGTCTCTATATGAAAAAGAGAAAGGAGCTGCTCCAACAATTGGCAAGACAAAGTGAAGAAAGCAATACAAATTAACCCTCTCGGTCTGTCCATCAGTCCTAGGATGGTAAGCTGAACTAAAGTTCAGTTGTGTCCCCAAGGCATGCTGCAGAGAAGTCCAAAGGGTAGAAGTGAACACTAGATCCCTATCGAAGATGATCCTATGAGGAATCCCATGAAGTCTGACAATGTCATCCATGAACACTCTGGCCACCGTAGAGGCATTATAAGAAGAATAGACAAGAGGGAAGTGAGCTACCTTTGTCAACCTATCCACAGTGACCATAATAGCATCATGTTGACGAGAGGATATCGGCAAACCCACAATGAAGTCTATCGAAATGATGTCCCATTTCCATTCTGGGACCAAATGAGGCTGCAAAAGACCTACAGGGTGCTGATGCTCTGCCTTCACCCTCTGACACTTAAGACATCTCAACACAAAATTAGGAATATCCTGCTTCATGCCACTCCAAAAGTATAGCTAACGTAGATCTGCATGCATCTTCTTGACACCCAAATGAACAGAATAAGGTGCCTAATGCGCCTCTGACAACACAAGAGTTTGAAGACCCTCAGAACGAGGAACATAGATATGGCCCAAATGTCACAAAAGACCATCTAGCTCAAGATAGTAACCAAAAAATCTACCCTCTAAAGGTCTACCAGACTCAATCTTGGATTTCATCTCCTAGAACCAACTGTCGGTAGGAAGAGTTGCGAGAATCTGACCTCTCAAATCAACTAAGAGAGAGACTACTGAGATCTCATGCCTCCGACAACTAAGAGCATCCGCTACCACATTCTCCTTGCCCTGAATATACTTGACCTCAAAGTCATACTTGCACAAGAACTCCATCCAACGCCTCTGCCTCACATTCAAGTTTGGTTGCATGAAAATATACTGCAAACTATGATGATCACTATGCAACTCAAACTGATGCCCTAAGATAAAATGCCTCCATCTCACTAAGGCATGCACAACTATAGCCAACTCTAGATCATGAGTGGGATAGTTCAATTTGTGCTCCTTGAGTTAACCATCCTGTATCAGAACTACTCCTAAACCCTCCAAAGAAGCATCTGTACAAACAACAAAGTCCCTAGTAGGATCAAGAACTGCTAAAATAGGTGCACTGGTCAACTGCTCCTTAAGGGTTTGAAAAGCTGTCTAACACTGCTCTGACCAAACAAACTTCTTCCCTTTCCTTTGAAGAGAAGTAATAGGATGGGCAATCCTTGAAAACCCCACAACAAAATGGTGATAGTAGCCTACCAAACCCATAAAACTGTGGACCTCATAAACATTAGTAGGTGCAGGCCAATCCATAATAGCTTGGATCTTCGAAGGATCCACTGCAATACCCTCTCTAGAGATAACATGACCCAAATACTTTACCTCTGTCTGAAAGAATTCGCACTTCGACAAATTAGCATAGAGTTGATTTTCTCTCAGACACTGCAACACCTGACGCAAATGCTCCTCATGCTCCTCCATAGTCCTCGAATAGATCAATATATCATCTAGAAATACAAGGACAAACTTGTCGAGATAAGTGTGGAAAACACCATTCATTAGGCTCATGAATACTGAAGGTGCATGCGTCAACCCGAATGGTACTACTGTGAACTCATAATGTCCATAACGGGTGCGAAATGTAGTTTTATGAATATCTTCCTCAAATATCCACAACTAGTGATATCCCAACTTAAGGTCAATTTTAGAAAACACCTTTGCTCCCTTAATTTGGTCAAACAAATCATCAATCCAAGGTAAGGGGTATCTATTTTTCACTATCACCTTATTGAGCTGTCGATAGTCGATACATAGCCACAGAGATCCATCCTTCTTTTTCACAAAGATCACAAGCGCTCCCCAAGGAGAAACACTAGGTCAAATGAACCCTTTGGCTAACAACTCTTCCAACTACAATCGAAGCTCCTTAAGCTCCTGAGTGGTAATCCTGTATGGAGCTTGTGAGATAGGCTCTGCGCCGGGAACAAGATCAATCCTGAAGTTGATGTCACGCTTAGGTGGCATCCCCAGAATCTCAGAAGGAAAAACATTAACATACTCCCTCAAAAGTGGATGATTGTCAAGAGATGCCTCTCGACTCTCCTCCATCTCCAAGTCACTAACTGACACTGCAAAACGCTGAGATCCCTGACGCATGCATCTCTTAAGCTGCATAGCGGAGATCATACGTAGGGAAATAGGTCTCTAAACTTCTACCACCTCCACCTCTATACCAGAGTCATCCACACATCTAATAGACTTATGCTCATAATCGATCACTACCTGATGGGCCTCTAACCAATCCATCCCCAAAACTATATCATATGAACCAAGGGGTAGGATGTGAAGGTCTACTGTAGTAGATAGAGGACCTATCCTCAACTCACAACCATGCACTAGAGACTCAACCATGATCTTAGCCCCGGAAGCGAGCTCAACCTACCACCTATCATCCTGCTTTGTTGCCACTAAGCCACAATGCTCCACCAAAGAAGGAGAAATGAATGAATCAGATGCACCGGAATCAAAGAGAATAGAAAAACTAATACCTTGCATAAAACCAGAAGTCTCCACCATGGTGCCCTGGTGCTCTACCTAACAGTTATCAACCACTGGAAAGGCTCTGTGCGATCTACTTACATCGCTAGTTGTTGGCTCTGAAGAAGTCAGTCGATGTCCCAACCCTGAAGCACTCCTCTGAGGACACTGTCTAGTAATATGGCCCTGTTGGCTACAAGAGAAGCACCCAGTGCCTCTACCAAAACCACCGCCACCCTAAAAAGCACTAGACTACTGGAAACTACCCCTGCTCACTGCAGACTATGTACTCTGAGCGGGTCGATCAACACAATCCTGTCTAGCATGCTGCCAATTCTGGTTCTTCTTATTTTGAAATCTGTTACCCTACTGTGTCTACGAATTCTTCAGTTTGGACTGAGAGTACTACTGCTGCTGTCCACCCTTTGAGGGTGCATGAGATCTTGATGCCTAAGTATGACCACCATGAGAACCATATCCTGCAGATGGTGCACTACCAATGTGTACACCTGCATGCGCATCGAGTGCCATAGCCAAATTCTCCTCCACTAACTGAGCTTTCTCCACTACAACCTCCATAGACTTAGGTTTGAATACACGAACCCCTCCACTAATCCAGGCATTCAAGTCCCTAATAAAATGCTGCACTAACATAGACTCGTCATCTCTGATACCTGCATACTTCTTGAGCTCATAAAATCTTTGCTAATACTGCTCAACTGACATGGCCATCTACCGTAGCTCATGGAACTCATCTGCGTGACACTATCTCCAATGATCAGATAGGAAACGAGCTCTGAATCTCTCTAAGAACAACTCCCAAGAAATAGTATTGATGTCCAAATGCAGCTTCTGCTCCTCTAACCGCCACCAAGTCGAAGCAAACCCTCAGAGACTTAAAATAACACATCTAGCTTTGGTGTTGCTGCCATAAGGATGCATGGCGAAACACCTGCCTATATCCAATAACCAAGTCTTCGCCTCTAGACCACTACCAACTCCATCAATGGTGGGAGGACGTGCCCTCAGAAGATCTCTCATATGGCTGGCTAGTGTGGTCTCCTGCTCAGCTGTCAACTCTCTCCACCTAGGGGATCTCTCTCTTTCCCAAGGTTCTAGTTGATCTACCTCCTGACCTCCTCTAGGCTGCTCAACCTCCTGTCTCGGGCCTAAATCAGTAAGGGCTTCCTCAAGTAACTGTCGTAACTGGGCTCCCTCAAGTTGGTCCTGACCTTCCATATTTTGACCCCCACCTTCATGGGCACTCTCATGAGGAGAGTTGGGAGGAGGTGTACCGCCACCACCTCTCCCATGACCCCTACCCCTACCACGACTTCAACCTCTACCTCTGGGCATCTACCTACAACACACAAGGGTAGTTCATTACACACATAAAGAGAGGAAACAACAGGGATGAAAGTTAATCTACAGAGTTTAAGCACTAGGTCACATAATGGGCTCAATTATAACCAGAGTACCTAGTGTTTAAACTTGGCTCTGATACCAAATGTGACGCCCCATCATGCAACCCTAGAGAGTTAGACTAACAGGTGGGGAAATTATTTTTTTTTGAAGTGAGTAATTGCATTAATAGTAGCCAAAGATAACATTATGCTCAACATTAAAAAAAATGCACATCTAACTCCTCTAGGGAAACATAACTGCATCAGATAGACATAACAACATAACAACACAAGGGATGAACTTCATACTTCAACAGAGAAGTCTTACATTATTCATTTATAGAGATTACTAAATTACAAAGGTTCGATTCAAGATTACAAGACCGATCACATTGGTTTACAAATAATACAATTATGAATGTATATTACAACTTTGAAAGTGGAGGACAAATATGAACTGGAACACTTCGGCACAGATCTCGAACCATAACATCCAAGAAGACCAATGGATAGCTCTGCCACCCAACCATGTGGAACCCTGAGGTCCACCCCTTCGAGCTAGGAGATAACAATGAGGATTCCACTAAGTCAAAGGATACAACAACAAATATAACCAAACAAATACAGACTCAACACATACCAACCAGATTAACTAGACTATACAAGATAAGGTAGTACTCTAGAGGCAACAATAAAAGTTAAAGAGGGAAGTAACTAAGCTGTAGTGAGGAGAGTGTCATCGCATGGTCCTAACATGGGTTATCCAGGCTATCTCAAACTAGAAGCCGCCCCCATCTATGGTTATCCTAGTGACCCCTCTCTGGCATTGGCCCCATAGGGTGACACATGTGGAGCCGACGCATCCTCTCATGGGGACAAGGAGGTCGACCTTGCCAACCAGGCCTTCTCATCCCATCCTTAGCCTATGAGAGCACACAAGGCACGGGTGAGGCATCATGCTTAACTTGTTATGTGAATTACTACCTGACCCACCTAGATATATTATTAAGTTGTCACTTGATTACAACTTCCATGGGGTTATCCTGGCAGCCACTTTGGGCACCGGCCCCACCACAAAAGCCACTCCCCTGCCTACAACTAGCACCCCTAGCCAATAAACACCACTAATTTTGGCATGCATGACATTGCAAGGCATTTGACCTCTTGCATACTAAAACATTACAAAATTCAATTTCCAAACTCCAAACCCAGTTCTAACAATTTTTCCCACATGCAAACATATGACCTTAAAGCCTCTGGAGCTAAAAGATTGTTAACAATGCATCATTACCAGAGGAAAACAAAAGGGTGATATCCAATCATGATTTCAAGTAACCCAAAAAAAATATCCACACCACTATACTTGATTTACCGCTACTACAATTAATTTTGACAATTCACTATTACAATTCTATAACATATTTCAATGATAAGGTCAATACAACGATAAAATAATCATTATCTAAATTAAAACATCAGAATATCCTAGCTTGCATACTACTAATCTTTTCCAAATTAGTATAATTTAGCTATTGCTGATAACAATTTCTAATGCTAAATACTAACAAATATGCCCCAATAGATAGATCTAATAGTATAACCGTATAATGAAAACAAAGAATTAATGTTTCTACTTTTAAATTATTAACAACGTAATCATGAAATTTAAGTAATTTATTCTATTAAAATTTTTATTATTTTCCATTATTTAAATCGACCATGATAAAAAAAAATGTAAAGATTGAAAGGAGTATACTACATTCCTTTAGTCATAACTGAAGTTCGATCAATATGATCTAATAGAGCTAAATGTAATTAAAGAAACTTTCTATTATGAGTCCAAATTTCTAAAACTCTCACCTAAGGAAGATTACATGCAAAACAAGAATCACTAAAAACCATTAAATGGATTAGTCTTAGAGAAATACATTTTGCAGAACCGGCTACATGAGCTAACAACAGTACTCAGCTTGGTAAATGAACCACTAGAGATTGAAACAAACAAGGATTTGTTAGCAATGCTAGATAGAAGAGGTTATGCTGTGTGCAGAAGGTAATGATGAAGTAAATGTAGGTTACATAGGATTTAAAGAAAAATTTAAGGCCAAAATGAGAACGTGGCTTGGACCCAACACAAGGCTTGAAAAAAGAAAGGTTAAACAACAAAATCAGCAATAAATGCTAGTAACAGATTTGAATTCAATCTTAAGTTGAAAGTCTACCGGTGGTCTATAGCCAAGGGTTGGCTAAAATAAAATCAAAAGTTTGATCTAAATTGATTACCCATGAGTAACTATCTGAGTGTGAATGGTGAGAGAGTGGGGATGAGGCAAACAGAGACAACAAAAAAGATTAGGATGAGGGTAGACCTTCGTATAAAAAGGTTTATTTTAAAATACTCAGGGTCTGATCCCTGAGATCCTTCAACACCTTGAAGAAGTTAACTATACATTCAAAATTCATAGTATGAATTACGTCAATAGTGCTCCAGAGATAAGGTAATGTCTTCAATGCAACAGGAATTTGAATAGAATTAAATTAATGATATTCGCATGAATTTTTACAAGTAAAAAAAAAATAAGGAGCAAAGGTGACAACAAAAGTATGAAAGGTTAAATAAAATATAGCTTTATAGATTCATCGACAGTGAGCAAAGGAAATGTGGCGGTTTGAGAGTTGGAGCCTCAACTGAGGGTTGTTGAATAGGTAAGGATTTGGGTGTCAAAACCTTTTAGAAAGTACTATTAGCTTAAACGGATAAACAAATCACCTATTGAGGATTTGACGATGCCAGAGTGCTCCTAATGAGCCACCTCAAATGAAGTTTGCCCCCATGATTACAAGGGTTCTCAGAATGTTTTCAATGATTAAAAAAACTATTGGCTTAGCAGGATACTTCAGATCAACCGTTCACTGCTATGCATATTTGCAAAGAAAGAGATGGCAATAAGACACAACTAAAAGTGATTTGATTCAACGCCAGGATCCATGAAGGCCACAAGATTCAACTTATAAAATTTCAAAGATGGTCAAATATAGAGATCGAGAGTGAAGTTAGTGACAGGAAGACATGAACAAACAACAAACCCCGGTCTAACTGATTCAAGAGCATAAAGAGAGAAAATAATCCATCCCAAAATACAAATTACACTTATCCAAATAAAAAATATAGAACATACCTGATAATTTCATCCCAGAGCTTCCCAACTTCTTCCACTTCCAAAATTCTTTCTCTTCTGTAACAATTTTTCCCCCAATTTCTGTCTATCCCCCTTAGAATGTCTCCTCCCTCCAAAAAAAAACCCCCCGAGATACAAAAATAGACAAATCTCATAAATTCCCACTTCCAGAATCTATTTTAGAATCCACACTATCTCTCTAAAATTAAATGCAATAATTTTTTTTTTCTTTTCTTTTAAGAGATTTTCTAGGTTAGAGATTTTCATACGGCAACTCACTTAGAAATGATTATTAACTAATAATATTTTTCAAACTACCATATACTATTTTAACAATAAAGTAATATTAGTGACTTATGACAATATCTTATTAAAATCATTAAAATTATTAATTTAATCTTTATCAGAAACACTTACACAATATTCCTAATTTCACATTGCTAAATAACGACTAGTAAATACTATTATATCTAACTTATTAAAATTATTATTATTATGATAATAATTCATTTCCAATAATATCCCAATTTCAAACAAATACAATTACATACCAATGACGACCATAAACCTGAGGCCAGACCCATAAAGTGACATCAAGACTCACGACCACAAACTAAAAATGAAGACTGACCTAGGGAAATAACCCTCATGTTATCTCCATTGATGCAGAGCACACAGCGGAAACCAAACACTCATCAACTTTTAGATCCTTTTGAATTCACTATCGGCAAGACAATATACCATCCGCAACCTCAATAACCATTCTTCCGATACGTCAATATGCCAAACTGTGGTATATGTATGACATGACTTGTTATGGTTGGTTACTACACCCTGATTCATCGTTATGATTGGTCACATTTTGTATCCAATGGAATGTATATTCTCACATACATTCTCAATATACATTTGCGATATGCATTCACAATATGCGTTCTATCAGTCTAACACCTTGATCGGTGTAACTTTCAAAGGCTTCTCTGAAGGTTATGTCTCGTCGATGATGCCTTCACAAAACTACAAGTCTTCAAATCTCCCAACTTCCAACCCAGACCCTAGCACATGGAGATGCTAGGTTGGTCTACTGCATAGCACAGTCGATTCAATCCTCTCCACCGTCAAACAGAACACAAATGACAAAAACATAAACAAGAAATAAAAACATATATGTACACCGAGAAGCCATTCCACTAATTTCGACAGAAATCTTATCAGTGGAATGCTTCATATGGCCATATTGCAACAACAAAAAGCATAGAACGGAAAGGAAATCTACAGCTAACAAACTTGCAATTACAGAGAATAGGAATCGAAATGATGGAACAGAATATCTTTATTTCTCTTTGAAACAATGTTCAATCACACTCAACCTCCTCTCTACGATCTGATTACATTCGATCACAATATCATATGACTGATTACAACCTCAAACCCTAATACCTGATCTTGTTCATTTCCCTGGTTTTTATAGATTCATCCAGAGGAACAACAACCCTAGTCCAAGCGGCTGGGAAAACAATTCTAAGTGGCTGGGAGAAAAAAACCAACTGTCTCCAAGCGGTTGGGAGAACTAACTGATTCCAACCATCTAAAACTAACAACTTTTGACAAAAGTGACCTAAGTCACTAGGGACTTACAAACAAAAATTACTTGCATTGGTCAAATAGACCTTATTACATCATAACATAATTTTAGAACAAAACATGAACGTAAATGCCTCATGGAGGCCACCTTGTGTTAGGTGCTCCTACACCATACTCCCGGGGCTTAAAAGAACTCAAGTCCCTTGAGGAACCAAGTCTGAAATAGTAACTCCATGCTTGATGATGTCTTCCTCATTCATCCAAGTAGCATCCTCATCAGGCAAACCATGCCATTTGACCAAATACTACTTGTAGGTTTTATGTCTAGTCTTCTTCTGAACTTTGGTGTCCAAAATACATTCTAGCTGTACTGGCTAACTCAGTGGAAAGTTAGAAATCCATTCTGCATCCCCTGCTCCTATCACATCTGAAACTATAACATTGTCTCCCCTGAATGGAAACAGTTCTAACACATTGAAAATGGGTGATATTGCTAAACCTGGAGGAAGTTCAATTTCGTATGCATTAGGCCCAAATTTGTGTACAATCTTGCATGGACCTATCTTCTTCATAAGAAGCTTCATGGGCTACCCCTTTGGAAGTCTTTCCTTCTTCAGATATGCCATTACCAGATCCCCGACTTTGTATTGGACATCCCTTTTCTTCTGATCATCTCTCTCTTTGTATTTCCCTGTGATCTTCTGGATAGTTTCCCTTACAGCATCATGGATATCCTTCATGCTAACTGCAAAATATTCTCCTTGTGTACTCCTTTTCTCTATATTCTGGAGATCCCTAAGCTCCAAAATTGCCCTGGGATGAATCCCATATACAACTTCAAAAGGGCTCTTTCCTATGCTCCTATTAACAAAATCGTTATATGCAAACTCTACTTGTGGGATGTTCATATCCCATCCTTCTCCATGCTGTTTAGTCAAACACCTCAAAAGATTACCCAGTGATCTATTCATGACCTCAGTTTGTCCATCCATCTGAGGGTGATAGGCTGACGTGAAATATAATTAAGTGCCCAATTTCTTCCACAATGTATGCCAAAAATGTCCCACAAACTTGGGATCTCTGTCAGTGACAATATTCAATGGCAAACCATGAATTCAAACAATCTCCTTAAAAAACAGACCGGCAATGTGTGAAGCATCATTGGTACATTTGCATGGTACAAAATGAGCCATTTTACTGAATCTATCAACTACAACAAAAACACTGTCGAAACCTCTTTGAGTCTGGGGAAGACCTAAAACAAAATCCATACTTATACACTTCCATGGCCTTTGAGGAATTGGAAGTGGTTGATAGAGACCTGCATTAGATGAAGTCCCTTTGGCTCTCTAGCAAATGTGACAACTGCCTACAAATTTTTTGACATCTATTTGCATCTTAGGCCAGAAGTAAAACCTTCTCACTTGCTCCAATGTCTTGTCCAGTCCAAAATGACCTCCAAGACTACCACAATGTTTCTCTTTTATGATGTTCTCCCTCATGGAACACCTAGGTACACACAGTTGGCTACCTTTGAATAGTAGCCCTTGTTGTAACAAATGTTCAGAAAAATTAGAATGATAGGAATCTAAAAATTGTGAACAAACTGCATATATCTCCTTGAAGTCCTCATCATCTTGGTACATATTCTTGAGAGAATCCACTCCCACACTTTGCAACTAGATTTCTTGTATAGTGCACACTCTTCTGCTCAGAGCATTTGCCACCTTGTTGGCTTGTCCCTTCTTATGTTTAATGGAAAAAGTATACACCTAGAGTTGTTCGACCCACTTCATATGCCTGTGATTTAGCTTCTCCTGTGAATTCAGAAAACTTAAAGCATGGTTGTCAGTATAAACAATGAATTCTTTAGGCAAGAGATAATGTCTCCATTTTTTCAATGGTTGAACCATTGCATACAATTCTAGATCATATGTGGAATACTTTCGTTTAGCATCATTCATCTTTTCACTAAAGAAAGCAAGAGGTCGGCCTTCCTAACTCAAGACAACACCAATGGCAAGGTTACTAGCATCACATTCCACAGTAAACAACTTATTAAAATTAGGGAAAACCAAATGGGTTTCTCTACTATTTTCTATTTGAGAATCTCAAAAGACTCATCAGCTGCTCTATTCCAAACAAATTTATGTTTCTGTCCTCCTTTTATGGTATCTAGAATGGGTGCACAAATATGACTAAATCCTCTTATGAATTTCCTATAAAAAGTTACCAACCCATGAAAACTTCTTACATCACTTACTATTTTAGGTGCTGGCCAAGACAGAATAGCATCTACCTTTTCCGGATCTATTTTCAAATTGCCCTAGGATATCACAAATCCAAGGTATGTGAGTTCTGCCTTCATGAAGACAATCTTGTCCATGTTGATCATCAGTTTCTCCTCATGTAGCTTCTTCAACACCTGTTGCAAATGTTCTTCTTTTGTCCTGCTGAAAACTAGAATATCGTCAAGATAGACAACAACAAATTTGCCAATAAAATCTTTCAATACCTCATTCATTAGACGCATGAAAGTGCTTGGAGCATTGGACAGTCCAAATGGCATCACCAGTCACTCATAAAGACCTTCATTAGTCTTAAAGGCTGTCTTCCATTCATCCCCTTGTCTAATCCTGATCTAATGGTATCCACTCTTGAGATCAATTTTAGAAAAATACTGAGCTCCACCCAAACAATCCATGAGGTCCTCTATCTTGGGCATAGGAAACCTATATCTGATGGTGATCTTATTGATGGCCCTCAAATCAGTGCACAACCTCCATTTGCCATCCTTCTTGGGAGCTAAAACTGTGGGTACAGGACATGGACTAAGACTTTTCCTCACCAGGCCTTTATCCAACAGTTCTTGTACTTGTTTAGCAATCTCCTCATTTTGATTAGGTGTCATTTTATAAGCTAGTTTATTTGGCAATGTGGATCCTGGGATGAAGTCAATCTGATGACTTATGTCTCTCACAGGGGGTAGTGCGTTAGGCATATCCTCCACCATGATACCCTTATATTTGTCTAACAATTCCTACACTTCCTTAGGGATTTTTTCCTTGCTATTTTCAAACAAATTAGAATTATCTTTAGGTTTCAAAATTAGAGCATACCCGTGGGTTCCCTCTTCTTTTAGAGTATGGAGAAACTCTTTCCCACTCATTGACATGATACTTGAGCCTACATTCTTGTCTACACCCTCTTCTGGTAAAGGATCCATCTTATACTGTCTACCATTCTTAATGATCACAAAGGAATTGGATTTACCATCATGCTGGGCTTGTACATCATATTGCCAAGGTCTTCCTAATAGTAAATGGCATGCATCCATGGGAATTATATCACACAAAAGTTTATCCCCATATTCCCCTATCTGAAATTCTACCCAAGCTTGTTCATCAACCAAGACTTGTTGCCCTTTGTTCAGCCATGACACTTTATATGGACTCACATGTGGCAATCTTTTCAAATTCAATTTCTCTACCATTTCTACTGAGACTAAATTTTTAGTGGAGCCAAAATCAACAATTACCTTACACCTTTTGCCAGAAACTTTACACAAAGTTTTGAATAGTGTCTTCCTCTGGGGTGGTTCCTTATTTTGTGGCACTTTCAGCATCGTCCTTCTCATCATGAGATTCTCTCCATCTTGTGCTGGAGTTGTGCTTACCATAGGTGAGTTCACACTCTAACAATCTTCTTCTTAAATCAGTTGGCTCCTTCTCTCTCCTCCATGAGAGCTTGAGGCTTTCTCCAGACAATTGCTTGCTGTGTGCTCGATTTGGTTACAATTATAACATCTTCCCGTGAAGACATTAGGACCTCTGCCTGGTCCACCAAATCTGCCTCTCCCATTGGGTCTCCTTCCTCTGAAACCCTCTCTGGAACCAGATTCTCCACTGTGTTCTTGCTGATTGGACTCCCCTTGAGTCTTCTGGAATTGATTTCTACCACCAAAGCTATTTCTGCCCCTGAAATTTCTTCCACCTCTACCTCTGTTTTGTTGTTCTCCTTTTCTTTTCTGCTTCTCTTCTACTCTTAGTGCCACTTGGAAACACTTGTCCATAGTTTCTGGTGTCAAGATGGTAATCTCATCTTGTATACTATGCTTCAGGCCATTAATATACTTGACAACTCTTCCTTTCTCATACTCAGCATGTCCACACCTTAGAGACAATTTTTGAAATTCCTCTGTATAGGTGGATACATCCATATCCTTCTACCTGAGGTTTTACATTTTCCTATATATCTGCACCTCATAATCCACTGGTAGGAACTGAGCCTTGATCTTCTCTACCATCTGACTCCAAGATGAGATCATGCTCTTTCCACTCTTCACCCTTTCTCCCTAGGTGTAGTTCCACCACGTAAGTGTAGTGCCCTTCAATTTCATCTTTGCAAACTTGACTCTTCTATACTCTGGTACCTCCTTGTACTTGAAGTAATTGTTCAAAGCCTCGACCCATTCGATGACTTCCTCTGCATCCATCTTTCTGCTGAACATCAGAATCTCCATTCTTGCCTCAGATGACTCCTTACCAAGTGATTTTATGGCCTCCAGAAATTGTTTCTAGTCTACAGATATACCTGTTTGTTCTGGGGTTGTTTCCTCTTCCCTATCTTCTTCTTCACCAAACTCCTCGTCTGATTTCCTGCCTTTTCCCAATGTCTTCAACTCAGCCTGCAGTGCTTCCTTAACTCCAGTCTTGATCATCTCCTCCATCTCCTTGAATTTATTGACCACTTCAGTGGTCATTCCCTTTGGAGGCATATCGCTAGCCCCTTCTTCGCTTTCTCTATCTGACATAAACATTCACAGACAACACCAACACTTCTGTAGACCTTTCACTAGCTCTAATACCAAAATGATGTAGAGTACATAGCAGAAACCAAACACTTATCAACTTTTAGATCCTTTTGAATTCACTATTGGCAAGACCATATACCATTGGCAACCTCAATAACCATTCTTCTGATACGCCGATATGCCAAACTGTGGTATATGTATAACATGACTTGTTATGGCCAGTTACTACACACTAATTCACCGTTACGACCGGTCACTTTTTGTATCCAACAGAATGTATATTCTCACATACATTCTCAATATATATTTGCGATATGCATTTGTAATATGTGTTCTATCAGTCTAACACCTTGATCGATGTAACTTTCAAAGGCTTCTCTGAAGGTTATGTCTCACCGATGATGCCTTCACAAAACTACAAGTCCTCAAATCACCCAACTTCCAACCCAGACCCTAGCACATGGAGATGCTAGGTTGGTCTACTATGCAACACAGTTGATCCGATCCTCTCCACCATCAAACAGAACATAAATGACAAAAAAAGAAACAAGAAATAAAAACATATATGTACACAAAGAAGCCATTCCATTGATTTCGACCAAAATCTTATCAGTGGAATGCTTCATATGGCCATATCGCAACAACAAAAAGCAAAGAACGAAAAGGAAATCTGCAACTAACAAACTTGCAATTACAGAGAATAGGAATCGAAATGATGGAATAGAATATCTTTATTTCTCTTTGAAACAATGTTCAATCACACTTAACCTCCTCTCTGCGATCTAATTACAACCTCAAACCCTAATACCTGATCTTGTTCATTTCCCTGGTTTTTATAGATTCATCCAGAGGAACAACAACCCTAGTCCAAGCGGCAGGGAGAATAATTCCAAGCAGCTGGGAGAAAAAAACCAACTGTCTCCAAGTGGCTGGGAGAAAAAAAACTGTCTCCAAGCAGCTGGGAGAACTAACTGATTCCAACCATCTAAAACTAACAACTTTTGACAAAAGTGACCTAAGTTACTAGGGATTTACAAACAAAAATTACTTGCATTGGTCAAATAGACCTTATTACATCATAACATAATTTTAGAACAAAACATGAATGTAAATGCCTCATGGAGGCCACCTTGTGTTAGGTGCTCCTACACCATCCATCAACGTTATCCATTGGTGCAAGGGCCCACTCAGACCTGCTAAGTTAGGTGGAGTCGAGGCCCAGTACCTACAACCTGCATAAGAACAATAGGTTGTATATGATCAACAACATATATATCAAACACACACAGAGTCAGAGAATCATGGCATAGTAGGGTGCTTGAATCAAGTAGTACTACACCGTCCCTGCTCTGAAACAAGACTATAAACATTTGTATATAAAATTAGATATCAACAAATAGAATAAAACATGATAATATTAACCCATTACTAATCATGCCAATCTCATCATAACTAGAATAATAATAATGTCATCATAAACTCATAACACATGCCAAAACTATATCAGTCAAACATAATCCATCATGATCAAAATAAGTATAAACCATAAGCCCAATAACTCAAATGTCTCAGACTATCTAAATGCAATGAAAGAACTAACAACTGTCTTAGAACTAACAAAGAGTAATGTGAAACTAGCAACTATCACAAGCCAAAAACGAGGGGGCATTACAATTTACACCTACTAATTACATTTTTTTTAAAAACTTTCTAACATTTTTAATAGAGCCTGCAATCATGTCATTCCATGAGATGGCATTTCATTGAGGCATTTAACAAACTATGATTGAGTTCATGCTTTCATGACTTGCCTTCAAGTTTTCTAGCATATTTCCATATATAATATCTAACAAAAAGTCCTCCTCCAATACATTATGATGGGTAGATTCTATGAAACCATGTTTCTCAAAGACATTCTTGTCAAAAAGTAGTGTGTAACTTTGTTTTCATTCCTAGTCTTTATACATATCAAACAACTGTAATTTGTAACTACATTGAATTCCCCTTCATTTCACATTAATGTACAATTCCAATGCTCCCTTTGGCATGGGCAGGGCAAAAATTGGTGAAGATTGTATTTGCTCAAAAGTTTCCAATGCCTGCTTAATCATGGTGGCTAGGAGTATGCTTCCATAAATTGTGGTTCCATACTTTCTGTGATTCCCCATCATGCAACCCTAGAGTGTTAGACTAACAAGGGACAATATTACAATTTTTTTTTGAAGAAAGGATATGCATTATACATTAAAGATAATAACAATAATAACATTAAATGAAATGAATAGCTAACACTTCTAGGGAACATAACTGCATCACATACAATTAAAACCACATGAGTGATATGCATCACAATACAACATAAGAATAATACATTATACATTTGTAAAGATGAATAATTACAAGTTTCAATACCAGATTACAAGATCGATTACATTGGTTACAAATAATACAATTATGAATGTATACAACAACTTGAAGGTGTAGAGCAAAACTAGAACTAGAGCACTGCTGCTCTGATCTCGAACCAAGCATCCAAGAAGACCAATGGATAGCTCTGCCTCTCAACCATGTGGAACCCTGAGGTCCACCCCTCTGAGCTAGGAGATAACAATGAGGTTCCACTAGGTCAAGGGTATGACCACAAGATACAGACTCCATGCAGACAAAGCAAAATAACAAGACTGCATAGACATATCCATACTTGACATAACAAGACAAATCATTAAGGCAAGCCAAATCATCAAGATAAAATCAACCATCAAAACAAGTCTACACTCCAGAGGTAACAACAAAAGATAAAGAGGGAATAACTAGACTGCAGTAAGGAGAGTGTCATCGCATGGTCCTAGCATGGGTTACCCAAGCTATCTCTCACTAGAAGTCGGCAGCCATCTATGGTTACCCTGGCAGCCTCTCTCTAGGCACCGGCCCCATAGGGTGACACATGCGGAGCCGACATGTCCTCTCGTGAAGACAAGGAGGTTGGCCTTGCCAACCAGGCCTTCTCATCCCATCCTTAGCCTGCGAGAGCACTCAAGGCATGGGTGAGGTATCTTACTTATCTTGTTATGTGATTTACTACCCCAACCCTCCTAAATAAGTTATTAAGTTATCTCTTGCTTACAACTTCCATGGGGTTACCTAGGCGGCCTCTTTGGGCACCGGCCCCACCATGAAAGCCACTCTCCTAGCAATCTCTGACCAATCATCCAAAACCAAAAACATGCAAGGACAAGGGTTACAATAGATTCTAATCTGTTACATATGTCATTCACTTGGCCACAACAATATAAGTCCCTTTATTCCCTTCAAAACTTGAAACAATACATCGTTGGAACAAATTGATTACAAATAATAAGTTGAAACCCAAATAAACTATCTCCAAGAGTTAGGTAAACTAATGCTTCTATAGATACATTCATCTCTTGAAATGGAGGTTTTAACAGCTTGACATCTACTAAACTTGTCATTCTCCTGAAACACAACATGACTTTGGACCAAGGATAACATCATAAACCAAAAACCCTCATTACAATGACAATGGCATTGCCAAAACGACATATGGTATTCCTAAAATTACCCCGTAGACCACTAATGAACAATTTATATAACAAGGAGGCATTAGAAAATTTTATACAATCCTATCAATAATACACTATTCAAGAAAAAACACTAATAATTGAGTTTAATAACTAATCCATAATACATTTAAACACTAAATTACTCCACTTCTATTTCCTTAAAGAACCTCTCACATAGGAAACAAAATCTTAAATTACTCACTTAGTATTCTTTTATTTCTATTAAACCCCAAATTTTTAAAAAAATGACCAAACAAAATTTTACTCAACGATGACCAACTAAACAAATGACTAAGGTAGAGTGATATAACTATAACTTAATCCTAACACACATTCATTTCAAGCCTATAATGCGAAAGGTCATGGCTATTGCCCACTCACTAAAATAATGCACTAATTTCTATCCACTTCAAACTCACAATTGTAATATCAACAAGATCAAATACTACTAATACTACTACTTCTACATGCCATTAAACTTCCAACTCAAACTCTCAGCCTACAAGGCTATTATAATAAGGCTATAGCAATAGTAATGTTTAGTCGCCATGAGAACTAGAATGAGTTATTTTTTTTTTTCTTAAGAACTATTATCATCTAATAGTTTTTTGTTTATCAACCAGTATAACTATAGTTAACGAAAACTATGTATACAAGCCTAACCATGACTCAT
Organism: Cunninghamia lanceolata; assembly: GCA_027924645.1. Classification (NCBI taxonomy): domain Eukaryota; kingdom Viridiplantae; phylum Streptophyta; class Pinopsida; order Cupressales; family Cupressaceae; genus Cunninghamia; species Cunninghamia lanceolata. Next base: position 2,992,634 of record BSBN01001035.1, read on the forward strand.
CAACCTTCTACAATTTCTAATTATTCAAATAGAATTACACAGGAGATTCCTAGCTACAGCCAGTTCCAAAATGGAATGAAATCATTGACAGGAAGAAAAAAAATTATTTTCTAGGAGAAGGAAACTAATAAATTTAATTGTAATAAAAAACTTCTCAATTAGAGAATCGGCCCATACCAGTGTGTTAGAGTGTGGACTGAGCTTTAAGAATAAAGAAATCGGTGGGGGTGTCGTACGACGATGGTTATAGAAATTCATTAGATCGAATAACTTTTCTCTTGCACAGCAAACATTTAAAAAAACAAATCCCTTTCTTAGGCCAAAAAAAAAGGAAAATTGTTGTTGAAAGAGGCCGTGGAATGGCGGCATAAGCAGCAGTGAGAGACTGTTAGGGAGAAAAAGGAGAATGTATGAGAATGTCATTCAATTTTTTTTTGATTGGTTATACATAACTATTCTTTTTTAAAATGAAATGGCTCAGATGTTAATGAACAATGATGCAGATGTAGGATCGATGCAAGAATAGGTGAGCTTAAAGGAGCCTGACATCTCAAGGGACATTGACAGCTACAGTCAGAGCTGGGTGGGTAAGAGAGCATAAAGAGGAAGTATACACATGTATGGATAACAGTGGTAGAATGGTTTTAAAGGGATGTGGACATTCGGGATGTGGCACAAAATGTGTTCACAACAAAGAACTTCAGAGACATTCCATCGCATACATATGGTCTGAAGCCTCAAAAAAGCAGTCTTGTGTTTGCTAGGAATCACAGAGTGATTCTCTTTAATTCTAAGAAGGATTTTGTAATAAACGAGTCTAGACGAGGATGACTTGAAAATATACCACAAGGAAGATAATTTCATTGAATGAAACCAAGGTGCGACTCCAATGGTGTGAATATGGTCAGCTAGCAAAAGTCATGCGGATACACACAGAATACAGAAATGATCTTGCAACAAGGATAGCTAATTTTCAAGACAAGCAATATCACAAGATTACAAAATCTCACACTCTGAGAGATAAAATAACATACCTGGAAACAGTCTTCAACCTTCAGTTTCCTCTCCGTTTGATTTCTCTTCCTTCCCTCAATTCTTCAGCTTCCTTCTCCAAATTTCTCTTCTTCCTGCTCAATTCTCTTTTCTCCAAAAAAGAAGATCCCCCTTTCAAAACTCCCCCAGAACAAAAATAGCCCCAGCCATAAATGTCCATCAACCCCCAAATCAGTTCCCGTGAATCCTCTACACCAGAATTTTAAATTTTTTTACTATTCACAGAGATTCCCCACTTTGGAATGATAAATGACAACTAACTGCCTTTACATTAATCCCTAGAAAGATTCAATACATAACTATAATTATTAATGAGTTAAAATAACACTTTGACCCACATATAAAATTTACAAACATTAGAATAGTTACTTGATTATGCGCTACAATTTATTTAAATAGCTTCCTCCAAGAATATTCCAATTTTACGACACAACAAAATACTATAATGTTTGACAATAAAATGTTATAATATCATAGATCATTTACGCACACAAGAATACACATAGGCTGACCTAACAAGGACCTGACAATAAACATACAAACCACATGACGACCATCAATAGAAGGTTGAACTGACCTAGGGGATGAACCACATGTTATCTCCATCAACATTATCCATTGGCATAGGGCCCGCTCAGACCTGCTAAGTCAGGTGGAGTCAAGGCCCGGTACCTGCAACCTGCATAAGAACGATGGGTTGTATATGATCAATTGCATATATATCAAACACACACCGAGTTAGAGAATCATGGCGTAGTAGGGTGCTTGAACCGAGTAGTACTACACTATCCCTACTCTAAAACAAGACTATAACATTTTTATTTAAAAATCAGGTGTCAAAAAATCACATAACACATGTTAATACTAACCCATTACTAATCATGCCAATCCCATCATAACTGAAATAACAATGTCATCATAAACTCATAACACATGTCAAAACTATATCAGTCGAACATAGTCTATCACGATCAAAATAAGCATAAACCATAGGCCTAATAACTCAAATGTCTTAGAACTATCTGAATGCAATGGAAGACCCAACAATTGTCTCAGATCAAACAAAGAGTAATGTGAAACTAACAACTATCACAAGCCAAAAATGAGGGGACATTACACTTTTACTTGCCATTTTAGGGCACACGGGAGAATTTATCCTTTTATGATGAGTCAAAGGTTTAGGAATTCCTTGAACCAATGAACTCACCAAAAAGTTGAAAACATATGGAAAATACCAACAAAGTGTAGCGTCAAGGGTTCACTAGGTTCATTGAACCAGAAAAATGCTGCCAAGTTCAAAATGTCATAGGTTTAGTGACTTTTTGAACCAATGTTGGGGCTTGGGTGAAAACTTGAACTTCACAACTAGTGTTCAAAATGTCATGGGTTTGATGAATTTTTGAACCTTGTCTTGGGGGTTCAAGCCAATTTTGAACCAATATCTAGTGTTCAAGCCAATTTTGAACCATTGAACTACCAATGAGTTCAAAACCTTCCGAAAATATCAACAAATTGATCTACAAATTTTGTGAAATTTCTCAAATGAATCCATAAAAAGAGTTAATTCATATATTTTGATTGGAAAGGTATTTTCTCTTGACAATGGGCCACACTGTGTATTATAACTGAATAAAATTCCTTGTTAATTCATTTTACTCCAACCTTTTTGAAACTCCCATTTTAATTGTTTTGGTAATCCACTTGATGAAAAAATTGTTAATTTAATATCTCTAAAATATGAAAGAAATCTATCATACAAATTTATCACATTGTGTTCAATAGAGTCTAGAATATCATTGCGAAATGATTTTGTTCTATCTCTTACGATTTTTTTGATTTAATTATTTCAGTCAATCTCAATCAAACTGTGCAACTGCTTCTAAGATTTTGACTGAAAAGGTGGACAATTCTCCTTTGAATTGACACACAATTTCTTCTAAGTTTGATGCAATAAACTCATATGAAACAAATCAAGTGCAACATTTTTTGTGATGGGCAACTATGACAACTTGGTGCAGAAAACATGCAATGCCAAACCCTGTGACTATGAATGCATATTGATGACTTCAATTTGGTGAGCATCTTGACACTTGAGGATGATTGGAGCATTTGTGACTAAGACCAACTCAATAAAGGTACTCAACATGTGATGACATTTGTTGATTTGATGTGAAAAGTTTTAAAATTGGCAAGGTTAAAAATGAGGTCAACATACCTACAATTTTCTTTTGTCAGTCATAAATTTTCTTCACTTCTTTGGTTGTAACTTGTACTCTTTATTTCAACTGATATCTCATGAATTTCTCTTTACGGCGCATAGTTAGAAAATTTCTTATAAGTGAGTTCTCATTTGTTCTGCATTAGTTTTATAGATGTCCAACAATGTGTTTTTGCATTTATTTCTCCTCACCTATGTAGTAGGTTCCCTCCATTCTTCTTATTGGATCTTTTTCACATCTTTACTTGACGGTCACGGTATCTTCCCTTACACTTTACTATTATGCATATATTATACTTTTTCTAGTATATATTTCATAAGTTCCTTATAGTAATGTTTCAATCTTGCACTGTTAATATAACCCTTCAGTGGTTCATTTTGTAATGTTTTTAGCTTAACGACCCCTAATTTAAATATTTTTCCAATTTTGTATGGTACTAGCTAGTGCATTTTCAACTTACCCTTTTTCTTAAATTTTCTATCGTATAGAAGAACCATGTCATCAATTTGAAATATTTTATGGCATGAATTTCTATCATGCCAAGCCTCCTAGTGCTTCCTTTCCAAAGTTTCATGGTAAGCTACTAACAACATTTTCTCATCCAATTTATCCAATTCCTTTAATCTTTCTTGTAGAAATTGTTCCTCATTCAATCAGAATTTAGTGGCCAATCTCAAGTTTGGTACAAATGTATTGCATGGGTAAAGATGCATCAGTTCCATATATTAGTTCAAATGGGCAAAACCTAGTTAGTTTTTTATAAGTTGTTTGTAAGCCCATAATACTATTGGTATCTTAATGTCTCAGTCTATAGTGTTACTATTGTAGATTTTGGTAAGTGCGGTGCCTATAATCTTATTTATAGTCTCACTTGATCCATTTTCTTAAGGGTGATAAGGGCTACTTTGACTATGTGATCATAAAACTATCTAGGAGTTATACAATTGTCATATTCACAAAGTATTTTCCTTTATCATTTGTTATACTAAGAGGACATCCAAGTCTTGTCATAATATTTTGGTAAAAGAACTTTGCAATGGTCTTATCTGTACAATCTTTTGTGGCCTCAATTTTAGCTTATTTTGTGAGGTATTCAATCCTTGTTATGAGGTATTAAATCTGTACATAGCAACAACTAGCAAAAATGTGTACCAAGTTGGCTTATAAGGACTAGTAGAAAAGGACACAAAAGTTGGAGTTTAAATTTAATAATATGAATTTTGGGTTCATTCTAACATGCCTTTAGACTGAACTAGGTCAATCTTGAATGGCATAAAATAAACCCCATATGTATAATTTTGAGGAGTTATAGAGCGAATATATGAAAACAAGTACAAATGAGATTAGATAAATAGCAAATATATAGAAATAGGTGCAAATAGGAATAAAATAGATATAAATAAGATGTGAACCATGAACCAACCTAACACAAAAATATACCAATAATCAACATATTATTATATTAAAAATATTACACCACATTAAACATAAAACTACGTGAAAAATAACATAAACATGCAAATTTCACCATTACAACAAGAATTTGTTTCCAACCTAAGAGCCACTAAATATTCATATATTCAAACACGGCTAACTTAAAATTGCCATGAGTTAAAAGCCTTCAAAACAACACTAAACGTTCACATGAAAGGAAATACAAGGCGTGATTAAGTAGGCGTGATTAAGACACATACAATTTAATCATATCTAGTCAAAGACAGTGAAGGTATTTAAAGCTAGCCACTTGCAGAAAACGCCAAGTAGAAGGCAAGAAGTTTGTATAATTGTCCATGGGATTTACGGACCTTTGATCAAGTGCATTTGGCCGTCCTCGTAATTTCTCTCTTGGCCGGCTTTCACTTTGACCACACAACACCTACTCGAATAAAATCGAGTTACATCTAAGAAGGTAACTAAAACCATGTTTTTCTTATCCATACATTGTATTCCTACAAATTACAAATGAATTGAATCTGAGTCATTAGATATATCTAAAACATAATATCTTCTCTTTTATATCACTTGTGTGGACAAAAGAAAAAATAGATAGATCATTTTGGGGTAATGTTATTAATGATTAGTATAGTTGAATTTAAATAGTGGGTACATTGTGTGTTATTTTGAAGATTAAAAGTCTTCAATAAAGTATGGTTGTTTACATGTTTATTATTTAGAGGTTAAACACTTTTAAATAATGCAACCACATAATAAGTAAAATCACTATCAAAAACTTAGGTTTGTGTACAATAAAACCACTATCAACACACTTACAATTAATTAAAAAGAATTTCAAACCAAACATAGGTTGTGTAAACATTATTTTTTGTTGACTTTTTTCTTATGAATCTAATAGTATATTTAACACTTATTTTTGTTTTGAAAAGATTAAAGTATCAATAATTTTACACAATAATTAAATTTAAATTTTAAGAATTAAGATTTTAAAGTATATATATATCAAAAATGAAGGTACAATTTTTTCATATTTATAAATTTAAATTGATTGTTTTCTCAAGTATAAAACTATGACAATAAAATGACAAAAAGTCAATATCATATTTATAATAACAAAAACAAACTCATAATATTTTACTACTTTATAAATTAAAATTGTTAATTATTACATATCTTAAATTATATAATAAAATAATATATTCATGCACCTTTTTAAGGGGCTTGGAATAGTACAAAGGACAAATTAAGTTGTAATGATGCACATGGTGGCTCTTGTAGGAGAATGTGTCTAGTTGATATGGTGGTAGGATTTAATTGAGATGGCTTGTAATTTGGGCAATCATTAATATGTACAGTGCTTATTGTCGAAGGAGGAGGCGATCAAAATAATTATTTCGCACAAGCGTAAGTTTAATGATGGAGCAAATGAGAGATTGGGGATTTTGTAAGTTGTTGGAGAGGTAGTAGTGTGAGTATTCACAATGTGTTGTGGTCTAGACTCATTCTTCTAGGCATAATGGCTTTATCTTTTGACTTGGGGAAGGGTAAGATAAGAGGTCTAGAGGGGAAGGGTAAGATTAGAGTTGGAGGAAAAAAGTGGAAGGAGAGAATTAGAGGAGAGGATATGATTGAGAATTTCACTGTGTATCTTGAGAAGAGATTATGAATCCTAAATTGTATTTTTGGGTTTTGTGTATTTGGAAACTAGCTAAGAGCATGGATGGGACACCATGTGTAGGCATTTGGGAGGTAATGGAAAAACTCCTCTTAGAGCCTAGTCAGTCAATTGGAAGAAGGAATATTTTTATGCATTACAATCCCTCAGTTGTGTGTCGATGTTGTCCATGGTGGCAAGGACATATTTGTTGCATGATGATATTGAGGCTTTCTATAACTATTATCTGCAACATTTTCATGGATTGATCGAGAATATTCAGAGGCTTCATCATGCAGTGGTGGACATTGCCAACAACTTGCAAGTAAAACTTTCTCCTAAGGTGAAGTATAACATATCTAATTATTGCTACGATGACTTAGAGGATGATTTGGTAGAAATCCCCCCTCTTGTGAAAGGGGGAATGTAGAAATTGTAAGTGTGGTTCTAGGGTTTTAGGGGGCTACATAATTTGTCCCTCCACCCTATTTTTCAAAATTAGTAGCTTTTTCAAAGACATTAGAGAAGGGATGGCTAAGTTAATTTGTCCCATCTTCCTTTCCTATAGTTGTGATACTTTATAGGATACAAGCTGGTTGAAGTTGGTATTTATTGGTTTGTGGGTTGGATTATAGAATAGTAAATATATAAAGTAATGAAATATAATATAGTTTATATTATTTGTTCTTGGTACTCTTATGTGGTCAAATGTGGTTTCAATCATTTGTATCATGATTAATTGGTTAAGTGGAGAAGGTGACTATTATTTCAAGAGTGATGGGCATGTTCTCATGTATTTTATAGAGCACATTATGGTTTTTCTTGTGAGTTCAAGCCCTCTTTCTTCTAATAGGGATGGTGTTTTTCTGGTAAAATTTTGAGAAATACTCTTTATTTTAGATGGATCTAGTGAACCCATTGGTTACCAAAATCCAATCTTTCAACACTCTTATTTTGTGACCACTAGGTGCCTAACTTAACTATATTAGCAAAAAAAATATTCTTATGTATATAATAATATTATGTACATAACAATAGCAATAGTAATTTATGTGATAATTATATAATATGATTTTATAACCTACAATTTTTAAAATAATAAATATATTTTAAAAAATAAATTTAAAATTAGTTTATGTTCTTTATTATTATTTTTCTTTAAAATTGGTTTAAATAAAATTTTATATATTTAAAAATTGGATTTTATAATTTTATAAATTCTAAATATAAAATTAAATCTATTTAAAGTTTAAATCCAAGATTACAACCATTTATATTTTATGTACTTAATCATTTATAATATTTTAATAAAAATATATATTTTTTCATTATAGTTTATTTAGAATAATTACTTCAAACATTAATAAACTTTATGATAAATAGTAGGTTGATAACTAATATTACAATAAATAGTGAAATTAATGTGAAATTAAATGAATAAAAATAAATTTATTTATCTCACTATGAAGGTGGAAATATTGAGACAAATGTTAGAATTTGGTCATCATTGTGCTTGGGAACTAGAAATTGTTAGATGATCATATTAGAATAAATAAATTCTTCTACAAATGAAAGTTCAATGTCACACCTATAGAAAAGAACCATGTGTGTGCAAACTCAACCCTCTGTGTGCAAAACTAAACCTTGCATGTGATTCTAAACCTACAGCATAGATTTGATTTGGGAAAAATTTGCAAACTAGAAATGCTTCACCTTGCTTTATTATACTTGTCTATAGAGAGGTGGTGTCTAGGAACACCATTGAGGAGCTTGTAAGGAAATGATTAATTCTCTTTTGATTAAACCATAGGTCAAATAATTTAATGATAATGAACAACTTGGATCAAAGATAATAGGTAACCATGTAGTATGCGTAAGATGATGAAGCAAGTTGATAATGTGATTAGAATTATTTATGATGATCTCATGTAAATGTTCCTCAATGATAACCTAGAATGTCTTGATGGGTTAAATACACAATTAGGGCATGTCCTTTTAAGTAATACCCTAACATGTAATTTGAAATAATTTATGCTAAATGGTCAACTCATAATAACTAGTTAGAAAGGGGAACGTGAGTCTAACTAAAAAAAATTAAGTTTCAAGATCCATCAATGCAAAATTGATCCAAATCACTTTTGCACTTGTAACTCTAAACCAAGGTGATGAATAATGGAGATTATAGATTGAACTTGGACCCTTGGGATGTGTAGAAAAATAATAAAGCTAGTATAAGTTTATCTACAAACTTCCGTGTAAAAATATGCCAACTTGCACACTAGTCATTGCATAAATGACAATATAGTCAAAGTGGGCCCAAAATATAAAGGAAAAGGGCATGTGAATACAATTTTCACCATAATATTTTTCTCTCACCTTGATGTGCATGTGAATTACTATGAGGATGCATGTCAAAGTAAAATAGGTAGTAAATATAGAAATTAAATATTTGGACACTCGAAGGATATATGATATCATGGATGCAAATTCTTGTATTATCCTCATAATGAGTGCTCCATTGAAAACTTGTAAAATAGAAAAAAAAACATGCAATGAGTAGCATTTTTCACACATTTAAAATAGGTAGTAACTACAACTTGTTTGAAACTATAGTAAAAAATAGTAAAACTAAAATGATGAAGGGTAGGAGATTCTATCTAAGAAAAAATGGTTAGATTCCAACTAAGTGGAAAAGGATTCTAACTATCTAGAAGATTGTAATGATGTAGAAATATCAATAAAGTTACCTTCATCATGGTAATGATTATGAGCTTGTCACTGCACAACATAATTCATACAAGGAATGTTAGTGGCATATATCCCAATCCAATTGGTTGCATACAAATGATGCAAAGAATTGGAGGTAAAGAGAATACTATTTGAACACATATATAAAAGATATTATTGTGTAATAAACATGTAATAACATAAGTAAGATGTGATCATGAAAGTATACATAATGAGGGAAATCAAGGTACACCCAAATTTTACCCCAATGAAGGAACATAACATGATAACGATAGCCATAAATGATAGATAATGATCATGTAAGCACATTGAGCAAGATGTAATATCTAAGCATCATAACATATAGGGATGTGGGCATAAGAGAAACATGGTATCATAATATATGATCATGATCTAACTATTAGAAAACATGTAAATGTAATAAACATATAACATTTAAGTAACATAAGATGAAAACAACAACAAAATTATAGGAATTTTTTTGAAATGGCCTCTCCTGCTCCTCTTCCCACCCATGCGTTTGGTTCATTGGCTGTTGAGATTGAAGGGATCTCTACTACTAGAGTGGTTGTTGCTGGCAAAACTGCTACTGGCAAGGCTACTGTTGTGGGTGTGTTGTCTATGAAAGTTGGATCTATTGTTGATAGAGCAATGTCTGTGGATGTTGTTGCTTCAGCTGGGGGTTTACAAGTTTTGCCTGTTGTGCATGTTGCTAGGTCCTTTATCGATGTTAGTGCACCATCCACGACACATGCTACCACTATTGCTGGTGCAACATCTACAGGTGTGGCTGGGGGTAAGCCTTTCTTGGCTGCTGCTCTAGGAAAGCATACAGGGTCACCTTTGCCATGTGTAGCTTTTTCGGTTATCTCTTTTTGGTCAGAGGTTTTGGAGAATGAGGAGTTTTTCTCCTCTCATGATTTGATTTATAGATTCAATCATTTATGGCCACGCCTCCATGACCTGAAGTCATGGATCTCTAATTCTTGGGGACCAATTACCGATGGTAGAATCAAAATCTACCCATGTGCTAGAGGGTTTTTATTGTTGCATTTGATGATATATTGAGGACCGGGATGCTATGTTTGAGGGCTCTATTTGGTCATGGGACCAACACCCCCTATTGTTTCATTCCTGGTTTCCTCTTCGATCCTACAACTGATTCTTTGAATCTTTTGCCCATCTAGGTTAGGCTTCCTAACCTCCCTCTCCAGTTCTAGCTAGAATCTTGCTATTCTGTGATTGGGAACTCTCTTGGGCAGTTTATTATGACTGATCCTTCTACTATACAGTTTACACATACGACTTATGCTCAGATTCTTATGGATCTAGATCTGACTAAGGCACTCTTAGGTGAGATTATCTTCAATGTTGTTGATCATTAGTGGTGCTAGAGTTTGGACTATGAGGGTATTCCCTTTCGTTGTCGACGTTGCTTTGGAACTGGTCATTTGGCTGAGTAGTGCTCACACTCTAAGCCTGAATCCTGTTTGGCTTCTTGGTGGCAAGGTGTTTAGCCCATGGACTTCACCATTCATCATGTGGCTACACCTCTGTCCTCTCCTTCCGTTGTGGCTCCCCAGCCTAAGGATCAATCTCCCACTCTTCTTCCTGTCTAGGAGTCGTTGGTGATTGGTCTGCAGGTGTCATCTACTGAACTGGGACATTGCCTGCTCCTAAAAACTCTATTGTTATTGTTCAGTCCACTTCAGAAGTTGCTGCTATTGGTCTTGTTGTTGCCACTAGTGTGCCACCTATAACAGGGGGTGGTTCTGATGCTGGGATTGCTATTGGCGATTCCATTATTGATTCTACTGATGTTGGGGCATAGTTTGTTAGTGGGGTTGTTGTTGTGGTGACAGGCTCTTCCTCTCCCTTTGCTCCACCCCCTTTGAAGGTTTTGGTGAAAGTTTCACCACCTACTTCTCCTTCTTCTGTAGATGGAGATGATGATGTCTTTTGGACTATTGTCCAAAGAAGGAAGAGAGGTCTTCCTAAGCATATTTCTCTGACCTGTACTCAGGCCAAGGGTGTTTGACTTGCTAGGTCAGGTTTTGCTTTTATTTAGTCCTTTGGTGTTCCCTGTTGCCTTGATGTAGCAGTTTTGTCTATGTGTTGTCTTTGGCTTGTTTAAGGCCTTGTTTTGCCCTAGGGGCTACTTTGTAAATAGTTCTAGACCCTCTTTTCTAGCTAAACTAATCAAAAACATAAGATGAAACTATGATAAGAATGTATGAATGATTTAAGTATGTATAAGCATTAGGATCATATTAATCTATGAATGTAACATCATAAACATGAAATATAGAAAATATCATAACAAAGTAAAATAAGCATGTCATATAAGAGCTAAAGGAAGCACATAACAAACATAAGGAAGAATACAAAATATAGGAGGTGACATGAGAATAGGATATGTACAACAAAAATATAATAAACAAAAGGCTAAATTGGAAGGACATACAAGGTAAAATGAAATAATTTAAACAAGGAGGATCATATAATAGACATGGCATAGGCAAAATACCAAAGTAGAAATGATGCAAAATAAAATAAATAAGTGACATGAAGAGAACAATACATGTTCAAAATCAATTGTGTCAACATGCACCACTAAAAGTGTCTTTGTGTCATCCACATGCTAAGTAGGAATATGGAAACAACACAACATAAACATAAAGATAGGAAAGGAAAATAAAAGTACAAAATGTAATAAGTAGTATGAGAGATAGGTAAGAACACCTAATCAAGGAGTTCATCCACATTAGGTGTGCCTATAATATTCTCTAAAAATGTATCACTAAAACCAATGCCCCTATGGGACTATCTATGTTTCATAAAACATTAGACAAATCCTTAAAAGAAGTGATAGAAAGATGAGAAAATGAATAAACCATGTAAATGGAAGGCTACTCAAGCTTGTTGAAAATAATTTAGTAAGAAATTTATCTGCATGAAATAAGTAAAGCATATACTTTGGAAAGTCCTTAGATGAAGCAATGAATAACCTTTATCATAATACTTTGTAAAAGAAGGTGCCACAAATCCACTTGGTGAAGGATAAGTCAAAATGTCATATACTCAAGGATATACTAAAATAAAAGGTACAATAATCTAAAGTATTAGATCAAAAAATTATAGATATAAAGAAGGTAAAAAACTTAGGTTGAAACCATAGAGGGGTTTGAATGTCATGTTCACCATTTTATTTATTGAAAATAAATCTTTTCACTACAATTTACCTAGAATTATTAGCATTAATAGAATCTAAGATAACTAGTATTGTAATAAATATTAAAATTAATGAATTCATTTTCATGGTTTTAAGGTTGACCCCATGGTCAAAAAACTTGACCCTTGCCTTTTTAAATTTCAAATTTAAACTTTGGCCTACTGACCCTTTTTGTTTTACAACCCTCAGTTGACTAAGTAGACATTTTATGAAATTTGATGCTATGTTCTGTAATTAAAGGAACTCAATTACATTCATTTCACATCCAAGGATCTCCTCATCCTCTAAGCTGATTCACATATCATTTACATTACAACACATCAATTGATGTACTAAAATAAATGTAGATCTGCATGATCATATTCATGTTTGAAGAGTGTTGTTTTCAATCTTATACACACATTTCAGTGGGTTGACCTAGGAGAACATGTCCCCTCGTGATATAGTGCCATCTCTTCCAAGGTATTTTTAAATACCACTAGCTCTCAAATATAAAAAATAGTACAAAACACAAAGATTATTCTCTTGAACACAAACAATAATTCCACATCTGATGAATCCACAATTACATATTAGGCCCATACCCATGGAGTTGATCTCAAAGAAAACACATGACAATCACATAATTTAAGAAGTTATATAGATAGAGCAGCATTATTCCCATATCATATACCAATCATATTCCCAAATCTTCAACAAGAGTAATCATTCTTTGATCATCAAGCTAAGTACATTTATTTTCATATTTACTTTACGTACCGTAGCATTTAGTTTTAGAATATCAATCGCCCTCAATTTATTATTATTTAGGTTAATTTATGCCTATTTGTATGCATCTTATCGGTTTAACTAAGATCTTTGTATGCATCCTTTTTGTGTTCCTTTTTATCTTTTCTATTGTTCCTTTCTTTGTTAAATTGGGTTTTTCTTCGAATCCTTTTCTTATTGTTTATAATTATTTAATATTAATATAATTTCTTAAAAAAGCAAGTTTAAATGTTTATCATAATAACTTTATCTTTTATAATAATCTCTTTATTTTTTGTTAATTTTTTTATTTTTATATCTTTAGTATAATTTTATTATATATTTTTTAATTTCATTTTTATAATACACAAAACTATTCCAAATATTCTTAATAATAATATTATTTAAAATATTTAAATTTCTTCTAATTTGAATAACTTTAATAACTTTATATTCCTATAACTTTATAATATTCATAATACAACAATTTTTATATATCAATCTCAATCTTTAGAACTCATAACCCAATATTTTTTATAATAATTATTATAGTATACTATTATTCTATTAATTTTTAATCTAATATTTTAATATAATTATTATTATATAATATTATTATACTAATTTTAATTCAATTATTATATAATATATTATTATCATATTAATTTTAATTCAATAATTTTTATTACTTGACAATCATTTCATTTATCTCCTTTTCTAATAACATTGTATTTGTTATAACAAGTTTGTAATATTTAATTTAATTATGTCTATTTTTACTATATTTTTTTTATAACAAATCAGTTCATATTTTAATTTTATTATAAATATTTTTTATGTTTCTTTTTCAATCCTTATCTATTTATTTACAATTACTCCACAATAATAGATATCTTGATATATATAAGAATTATAATAATTACAATGTTCTTAGCACTATTTTTAATTATAGTTTTTCTTCTTTAAATTCTTATTAATACTATAATAATATTTTCAAGTGTAATTCATTGTAATCATATTAAAATTTATATACGCAATATTATATTATTTAAAGTCATAATTTTATAATAATATTTTTATAATATTTAAAAGATAGAATAATATATTTTAAGCTTTTAGTGTAATAACCATAATAAGTTGCCTCGATATTTTTTAGTTTTTAGTTTTTGCATGTTTTCATTAATTTGTTTTTTGTTTTTATTGTTTCTAGGTTCTTCCTTAGAGTTTTTGCTTTTTTTTTGTCTATTCTCTTTTTAAGGACCTATTTATATAATTCTATATCAATTTTCATCCCCTTCAGAGGGTGAATTGAAATATTTTTGTTGATGCAAATAAGTTACACGATTTTCTACTAGAAGCATCACAATTCACACGAATTTGTATTTAGTCAACCCTTGGAGGGAAAAGATATGGTGGGAGTTGGCCCAAATTTGAAAAGGTCAAATTTGTAAAAATGACCATTGGCATAAAAAGGGACCAAATCATAGTGGATAATAGGTATATGGGAATATGTGCATGTATAAGTGTAATAAATGTATGAAGGACATGGATGTATTAGAATGTGTAATCATAAGGATGAGGTAAGGGATAAGTGCATAGGGATGTGTAACAAATAGGTAGGTGGCATAAGGCAAGGGTCTCAACTTTGCACAAAATTATGCCATTTTTCAATATATTAATTTATTAAGGCATGCTTCTCAAAATAGACATAAAACTAAATGGGAATAGCATGGGCATGCAAGTTTCACTATTACAACTTTATAACAAAGTATTAATTTTTTTCTCTACACATTAAGTATAATAAAATCCAAACTTTATCATCTAATAACAATTGAAATTGGATGTTGATTTTTTGCTCTGCATGTCGAGCTAGGGCTTTCGTGCCCTAGCCCGATCCTCTGGTTTTTTCCTGGTCGTGCGAAGTGTGGGGAGTGCATGCGTTTTGGGGAGGTCTGGGGTTGTGTTTTTTTATCAGTGCAAAGTTTTTTCAGCGGCATCGGTGTCTCTTTCTCCCTGAGCATGCGGGGGTTTTGTGCCTGGTTGGAGGCCGTGGGTGGGGTTTTTGTGCCTGGTTGGTTTGGGTCTGCAGTTCAAAGGCAGTGCTGGGTGGTGGATCGGTTAAACCCTAGTGGTGGTTCTTTTTTCTTGGGGGCCTGCTTGCCCGCCTTGGATCTTGTTTAGTTTCAATGCTGATCAGGGAGTCTTCAGGGGCTAGTCCCAAGATGGATTTTCGCTCAGCAGCAGTTGGTGCAAATTCTCCTTCGCACGCTTCGAAGGATTTTAATAATAACTTGTTCTCACCAGATCTAGGGTTGGTTGGTTCAGGTTTGTCTGGTGGTACTCGGATTACAAAGATCAATGGATGTCTTGAACGTTGTGAGGAGAGGCCAAAATTGGTTATCCCACTGGAGATGATTGCGGAAGATATTGATTATTATTCGAAGCATGCATTGCTGTGCAAGTTTATGGGGATGCGGGTTTCTTTACAATTTCTTGAATCATGAGCCCAATGGACTTGGATGCCAGAGGGAGAAATGGAGGTTATGCTTTTAGCAAATAACTTTTTCATGGTTTCATTCAATTGCTTGGCAGATCGCAATAAGGCCTTTAAAGGAGGCCCCTATTTTCATAATCAGATTGGGTTATTCATTAAACCTTGGCATGCGGGATTCAATCTTGCTGAAGAGCTTCCGAACAGGGTTCCAGTGTGGGTTCGGCTTCCAAGGTTTCCTGTGGAATGTTGGCGGGATGATGTTTTACACTTGTTAGCTTCAATGCTAGGAAAACCAGTTGGTGCTTCATAGCAGACTCAAGTTAAAAAGGTGATGACTTTTGCTCGTATATGTGTTGAGATTGATTTAAGTAAACCCTTGCTAGATTCGGTGGATATGTGTGTGGGTTCTTACTCTTGGGTGCAGCAGTTGGACTATGAGACTCTTCCTTTTCGGTGCCGTCTCTGTCATGAATATGGACATTTACAGAGGAGATGCCCTAAGGCTAGGCCTGTGGACTCCCAGCCTTCTCAACCTTCCCGCAATCCCCCTAGAGTTGAAAAGGGGAAGGAACCCATTCCTGGTGATGTGGATAGGGCTAATGGTTTCATTCCTGTCAAGGCTCGAAATAGGAATCGAGGTCAAAAGAGGACTTTGAAGGAAAGGCAGGATGAAGATTCTTTCAACAGATTTGAAGTTTTAGATGATCTCAGCTAGCAGGAAGTGAATCCAGGCTTGGTGAATATGGATCAGGGTGCTTCAGGTATAGGACAGGAGGGCCTTCTTTCTGAAGCTACTCAGGTTTTGCAGGATAATAGGGCTTTGCAAATGGACACAGACGTTCAAATGGAAGTCCAAGTGGAATCAGTTCCTATTATAGTAGGGAAGAAGGGTGGTGAGGATGGATCTCCTCTTGTTTCAAATGTAGGTTCTGAGGGGGTGAAGATTAATAAGTCTTCTTCTTCTCATTTGGGTCTTCATCAAAAGGATCCAAAAAAAGGGGCTGGGGAGAAGTCTTCCAAGCTTGGTAGAAAAAAAGATTTGGATAAGATTAAATTAATAGGGGAAACTTTGGTAGAGTTAGGGTCTGTTAAGACTCTGGATTCTCATTTTTTGAGCCCCTTGAAATGATTGTTCTATCCTGGAATGTAAGGGGCTTGAACAGTGGCCCTCGACAAAAAGCTGTTCGTGATTTGGTTAGAAGTCAATCTCCTGATGTTCTTTTCCTGCAGGAGACTAAGTTATCAGTGGAGTGTATGTTTGGTTTAGTGCCTAAGTTGTGGGGGAGTGGAGAGTGCCAGTGTATTGGTGCTCAAGGGTCTGCTGGAGGAGTGGCTTGTTTATGGAATCCTCGGAAGATCCGCCCTCTTTGGTGGTTGTCCTTTCAGTCTTCTATCTCTATGATTGCTTCTTGTTTTGAGACAGGGGAGTCTGTTCTCTTCTCCAATATCTATGTGCCTACTGAACTTCAGGGTAAACAACTGTTGTGGTCCCATATCTGGTTTGTCCGAAGCATGGTTCCTTTCCATCCGTGGATTATGGCTGGAGACTTCAATGTTATTTCTGAGTTGGCTGAGAAGAGGGGTGGTATTGCGAGGCTTGAGCCTTCTACACTGCTACTTCAAGATAACATTTCAGCTTTAAATCTGGTGGATATCAAGCCCATTAATGGCCAGTTTACTTGGAATAATTGGAGGATTGGGAATAACTGCATTGCGGAACGACTTGACCGCTTTCTTGTTTCTTGCTACTGGGTTGGTGGGTTGTGGTCTTCTAGCTCTAAAATTTTGGATTGGAGGGGATCAGATCATTGGCCTATCAAGCTGGCTATTTCTTCAGCTCGTGTGCCTCGGTCTCCTTCATTCAAGTTCCAGCTTATGTGGTTGCGTGACTCCTCTCTCCATGACTATATTGTTGAGTGGTGGAGGTATGGTAGACCTACTTATGGTACAGCAATGTATACTTTTGCTAAGTTACTTCAATTTGTCAAGTATCAGCTTAAACGTTGGAATCAGCAGTGCTTTGGAAATATTTTCCATGCTAAGACTGCTGCCCAGGCTAAGTTGGATGGTATTACGAGGTTGATCAGGGAGGATGGAGTGACTGAGGACCTGCTTCGGGAAGAGACTAGGGCTTTGAAAGCATTGGAAGAGTGTGAGCTACGAGAGGAAGTTTTTTGGAAACAAAAGGCTCGGATTGAGTGGCTTCAGGAAGGGGATAAAAATACCGCTTTTTTCTTCAACTCGGTGAAAGCCAGGAGACATGGCAATTCTATTTCTACTCTGGTGAATGATAGGGGTGAAACTCTTTCTTCTTTGCAGGAAATCACATGTGAAGCTATGCAATATTTTGCTTCTTTTATTAGGGAGGACTCGCAGGGGGGTTCTGATGAGGAAGCTCAGGTCCTTTCTTGTATCCCTTCTTTGGTTTCTAGGGAGATGAATGAGCATCTTATGAGTGATATTTCGATTGAGGAGCTAGAGGGGATCATGTTTCAAATGAAGAGGGGGAAAGCTCCTGGCCCTGATGGTTTCCCGATTGAGTTCTTTCAAGAATTCTGGGAGATTATCAAGTTGGACTTGTTGGCAGTTGTTCAGGAGTCTCATAAGAATAAACAGATGTTACGGGCTTTAAATTCTACCTTCCTTGCTCTCATCCCAAAGTGTGATGGGGCAGATAGGTTAAGTCAATTTCGTCCTATCTCTCTTTGCAATGTGATTTATAAAATTATCTCTAAATTGATTGCTGATAGGTTGAAAAAGTGGCTTAAAGTACTGATTTCTGAGGAACAGAGTGGTTTTGTGGCAGGACATCAGATTCTGGATGGGGTTGTTATTGCAACTGAAACCATTCACTCTATGGCTAATTCCAAAGATAAGGCAATGTTCATCAAGCTTGATATGGCTAAGGCTTATGACCGTGTTTGATGGTCCTTCCTTCGGAAGGTTCTTGGTGCTTTTGGTTTTGGGGATGCGTGGATTTGTTGGGTTATGAGTTGTGTTACTTTAGTCTCCTTCTCTGTGTTAATAAATGGTGAGCACTCTGAGCTTTTCGGCGCCTCTCGGGGTTTGCAGCAGGGTGACCCCCTCTCTCCTTACTTGTTTCTTCTTCTTGTTGAGGGTCTGGGACGCTTGATAAGAAGGAATGTGGAGTTAGGTTTCATTCAGGGCTGGGGGTGGGGAGGTGGTTTACCTCCACAATCTCACTTGTAGTTTGTTGATGACACTGCTTTGATGGGTATGGCTACAATTAGGGAAGCTTTGAATTTGTGCAAGGTGTTGGATGTTTATCTTCTAGCTTCGGGCCAATTGATCAATGAAGATAAGTCTTCCATCTTTTTCTTCAATACTCCAGGTTCCATTCAGAGGTGAATTGCTCATATCTTGAGATTTTAGACTGGGGTTCTCCCTTTGACCTATCTTGGTATTCCCATCTCTATTGGAAGACTTCCCAAGGAGTCTTGGCAGAATATTCTGGATAAATTTTGTGTGAAAGTTAATCATTGGACCCATCGCTGGTTGTCCTTTGCGGGTTGTGTTCAGTTGCTCAAGTCTGTGGTGCAGGCCCTCCCCATTTATAGATATATGATTCAGGTGGCCCCTTTGGGTTTTGTTAGGGAATTGGATTCCTTAGCAAGACAGTTTTTATGGGCTAGTAGCTTATTGTCCTCTAAATGGAGCTTTGTTAGATGGGACATTGTTTGTAGCCCGAAGCAGTTTGGCGGCCTTGGGTTAAGGTAGTCGTCATTGTCAGGGATGGCGTTGGCTGCTAAATTGTATTGGTGGTGGTGTGTGGAGCAGGATGGGATCTGGGCTAGGATATTAACTCAGAAATACTTCCCAGGGATCCCTCAAATTGATATTCCTCGGTATCCACTGGTGGGGAAAGGCTCGGTGATTTGGAGTATGCTCAAGAAAGGGGCTACTCTGGTCAAGGATGGTTTATTTTGGATTTGTAAAAGAGGGACAAAAGCTCATTTTTGGTCTGATTCTTGGGATGGTTTTCCTCCCATTGTTTCTCAGTTTCCTAATTTGGTGACTCTGTGCCAGAGGTTCTGTGAAGTTGGTTGGTCAAGGGTGAGTGACTTCAAGTCCTTTTCTTCTCATGGGCAGTTGGTGGTGGCAAGATGGAAGAATCCTGATGAGTGGCCTGTTGTTGGTATGGAGGAGGAGTGTGCTGAGCTTCATAGTATCCTTTCTTGTAGACGTTGTAGCTCCCTCCAGGAAGGGGATGTTCTTTCTTGGTCTCCTAATCCTAAGGGTGTCTATACTGTTGCTTCTGGATATCAGGTGTTATCTAACCAGCTGGAGGGGGTGGAGGTTCACTGGTGGAAGAAAGTGTGGAATAAGCTTTCTTGGCTGAAGTTTAACTGCTTTATTTGGACTTTGGCTTGGAATAGGTGCTTGACTTGGGATAATATTCAGAAGTGGGGTTTTCAAGGTCCTTCTATGTGTGTTATGTGTGGATGTGGAGAGGAGGACTCCTCTCACTTATTTTTCCGTTGTCCCTTGACTTTGCAGCTTTGGCATTTTTGGTGGGAAGTTTGGAAAAGCCCCTGTGTTCATGCTTCATCCCTGGTGGATTTTTGGAGTAGTCTGGGTAGACCTCCTTCTATGGCCTCTTTCTTGCAAGATGTGTGGTATGCTGGGCCTTCCTTCATACTATGGCAGATTTGGTTGGAACGGAATCATAGAATATTTCGAGGTGAGAAGTTGTTGATTCAACAAGTTTGGCACAAAATTATGAGTATGATTCAGAAGACGGTGGAATCTAAGTGTGATGTGGTGTTCCCTTTGGAGAAAGGAGATGCTGAGTTGGTGGATAGATTAGGTATTCAGGGGTTGTCTCCAGCTTCTGCTTGTGTCAGGAAAGGAAGGCGAGTGAAAAAGAAAGTGCAAAGGGTGGGAAGATGGCTTCCCCCTCCGTCTGGCATTCTGAAGCTCAATACTGATGGTTCTTCAAGGGGCAATCCTGGGCCTGATGGGATTGGTGGTTTTTTTCTACTCTGTTCATGAAGGATGGCAAACTATCAACCTTATGGAAGGTTTGGCGATCCTCTATGCTTTGGAGAGGGCTTATGCTTTGGGATGGCGCAAGGTTATCTGTGAGTCTGATTCACAGGTTTTGATTAATTTGCTGAATACACAAAAGGTTTCTGATGTTAGTTGGCAGTTGGCTATGATGGTGCAACAAATTCTGCAGATAAGTTCTTTGATGGAGATGGTGTCTTTTGTCCATATTCCAAGGGAGTGGAATAGGGCAGCAGATTGTTTGGCTAAGTGGGCTTCTGAGCATTTAGATGGTTGGAAGATTGATGAATGGGAGCAGGTTCCTCATGAGCTCCGATATGACTTGGAGAAGATTCTTGCTGAGGATGGGAATGGTATTGGTGAAGGATGATGTTGTTTCATGCTTTGTATGGCTGTTTCTTATGGATTACTAGGGCCTTGGCCCTTTGATGCTTTGTAATGTTCTTTTTTGAATTTCAATAAAGTTTTTACCCCTTTTATTAAAAAAAAAATAACAATTGAAATTAAATATATTTTATCATTTTTCATTAAGAAATAAATGCTTGAACAATTTTTTTAACATTATAAAATAATGTTATAAATATTAGCTGAAGGAGAGTTCTAATTGAGAAGTTTGCTCCCTCATAATATTGTAATTCACTATATAAAAATAGAGATGCTAGTATCTATATAATCTAATTATTTCTATCAAAAAAATATAAAAATATTAGTAAGAGCCAGTCAAACAAACATAATTACAATTACCATTACAATAATAACTAGACCATTCATGCTCATGAGAGGTTGATTCTTGTGAACCACTACACATGAAATATGAGTCAATGAGCTTGACTCAAAAACTACATAGTTGTGTCTTGAAATCATTGCATAATTTTGCACACTGTAAAGAACACCGCCTACTAAGCATTATATGAGCTAAAGAGCTCTATAATGAAGGGTTCATAAGGTCAAACACTTGATAAAGGTTTTACAAATGGGTTGGTAAAGTAAGTGGACTTAATTTTGAAGGAAACTCCATGGTTAAGTGCATTTGAGTCAGAGTATTAAGATGGGTGACATCTCGAGAAATGCCAATGCTTCACCATGCCAACATCACCTAAATAAAATGAGTACTAAGTAGTACATTCATACTTGTAGAAAATAAGTTCTTCTAAACCACTACAATAATAATAGGCCCATTCATGCTCATTAGAGGCCAGTTCTTGTGAGCCACTACTCATGAATAATGGGTCAATGAGATTGACTCAAAAACTATATAGTTGTATCTTGAAATTATCGCATAATTTCACACACTACAAAAAACACCACCTACTAAGTATTGTATGAGCTAAAGACCTTTATAATGAAGGGTTCATAAGGCACAATAACTACTAAAGGTTTTACAAATGGGGTAATCAACTAGTGATGCAGGAGCACCCTGGCGAATCGACAATCATCATCACACAAAAATATTTTAAGCTTTGTTTGGTTTTCATTGATCTAGTTTTGGTTGATGTTTGCTGTAGGGTAGAAAAATGTTGATTCAATGAGAAAATATCAAACATTGATAAGTCACATCGAAGTCTTGTGTATCCTTTGTCATGGATTTGCTGAATCTGGAGCATTGTATTGGTAGGGGTTGCATATGATATGAATCAATACCACTGAAGAATGTATGTACACTCCATATCTTCATACTCAGCCATTCTTGCATTTGAGAGGGAATTGTGGATTTCATCTTTGTACCATTTCTTATTGGAGCCATCTTGTTGTTTGCATATTGTACCTAAGTGCACGAATAAATGGAAGCAAAGAAACTTTAGAACTAGAATTAGCCTATGCTAAGACAATAACAAATGGACTGGCATGAGTTGTGGCAAATGTTTGGAGGGAAACGTGTCTACATTGAGTCAATGAATATATGTAACTTTGAATTGTAAAATACCATGATGAGGATGAATTGCATGATGCAGTTTAATTTGTTGATTCATTTGCTTCATCAAAGACCATTAAAGCATTGGAACACCATCTTAGTGGTAGCTAATGGAAAGGTTAACAAAATCTCATGCTTCATTCACTCTGGGTGTCTCTTCATTTCCTTTATGAGGTACAAGTCATATATGAACATGAAACAATAGACAATAGGGGCCAATCTAGTGGCTAAATGTGCAGCAAAAGGGAGATCCCAACGCAGGAAAGGAATTTGAAGCGCCACATTATTGCTTTTCAATGCCTCATTATATTCCTAAGTATATCTGTGCAATAAATGGATAAAATACAAAAATGAAAAGAGAAATTTGAAGGGCGTAGCAGAGAAAGAGAAGAGTCTTATTTTTGTTGAAGCTCGTACACCCTGGCAAAGAGAGAATTGCCTTACATTCCATCTTAATGGAATAGAAATTCAATACAAAGAAGTTTGAATGGGAGAGGTCATGACAGTTTAGATGGTAAAAAGAAAAAGACCAGAATTAAAAGGAATTTGCTGCCAGATAGGAAGGGATGTGTGGTTCAAGACATAGAAATGAAAGATCAAAGGTTGCAAATGGAATGTTATTTAAAGGCATTGTTTTTGCACAGAGGAGGCAGATTTCTCCAAGGCAGATTTTGGGAAGAGAGAGATCTCAACCCATGAGAGGGGCTTGTGAATGAAAGTTGTTGTGAGAGTGTGAGAGTAGTAGAGGAGAGTTTGTTGTAGATTTGAGTGGCCATGAGAGGTCAAATATATAATAAAATTGTTGCGGATTTGTAATTTGTTTGTGAGAACTAAATTTCAATAAAGTAAAACAGAGATTTGTGTTTGCATTCTGTATTGTGAGTTTGTGTGTTGTAGCAGTAGGTGGGAGCACCACTTGCATCAAGTGGTATCAGAGATGGTTATCCTGAGTGTGGAGAGTATCCACCAGGACCATGGGTAAGAGTTTGTGAGGAGTGAAGAAGCCTTGAGAGGTCATTGGTTCCATGGGAATCATGTTGATTGTCCTCCAACAGAGATGAGACTGGGTAGAAGGTGTGCAAATCTCTTCCACTGAGAGGAAGTGGGTAGAAGAGATTGTGACGGTGAATCTTCTAGAATCCTGTTGGGTAGAGGCTAGTGGTGAGAGTTTGTTGCAGGAGGAACTTGCAGAGGTAGTGAGTGTTGATTTACTAGTGGTTACAGATAGAGAGTGTGTCATACTTGTTTGACAGAATGCCGAAGAGGAAAAGTATGAGGTTGGTCTTAAGAAAACCTTTGGGAATTTCATTCTTTGTGAGGAGAGAGAGTGATGATGGAAGAATTGGAGAATCAACTATAGGATTTGCAACAAGAGACATGACATATTGTGAGAGAAACTATAGCGGAGATGAAGATGGAAAAGAAAATGGGTGAGGAGGAGTCCCATGTTTCTTCTAATGATGTTTTGTATGCAAGTGGATTTGTGTGTGCAAGAAATGGAGGAAGAGATGAAGAAAAAGAAGGAGAAATAAAAGAGATTACAGCAGAAGAAGTTGCAGCAGTTGAAGATTAAGAGGTGGGCAGCGAGGATGAAGAGATTGAATGTGTAAAAATAGAACATGAAGAGGTTGCAGCGAAGGATGAGGATAAAGATGATTTGATTTTGGCGATTGAAGAAGAGGTAAGAGAAAATAAGGTGAAAGAAAATGAAGAAGTGATTGCAGTAGTAGAGGATGTAGTCGCAGCTAACGAGAACATGGAAGACATCACAGTGAAGTTCAATGTTGCAGCTGTAATGTGAATGAGGTGAATCAGTTATGTGATGTTATTTTGTTTTCAAATGTTGTAGTAGAAAATGAGATGAATAGAGGACAAGAGAATGTTGCGTGTTTGTGTGTAGAGATGGTAAGGATGTTGCAAGATATTGGTGGAGGTGGACGATTAAAGGTGGGTTTGAACCCATGGAGGAGGAGAGGAGTGAGAAAAGAATTTGGTGGAGGAGGTCCGGCTTTGATGGACATGAGTCCACGAGGGGAAAGAGGAGGAAGAAGCAGTGTTGTTGGAGGAAGGTGGTGCATGTTCTGACACGATGCTGGAAAAGGTGAAAGAAAGATTGATTTTCAGCTCTTTGACAACGAAGGAGTTCGCTACAGGTTGATGGCAACCTGGAAGAGTAGTGCAACTACTCAACTGCACCTTTGTGAGCCTATACTCACAAAATTTTTACTCGGTGTGTCTGATGCAGGAGCACCCCAGATGAATCAGCAATTAGCATCACACAAAAATATTTTAAGCTTTGTTTGGTTTTCATTGATCCAGTTTTGGTCTATGTTCGCTGTAGGGTAGACAAATGTTGATTCAATGAGAAAATATCAGACATTGATAAGTCCCATCGAAGTCTTGTGTATACTCTGTCATGGTTTTACTGAATCTGGAGCATTGTATTGGTAGGGACTGCATATGATATGAATCAATACCACTAAAGAACTTATGTACACTCCATATCTTCATACTCAGCTATAGTTGCATTTAAGAGGGAATTGTGGCTTTCATCTTTGTACCATTTCTTATTGGAGCCATCTTGTTGTTTGCATATTGTACCTAAGTACACAAATAAATGGAAGCAAAGAAACTTTAGAACTAGAACTAGCCCGTGCTAAGATAGTAACAAATAGACTGGCGTGAGTTGTGGCAAATGTTTGGAGGGAAAAGTGTCTATGTTGAGTCAATGAATATATGTGACTTTGAATTGTAAAATACCATGATGAGGATGAATTGCATGATGTAGTTTCATTTGTTGACTCATTTGCTCCGTCAAAGACCATTGAAGCGTTGGAACACCATCTTAGTGGCAGCGAATGGAAAGATTAATAAAACCTCACACTATATTCTTTCAGGTGGAGTCATTTCATTCACTCTGGGCGTCTCTTCATTTCCTTTATGAGGTACAAGTCATATAATGAACATGAAACAATAGACAACAGGGAGCCGATCTAGTGGTTAAAGGCGCAGCAAAAGGGAGATCCCAACGTAGGAAAGGAAATTGAAGCGCCACATTATTGCTTTTCAATGCCTCATTATATTCCTAAGTATATCTCTGCAATAAATGGATAAATTACAAAAATGAAAAGAGAAGTTTGAAGGGCGTAGCAGAGAAAGAGAAGAGTCTTATTTTTGTTGAAGCTCGTACACACTGGCAGAGAGAGAATCACCTTACATTCTGGAGCTTGATGGAATAGAAATTGGATACAAAGAAGTTTGAATGGGAGAGGTCGTGGCAGTTTAGATGGTAAAAATAAAACGGCCAGAATTAAAAGGAATTTGTTGCTAGATAGGAAGGGACATGTGGTCCAAGACATAGAAATGAAAGATCAAAGGTTGCAAATGGAATGCTATTTAAAAGCATTGTTTTTGCATAGAGGAGGTAGATTTCTCCGAGGTAGATTTTTGGAAGAGAGAGATCTTAGCCCATGAGAGGGGCTTGTGAATGAAAGTTGTTGTGAGAGTGTGAGAGTAGCAGAGGAGAGTTCGTTGTAGATTTGAGTGGCCATGAGAGGTCAATTATATAATAAAATTGTTGCAGATTTGTAATTTGTTTGTGAGTTAAATTTCAATAAAGTAAAAAAGAGATTTGTGTTTGCATTCTGTATTGTGAGTTTGTGTGTTGCAGCAGCAGGTGGGAGCACCACTTGCGTCAACTAGTGGACTTAATCTCGAAGGAAACTTCATGGTTTAGTGCATTTGAGTCAAAGTAGTATGAAGATAGGTGACATCTCGAGAAATCCCAATACTTCATCCTGTGAGCATCAACTAAATAAAATAAGTACTAAATAGACCATTCATACTCATAAAAAATAAGTTTTTAAATAAATTTAACTCAAAAATTACATAGTTGAATCCTAAAACTATGGCATAGTAACAATAACTCCTTTTAGACCCTATGGGTTAGCTCACTCGGTCTCAACTGTTGCTTTAGGCAACGTAGGTTGTGGGTTCAACTCTTGCTTGCAGTGGTTTAACTTTGCAATGTGTAGGCGCTTACCAGTAGGGTCCATTGCACATTGCCCGAGAGGTTATAGGGAGGGGTCTCACCCTGTCAAAGAGCTAAGCTCCAGGTCGCTTACTCTGTCGATTCCTCTCGGTTATTTAAAAAAAAAACAATAATTTCTTTTACCTATTACATAATAACAATAATTCCTTTTACGTAGTGAAACATAACGAATATCATGCACATAAAAAGGAAACAAATATGAAACCTCTATCTCTAAAAAGGAAATTAATAAGAAACCTCACGTCCTTAAACATGACTGATAAGCCGTCTTTGACATAAAAAATATCCTTAACCAACGATATACATGCAAGTCGACATGTCTTGTCCCTAGTTGACAAAAATGTCATAGCTTGCGTAATGAAGAGGCCTAAGCATTTAGCAGGCATTTTCATATCCATTCATTCCCCCGATATTTAAATGCGTAGGAATATTCAACCCGGCACTTCGTCGGATTATCTCACGTTTTGAACGTCTACGCCCTGAATCAAAAGTCCACTTACAAAAAGTGCTCATCTTATGTGACAGGTGGCATTTTGATTTTCCTAGTAAAATTAACGAATAAACTAAACGCGGTTTGACAATGGTAGTTCGCACTTTCCTATTTCTTGCGGGTATTTTAGTACCTATTATATATACTCCTCTATTATTTCTGTCACAACACAAAACACAAAATCTTACACTGTCATCGTCTTCTCTCATTTGTCCCTACCAAATTCTCACTCATTCCGCCATTATTAAAACAACTTAACAATATTTAAAATTGGCTTGCTCTTCATGGACATTTCAGGCAAACGCGACGTTCAGCAAAATAATAAGAGAGAAAAATGTCGTCAATATAAGGGAATCAGTATGCGAAAGTGGGGAAAATGGGTGGCAGAAGTGAGAATGCCCAAATGCAGAACCAAAATTTGGTTAGGCTCTTACGAAACTGCTGAACAGGCAGCCCGCGCTTTCGATGCCGCCGTTTACTGTCTTCGCGGACCAAACGCCAAATTCAATTTTCCCAATTCCATACCTGTAATTCCGTCTGCGTCTTCGCTTTCCCGTCAGCAGATTCAGCTCGTCGCAGCCAAATATGCACTCGATCAAATACCCTCAGCTGACAACACTGTCTTGACTGAGGAGACCGCGTCGCCGTCGGAATCGTCTAGTGTTTCAGAAACAGAGGCGCCAAGTGACGGGAATCTGGTTTATGAGGAGCAGGAATTTTTGTGGGAGAATTTGCTTGGGGATTCATATTTGAATTTGGAGAGATATCCGTCATTTGACGGGGCGGCCTTTTACGACCTGACGTCTTCTGAAACAGACGAGGAACTGCAAGCTTCCCTCTTCTTTGACCCCGCAGATTTGTGGAATTTTTGAGTAGTTTCCATTTTCTGTTCTGTGAAGGAAAAACAGAGCTTTCCGGTACTGGTGAAGGGGGTTCTAACCTTATCCCCAACTAACTCAATTGCTTTACTAAACTAGGGTAACATCACTGAAAATTTAATTATAAAAAGACATGTTTATATTGTCAAAAAGACAGTATCTTTACGGAATTGTGAGATTTATTCACTATGAGAATAAATAATTGGTAATTGTAATTAATCATTAATAAAAAGGTGATTCAATTTAGAATAAGCTAGTTGTCATGACAATTATTTGTCTCAATCTTCACCTTCCTATTTATTTTTCAATTTTAATTTTAGAGCTGTAAACAAATTAATTGTTTATCCAAGTCTATGAAGTGTGAGATTTCAACTACCGAATATTTTAATTCAATTTATTATTCTTAATTCATTTATTTCGATCATTTTTTTCAACAATTATATATTAGTATAGAGGAGAAAAGTGCATGCTTTGAACTTTTGCCCTTTCATTTTACCTCATTTTTGGTGTTGTCATAAATGCATTGTTCTAGTGCTCAATTTATCTTGTTTTGTGCATAGGTTGACCATAACCCTACATTTATTATTTTGAAATCTGTTATCTTGGCAATAGAACTAAATGTGCTTGAATCCTTATGGTTTTCCTTTCTTGACTAGACAATGGATGCGGCCCAATATGTAAGTCTCGTCCCAATCATTTCAAATTTCAAATCTTCCATTCTCAAGGTCAATAATTCCATAATTTGACTATTCCATGCCAACTTATGCACCAAAATAATTCAAATCAAACATTTGAGGTCTTCTATTTAAGGACTAGTCCTTCGTCATTTATTAGGATGAGTTGAAGGAGTTAATACAAAGTTATCACACATTAGAATCAAAAGGGCACAACACGAAGTGATATATTTCACCCTTGCATTAGTAGATCAACACTCATACGAATATATACTACAAGTCTACATCTAAGAATTGTGCATTCTTTGTCTTATGTGTCCTCAATCTTGTACATGTTAGCAATGAGGCTTGATTAATACCAAGGAAGGAAAACACATTTTTCTCTTTTCATAAAAGGCCCCCAAGGGTTCTCTTTAGTACCATCAAGTCTCCAAATATAAGTATATCAAAAGGCAAATATGTTTTGTAGTTCAACAAACAAATAGGACATAATTGTGTAAGAAGGACATGACCATTGTAATGATCACTCTACTTAGCTATTGGGTGGCAACATAAAGGTGTGTCCCACTTTTTGGCAAATCAATATTTAAAAAAAAACATTCTCTCTCAATTATAGCAAGTAAACTATAAAGAATTTGAAGATATATAAACTAATGACTTGTGATATTTTTTATGTAGACTTTATTTCTATCTTTTTATAAAATTTAAAAAATAATTTATCTCACGTT
This sequence comes from Cunninghamia lanceolata, assembly GCA_027924645.1. Lineage (NCBI taxonomy): Eukaryota > Viridiplantae > Streptophyta > Pinopsida > Cupressales > Cupressaceae > Cunninghamia > Cunninghamia lanceolata. The sequence goes on from BSBN01001035.1 coordinate 3,021,997, forward strand.
TTAAATGTGTATTAATAAAGTGTTTCTTACACTTCATAGTATTTTTTAATGAGCAATATTTTCCCATAAAACATAACTTGAGCTAGAAATAAAATATCTTTGTAATTTTCTAAACATAGATTATTAACACTAATATTTACGGTGCACATATTTTTAATAGTTTTTTTTCCTATTTTATTTATTATTAATTTTTAAAATGAGAACAATTATCAATTAAGATATCTATATTTTCTACATAACTCTTTTTATATTTACCCAAATTAATTATTTTCTATTAAAAGAAGAACAATATGAATTACACTTTTTTTTTTTCAATTTTTTTCATTGTTTTCAATTTTTCCACTAATGTCCAACAAATGTCTTTGATTATTGTAATAAAATTATTTTGATTAGAAAATAGAAATAAATATATTAAAATCTATTAAATTTTGGAAATCTTACTCTAAGAGATACATTTGTACAAATTTTTATGTCTTGACAACTTCATTTGATCATGAAAAATATGATATGAATCAATAATAATTTGTGTCTAATAAAATCCTTCCATGTGGCTTGGAGGGAAAAGGGTACCGCATAAAATATTGAAGGAAAACACATATACATGTCAAGAATCTCATCTACATTATACTTAATCTAATGTTCCTTGTGTCCCAAGATTGGGGCACATTATTTTGCATAAATTGTTAAATCAACATTTATCCTACAAGTGGAACAAAGTTTTATGCTTCCACCCCATTAGAACCCCAAAAAGTGTTTGTGTGTGTGTGTGTCATCTCAATTGAGCATGTACAATAAGTGCATCCACATATGTAATAGATCATCACATCTTATGAATATACAATTAGGTTTCTCACTTCATTTGATAGCAATATAAAACATAAACTAATCAAACTTGTTTTCAATAAAGAGAAATTATAATTCTTTCCCATTCTAACTATCCACTAATTATGAGAGTAATGTAAACATATTGTTTCCAATTTAATACTTCCTTTGTTCATGATCTTTGTTTAACTATAACCTTGATTCAATAAACACACAATAATTATCTTTCTTACATGGTTATCTTACCATATAGTTGCTTTATTAGATGAAAACACATACGCTACTATGTGTATTGATCTAACTGACATATAATTCTTTCTTCCGTAGATTTGCCTAGATATCTACCTCCATGGAATCAAGATCACATGTAGTTCTCCCTTTAATTTATATGTGTATTAAGTTGATAATATGTTATTATAACTTATAAGAGATGTTCAATGAATGTATTATCCATTTTATTGACATGTTGACCCATCCTATATAGGCTTTGAACCCAAAGAATATTAATTAAATTTTGTTTCAATACAAAGTTAGATCATGATTTTAGCTTTCATCCTATATAATTTTCTAGTTAATTGCACAAAGGGAAGTAATCATTGTTTTATAATAGACTTAAATCACTTTTTGAGTAAACATACACTAAAAAAGAACCACCAATTATAATTTTAAAAATTCTAGGACACTAGCACCCAACCTAGGTGTTAAGGTGTCTATTCTAAAAGGTCACTAGCAACCAACAAGAGTGTGTGTATCTAGTCTTAGAGTCACTAGTTCCCAACATGGGTGCTAGTGTTTGCTTTAAGACACTAGCACCTAGGTTGGGCACTCCTATCCTATCCAAGCTAGACACTAACATTTAGGTTGGATGTTGATGCCTTGGCTAACTTATATTTAGATTTGACTACTTAGATATGTGCACCTAGGGTTTTTATAGGCCTTTGACCTATTTAAAATTTAGTTTCAACTTCTTAGTCACTAGGAATTAACAAATTGAGTTTACAAATGTTATATTTTAAACTCTTGATGCTTGCATAAACTCTTGAAAATTCCAATTGCAATAATAAAGCCTATAAACTTGTGTGTACATACCAAAGCTTTCAAATCTCTTTTAATAATGGTTAGGATTCCATTTCCATGAAATTATATAATTAATTAATCCCTAAGTGATCCAATAATAAAAATTTAATTTTTTCTTTAATATATATATATACTCCAAAATATCAAACTTAAGGATGTATGATAATTCTAATATCAATTGTTTAATTGAAAAATAATTATATTTTCTTCAAATATAAATAATCCTAAATAGAATCACTTTATCTAAACAAGATTTATGAAATCAATTTGTATTCATAGCATGAGTATAATTATGGGTGAAATTCCAAAGTTGTGTCCTACTTTAGGATAGATCTTTAGTACACCTGGATTTAAACATTTCCAACTAAAAGTTATTTTTTATCTAAAAAAGTGTTTTGGCTAGATTTGTTCTAGCTAAAATAGATTTGGGCCACATCTTTTCCAATTGGAAGTGTCTATTAGATGTATATGCAACATCATTTTGGTGCTAATTTACAAAATTATTAAAATTATTTGAAAAAATTATTGTTCCCACCACTTCTATTGATGTAAATATTTTAAAAAAGTAAAAAAACCTTTTATAGATATAAAAGTGTAGTTTTCATTCATATATATATATTAATAAGTGTTTATATTTTCTTTTTTTATTTTCACTAAAAGTAGGTCATCAACACCCAAATATAAGGTTGATTGTTTTCTCAAGAAAAATACTAAAGTTTATCAAAAGATTTGAAAATATATGATGCACTAAAAGAGAGATTTCATGTCGAGATGATATAATTATTTTCTATCTTAGATAAAGAGTAAAGACAAAAGTTGGAGGCCCCTCAAAATAGTTTTGTTTTAATAGATGACACTTTTAAGATTTATTAAAAAAAATGGAAATGAAAAAAAATGATGCATGCACTAAAGTTTCAAATTATCAATACGAATTTAATTTTTTTTAAAAATCACTATAAAATGTGGAGGCTCCATTAACTTCATTTTTTAGTAATTAAATTACAGTGTAAATTTATAAAAAATTACATTCAAATATTTTTTAATTTAAAAGAATACAAATATAAACTACACTAAAAAGTCTACACGTCATTAGTTTACATCATCTCAAAACTCAAAATAGTTTTGTTTTAATAGATGACACTTTTAAGATTTATTAAAAAATTTTGAAATGAAAAAAAATGATGCATGTGCACTAAAGTTTCAAATTATCAATACGAATTTAAATTTTTTTAAAATTCACTATAAAATGTGGAGGCCCTCTTAACCTCATTTTTTAGTAATTAAATTACATTGTAAATTTATTAAAAATTATGTTCAAATATTTTTTAATTTAAAAGAATACAAACATAAACTACACCAAACAATCTACACATCATTAGTTTACATCATCTCAAAATTCAAAACATATATGTCACTTTCAAATGATTCAAGTAAAAAAAATTAAAAAAATGTTATTCATTTTGTTTATAAAAAAGAGACGACTTTAAACTTTCATGAAAATAAACTCAATTACCTTAATCAACCAAAATAGTTGCAATTAAATAAATAATTGAATAAACTGCTAAATATGTCCTCAAAGATCTCCATAAATATTAAAGTAACTAATTTGTCTATGCAAGATGAATTACTCAATTAGCCCTATTAATTTATTTTTCTTAAATAAATTAATAATAATTACTAACCAAATATTTTTAAACTCATTAATTTTGATCTACCAAAATTTATTTCAAATATCTTAAAGACAATATTCATAAAATTGATTTATTTTCCTCAACAAATTGATAACCAAATACTTTATTCTCCTCAATAAACTATTAAATCAAAGGGATTTCACATTATCCAATAATGCTAATGATTATCCAAAATATACTTATCCACTTAGATTAATTTATCCTACATTATAAATTCATCAAACAAATAATAATTTATCATATCAATTTTACCCTCATGATAAATCAATAATCAAATAATCCAAATGATGCAAAATATCAACTACTATGAAAGGTGGGGCATTTAATGTTGTTTCTTCTACTTTTAATGCTTCCACCTCACATTTTCATTAGCTTCATGTTGATTATACCCCTCTTTTGACTAGTGATAGTGATTTTCCATCAAGTACCTTCCCTTCAAGTACCTTCCCTTCTTTTTTAGATATAACTAATGAGGAAGCCTAAAATGCTTCTTTAAGTGATGTACATTATTTGTTCTCCCATTCACATTGTTGGTTTTTTCCCAGACTGGATGCTTATTCCCAGATTTCCCTACAAGGTAGCCATCAATGATCAACAGGATCTCTGGGCCAGGGGCCAACAATATAGGAGATAGACTCTATATTTTATCTCCTCTTCTTCTTCAGGCTCTACAAAACCTAGGGGGTATTCCCTACTCAACATCCATGGGGATATGCATACAAAGGCTGGGATGCTGACAGAAAGCAGATAAGTCCTCCTGTAAGTAGACCAAAACTGCAAGATAAGAGCAAAGGGGCTGGCTTTGGGCCTATTTTCAGTTGTACACAGAGGACTTGGATCCTAAAACTAATTCTAATATCCTAATGGTTGTTTTAGAGTTTGATTTTGATTTTATGTTTGGATGCAAAGCTGGACATGGTTATAATACAAACACAATGCAAGATTGGTGCCTATCCAGGGCCTGGAGTCAGTAGACATACACTTGTGAATGATATGCATGAACAACTAAAACTAGATTTCAGGGGGATACATATGATACCTGCCTTACAGATATCTCCCAATACAAAGTGTTAAGCTATCCATACTTATGGCATCCCTATTGCAGTATATCCTTCCCAATATTCAATCTGAAAATAGTTTAATCTACCCCTTGAGCAGAAGTTAAAAGATTAAACATTCAACACAGGAATTCTATGTTCTAGAATCTTAGACATTCCTTAAATATCTGGACTTAGAAGAAAGATACATGCAACATTGAAGACAGAATTAGCACAACACATGCAAACATAGCATTACTCATATAGGATAAACCATGAAATCAGTGGATTCATGCAAAAACATACCACAGGAGATACATAAACTCACAAGTTTTACTGCACAGAGCAACCAAATCAGCTGTATTACATTACAGAGCCAAAAATGTTCAGCTTTCAACAACCCCAAATGAGTAACACTTCCAGCTTAAAAACCAGTTAGAGGGAAGCGTACTCAGCATTAATTACATGGTTGACCAAAAATCCTACCAGATACACAGTATCAGAAAAATGGCGCTCAACGCACTGAATACAACAGGTAGGGGAGGAGACAAGAAGGGATCTCAAGCCATGAGCCACCAGCCGTGGATGTACAACTTCAGTTGGGTACCAGATCTGTCCACACCATCGCCCATACTTCAGCAACAACTGCCATTAATGTCCATCTACCTCGCAGCCATCGGGAAAACATCAAACAGTGCATCGCAACCATTTCCCGCCAAAACGCACTTCATCGCAGTTTCAAAATAATACAGGGAGATTAATCCCACATGCACGGTGCGGAGAGCCCCCTACCACTTTATACATGTGGCCACATGCATAATAAGCGTCGAGCGCTTTTGCCACGCTCGACCCACGATCCTTCGCACAAAGCCTATCGCCAAGACCCAAGCCATCAGCACACCCCACAATTCTCCCGCCGACCTCATTTGTCTCACCGACAGCCACACTACACTCCACTCCATCGGCCAGAGATAGACCATCGGCCTAGCAAGAAACCCCTCTGCCGATAGAACAACTCTTGCCGATAACACATCGGCTCGCCACCTCTGTCGGTGTGACATACACCGTCGGAACAACCAAAATCTCTCTAGCTGATGAAGAGTGCTACGCTGATGCCTACATATGCAAACATCCTCCGGATGTTCAAAAATCATCCTGACGTTATCATCATCATCTACACGACCACCCTCATCAGCACAACCTGATGCATCGGAGGAAGATCCTCCTGCTTAGCCGATACCAAATGTCTAGCCGATGAACATCCTGATGACGTCACCGTCATATTCACCTACTACACACCTCCTTATATCTGGATGACATCACCACAAATCAGCATCAGGATGATATTCAGAAATATGATGATGATGACAACCCACCCCTAGAATATCATGATGATGATGCCCTCCTCTCCTTAAGAAAATATGATGCTGCAGTTGAAAAATGCTGAGGAGGTCCAACACTTAGGAAATTTTGGATTTTAGAGAGGGGACCATGCCAAAAACCTTGAACATAAATTATTACCAATAGGCACCTTGACCTTCTATCGATGACCCCTTTCTCCTTTCATTTTCCTTTATTGCTTTTGTATATGCAAATCCAAATGCATATACAACATACAGGGTGGACGTCAAATGTTATAGATCGAACAGAATTTCAGTTCGGGTCCTGCTTGCATATACTTTCATTGCATATCTGAATGTATATTTTGTTTGTATGCTGAATATACAAACACAAACATACAAGCAGGGAATCTAATGAGAATATTCCAGATACATTCCTCCCCTGTATATTGAACATGTACAAACCCGTTTGCATAAGACTGCGGCAGGCCCCACCAAATGTATATCAGCCAATGTATATTTTCCTTTGTATATGACCTGATATACAAAGCGGGAATATTCCCTTCATCGGCCAGACCAACATCGTCGGCTAAACACACACCGATGATGAACATTACGCCGATGGCACATCACTACCACCAATTAGATCGCCAAGAAGCCTACGAGGTCATGCCGATGGGCAAGAAGATATAGGGTTCAAATGAAGAAACCCTCTAAACATGAAAAATCAACCTCCAGGTCAAAATGAGTACCAACACACATGATGTTGATATTCCTAGCAATGGTGATGTTTCTCAAGCAACTCATGATTACACCACACATGATATTTATGCTTCATTGTTTGATGATAAAATTATTTATATTATTTTTTAATTCACATATTATTAGAGAAAGAGTGCTACACTCATTTAGTGGAAATGAAGATATTTTTTATATGTTAAAGATCATTTTTATATTTACATTATGAGCATATATATGATGATGTTTTTCTGATGAATATATTTAGATAAATTTTGATTCATAGAGCATTACAATGGTTTGAATCATGTAATGTTTATTATACTTCATTAAATGCTCTATCATATGATTTTATAAATCATTTTAACCTTTTCTCCTAGAGCATGCTTTCATAATAGATCTAATCTTTCAAACTCTAGTGGTCATATCTTAGGAAATGTTATGGACCCATCTATGCTTTCTAAAAAAATATCTTTAGATACTTATACTTCATCACACAATGTTAACATGGATCATTTAATAAGACAATTATGTCATGATCCAACAACTTCTACTTTTTTGACATTATTACAAATCCTAAGGCCATAGATAATAGTGTTTCTACTTCTAATATTGAATCACTTACATTATTGTGGCTCAACCTATTATTTGAGGAGTAGTCTCTCCTATTAGGGTTATTTTTCTTCCACATCTTCATCTTTCAAATGCCTTGTATTAAAAGGAGGAACTAATTCTCCAGTGCTAAATACTTAAGTGATCTAGAGTCAACATTAACTTCAAATGATTTCATGTAGTACATCATACTTATAAGTGAATGGAAAGAGACCAAAAGGAAACATCAAATAAAAAACTTTTCCACCCCACAATCTCAAATTTTGGAACACAAAGATGATATTATTTATCAGTTGTAAAATTATATCTCTATAGGATAGAATGCATACATATGAAACATATAAGAATATATTGAAAAATTATTTAGAAAATGTCATTGTTAAATCAAGTAATAAACCTATAGAAATGGATCCAATGTCAGTGATCTATAAACTTAGGTAGTTATAACACACTAAGCCATTAAAATATAGATTACAACTTATTTTAAGAGATCATTAAAGACTAAACTTGTAAGCATTAATGAATAGGAATTGTAAGATAAGAGTGAACTACAACACAAAAAAATGGAGAATAATATATATCTTGGAGAAACCCGCTTTGGGTAAAAATATTAGCCAAAATGTGAGCTCAATCTCACTGAAGTACTTCAAATGGAATACAATATAAGGTCTAAGACATGTAGAATTTAAATAGGAGATTGAACACCTTTAGTCATATCTCAAAAGACTAGTAAAAATCTTGTCGTAGTCCCATGTCTATGTATTTCTAATAGATTTAGAAAACAAATAATTACTACATGAAATCTTCTTCTAGAAATCTCTAAAATACATCCAAAGCATCTAAGATGAATTGTACATATCCCACTAGGCTATGTATATAAATTTATAATGCTTCGTGGATCCAAAAAGATTAAGAAATCATGCAAAAATGAGGAAACATTTGAGAATTAGAATTCATAGAATGACACAAAAAATAATAAGCTTGTCACTTTTGATAGATTGGTGATTTCAATTTTGTTGCTTGCTACAACTAGTGATTTTCCACACTGAGAAAAATGGTTAGTTTCTAATCTTCTTTCTCCTATCAAAACCTTTATTTTGGTCCCATAAAATTTGATATACATTCCATCATTCAAGATATTGTCCTTTGTTCCAAAGCATGCCAAGAACTATAAAAATTATATCATTTATGGATCTCAACTCTCTAATGTGGAGTGTTTTGGTTACCAAAATCTATAGAGGGTCAACAAATCAAGGTAGATGAAACCTTCAACTAATGACACATATGTCACCTCACCTTGAATCACTAATGAATATGAACCAAAATTTGGAACAACTTTATCTCTAACTATCTAGATGATGAAATGTTACATTGATTGAACATGGAGAAACTTGTTCAAATTTCATTTTCTTCAAATGGATCACTTGTATACTACCACTCATCTTCCCTTGAATAATCAATGCCTCTTAACGGTATTCTTTTTCCATGATAAGAGTACAACATAAAGATTTAAATTCATTCTTGATGATACAATGCTTATTTTCTCTCCTATAGAAAACCACCTTTCGGTCATGCAAATATGGGACACCAAAAATAACATTGGTCACAGATGTCCATAAGAGTAAAATCCATCACAATTTCATTAATAATTCTAGAAAAAACTAAAAACTTCAATTTTCATTTCTTACCAACTATCATATGAGCACCTTATTTGATCTAACCAAATGATAGGGCTTAAATTTTTAAAAATCTTAAAGGCAAATTTTATTAGTCAAATCTTAAACAATCAAGATAGCCTACGAAAATGAATGAGTTGATACATCAAACTTAACATCATCTTGACACTAATCTTGATTTTGAATGATGCATATTTTTCCAACAAGCCAACCTTTCTAATAGTTTAAAGAAAGCTTAGAATCTACTTCAAAAGTGCAATTAAGTACCATTCTTATAAGGAATCTTTTTAGGATTGAATTTCCAACAAGAAGGCTCTTCATATGTAGTACCTAAAAATATATTAAATAATAATAATCATCTGATTAATGAGATTGAATGCATACAACTATTATTTGATGTCTATATTATATAACTTAATAATTAAGATTAATGAATTTTGAATGTGATTGAGACATTTATGTACATTATGTTTTTTTTTGACTGGTCATTTATGTACATTATGTTGAAACTATATTAGGATTATAAATAAATTAGAATTTATGTTTAAATGATTAAATATGCATAGGTTGTGTCATGCCCTCTCGTACACACATGTACAAATGGGAATCAACACAATGCATCTAATTTTTTTTGTTTACAACACTATAATACAATGGGTAATAGTACTTCCAATAGTGAATGATGCACACTTGACATTATTGTGCATGCAATGAATGAGGGCATGTTGCACGAGACAAAGAGAAATAATACAAATGTGGGTGATGGAACCCTAGTCACAACACCCTACAACAAAAATGAAGGCTATCTATCAAGGTATCAACATCAATATGCATGAGGTCACAAAGGGAAACACCTACATGAATAATCCTTCCCTTAGGCTTACTAGGCGAAAGTGACCACTCATCATTGTCTTAGAGCAAGTTTCACATTTAAGTCCTAATTGATGAAAAATAAATTCAAATTATTTATAAAACTTAATTAAGCATTTAACATTATTTTGTTTCCCCTTTTAACTCATTTTGTGAATTGTTATAAATAACATAATAAAAATTGATCACAACTAGATTCACACAAAAGCAAGGAGTAAATTAAATAATGTCAAGTAATTTTCACCAATATAAATCAACCAATAAATTTAATTAATAAGAAATAATAATTAATTTAACACACCTTTCTATATCAACCCCCAAAAAATTAAGTATTAACTTCATTTACACACAATAGTGACTTACACTTAATTATTTTCATTTGAATAAATAATATTTACTCTAGTTTATTTGCTTAAATTTAATTTTACAATTAAACATAATAAAAAATACACAATAATCAAATATAAATGATACACTTTAATTTAATAATTCAATTTAAAATCACATCACTTAAAAAAATCCACTAATTAAGAAATTGGTTGTCTAATTTATAGGGAGGTGGATGAACACAAATAAATAAATAGTAAAATATAATTTTAATCACACACTTAGAAAGGAAGCATATAAAGATTTTAAATTTTCCCTAATTTTCTCATTTACTCATTTCAATCTTCATTTTTCTATTTTTGCAGGTCTAGGAAGAAGCTGTAAAGAAGAAGCTTCTAGAAAAAAAACCATGGAATACTATTCCTTCACCACTTCCCTCTATTTTGTTTCCCATATCTATTTACTTTTTTCCTAAAACCCTAACCTAGGTTTACTTTGTTTGATTCACAGATCTGTAGTTTCCTAGTTTGTGCATGTAAAACTCTTGCAAATTCAATCCTCAAAAGATGCCTATAGATTTTCTATGTGTTTTCATTGTGCATCTAGGTTATCCAGGGAAAGGAATAGATGATTTCCTAGATTTTGTCAAGCCAAGGTTTTGATCAAATTTCACAAATGATTCCAGATTTCTTCCTTTCTTGTATCTAGGGTTTGAATATAGAGGACTATGCAAATCTTGTTTATTTTGTAGTTTTGTACATGGTCCTAGAGAGAATCCCACACACACACACACATGAGAGAGAGAGAGAGAGATTAATCTCATATCTTTCTTTTTAGAATTTTAAGTATTTCATTATTGATGAATCTATAAATTTTTTTTTAAACAAATAGGTTTTTTTTAAGTGTTTAAAAAGGGGAGGGGGCAGTAGCCATAAAGGGTCACACCCCTCCATGGGGAGCTCCCCAACTTCCCTCACAACCATGACTATGATGAGAGGCATGGGGCTCCACCCATGGCTCCCAAGCCATCCCCAAAGGGGAAAGTCCATGGCTATAAAGCTATAGATTTTTTTCTTTTTTTATAAAATAAAATCTTTACTATGCTTTTCAATGAGTTAAATCTACAAGGAATGTGCATTTGTGTTTATGTATGTGTATGTATTTCTTTGCATAAATATGTATCTATATATCTATTTTTTTATCTACTAGATAACTTTTGTAGACACTAAAATAATCTTTTGATTATCGACCATCATTTATCATCATTATCAATCATTTAATTAAATAATTATTTATTATTTAATTAATACAAACTAATTATTCATTCATATATTATCATATTATTATCATTAATTATTCACGTTATTATTAATAATCCAGTAATCATTAATTACCATTTATCATCATTATTAATCATTTAATTAAGTAAATCTTTATTATTTAATTAATATGAGCTAATTATCCACTCATATATTCCATACACCTCATCATATCTCTATCTTGATTTTTTCATTTCAAATTCATGTGAATAGAATTATAAAAAATAATTAGATAATTCAATTATTTATCCTCACATCTCATCTTATCTTCTTCTCAATTTGTTTCCATTTTTTTAACTCACATAAATGGAAATAAATCAAACAAATCAAAAATCTTATTCTTATCTACCTTCAAATAGTATCATTATCCATCCATTGAAAAATCTATAAATTCTTCCTTTCACTCATTTTGAAGGATCATGAATTTCAATGCAAAATAACTCACTTTTATCACTCAAAACTATTAATGTTATGCTATTGAGTTCAGCATCCACATGTCATCAGAATCTTGAGCATATCACTTCAATATGCTCAATCAAAGGTTTGTAGTAAAGTTTGAAACTAAGGTTTGAGTCTTATGCTTTTATCTTATTTTATGTTTCAGATTTTATTGCATACATTTTGGTGAACATGACGTGAATACGCTAATCCTTATCTAATCTTTGTTTGCAAGTTTTTGTAAGTTTGATCTTGAAGGTTAACTTCTTTTTGTTTTGTGGATCTAGGGATGATCTTTCATTGGGGGCATCCTACGACAAAACAAACCTCATGGGGTGCCGCCACAATAATGGGTTACACTTTCTGGGACATCCTAATTTTTGTTGAAATCACATATTTTTAGAAAATATAATGATTTAAGCCTTGAAAGGTTCCATTTAAAGGATTTTAATTGAAGAGTGTTTGATCAAACGCCCTTAGATTCAAACCCCCTTTGATAGAACCCCGCTAGTTTTAAACCATACTTAGAATGGAGTCTCCTCTACACCTATCAAAATGCTGATAAAAACCCACTTTTGATTTACTTTTTGGGGGATCAAACGAATTCATTTAAAATTTATGTTTTTGTAAGTATGCAGTCCTTATTATAAGCTTCCCAAAAAGTATAATTTTAAATATATTTAATTTAATTATTATATTTATTTTTTATTTCTTGTGAATGTAGGTTTTTCAATGAACATCAAGGTCTTTGTTTCACCCATACGAAAAAATAAGAAAATAGAGAAATTTTTTTTCTAAAAAATACATGTCCTCTAGGTATTGATGTCCTTATTCCAACAAAAAAATGAATTTTGATACATACAAAAAAAGTTATGTTGGACAGAATACGCCTATGTCTAAATTATAATTGGTTTGACTACAAAACATAATTAAAAAAAATATTCAACAAAACATTATGAAACCAAATGCATCCTCTAGATATCGGTGTTACCAATCTAAATTTAAAAGAATCAGAATTTTATCCTTTGTAGAAAAAAAGTTGTGCGACAGAATACACACCACTTTAAAAAAATGTTGTTTACTATTAAAAACTAGTTATCAAAGGAGATGCAATTTTTTTTACAATTTAACTCCAAATCTTTTTAAAAAATATATTTAGAATCTACAGACAAAATCTCATAAATCACTAGTTCACATCATCTTCAAATTCCTAACGATTTAGCGGCTATAGGTGTTAGAAAGTAAAGATTTAGTTCAAAATGTTGATTTTAATGTCAAGTTTGGCCAAAAAGTGTAACCCATTATTGTGGGATGACCCCATGGTTGTGTCTGGAAGGCTCGAGAACCCCCATTTTCATATAAAACTTGTGTAATTTCAACGTCGGAGAAAAAAGGGCAATCTTTATTTATACATTAAGTCATATGATCACCTGTGAATAGTGTTTCCAGTAGTGAATAGTGTTTCTAGTGGTGAACAGTGCTTCGAACAGTGAACAATGCTTCCAACAGTGAACAATATTTTCAACAATGAACAGTGTTTCTAGTGGTGAATAGTGTTTTCGGTAGTGAATAGTGTTTTGAGTGATGAATAGTGTTTCTAGCTATGGACTGTGTTTCCAGCAGTGAATAGTGCTTCCATTTGTGAATAGTGTTTTTAGGTTGTGAACAATGTTTTTAAGACTCAAAATAGTACATTTTACTAAAACAGGTATAACTTTTGCATTACTAATTAGATTTTTGATTTTTTGTAGGCATTGGAAAGGTGATTTAATGAACTTTGTTGTGGGACTGGTATTTGTGCCAAATTTTGTAGGAAAAATTAGGATTTTTCATTTTACACTAACAGTCTTTTTTTATAGCTTCATGCTCATCAAAGACCAAACTTTTTGCAAAATACTAATCTATTCTCTGTAGCACCACATGTCAAAGACTTATTTTCCCAACTAATTTAATTGTACATATGAACATGTTTAAGGGAAATTAACACTTTGTTTGTCATGTTTTGGATCTCGCTTGTGTGTATGCTCTCTCCTTGGATCTTAGGATGATCTTGGAGATCAAAAACACAAGTTTGATCTCTTTTGTTTATGTGTTCACCCAAGGAACTTAGTGTGCATATGCTCTCCCTTCACATTGTGAGGTGATCTTAGGGATCAAAAGCACCTAAATTTCTTTCCTTTTAGGGGCCTATCTAAGGATTTTATCACCTTAGGGGATGACCCAAACCACGTGTTCTAGCGGGGTATATCAAAGGGGGGAGAATGAAAGTTGTACCTCAATAGGATCCATCGTCATGTCTTTGGCACGACCTTGATGCCCCTTTTTTAAGGAGTCAAGGTGAAGTGGAATTTGCTTGCGTCTATTCCACATGCTTGTAGATAGGATTCTTGTTCATAAATTTCAGCCCCATGTACCTTGCGTATATCGGGGATGCCCCTAGTTGCCTTCTATAGCCTAGTTAAGAGTTTTTTGGCCGTATATGCTTGTAATGCACTGGTTAATAGTTAGGCTTGAAAAGTTATTCATCACACGCAAGTTCTTATGCCCTCTAGAAATAGGCATGCATGCCATGTATGTTGTCCCTATAGACACCTAAAATTGACCCGTTCCCAGATTAGGCTTTCATCTGTCATACTTTACCATCATTTTTTATCCTCCATGTTAATTAAATAATTATTTAATTAAATCAATTTTTCTCCTCACATTAATTAAATAAATAATTTAAATTTATTTAATTAAACCTAATATTCCATTTCTTTAAAATAAATAAAATTCAATATTTTATTTATTTATCCATGTGCATGAAATTAAATAATTTATTTATTTAATTTCCTATTATTCCCTCTTCTCCATAATTCATTCACAATCAGTTTAGATAACTAATCAATTAAATTAGTTAACTAAATCAATCAAATCAGTTAACAGGTTAGTCAGTCTAGTTAACTAATCAATCAATTCAGTTGACTAGTCAATCAATTGAGTTCACTAAGCAATCAACTCAGTCAACTCTTCAATTAGATCTATTAACTCCCTTGATGCATGAAGGAGATTGGACACTTGTCCTTCTCTCATTTGTGCACATCCTCTCAACCATTCTTAGCCATTGATCTCTCAGATCATCCACAACCGTTGATCTTCATCCTTGAGAGTCTATAAATTAAACCTCATTCTCCATGTTAATCCTCTTTGATCTTGATACAATATTATGCTGCAGAAATCACTCTAAATCCTATCATCCTCATCACAAGGTTATGCTGACGAACAGAACAATCCACATCTCAAAGTAGCAAAGAGCAATCGATTGATGTTGGGTGCACTTCAATTCACTCAATCGGTGTAGGCAATTTGTTTATGCAAAAGGAAGGAGAGCTTCGAATGTAAATTTTTAAAGGAAGCTTGTTGGGCAAAAATAGAGGTCATGGTTGCGTCCGGAAGCATCGGTAGGTGAAGAAAAACATATAATCCAACCTATTTTGGTGAAGGTAAAGGTCAAACATTTTTTTTGCCCCAAGCACATAGCCCGAGGCATACTATGCAGGTACAGGGAAAAAAACAACTTTTTTTTTGAACTTTTTTAAAACCTTTTTTTTTCCTTTATTTGTTTTGCTTTTTGCTTTTTTTTTTTAATTTTGATTTTTTAAATAACCAATAGACATAGGGGCAAAATGTTGAAAAATGCTTTAGAAAATCTCTTGATATACCTCATCCTTTTCACTCAATCCAATCTTCCTCTCGTCCTAAGCCAACCAATCCAATCATCCTCTTATCCTAAGTTTTGTCATGTAAAATCCTAAACATACTACCTCGAATGGGGCATGTTATTCCTATGAAACATAGTCTTTGGAGATCACATCCTAGCTCACTTATGAAACATACATCCATTCCATCCACTATTGTCTACCCTTTTATCCATCCCTCTTTCATGAGCTTTCCATCCCATTTTTTACAACCCATCCTTTGGTTCAATTATCTAATCCCATCTTCGTCCTTGCATTTAGACCTAATTTTCCCTTGTCATTGGTATCTAGCAACAAGGCTATCCAAACTTGAATACAATGCCACCCCATAAAATCACAAAAATATCAAAAAAAAAAAAAAATCTTAAAATCTCAAAAACATCCAAAAACAATAAAAAATCATAAAAACATTAAAAAAAAATTAAAACAACCCAAACATATCCAAAAAAACAATCCAAAAATTCAAAAATATCCAAAACATAATAAAAAAAAATCATGAAAATATCCAAAAACAATCAAAAATCCCAAAAACAATAAAAAATTCCAAAAATAATCAAAAATCACACAAATATCCAAAAGCAATCAAACACTCTCAAAAATATCCCAAAAAATAAAAAAATATCAAAAAGTGTCCAATAACAATAAAAAAATCACAAAAATGTCCAAAAACAATAAAAAAATCACAAAAATTCTCCAAAAACAATAAAATAATCTCAAAAATACAAAAAAATCAAAATATTCAAAAAATCCAAGAAATAAAACTAAATGTAAGTCATTCATAATCCATACCAATCTAGCCAATCAAATCTAGCCAAATCATCCAATCACATCCTTCAGTCTTGATCCTAATCTTGTCGTAAACCAAATCAATTAATCATCATCAATCAACCATCGATGGGATAAATCATTTCCACATCCTTGTGTTGATCTAGGGATATATCGTTCCCCACAATGACAACACTATCATCATCATCAACCAATCAATCAATCATCAATGGGATATATCGTTCCCACATCCTTGTGTTGATCTAGTGATATATCATTCTCCACAATGACAACACTATCATCAAATCAATCAATCCATTCATCAATCATCAATTTACAGCTTGATAGGGGCAATACCTTGTTTGTTTTTGTATCATTTGTGCATGCTTGCTTGCTTGTGTGTGTCATCTTTTTTATCTTGCATTTGTATCAAATCCATATCTTTCTAACTAATATTCATATCTTGTGTATGTTGGAATAGCTTTTTTGCATTATCCTTTGCATCTAAGGTCATATCATACCTTCTGTGCATTAGGACTTTAATGCTGTAAGTATCCTTCCTCATACATCTCGACAAAGTTCTATTCTGTTGGCTCAACAAGACACATCGTCACCCTGGTTCTTATACCTCAGTGCATAATGTCTAGTGCTATATCAAACTATAGGATTGCTCTACTCAAATCAGCATAACTAATCATAGATACATCATTCTATCATCCATCCTTTTATCTTCTTCATTTTTCTCTATGTTGTTCTCCATCTTCTATCTCTCTCTTTTCTTCATATCCACTCATTTCGACAGCACACCCGTATTCTTCCAATTTGTCTATTCTCTCAAGGGGGCGTCATTCAACCTATTAATTGATCTACTAGGTACTTCTTCTACCTGACTGGGGCATCATCATTTCTAATCCACTCATATTGTTCCTCTAAGCCAATATCTTCTTCTATCCAACATAGCACTATGTTTTAAACTTCTTTGAAATGATGTTACTTCGCAACACCATCTCAAAGAGGGACAAAATGTAGGCACCTAAAATTGACCCATTCCCGGACATACTTCACATTAATTAAATAATTCATAATTATTTGATTTATTGATCACAATCAATTTATCCTCCATATTTGATTAAATAATTCTGATTATTTAATTAAATCAAATTCCCTCCAATTTAAATAAATAAATTCAAATTATTTATTTAATTAGTCTTTTTCCTCCAAAATGAATTAAATTTAATATTTAATTCATTTATCACATGTGCATGAAATTAAATAATTAATTTATTTAATTTCCTATTATTCCCTCTCATCCATAATTCACTCTCAATTAATTTAGATAACTAATCA
Source organism: Cunninghamia lanceolata (assembly GCA_027924645.1). Taxonomy (NCBI): domain Eukaryota; kingdom Viridiplantae; phylum Streptophyta; class Pinopsida; order Cupressales; family Cupressaceae; genus Cunninghamia; species Cunninghamia lanceolata. The sequence goes on from BSBN01001035.1 coordinate 3,039,793, forward strand.
ATCAAATTAGTTAACTAAATCAATCAAATCAATTAACAAGTTAGTCAATATAGTTAACTAATCAATCAATTTAGTTGACTAGTCAATCAACCTAGTTAACTACCCAATCAACTCAGTCAACTCCCCAATCAATTAACTCCCTTGATGCATGAGAGGGAAAGGACACTTGTCACTCTCTCATTCGTGCACATCCTCTCAACCATTTCTAGCCATTGATCTCTCTGATCACTCTCCACCATTGATCTTCATTGTTGGAAATCTATAAATTGAACATCCTTCTCCACATCTAATCCTCTCTTCAATCTTCATACAACATTACTCTATAGAAATTAGTCTAGATCTTATCATCCTAATCACAATGTTATGTTGTTTAGTTGAGCAATCCACAATAATCAAAGAGCAAAGAGCAATCGATTGAAGTACGTCACACTTCAATAAGCTTGATCAGTGAAGGCAAATTTGTTTGTGCAAAGGGAGGTACATTGTGTTGGATTTGATTATCTTTAGTTTGTTCTTTGCATGTGAATTTCACCTATCACAGTCCCCTTGCACCTTTGAATGATCTTGGGTGATCAAAAGTAGTTAGTTTCCTCATCATGGGACTTGCACGTTATGCCTAAGTAAAGGCAACAAGGTGGGATTACAAGTTTATACACTCCCACTTGAATAATTATAGGTTTGTTCACATGCTTGAAGTGTTTTCTTGTCAAAACCAGTGAATACCATCTTCATCCAAACACATTTTGACTTTTTCCAACTTGAAAACCTTGCTTCAAAATCCAAAGAGTTGAATAATTTGTAATCCAAACATCCCATCATCCTTACTCATCTCCATCATGGACCCCTAGTTTCAAAACTTCATTATGCAACCTAAAACCCCTATGAAATTAAATATCCTAGTGAACCTTATGATTTGTCTAGAGTTGAACATGACAGTGCCTATCTAGAAGCCATCATCATGAGAAAATTATCCCATAGCTTCTTCCAAGAACATACTTATTCTAGCTGCACCATGAATACATATCAAATGTCCCTAAGTCATCCTTATCCTTATGCTACCTATCACAAGGGAAACACCACTCTAGGCTATGCATCTTATGTTAATCCTCCAACCTCACAACCTTTGCAATCCTACCCTCTAAATTCAATCTCCTATATTAATCCTCCATCCTCACAATATTTGCAATCCTATCCTCTAACCTCCTATGTTAATCCTTCATCCTCACATCGTTTTTCATTTAACCACCATTCCTATCAACCATCTAACCCATCTTATCCAAACCCATACTAGCCACATTTTTTTCAACCATCCAACCCCTCCTATATAAACCAATACCAACCCCATAAATTCAACCAAACATCTACTTCATCCTCTCAACCCACCTCTAAATCACCTAATCCTCCCTTACCCCAACAATCCATGAAAGACTTTATCAAAGAGCTACTAGAATCTCCTAATCCTCCATTACCTAAACAAGACCTAGAAGACTTTATCTAAGGACTACTAGCAAAGGAAAAATATCAAACTACAAAGCACAAATACAATTATTATACCACTCCCAAATTTATCGACAAGTCTCCTAGTACCATCCTTGTCCAAAATCAAACACTATCATGTAATCACAAGCCTAGCAATGTGACTATCCAAAATCAAGTGCTATCACCCATTGAAGTCATCCAACCTTCACAAGATTCCATCAAATCCATCCAATCCACAATACATGAGCATCAAAAACCTCTCACAAATCCATCTATACAACTTGAGGAGCCTATCCAAACAATTGAAACTAAACACTCTTCTCCCATTATGTCATCCTACCAAATCCATCTATGTCACGAGCTTGTTCCAAAGCATACCAAAACATCACCCCACCCAAATCAAGATCCAAGCATCCCATCTAATCCCTTTCATGATACACAACTTATACATATCGACCCCATCCCCAAACAATCACCCTATCCCCTTGGTCCCAGTATCTTCATCCATGGTGGTTCTCTTGCAACAAAAGAATAACTTATATTCACCACCAATCCCCCTCCATCTCGTGCACTAGACTTGCATCGTGTTTCCAAAATAATAAAAATCCCATCACTAATCACATGCTCAAGAACATGAACTACCAAGGTTAAAGGTAAATAGGCCTTCATTACCAAGGCATCTTGGATCCCATCCATGTCAAAATCCATTCGTGATTTTCTGGCCTTAATTACATATCTCAAGGAAAAAAATCCAAACATGTTGGTACCACCTTCATAAATCATAAGAGAGCTTCTCCCAATCAAAAAAAAGATGTCTCCATTGCTCTTCCAAACAATATGCTACCATCCCCCTTCCTTCGTATCAATCCAAAAAGTTTACCAAAATCCCTCCCTCATCTCATCCTTCCATCCACAAATCTACTAATCCCTCCATGCATAAATCCGCTAATCCTTCCATCCCTAAATTAATTAATCCCTCCTTACATAAATCCACTAATCCTTTCATTCGTAAATCCTCCATCCCAAATACCACCCCTAATCCCTCATCCCCCAAAATCCTTGATTAGGACCAACAAATGCACACATCATTGGACCTACTCCAAAATGATGAAGCTATCACGTAACTCATGAACTGCAAAGATAATACTTCCCCATGGGACCGCACCATTGAATTTGGATGCCTCCACTCATAAACTAAAAAGTTCTCAAAAGCCTAAGGATTGTCATACTATAAAGCATCACTATGCAAAATCAAATCCAAATAATTCCAAAAGGCTTCAAAATCCCACACATATAAAAGAAAAAAACCAAAATAATGTGGGTCCCCAAGAAAAAATAAGCATCAAATATAATAGGAGCATCCAAATCCACTTTTCCAAAGTCCCACTCCATCCCCAAATCTCACAACCCCTATCCCCCATCATGCACTTAATTAAAAAATCCCACAAATCCTAAGTCCATTTGGGTCCCCAAATCTCCAAAGTGGCAATCCTAAAATCCCCCATCCCACACCCATTCAAAAAATCCAAAAAATCCTAAGTCTATTTGGGTCCCCAAATCCCCAAAATGGAAATCCCAAAATCCCCCATCCCAACCCTATGATAAAAAACCCACCATCTCGATGAATCCCAAATCCCTGTTACTCTCCACTTCCCATCACAAGCTTCTAACTCCAATGCAATGTGTACAAATGTTGGTCTTGGTTCCCCTCAACCCCATGACATTCCCTCCTATATCCATCCCCCAATCCTATCACCCTCAAATCCATTATCTAACCTATCTCCCCCATCACACCCCTTTTATCCACCCCTTTGCATAATCTATCCATCTTCCATTCAAACTACCTTCCATTCCATCTCACTCAGCAACATCCTCTACCATCATCACTATGGTGGCACCTTGTTTACATCTGGGAGATGCACACTTGCCATCACTAAGGTCTCTACCAACATATATGAGTGCAACAATAGCTGACATGGTCTGTGTGTAGCAGTTATTCAAAATGGGATCCTATCATATCCTTGTGGAAATAATGCTTGAGTCCAACACATCACCATCCATTCAACCATCCACTCTCATCCCAACTTCCCAAAATCTAAAAACACTTCAAAAAGTATAAAAAATGAAAAAATGAAAAATAAATACAAAAAAATTTCAAAAAGTCCCCTAGTGAAAACCTCTTTGAGGCACTATCGGACAAAAAAAATCAAAATAGTAAAAGAGAAAATCATTCATCCAATGGTGAAAACCATTTCATGGTGCCTTGGATAAGTACCATGATGAAAACCCATTCATGGGCATCATGCATAGTTATCTATCAAAGAGCACCCTACACTTGGGGGCAAGCCTCGCCTACCTTATCACTCCCTATCCATCCCATCCACTATATATGCATATCTTATCATCTCCCCATCCATCCTCTCTCCTTTTCTTAAATCTTGATAAGGACATGGACATCAATGTTAAAACATGCTTTAGATACCTCTTGGCATACACCCATCCATCATTTGCACTTATCCTCCCTACTATGCATCATCATGAGTGACATATCTAATGTATGTCATGTTATTCCTTTGTGATGTAGTCAGTGGAGATCACATTTGAATCCCCCATTTATCTATCATGAGTTCTCCATCCATCCCCTTCACTATCGGTAATCCCTTCATATATCAATCCATCCAATCCACTTTTCATCTTCTTTGTCCCTAGATTGGGTTTTCCCTTGTCATTGGTATCAAGATATAGGCTACCCAAATACAATCCAATGCCACCATCCTATATAAAATAAAAGAAATAAATTCAAGTGCAAGAAATCCTTAATCCATGCCAATCTATCTAAGCAATCTAAGAAAATTGTCCAAAAGAATCCATCAGTTTTGTTCCCAACCTTGCTACAAACCCGATCAACTCAAGTCATCATCACCGAGATATATCATTCCCAACCCTCATGTTGTTCTTATTGTTAACAACACTATCCTTGCATTGCTCTTATCTTCAACAATGGTATCCTCATCATCAACTAACCATTAGTTTTTAGCTTGACTAGGGGCAATAACTCTTGTTTATCTTTGTATTGTTTTTTGCATGCTTGCTTGCTTGTTTGTGTGCATTATCATTTTGTTTTGTATCAGAATTGATCCTTGCAGCCTACCTACCACAATGGTATCATGGTCTTCCATATCATGGCGCTATACTGTATAGGGTTGCTTGCGACCTTTTGTGTGTGTTAGTCCTATGCATGGGATACATCATTGCCTTGGTCTTTATACCTTGGAGCATAACATCTCTTGATATATTAAATAAAGGTTGCTCTCCTCAAGTTAGCATAAATAATCATCATAATAAATCAATCATCCTTTTTTCATCCATAAACATATTTCTTGCATCCATCTTTTTTTATTTTCTCTATTTTCCTCTATTTTTCTTCCATCATTTTTCCATCTTTCATCTAGCTTTTTCTTCACATCTATTCTTTCAAGAGCTCACTTGTGCAATTTTTGGCATAGATAACCTCTCAAGGGGGCATCATTCATCCCACTAATTAATCTACCATTACTTCTTCTAACCAACTACTAGGGCATATCATCACTTTCTTCATTTCTTCTAATTTTTTCTTCTTAGCTACTTTTCTTTTCTTTGAAACAATGTTACTTCAAACATTATCTTGAAAAGAGAGGCAAAATGTAGACACTAAAATAATCCTCTGATTATCCACCATTATTACGCCAAGATGCATTCTACATTCACAGCAAGGGCTAAAAGATTCAGATTCCTGTAAACAATTAAGATCTAGATTCCCAAGTAAACAAAATTCATAAAATGTGTAAATAAAAAAATTCGTGGAAGCCAAATGGATAGAAAAATAGAAAAACTTGGGTAGTTATGGAGTGAAATCTTTATCATGTTAAACAAAAAATAAATAAATTCATGGAAGCCAAATGGATAGAAAAATAGAAAAATTTGGTCAATTATGGAGTGAAATCTTTATTATGTTTGAAGAATATGAAAAGTCTTGCAGCATAGTCTCTTTAAATTAACTCATGTGAGCATATCAGATATTTTAACTGCAAGTAATTTATAAATGCCATCAAATTGGAAGATATATCTCAGTGTACTGTAGATATATATTTTTAAATATAAATATACTAGTTTATAATCATTATTAATTATTTAATTAAATAATTATGAAGGGATTAATAAGATCTAATAATTGTTAATTACCATTTATCATCTCTATTAATCATTTAATTAAATATTTCGTTATTATTTAATCAATATGAGCTAATTATGCACTCATATATTCTGTACACCTCATCATATCTCTATCTAGATTTGTTTCCATTTCCAACTCATGTGCATGGAATTATAAAAAATAGTTAGATAATTCAATTATTTATCCTCACATCTCATATTATCTTCTTCTTAATTTGTTTCCATTTTTTAACTCGCATAAATAGAAACATATCAAACAAATAAAAAATATTATCCTTATCTACCTTCAAATCTTATCCTTATCCATCCATTGAAAAATCTAAAAATTCTTCCTTTCACCCATTTTGAAGGATCACGAATTTCAATGCAAAATAACTCTATCACTTTTATCACTCAAAACTATTGATGTTATGCTTCTGAGTTGAGCATCCGCATGCCATTAGAATCTTGAGCACATCACTTCAATATACTCAATCGAAGGTTTGCCATAAATTTTGAAACTAGGGTTCGAGTCTTATGCTTTTATCTTATTTTATGTTTCTAATTTTTATTGCATACAACTTCAACAATAAAACTATATGTAAAGATTAAATGAAAGCATTGTAATAGCATATTTCTATTTAACTGCAATGTTCACATTGAAGGAGAATTTATTGAATCAATTAAATAATTATGTACACATTAAAACATAAATAGATATATTTGTTTTTTGTACATGTATATATGTACTCAGATAAGTCCTATAGGGAAAATATCAATACAAAAGAATATATAAATATATAGAAATACTTATGTATATGTATATAGGCATATGCATATATATAGAAATATATTTCTAAATATATGTATATATACTAGAATAGGAAAACAGCGAAGATCTATTCTGGATAAAATCTAAAAAATTATCTATTTGCTACTCAACTACACAATACATTTATACAAAATTAGAGCAACTAAAACAATCTAAAACAAGTAATTTTCATCCATCTTACTGAATATACATAATTTTTTTTGTTCAACACAATCATAATAATTTAGAAATAAAGAGTGGGAATAAATACTTTTCATTTTTTGAAAGTTACATACATGTAAAAAAAACTTCTCTTCAATAATAAAAACAAAGACAAGATGGAACAACGTTTCCATTAACATACTAGAACCAACTCTTATGAAAATCAAATGTGTCAACCCCAAATGGATAATATTACACAAACCCATTAACAATGAGGGTTTTAAAATGACATAAAGGAAATATTTTTCATATCTTCACCATGAAGATTCCCTCCAAGAAAACTTCAAATTTGCAACATAAATAACCACAAAGCCTCACATGACCAAGGCTACCTCACCTTCCAACCATAGGACTTGCAATACAAGTCCACTCCCAAACTAGAAGGCTCTCAAGAAACAAGTTTTCATAACACAGTAACACATAAACACACAAATCTTAAAACTACCCAATAGCTAACACACACAAATGAATCTTCTCAACATCCATAACAAGGGGGAGTCAAGGGAACTCACTAGCCTTTTGGGGAAATAATATAAATTAAATCTCAATCTCCTTAATATAAAGAACCCAAAACTATCCACACAATAAAAATACTCCTTCACCCAAATCACATATCCACAACAACATAAATACCCATCATATGTTTATATTCTCTCCACAACACAATCATCCGCACACATAGGCACTCATGCTAATATACCATATAATAAAATGTTTCCCCAAGAGAGGGTCCACACCTCTCTTAACCTCAATACATGGGTAGCTCTTAACCCAAATGGGATGATCCACACATAATACAACATAACTGCCATCCCAAATGAGCATCGTACAAAATACACAACACAACAAAGGGGGTTTTCAAACAACAATAGTATTCATAGAAAAACCTGCAAGCTTTTCAAACATTATTTTTACAACAAAAAATACAATAAACACTCTAAAATAGATTAAGATCCTACCTCAATGCTTCAACAAGGTTGAGAAATCCCTTGATCCAAGTTCCTCAAGCTCTCCTCTTCTCCAAGCTCTCAATCTCTTCCCCAAATATCCTCTTTCATCAAAACTACTTGATATCTAAAATAACAATGATAGAGGTAGAGAGGCCAACCCTCAACAAAGCTTCAAGAAAGGTTTAAATAAATGACATATTTTTAGATACAATGAACGTAGGATAAAGTTTGACTTTGCCACTCAAAATCAAATTTGCCTCCAAAATCTCATCACTTATCTTCCAAAATGCTTTTCAAGGCCCTAGACACTTCCAAAATACATATTACACACTCAAACATGGACCCATCTCATAGGTCATCACTTTAGGGGTTTAATTTTACTTAAATAATAAAGAAAACAACATTAAATGATGTTAAAAGTTCCCTTTTAAGTTCAAATCCGAGATATGACACTTAAGGGGAACTTAACCGAGCCCCAACTTAAAATAATAAAAGTAGAATTAGACATTAATCAACAAAATCCCATGCACAACACATAATTTACACAAGAAGACCTTAATCCCCTCTTAGGATAATGCCTAGGTATATTGGGGAGTGATAATAGGTGGTTTCTTGAGAACATCCACAATTTCCATTAGCCATGGAATTTAACCTATGCACTTGCACACAAACATCAATATATCCAAGATAATAGCCAAAGTAATATTTAAAATTAAATTAATATACACAATAGTGTCTCTGCAATTGTGTCATTTGGATATTCCTTTGTGTGCCTCTCTCAAGATTGCTTCTCTCTCATGCTCATATACCACTCTTCTTAATATATCATCTCTCCCCAATATATGTAGTTCTCCTTAAACCAATGTCTATGGTTGTGCCTTCCGCATAATTGTTTATTTATCTTGCAGAAATTTTCCTATAGAGAGTAATATTGCTATGTCATGTAACTCCTCTGATACCATAGTCAATCTAAATAAGTGTGCGCCAAGAAAATCTTCTTGTTGTTCATTTCGTTCTTCCCCTGTTTCTATCCTAGATAGGTAGTCAGGGCCTTGATTATGTTTTCTTGGCTTAATCTTAAAATCAAATTCTTGAAAGAGGAGTAGCCACCTACATATCCAGCCTTGAATTACCGGTCTATTCAAGAGGTATTTTAGGGGTTCATGGTCTGTAAAGAATGTAAATGGAGTAGACAATAAGTAATGTCTAAATTTATGTAGGGCATAGACCATAGCCAACACTTCTCTCTCTGTTGTTGTTTAATTCCTCTCCACTTTTGACAATTTCCTGCTAGCAAATACTACAAGATGATCCTTATCTCCCTTGGGTTGAGCCAATACCCCTCCTAATGCTATCCCTGATGCGTCTACATGCACATGAAATGGTATATTCCAATCAAGGAATATCAATATAGGTGCCTCCACTATCTTTTGTTTTAATGTGTCAAAAGAGTTTTGACATTCTTCACTCCATTCCACATTGTTACTTCAGTTCTTTTTCATAAGATCTTGTAGCGGTGCTGCTACTGCTACATATTGTTATACTTAGGGCATACAACTAAGAGGGGGGGTGAATCAGTTGTACGAAACTTTCTTCATTTAAACACTTGAATCTTCTTAGTGATTAGTATAATATTAATCATGAACCATAATGCATTCAAATCAAAAGCTGAAACTTATCAACACATAAGACACCAAGATTTTGATGTGGAAAACCCGGTTAAGGGAAAAACCACAGGGTGATTAACCCAAGAATATATTCTCTGTTAGAAGAATAGAAAGAACAAAATGGCACATGCCAATTAGGGCTCACTGCCCGAGCACATTTCTCACAAGAGGCTCACCGCCTACAAGAGACACAATATCTACAAAAGAATAAGTATCACCTTTATGAACTGGAGAATAGCATCTTTAGCATGCTTGAATCAATTCCATTTAAGCCCAAAACTTCTGCTCTGCCTTTCACGCTTCTCTTCGCTACCACACACTCATCACCACAAGACCTTTTGCAAAATGACTTCACAATCCCTTATTTATACAAGGCATCAACTTAGGAACAATCATCTAAGTTGGCAAACACATATAAGAACATCTGCAAGATGTGTAATACATTCAGTCAGCCAATCTCAAGAAGAACACCAATATCCGCGGTTATTCTTCAAATGCAAACTCTAACTTCAATGCGGACCACCAACATGAACTAGACATGATCCAACAATCATAATAACCTTCCCTGAATCACCAAGAACATCCGCACTTCATCATCCTACTGGAATTCTTCTCTCCTTCATCTGGAGCTTTAAGAACATAGTCTGTCATCACTGTCACAACTGAATAGGCTCTTCTGGACCTTCAACCCATGAACCAATCTAGTTGATACTTCACAGGAATGTCCTCAACACTCCATCAAATCTTTGGAATGGGATAATGAAATTTCAGATCTCACCGGACCTATCTGTAGCACTCTGTCACCTCTGAACACCTACCAGAACCAGTTCTACTTGAGCAACCATAACTTCTTCAGATCTTCATGCGGACCTCTAAAAACTTGACTGGAGCATCTCAAGACTTATATCTACAAACCCTTTAAACCGCATCCTCTGATTCTCAACCTATTGGGGTCTTTTACCTTCTTGTCATCACTGTTCTTCACTGTTTTTGATGAGACTATTTTTCTCAATATCCTCAACACACAGCTCATCTAATCCTTCTCATTAATGCAACATGAGTATTTTGACATCAATGACAACACTGGTTAGGCCCATACTTGCAACAATCTCCCCCTTTGTGATTGATGGCAACATATGATGTGAAAAACTATCAAGACAAGAGCTTCTCCTTGCTGTCACAACTCTCCCTAACAACAACAACTATTCACATGTCTTCTCTTCCTTTATTGCTCCCCCTTTGATCAGAAACCACTTGTTTTTCACATGTCTTCTCTCCCCCTTTGACATCAATGGCAAAGGGCTCATACTTGCAACTTCATTACTTCATAACATACCAGCTGCTCCCCCTGAGTAGCAGCTCCCTTATCATCAATCTAGATCACAAGATATGACTGTGATATCCACCGGATTGATGCACATCAGTGCATCCTAGTTCATCACCGAAGGGGCAATAACCCCTAACTTCTCCCTGAGATACTCAAAAGAGTCCTTGGGAAGAGGTTTAGTAAAGATATCTGTAATCTGATCCTTGGAGGGCATATACTCCAATCTAACTTCATCCTTGTTCACTTGCTCTCTCAGAAAGTGAAACTTGATAGATATATGCTTAGTCTTAGAATACAACACCGGATTCTTAGAAATATTTATTGCGCTTGAATTATCATAGAAAATTGTGATAGGTTCCTCATATTCTACTTTAATATCTCTTAGCATCTGCTTCATCCACAAAACTTGAGTACAACTACCTACTGTTGCAATGTATTCTGCTTCAGTTGTAGACAGGGATATTGCCTCTTGTTTCTTGCTTAGCCAAGAAACCAATCTTTTCCCCAAAAAGAATGCTCCTCCACTGGTACTCTTCCTATCATCCACATCTCCTGCCCAATCTAAATCTACATATGCATGAAGAGAAAAATTATGATCTCTGGGATACCACAGACCATACTCAACTGTTCCTTTTAAGTACCTAAAAATCCTTTTGATTTCCATGACATGAGATTCTCTGGGATCAGCCTGGAATCTCACCACAAGACCAATGGCCTGCATTATATCTGGTCTAGTTTGAGTGAGATACAATAATCCTCCAATCATTGATCTGTACTTTGTCTAATCTGCCTTAGGAGAGTCATCATCTTTGCTCAACTTACATCCAGTTGCCATGGGAGTATTCATTAGCTTTGAATCTTCCATTTCAAATTTCCTCAACAATTCTTTCACATATTTGGTCTGAGAAATAAAGATTCCTTTCTTGGTCTGAGTAATTTGCAGACCCAAGAAGAAATTTCTTTCACCAAGCATTGACATCTCAAATTCACTTTTAATTTGATTTGCAAAGGTTTTACACATATTGTCTCTTCCTCCAAAGATGATGTCATCAACAAATACTTCAATAATCAAGATATTTTCATGATCAATTTTGAAATATAGGTTACTATCAGCAGTACCTTTGTTGAAACCAATCTTCAAAAGATGTTTGTCCAATCTTTCATACCAGGCTCTTGGGGCTTGCTTTAGTCCATACAGTGCCTTCTTCAATTTGCAGACCATATCACCATGCTCAGATAATTGAAAACCATCTGGTTGTTCAATGTACACTTCTTCTAAGTCACCATTCAAGAAGGCAGACTTGACATCCATCTGATACACCTTGAAATCCTTGAAGGCAGTAAATGCAAGAAATAATCTGACTGCTTCAATTCTTGCTACCGGAGCAAAGGTTTCTTCAAAATCAATCCCTTCTATTTGAGAGTAGCCTTTACAGACTAATCTGGCTTTATTTCTGATTACTTTACCAACTTCATTTAGTTTGTTCTGGAAGACCCATTTGGTTCCAATCACATTCTTGTTTCTAGGTCTGGGAACAAGATCCCAGGTGCGATTTTTCTCAAATTGCATCAACTCTTCCTCCATTGCTTTGGTCTAGTTTTCATCATTGCAGGCTTCATTTATTGTCTTAGGTTCACTCTTTGAAATCAGACAATATTCATCTGAATTTTGAGCAATTTTCCTTCTAGTTTGCATACCTTTGCTCTCGTCACCTATGATCTGATCTTCAGAGTGGTTTAGTCTTACATACCTTGGAACTTTGGGAGTTTCTTGCACTTCTACTTCTTGATCAGGCTCATTCATACCTATCTCTTCTTCCTGATTTACCTGATCATTCTGAATCTGACTTTCAGAAGAGGATTGAGCTCTTTGAACCAGAACACCATTCTGATCATCTTCATCATATTCATAAAACCTTGAGGGTTTCTCTATTCCCTCATCCACCTTCACATTTGTACTTTCTATCATCTTTCTTAGTCTCTTGTTATAACACCGGTATGCTTTTCTTTGAGTAGAGTAACCCAAGAATATTCCTTCATCACTTCTAGCATCAAACTTACCTAAATCTTCATCTCTTTTGATGTAACATTTGCTACCAAAGACTCTGAAATATCTTACAGTAGGAGTAATGCCAAACCAGAGTTCATAAGGGGTCTTACTGGTATTGCTTCTGATTTGAACTCAATTAAGAGTATAGACTACAGTGCTGATAGCTTCTCTCCAATAGATCTGAGGAACATTTGCTTCCATCATCATAGTCCTAGATGCTTCCTGGATGGTCCGGTTCTTTCTCTCCACTACTCCATTCCATTGTGGAGTCCTCAGAGCAGACAACTGTCTCTTAATTCCATGTTTCTCAAAAAATTCTATGAACTCACCGGATGTGAATTCTCCACCTCTATCAGACCTCAGACATTTCAATTTTATTCCTATTTCATTCTCTACCATAGCCTTGAATATTTTGAATTTCTCAAGAGCTTCTGATTTCTCCTTTAGAAAGGTTACCCACATCATCCAGGAGTAGTCATCTATTAGCAGCATGAAGTATCTATCACCTTGAATACTTCTGATTCTTGCCGGACCACAAAGATCAGTGTGAACTAAGTCCAATAATCCGGTAGAAGACAGTTCCTTGCTTTTGAATATGACTCTACTTAGCTTACCCAACTAACATTCCTTGCACAAGCTGTTAGTAGGTTTTACCAATTTTGGAAGATCTCTTATAGCCTGAGTATTGCTTATCTTGATGATATTGTCAAAATTCACATGACACATCCTTCTATGCCATAACCAACTCTAATCAACTTGAACAAATAAGCAACTTTTACCAGTACCAACCAAGTGGAAGATATTACCTTTAGTTTGAGTACCGAATGCAATCTCTATTCCAGATCTTTCAAAGATTTTGCATTTTCCATCCTTGAATTAGAGATCATAGCCTTTGTCCACCAACTGTCCAACACTGAGAAGATTGTGCTTCAAACCTTCAACATACAGTACATTACCAGTTTTGTTTCTTTCATTAAAAGAAATAGTTCCTCTTCCTCTGATTCTACCAGTAGAATTATCACCAAACTTCACCACTCCTCCTTCATACCTTTCCAAATCTATGAACTTATTCTTGTCACCTGTCATGTGGTGAGAGCAACCACTGTCAATGACCCAATCATTCTTTTCTTCAACTTGGGCAGCCAGAGCTCTTTCTACAACTTTATGATTGATAGATACAAAGGATATTGGTTCTTCTTCCTTGATTGCAATAAACACCCATTCACTTCCGGATTTGTTTCCTGTCTTTGATTCATCATATGTTACTCCTTCATTATCATCTTCTATCAGCAGTACCTTTGAAACCAATCTTCAAAAGATGTTTGTCCAATCTTTCATACCAGGCTCTTGGGGCTTGCTTTAGTCTATACAGTGCCTTCTTCAATTTGCAGACCATATCACCATGCTCAGATAATTGAAAACCATCTGGTTGTTTAATGTACACTTCTTCTAAGTCACCATTCAAGAAGGCAGACTTGACATCCATCTGATACACCTTGAAATCCTTGAAGGCAGTAAATGCAAGAAATAATCTGACTGCTTCAATTCTTGCTACCGGAGGAAAGGTTTCTTCAAAATCAATCCCTTCTATTTGAGAGTAGCCTTTGCAGACTAATCTGGCTTTATTTCTGATTACTTTACCAACTTCATTTAGTTTGTTCTGGAAGACCCATTTGGTTCCAATCACGTTCTTGTTTCTAGGTCTGGGAACAAGATCCCAGGTGCAATTTTTCTCAATTTGCATCAACTCTTCCTCCATTGCTTTGGTCTAGTTTTCATCATTGCAGGCTTCATTTATTGTCTTAGGTTCACTCTTTGAAATCAGACAATATTCATCTGAATTTTGAGCAATTTTCCTTCTAGTTTGCACACCTTTGCTCTCGTCACCTATGATCTGATCTTCAGAGTGGTTTAGTCTTACATACCTTGGAATTTTGGGAGTTTCTTGCACTTCTACTTCTTGATCAGGCTCATTCAGACCTATCTCTTCTTCCTAATTTACCCGATCATTCTGAATCTGACTTTCAGAAGAGGATTGAGCTCTTTGAACCAGAACACCATTCTGATCATCTTCATCATCTTCATAAAACCTTGAGGGTTTCTCTATTCCCTCATCAACCTTCACATTTGTACTTTCTATCATCTTTCTTAGTCTCTTGTTATAACACCGGTATGCTTTTCTTTGAGTAGAGTAACCCAAGAATATTCCTTCATCACTTCTAGCATCAAACTCACCTAAATCTTCATCTCTTTTGATGTAACATTTGCTACCAAAGACTCTGAAATATCTTACAGTAGGAGTAATGCCAAACCAAAGTTCATAAGGGGTCTTACTGGTATTGCTTCTGATTTGAACTCAATTAAGAGTATAGACTACAGTGCTGATAGCTTCTCTCCAATAGATCTGAGGAACATTTGCTTCCATCATCATAGTCCTAGATGCTTCCTGGATGGTCCGGTTCTTTCTCTCCACTACTCCATTCCATTGTGGAGTCCTCAGAGCAGACAACTGTCTCTTAATTCCATGTTTCTCACAAAATTCTATGAACTCACCAGATGTGAATTCTCCACCTCTATCAGACCTCAGACATTTCAATTTTATTCCTATTTCATTCTCTACCATAGCCTTGAATATTTTGAATTTCTCAAGAGCTTCTGATTTCTCCTTTAGAAAGGTTACCCACATCATCCGGGAGTAGTCATCTATTAGCAGCATGAAGTATCTATCACCTTGAATACTTCTGGTTCTTGCCGGACCACAAAGATCAGTGTGAACTAAGTCCAATAATCCGGTAGAAGACAGTTCCTTGCTTTTGAATATGACTCTACTTAGCTTACCCAACTAACATTACTTGCACAAGCTGTTAGTAGGTTTCACCAATTTTGGAAGATCTCTTATAGCCTGAGTATTGCTTATCTTGATGATATTGTCAAAATTCACATGACACATCCTTCTATGCCATAACCAACTCTAATCAACTTGAACAAATAAGCAACTTTTACTAGTACCAACCAAGTGGAAGATATTACCTTTAGTTTGAGTACCGAATGCAATCTCTATTCCAGATCTTTCAAAGATTTTGCATTTTCCATCCTTGAATCAGAGATCATAGCCTTTGTCCACCAACTGTCCAACACTGAGAAGATTGTGCTTCAAACCTTCAACATACAGTACATTACCAGTTTTGTTTCTTTCATTAAAAGAAATAGTTCCTCTTCCTCTAATTCTACCAGTAGAATCATCACCAAACTTCACCACTCCTCCTTCATACCTTTCCAAATCTATGAACTTATTCTTGTCACCTGTCATGTGGTGAGAGCAACCACTGTCAATGACCCAATCATTCTTTTCTTCAACTTGGGCAGCCAGAGCTCTTTCTACAACTTTATGATTGATAGATACAGAGGATATTGGTTCTTCTTCCTTGATTGCAATAAACACCCATTCACTTCCGGATTTGTTTCCTGTCTCTGATTCATCATATGTTACTCCTTCATTATCATCTTCTTCATGAACATAGTAACAATTCTTTTGGAACTTTGATCTATTAGGATTTGGCTTTGAAAATCTTTCTGGACATCTTGAGGCAGAATGACCAATCTTATTGCAGTTAAAACACTTAAAAGGCAATTTTCCTTCATACTTACTGAATCCTCTTGGTAGTCTCTTTGCAATGAGGGCTTCAAGTTGAGCAGTTTCTACTTCTTCTTCTTCTAGGTCTTTTCTTGCTTTTTCATACCATGACAATTTCCTTCATGAGTTCTCTCCTGGATCAAATCCTTGTTTACCTTTCACAGAGGCACTGACTTTGATTGTAGATTCAATTTTGGGGGGATCATCTCCAAATTCGATCATTTCAAAAGCAGCCAATTGGTCTCTTGTGACAGTTGTATGGGATCTGAATTCATCAATGGCAGCAATCTTGATTTTGTAAGAGGTAGGAAGGGATCTGAGAATCTTACCAACAATCTCATTTTCATCCAAGACTCCACGAGAATTTCTAATTCCACAAACCAGCTCATTCACTCTTGGCATAAAAGTGGTAATATTTTCATCATCTCTCATCTTCAGTTTTTCAAATTTCCCTTTTAGACTCTGTAACCTTGTACATTTAACATACTCGTCTCCTTCATGCAGAAGTTCCAATTTAATCTAGATCTCATAGGTAGTTGGTAGGTCAATAACATTTGAGAGCTCTGAGTCAGTTAATGCACTTAGAAGAGCCTCTTTGGTCCGCAGATTGTTTTCAGCATCTGTGATTTCATTTAGGGTTGTCAGACCACCCTGTGGAGGTACATACACTTTTGTCACCATGGACCAGTACGCCATTCCCATACATTGCAAGTGACATTTCATGCGACCTTTCCAAAGAGAAAAGTTGGTTCCATCAAACTTCAGACTATCCTTCTTGTATGACGACATCTTGGATCTCCTCAAGTGGTTAAGCTCCTTTTAGAGGAACTTAGCTCTGATACCAATTGTTAGACTTAGGGCATACAACTAAGAGGGGGGTTGAATCAGTTATACGAAACTTTCTTCATTTAAACACTTGAATCTTCTTAGTGATTAGTATAATATTAATCATGAACCATAATGCATTCAAATCAAAAGCTAAAACTTATCAACACATAAGACACCAAGATTTTGATGTGGAAAACCCGGTTAAGGGAAAAACCATGGGGTGATTAACCCAAGAATGTATTCTCTGTTAGAAGAATAGAAAGAACAAAATGGCACATGCCAATTAGGGCTCACTGCCTGAGCACACTACTCACAAGAGGCTCACCGCCTACAAGAGACACACTATCTACAAAAGAATAAGTATCACCTTTATGAACTGGAGAATAGCATCTTCAGCATGCTTGAATCAGTTCCATTTAAGCCCAAAACTTTTGCTTTGCCTTTCGCACTTCTCTTCGCTACCACACACTCATCACCACAAGACCATCTACAAAATGACTTCACAATCCCTTATTTATACAAGGCATCGACTTAGGAACAATCATCTAAGTCAGCAAACACCTATAAGAACATCCGCAAGACGTGTAATACATCCGGTCGACCAGTCTCAAGAAGAACACCAATATCCATGGTTATTCTTCAAATGCAAACTCTAACTTCAATGCGGACCACCAACATGAACTGGACATGATCCAACAATCATAATAACCTTCCCTGAATCACCAAGAACATCCACACTTCATCATCCTACTAGAATTCTTCTCTCCTTCATCTGGAGCTTCAAGAACACAGCCTATCATCACTGTCACAACTGAATAGGCTCTTCTGGACCTTCAACCCACAAACCAATCTAGTTGATACTTCACAGGAATGTCCTCAACACTCCCTCAAATCCATAGAATGGGATAATGAAATTCCAGATCTCACCGGACCTATCTGTAGCACTCTATCACCTTTGAACACCTGTTGGAACCAGTTCTACTTGAGTGACCATAACTTCTTCAGATCTTCATGTGGACCTCTAAAAACTTGACTGGAGCATCTCAAGACTTATATCTACAAACCCTTTAAACTGTATCCTCTGATCCTCAATCTATTGGGGACTTTTACCTTCTTGTCATCACTATTCTTCACTGTTTCTGATTGAGACTAATTTTTTCAATATCCTCAACACATAGCTCATCTAATCCTTCTCATTAATGCAACATGAGTATGTTGACATCAATGACAACACCGGTTAGGCCCATACTTGCAACACATATCCCTTAATAAATTTGTGGTGATAACTGGTATACGCCAAGAGTGCTTTTACTTTAGATGTTGTCTTGGGTGGCAAAAGTGTCATTATTAGTGTGACTTTAAGGGGGTCCACCATTAACCCTTATTTGTAGATAATATGGCATAATAGGGTACCAAAGAGTACTGCAAACATGCACTTCTTCAAATTCAAGGACATTTACATGCTCCTGCATATGTTTAACATTGTTATTAGTGCTTATATATGGTCCTTTACCAACCCATACATTGTCTAGTCATCAAGATACACTTCTAGGAAGTCATGGATAAAGTCCTTAAAGACATTCACCATTATCCTTCTAAATATTGTAGGTGCATTCTTCAATCCAAATGGCATTATTTTATACATATAGAACCCAAATTCAGATGCAAATGTTGTTTTTGGTTGATCCTCTTTTATGATCTTTACTTGATGGTATCCTGAGAATCCATCAGTGAAGTAATATATTTTTCTCCCAGCTACTGACTCTAGTATTTCTTCAATGAATGGGGTGGAGAAAGGATCATGTATACATGCCTTATTAAGTTCTCTATAATCCACACATATCTTTATCTCTCCTATCTTCTTATTATGTACTACCATAGGGCTTATCCACTCTACATCTTCCACATGTTTGATTATGCCTGCTGCTAGCATTTTATCTAGTTCAATTTTTACCTTCTTTTTCATATTAGGATTAAGCATGTATAGTGTTTTCCTTATAGGTTTTGCTCCTTCCTTTAACTAATTTTTCATTATACTTGCTTCTTCTTTGATCCCTTTCATGTCTATGAATGTTCTAGGAAATAAATCATCAAATTCAGTTAGAATTTTTGCTACTTGCGCAACTGCCTTTTCACTCCAATAATCTCCTATTTTAGCTAGTTTAGGGTCTCCTTCCTTTGTTGCATTCTGTTGTTCTCAAAATCAGCTACGCTTGTTTTTGTAGACAACCCCCACAAAACTTGTCTGTTTCGTGAATCAAAACTCTAAGCTTGCAAATCGAGACAAGATTCCCTTGATCTCGTGCGAAGTCATTTGACATTCTAAACTAGTCTATGACATTCCCTTGAATTAGTTTCTCGATATTCGTGAAGATCGTTCAAGTCGTAAACTGATAAAGATTGTCAATTATTTTTTAGGTGTTTGAAAAGTTTGTGTTGACATGTAAAAGCGGTGCTTTTGACTGCTATTACATATTTGAGGTTTTGTCTTAATGTGCAACGGTGGATAAAACACCTACCATTACATATTTTGCCTAGGCGTACATGTAAAGTTGGCGTTTTTACCCACCGTTACATATTTCCCTAAGGTCTACGTGTACTGTCGGTGAATTCTACTGCCTTTGTATGTCCGATGCCACATATGTGGGATCGACCGATTTTGCCACCCGAGCAAGATCTCCAGATCTTCAAACTTTGAGTGCCATTAATGGCCGTTTGTGCCACACATTAATGATGTGTCTTCAAACCTTTAAATGTCTTTTGCTTATCTTTTTAGCTATTTCATTTTCATTCCTCCTAGTTTTTCATTCAACTCCTTCGCGCCGATTGATCACGTCGAGCTCAGAGTTGATCGAATTCCTCGCCACCACTTTTAGGTTTTCTTCTGTTTGATGGGTAAGTTTGCTTTGTCCATTGTCGTCTTCTTTCCTAGGGTTGCAGTTAATACAAGTTTGATATCATCAACATATACTACAACTATTAGAATCATGTCTTCCTTTTCCTTAAAGTAAAGATTACTATTAGTGGTACCTTTCTTGAGGCCTTGCTGAAGTAAGTACTTATCCAATCTAGCATACCAAGCCCTAGGTGCTTGCTTGAGACCATATAAAGCCCTTTTGATTATGCACACCATGTCTAGATCTTCTGAAAAATGAAACCCATTTGATTGTTCAATGTAGACCTCTTCCTCTACATCACCATTCAAAAATGTTGACTTGACATCTATCTGATAAACTTTTAAGTTCTTGTGAGCAAAAAGAGCTAGAAACATCGTGATTGCCTCCATCCTTGCTACTGGAGCATAGGTCTCCTCAAAATCAATGCCTTCAACTTGTGAATAACCTTTACATACCAACCTTGCTTTGTTTCTCACAACTTCACCATCTTCATTCAGTTTGTTTCAAAACACACACTTTGTTCCTATAACATTCTTATTGGGTGGTCTGGGAACCAATTCCCATGTTTGATTCTTCTCTATCTAATTCAATTCTTCTTCCATTGCCTTCATCCATCCAACATCTTTGCTAGCATCAGTAAAGGTTTTGGGCTCTATATTTGATAATAAACACAAATTCACTTGCTCATTTACCTTTACAAACCTTCTCCTAGTCTACACACCTTCATTCTTATCTCCAATGATCTGATCTGCAGAATGGTTCCTTTGAACATACTTTGGTGGAGTCTTAGGGACCTGCTCTGGTTCTTGTTCCTTCTCTTCTTTCTCTTATTCTTATTAATCTTCAATGCATGGAAAGATATCAGATCTAGAGTCTTCTGATTCTTGAGAGATTTGATACACGTCTTCATCTACTTTGACATTTATGCTTTCAATCATCTTTTCCAATCTCTTGTTGTAGCATCTATAGGCCTTGCTTCTAGTTAAGTAACAAAGAAAGATCCCTTCATCACTTATTTAATCAAACTTTCCCAGGTCTTCTTCATCTCTTTTGATATAGCATTTGCTACCAAAGATTCTGAAGTATCTAATGATGGGAGGTCTTGCATACCATAGCTCATAAGGGCTCTTAGTGTTATTGACCCTTAGTAGCACTCTGTTAATTAGATAGACAACAATGTGAACTACTTCCTTCCAGTATTTGTTAGGCAGATCTAAATCTTTCATCATTTCCCTAGACATCTCTTGCATAGTCATATTCTTCCTTTCCACTACCCCATTTCGCTGAAGGGTCCTAGGAGCTAGCAGATGTCTCCTACTACCATGATCTTCACAACATTTTTCAAATTCATTTGAAGTAAAATCACCTCCTCTATCAGACCTTAACCATTTGATCTTAGTATCCATTTCATTCTCAACCATAGCTTTGAAAACCTTAAACTTATCCAGGGCATCTAATTTTTCTCTTAAGAAAGTAACCCAATTCATTCTAGAATAATCATCAATGAGAAACATGAAATACCTTTCACCTTGTTGACTCTTTACTCTCGTAGGGCCACATAGGTCAGTGTGAATCATCTCTAATGACATTGAAGAAGAATACTCTTTGCTCTTGAAATTTGTCTTTGTTTGCTTTCCCATTTGGCATTCCTTGCATAATGTGTTTGTAGGCTTGGTTATCTTAGGCATATCTCTTACCGCATGAATAGAGCTGATCTTTACCATATTGTCAAAGTTGGCGTGTCCCATTTTCTTGTACCACAACCAACACTCACTAGAATGAGCCAATAAGCATGTTTTTCCATTTACCTCCTTCAAATGATAGATATCATCATATGAGTTGATACCTTCTGCAACTAGTTTTCAAGACCCTACCTTCCTGATTTCACAACCTTTGGAATGAAAGGTAAGATTGTATCCTTTACTGCACATCTGACTGACATTGAGAAGATTATGCTTTAGCCCTTTGACATAGAGGACATCCTCAATCCTGTTCTTCCCATCAATAGTTATAGCACCCTTTCCACATATTTGTGCTGACTCATCACCAACAAACTTGACAACTACACCATTCCACTTCTCCAAGCTAAAAAAACTTCTCCTTGTCACTAGTCATATGATTAGAGCAACCACTATTAATTACCCAATCCTTGGCTTCTTCTCTTGCATGAAAGGCAATCCATACAACCATTGATCTATCATTGTTTTGGTCAGCTTGCAAGGCATCAATCTTTTCACATTTTCCAACATCATCTTTTTTGTCACCAACATTCAAGGCCATGAAAAGTGTTTCATCATTTGAATCATCATGATCTTCATCTTTTGAAGAACAACTGCTCTCTATGGAATACAGGCTTCTTTTTGAACTTGTCTTTCTTGTTACCACCTCCCGATTCTTTAAAAGGACATTTTAAAGAAAAATGACCAATCTTTCCACCATTGAAACATTTGAAAGGTAACTTACCTTTGTATTTGTCTGTGCATTTCTTTAAGGTTCTTATAAATTTTGATTCTACTTCATCAAAGTCATCATCTTGATCAGCTACTTCATCTCATGTCTTCTTACTTGCTTTGAATGCAATCTCCTTCTTTGGAATACCTTTGTCAAATTCTCTCATTTCAAAGGCTATGAGAGAGACAAACAATTGATCTACTATATATGTATCCAAATACTGAGTCTCTTCAAAGGCAAATACCTTATGACTACAAGATTTAGGAAGAGTTCTCAGTACTTTCTTACCAATCTCATCTTCTTTCACTTCTCCACCAAGACCTTAGATTCCATTAACTATTTCATCCACTTGGAGCATGTAGCTAGCAGTATCTTCATCTTCTGTCATCCTTAGGGTCTCAAATTTGCTCTTGAAGATTTACATCTTGGCTTGCTTCACTTTACTATCTCCTTCATAAATGCTTTCAAGTTTTACCCAAACCTCCTTAGCAAATTTGCAGCCCATTATCTTCACAAGTTATGAATCAGCTAGCCCACTCATGATAGCACTCTTTGCCAAGGCATTGTTCTCATATAACTTAATCTCATCTACATCTGTAGGATCACTACCAAGAGTACTGTAACCCTTCTTGACTGACTATCAAATGCCATACCCTAAAGAAGATAGATAGTTTTCCATTCCTAGCTTCCAAAAGGAATTATTTGTCCCATCAAACATAGGTACCTTGAGAAAACTATTACGAAAAATCCCGGACCTTCCTCAAGTAGTTAAGCTTCTTCTGAGTAACTTGGCTCTGATACCAATTGTTGAACACACCAGGATACTGAGAGGGGGGGGTGAATCAATATCTAAACAACTTCAAGTCCTCTGAAGCATATTCAAACTTAAGTATTACAACATTAACATAAACATGAAAGATCAATACAATGCACATCAACACATGACACTAGAAATGCATGGAAAACCCAAGAAGGGAAAAACCATAGTGAGGGTTGACTCACAATATATGAAGCTCAAAATTACAACTTTGTTTTAGGGCTACAATCCAATGAAGCTACTACTCCCTGCTGACTTTGTTTTAGGGCTACAACCCAAGGAATCTACTACTCCTTGAAAACTTTGTTTTAGGGTCACTCCTAAGGAAGCAACTACTCCATGAACTGAGAACAAACTCAGAAATGATTACAGTATGATAGTCCTTCTACTACCTGAAAACTAACATTGAAACTCACACCTTTAATGATTGCAATTTTGTTTCTTCTGATGATTGGATCAATTAGTGATGTAGAGATATATAGAACTACCAAATAAACTCAATCAATACAGGTAAAAAGTCTGAAACCATTAAACAATAGCCATTCATTCATAACTATCCCCTTGTCCTAGTAGCCCTCAAAACCTAGTTTTTTCATCATATATTTTGGAGAAGGCCTCAAACCCATAAACTATTTACCATTTTAGATACCTATTTGGCTCCTTTTTAACATATCCCATTTTGGGCTGGGTTACTTTGGAACAAAAGCCTCTAAAATTGACTGTTACATTTCAACTAGGCCTAATTAGCCCTGTTTTGCAAAGCAAGCCTATGAAATTCAAAACCCACAGTACAAAACCCTACTTTAGTGCATTCTATATATTGCATGGTGTCCAAATCTACCAATTTTGTCAAATGGGACAATACCCAGATCACCCTTCTTTAAAACACTATCTCAACCTACTCAAACAAGCCTAAAACATAGGGATATTAGGCTAGGGCTGCAACAAATTCACCCTTATCTCCATCCCCCACTCCTGCAAACCCTACAAACACAAAAATCAACTTAAAAACATCCATTCCACCAATTTTCAAAATTTTCCAATGGTGGAATGGTTTAAAATTTCATTGTTTTCTCTCAAAACCCTAGCTGGTGAGGTTACAGACAGATTTTACAAAAATGGCTCTAACTCTCTCAAAAATGAATGTCAAGAGACCAAACCAGGTTTAAATGAACAATAACTCATAGATCTACCACATGCAAGTGGTTTGGAGTTGTGACCATACTGTACTGGATTATACTAGTCACTGGAACAATAGAAAATAGAAAAAATGTAGGAACAATAGTATATGTTTATTGATTTCCCTCCAAAACATCTCCAAAACATAGCTTTGAACTTTCTCAGGCATATTTACATGTTTTTATTTAGAAACCAATAGTTTCCATTGACTATTCAAGTTCTTGACTTTTCATCTTCCCAAAAACACCAAAAAATGTCACTTTTATAACTTTTAAACTAACCTAAATTGACCCCATGAGAAAAAAAAGCATATGACATGGTCTTATTCGACCTTATTACACCAAAATTGGACTTAACACATAAAACTCAACATTTGACCCCTATTTACAATATATACTTAGGTGCCCCTGCACCAATTAGGCACACTCTTCACTTTCCTCCTGTCACAAAAATGTCTTCAAGATGAATCAACATAGCCCTTATTGCTTCTGTTCTTTCTCCTTCAGTCACACATCATGTGTTCATATTCTACTCTTTACACACTCATATTCCTATTTTTACAAATATATTCCACCTAGATCAACTAGGTTCACAATATATACATGATGTTACATTGATTTCATTACAAGTCAAGAATATTACATTTTACAAGTCGGCTAGAGATCACAATATGAAACATGCATAGGGAAAGCCCTATCATGAACAACACGCTACTCCAAAAGAAAACACATGCCTTGCAGACCCCAATACATTCTTAGCCCAGTCTTAAACATCATTCACATCATCATTCTTCATGGAATAACATCTACATGTCACACCTATTTGAAATAGGTCGCCTTTAAGTAAGAACACATGAAGCTTGTAGCACAATGGTTATTTCATCTTGGCAGTACACATAGATGATTAAACATTACTTGCGGTACACCAAATCACTAGATACTTTACAAAAGTATGCATTGAGCCTCTCTGAACATGTTCACAAAATTGTATTAACAAATCTTCACATCCAGAAGAGTGTGGAGCATTCCAACAAGTCTTCATCACCATTTTACTCTGTCAAAACAGATTGAAACTCTATCACACATAACTTTTATTACTGAAGGTATACAAACTTTATCTCTTGGTTATAACACCTTCACAACATGCTGACTTTGGATTCTAAACTGTATGACCATATCTTGAAATGTAGAGGAATGCAGAGCATTTTCCCAAGCAATCTCCCAGGGAGCTTCCTGTAGTAGAAGACTTCATCAACTTCTGCAGACCAATGCTTTTAATTCCCATCTTAATATCTCTTCTTGATGATTCTAATTCCCATCTTAATATATCTTCTTGATGCTTCTAAATCCCATCTTAATATAACTTCATACTCAACTCTACATTGACCAAGGCATGACATCAAACCATGAACTTCAACAACCACATCACACCCAACATGACATCCAACCATGAACTTTAGAAACCACATCACATCCAACATCAGCAACATATGAGATAGTCCAAACTAAGTGTTGACAAGAGTGTTATAATCACAATAGCGACAACCCAACCTCATTATATCCAACATGACATCCAACCATGAACTCTAACATCAACAATATATCATACATTCCAAACTAAGTGTTGACATCAATGACAACCACATCACAACCTTAGGTACCATATGCACAACATATTATTTCTTTTATTTTTAGTAATGTTGTATGGATATGCTCATCTTTATCCCAAAAGGAGAATGTGTGACAAAAGTCTTCCTTCAATTCATCCTAATGTTTTTTCTTCTCTTCTCTCCTAGTTAATGTACCATGTTTGGACTACTAATGTGAGTGTCCAATAGAATAGTTGTATGTATAGTATATCGTCACATTCATTTCTATCCTTCCATACCCATATGCATGTTTTTATATGCTCTTTCGGATGGATATTGCCATCATACTTAGGGGTTTCCTCATACTCCCCTTCTACCATGTATCTTTTTTGGATTAGAATTTTGAGTACTAGTTAGTGATGGATATTATGCTTATGTGTATTCCACCAGCTGGCAGCATTGCATACTAGTGTGTGGTTTAGTGCTTCTAGTTTGATCTCTTCATTCTCAAAGGTTTGCTCCATTTGTGACAAGCATGTAGGAAAGTCTCCCACTCTTGAGTATTTTGATAACTTGATATGTGATATGCCCTTCAAAATATTAATTATTTGGTCTAATTTTTGGACTTTACCTTATGTATGTGTGTCTAGTTCTCTGTATTCTTCATGCGGTTTATTTTCTTCTCTTGTGGTAAATTGTGACGAGTTTTCTTCCATCATCTTGACCATATAAACCCTTCTGGTAGTCCTGACTCTGCGGGCATGGATTTATGGTTCTTCTTGTAGCTATGTGCTTAATAGATGCTCACTATCGATGTTGTAGTAGTTTGTCTCAAGTTCTATCTCTCCCTCAGAGTTAGGCTCTTTCACAAATCCATTTCTAGGGAGTTTATTGATTGAGTAAAGGTTTTTTTTATCTTCCTCAATATACTCCTTTGGGTTGACTTATTATGTTAATGTGTCATCATAATTCTCTCTGAAAGGTATGTGGACTATCTTAGTATCATCCACAAATGAGATTTCCTCCTTTCTAGAGTCTACAATGCCATTGGCATCCACAAACCATCTCAGTCCTAACAATGCATTGAAAGAGTCTAGTCTCTTTGATTTCTACCACTTCTAGGTCTTAGTTTTACTCCCATCACATTGACTTCTACATTCTTCCATGTCCCTAATTTTATCATCCCAGAACCATCTGCCAGCTAATATTATAAGGTGTTTCATGTAGCTTAGGTTTTCCCATTTGTTCCCATACCCTTTTTGGGGCCATGTTGATGTCTGAACCTAGATCAACCATTACATTTTTCACCCTCTTATGGTTAATGTTTATAGTAATCATTATGGGACATTTCTTCCATGTTCTATCTGTTTTCTTGATTTGCGGTTGCAAGGTTTTCTTTTTATTCCAATACTTATTAAACTGTTTGAGTTTCTCCACTAGGTTATCTTTCCTAGCCATTTGTGTTAATTGTTTAAGTATTTTTATTTCATGTTCTATAAAGAAATCTTCTTGTTCTTTCCCTTTCTCTTGCTCTTTCTTTATTTTTTTCTTAGTTTATTTTATCATTTAATCATGTTTTTCTTTTTTAGGGAAGAAATCTTCTTCTTCTCCCTCACTTTCTTTCACTCTTGTATCAATAGTTTTCTTTGCGGTGTTTGTTCCTTGTCGTGTCCTTACTGCTGCCTTGTTTTTCTTTTTATTTTTAAGTTTTTCTTTGTATATTTGGTATTCATACTATGATGAGATGCTAATAATGGTATCTAACTCACAAATCTTCACTTTTTGACATTTTCTTGAGTTTTGCGGTGGGTCTTTTGGCACTCTCCGCATAAGGCATGCTCCTTTAAAACCTTGGAGTTCATCACTCTTAGATTGTGGTGCAGCATTCTTGTAATAGGTTTGTGCTTTGTCGCAATTGAATATGTCATGATTAGTACTACCATAGAATCCAAATGTTTCTTCTTGTCTCCCCAACACTCATTTGTGAAGTGTGCATGCTTACCACACTTAAAGAAAGTCGCATCATCTCTCCTTCTCCCAGCTCTTCCTCCTCTATAGCTGGTATATTATCCTCTTTCATCATTATTGTAATTGTTCATGTAAGGTGGAGGGTTGGTTCTTGTATTCTATAGACTATTAACATTTCTTTGGTTATACCAAGCAGGTTGTTTACACCCATGATCTTGAATGTATAGGGGTCTTTCTGTAAGCCCTTTCACGTATGCCATGTTTGCGTTATCTCCCTTGTTTATTTAGTGAGCATTACACCATGGTTCATATTCATCATCATCTTCTCTTAGTCTGAAACATTATGAGGGGCAATCCTTCATTTCATGATTGTCCTAGTCTCTGCATATTCCGCAATATACCATGTTATATCTCTTTAGAACTGTCTTTAGGTCTACCTTCATTGTGGTAGCCTTCTTCTCATCTTTTTTCCTTCATGCAATATGAACACCAGATGTTAGGTCTTTGTTTTTTTTCTCTCCTTTTACTAAGATTTCTTGTTGCACTTTTAGTTGTTCTAGTTCTAGTTCTAGTTTTAGTCTTTCCATCTCCATGTTTTCTTTAGTCTTATCTTGTCTCCACTAGGTTTGTGCCTCTATACAACATGCTAGGGTAAATACTTCTGAGTATGTATTGAAGTATTTCCCATCTAGTGGTGTTCTGATGTCAGGGCTTAACCTTGAGATAAACCACTCAATTTTCTGCTTTTTAGTTAGGGGTTCCTCTAATTTTTGGGCAATTTCTTTGAATCTTCTATCATAATCCTTAATGGATTCCCCTTCCTTCATCACCATATCCCGCATCTTTCTCACACCTTCAACTAGTACCTTCGGTGAGTCAAAGTTATCTAAAAATGCTTGTTTTATCTCATCCCATGTTTTGTCATGGTTAGGGCAAGTCTTCCTATACCATTTTAGTGCATCATTTTATAGTGTTTTGACAAAGTCAAAAAGCTTTGTTTGATCCCTTGTTATTTTCTTTCTATTCTAGATAGATTATAGGACAAAAACGTGCTCTATTGCTTCAGTGGTGTCCTTCCCAACTATTGGTAACTTAATTGGTGAATCCATTGGTTGTTCCCTTTGTTTTCCTGGTGCTTTTGGTGTTGTACAGTGTGTTTTCTTGTTTTTCTCCTTAGGTTTTGTCCTCTATACTAGGGTTTTATGTTCTCTACCCCTATCTCTTTATAACTTGATATCAAAATAATCTCCTCCCAAAACTTCCTCATAATCTCTCCGGATTTCTTTTGCTATTTTCTCTTTCTTATTCACTTGATTTTTTTCTTCCTCTACCGAAATTCTTCTTGATTTATAGGGCACAATAGATTGCTCCTAGTTCGAGGGTTGTGTCTCTTTAAAGTGCCTTTTTGTCTTAGGGGATGTCTTTTCATTTATGAATGACATTTTGTTACTTAAAGGTGTTGTTTCTCTAAACCAACTTACCCTTCAAGAACTAACTTCATTGTATACCGCATCTTCTTCACTTCCTCTCATCTTCATTATGCTTTGATTAACTAAGAGATCCAGGTTAGCCACATTTAATTCTAGGGGTTGGAGGGTTTTGATAGGGTCAAGTACCTATGTTCCCATTATTCATCTATTCTAATCTGGACATTGGCCAAATTAGGTTGAACTTTAGGGTTTCTTCCTATTTGCAATAGGTTTGGAGTCTGATTATACTCTTCTTCCCATACCCTTATTGACTGATCATAGGCATTGATACTTCCTCCTAAACTCTTAAGGAGTTTTGTAGCCATGTCCAAATGTATGGTCAGTGGTCCTGGATTGTCCATATCTTTGTTTATTAATTTTATGGTAGCGCTTATGGTGCACTCATCCATTCTTCCTTCCTCTACTATATTCTTTTCTCTGGTAGCACCCACATTGGTGCGCTCATCCACTTTTCCTTCCATAACTTTTCGAGTGAGTTCCATTTCTAACTCCTTTGTTTTCTCCATCCTTTTGTGGTATCTTTCTTGTCATTCCTTGGTTTGTCTTTGTCTTTCTTCCTAGATCATTTCCATACCTATTTTAATGATTTCCTTAATTTCTCTTAGTTTCTTGTTATCCCCTTCTCCCATGGATGTGTTAAATTCTGTATTACATTAATCCTTTATGTATTCCATGGTTATCTCATCTTGAAGAGGTACATCTTTTCAAAGATCTTTTCAGATCCTCCCCCATCCCATTTTTCATCCCTTAAGTTCATGCCCCCTCTCACAAGGGTAGGACTTAAGGGATTTCTACCACAACTCTAAAAAAAATTATCCTTACTTTTTTACTATCCTTATCAGGGCTCAACAATGGAACCAAACATTGGCAAGAGGAATTTGGATACATTCCAAAGAACTGAACCTAGGTTACTCTTATGTAGTATTTTTATACCCCAGCTGCAACAGTGATAGAAGAGAAGTGAATACAGAAAAGAGACGTTAGTATGCGGTAGGATTCCATGCAAGTAAACACATAGTACAATATAAAACATTCATTACCACAATCAATACTCCTTATATCTCCTTATATATTCATCTTATAATCATGTACAAAAGGCAGGTCTCTCTCTCTCTATATATACATACATACATACATACATACATACATACATACATATATATATATATATATATATCACTCACATCCTCGCATCCCTCATACTTTGTTACATTCATATCTATATACACTATATAAGGGTCTGTCCTTTGTGTGACACCTTTCTATCTTCTTCCCCTATTTGCTTGATGCTCCGCAGGTCCTCTACGCTATCATACGATGACTGGTCTAGCTCCCAATGTGCTACCAACAATCATCATACCAAGGATATTCTAAGGATAGAGGAATTGCATTCAAACCTAGAGTTCAAGAACTTATATACAAAGGGAAGATAAACATGAGGCAAACTGATGAGCCCACAACTCCCTCACTTGATTTGGTAAACCATATGAAAGAGAAACCACCTTATACACATGATGAGGGATGATTTTTTTGGCTATATGTCCTCACTTGCCCCTTCTCATTACTTGCCACTTTTTGAGCTTTTATTTTCCTATCATGACATTATGTTTCCATGTTCCTAGTCAACATGTGGATGATGCCAAGACAACTTTAGTGGTACATGTTGATAAAAGCAACTTTTATCATGTGTTGTGTTGTTTGTGTCACTTCTTCCTTGTGCTTTGTCTCATTTATACTTTATGCTTTTTCTTATACCATGCATGTTGTGATTCCCCTTACTTCATCAATTTACCTTATGTTTCCTTAAACTTTGGCCCCTTTTATTATGCTATGTTTGTTGCACCTGCTATTCTAATTTCTCCTTCTATATGATTTTTGATTTGCTTCCCAATTGGAGGGCATATTTCTTACATTACTCTTATGTTAATTTTCCATGCTTATCTACATGTCTTTTTTTAACTCATATGTCCTCTTGTGTTCTATATTTACCACCTTTGGTTTTCACATGTTCCTTGTTATGTTCCTATGCTACATGATTTTATGATGACACATAATTTATGATATCCTTGTGATCCTTAAGAGATTAATCTTGTTTAATATAAAATTCCTTATATTGAGGTTACACGTGATGTTGCACCCCATTTTTAAACAAACATACTTATCATTTTATTTAAAGCAGACAGATAGTTAGTAAAATTAACGAGGAAAGTAATGTTATGTTAGAATAGAGAATGGATTTGATTTATATTATTTTATATGCAAAGAATAATTATCTATGATGTTATTAATATGCATGTGGTTAAATAATGTGATGGACTTGTTAAAATTAGGGCAGACAACTGAGAGGGTTGGGTGAATTAGTTGTCACAAAACTTTATCTTTTACTGCATTTTAATCTTCTTTACCACTTATTAACAGATTAATGATATAACCATGAAAACATGAATCAACAACACATGAGCAGAAACACAATCAACACACATAACACTAGGATTTTTACGTGGAAACCCGGTTAAGGGAAAAACCACTGTGGGGGTTAACCCACAAGATTTATTCTCTGTTAAAAGAATAGAGAAATGGGAAGGCACATGCCTTCGAGCACACTGCCCAGAGCTCACTGCTCCAAGAGACTCACTGTCTACAAAAATATTCACATGATTAACACTAAAAGGTTGAATTGAGAAACATCTTTTCTATGCCAAGGTTCAGTTCCATTGAAGCTCATAACACATCTACTCTGCCCTCAAACACTTCTTCCCTACCTCCGTATCTTCACCACCATGGACATATTTACATGGCTTCATTACGCTTATTTATACATGACATTGACTTTGGTATGAACATCAAAGTCAGCCTTACAATAATCTATCTGAAACATTCTCCAAGATAGGCATTACAAGCAATTACAATGACAAGACTTGACATAATACAAAATGCTACATGCGGATCACTACACTGTCGGTCAAACATAGCTGGGACTCAAATCTTCCTTGAACAACATGCCACACTCCATAGAACTACTCTTATATCATTCGCAACATGCACCAAGCATCCAGTCGGCCAAGACTGGATTGAACAACAACACCTAAGGAGAAATCTTCAAATACTAGCTCAATCCTCAACGTGGACCACCAACACAATAGGCACATGATCCAGAGACCTCCACAAGCACAATGAAATCAACAAGAACAACTGCACCACCTCAAATCACCAGAATCACTTGCATCTTCATATGAGAACTTAAGAACACTAATTGTCATGACTATCACACTAGAAAGATTTCTTGCGGACCTCCAAACCATGAACCACTTGAGTTGAGAATACACACCAACATCCCAAACACACCTCTAGAACCACAGACCATAATATTCCAATGTGGAGCAATCCGGACCAAATTCATGTCACTTTATTACCTCTGCACAACTGCAAAACCTGGTTCTACTCAAATGGCCATAACTTCACCAATCCTCCATGCGGACCTCTGAAATCTTAACTGGAGCAACTTTAGACAATCCTCTACAAAACCCTTTGATCAATAGACTCTGGTCTTCATCTCACTAGGAATGCGGAGGAATCTACTTTACTGAACTGCACTGTCTTCACTATCTCTGACAAAGAGATATGTTGACATCGATGACAACACATCATAGGCACATATTAGCAACAATCTCCCCCTTTGTCAATGATGGCAACATATGATGTGAAAAATGGATTCAACCATCAAGACAAGGACTTCTCCCCCTTTCTCTTATCACACTTGTAACCACTTTCTTCACTGCTCCCCCTTTCACCAGCAATTACTTCTGAGTTTTTCACATGACTTTTCTCCCCCTTTGACATTAATGGAAAAGGGTACATATTTACAATTATCTCTCTCCCTTTTGTTTCTTAGATAAAACCAAATTGAACTCCAGAATTAACATACTGACTAGTCTGTTGGCAATTAAGGTGTCTCAACCTTGGTAATTCTTTGCATTTGTAAAGTTTGTATTTATTATTTAATTGCCTATGTTGTAAATAATTGGAAAATCCATATTGTCATATTGTGGGATGTGGCACGGTGATGTGTCAATCCTACATGGATTATGTCAACTTGTATTTTTGTCTTCACATGAGGAGATAGGCATCCCACTTAGTGGTAGGAATATTCTGCCATGTGTCGGCATCTTCTATGATGTGTAAGGAATGTTTGATCGAAACGGTTATAATGGATTCCTATGACGAATCTATGACATGTAAGAGTCGTAAATAGAAGGTTATAAGACAGGTGATGACATGTGTCATGAAGCATCTTTGAATGAGGCATATTTGGGCGTCCCAAGGTGGAATATGATGTGTTGTAAGAGAATATGCTATTTATAGCATGTGTATGATAGATTCTCTTACAACTGTAAGTTGTAACCGCTATGACAGATTCTATGACGATCGTAAGTGTCGTAAGAGCATCTGTCATAGCCCATTTTGGAAATAGGTGACCTCTTTGGGATGGGAGTTATGGACAAGTGTCAGACACATTCTACAATGTTGACCAAGTGTCCCTAGGCATGGGTTTTGGTCCAAGATGCCATATTGGATGCCCATTCCAAGATAGGTCCAAAATCGCCTTGTATTTTTTTTATATACAGGTGTTTGGAGATGGAGTTTGTATCACAGGTTTACAGGTACTATTACGCTACCAGATTGACTCAAGACATGAGTGTCGAAGACCATTGAAGCTTGCATTACAAGTGTATTATAAAAATTCTTTCAAATTTGTTAATACATTGTGCAGGTTTCCGAGTGTTGGGTTTTTCACCCGATAAGGGTTTTCCCCACCGTAAATCTTTGTCTCTCTTCTTCTGTCTACTTTCTGGTTCTTGTGTTTTTCTATAATATCTCATGTTAATGGTTTAATATTGCTGTAATAGTTAGGATAAAGTTGAATTTGCACAGTCCTCTCCTCAATAGATTAGTGTAGGAAGCGTTTTCTGCACACCTAGCTTCCTTTCAGTTGGTATCAGAGCTTGATCACCTTTGGTCCTAGTTGTAGGGTTGGGGTTTTTTGAGCTAATCTTAGGATGAGTGGGAGTCTGTGTAGAGCATTCTGTATCGTATTGCAGCAAGGAGATGGCAGGCACATCAGGAAGGTTTGAAGTAGAGAAATTCAATGGCAGTAATTTCGAGCTGTGGAAGCTCAAAATGGAAGACATGTTAGTTGACCGAGACCTTTGGGAATGTGTGAATGGAACTAAACCAGCTACAATGACTCAAGATAAGTGGGATCTCAAGGATCAAAAGGCTAAGGGTCTCATAAGACTTAGTCTTGCCGATTCTGTGTTGTTAAATGTCCATAAGGAGACTACTGCAAAACTTCTTTGGAAGAAGTTGGGGGATGTGTATCAAGCCAAATCCCTAGTCAATAAACTTTTCCTGAGAAAGAAGTTGTATTCTCTTCAAATAGAGGACGGGGGATCTGTTGCTGAGCATATGAATGCCTTTAATATGCTGGTTGCACAATTAACATCTATTGGTGTAAAAATGGAGGAGGAGGATCGGTGTATAACCCTGCTTTGTTCTCTACCGGACTCATGGGATCATCTTGTTATGGCAATCGGAAGCACCACATCCACATTCAAAATGGAAGAAGTGGTTTCTTCACTATTGTCTGAAGAGATGCAGAGAAAGTCTTCTGAGGCAGCTAAAGAAGCCCTTGCAGTTCATGGAAGAGCCAAGGAGAAAGGAAAGAAGAAGGACAAGAAAGTTGAGAAGGGTAGATCCAAATCTCCTAGAAAGTCCAAGGCTCTTTGTTGGAACTATGGCAAGACCGGGCATTTCTAAAAGGAATGCAAAGAAGAGAAGAAGAAAAAGAAGAAAGCTCTTGACTCAGATTCTGATAAATCACAAGATGATGGTGATGCTTTCATCTCATCCCTGGCAACCCATGCATCTGATGATGTGTGGCTAATCAACTCTGGTGCATCATTCCACATGACCTCGCATCGAGACTGGTTCACTAAGTATGAGGAGTTCGATGGTGGAAAAGTGTATCTGGGTGACAACTCTCATCTGAAGATCATTGGTCGTGGAAGAGTCTCTATCCGATTCCCTGATGGTTGAGTGAAGGGGATCTCTGGGGTTATGCACATCCCAGGCTTAGCACGGAACCTACTTTTTGTAAGTAGTTTGAATGATGCAGGTGTGTAGGTTGTCTTTTTGAAAGAAGGATGCAAGATGAGTAGAGGATCTATGGAGCTTGCTAAGGGTACTCGGAGAGGTACTCTGTTTCTGCTAGAAGCATGCATTGCACAATGTAATAGTTCTTCTGACTCAAGGAAGAGGGCAGAAGTCACTTCATCCCCACCATCTGAACAAATAGTGAAGAAATTTGTTGTTTCTAGTCTTGATGGTTATAATCGTGCATTAGAAGTTAAACTTCCTGCAGAAAAGATAATGTTATGGCATAAGAGATTTGGCCACATTGGTGAGAAGGGTCTGCGTACCCTGAAAAATAAGAACCTCATTGAGGGCTTAGATGATTGTAATCTTGAGTTTGACTTTTGCGAACATTGCATTTATGGAAAACAAAACTGTGTTTAGTTTTACTTGAGTTCTCATAAGTCTTCTAGTGTGTTGGACCTTATTCATTCTGATGTGTTTGGTCCTGTTAATGTTCCTTCATTATCAAAATCTGTATACTTTGTATCTTTTATAGATGATTACAGTAGAAGGACATGGATTTATTTACTCAGAAGCAAATCTGAAGTCTATAGCAAGTTTAAGGAGTTTAAAGCTTTTGTTGAAAATCAGACTGGTAAAAAGATTAAATGTTTGAGAACTGACAATGGTAGTAAGTTCTGTTCTATGGAATTCGATAAGTATTGCAAGGAACTTGGGATTGAAAGACATAAGACAACTCCTTACACACCGCAACAAAATGGAGTTGTAGAGAGGATGAATAAGACACTGATGGAGAAGGCGAGAAGTATGCTTAGTGGAGCTGGTCTAGAACAAAAGTTTTGGGCTGAAGCTATTGCCACTACTTGCTATCTGGTAAACAGATCTCCTACATTAGCTCTTGTTGGAAAGACACCCATGGAGGTGTGTTCTGGTAGAAAGCCTTCAGTAAGGCATCTTCGTGTTTTTGGTTGTGAGGCATATGCACATGTGCCTAGGGAGAAGCGGTCAAAGTTGGAGAACAAAGCTGTTAAGTGTATCTTCATTGGCTATGGTGTTGGTGTGAAAGGATACAAGCTTTGGGACCTTGTGGCTGAAAAAGTGTTGTATAGCAAAAGTGTCATCTTCAAAGAGCTTACATCTTCTTCCACTATTTTGTAGCCAAAAGAAAAAGAAAAGAAAGAGGATGTTGTTTAGTTTCCTTTCACCCCTAAGAAGACTGAACATAAAGACAATGTTGGACTTGACAATGAGGAGAGCTCTAGCAGCTCTAAAAGCTCAGAGGAAGAAGCTGAACCTCAACCTCAACTCTTGAGGAGGTCTACACGAATAAGAAAGCACCCTAAAAGGTTTGGTTTTACATTGCTTGATTCTAGTTGTGCTTATGCTTTAATCACTAACAGTGATGAACCTAGAACTGTATCAGAGGCTTTGGATATGAAGGATGCACATTCCTAGGAGGCCATGGAGGAAGAAACAACTTCTTTGGAAAAGAATCAAACTTGGGACTTGGTGCCTTTGCCTCCTAGACGAAAACCTGTTGGATGCAAATGGGTGTTCAAGAAGAAAATTGGTGCAGATGGCAGTGTTGAGAAGTATAAGGCCAGATTGGTTGCAAAGGGGTACTCACAAGTGGAGGGTATAGATTATGGTGAAATCTTCTCTCCCATTGCAACGCTGACATCCATTCGATTCCTGTTGTCACTCGCAGCAGCTTATGACTTGGAGGTAGAACAGATGGATGTGAAGACAACTTTCCTTCATGGTGACTTGGAGGAAGAAATCTACATGTCACAGCCAGAGCATTACATGGTGAAAGATAAAAAAAATTTTGTTTGCAAACTTAAAAAGTCTTTGTATGGTTTGAAGTAATCCCCTAGGAGATGGTATTTGAAGTTTGATGCCTTTGTGTTGTCAATTAGATTTGTGAGATCGAAATCAGATCACTGTGTGTGTTATAAATTTGATGGTGATCGTATTCTCATTGTTGTACTGTATGTTGATGATACGTTGCTCATTGGGAAGGGTAAGAATGTGATTTCTGATTTTAAATCTTAGTTTTTAGCTCAGTTTGAAATGAAAGATTTAGGGGTAGCCAGGTACATTCTAGGAATGGAAATAAGAAGAGATAGAACCAATAGAAAAATTTGGTTAAGCCAGAGTAAGTATGTGAAGACCGTGTTGGACATATTCAACATGGCAGATTGTAGACCATTGTGTGTTCCCGTTTCTTTGGGGACAAAGTTGTCTGTTGAGGATTTTCCAAAATCTCCTAGTGAGGTGGAGGAAATGAGTAGAGTACCTTATGCTAGTGTTGTTGGCAGTTTGATGTATGGCAGCCACTCGTGCTAGTAAGGAAGCCATTTGGCTTAAGAGGTTGTGTTTCAATATTGGTGTTGATGCAGGTCAAATCATGATCAGTTGTGACAATCAGAGTGTAACTTGCCTTGCAAAGAATCCAACTTTCCATGGTAGAACCAAGCACATTGATATTCAGTTTCACTTCGTGAGGGACATGGTTGAGGATGGAAAGGTAAATTTGGAGAAGGTAGATACTTTGAAGAATGTTGCAGATGCATTGATGAAACCAGTGGGCACAGAGAAGTTCAGATGGTGTTCGGAGTCTATGGGCCTCTTGGCCTATAGCAGTTAAATCCTATTTTTCTATTGGCTCTTACAAGGTGTTCAACAAGTGGGAGAATGTTGGGAATTAAGGTGTCTCAACCTTGGTAATTCTCTACATTTGTAATGTTTGTATTTATTATGTAATTGCCTATGTTATAAATAATTGGAAAATTCATATTGTCATATTATGGGATGTGGCACGGTGATGTGTCAATCCTACATGGATTATGTCAACTTGTATTTTTGTCCTCACATGAGGAGATAGGAATCCCACTTAGTGGTAGGAATATTCTGCTATGTGTCGGCATCTTCTATGATGTGTAAGGAATGTTTGATCGAAACAGTTATGACGGATTTCTATGACGAATCTATGACATGTAAGAGTTGTAAATAGAAGGTTATAAGATAGGTGATGACATGTGTCATGAAGCACCTTTGAATGAGGCATATTTGCGTGCCCCAAGGTGGAATATGATGTGTTGTAAGAGAATATGCTATTTATAGTAGCATGTGTATGATAGATTCTCTTACAGCTGTAAGTTATAACCGCTATGACAGATTCTATGACGGTCGTAAGTGTCGGAAGAGCATTTGTCATAGCCCATTTTGGAAATAGGTGACCTCTTTGGGATGGGAACTATGGACAAGTGTCAAACACATTCTACAATGTTGACCAAGTGTCCCTAGGCATGGGTTTTGGTTGAAGATGCCATATTGGACGCCCATTCCAAGATAGGTCCAAATTTGCCTTGTATTTTCTTTATATACAGGTGCTTGGAGATGGAGTTTGTATTGTTATGCTGCCAGATTGACTCAAGACACAAGTGTCGAAGACCATTGAAGCTTGTATTGCAAGTGTATTGTAAACATTCTTTCAGATATGTTAATACATTGTGTAGGTTTCTGAGTGTTGGGTTTTTCACCCGATAAGGGTTTTCCCCACTGTAAATCTTTGTCTCTCTTCTTCTGTCTACCTTTTGGTTCTTGTGTTTTGCTACAATATCTCATGTTAATGGTTTAATATTTCTGTAATAGTTAGGATAAAGTTGAATTTGCATAGTCCTCTCCTCAACAGATTAGTGTAGGAAGCGTTTTCTGCACACCTAGCTTCCTTTCATAGTCCCCTTGAGTAGCATCTCCTTAACACCAATTTGGATCACAAGATATGATTGTGAGTTCCACTAGACTGATCCACACTAGTGCACCTTAGTTTTGAACAAGAGGGGTAATAACCCCTAGCTTCACTCTGAGATACTCAAAAGTGTCCTTAGGTAGAGGCTTAGTGAAGATATCCATAATCTGATCCTTTGAAGAAACAAACTCCAATATGACTTCATTCTCATTTACCTTCTCTCTCAAAAAGTGAAACTTGATGGATATGTGCTTTGTCTTTGAATGCAACACTGGATTCTTTGAGATGTTTATTGCACTTGAATTATCACAGAAGATTGTAACAGGCTCTTCAAACATAATTCTGATATCCTTCAACATTTGCTTTATCCACAAAACTTGAGTACAATTACTTGCTGCTGCTATATACTCTACCTCAGCGGTAGATGGAGATATTGCCTCCTGATTTTTTCTCAACCAAGAAACCAATTTCTTTCCTAAGAAAAATGCACCACCACTAGTAGTCTTCCTATCATCCACATCTCCTGTCCAATCAACATCTATATATCATGAAGAGTGAAATCATCATCCTTAGGATACCATAATCCATAATCAGATGTCCCCTTTAGATATCTAAAATCTCTTTTGACTACTACAACATGAGATTCTCTAGCATCAGATTGAAATCTAGCAACAAGGCCAACTACATTCATAATATCAGGTCTGGTTTGAGTCAGATAAAGCAGTTCTCCAATCAGGGATCTATACCTTTTCTAATCTGCCTTAGGAGAATCATCATCTTTGCTCAACTTGCATCTGGTTATCATAGGAGTGCTCACTAGTTTTGAATCCTCCATTCCAAACTTTTTCAACAACTCTTTCACATACTTAGACTATGATATGAAGATGCCCTTATCTGACTGAATGATTTGCAGACCTAAGAAGAAATTTATTTCACCAAACATGGACATCTCAAATTCACTTTGCATCTGATCAACAATTTTTTTACACATGCTCTCATTTCCACCAAAGATGATATCATCAACAAATACCTCAACAATCAAGATGTGTTCTTGATCAATTTTGAAACAAAGATTACTGTCAGTTGTGCCTTTGCTAAAACCTAACTTTAGCGTATACTTATCTAATCTTGCATACCAGGCTCTTGGGGCTTGTTTAAGTCCATACAATGCTTTCCTCAATCTGCAGACCATATCTCCTTGATCAGACAATTGGAATCCTTTTGGTTTCTCAATGTAGACTTCTTCTTCCAACTCTCCATTTAGGAATACTGGCTTGACATCCATCTGGAAAACCCTAAAATCTTTGTAAACAACAAAGACAAGAAATAATTGAACTACTTCGATTCTTGCCATCAGAGCAAAAGTTTCTTCAAAATCAATTCCCTCTACCTGAGAATTTATCCTTTGCACACCAATCTTGCTTTGTTTCTCACAACTTCACCATCTTCATTTAATTTGTTCCAGAAGACCCATTTAGTTCCAATTACATTTTTATTTTCAAGTCTACGAACAAGATCCCATGTATGATTCTTTTCAATTTACATTAATTCTTCTTCCATTGATTTTACCCAACTTTCATTATTACAAGATTCATTCACTAATTTTGGTTCAATCTTTGAAATCAAACAATACTCCACTTGTCCTTTAACAATTGTTCTTCTAGTTTGAACACCTTTATTTTTATCTCCTATGATTTGATCTTCATAATGATTCAACCTTACATACCTGGGAGTTTTAGGATTTTCTCTAACTTCTGATTCTTGAACTTGTTCCTCAACATTTTGCACGAGCTTCTTGAGTCACTGGATTCTCTGGAGCAATCTAAATCTAAGTTTGAGTTTGAACTTGCTTTCCTTTATTTAGACTTTCATTTTGATCTTCTGATTCATATCCACAAGACTTGGAAGGTCTCTCCTTGCTTTCATCAACCTTGACATTAACACTTTCAACAATCCTTTTCAATCTCTTGTTAAAGCACCAGTATGCCTTGCTTTGGTTAGAATAACCCAGAAACATTCCTTCATCACATCTTGCATCAAACTTGCCTAGTTCTTCATCTCTCTTAATATATCATTTACTACTGAAAACTCTGAACTATTTCATAGTAGGAGCATTACCAAACCACAATTCATAAGGTGTTTTACTAGTATTGCCTTTGTTGTGCACCTGATTAAGAGTGTAGACAACAGTACTCACATCCTCTCTCCAATAGACATGTGGAACATTTGCCTCCATTATG
This sequence comes from Cunninghamia lanceolata, assembly GCA_027924645.1. NCBI lineage: Eukaryota > Viridiplantae > Streptophyta > Pinopsida > Cupressales > Cupressaceae > Cunninghamia > Cunninghamia lanceolata. Next base: position 3,081,492 of record BSBN01001035.1, read on the forward strand.
GTTCTAGAAGCTTCTTGAATAGTCTGGTTCTTCCTTTCCACAACTCCATTCTGTTGAGGAGTCCTAAGAGCAGATAACTATCTTCTTATTCCATGATTTTCACAAAATGCATTAAACTCACCGGAGGTAAACTCTCCACCTCTATCAGATCTCAGACACTTTATCTTCACACCAATCTCATTCTCCACCTTAGCCTTGAACACCTTGAATCTGTCAAGAGCCTTTGATTTCTCTCTCAAGAAAGTGCCCACATCATCTGGGAGTAATCAACAATCAGTAACATAAAGTATATGTCTCCTTGCAAACTCCTAACTCTAGCAGGACCACACAAATTAGTGTGCACAAGTTCCAATAATCCACTTGAAAATTCTTCTTTACTTTTGAATGTGGCTCTATTCTGTTTGCCCAACTGACATTCCTTACACATTCTATTAGTAGGTTTTACAAGCTTCGGAAGATCTCTCATAGCCTGAGTAGTACTTATCTTGACAATGTTATCAAAGTTTACATGACACATTCTCCTATGCCAAAACCAACTCTAATCAATCTGAGCAATCAAACAACTTTTGCCAATACCACTTAAACGAAAGATATTACCTCTAGTCTGTGTACTAGATGCAATCTCTTTTCTGTAGCCTCCCAAAATTCTGCATTTTCCATCCTTGAATCAGAGATCATACCCTTTGTTAACCAACTGTCCAACACTAGGAAGATTATGCTTCAACCCTTCTACATACAAAACATCATTAGTGTTATTCTTACCATCAAGATAGATGGATCCTCTGCCATGGTTTCTTCCAGCTGAATTATCTCCAAACTTCACAATTCCACCTTCATATCTTTCCAAACTTACAAACTTACTTTTATCACCAGTCATATGATGAGAACATCCACTGTTAACCACCCATTCATCCTTTTCTTCAACCTGAGTAGCCAAGGCACTTTCCACATTCACACAGCTAGTAGATTTAGTAGGCACGTGATCTTCTTCTTGGATAGCAATGAACACCCATTCATTTACATAGGTACTTCCCATATTAGATTCATCATCTGTGACTCCTTCATCAGCAGCTTCTTGAACATAGTAGCATTTCTTCTAAACCCTAGGTCTATTAGGGTTTGGCTTTGAAACCCTCTCCGGACATCTTCAAGAAAAATGACTAATCTTATTGCAAGCAAAACATTTGAAAGGCAACTTTCCTTCATACTTACTGGATCCTCTTGGTAATCTTTTGGCAATAAGGGATTCAAGTTCTTCAAGCTCTAATTCATCTTCTTCAAGTTCCTTCCTTGCCTTCTCATATTTAGTTAGTCTACTTGAAGAGCTTTCACCTGGATCAAATCTTTGCTTTCTGAAAACACTGGCCTTAAATGTAGATTCTGATTTAGGAAGAGAATCACCAAACTCACTCATTTCAAATGCTAAAAGCTTGCCAACCAACTGATCCCTTGTAACCTCTATCATAGTCCTAATCTCCTCAATAGCAGCAACTTTATGCTTGTATGAAGCAGGTAAGGATCTGAGTACCTTGGCAACAATATCTGATTCTTCCAGTTTTCCACTAGCACACCTAATATTGCACACAAGTTCATTCACCTTCTATGAGTAACAAGTGATGTTTTCATCTTCACTCATCCTCAAACATTCATATCTACCCTTCAAGGTCTATAACTTAGCACATTTGACATATGCATCACCTTCATACAGAGTTTCCAACTTCTAGATTTCACAAGTATTTTGCAATTCCAAGACATTTGTCATTTCTATATTAGTCAGGGCACTCAACAATGCTTCTTTAGCCTAAATGTTGTATTCAGCTTCTTTGATTTCATTTGGAGTTGCAGGACCATTCTTCGTAGGAGTATACTTATTCTTATTTATCAACCAATATGGATCACCCATGCATTGCAAATGACACTCTATGCGATTCTTCCAAAGAGAGTAATTTGTTCCATCAAATCTTAGACTGTCCTTGTATGTCAACATCCTGGATCTCCTCAAGAGGTTAAGCTTTTTTTAGAGGAACCTACTCTGATACCAATTGTTGAAATTAGGGCAAACAACTGAGAGGGGGGGTGAATCAGTTGTCACAAAACTTTATCTTTTACTGTACTTTAATCTTCTTTACCACTTATTAACAGATTAATGATATAACCATGAAAGCATGAATCAACAACACAAGAGAAGAAACACAATCAACACACATAACACCAGGATTTTTATGTGGAAACCTAGTTAAGGGAAAAACCATGGTGGGGGTTAACCCACAAGATTTACTCTCTGTTAAAAGAATAGAAAAATGGGAAGGCACATGCCTTCAGGCACACTGCCCATATCTCACTACTCCAAGAGACTCACTATCTACAAAAACATTCACATGGTTAACACTAAAAGGTTGAACTGAGAAATGACATCTTCTCTATGCCAAGGTTTAGTTCCATTGAAGCTCATAACACCTCTGCACTGCGCCCAAACACTTCTTCGCTACCTCCACATCTTCACCACCATGGACACATTTACATGACTTCATTACACTTATGTATACATGATATTGACTTTGGAATGAACATCAAAGTCGGCCTTACAATCATCTATCTCGAACATTCTCCAAGATAGGCATTACAAGCAATTACAATCACAAGACTTGACATAATATAAAATACTACATGCGGATCACTACACTGTTAGCCAGACATAGATGGGACTCAATCTTCCTCGAACAACATGCCACGCTCCATAGAACTTCTCTTATATCATTCGCAACACGCACCAAGCATCCGGTCGACCAAGACTAGAAAGAACAGCAACACCCAAGGAGAAATCTTTAACTATGAGCTCAATCCTCAATGTGGACCACCAACACAATAGGCACACAATCCAAAGACCTCCACAAGCACAATGAAATCAACAAGAACAACCACACCACCTCAAATCACCATAATCACTTGCATCTTCATACGGGAACTTAAGAACACTAACTGTCATGACTGTCACACTAGAAAGATTGCTTGCGGACCTCCAAACCACGAACCACTTGAGTTGAGGATACACACCAACATCCTAAACATACCTCTAGAACCACAAACCATAATATTCCAATGCAGAGCAATCTAGACCAAATTCCTATCACTCTATTACCTCTGAATAACTGCAAAACCCGGTTCTACTCAGATGACCATAACTTCACCAATCCTCCATGAGGAGCTCTCAAATCTTAATTGGAGCAACTTTAGACAATCCTCTACAAAACCCTTTGATCCGCAGACTTTGATCTTTATGTCACTAGGAATGTAGAGCAATCTACTTTACTGAACTGCAATGTCTTCACTATCTCTAACAAAGAGATATGTTGACATCAATGACAAAACATCATAGGCACATATTTGCAATAGGACTAACTACTGTTGTGCAACTGAGGTGGACATAGGAACAATGTTTCTCCCCTACAAGATGAGGAGAGAGAGTATCACCATGGAGAGGGTGCTAGATCGTGTGAATACAATGATCCTTATGCTATCTGGAAATACCTACACACACTCACATTAGATGTTAAGTCAATATCGAATTAAGTCTTAATTTATATGTTGTCAGTTGCCTGAGTAATATTTTCAATGTTATGATCATTTCATATTTGTTTAAAATTATTGTCATCATGCCGATGGTTTCAACTTTTACGCCAACTATCAGTAAGGTTGTGTACAACTATGAATGTCAAGTCAACATGAGTAATCAACCAAATAAGTCTAAGCTTATCTTTGAGGTCTATGTCGACTTTGCTAGACTTTGTCGTCCATAGTTATGCTCATAAATAGCATAATAGAAGCATTCAAAAGAATGCATTAGTGACATCTAAGAAATAGGTGTACTATTGTTAATATTTTTAATTATTTTATAACTTAGTTATAGCTAAATTAAAATATCTAGCTAGTGGTAAAAAGAAGTAGAGTCTTTGGGAGAATCTCATCGTATTCTTCCCTAAATGCTTGGTAGAGTGGAAGGAGAAAAATCTTTATATTTCCTATTTCTAATCTCTCTAAACTGTGGATGGTTGAGAGAAATGGGGGAAATAACTATGCATGAGCTACTTTATAAGCATTAGTCTATTGAAATTATAAAAATAAAAAATCAAAATTAGGGCTTGAGTAGAAAAATTAGAATTGATGCATAATATCCCATTTGGGATATGACAATTGGTATCAGAGCATCCCAGGTTATAGAGCAATCTTGCATCAATTGAAAATATTTGCATTCTTTTTTTTCTTTCATTTCAGTCGTAGTTCAGTCATTTACATTTTAGCATTTTCTACCACATTTTGCTGCATCTTCAAAGCTATTACCTAAAAATTTGAACTTGAAAATTTTCAAATTTTTAGTGCATCCTCTTGTATGCCTTTGAACCCACCGGGTCACAAAAATAATTAATTATTTAAATCTATAGGAGCTGGTGTGATATCCTTTTGTGGGTTTGTTCATAACATCATTCTTGCCCAACATGGCCTATTTTCATGATAAGATGCCTTACCATTTGCAAGATTTTAAGCTTCACTTTTCCTATGGGCAATTTGCAAATAAGGTCAAAATTCAATTTTCTAGATGCTGGAGCCAAAAAGTTTTCTAGGTTTTGCTCCTGGAACGTCCCAATTACCTTGAAGTCTAATTTCATGCGAAATGGAGTTGACAGAAGGAAGATATGTCAATTTTTGTCTCCAGCCTAAAGCATGGTTTGAAGGTTCTAAATTCTAAATTTTATAAAGTTAAAAATTTGGAGATGATTTCATTTATTTCTCAGAGTGAAAATTTAAAAGTTTTAAGCCCAATGTTTTAATATTTACATGAGGCTCAAAGACTTTATAAACTTAATGAGTACCTTATTCCATGTTGTCAGACACTTTATAAGTTTTGAAACCTAAGATATCCTTGACTCTTTGTTGTTAGGTGTCCTAAAGGTTCTCTAACTCCAAAAATACGTGACTTCGTGGTTCTAAGGTTAGTAAAATCCTTGACTCCACGACATCACAAGGAGAAGATATCTATCCGGGAATCGTGGCATGCTAGTCTTCATGTTTGAAGATGAGATCTTTGTCAGATACTATGGATGGAAATATTCAGGTAGAAATGTATGCAGATTCAGTAAAGCATAGAAGAAGTCGTGAACCATTTGACAGAATACTCCAAAGACATGTGGTCTCATGGGATGCAATGATCATAGGATATGCACGAAATGGACCCATTGAAAAGGCTTTAGAAACCTCGATGCAAATGCTACTGGTTAGTGTTTACGGCTGAACTCCACAATGTTTTCCAGCATTCTTTGCTGACCTGCACCAATTGAAAGCTACCGAGTATGATATGGATGTCCATCAATGCATAATGTGGGAACATAAATACAGAGTATGGCAACTCTAATCAGCATATTGACATAAGATAAGTCCTCGCCAATCCTTCTTCTACTTGGCGCATAAGCACAATCACCTAAGTGACAATGGCTCTTCCTCTGTAAGCATTGTTTATGATGAAACTTTAGATCTTAATGAGATTGATGATTAAATGGGCATGGTATTGGAGAATTGTCCAGCATGGTGTAGTGTTTCTTGTATGACTATCATGTTCTTTTAGTAGATCGGACCGTTCAGATAGAAGTGTATGGACTGCCTTTCACCTAGCACCATCAAGAGTGTTGTTTGATGATGGGAATTAAAGTATGGGTGCATCCATCCTACTAAAGCTAGAAGGTGATGAATTATAATAGCTACTATGGGGTCTCGATGACTATGTACTTTTTATGGCCTTTTCTAAACCCCCAATATTGAGATTACTGCACTTTTGGAAGAGCTCCATCAGAAATTGGGTCTACTGGAAGTTAATTAGATTGTATCTCTTCAGAATGCTATCAAAGATTATCTTATGGAACTTATGAAGTAGGATTAATGGTCCTAAGCCAAATTTTGATGTGATGGAAATGACACTTGATAAGCTATCTAGAATACCATTCGCAACAAGAGACATTATTGGAGCAGTGCCTATTCTAACTCACATTATAACTTTAGAATTTGATCATTCATATGTGCAGCAGGAAGTGAGATACTAGATGTAGGATTAGAACTTCAATGATTTGTTAGAAGAATTGTGAGAACACTGGCAATATTTCTTGAGATTTATAATGGAGATATGTTGATGGTGTATGGCATGCTACTACACCCCCCTCAACATATTTGGTGGAGTTGTTCGACTATAGAGTAGGACTCTGCTATTCATTTAGTTTATGTCTCTATGATGAAATGTAAATATCTATTGACAGCTCTTATCCAATCACTGATTTGAACTCTAAAATTCATGATAAGGAATGGATCTATCTCCATGCACAAAAATGATCTTTGTTGATAGGCAATTGGATGATAAGGGAAAGAAAATGAGACCTTCAAAGAAATCCTAAATCCATTGCATCAAGAAATAAATCAAAAGAGTTGGCTTAGAAGCATTATCAACTCATGCATAGCAAATGCTAATGAAGATGTTGTCATTTCACTTCCCTCATGTATTACAATTTCCATCCTTAATTCTTCCAGTTTTGGCCCATCAAAGAGGCTATAGAATATCATGCTGCTAGTTCAGATCTCTTTGCAGAACTTGATATTGATTATGGGGAACATTAAAATTGATATAGAATTTGATGTGAGATGAAAAGAGAATGGGAACAGAAGGCAGAGGAATCAATCCAAAGCACATGAACTATTTGATAGATTGCTTCAAGGAAACATGGTCTTACTATCTTCAAAGATTGTAGGATATTTGTACAATAATTTTGGTGAAATGGTTTTAGAGACTCCAAAGCAAATGCAATCGGTTGTGTTCACCATCCTTCAAGGGAGTATAAGGTAAAGACAAATACAGTTGTATAAATTGTGTGTCCATAGAAACCACCTGTTGCAGGTGATGATAGCATATTAGTATGGAATCAAGGATGGTGCAGTATGTGAGAGTGGAAAGTGCCATAGGAGGCGGAGGCATTCAATGGCTTCCATAGAAGTCAGGAAAGTGAAAATTGTTGGATACTGACAATTACCTGATTCCAAAAGAGTTACAAGCCTATGCATCTGAAATAGAAGATGATGAGCTTCTTTTCAATCATTTTGATGGAGTGGACTTTTGAAGTCCCTAAGCTGAAGGTAAAGTCAAGCATACAAATTCAAGGGCTGAAGCTGAAACCTTTGGTGAGAAAATAAGTTAGCTTAAGAATAGAGAAATGGAAATGGTTAAAGAATTAGCTCATGACCTCATTCTGATGAAGGAGATTAAAGAAAATAATGCAAGTGTTGAAAAATACTTTTGAAATTATGCACAGTAAGGAAGAAAAGTAAATGCAAAATTTGGACAAATGTTCACATTTACAAAGTGGCTTTAATAGGGGCCACATTCTTATTAAATGTTTTGAGTTTCAACTGGTGGAAGGCAAATTGGCAAAATAAGTAAATATCATTCATTTTCAAGAAGCGATTATAGAAATTGAATGGTCCCATGAATAATCTTATAAATATGTAACTCGTAGTAATCTTAAGGGGGGGATCTTTTTATCTTTTTCTAGCAGCTTGGGAATAGGGGAAGTAAGGGGCAATTCTATTTTTGATTCAACACAGTTTGATTGTACCAGAATCTTGTGACTTTGAGCTCATGCTTGGCATTGGAGGAATAAAGTAAATTATTTATGAGTCTGTATACTTATTAATGTTTTCTTTTGATTGCATATGTCCTTTAAGTCTTTGTAATCACTCTCTGATGTTCTACCTGTTATGTCAGACTGTGTATGTGGTTATTTATGAGACTTTGAGTTTAGAATAACTCATTTGTTGAGGGAGAATTTGTTGTTCATTCCTTTCTTGTTTCTCATCCATGGGTGTGGGATAGGTGAACTTTGTGTCATTTTTCTGCATTTACTTAATTCTAAATTTAATCTTTCAAATCTATTTCATGGCTATGGGTAGATGGTAGTGTGCCTTTTCTTCTTTCTGGTTAAAAGCATACCCAATTCTATTCATTGCACAACTTTCAAAGGTAGCCACACCTTGTAAAACAAGCAGAGAGCACTTGCAACAATTATTGCAAGTGACTCAACTATTGGTCAGGTTGTCATCGTTGCGGGTGAAGAGAGTATAAACTGAGGTGAAAATTTTGTTAACCAATAATATCAAATCTTGTGAAGTAGGAATGATCTTCTATGTCATGTCAACTACATCATACTCAGATTTAAGGACATTTGGATTTGTCTACAGAAAGTTATCGCTATCAGAAGATCATCAGCTTTCACAAAGCAAAGCATTTGACAGTCAGTTGAGAACAAAAGGTTTGCGGAGCACTTCTGTGACTTGTGGAGCCAAATAGAACATCATACATGGAACATAAGGACCAAATAGACCTTCCTTGAGGTCCACACCATGTTTCATTCATTTGTGGAGTAATACCATGTGTTGTAGGCCTACCTACTTGTTTTCTACATGTGTCATCATTCATTGGAGTTTGTACCCTTAAGGCTGATGCGGAGGATTCTATGAGCTTTAAGATGATATATATAGATCTCCTAGATATATTAGGAAGTCAGTTCTATAGTTATGAAGTTTAGATTGAGAATTACTTTCCAGGAAGGCACTTCAATGCCACATCTTGTATATCTATTGTAACCTGGAAAGCAGGCCTATGATCCCTTTAATTGTAGCCTACATGTTGTTGGCATATGAGCATTTTGATTATCTAATAGATTGAGCATTTGAATCTTCCATTGCATTATGTTATTATTTTTTTTCCATTGTGTTTACTCTTGCTACATGGGTTGGATAGTTCATTCTTTGAACCCTCCATCCATGACTGTACCAAGTGGTATCAGAGTGAAGTTTTGAATCCTTTAGGAAGTGAAGGCATTCCATAAGATCTTGTGGTGAGCAGATCGCCAACATGAGGCAATCTACTTGTGTTTGTCAACAAAGTGTCGATTGTGAGGTAGTTGCAGCCCTATAGTCAGATTGCTAAATTTAGGCAATTACGCCAGATTCTAGGAAGAGATTCTACCAAGGAGGATGCTTGCTATGGCAATGTTGCTAGAAGAATGGAAGAAATGGTCAAGATGATGAGGATAATGAAGGTTAGATTGTAGTTTGTAGAAGAAGATAGAGGAAAAGGACTAAACCCTAGACATGAAGATGAAAGTGATGATGATGAATTTCAAGCTAGTGACCAAAATGAAGAAGCCCTAGAAGAAGAAGAATCTGATAAGGTAAAGATGTTGAAATTTATTTCTAAGATGGTTAAGAGACCTAGAATGTAAGTACCAGACTATACCAAAAATTTGAATCCTGAGGAATTGATTGACTGGATAAATGACTTGGAGGATTACTTTGAATATGAAGAAATTGAAGATTTAGAGAGAGTGAGATTTGCAAAAACTAAGTTGAAATTACATGCTACTATTTTGTGAAAATAAGTTCAATTGGATAGGAATAGGACAGGAAAAAAGAAGATCATGGTGACAAAGTTGAAGAACCAGTTCATACATGCTGACTATGAGTTGGAATTGTTGAAAAGATTGCAAAACCTAAGGCAAAAGGAGAAATCTATGAAGGAGTACACTGAATAATTTCATAAGATGATCATAAGAACTGGACATAGTGAAGTAAGAAAGGAGAAAGTGGAAAGATACATAAATGGATTGAGGATGAACATTCAGGAAGAATTAAGTTTGGTAAGGATGACAACCATAGAAGAAGAATACCATTTTGTCTTGAAAGTTGAAGATGAGTTGAATAAGAAGCATGAGCAAAGACAGAGAGGTAGAGGAGGTAAATTTCAAAGAGGTAGAACTTATTCTGGAGGAGAAAGACCTTATGCGGAGCAAAGTAAGGAAAGTAGTCAATACAATAAGGAAGATAGAGATAGCAATTCATACAAGATAGATGATAGAAGTTTCTATCGCAACAGCAAAGGGAATCATAATTCTTACTACAATGAAGGATACAGGATAGATAAAAGAGGATTTGACAAAAGATCATTCAGAGGAACTTGTTTTAAGTGTGGAGGTGAAGGACACAGAGCATTTGAATGTCATCAAGGAAGTACAAGCAAGAGAATAGAAAATAATGCAAGAGCAACCTATGCAGAGAAAGAACCTATTTGATCACCTAGTTTAGTGGGAAAGCCGAAGAAGGGATAATCATTAGTCATGAGGAGAGCATTATTTCAAGTAGAGACAACTAAGGAACCATCGCAAAGAAAAAGTTTGTACCAAACAAGATGCAAATCAAGAGGTAAATGTTGTAAACTGATCATTGATAGTGGTAGTACTAATAATTTGGTTTCAAAGGAAATGGTGACTAAGCTGAATCTCGAGAGATTGAAACACCCTAATCCCTACAAGATAACATGGATTCAAGATGAGCACAAGTTACTAGTGAGTGAACAATGTTTGGGGAAATTTCATATAGGATCTTATAATGATGAGGTATTGTGTGATATTATGCCATGGATGTATGTCATATATTGCAGGGAAGACCATGGCAGTATGATAGAAAAGCTATACATGATGGGAGAAAGAATACTTATACTATAACATCTAATGGGAAGAAGAATATCTTGATACCCTTGGAAGATGAGCCTAAAAGTGAAGTATGTGGGAATGCTAGAATCTGTTTGGTTGATGGAAGGAAATTTTAGGATGGATTGACACATGAGAATATGTGTTTTTCTTTGATTCCAAAGAAGTGTGGAACCCTAAATGCAGAGACCACTACTGCAAAAGAAGAAGCACTGCCAGAGGAGATAATTAAATTGTTGACAAAGTACCAAGACATCATTTTAGATAATGTGCCTTAAAGATTGCCAACAATTTGGAGTATTAGTCATCATATGGACCTTATACTTAGAGCTATTTTTTCTAACAAAGCAACATATAGGATGACACCAACTGAGAATGTGGAGCTAAATAGACAAATACAAGAGTTGTTGAGGAAAGAATTGATCAGAGAAAGTTTAAGCCCATGTGCAGTACCTGCAATACAAGCACCGAAAAAAGATGGAGAATGGAGGATGTGTACAAACTCTAGAGTAATCAATAAGATCACAGTTAAGTATAGATTTCCATTGCCAAGGATGGGTGACATTATGGATTGTTTGAGTGGAACAAAATATTTCACAAAGATAGACTTGAAGAGTGAATACCATTAGATCAAGATCAAAGAAGGAGATGAGTGGAAGACTGCATTTAAGACAAATGAGGGATTATATGAGTGGTTAGTGATGCCTTTTGGATTAGCTAATGCACCAAGTACTTTCATGAGGTTGATGAATGAGGTTTTGAAGAAATTCTTGGGTAAGTTTGTTATTATATACTTAGATGATAATCTGATTTTCAGCAAAACAAAAGAAGAACATTTGTGGCATATTAGACACATATATCAGAGGTTGAGAGAAGAAAGTTATTGATAAACATCAAGAAATATAGTTTCATGAAGGAAGAATTGGTATATAATGGGATTTGTGATTTCTACAGAAGGATTGAAGATGGACCCTGAGAAAGTTAGAGCAATTGTTGAGTGGCCAACACTTGTGAACATTGGAGAGGTGAGATCATTTCATGGATTAGCAAGTTTCTACCATAAGTTCATTAGAAATTTCAGTACAGTATGTGCACCTATGACAGAGAAAATGAGAGGTGACATAAAGGACTTTAAGTGGACATCAGGAGAAAATAAGAGTTTTGAATTGTTGAAATAAAAAGTGACAGAGCAACCAGTGTTAGCATTACTAGACTTTAACAAAGTATTTCAAGTTGATTGTGATGCCAGTGGAAATGCAATTGGAGCAGTGTTAAGTCACGAAGGGAGACCAATAGCGTATTTCAGTGAGAAGTTGAATGATGCAAGGAGAAGATATTCAATTTATGATCAGAAGTTCTATGCCATAATTCAAGCTTTGGAGAAGTGGAGACATTATTTATTGCCAAAAGAATTTGTGTTGTACACTGATCATCAAGATTTACAGTATTTGAACAGTCAGGGAAAGTTGAATTAGAGACATATGAGATGGGTAGAATTCATGCAGAGTTACACTTTTGTATTGAAGCACAGGAGTGGGAAGTCAAACAAAGTGGCATATGTATTTATTAGAAGAAGGAATTTGCTGACAGAGATGAGAATAGAAGTATTGGGATTTGAATAAATTAAGCATATGTATGAAGAGGATCTTGATTTTGTAGAAGCATGGAAAGCATGTAAGGAACCTGTTGTGATAGATAGGAGTAAGTGGTTAGATTATTTCATTTAGGAGGATATGTTGTTCAAAGGAAATCAGTTGCGTATACCTAGGAGTTCAATGAGAGACAATTTGATCAAGGAGAAGCATAGTGATGGATTGGGAGGACATTTTGGGATTGACAAGATAGTAGCTTTGGTAAGGAACATTACTTTTGGCCTTAGATATATAAGGATGTAAGGAAGTTTATTCAAAGTTGTAGAATATGTCAAGTTGCAAAAGGGAATAGTTAGAATACTGGATTATACAAGTCTTTGACAGTACCAGAGAGACCTTGGGAAGAAATAAGCATGGATTTCATATTAGGTTTTCCAAGAACACAAAGGGGGCATGATTCTATATTTGTAGTAGTTGATAGATTTTCAAAGATGTCACATTTCATTCCTTGTAAGAAGACAAATGATGCTATACATGTTGCTGACCTATTTTTCAAGGAGATTGTGAGATTGCATGGATTACCTAAGAGTATAGTTTCAGACAGGAATACAAAATTCTTTGGATATTTTTGGAGGACATTGTGAAAGAAGATGAAGACAAACCTAAAGTTTAGTTCAACATTTCACCCATAGACAGATGGACAAATAGAAGTGGTAATTAGGAGTTTGGGTAACTTGTTGAGATGTTTAGTAGGAGACAAGGCAGGAAATTGGGATCTAATTCTACCACAAGCAAAGTTTGCATACAATAATTTAGTGAATAGAAGCACATGGAAGACACCATTTGAAGTTGTGACAGGAGTGAAACCTAGAGGAGTAGCAGAGCTAAGAGACATCAGTATGGAGAACAAGAGAAGTGTAGAAGCAAAAGAATTTGTAGGATGCATGGAGACACTACATAATCAAGTTAGGAAGAATTTGGAGGAGATGAATAGCAAGTATAAGGAGCAAGCAGATGAGAAGATGAGCATAAGGAATTTTTAGTTGGAGATGAAGTAATGGTATATCTGAGAAAGGAGCGATTTCTAGTAGGGACATACAACAAGCTGAAGATGAGGAAGTTTGGACCATGTAAGATACTTAAAAAATTTGATTTAGGGAATGCATATGAAGTGGAGCTACTAGAGACATTTGTCATATCACCCATATTCAAAATTGCAGATCTATATTAGTATCATGAAGGAGAGTCAAGTGACAACATTGAAAATGGTTTGAAGAAATAGTTACCATGACAACAACTAAAGCAAATAGAGTAGATCTTGGATAGTAGAGTTGGATGCAATACCAGAGGCAAGCAGTACAAAGAGTATTTGGTAAAGTGGAAAGGAAGACCAGAAGAAGATTCATCATGGTTTTCTCAAGTTGAGGTAGACCACCTTGGTTTTGCTCTAGCCCCAACAAAGTGAGGGACTCACTTTTTCAACAACCTCGGGTGTCTAATGCAAGAGCATCTCAGGTTGCAGAGCAATCTTGCATCAACCAAAATTATTTGCATTCAACTTTTCTTTTCTTTCATTTCAGTCGTAGTTCAGTCATTTATAGCTCAACATTTTCTACTACATTTTGTTACATCTGTAAATCAGAGCTCACAGAGAAGGAATTATCTTCTATGCCATGTCAACTACATCATACTCAAATTTTAGTAGATTTGGATTTGTGTACAGAAAGTTATCTCTATTAGAAGATCATCATCTTTCATAGAGCAGAGCATTTGATAGTCATTTCAGAACAAAAGGTTTGTGGAGCACTTCTGTGCCATGCGAAGCCAAATGGAACATTATACACACCACATAAGGACCAAATAGACCTTCCTTAAGGTCCACACCATGTTTCATTCATTTGTAGAGAAATACCATGTTTTGTAGGCCGATCTACTTTTTTTCTACACATTTCTGTTGCAAGTATGTGCCTAACCGATGTTGTTAATGATGTCAACATATCTATGTTGTCATTGGTGTCAACTATGCTCTTGTTTTGATGCTTTCTTGTTTTAATTTAGTTGGTTTATGTTGGCCTATGTAAGTTTTGGAGATAATGAGTAAGTGATCTTGATATTATGTTTCTAAGTGCTTTTGAGAAAATTTGCTCTCCCAGTGGAAACAGGGTGTTGTAGAGTATCTTTGTTTACAACAGAACAGTCCAGTAGTTTGCTCCACATTTCCTATAGAATTAATATCTTTATCTACGGATTGGAATTCATTTAGAGGCATGTCTAAATATGCTATATTCCAAGTTTGAGCCTCCAGTATGAAGATTTGAGAGAGTTCTGCTCACCAGAGTAAGAATTGTTATTTTGTGCATTCAGTAGTGATAGGGAGAAAGTATTTAGCTCTACATTCCTCCGCATTGAAGTATTATGATCTGCATTTCTAGAGTTAAGTCTGGGATGATGTTATGTTCCTTCAAATCAAATGGTTCATGATTTGTAGGTCCGTTAGCGATCTTTTCTTTATGACAGTGGTTGATAATGTTGTTTAAGTACTCTAGTTTGAAGAATCTTCTTGACAAAGTGGTTAGAGGTTGTGCAGATGTTCCTAGTGATTATAATGTGCTTGTGGATGTCTCTTGATCATGTTCCTACCTTCTGATTGGTCCGTGAAGAGTAATTTAGATCGTGGATGAAGATTGTTCCTAAAAGACTTAGTGTTAACTCCAAGTTTTGGCCGACTTGGTTATTTTCACTACTTACGAAGATGCATTGAAGATTGTGGAAGTGTGTTGTGGCATGGAAGATTGCACTTGAGTCCCAGCTAAGGCATAACGTGTTCTGCATACATCTTTTCCTTAGCTAATTTTGTTTAGGTTTAGACCTATTTCTATGTATGTTTGTAATGCTGACCTTGGAGATAGCTTCAATGGTTGATGAATGTATGCTGACCTTGTTGTACATTCCAAGGTTGATGAAGTGTATAAAAACATGTAATGAAGTTGTGAAAAATAGGTCCTTGTGTGAAAATGCGAAGATAAGTGAAGAAGTGTAAGAAGAGTAGAGCAGAAGAGTTGTATTGCGCTTCAATGGAATTGAACTCAAGCATGGAGTATATGTTATCAAATTAGTTCACAAACCTTTGGCAGTGAGCCACCCCTTGGAAGTGAGCCAATCTTGGCAGTGAGCCCTAACTTTTGCAATGAGCATTTTGGGCAATGAGCCTCTGATTTTTAGTATTACTATAACATATTTATTTTGTGAGTTAACACTCACCATGGTTTTTCGCTTATAGGGTTTTCCATGTAAAAAAATATGGTGTCTCATGTGTCTCATGTGTGATTGTGCTTAAGTTTCTAATTTCATGCTTTCATGGTTAAATCATAATAACAATGATTAATTGACTAATGTATTGATGTTTATAAGAAGTTAAGTTTTGGTGACAACTGATTCACCCCCCCTCTCAGTTGTCCTATGCATTTCAAAAGTTTCATCATTCATTGGAGTTTGTAACCCTTAAGGACAATGCGAAGGATTCTATGAACTTGAAGATGATATATATAGATATCCTAGATGTATTAGGAAGTTAGTTCTTCAATTATGAAGTTTAGATTAAGAACTCTTTTTTGGGAAGGCACTTCAATGCCACATATTATATATCTGTTGTAACCTGCAAAGCAGGCCTATGAGCCCTTTGATTATAGCCCGCATGTTGTCGACATATGAGCATTTTGGTTATCTGATATATTGAGCATTTGAATCTTCCATTGCTTGGAAGAGTGGAAGAGTGGAAGGAGAAAAAGCTCCATATTTCCTATTTCTAAGCTCTTTTAAACCGTGGATGGTTAAGAGAAATGGGAGGAAATAACTATGCATGAACTGCTTTATAACTAGCAAGGAGTGGATGTTAGAGCATTAAGTGATCTCAGTCGAGGGAGAGAGAAGGATATATCTCTTGGATCAAAAGATTAGAACAGATAAAAGAATCTTGATAGGGGAGTGTTGACTGCAATATTCAAGTATGCCAAGAACCAGTAGAAAATAGTTGGCATTATAGCATTAAACTATATGTATGAAGTTGTTCTTATTATTGGCAAGCCTCAAGAGGCCGCAAGATTAAATGTTTTAAATATTTTTTGTAACAAATAAAGCTTCCATGTATATAAATGTATGCTTTGACAGAGGTTTATATACATGGCTACTCATAAGAATGACATTCGATATCAATGTAGTATTGAGTTATATGCCTCTAAAAAACTATGGTTACTATTCTACATAGATTACGATGATAATAGATATCACTCATATCAAATAAGACTCAGTCTGTAGTATGATCAAGATGACAGTGCTATGAAGCTGATAGGCTATCATATTAACATAAATTCTTTTTTTAAAAGAAGGTTTAAATGAAATCTAGACCTATGTAAAGGCCGAATGTTAAATATTGCTCAGTCTATAAACCTATGATAAGATTGTATTCTTATAGGAGCGTATCATGTATGAGGATTACCTCAAGAATATTTATAGAGAGTGTTGGCAAGAGACACTGCTAGGATTCATAAGTGTTGTCATTGATGGAAACAAAGTATATCCCACACATCCGCAGTGCATAAATTACTCATACCGGAAGTTAGATTGAAGATAGGTTGATCCGGTAGTCAAGAATAGAGCATATGATAGGGTTTGACAGATTGGGTTTGGAACTCTCTAATGGTGAAACCCAGCATGTTGCAGATTTGGGTGAGTAATAAGGAGTATTTGAACTACTGTATTCTAGATATTTAGCCTCTAGTGACAAAGCATGTAAAAGATATGAGCATCTGAGTATCAGACTTCAGTTAGACAGTGCAGATAGAGGAAGAACTGGCCAATAGGGTATCAGACCTTAATCTGGATGTGCAGAAGATGTTGATCAAGTAACTTGAGGTGTTATATGATTTTGGCTGACTTAGGTAATGATTTCTATGCCTAAGTTTTTGGTGCGCATCATCTATCAAGTATGAATTCCATCGATAGTACAATATCTTGCAAATATCCTGAGTGTTCTTATTGCTGACTATAAAGTTGTTTGAAATCCTTGATGTGGATATATATACCTAATGGATTCAAGCTTGTGAAGGTGTAAAAGTAATAGTAGTATGGATTAAGTGTGAAGAAAAGCAAAAAGAAGTGCGAAGGTAGTAATCCAAGCTTGAAATGTGACAGAAGAGTGATACTAAGCAAAGGAAGAATGAAATGTGCTAGATTGGTATACTGAGCCTAACCGGAACTAAATTCTTGTATATGTGGATGTTGTTCATCAATTCAAACATATTGTTATCATCTGTAAGTCTCTAGTAGGCAGTGAGCCTCTTGTGAGTAGTGTGCTCGGGCAGTGAATGGCAAGTGTCATTTTGTACTTCTTTATTCTTTTAACAGAGAATACAATCTTGGGTTAATCACCCTGTGGTTTTTCCCTTAATAGGGTTTCCACGTAAAAATCCTTGTGTTATATGTGTTGATTTCATTTCAATTCTTATGGTTTCTTATTCTTTCATGCTTTGATATATCACTGAATGTTAAGATAAGAAAAGGAAGTAAAAGTAAGAAAGTTTTGACATAACTAATTCACCCCCTTCTCAGTTATCTACCTTGTTTCCAACAATTGGTATTAGAGCTAAGTTCCTTAGAATAAGCCTAACAACTTGAGGAGGATATGGGAATCTCAATGGATGCATATGGTATGAAAGAACAACTATAGTCTGAAGTTAATAATTTGAAAGAGTGACTTAAGGAGGCTGATGATTTCATCATTGAGTTGAAAGAAAAACTCTGTAATTCCATGAAAAAGAGAAAGGAAGTACTTCAGAAGTTAGCAGATCAGAATGAAGCCAATAATACTGATGAGGACTTGAATGAGAAAACAAAGCTATGCGAAAAGATGTCAAAAGAAGTTGTCATGCTAAGACATGAAATGGAATTAGGGGTTATGAAATTTACTCAAGAAATTGAAGAAAAGAGAAAGACTAAAGATAATTTAAAACAATCCCTCAAGAAGAAAACAGAAGATTACTAAAAAATGGACAGAATAATTAGACATCTTGAGTCTGATCTTGGAGAAGCCAGATACAATGAAGAACAACTTGAGAGATAGATTGACACTCTTAAACAAGATCTTGAAACTGAAAATGAATATAAAGAAAAATTCAAGATAAGCTCAGCCAAACTTGAAGTACTACTTGAAAGTCAAAAGTGGGTAGATGATAAGCATGGCTTGGGATATTTAAGAAAGGTGAAAGCTCTAGATCTGGTCAAAATAATTTTGGGTCAGAAAGACAAAGAAACAGGCCTAGAAGACCTCCGGTAAGACAACCTAATGCTCAAAGATATCCATCCTCAATGGAAGCTGCTTCAATTGCAACAAATTTGGTCATATAGTAACTCAGTGCAAAAGCAAAATGAATCAAAATAATCCATCCTTCTCTAGTCAATGTTTTAATTGTAAAAGGTATGGTCACAAATCTCATGAATGCAGAAATATGCAAATAAACAATTCTTTCAATGGTAGATGCTTTACATGCAATAGAATGGGGAATATGGCTAATTAGTGCAGATCAAGAGGATATCAATCAAATAAGCAAGGAAATGTTGTGTGTTACAATTGCAATAAGTCTGGTCATATAGCTAGATTCTATAGGAGCAGAAATCATGATGGAAAAGGTCTGATAAAACATGATCAGAAACAAGATAAAGGCAAAGGTAAAGTGAATGTGGATGAGATTTAGAAGGAGATGAGAAAAATTTGGGTAAAGAAGAGTGTGATGAATATTGGTGATGGGTCTGCACCAGAATCTAGTGCTGATAATCCTTCCAGAAATTAAAAAGGGTGAGGTCTGGCTTAGGGGGAGCTGCAAAGAAGACCAAATCCCCCCAACTAGTTAGTAATTGCCTGAATTTGACACATTGAGTAAGAATCATAGGTTGTGGATTAAAGAACTTTTGGAGGTTCATCTAAAAATTATTTAGTTAAAGATTCAGAAATCTGCAAATTGATTTGAAGAAGTTATGAGTAGATCAAGTTCTGGCAGCTATTCGGTAAAAATAGAATTACACAAACAGATCCAATATGATCTGAAAATGCAATTTTATGGTCTGCAGATTTAGAGGCATGTTTTGAAAGGCTAAAGTTATGTTGTCAACTCACTTAGAGGATAATTTGAAGATCTGCACAATGATTCATGAGAAATTCACTCAAAACAGGGTAACCGGATGACTTAAAGTGTGCATTTATTGCAATAGGGAATTAGGTTTTTGTGCAAGGATAAAAGGCTTTTCATTCATCATTTACAACACTTTGCACTCATGAAGAAGAGAAAAGAGCTCTGAGAAGAGATCTTGTAGATTATTCAAGTTAAAGCTGAAGATCAAAATCAAGCAGAAATTTGCTCCGGCAGTTGCAACAAACTCTAAGGCAAAAAAGCTATTTCTTCTCTGCAAATTTCTCTAAATTTCATTCCTAGAATGGCTACTCCTATGGTTGTGAATGTCACTGAGAGGCCGAGACCAAAATTTAAGAAACGCCCTCACAAATCTATAGAAGTTGATCCCTTGGGTGCGTTTTCCTGTATCTCGTATGGTATTCTGCATGTAGAAGATATTAGCGTTTACATTCATCCAAACATTGAAGACTTTCGAGACTTAGAATTGATGGAAATATACCGTAAATAGTTAAGAAGTGAGAATTTTGATCTCAAACCATAATTCAAGGCCCTAAAAGACAAGCACTTTGCACATTGCATACATTTCCTATCTTTTGCAGAGGATGAATGGGTTCGGTATGTGTTAAGTAGGATGCATGATAACTTTATGTGGTTAATGAGTCATTTAAGATAACCAAAGATGCCATCAGGGCTATAACCGGATTACACTCAACTGGTGGGTTACCTGCACTCAAATCTATGAAAAATCAAACCATAACAGAAGCCACTAGATCAAAATATGACAAGAGGGCAATGACTATAGATGATATTACTGATCCAGATGTCAAGTTTGCATCAATTGTAATTGGTTACAAGATTTACCACTCAAGTAGGGAAAATTTTGTATCCGGTACAACAATCTATACTGCATATTAGATGGTGAAAGAAAATGGAGATTATGATTTGTGTGAGCTTATATTGAATCAACTGATGGAGAATCTACAGAAGATTAAGAAAGATAAGAAAAAATTCTTCAAGTATGGAAATCTGGTGTTGTGTCTGTTCTTCTATTACATGAATGAGTTACCAGGATCAAAAGGTTTGATCTGGACAAATGATAGACCTATTGCAAGTCAAATCAGAGATTATGAAAATCAATAGTTGAGAAATACAAAGACAGTTTGCTTCATGGTTGACACAGATCAATGCTTAATGGAGGTAGTTGAGCCAAGAACTATATGGGTAATGCCCATGGGATATGAAGTTGATGAAAACATATTGGAGGTACATGTTCAACACTTGCTAAGCCAACCCAAGGACACTCAAGTAGAGAGGTTTGGCACCTTTGATGAGATAAACATAAAAATACATGTTGAATTAAGGAAGCCTGAGTCAAAAAGAAAAGTGAGAAGGGAAGTTGAAGAACTTGCTAAGAAGTTTGGCATAACAAAGGAGGCAGTAGATGCAAATAGAGAAAAAATAGAGAAAATTGAAAGGGAAAGGGAAGACGTAAAGAAAGAAAGTGTCCCGATGGAAGCCTCTACCTGGACAAGATCTACTAGGAGTTCTACCCCTGTCTCTCCTAAAAGCTCAAAGACTACTAAACTGGTAACCAAACCATCTGTTACAAGAGAAAACAGAAAGAAGTCTAAGGCCACAAGAACATATGTGAGCTTTAAGGATGATTAAGAGATAGAATCATATGTAGAGATCAGAGATTTGAAGAAAGCCAAGAATAAACCTTCCAAGAATGATAGGACTGATGAGGAGCAAAAGACAGAAGAGTTTGTTGAGAGACCTACTCTCTCAATTGAAGACATCATTAAAGCAGTCACTGTGGATGGAAACCTGTAGCCGGTAATAGAATTCTATGATGAGTACAATGATGTAGACAAGAGAGTTCTTTAGGAAGCAACGGTAAGGTACCTGAATATTTATAACAAAGCTTTCATTGAAATAATTTCCTTGATTCCTAAGAGCTTAGAAGAATTTTTGGAGTTAAGAAAAGAAAGTGCAAAAGCAAAAGACTTGGAGATCCGGGAACAAATAGTGATACTGTTATGTCCAACTATCACTTAAAAACAAATGGACATGGTTTTCAACGATGCCAAAGAAGAATTCTAGAGCAAGTCCAGAATGAATAAGCTCATGCTTGGATAAACTGACCCAATAGCTGATGAGACAAAAGAAATTCTTTGGAGTGCTTTGAAAAGGTTCAATCTTCCCATTGTAGAGGAAGCAAATGAAGAGCCTTCTAACATGGATGTTGAAGGATTAAACAAAATTGATGAAGAGCCTTTTGACATGGATGTCGAAGGATTAAACAAAATTGATGAAGAGCCTTCTGACATGGATGTCAAAAGATTAAAGAAAATTGATAAAGAACAATCTGAGGCCTTAGACTCCTCTATTTTGGAAGAGGAAGTGCAGAAAGAAGAAACAAATACTATTGGTGGCAATAAGCAAATCATTCTGGATGCCCCCAAAGAAAAGGAAGATGAGAATACAAGAGACACTGCAGAAGCAGTGCAAAGTTTCTTAGACAAGGAAGTTGTGGAATTAGATGAACCAGATTTGATACAAGGACCACTGAATCTGGACTCTCTCTCTCCGATTTAGATAATGAAGATAGCATCTTTTGCTCAGGCCAAAACCAAAGAAAAACTCCTAAAATCTCATATGGAGGACTATGAGCTGCTAAGTATTGCATCCGGAGTGCTAAAGAAGATTATGCCCTTATATCAGAAGGATCCATCTACCTCTCCATATGGTAACTTGAAGAACTTAGTTAATTCTGTCAATACACATTTTGAGTCAATAGAAAAATCAGCAGAAACTAAGGTCTGGAATGAGTTCTTGGGAAAAAGATTCAGTGAGGTATAAGGACTAATTGTTAATGATAGAAAAACCCTAGATAATGGCATAAAGAGCATTTAAAACACTCTTAAGGATGGTGGAGACATATATAAATTTTGTTTATCCTGGCCCAAAGTTGCAGAGGACATTGAGAAGAAAATGAAAGAACAAGAAGGAAAATTAACAAATCTATCTCAGAATTTTGATCCTCTCACTATCTCTCTGGTAAGTCAAGAATGCCAAGTAGTTGTTATAATAAATGAAATAAGGAAACTAGTTAAGGAGAAGAAGTATATAATGGATAGAATGGGTGAACTCAGAGGGATAATCATCCCTAAGTTAGCGGCACTGCATGATGCCTTAGCAGATGCTCTAAGTATAGCCCAGACCAGTGATCCAACAGATTTCAAGAGGGTAGAAGCATATGCATTTTTGTTGAGTGGACACATCTCCATTTTGGATAGGATGAAGAGAAGTTGGGCCATAGATCTTGTACAATTGAAGACTACATTTGCAGATATACTTAAGTATATGTAAGTTTATCTTATGGATTGTATGTACATATGCGACCTTATAAAATAATTTTTGCACATTTTTGGTTTGCGGATCCCACTCTTTGCCATTGATGTCAAAGGGGGAGTAAAGAGTAGTGAAAAATGAGGAATCCAGCATTAAGGGAGCACTGGTAAGCAGTGTGGAGAAATGGAGCACAAGCAAAGGGGGAGTTATAGCGACACTTAGTCATTTTTCACTAAGTGTTGCCATCAATGCTAAAGGGGAAGATTGTTGGCAAGAGACACTACTAGGATTCATAAGTGTTGTCATTGATGGCAACAAAGTATGTCCCACACATCCGCAGTGCATAAATTACTCATACTAGAAGTCAGATTGAAGATAGGTTGATCCGGTAGTCAAGAACAGAGCATATGATAGGGTACGACAGGTTGGGTCTAGAACTCTTTGATGGTGAAACCTAGCATGTTGTAGATTTGGATGAGTAACAAGGAGTATCTGAACTAGTGTATCCCAAAGATTTAGTGTTTGGTGACAAAGCATGTGAAAGATATGAGCATCTGAGTATCAGACTTTAGTTAGACAGTGCACACAGAGGAAGAACTGGCCAATAAGGTATCAGACCTCAATCTGGATGTGCAAAATGTGTTGATCAAGTAACTTGAAGTGTTATATGATTTTGGCCGACTTAGCTAATGATTTCTATGCCCAAGTTTTTGGTGCACATCATCTATCAAGTATGAATTCAGCTGACAGAATAGTATCTTGCAAATATCCTAAGTGTTCTTGTTGCGGACTAGAAAGTTGTTTGAAATCCTTGATGCGGATATATATACCCGATGGATTCAAGCTTGTGAAGGTGTGAAAGTAATAGTAGTATGGATTAAGTGCGAAGAAAAGTAGAAAGAAGTGCGAAGGCAGTAATCCAAGCTCAGAATGTGATAGAAGAGTGATACTAAGTAGAGGAAGAATGAAATGTGCTAGATCGGTATACTGAGCCTAACAGGAACTGAATTCTTGCATATGTGGATGTTGTTCATCAATTCAAACACATTGTTATCATTTGTAAGTCTCTAGTAGGTAGTGAGCCTCTTGTGAGAAGTGTGCTCAGGCAGTGAGCCCTAATTGGCAAGTGCCATTTTGTACTTCTTTATTCTTTTAATATAGAATACAATCTTGGGTTAATCACCCCGTGGTTTTTCCCTTAATAGGGTTTCCACGTAAAAATCCTTGTGTTATGTGTGTTGATTTCATTTCAATTCTTATGGTTGCTTATTCTTTCATGCTTTGATATATCACTGAATGTTAAGATAAGAAAGGGAAGTAAAAGTAAGAAAGTTTTGAGATAACTGATTCACCCCCCCCCAGTTATCTACCTTGTTTCCAACAGATAGTACCTTGAATAGAAAGATGGTAAAGGCTGAATGTTCAGTGGTCGTTGACTGTGAGAGGTCAATTTAACAATGTTAACATATATCTAGTTGTATATGATACAAACTTACCAGTTAAGTTGATAGCAGACCAGGAATACTCCCATTGCTTTGTGACTAGTAAAGACAAAAATATAATAAAGTTATATTATCATAGTATTATCCTAAAAGAGCAGTAAAAGATTGAAGTAGAGAAGAATCATCACTCTTATCAATTATAAAATCTCATGGCTTATGAAAGATCAATGACTTGAATAAAAGACTATAGACGAATAGACATTGTTAAAAAAATCATGTAAAATAATCTATTTAACTTATGTTGTAGAGATAGATAATATTAGCATTATCATTTTGGTTATTTTGAGCAACTGAGAGTTCTCATATACCACCTATATTTTGGTTAAAGAGGAAACCAATCTTTTATTTTGGCCAAGATGGGTCAATAGTTATCGTAAATTGTTTTTACCTCACAATGGCAATATTATAGTCATTTTTATATAGAAAAATGCTATATCGACAAGAAGTTTGTTGAATATATATTCATAAACTAACTTGGCAAACATATCTTAATGGAAAGAATCTTAGAAGTCTATAGACATCAAAAGCAATGACTTTATGATGGAATCGAGTGTATCTTGAGAATGTATATCGTATTAGTTATAAGCACGAAATCAGGTTGATAAGCCTTTGAGTAGATTGACAAGTCATCATAGACCCAAGATTGTAAGGATGCAAAGAGGGGCTCATTGCATGCTTTTAAGTCACCTATGTTCTCACCTTATACTTGTCTAATAGTAAAGGGTATATTTTAAGCCGTGTAGACTGATATAGAATAAGCAAATCAAAGTGTGTTGATTTATTAATTAAAAGAATGTTGTCTCCAAGTTGAGAAAAGTGTGTGTGAACATATGACTTATTATAAGAGACTTTGGCCAAAGTAATGCAAAAGTCACTACTTGCATTGTCAGTTCACTATGTACCAGATAGCTGAACAATTAGAGTGGGTAAAACATAGCTAGAGCTAGACTAGAGTTGTAAACCCAATTGTTATTAGCTAGGACACTTCACTAGTTCTCATATGGCATAAAGAATCAGTTGATTCTCATTATCTACACCCTCGCAAAGGGAAGGGCCACTTCTAGAAGGAAGGTGTGCAGGGGACCACTGGTTTGTGTTTGGAGAAAAAGCACCAGGGTGCTGGTCTCTCTCTCTCCTATAGTTGATTGCTGAGACTTGTGAATAGGAAACATTACTTATTATGTAAATCAAATTGATAAATGTGGCAAGTTGCAAGGAATGTGACCATTTGTTATATGTTCATGATAAAAATGTGAAATTTGCTAGTCACATGTGAAGCGACCATCTTTTTGAAATTATGTATTATACTTGGAAATTTCAAATTTAATATTATTGGATTTTGTTTAAATAAATATAAGAGATTTTTTACATTATTTGTGTTTAATGTTATTTAATATTGCAGTTGGGATGTTACACATGGTATCAAAGCTACCAAGTTCAACACTTGGACCTTGGAGCTCATTGCAAGGTTTCGCAAGATTGGCAAAATATGCTAATGACAAAATGTTTGTTAGTGTGCCAAAATGCTAGGAAAGAGGACTAGAAAGCAAGCCAAGAAAACAAAACCTAGTGATATGCCTAAGATCACCATTAAGAAAGAGTCATCTCCTAAGGCAAAAATGAACTAGTGAGCTATGTAGAAGGAGCTTAGCTCACTAATTTTGAGACACTAGCTGATGCACTCAAACGTATTCACCTAGAAAGAAGGAAACAAATTGAGATGGCAAAAGACTTCCAACCCCTACTATTGTTAAGATTAGTAAACCATCTGCCCATCATGATATGCCTTTCAGGTGTGGTCGGGATATGCCTATAATAGGAAAAGAGGTGTTGATTGAGTACTCACGAGCACACCCACCCACAAAGTTTGTGTTACTCGATCCTGATAGGGAGGAGGAACCTGAGGAAATCCCTTTGTCAGAAAGTGATATGTAGCCACTTCTTATACACGAAAACAAAAAAAAATTGCATTTGAATAAGGATGTAAAAATCCAAAGAGTGAATGAAGTAAAATTTTGGCTTTTAGTATAAACAAATGTTTATTTGATGCATCTTTGATTTTTTGTATTTATGAATTTGCAATTTTATGATAGCATGTCAAAAGTTTAATGTTTTGATAAATTTCTATGCAAATGTTAAGTGTGGATAAGTATTGTTATAGAACAAACTGGAAATCAACCATGAGGGAGCCCTAACGACCCAGATCCTAAAAATAATCCTATGGAAAAATTAGATCAAATTTTGTTAGTTTTAAATGAAACAAAAGAAAGATTGGAAACCCTAGAATAGGAAGTTAACGGGGGAGAAAACAATCAAGAATGTCATTCTGAGGAAAGAGAATAATTCAATTTTCTTAGTGAACCAAGAGTAAGTAAACAAGACTCTCTGATTCACAAAGAGGCAAAAACTCATCTTACCAATGACTTAGCCTGAGGTATGAAGAAAGTTATACCTCCTAAGATTGATGGAACTATGAGTGGAGACTCAACTGAGGCTTGGCTGATAGAGATGGAAAAATATTTTGAGATAAGGAATTACTTTGAGATCACTAAGGCTGTGTGGGGAGTCTACTAGTTAGTAGGAGAAGCATCCACATGGAGGATGAGTAAGAAAATGGAATTAGGGTTGGGTTCCTTAAGTCTAACTTGGGATTAGTTTGTGGCCATTTTCTAGAAAAGATGGTTGCCCCAATTGTATTTTGATAAAAAACTAACCAATTTCCAAAATATGTGTCAAGGAGATATGACTATCACTGAATACTGGGAAAAATTTACCAAATTGTTGAAGTATGCGCCACAATATCAGATGGATGAGAGATTTAGAATAAAGAAGTTTATTATGGGCTTGAATGCTCATATTGGCAGAGAAGTGGATGTTCATGGACCTATGACCATGGATCAAGTCTTCAAGAAATCCACAAGCAAGAGCAAAAGCTCAAATCTATCTCTATGTATTGAGAAAGATCTCAAAAGAAATCTAACTGGAGTTGTCCTTTGACATCCTTCAAAAAGAGAAGCAGGAATCAGGAAACCAGAGAGAGAAACTATGGTAAAAGCTCTAGAGATAAAAAGAATGGATCCAGGGATGAAAATAGGGATTTTAATCCTAAAAAGAATCATGATAATTCCAACCAATCTTTAGGATAGAGAGCTCCTCCTAGAGGGTGTTTTACATGTGGAGGTGATCACTATGCTAACAAGTGCCCCACAAAGAGTCAAGGGAATTAGTATCAAGGTAATCCTTTACCTTCATAGCAAACAACGTTTTAGCAAAGGATTCATTCTGCTTTAGATAGTCATCAAGCTAAGTATCAGGTTACTCCTATTAAAACCCTAGGTACTCTATTTAGAACCCTAATTTCTGTTCTTATAGATACAAGAGCAACTAAAAATTTTGTGAATCCTAGAATACTTGATAAGATGTCTAGGAAAGTTGGTTTCATGGCTAATCCATGGATAGTAGAGTTTGTAAACTAGTCAAGAGCTCGAGTAAAGTAATGCTTATTTGAAGCTAGATTAACCCTACCTACTTTTTCCTTGGAGGTCAATCTATATGTAGCACCTCTAGGGTCTTATGATGTCATTTTAGGGATGAAATGGTTATAACAACATAGGGAAAAAGTTGATTGTCTTTCCAAAACAGTAGAATGCCTAGATGATGATGGAAATATTATCCTTATCCAAGGTTTTCAACAAGAAATGAAAATCAGGCAAATTTCCATGATGCAATTGAAAAGAGCAAAATGGAAAGGTTGCCAGATGTTTGTAGTTAAGATGGATGAGGTGAAAGATGAAGAGGAGAAGGAACTTAAGGAAAATTCTTTTGAAGCGTGTTGGGACATAAAATTTCCTACAATTTTTTAAAATTTCAGGTTCCCATAAATGAATAAAGTGGATAAAATAAAATTCATGATTTTTGAAATCTTGGCTTAGATCGAATCCATCCCTTGGGCATAATTGCATATTTCCTCACATCATCAATCAATGTCTACTTGTCTTCATCCACAATCCCATCCCTAAGCAACAGAAAGCTCCGTGGCCTATTGCACAGTTTACTTACCAGTGCCTTTCATACCAGTTTTATCCAAAATGTTCATGGTAACATTTATCAGGATTGATAAAGGAGTCTTTAAAGGCAAAAATACCCAACCAGTCAAGTTTGGAGCTAGAAGTTGCAATTTGTGGAGCAAAGTCTGCTAACTACCAGTACAATAATGCAATGTGAATATGGTCCAAGATTAACGGAAAAACAAATAAATTCAAGAATCCAAACTCTATTGGGTGGGCAATAATGAAAAACTTACTCAAATCTAATATGATAGAGAAGATCTCTATTGCCGGCCCTAGTTTTTGTGAATATTATTTTGTCAGATTTATGGATAGCAGAGAGGATTTGATAAGTGTTACAAGATGGCATCAATACTTGGGCTCCTATTCTTCCCATAACCAGAGTAGTTGTAGACTTCTCCTCTCCTAAAGGAATGCATGTTGGTCACTCAAGGTCAACAATAATCGGTGATTGCCTTACTCGAATGCTAGAGTTTTGTAAGGTTGAAGTTTTACAACAAAACCATGTGGGTGACTAGAGTACTCAGTTTGGTATGTTGATCGAGTACCTTTTTGAGTTACCGGATTGGAAGGAACTTGGTGAGCAAGTAGTTGGTGATTTGCAGACATTTTACAAGGCTTCAAAGCAAAAGTTTGATGAAGATGGTCTTTTCATCCAAATAAAGAAGCGGGCAAAGATTCAAGTTGTAAATCATTAGGTATATCCAACACCCAAATCATTTCATCAGAAAGAAGGCTATTATGGTATTACATAGGTTTCAACAGAAGTCTTATCTTCTGTATCACATTTTATTCCCAGGTTTCACAAGAGATTGTGTGACAATGACCTAGGTGTAATGGGGGTGTCTCTTTGTGCCCTTTATGATCTCATTTCTACTGATGTACATTCGTATAATGATCTGACAACTAGTTTTGTTAATATCTTGAAACAAGTAGCTGAGCATAGATTGCCAAAGGGTTATGATTATTATCACACTCCATCACCATTTATTCAAATCAAGCTATTGAAAATCTTAGCCTTGCTTGGTGCTAGAGATAGGCGAACAAGTGAAAACATGTATACTATCTTAGGTGATGTCTTTAGGAAATGTGATCCGACAGGCAACATTGGGAATGCTATTGGATATGAATGTATATGCACAGTGGCATCTATTTATCCAAATCCAAAGCTATTGGAAGCATATCTGCAGATACTCAATGAGCCAAAGCTTCCTCCTATTTTCCTACAAGTGATTTGTTGGGTTTTAGGAGAGTATGGAACATCTAATGGAAAATACCCCTGCTTCATATATTATAGGAAAGCTATCTGATGTGGCTGAGGCCCATTCAGGAGATATTGTTGTCAAGGGTTATGCTGTCATTTCTATTATGAAGGTTTGTGCCATTGAAATGGTAGCTAGAAAGAAAGTGGAACTAATACCATAGTGCCATTCTTTAATTGATGAACTATTAGCTTCCCATTCAACAAACTTGCAACAATGGGCATATGAATTACAGGCACTGATAGGGCTACAAGCTGATACTATTGAGAGTGTGATGCCATTGGATGCGAGCTGTGAAGACATTGAAGTAGACAAGAACTTGACATTCTGGAATGGTTATGTACAATCATCTTTAGAGAAAGGAGCAAGGCCTTATATTCCTGAGAATGAGTAGGATGACATGGGTAATGTGAATGCATTTTACACTCATCAGGACCAAACTAAAGGTATTGGTCATTCTTTAAAGTTTGAAGCATGTGAAATTCCAAAAGCTCCTGTGCCAACCTGAGCTGTCCGAATATCTATCTCAACATCAACTAAATTTGAGGAGGTGACAGAGTCAAATTATGCAAGAGCTATGTAGTTATCTGCACTTGTTTCATCTCTAGCAAATGTTGATGGCCTCAAGCTGTGACTAGATGGGGTACAAAAGAAATGGGGCTGACCAACTTATACTTCCACTTCAGCTGCATCTGTATCATCAGCTAATATTGACAAACCCAATAATGGGACACATGTAAGTGCTCTTGGAGAAGCTACCAGCATAAAGAAACCCTAAAAAACTCATCGGCAAGAGAAAGGAAATTAGAATGAAATGTTTAAATCACGCTAATTTCAGGAGTCATGCCGATGGGTACCTTATCAGCAAGAGATGGCTTATCGGTGAGAAAATTTTGAGTCCTCCTGATTTGTCGATGAAGTGCCCCCCCAAAAAAATGACAAATAAATGTTATGACCAGAAATAATATTGGATTGTTGGAATGAATATGCTAAGAGTCTCTTCGAAAATCTAAAGGAAAAATAAGTATTAAAGGGAGAAAATAAATTAATCAAGTGAGATTATAAGGTAAAATGTGAATTTTACATTTCCATTAAAAGGGTTATGAAATAAAAAAACTATTGACGACACATTTTTGAAAAGGGAAGGATTTTGTGGAAGAATAAAATTAAGAAGGTAACTATTTTTATGAAGTCTGGTAAAACATGTTCACGGAAGAAGTTAAAGAGGTAATGATTTTCACCCAAATAAATATTTTTCTCCAAATAAAAGAGAAATGAGAAATGGAATATGGAATTTAAAAATATTTTGTGTTTCATGAAGAAGATTAAATTAATTATGGAAGATTAATGAAGGATGGAATATAAACAAAATGAAGACAAACCCTAATGAGGGATATTTTCTTGATACTACAACGGTGAAATATTTTCCTAATGGATAGTCATTTTACTCATGGAACATTTTGGGTGGAAATAAAGTTGCTAGCTAAAGAAGGATTACAACTAATTTCCATTAACTTTGCTAAGACACAAAGGTGAAGATTAAAATATTTTAATTTGCCAAAGGCAATTAACTAAACAAAAAGACATACCAAAGGTTGCAATAGAAGAAATAAAGGGTTGTAACCCTAAAATCACCAACTATATATACCAGATGAAATCAAAGAGGGATCATCATGAGTAGCAGGAGGTTAGGAGAATCATCGGTAGGAGGTAGGTTAGAAAATCATCACCAGTAGAAGACAGATTGCATCCATCCGCCCATCCATTCCATATTAGAAAATGTTATAATACATATTATTTGAAGCAATATTATGGAGCAGAAAATTCTTAAACGGTGATCTATTTCAATGTTCACTTGTTGTGTTGATATTCATGCTTATATGCTAATGTGCTATCTCCAGAGTGGTTTTCTCATGTTATTTAAATTATCATATTAAGCATATATTTAATATATTTGATCACATTTGCTGATTCAGTGTGTTCCAATTGATTGGTTTCTACAAGAAGTTGATTTAATTTTTTTCAAGTTGTTAAGTTCATTGGTCTCTGCTAAGAGTTAAAACCCTCTGAATGAAATAATTTTGTTTAGGTTTCCTTCTTGCCAGAATTAAAACTTCCTTTTAGTTGTTCACAGTAATATGGGAGAATGTCACTGGGATTATTAAGAAGAGTATAGTACTTACAAACCTACATGTTTACATAAGGTGCAAACATTTCATGTGCCCAACAGGATAGAGTTAAGCTGCTAAATAGACCTGCCTATCTTACACATCTGTATCCATACCCATCATTCATCATTGACTCCATTCACCCAATAGATTAGGCACTGATCAGTTTTAGAACTCTTTATACAAATTTATATCACATCTTCTATACTTCAAGCTTTTATTAGGAATTAGAAAGCAAGCTATGCATTTTTCTCACACCTGCGTACCATAGTGAGTAAAATTGCCTCAATTAGAATCCATTTATATCTCCAAATATGCCTTATTGATTAGGTACACCCGCCTAGGTCTGGTAGTGCCAAAAGAGTAGGGGGTTTTGTTGTATAAACCCTATTTTGTTGACCAAAAACGTATCAAGGGATTAGCACCCTCTTGTGGTCTAAAACTAGTGCTTTTAAGACCAACAAATTGGAGACTCCACTAGGGACTAAACCCAGAATCTCCGGTTGAAGATCATTTCATTACAGAGTCAGTGAAGTTTTAAATTCAAACATAAATTGGTAACTCTACTGGCAAGGACCCGAAAAGACAATCATTTTCCTACTAATGAAAAGTAGGTGGCAACTCTAATAAGATTTTAATCCAACAATGAATACAAGATCTCTGTTCCAAGAGAGTCCTAATGAAAGGCGGACAAATAAGCATGGATCTCCTTATGGCAAAGGACCTCAAAGGGCAAATGAATCCCAAGAATGGATGGAAGAAAATGAGGAGTTTGTTGATCACACTGTCATTGATTATATGACTAACCAAGAGATGGAAGTGTATCCAGAATGGCAAAGACAGCAGCTCAGGAGACTACAATTAATACAAGAAAGTCAAGAACTGGATAGACAATTGGCATAATTGGACATCCAGGCATCAAAACCACCAAAATATGTCCCTCCACAAGGTGGTAATATCAATTCACATGAGCCCTCTTAGAATACATAAGCTCCATGTACCTCAAGAGTGCCTCACAGTGCATACCGTAACCCTATCCAGCATAATATGCCACCACAAAGGCCCCAGCCTATAAGTGCAAGTAACATTCCCCAATACTATCCAACACCAGGACAGCGGTATGCCCCACAATATCACCACCAGCATATGTCACATCATAGTGTGCACTCTCATCAACCCATCCAACAAAATGCTTACCATTAGCCCCCATATGGATATCATACCAACAAGATATTTTTACACCACACTTGGAGCCACAACATATTCCAACTAATGAAATGGCGTATGGTATGTCAACAAATGAGAGCAATCTTCAAAATACAAATTCTTTTGTTATCCCAACCCACCCACTGCAATATATATGAATCAGCAATTTGGGGAGGAAGAGGATGACTATTTTCAAACAAGGTGAACTCACGATCAGGAGAAAGAAGCAATGGAAAATGGTATGACGGAACAAGAATTTCATGTGCTTACAAGTCCATGTTATGAGGAGGATGAAGCAGATAATCAGGATGATATGTCAACTTCTGAAAGAAATAATTGTGTTGATGAAATGGGCATACCTGATTTTATTGATCTTGAGTATTGTGGTGATGATCAAAATGATAAGGAAAATGTCAACAAGGAGATAAATGAGGAAACATGTTCACTCAGCAGTGAACAAATTTTAGAACTGCTAACAATGGAATATCAGAGATATACACATAGGAATGATTTAAAAGTTTCATTTCCAGCATATATTTGCTTTGATAGTGAAAGCACTTCATTTGACAATGACGGAAAAACTCTTGAAGCAGATCAAGATTTTATGTCTTCCCTTGTTGAAAAGGAGATATATAAATCAGGACTGGAGATCTTTGAGAATGGCATTGATTCACACATCATGGATAATACATGTTCAACATCAGCTGGTTCAAATATACATAATGATGAATGTATTGATCAGAAGTTGATGTCACTACCAATTGATGATATGGAAGATGCTAAAAATGTCTTAAATGAAGCAATCTCAGAATATGTTGGTATTGCAAATTTCTTAGACCCATGTGAGAAGCATTTAGATGGTGGAGTGAACAACATAAATAAGTGCCTTGTTGAAAATTGTTTTCCTAATTTACATCAATTGCCCTATGATGGTTTTAGATTTTTTTATGCAATCTTATGATGAAGAGAGACCCAATGATTTCAGTTATATGCTAAACAATGAGTATTCTAAATTTCCATGTCAGCCAGGGGAGCATTTTACAATACATGATAGTGAGCAAAACAATGGGAAACATTACATTGAATGTAAATACACTTTGTATAACAGAGATGACAAGCATTTATCACATAATAATGGAAGATTTCAGATTATATCTGATCATGAACTACAGAATGATAAAAGGAACATGGGTCAAACTGAACATAGTATTGTTTTAAAAGTTTACAATGCTAGTAGATATAGCAAGGCAGATTGCATAAATGTTTTCAGAAGGTGTTTGATGGAATCATATTAGAATAAGGTATATGACATAGGCAAAATGAAGATTTTTTCTTTCTGGTAGCCTTATGCCATTAGTTATAGTATGGTTTTTCAAACCATTAGGGTGAAACTGAGGTCGTGCTCTTTTGCCCAATGGAATATGCACTAGTCTACTCCCCAGAGATTTGGGATATTGCCATGCCCGCAAGGGGCATACATCCCTAGACAAAGCCACTGTTGAGACCTAAAATTTCCTACAATTTTTTAAAATTTTAGGTTCCCATAAATGAATAAAGTGGATAAAATAAAATTCATGATTTTTGAAATCCTGGCTTAGATCGAATCCATCCCTTGGGAATAATTGCAAATCTTGGATGCATAGAGAGTTTTCCTCACATCATCAATCAGTGTCTGCTTGTCTTCATCCACAATCCCATCCCCAAGCAATAGAAAGCTCCGTGGCCTATTACACAGTTTACTTACCAGTGCCTTTCATACCAGTGTTATCCAAAATGTTCACAGTAACATTTATCAGAATTGATAAAGGAGTATTTAAAGGCAAAAATACCCAACCAGTCATGTTTGGAGCCAGAGGTTGCAATTTGTGGTGCAAAGTCTGGTAACTACTAGTGCAATAATGTAATGTGAATATGGTCCAAGATTAAAGGAAAAATAAGTAAATTCAAGAATCCAAACTCTATTGGGCGGGCAATAATGAAAAACTTACTCAAATCTAATATGATAAAGAAGATCTCTATTGCCGGCCCTGGTTTTTGTGAATATTATTTTGTTAGATTTATGGATTCCAGAGAGGATTTGACAAGTGTTACAAGATGGCATCAATACTTGGGCTCCTATTCTTCCCATAACTAGAGCAGTTGTAGACTTCTCCTCTCCTAAAGGAATGCATGTTGGTCACTCGAGGTCAACAATAATCGATGATTGCCTTGCTCGAATGCTAGAGTTTTGTAAGGTTGAAGTTTTACAACAAAACCATGTGGGTGACAGGCGTACTCAGTTTGATATGTTGATCAAGTACCTTTTTGATTTACTGGATTGGAAGGAACTTGGTGAGCAAGCAGTTGGTGATTTGTAGAAATTTTTCAAGGCTTCAAAGCAAAAGTTTGATGAAGATGTTCTTTTCATCCAAATAAAGAAGCAGGTGAAGATTCAAGCTGTAAATCATTAGGTATATCCAAGGCCCAAATCATTTGGTCAGGAAGAAGGTTGTTCTGACATTACACAGGTTTCAACAAAAGTCTCCGTCTTCCGTGTCACATCTTATTCCCAGGTTTTGCAAGAGATTGTGTGACAATGACCAGGGTGTAATGGGGGTGTCTCTTTGTGCCCTTTATGATCTCATTTCTACTAATGCACATTCGTATAAGGATCTGACAACTAGTTTTGTTAATATCTTGAAACAAGTAGCTGAGCATAGATTGCCAAAGGGTTATGATTATCATCATACTCCATCACCATTTATTCAAATCAAGCTATTGAAAATCTTGGCCTTGCTTGGTACTGAAGATAGGCAAACAAGTGAAAACATGTATACTATCTTAGGTGATGTCTTTAGGAAATGTGATCCAACAGGCAACATTGGGTATGCTATTGGATATGAATGTATATGCATAGTGTCATCTATTTATCCAAATCCAAAGCTATTGGAAGCGTATCTACAGATACTCAACGAGCCAAAGCTTCCTTCTATTTTCCTACAGGTGATTTGCTGAGTTTTAGGAGAGTATGGAACATCTGATGGAAAATACCCCTGCTTCATATATTATAGGAAATCTATCTGATGTGGTTGAGGCCCATTCAGGAGATATTGTTTTCAAGGGTTATCCTGTCATTGCTATTATGAAGGTTTGTGCCTTTGAAATGGTAGTTGGAAAGAAAGTGGAACTAATACCATAGTGCCATTCTTTAATTGATGAACTATCAGCTTCCCATTCAACAAACTTACAATAACGGGCATATGAATTATAGGCACTGATAGGGCTAGAAGCTGATACTATTAAGAGTGTGATGCCATTGGATGCAATCTATGAAGACATTGAGGTAGACAAGAACTTGACATTCTAGAATGGTTATGTACAATCATCTTTAGAGAAAGGAGCAAGGCCTTATATTCCTAAGAATGACTAGGATGACATTGGTAATGTGAATGCATTCCACACTCATCAGGACCAAACTGAAGGTATTGGTCATTCTTTAAGGTTTGAAGCATATGAAATTCCAAAAGCTCCTGTGCCAACCTGAGCTGTCCAAGTATGTATCTCAGTATCAACTAAATTTGAGGTGGTGATAGAGTCAAATTATGCAAGAGCTATGCAGTTATCTACACTTGTTTCATCTCTAACAATTGCTAAAATATCAAATGCTGATGGCCTCAAGCTGTGACTAGATGGAGTACAAAAGAAATGACACCGACCAACTTATACTTCCACTTCAGCTGCATCTGTATCGTCAGCTAATATTGACAAACCCAATAATGGGACACATGTAAGTGCTCTTGGAGAAGCTACCAACATGAAGAAACCCTAAAAAACTCATCAGCAAGAGAAAGGAAGTCGGAATGAAATGTTTAAATCATGCTAATTTCAGGAGTCATGCCAATGGGTACCTTATCGGCAAGAGATGGCTTATCGGTGAGCAAATTTTGAGTCCTCTCGACTTACCGATGAAGTACCCCCAAAAAAATGACAAATAAATGTTATGACCAGAAATAATATTGGATTGTTGGAATGAATATGCTAAGAGTCTCTTCAAAAATCTGAAGGAAAAATAAGTATTAAAGGGAGCAAATAAATTAATCAAGTGAGATTATAAGGTAAAATGTGAATTTTACATTTTCGTTAAAAGGGTTATGAAATAAAAAACTATTGACGACACATTTTTGAAAAGAGAAGGATTCTTTGGAAGAATTGAATTAAGAAGGTAACTATTTTTATAAAGTCTGGTAAAACACATTCACGGAAGAAGTTAACGAGGTAATGATTTCACCCAAATAAATATTTTTCTCCAAATAAAAGAGAAACGAGAAATGGAATATGGAATTTAAAAATATTATGTGTTTCACGAAGAAGATTAAATTAATTATGGAAGATTAATGAAGGATGGAATATAAACAAAATGAAGACAAACCCTAATGAGGGATATTTTCTTGATACTACAACGGCGAAATATTTTCCTTATGGATAGTCATTTTACTCGGAGAACATTTTGGGTGGAAATAAAGTTGCTAGCCAAAGAAGGATTACAACTAATTGCCATTAATTTTGCCGAGACACAAAGGTGAAGATTAACATTTTTTAATTTGCCAAAGGCAATTAACTAAACAAAAAGACATACCAAAGGTTGCAATGGAAGAAATAAAGGGTTCTAACCCTAAAATCACCAACTATATATACCAGATGAAATCAAAGAGGGATCATCATGAGTAGCAGGAGGTAGGTTAGAAAATCATCACCAGTAGAAGACAGATTGCATCCATCTGCCCATCCATTCCATATTAGAAAATGTTATAATACATATTATTTGAAGCAATATTATGGAGCAGAAAATTCTTAAACGGTGATCTATTTCAATGTTCACTTGTTGTGTTGATATTTGTGCTTATATGCTACTGTGCTGTCTCTAGAGTGGTTTTCTCATTTTATTTAAATTATCATATTAAGGATATATTTAAATTATCTGGTCACATTTGCTAATTTAGTGTGTTCCAATTGATTGGTTTCTACAAGAAGTTGATTTAATTCCTTTCAAGTTGTTAAGTTCATTGGTCTCTGCCAAGAGTTAAAACCCTTTCAACGAAACAATTTTGTTTAGGTTTCCTTCTTGCCAGAATTAAAACTTCCTTTCAATTGTTCACAGTAATATGGAAGAATGTCACTAGGATTATTAAGAAGAGTATAGTAACTTACAAACCTACACGTTTGCATAAGGTGCAAACATTTCATGTGCCCAACAGGATAGAATTAAGCTGCTAAATAGACCTTCCTATCTTACACATCTGTATCCATACCAATCATTCATCATTGACTCCATTCACCCAATAGATTAGGCACTGATCAATTTCAAAACTCTTTACACAAATTTAATTCACGTCTTCTATACTTCAAGCTTTTATTAGGAATTAGAAAGCAAGCTATGCAGTTTTCTTACACCCGCGTGCCATAGTGAGTAAAATTGCCTCAATTAGAATCCATTTATATCTCCAAATCTACCTTATTAATTAGGTACACCCACCTAGGTCTGGCAGTGCCAAAAGAGTAGGGGGTTTTGTTGTGTAAACCCTATTTTGTTGACCAAAAACATATCAAGGGATTGGCACCCTCTTGTGGTCTAAAACCAACGTTTTTAAGACCAACAAACTGTACCCTTATCTCCATGATTTTCAGGATGTGTTTCCTGAGGACCTTCTAGGTCTGCCCTTAAAAAGATTTTTTGATTTTGCAATAGATATTATCCTTGGTTCCAAACTAGTGTCCAAAGCACCTTATCAAATTACTACTACTGAATTGATGGAGCTGAAGGCTCAACTCCATGAACTGTTGTCAAAAGGACTAATTAGACCTAGTATGTCACCTTGGGGAGCATCAGTGATCTTTGTTAAGAAGAAGGATGGCCCACTCTATGCCTTTGTATACATTATTGTATGCTTAACAAAGCAACAATTAAGAACAAGTATCCTTTACCATGCATAGATGATATCTTTAACCAAATGCATGCCACAATTGTATTTTCAAAGATTGACCTGAGGTTAGGTTATCATCAGTTGAGACTGAAAGAAGAAGACATTCACAAGATAGCCTTTCAAATAAGGTATGTGCATTATGAGTTCATAGTCTTACCTTTTGGGTTGACCAATGCCCCAACAACATTCATGAATTTGATGAACAATGTTTTTAGAGACCGTCTAGATAAATTTGTTTTGGTGTTTTTAGATGATATTTTAATTTACTCTTGCAATGAGGAGGAACACTATCAACACTTGTGGGTAGTTCTGCAATGACTCAAGGAGCACAAACTTTATAGAAATCTATCCAAATATACCTTCTTCCAAAAAGAGGTGCAATACTTGGGCCATATCATATCAGCTAAAGGAATTGATGTAGATCATTTGAAGATAAAGGCTATTTTCAAATGGCCTACACCTAAAAATGTGCATGAAGTGTGTAGTTTTATGGGATTAGTAGGGTATTATAGAAAGTTCATTTTGAATTTTTCCAAAATTGACAATCCCATCACTTCCTTGCAGAGGAAAGGAAAAAGATTTGAATGGTCTAACAAGTGTGAAGAAGCTTTCAATATTCTTAAAAGAAAATTGACTTCAGTGCTAATTCTTAGAGTGCCAGACCTAGAGGATCATTTTATTATTGTGACTAACTCTTCAGGAGAAGGGTTAGGTGGAGTGATCATGCAAGAAGACCAAGTTGTGGCTTATGAATCTATGTTGTTGCAACCTTATGAGAAGAATTATGCCCCTCATGATTTGGAATTAGCATAAATAGTGCATGCTCTCCAAGTATGGAGGTGTTATTTGTTGGGAGAATAATTTGAACTAAAATCTAACAATCAAGGTTTGAAGTATACCTTCACGCAACCTAACCTTAATGCCTGATAGAGAAGATGGTTAGAGCTCATTTCTGATTATGATTTTGAGATTAATTATATTAAGGGTAAATAAAATTGAGTGGTTGATGCCTTGAGTCGTAGAAGGCACATTACGACAATAGTGTTAGTGCACTCTAATTTCTGAGCTCAAGTATTGAGGAATTTGGCCAGAGATGAATATTATGAGCAAATTCTTAAAGGTCCAAAAAAATCTTTATGATACAAGGTATGATGGATTTTATTTTGAACCTGATGGGTTATTGAGATTCAATAACTAAATTTATGTACCAAATCAGGGAGATTTAAGAACTGTGTGGAAAGAAGCACATTTTGTGCCATATTAAGGACATCCTAGAGTGACAAAGTTGTTAGCTAATGTGAAACCCTTATATTTTTGGAAGGGAACGAAGAATCATGTCATGAGATTTATGGTAGGATGTCTAGAGTGTCAACAAGTTAAGGCTGAACACAACACCCGACAAGACTTTTGTATCCTCATGATATTCCTAAATGGAAATGGCAGGTGATCAGTATGGATTTTGTCTAGGGATTGCCTATGTCAAGCTAGAAGTTGTTGGAAAGAGACACTACTAGGCATGTCAGGTGTTGTCATTGATGGCAACTAAACCCATCTTACACATCCACATTACATAATTTGTTCATACCAGAAGTCAGAGTGAAGATTTGTCTAAGACCGAATAGTCAGAAACAGAGTATGTGATAGGGTCCAACATCTTTGTCTAGATCTCTCTGGTGGTAAATCATAGTGTGTAGCGGATCTGAGGGAGTAATAAGGATTGTTAAGGCTATCTAAATCCAAGAATTTAGCCTCCGGTGATGAAGGATTCAAAAGTTTTAAGCATCTGAGTATCGGGTTCCAGTTAGTCAGTACAGTCAGAAGAAGAACAGGCTGACCTAGTGTTTGATCTTGGTTTGGATGAAGAAAATTTGTTGGTTAAGTAATTTGTGATAATCAGTGGTATTGGTCGAAATGATAGATGATTTGAAAACACAACTTTTTGATCCACGTTGTTGTTTGTGCATGGATTCAGCCGATAGAGCAAAGTTCTTAATAAATGTTCTAAGTTTTCTTGATGCTGACTATAGTTGATTGAATTTCTTGATACAGATATATATAGCTAGTGGATTCAAGTGTTTTTAGTGTGTGTGTGATTTGGTGTGTGTGCAAGTGCAAAAAAGGGTAGAGAGAGGTGTGAAGGTGAAGATCTAAGCTCAGATTATGGCAGAACAGTGAAACAGGGTAGAGTAAGGATGAAGTGTGCAAGATTAGTATTCTGTGTTTAACCAGAACTAAACTTTTGCATTAGTAGATGCTATTCATTAGTTCAAACATTATGTAATCATTTCTTGTAGGCAATGAGCCTCTTGTAGGTAGTGAGCCTCTTTGAGCAGTGAACTCTGGGTAGTGAGCCCGAAGGCATGTGCCTTTCCCATTTGTAATACTTTTAACAGAGTATAAATCCTTGTCGGTTAACCCCCACCGTGGTTTTTCCCTTAATCGGGTTTCCATGTGAAAATCATGGTGTTATGTGTGTTGATTCTTTTCTTTCTTATGTGTTATTGATTCATGCTTCATGGTTACATTATTAATCTATTAATGAGTGGTAAAGAAGATTAAGTGCAGTAATTGTTAAAGTTTTAAGACAACTAATTCACCCCCCCTCTCAGCTGTCTGCCCTAATTTCAAAAATTGGTATCAAAGCATGTTTCCTTGGAAGAAGTTTAACAACTTGAGGAAGATTTGGGAAAGAGTTTCAATCGGTTCATTTAGATACTCTAATGACATAAGTGAACAACTTCAAGTTGCTTTAGAAGATCTTAGTCAGTACAGGTCAGAAATCAAAGAACTGAAAGAGAACCTTAAAGAGGCTGATGATTTCATTGGAACTTTAAAAGGGCAACTAAGAAAATCTAATGAGAAGAGAAATGAACTACTTCAGAGGTTAGCAAATCAGAATGAAGACACTGACATGGATGAGGCCTTAAAAGAGAAGACAAGGGAATGTGAGAAAGATGACAAAAGAAGCTATTGTTCCAAAACATGAGATGGAATCTGGGGTGATGAGATTAACCAAAGAAACTGAGAAAAGAAAGAAAAATGAAGAAAACCTGAATCAAAGTTTGAAAGAAAGAACAGAAGAATGCTGTAGATTGAACAGAATAATTGGCCACTTAGAATTAGATCTATAAGAATCTAGGGAAAATGAAGAAGAACTTGAGAGGCAAATTGTCATTCTCAAACATGACCTAGAAGTTGCAAATGAATACAAGGAGAAGTTCAAGATAAGCTCAGCTAAACTTGAAGTGCTGCTTGAGAATTAGAAGAAGGCTGATGATAAGCATGGTCTTGGATATGAGAAGGGTGAAAGCTCCAGATCCGGACAAAGAAATTCTCAATCAAGGAATGGGAGAAATAAAGCTAGAAGACCTCTAGTAAGACAACCTAATGCTCAAAGGTATCCATATTTCAATGGAAATTGTTTCAATTGCAATAAATTTTGTCACAGAGCTACTCAGTGCACAAGCAGAGTAAATCAAAGTGGTCCATCCTTCTCTGGTCAATGCTTCAAGTGTAAGAGGTATGGTCATAGATCTAGTAAATGCAAAAGTATGATAATGAACAACTCTAACAATAGAGGAAATGACAATTCTTTCAATGGCAAATGCTTTGCATGCAATAGATTTGGACATATGGCTAATCAGTGCAGATCAAGAGGAAATCAATCAAATTGGCAAAGAAATATTGTGTGCTTCAATTGTAACCGATCCAGTCATTTTGCAAGATTTTGTAGAAGCAAGAACAATAAGAGAAGAGGTCCAGTAAATAGAAAACCAGATGAGCAAAGACAAGACAAAGGCAAGGGCAAAGTTGATACAAATAAGATCCAGAATGAAATGAACAAGACATGGGTGAAGAAAAGCGTAAGAAATGATGGTGATGAGTCCACGTCAGAATCCGGTGCTGAGAATTCCTCAAGGAACTAAAATGGGAGCTCTGGCTCAAGGGGAGCTGCATTGAAAATCAAATTCCCCCAACCAGTAAGTGGGTGCCTAAATCTAGCATGATGAGAGAAGATAATTTGGGTTATAGCAGATCATTTGAAAGGATTTCTAGAATAAAAGAAGTGGATATGGAGATCTACGGAGTGATTCATGAGATACTGCATCAAGAAACAGAGCAACCAGATAAAGTTAGGGCAACACATTTATTACAATGAAGAATTAGGTTTTGTGGAGCATAAAAGGTCATCCTTTCATCATTTGGATCACTTTACATTCAAAGAGAGCAAGAAGAGTAATTGAGCTAAGATTTCAAGGATTTGAAGTGCAACCGGCAAATTCATCAGCTAACCCTAATTCTATGTAGAAAAAGGTATTTTCTACAAAACTTTGAACTTCTGATCTTTTGCAATGGCTACACCGTTGGTTGTTGATATTACTGAAAGACCCCAACCCAAATTCAAGAAACATCCACACAAATTAGAAGAAGTCGACCCATTAGGTGCCTTTTCAAATGTTTCACATGGTGTATTGCATGTTGAAGCTATTAAGGCCTATATTCATGCAAGCATAGATGAATTTGGCAACTCGAGGTTAGTATATTTGTTCAAGAATCATCTAAGGATGAAATTCACAGTCTTAAACCTAAATATAAGGCACTGCATGATAAACATTTTATTCAGATCATAGGATTTCCATCCTTCGATGAAGATGAATGGGTCCAGTATGTTTGAAGTCGAATGCATGATGAGTTTATGTCGCTAATGAAACCTTTCAAGATCACCAAGGATGCCATCAAGGCCATGACGGGGTTAAAGTCATCCGGTGGACTACCCATGTTGAAATCAGTAAAGAATCAAACTGTAACTGATGCTACCAGTTCAAGGTTTGACAAAAGAGCAATGACTATAAATGACATCATTGATCCAGATGTCAAATTTGCTTCAATGGTGATTGGATACAAGATTTATCATTCCAACAGGGAAAATTCTGTATCCGATACAACTATCTATGCAGCTTATCAGATGTTGAGAGAGAATGTTCATTATGACTTGTGTGAGTTGCTATAGAACTAGCTGATGGAAAATTTAATAAGGTTAAGAAGGGTAAAAAGAATACCTTCAAATATGGTACATTGGTCTTGTGTTTGTTCTTTTATTTCATGAATGAGTTACCCGGCAAGAAAAGCATGTGTTGGACCAATGATAAACTTGTTGCAATATAGATAAGGGAGCACTTGAATAATTTTGGAGACTCTAATGCCCAAAGGACTGCTCTTTGGGGATTTTTCAAGAACTTTCAGAACATATTGCATTCAAGGGAGAGAATTCCTACATATGTGGTTGAAAAATAGAAGGATACAATCTATTTTATGGTGGATACAAATCAATGTCTAATGGAAGTTGTTGAACCATGAACAGTATGGATCATGCCCATGTGGTATGAGGTTGATGAGCAAGTATTGGATATGTATGCTCAACACCTTCTGAGCAAGCCAAAGGACACAACAGTTGAAAGATTTGGGACATATAAGGAGCTAAGTGTGAAACTGCATGTTGAGCTCAAAAAACCTGAATCTAAGAGAAAGATTCAAAGGCAAGTTGAAATGTATGCTGAAAGCATTGGCATAACAAGAGAGGCTATGAGACAAAATAGAGAAAGAATAGAGAAAGCTAAGAAGGA
Source organism: Cunninghamia lanceolata (assembly GCA_027924645.1). Lineage (NCBI taxonomy): Eukaryota > Viridiplantae > Streptophyta > Pinopsida > Cupressales > Cupressaceae > Cunninghamia > Cunninghamia lanceolata. The sequence goes on from BSBN01001035.1 coordinate 3,125,988, forward strand.
GAAGCAGGAAAGAGAACAGGGAAGTGGTCTAATGGAATCCTCTTCTAAACCAAAAACTACAAGGAGTACAGGCATAATCTCTGGTGCATCACCTTCTACTGCTGTAGAAAAACCCTCCAGTAAGGAAGGAAAAAGGACAAAGATAAAAAGCAAAAGAACATATGTCAGTGTGGAGAAAGTGGATGAAGAAGAAACTAACTTAGATGATGGAGTTAGAGTTAAAAGCCTTAGGCACTAAAGTTGTCAAAGTGTCTAAGGAAAAGTCCTTAGAAAGAAAAAAGACAAATAAGGGGCAGAAGTTAGAGGCTGATGTTGAGAAGCCAATTCCTTCTATGGAGGACATTGTCAAAACAATCATTGTTAATGGTAATCTAAAACCAATAACTGAACTCTATGATCTTTACAATGATGTTGACAAGAGACTTTTAGAAGATGCTATTATCAAATATTTGAATGTTTTCAACAGAGCAAATTAGTAGAGATTTTGTCAGAAGTTCCTAAGAGCTTAAGGGACATTCTGGAAATGAGAAAAGAAGCTGCCAAAACTAAGGATATGGAGTTGAGAGAACACGTATTATCCAGTCTATGTCCGGTGATATCCAATAAAGAAGTAGATAAAAAAAATTTAAAAGTCAAGAATGAATTTAGGAGTAAGATAAGGATGAACAAGTTAATGATTGGAGACATAGAGGAAGTTGTCCAAGAAACTAAACAGATTCTAAGGAAAGCATTGAACAAGAACAAATTCTTTGTGGTTTCAGATGAACCTGTTGATGACTCATCAATTCTAAATGATAAAGAGCAGCAGAAAAATGAGAAACAAACTGGAATAATTGATGACTCCATTCTAGAAGAAGAACTGAATAAAGAAGATAAAGAAATAATGAAAGAAGATCAAGCAAAAGAAATAGATAATGAAATTCATTCTCCTATTCAGGATGTCGAGGAACCTAATAATATTGCCACTAAGGATGCATCAAATCCTCTAGAAGAGAATCTAGAAGATATCTCTGAGATGGATAAAAGCAAGAATGCTTCTGATGAATATATAGATAAGGCAGAAGCACAGAAAAGGAAAGAAAATGATGGACAGGATAATATGGTTGACTCTCAAAAGGGAGGAGATGGAGGCCTTTAAGAGCACAAGTCAGAACATCATTTTGGGCAAGAGACACTATAGAAGCAGTGAAGGAAATTTTGGAAAGAGATAAACAAATTACACAAGATCAGGACATAATACAAGACCCAATCAGTTTTGACACCCTATCTCTGGTACAAATGATAAAATGGGCCTCTATTGCACAAGCCAAGGCAAGAGAAGATATTTTGAAGTCTCACATAGAAGATAGTGAGCTACTTGGTCTTGCATCTAGGATTCTAGAGAAGATCATGCCAACATTCCAGAAGGGCTCATCTGCATCCCCCTCCAGTTAGTTGAAGAGTTTGATAAATTTTGTAAGTACTCATTTTGAGTCCCTTGAAAAATCTACAAAGGTCAAGGTTAAAAATGAATTCAATGATAAAAGATTTGATGCTCTAAAAGGGATGATTGTATTAGATAGAATTGTGCTGGATACCAGTGTAAAAAGTATTAAAAATGCTCTTATAGAAGGAGGAGATGTATATAAATTCTGTTTATCTTGTCCTAAAGCTATAGAGGATATTGAAAAAAAAATAAAGGAGTTTAAGCAAAAACTGTCAAGTGTATCCCAATCTTTTGATCCTTTGATAGTGTCAGTGTCGAGCCAAGAATGTCAGGTAATCAGCTTGATTGAAGAAATAAAGAAATTGACAAAAGAGAAGGAGAGCATTGAGGCAAGGATGAGTGAGCTCTGGGAACTAATTTCACCCAAATTGGAAGCAATGTTCAATTCTTTGACTGAAGCCCAAGCTACTACTAAGTCAAGCGATCCTACTGACTTGTGGAAGCAGAGTCCCAACCATTCTTATTCAGTGGTCACATCTTAGTTTTGAACAGCATAAAGAAGAGTTGGGACAATGAGTTGGCGCTGTTGAGGAATGTCTTTGGTGATGCGTTCAAACTTATGTAAATAAGTCATAGGGTTGTTTGTATATATGCTCAAAACTTTTGGTGAATTTTGGTATGCGGATTTTATTGAGTTTGATGCTCAATTACAGATATTGGAACTACTGGACCACAAGGCAATATTCACTCCTAGCTATAAAGTTGTATTGCATATACACTCCACTATGGAGGAATGTGATATTATGGAATTGTTACATCCAAAGAGTCTATCCTTTGCCATTGATGTCAAAGGGGGAGTGAAGAATAGTGAAAAATGAGGAATCCAACAAAGGGGGAGCATTGGAGAATAGTGAAAAGCATAAGTGTACATAGTAAGGGGGAGTTGTTCCGACACTTAGTCATTTTTCACTAAGTGTTTCCATCAATGCCAAAGGGGGAGATTGTTGGCAAGAGACACTGCTTGGCATGTTAGCTGTTGTCATTGATGGCAAATAAACCCATCTTACACATCCGCATTACATAATTTGTTCATACCGAAAGTCAGAGTGAAGATTTGTCTAAGACCAGATAGTCAAAAACAGAGCATGTAACAGGGTCCAACATCTTGGTCCAAATCTCTCTAGTGGTAAATCACAGTGTGCAGCAGATGGAGTAATAAGGATTGTCAGGACTATCTAAATCCAAGAATTTAGCCTCCAGTGATGAAGGATTCAAAAGTTTTAAGCATTTGAGTATCGGGTTCTAGTTAGTCAGTACAGTAAGAAGAAGAACAGACAGACCTAGTGTTTGATCTTGGTCCGGATGAAGAAAAGTTGTTGGTTAAGTAATTTGTCATAATCAGTGGTATTTATTGACATGATAGATGATTTGAAAACACAAGTTTTTGATCCACGTTGTTGTTTGTGCATGGATTTAGCCGACAGAGCAGAGTTCTTAATAAATGTTCTAAGTTTTCTTGATGCCGACTACAATTGATTGAATTTCTTGATGCAGATATATATAGCCAGTGGATTCAACTGTTTTCAGTGTGTGTGTGATATGGTGTGTGTGCAAGTGCAAAAAAGGGCAGAGAGAGGTGTGAAGGTGAAGATCTAAGCTCAGATTATGGTAGATAAGTGAAACAGGGTAGAGTAAGGATGAAGTGTGCAGGATCAGTATTCTATGCTTAATCGGAACTAAACTTTTGCATTGGTAGATGCTATTCATCAGTTCAAACATTCTATAATCATTTCTTGTAGGCAGTGAGCCTCCTATAGGCAGTGAGGCTCTTTGACCAGTGAGCTCTGGGTAGTGAGCCCAAAGGCATGTGCCTTTCCCATTTTGAATACTTTAATAGAATATAAATCTTTGTGGGTTAACCCCCACCATGGTTTTTCCTTTAATCGGGTTTCCACATAAAAATCATGGTGTTATGTGTGTTGATTCTTTTCTTTCCTATTTTTTTTATATTCATGCTTCATGGTTACATTACTAATTTGTTAATGAGTGGTAAAGAAGATTAAGTGTAGCAATTGTTAAAGTTTTGAGAAAACTGATTCACCACCCCCTCCCCTCTTAGTTGTCTGCCCTAATTTCAACTTAAGCATGATGCTATTCTTGTAGTGGTAGATAAAATTTCTAAGGTACCTCATTTTATACCCAGTAACCTTACAGATGGAGCACCTACTTTAGCCAAGAAATTCATGCAAGAATTTTTTAGATTGCATGGAATTCTTGAAAAGATAATCTTAGATAGAGATGCTCAGATAACTTCAAGGTTTTGCCAGACCTTGTTTTCATGTTTGGGAACACAATTGCTTATAAGCTTAGCCTATCATCTAGAGATGGATGGTCAAACTAAGAGAGTTAATCAAATACTAGAGGATTTGTTGAGGATATATTACATGGATCAATAGTATAAGTGGGAAGAGTATCTTCCACTAGTTGAATTTGCATATAATAACTCTTATCATTCTACAATTAATATGGCTCCCTTCGAAGCATTGTACGGCAGGAAGTGTCGAACTCCTATAAGCTGGGTTAAGCAAGAAGATAGGATTTGCCTTGGGCCAAAAATATTTTTGGATATGGAAGAGAAAGTAAAGCTGATCAAGAAAATATTGACAGAAGTAAACGATAGATAGAAAAGCTATGCTAATGCCAAGCAAACACCTCGACAATTTTCAATAGGAGATAAAGTTCTCTTAAGAATCAAACCACATAAGAGCCAAATTAAGTTTGGAAATGTTTCCAAACTAGTACCTAGATATGTTGGGCCTTTTGAAGTCCTAGAAGTGGTTAATCTGGTTGCTTACAAGATAACTCTACCACCAGCTCTTGCTAGAATGGAAAATGTTTTCCATGTATCATACTTGAAGAAATATATATCATTATCTAATCATATACTTGATTGTAAAACTCTCCAAGTACATGACCCAAGGGTGGTCATGATCGAGCCTCTCAAAGTGCTTGAGATACACAAGCTCTGCCTATGTAACAGAGAGGTTACTCAATGCAAGGTCCAGTGGGACCAGTATTAGGAGTAAAATGCTACCTGGGAGGATTACAATGATTTTTATCAAAATTTTCGACATGTTTTTATGCAAACATGATGGAAAAGAACATATTTGAACATTATATTTATTTTGTCATGGACATAATCATCGATGACGATGATCTCTAAGGGGGAGATATGTCACACCCCATTTTTAAACAAACATACTTATCATTTTATTTCAAGTAGACAGATAGTTAGTCAATGAAATTAATATGAGGAAAGTAATGTTATGTTAAAATAGAGAATGTATTTGATTTATATTATTTTATATGCAAAGAATAATTGTTTATGATATTATTAATATGCACATGGTTAAATAATCTAATGAACTAACTACCATTGTGTGACTGAGGTGGATGCAAGAACAATGTTTTCCCCCTCCAAGATGACAAAAGAGAGTATCACCATGGAGAGGGTGCTAGATCATGTGAATACAATTATCCTTATGCTATTTGCGTGTAACATCAGAAAATGTCCCCTTGGGGGCTTTTCCCTCTTTAGGTTTAGCTCCCGAGTCTTTAGTGTGGATTTAAGACATCTTACTTCATAATTTGGCATCCTGACGAAATGAGCCCTAGGTAACATGACAAATGGGACCTAGGAGCACCCCTTGAGCTTGACCCTACCCAAAATAGGGGGGAGGACTTGGGCACCTGCGCCCTAGTCCTACCCTATTTTGAGGCAGTCCCAATTTTTGGGTGTCAACTTGTGACCGTTATTTGAGTCCTATGCCAACACGGTAAGTTTGAATTTACAAATCTTGATAGGAGTGCTTGTAGTTGCATATAAAAGCATGTTTAGGCATTCATTTGGAAACTAGATTACAATTAGATTTCAACTAGCTATCAACTTGTGATTCAAGGCTTTCATTGTGTTGCAAGAGCATAATTGTGTGGTTTATGTGTTTATGTTTGTAGATTTGAGCATCCATTTCATCATGGAATGAAGGGCATCTTCCTCCCATGAGATCTTCACTACAAGGTGACATTATATTATGTTTTCATCATCATTTCCTTTGGTTTTTGCCTCTACCTCACAAGGGTGCATGGTCTCTATCTGGCAATGATGTTCAGAGACTTAAGTGTCCTCTGGGGCTTGACTAAGGCAAGCCTCTAAACACCACAACCCCCTCCCAAAGTTTTCATGGTTGGAAGTTATAGGTTGAGGAGTTGGACAAAGTGAAGTTGCAAGAAGGCCTCTTGAAGTGTCAAAATTGTAGAATAGAAGGAAAAATAGTCACTTGGACTTGGGTGCCCGCTCATTAGTCCTCCAACTTCTGTGACAGGAAAATCTCTGGAACAACAGGAAAGAGTTACAGACTGAGTTTCTAGATCTTGATGAAAACTAGGGCCTTGGACTTAGGCACCCGCTCTTATCTCCTTGACTTTTCCGCCTCAGATCCCCAAAAATAGGTAATCTGTGATTTGATATTTTGCTTCTGTTTGCAAGAGCTTTTCCTGTTATTCTTTCGTTTATAGTCGTATTTGCGAAATTAGGGTTTTAATGGTCAATTAAGCATAAGAGAAGGAAATTTGATAACTAAACACCCTAATCTAAGCTTCCCTACATATCACAGTGACCTAGGGTATGATATTACATTTCCACTTGACCCTAGATCCTTGAATGTTAAGGGTGAAAGGAGGATTCAAACATCTAACAACTAAAACAATAAACAATCCAAATTTTCACCTAAAACATTTTGGTGAACCCGTGTTTTTGGACTTAAATGCCAATTTCCTGAGTGTGTTTCTTCAAATTTGAATTGATTTCATTCATTCATATAGTCTTTCATCTTATTTCATTGAGAAAATTACAAAAAAAATTTAAAAATTGCAAAAATTTGAAAATCCTAGCTTGCATTTTCATATAGATCACTAAATTGTTTCATTTGTTTATAAATTTCCCTAATTCATTATTTTTACATCAGATCTGGTATAAAATATAGAAAAACACAAAAATTCAATAATTTGCATTGCATTTTCATCATTAATTTGCTAGGCTTTTGTAGAAATTTCGACAATTTTCATTAAACCTAGTAATTCCAAAATCTAGGGTTAGTAGGCAAAATCTTCTTTCAGATTTTTCTACTGATTTTAGAGGATCATTAAAATTATAATTTGTCTGTAGTCTTGCATTCTAGTGTAAATTTTCATTTAGATTTAAATTATTTGCATTTTTGCATAGAAATTTTCAAGAAAAACTAGCAATTTTCATGCATTTTCATTAAATTTTGCATTGGCATTTTGCATATTAGACCTTGGAATCCATTTTGAGATCTGAGAGTAATTAATTTTCACCATAAATCAGACTTCAAAACATTCATATAGCATTTTTTCCTAAGATAGCAAACCTAGGGCTTCAAAAACACCGATTTTTCACTAAATTTGGCCTTATCGACTCTCTAAGCTTGCACCATAGGCGTGTTGTGAAGGGAATTTTTGCATTAATTAGATGTTATAAGGGTAATAATTTTCTTCCCCTCCTAAAAATCTTCACAATTCCCTTTTAACGGGCTATTGTATTGAAAACTTGGTGAAAAACTACACATTTTTGCTATTTTTGCCCTAGGGTTTGACCTAGTTTGCACTCCAAGTGTGTTGTTATCAATTTTATGGATTGAGGTGACTAATATAATTGATTTTATTTGTTTTACCTCTTGAAATTCATTACAACACCTTTTTTTCTAAGTCTTGGAATTGAAAAACCGTGAAAAATAGCTTAGTTTTGCTATATTTTCACTAGGGTTTTACCTTAAGTGGCACTAAAAGTGTGTTGTGTTGGGAATTTTGACATTAATTTTCTATTATTAATGATATGCTTCACTATCCATCATCACTTTCCTCACAACACCCTTTGTTATTCTCTTTTGCATTAAGTTTTGGTGAAAAAAGTGTCTATTTTGACATATTTTCACTATAGTTTGACTTGGCATTATCTTGGATTTGCATCAAGAGTGTGTTGAGAAGGATCATATTGCTGTTTTGGACTAATATCAGACATATAACTTGCTTCCCCTGATCAAAATCCTTACAACACCCTTTGTTTCACTTAATTGCATTGAAAAAGTACAACAAACCAAGCATTTTTGGCCTTCAAACATATCCTTCTCTTAGGATTTATTCTCTTAGTTTGTGTGTTGTGTGATGTATGCTTTTGTATAAGATTTATGACATGATGTCCTAAAAACAATATCCCTTTGAGAAGAAGTAAAAGGTTAATGGGATCTAGTGCTCTTGGAGAAAATGACATTCCTACCTCTAATAATCCTTTGAACACCTTCTTTACAAAGGGAGAAACTCAAATTCCGCAAGATATTATACATCCTCCAACCACAATGGAAGAACAAACTTTTCATGATGTTGATGATACTATTGAGGCAACAGGATATGTATCTGATGAGCAAATAGAAAAATTGGATAAAGAGCTAGCTGAATTTCAATCATTTATGGAAAATGAGAGAATAGCTGAAGAAGCTATCCCTACGATTCACAATATAAGAGAATTGATAAAAGAGGGACAAGATGGTGTTAATGCAATTCGTGGTCTAGCACATATTGTACAAACCAATATCATGCCGGTGACTAAATGTGCACAAGCAATAAATAACACTTTATCACCATCTCATACTCAAGTATCCATACCTATACTAACTATGGGAATATTGACTTTTACACCAACGATCTTAACAACTGATGCAAATGCTTGTATTAATGCTACCACTTGGTATTGGAGTATCTAATGACACTAATTACAAAGCTATGGGATTTGATTATCATAAATTGGTTTCTAAGGGGACCTCCTCTATGCATAATTGTTCTCAACCACCTATCTATTCCACTCATTTCCAACCACCTATTACCTACTCACAACCATCTTCCACCTAGCATTATGTCCAACCACCGTTGACATATTCTCATCCTCTACCTATTGTATCTCAAACTCATTCACCTCCTCACTTTGGTTCCAATTCCTCACAACAAACCACATCTCCAAATGATGCCATCCTAAACCAACTTTTATAGGGCATGACTGCTTTACAACAAAAGGTAACAAACTTGACAAATTCTTCGCAACCTAGTCTACCAACATATCTGCCTGTAATCCCCTTTCCTATGCAATCTTGAGAACTCCTATATCTGAGAGGTTTGAGACTCCCCGCTTTGAAAAATATGGTGGAAATGGTGATCCTAATATTCATGTGGCAGCATTTACAGCTATGTGTAGTGATTTTTATTTTGAAGAGGAATTGTTGGAAAAACTTTTCCCACGATCTCTCAAAGATACTACCTTAGAATGGTTTTGCTCTTTGCCTCCAAATTCAATACACTCCTTTTTGCAATTGATTGATCAATTTTTACAACATTTTCAAGCAAATATTAGACCCCAAGTCACCCTTATTGACTTGGTTCAATACAAATAAGGTTTGAAAGAGAAGTTGACTGAGTTCATTAGTCGGTATTGAGGGCTTTATGCACAGATTCAATATTAGATGAAATATGAGGATGTTCAAAATATATTTATTACAAATCTACAACCTAATATTTGTGATAAGATCCTCTTGATGAAATATAACTCCTTTCAACATTTATGCACTGCCCTTCGTGATTATCAACTTTTGTCTAGTCAGTATGAAAACCAAAACTCATTGGCTCAAGTTGGTCAATCCATGGGTGGATCATCACAAAACAACTTTAAGAGGAATAATAATAACAGGAGCTTCAAGATTAATGGACCAAATATGAACAACTTTTTGAATGTTTCAGTTATCACCAATCCGAAGGAAGCATCATATCAACCAAGAAAGTTTACTCTGATATCTGAGTCTTATCATTCTATCATGAATCAAGATGTGAGTAATAACATTCTGAAGCTTCCCTCAATCAAGTCTGTTGATCCTAGTAAATAAGGACCTTACTTTGATGCCAATGCCTTTTGTCATTATCATCAGACACAAGGACATGACACTGAACGATGTATGTGTCTTACACATGAGATACAGGACCTTATTAATTCAAATGTCATACAGGTATCGAGTGTGAATGATAATGGAAGCAAGTCGGTTGCTCCACCAAATCAGAATTTACAAATCTTCACTAATCCTTTCCCTAAACATATTGAAAACAATATGGTGGAATAAGGTTTAATAGAAGTAGATGAGGATGATTACTTGGACTATGATAGTATCATGGGAATGATTGAAGTAGATAAGAAACAAATGGATAATCCACCTCACCCATGAAGAAATGAAATTTATGTTGAGGTTCCTCCTCTGTTATCCTTATATGGATCGGGCGATAATCAGAATATATCAGAAAAGCAAGAACAACAACCTATACAGATGAGTATGATGGTACAGGATGATTCCCGTTACCATTATAGAAAGATTCAACAAAGAAAACTCACTAAAAATTAGAAAAGAGTAAGATGACAATCAACAATTAGAAATAATAGTGGTTCTCCCCATCATAAGCAGCAAAAAGTCTCATTTCAACAAGAAATTACAAAACAAACATCATATGATAATAAACAAAACTTTCATAAGAACCACTCAAATTTTGCATTAAACATGATCGAGTACCTCTCCAAGAGGTTTGCAAGTTCTAAAATCTAATACAAAGATCCTACAGGTAAGTATCTCTAACCCTTTATCTCTCTTGTGATGTGCTTCCCCTGTGATGTGTTATGTGTTGTTTAGGCCTCTTGGGATGACCCCTGATTCTCTTGTAAGGTTCAGGATACCAAGAGACTGCCTCTATTGTGACCTTCTATTTGTATCATCATTCTTCTATATTGCCTCTCTCTTTGATTTCATTGTTGTGTGTTGTGTCTTGCAGACATAGCATCACAGTTGGTGACTTGGGGGCACCCTCCTACATGACTGTCCCTAAGACACTTATTTCTCCTCTCTTATTTATTGTTTCCACCTAGCTTGTAGATGACGACAAACATTTATACTGATGCAAACCTAGTGTCCCTTTCGAGAGTAATCAAAAAATGGACTTAGTTCCTAATATGACGATGGGGTTGTATATCTTATCCGGCACTTGGCTAGTGGAAGCACTCATGCTTTCCGCGTAGTGAATTTGACGATGTTTTTATCTCATTTACAAACCTTAACAATATTGCTGCTCGATGCACCTTTGTTTGTCTTTGAATCTAGCCTTGGTGGTACTCGATTCAGAGAGCTTCGTGATATAACCCTCTGGTTATCCTCGAACTCTGAATTCGTAGTATAACATTGGCTCTTTGTGTGATTAATCATATGCATTGATGTTGTTGTTTATCATGATTTTGTAGACACTAACATGTTTCTTGCAGGGATGTGTTTATGGGAACATTTGGTGATCGTGAAGTACATGTCACCTCTGAGGGGCATGGGCTTTGCGAGAGTCTGTGTTCCCTTGTGTGTTTTCTTCCTACCTTACCATGCTTGATATCGATACTTGATATCAACCACCTTTAGGTGGGGGCATATATAAGGTAAGTTGTCTATTGTAGATGTTAGCAATGTGTTTGTCCTTAGGTGCAGTTTAAAGACTTGTGCAAGGAGCACATCCTACACTCTAAGTTTATTTGCAATCAATCAAACAATCATGTAGGCCCTCTGCGGAGGCAAGATATCACGTATATCCTTTTCTAGCTTAAGCCCTTTGCGGAGGCAGGGATGGTTTATTTCTCATAGTAGATTGCATCATCCTATCATTTTCAAAAAGTTCTCTACGGAGGCGGGGAGCAGTTCTGTGACTAACTCAACCCTTAAGCGTATCTTTGGTGATTGTTGTGGCAAAGCCCAATCGTCGGTGTGTGCCTGTAATATGCCTAAGATGGTGTTGGACCTAGAAATAGGTACACTCCATCACTTGTCTGCCATGTTTTCTCCATGTCTTCAAGTGTGTGTGTTTGACGTGCTTGCTTTGTTTGGCATGTTTGTTGCCCCATATGTAGTCTAAAGACCAGTGCCTTAGATTGTGCTTCCTACATTTTGGGAGGTTTTACATGTTTTGCGTGTGTGTTGCCCCATATATATAAAGAACTACGTGAGGAGTGCATCATGTATTATGGGATGTTTGTTTACTTTCCAGTACTTGCATCTGCATTTCATATATATGAGAAAAAGAAAAGAAAAGATATCATTTATGTCTTCCATGCATTAATGTGTCTTTTATGCATTTATTGTCTTCTTCATGTTCTATGTGACTATAATTGTCTTCTCCATGTTTTACGTGCCTGTTACTGTCTTCTATGTGATTGGCATGTCTTCTCCATGCTTGGCATGTTTACTGTGTTTGTGACTGTACTTTAATGCATGTATTGGCCTTGTGTTTATACATACATTAAAGTGGGGGCTAAATGTAATGTCAGAAAATGTCTCCTTGGGGGCTTTTCCCTCTTTAGGTTTAGCTCCCGGGTCTTTAGTGTGCATTTAGGACATCTTACTTCATAATTTGGCATCCCGATGGAATGAGCCCTAGGTAACATGACAAATGGGACCTAGGAGGACCCCTTGAGCTTGACCCTACCCAAAATAGGGGGGGAGGACTTGGGTGCTCGCGCCCTAGTCCTGCCCTATTTTGGGGTAGTCCTAATTTTTGGGTGTTGGCTTGTGACCGTTATTTGGGTCCTATGCCGACACAGTAAGTTTGAATTTATGAAATCTTGGTGGGAGTGCTTGTAGTTTCATATAAAAGCATGTTTAGGCATTCATTTAGAAACTAGATTGCAATTAGATTTCAACTAGCTATCAACTTGTGATTCAAGGATTTCATTGTGTTGCAAGAGAAGAATTGTGTGGTTTATGTGTTTCTATTTACATATTTGAGCATCCATTTCATCATGGAATGAAGGGCATCTTTCTCCCATGAGATCCTCACTACAAGGTGACATTTACAGTTGTATTTGCAAATTTAGGGTTTTAATGGTCAATTAAGCATAAGAGAAGGAAATTTGATAATTAAACAGCCTAATCCAACCTTCCCTACATCTCACAGTGACCTAGGCTATGATAGTGCATTGCCACTTGACCCTAGATCCTTGAATGTTAAGGGTGAAAGGAGGATTCAAACATCTAACAACTAAAACAATAAACAATCCAAATTTTCACCTAAAACACTGGGAATACCTACACACACTCACATTAGAGGTTAAGTCAATATTGGATTAAGTCTTAATTTATATGTTGTTGGTCATCTTAGTAATATTTCCAACATTGTGATCATTTCATATTTGTTTAATAGTGTTGTCATCATTCCAATGGCTTAGACTTTTACGTCGACAATCAGTAAGGTTGTGTGTAACTATGAATTTCAAGTCGACATGAGTAATCGACCAAATAAGTCTAATCTTATCGTAGAGGTCTATGTTGACTTTGCTAGACTTCATCATTAATAGTTGTGCTCATAAATAACATAATAGAAGTATTCAAAAGAATGCATTAGTGACATCTAAGAAATAGGTGTACTATTGTTAATATTTTTAATTATTTTATAACTTAGTTATGGCTAAATTAAAATATCTAGCTAGTAGTAAAAAGAAGTAGAGTCTTTGGAATACTCTCATCATATTCTTCCCTGAATAATTGGAAGAGTGGAAGGAGCAAAAGCTACATATTTCCTATTTCTAACCTCTCTAAACCACGGATAGTCAAGAGAAATGGGGGGAAATAACTATGCATGAACTTCTTTATAACCGGCAGGGAGTGGATGTTAGAGCATTAAGTGATCTCAATCGAGGGAGAGAGAAGGATATATCTCTTAGATAAAAAGATTAGAAAAGACAAAGGAAGCTTGATAGGGGAGTGTCGACTGCAATATTCAGGTATGCCAAGAACCAATAGAAAATTGTTGATATTATAGCAGAGTAAATGCACAAAGATGGGGGACCAAAAAGTCACAGCATGACTTTTTGGTCCCATATAGGTCATAACACGAGTGCATTATAACATGCTCATGTTATGGCTTGGTATTATGGAGCCTAAAACTGAGCCATAACACAAGCACATTATAACGCGCTAGTGTTATGGCTCGATATTACCAAGCCTAAAACTAAGCCATATAACACGCTCGTGTTTTGCAAAAGAAAAACTCAAAGAACTCTCTCTCTCTCCCCACTTTTACCTCCTACCCTCTCTCTCACCTTTCTACCTCCCTCTACCTACCCTCTTTACTAGCTACCCTCTATCTCTCTCTCACCTATCTACCTTCTAGTTTTCCTTTTCCTGTCTTTCCTAGTTTTCCTTTTCATTTCCAATTTCCCTTTAGATCCCACCAAAGTTTCCCTATTCTACTATTTTCTACCTCTCCTCTCATCATTCTTCCCATCCAATTAACTTTTGTTTTATCACGTTTCCATTTCATCCTCCTAATTTATATCCTCATCCCTCCTAATTTATATCCTCATCCCTCTTTGCATGTGCTAGATTTCTTGTTTCCATTTGCTTTGTCAATAAGGGAGAGGGAGAGGGAGGAAGATGGAGAGATGGAGGAGAGAGAGAGAGAGAGAGAGAGAGAGAGAGAGAGAGAGAGAGAGAGAGAGAGTCCTAGTTTTCTTGTTTCCATTTCCTTCATCAATAAGGGAGAGGGAGAGATAGAAGGGAGAGATAGGGAGATAGAGGAACGATAGGGGGAGAGAGGCAAGAGATAGGGAGATAGGGAGAGATAGATAGGTAGAGAGAGAGGAAACAAATAGGGAGAGATAGAGGAGACAAAGGGGAGAGATAGGGAGATAGAGATTGAGAGAGATGTCCAAAGAGATAGGAAGAGAGATTGAGAGGTAGAGGGATAGTAGAGATAGGGAGATAAGGGAGAGATAGGGAGATAGAGGTTTAGGGTTGCTTGGGTTTAGGGTTTAGGGGTTTAGGGAGAGTGAGAGAGAGAAAGAGTGTGTGTGTGTGTGTGTGTGTGTATTTTTGATATGCAACCCTAAACCCTAAACTTGAGAAACCTTAAACCTCCAAACCCTAAATAATGCCCCTAACCCCTAATCCCTAAACCCTAAACCCTAAACTCAAGAAACCCTAAATCTCTATCTCTCTATCTCTATCGTCCCTCTACCTCTCAATCTCTCTCCCTATGTTCCTGGCCATGTCCCTCACTCTCTATCTCCCTATCTCTCCCTTGGTCTCCTTTATATCTCCCTATTGTTCCTCTCTCTCTTTAAACCCTAAACCCTAGATAGTGCCCCTAAACCTTAACATCTAACCCCTAAACCCTAAATTGATAAACCCTAAACCCAAGCAACCCTAAACCTCTATCTCCCTATCTCTCCCCTATCTCCCTATCTCTATCATCCTTGTACCTCTCAATCTCTCTCCCTATGTCTCTAGCCATGTCCCTAACTCTCTATCTCCCTATCTCTCCCTTTGGTCTCCTCTATATCTCCATATCAGTCCTCTCTCTCTCTCTCTAAAAACCCTAAACCTATAAACCTTAACCCCTAAACTACAAACCCTAAACCTTAAATAATGCCCCTAAACCCTAACCCATAAACCCTATACCTAAGCAACTCTAAACCCAAGAAACCATAAACTTCTATCTCCCTATCTCTCCCCTATCTCTCTATCTCTATCATCCCTCTATCTCTCAATATCTCTTCCTATGTCTCTGGACATGTCCCTCACTCTCTGGCTCCCTATCTTTCCCCTTTGTCTCCTCCATCTCTCCCAATCTCTATCAGTCACCTCTCTCTATCTCTCTCTAAACCCTAAACCCCTAACCCCTAAACCCTAACCAATAACCGTTGAACCCTAAACCCTAAACTTGAGCAACCCTAAACCCCTAAACCCTAACCCCTAAACCCTAAACTCTAAACACTAAACTTGGGCAACCCTAAACTCATAAACCCCAAATAATGCCCCTAAACAATGGCCCCTAACCCCTAAACCCTAAACTTGAGCAACCCTAGGAGAGAGAGAGAGAGAGAGAGAGAGGTTTAGGGTTGCTCAGGTTTAGGGGTTAGGGGTAAGGGTTTAGGGACATTATTTAGGGTTTATGAGTTTATGGTTGCTCAAGTTTAGGGTTTAGGGGTTAGAAGTTAGGGTTTATTTGTTTAAGGTTTACAGTTTAGGGGTTAGGGGTTAGGGGTTTAGGGTTTAGAGAGAGATAGAGAGAGGGGACCAATAAAGATTGGGAGAGATAGAGGAGACGAAGGGGAGAGATAGGGAGATAGAGAGTGAGGGGCATGTCCAGGGACATAGGGAGAGATATTGAGAGGTAGAGGGATGATATAGCGAAATAGCGGAGAGATAGGGATATAGAGGTTTAGGGTTTCTTGGGGTTAGGGTTTGGGGTTTAGGGTTTAGGGTTTATGCATTTAGGGTTTAACGGTTAGGGGAATTATTTAGGGTTTATGGCTTAGGAGTTAAGGTTTATAGGTTTAGGATTTAGGGTGTAAAGATGGAGAGAGAGGATTGATAGGGATATATATATATGACTGAGAGGAGAGATAGGGAGATAGAGAGTGAGGGACATGGCCAAAGACATAGGGAGAGATATTGAGAGGTAGAGGGATGATAGAGATAGGGAAGGGATCTAGGGAGATAGAGGTTTAGGGTTTAGGGGTTAAGGGTTAAGGTTTAGGGGCATTCTTTAGGGTTTAGGGTTTATGGTTTAGAGGTTTAGAGAGAGGACTAATAGGGAGATATAAAGGAGACTAAGGGGAGAGATAGGGAGATAGAGAGTGAGGGACATTGCCAGAGACATAGGGAGAAAGATTGAGAGGTAGAGGGATGATAGAGATAGGGGAGAGATCTAGAGAGATAGAGGTTTAGAGTTCCTTCTATTTAGGGTTTAGGGGTTAGGGGTTAAGGTTTAGGGGCATTATTTAGGGTTTAGGGTTTATGGTTTAGAGGTTAGGGGTTAAGGTTTAGGTAAAAGAAAGAAGTTGGTTCCACGTATAGGGGAAGTGTCGGGCAAAAAAAATATCCCGACAGGAACGGGCACTTGAGCCTAGAACGGGTACTGATTTTGTTTTATAGAATGGGTACCCATTTTAAAATAAGTACCTATTTTGTTTTTAGAAATAGGTACCCATTTTAGAATGGGTACCCCTTCTAAAACGGGTACCCATTTTATTTTTTATTATTTTTTAAAACGGGTACCCATTTTTAAAATTTTGAATTTCACACCCACATTTTTGGTTTGGTTTTAGGCTCAGGAAAGGCATGGGTAGTTGACCTTGAGCCTTGGACCTACAAGTATTTGTCTAAGTACAGAACAAGAGGAAATACTACGTTTACCTATATGGATGACGACATTTTTTTCTAATTTTTTTACAAAATTAAAACCATTATAGATGATGATGTCTAGTTTTCAAATATGTATTTTTTTATTAGACTTGTTTTTCTATTTATTAATTAATTTATGAGGAAATTGGTCCAAAAACTTGAAATGACAGGCGTTTGCATTTTTTTAATAACTTTCAATTTTTAATTTTTTTTTTAAATTATATGTCATCAATCTACACATCATTCTTTACACAATGAAAAAAAATCATTTTATGATTAGTTTTGATCAAATTATGTTGGTCGTACATGAGGGGTTTTCAAATACAACAATTAGGGCCAATAAAAAATAATAATTTAGAAAAAATTATAAAAAAAAATCCTCATCAAACTTCACTGTACTACACATCTTTCCCCAAAAGGATTTAGAAAAATACTTTTATTTAAGTCAAATTATGTTGGCCGTACACGTGCATGGTATGGTAAAAAAAAGTGACTTTTAAATAGTGGTTTTTAGACATGCCTATTGAAAATCAATTTGTATCATTTGGGTATTAAAATAACTTACATATTTATAAACTAGACTCCAAGTACTATATTTCATATTTCTAACTTTTTTTAAGATTCAATCTTTAAGTGCTTCAAATGTTTAGGTCAAATGTGATAAATTCTGAAAATTAGGGAAAACACTTCCACTTTTTGGCCAAAAAGTGGACCCAACTTCTTGCACTGACCCGTTTAGAGGTATAGGGTTTAGGGTTTAGAGAGAGAGGATTGATAGGGAGATATAGAGGAGACTGAGGGGAGAGATAAGGAAATAGAGAGTGGGGGACACAACTAAAGACATAGGGAGAGAGATTGAGAGGTAGAGGGATGATAGAGAGATAGATGTTTAGGGTTGCTTGGATTTAGGGTTTAGGGGTTAGGGATTAGGGGCATTATCTAGGGTTTAGAGGTTTAGGTTGCTCTGGTTGATGGTTTAGGGGCATTATTTAGGGTTTTAGGATTGTTCAGGTTTAGAGTTTAGGGTTGCATGTCAAAAGTAGTCTCTCTCTCTCTCTCTAAACCCCTAACCCCTAAACCCTAAACCTGAGCAACCCTAAACCTTTATCTCCCTATCTCTATCATCCCTCTACCTCTCAATCTCTCTCCCTATCTCTCTAGACATCTCACTCATGCTCTATCTCCCTATCTCTCCCCTCTATCTCCTCTATCTCTCCCAATCTGTCTTCTCTCTCTCTCTCTACCTATCTATCTCTCCCTATCTCCCTATCTCTTGCCTCTCTCTCCCCTATCATTCTTCTATCTCCCTATCTCTCCCCTCTATCTCTCCCTCTCATCAACAAAGGAAATGGAAACAAGAAAACTAGGACTCTCTCTCTCTCTCTCTCTCTCTCTCTCTCTCTCTCTCTCTCTCTCTCTCTCTCTCTCTCTCTCTCTCTCTCTCTCTCTCTCTCTCTCTCTCTCTCTCTCCATCTCTACCCTCTCTCCCTCTTTCCCTCTTCCTCACTCTCCCTCTCCCCTATCGACAAAGAAAATTGAAACAAGAAAACTAACACATGCAAAGAGGGATGGGGATATAAATTGGGAGGATGAAATAGAAACAAGATAAAACAAAAGTTCATTGGATGGGAAGAATGATGAGAGGAGAGGTGGAAAATAGTAAAATAGGAAAAAATTGGTGGGATCTAAAGGCAAATTAGAAAGGAAAAGGAAAACTAGGAAAAATATGAGGTAGATAGGTGACAGAGAGAAAGAGTAGCAGGTAAATAGGGGAGGGAGAGGTAAGTAGAGAGAGAGAGAGGGGAGGGAAGTAGAGAGTGAGAGAGAGGGTAGGTGGTAGAGAGGTGAGAAAGAAAGGACGGGAGAGAGAGACTTAGAGGGAAGAGAGAGAGAGAGAGAGAGAGTTAAGGAGGGAGTGAGATGATCTTATTTCACCATAACATGAGTGCATTATAACACACTCGTGTTATGTGAATACACATAACGCAAGCTTGTTATAATGTGCTCATGTTATTTGAATGTACATAATGCGAGTGCATTATAACACGCTCGTGTTAAGCTTTACTTTGGTAATTTACAAGCCTTTGGCTTGGATTTGCCTTGGGCTTCCAACCTAAAGGCTTGGACTATGTTTTGGACATCCAAAGATGTGTTTTTCTAGATTGTAACAAAAACTACATAGTCTGGAGCGTGC
This sequence comes from Cunninghamia lanceolata, assembly GCA_027924645.1. Classification (NCBI taxonomy): domain Eukaryota; kingdom Viridiplantae; phylum Streptophyta; class Pinopsida; order Cupressales; family Cupressaceae; genus Cunninghamia; species Cunninghamia lanceolata. The sequence continues at coordinate 3,144,925 of BSBN01001035.1, forward strand.
TCCACATCAGGTTTGCACGTGTTTCAATGATACGTCAAAAAAATACCACCATAATCTTAAGCTCTCTCTTAGCTTTCTAACCATATAATTTTTTCACATTTTGAGTATGTTAGGGATTTCATCTTTAATTTCTTTTGTTAATGTATCTATTTTTTGTCAAAAACCAGTGTGTGGTATTTTTGACTTTTTTTAAACCATTCATCGAAATTTTAAATAAATTACATTTTTAGAAACTAGACTCCATTCTACATGTATTAAAAAAAAAATTAGATTTTCGATTAGTTTTAAAAAAATTTAGGGGGGAGCACGCTTAATTTTTTATTTTTTATTTTTTAGGATGTGTCTACTTTGAAAATTAGTAAAAATGTAATTATTCATGAAAAAATTATTAGAAAAATTAGGGATAAACTACATGGTGTTAGCTAATTTCTCACCAAAGAGATTTTTGAAATACTAAAAAAATTAACATTTTAGGGGGAGCACACCAGATGCTATGTTATGTTTTTTTTGAAAAAAATAAGACCAATTTGTGTGCTCCCTCTTTTTGAACCCCTTAATCTCAAACATTTTTGAAAAAAAAAAAGTAGTTTAGAAACTAGATTCAGAGCACTATGACTCTTGTTTTTGTTGTATCTTCAAATTTTGAGTGTAACTATCTTCAATTTCTCATGTCCAACATCATTATTTCTTGATTTCAGATAAAAAGTGGCATCTTAAGACCCCCTTTTGGTCCCCCATCTTTGTGCACTTACCCAACATTAAACTATATGTATGAAGTTGTTATTACTGGCAAGCCTCAAGAGGCCGCAGGCTTAAATGTTTTAAATATCGTTTGTAGCAAATAAAGCTTTCATGTATATAAATGTATGCTTTGATATACATGGCCACTCATAAGAATGACTTTCTATATCAATGTAGTATTGATTTATATGCCTTTAGAAAATAGTGGTTACTGTTCTAGGAAGATTACAGTGATAACAGATGTCTCTCATATCAAATAAGACTCAGTCTGTAGTATGATCAAGATGACAGTACTATGAAGTTGATAGGCTATCATATTAATATATATTATATTTTTTAAAATAAGGTTTAAATGAAATCTAGACTCTGTAAAGGCTGAATGTTATATATTGGTCAGTTTATAAACCTATGATAAGATTGTATTCTTATAGGAATGTACCATGTATGAAGATTTACCTCAAGAATATTTGTAGAGAGTACACTAGTACAAAAAGAGCAATATATTACTAAAAAAACTAAAAACTACTTATAAATGACCAAAAATGGTCACGTGACCATTAGTAGTTTATTGCCAATCATTTATAACATGACCAAATTGATGACGAAACCATTTTTAGTCATTTATTGGTTGTTTTGATTGATCAATTTGGTCGTATATTTAGTCATTGATTTAGTCATTCATTGTTGTTATCTAGTCACTTATTTAGTCATTTTTTATTCACTGCTATATTTAGTCATTAATTTAGTCATTGATTATTGTTAACTAGTCACTTATTTAGTCATTTTTATTCACTGATTTCTATCCATTGGTAATGTATTTAGTCATTAATTTTAATCATCATTTTGATCAATTTGGTAGTATATTTAGTTATTTTTATTCATAGTTTAATTCTGGTCATATATTTATTCATATTTATTCACTATTCACTGATTTTTGTCAATTGGTAGTATATTTAGTCAATTTAATTATTAATTGATGTCAATTAGAAGTATATTTAGTCATTTTGAAGCTTACATTTAGTCAATAGTATATTTAGTAGTATATTTTGAAGCTTATACAATGAAACAACTTTGAGAAGGTAAAAGCAACTTGTTTTATTGATCAAAAATACTTACAAACAACATACAAATCTAAAAATAAGATACAATGCTTTCTCGTTGCTAAAAAAACCTTCATGGTTACAATACATAGCTCAAAGAATGACAAAGAAACTGATTTTCTGAGTATCACTAAGCATAGAAGCACAAAGACATTCATCGATGTCTTCTTCACAAATCCATGACTGTCCCATATTGAAGCTCACTGTCCTAGTTCAAGATCACAGTGTCATCTCTATAGAAATCATGTCTCATGCACCCAACTTGCTCTAGTTCATAAGCTGCCACTATGAATTGTTACCTTTGACATCACTGTATCTTTTCCAAATTTCTTGAAAATAGTTCATCGCTACTACTGTTACCTAGCTATGCACTCTATGTCATCTACCAGACTGTTACAAGTTCACACAGTCTATCATTAGTCCTATCACTTATCACATCACTATCATGAATAAATATCATATCATATCATCACCTCTAATATAGAAATCAACATCCCATTCTGATACTGTTGTTGCAAAATATCTGTGTCTTGGCAGATAGCCCATGATAACCCTCAACCTTTTTGCTACTCACTTGTACCAACTCTATGGTATTGTCCTAGGTATTCATGCATCTGACATGAAGACTATTGACTATCATGAGATTTGGCACTGTCAAATGCATACTAGAAGGCTATCTCCTTACCCCTTTAAATGCCTCTTGAGACATTGACAAGATTGTAACCTTTGCATAGTTCTTCTCATTGACTCTAAGATTAGATTTTAATGTTTGCATGATCACTATCTTTTGCATGAATCTCTGCCCCTTTACAATCACTTGTAGGTTTTCTTCATGCATAGCTGGAAGCTCTTTCACAGACTGTCCTTTCAAACAACAAAGAGAGGACCTAAAAAGCAAAAATATAGTTTTCGATACTGAATCAATGATTAGTAGTTCTAAAGCCAAATTCCACAACCTTTGCCAGCATCCTCCTAGCCCATGACAAAATGGGAGCTTTGCAATAGGGTATAGAAATCCATCAAAGCATAAAGGATAGAGAAATTTTGTAAAATGTTGTAGTGGCAAATACCCTAGTAGACATGTATGCAAAATGTGGAAACATAGACAAAGCACGTGAACTATTTGACAAAATGCCTCAAAGAAATGTGGTCTCATGGACTACAATGATTGCAGGATATGCACAAATTGAAGTTTTTGAGAAGACTTTAGAAACTTTTAACCAAATGCAATTGGTAGGTGTAAAGCTAGACTCCACAACCTTTGCTAGCATCCTCCCTGCCTATGCCAAAGTGGGAGCTTTGGAACAGGGTATGGACATCCATCAAAGCATGAAGGATAAAGGAATTTTGTCAGATGTTGTTTTTGCAACTACCCTAGTAGACATGTATGCAAAATGTGGAACCATGGACAAGGCACATGAACTGTTTGATAGAATGCCTCAAAAAAAATGTGGTCTTATGGACTGCATAGAGAGAGCTTAGAGAGAGCCTCCTGATTTACTGTAATATAAAGGAGGAAAGAACAATGAAGAGAAGTGTAAGTAATGCAGCCGTGTAGGATGAACCTACTTAGAAATTTAGGGAAGACATCTATTGGGTATTTCATTTGGCATGATTGCTCCCTCGCAGCCCCACAAGGAGCCACGACATGAGGATGTGGGATGGCGGGCTCTCCTCACATCCCCGCGAAGGAACTTTCGTGTGTGCACGGGGATGTGGGAAGAGCAAAAATTTGGTCTCATGGACTGCTTAGAGAGAGATTTTAACTGCTTAGAGAGAGCTCATATGATTGAGAAGGCAGCATGAAAATTTCATGGTATGTACAATGATTTGAATGGTAGTGTGTTCTTATTGTTAGCCTCATGATAGACTGCAATATAAAGGACGAAAGAAGAATCAAGAGAGGTGTAAGTAATGCAGCCGTGCAGGATGAACCTGCTTAGAAATTTAGGGAAGACATCTATTGGGTATTTCATTTGGCATGATTGCTGCCTCACCTACATATCTCTATGTAGTCTAGGCTCCCCCACAGCCCCACAAGGAGCCAGGGCATGAGGGTGCGGGATGGTGGGCTCTCCCTGCATCCCCACGAAGGAACTTTTGTGTGTGCGTGGGGATGTGGGGAGAGCAATTATTTCTGGATATGCACAAAATAGATTTGTTGGAAAGACTTTACAAACTTTCAAGCAAATACAATTGGTAGGTGTAAATCCAAATTCCACAACCTTTTCCAGCATCCTTCCTGCCTGCGCCAAAATGGGAGCATTGGAACAAGGTATGAACATCCATCAAAAAGTAGTGGATAGAGGAATTTTGTCAAATGTTGTAGTTTCAACTACCCTGGTAGACATGTATGTAAAATGTGGAAGCATTGACAAGGCATGTGAACTGTTTGGAAGAATACCTCAAAGAGATGTCATCTCATGGAATGCAATGATTGCTGGATATGTACAAAATGGATTTTTTGAAAAGGCTTTAGAAACTTTCAAGCAAATGCAATTAGCAAGTGTAAAGTCAAATTCAACAACCTTTGCCAACATCCTCCTCGCCTATGCCAAAATGGGAGCTTTGGAATAGGGTATGGACATGCATCATAACATAATGGAAGGGGGATTTTTGTCAAACATTATAGTTGGAAATACTCTAGTAGACATGTATGCAAAATGTGGAAGTATAGATAAGGTACGTGAAATTTTTTATGGAATGGGTCAAAGAGATGTCATCTCTTGGAATGCAATGATTGCAGGATATGCACAAAATGGATTTTTTGAAAAGGCTTTAGAAAATTTCAAGCAAATGCAATTAGCAGGTGTAAATCCAAATTCAACAACCTTTGCCAACATCCTCCCTACCTGTGCCAAAATGGGAGCTTTGGAACAGGGTATGGACATCTATCATAACATAATGGAAGGGGGATTCTTGTCAAATATTATATTTGGAAATGCTCTGGTAGACATGTATGCAAAATGTGGAAGTATAGATAAGGCACATGAACTGTTTGATGGAATGGCTCAAAGAGATGTCATCTCTTGGAATGCAATGATTGCAAGATATGCACAAAATGGATTTTTTGAAAAGGCTTTAGAAACTTTCAAGAAAATGCAATTAGCAGGTGTAAATCCAAATTCGACAACCTTTCCCAGCATCCTACCTATGATATCATGGATACTCGCTCTCTGCAAGCACTTCAAGTCATGCCTGCGGTGATGTGGGGCTTTCCCACATCACCACAGCGATGAGTTGAAGTGCTTGCAAGAGAGCGGGTGATGCGGGGGTATCTAATTCCTGAGATAAATGAAGAAGCAAGTCAAATTTCCATAATTTATTTGTGCAAATCCATATTTTTAGGAAAGCCCCTCATCACCCGCTCTCCTGCAAGCACTTCAAGTCATGCATGCGGTGATGTGGGAAAGCCCTGCATCACCACAAGCATGACTTGAAGTGGTTGCGGGAGAGCAGGTATCCATGATATCACATTTCTTTGAGGCATTTTTTGAAATAGTTCACTTTCCTTGTCTATGCTTCCACATTTTCATGTTTGTCTAGTAGGGCACTTGTAACTACAACATATGACAAAAAACAAGGATCGCCGAGTTTGATACACTTACTTGGGACTATGCATTCTCAGTGTATCTTATTCTTGTGGCTTTGAGGTGGAATTTTTGAATGTCCAAGTGATGGGTTCAAAATTTTCACAATCATGATATGGTGGTCACTGTGAGAGGATTGTCATAGTACAGTAAAATGCCAAACAAAGATGATGAAAAGATAGTGACCAATTTGATTAAGGTAGTCACTTCACAAATGTTGAAGGGATAGTCCTAGTATCTTTGTTTTGAAGGTCAATGATTTCAATGTTGGAAGACAGTGTTGTAGATTCTTCCATGCCATCAACTTTAGGAAACAACACAATTGGTTGAAGGACATTCTCATTTTACACAATGCAGTTCGCCAAGCTCATTAGAAGCTACACATAAATATAACAAATTGAAATATGAACCTAAAAATGAATGCATATGATATTATTCTTTACCTCCAAGTGGGACCCTTAGTCCTCAAGACATTATCAATACAGTGGTATGTTTTCAAGGGCAATACTTTCAACCTACAAGGACCTTGCATTGTGACATGAATGAAGGAAGTTGTCTAGCAGTCTAGGGTGGTGATCTTTAGGAGTTTTGTGTCAGTGATTTCAATAAGCTATGTTTCATATGCCCTATATGGTTGTTAAATGCTAATGCATGAATGAAAATTTCTTCAAGTTCTATGCAAGGCCATTGAAATCAAAGATTTGTCCTCTAAGTCATTTGCACACGGTGATTAAGAACACAATGAGTAAGAATTAAAAGAGCATTGGATCATAGCATTGCAAAATGGTCATGAGTTATGCAATGAACTTCACTGTTCTTTTGATCACAAAGGAGATCAAGATAATAACCAACATACTGATGTGCACAGAGAATGTTCATGGAGGAGTGCAAACTTCCTTACAAAGTAATTACCACAACAGAGTTTGAGGTGAATTGTACCTGCTATTTTATGCTGGTATGGATATGTTCTAACCTGTAGCTAATTGTTGTAGCATAATAGATAGGCTAAATAGTTGTTCATATACCATTGTTTCTAATTCAAAATTGCTATACCTTATTCTAGGAGAAAATCATAGGGGGAGTCTATACATAAGACACCATTGTTTCAAATTCAAAATTGATGGCTCTTTCACAATTGTTTGCTTCATTTATTTGATCTAAGATAGCCTGTTGTATAGAAGATGATCTCAAAATCACAGCAAAATCCTTTATTCCAGGAAGACTGTTCAAAATCTTCCCATCGTAACAATTCAACAAAAGCATCAGTCATTAACCTGAACTTTGAAAGAGTTTCATCAAATTCTACTTTTCCACTCTCTTTTTCATTCTAAATTTTATTCCCAATTTCATCCATGAAGAACTTCCTCAGCCTATAGATCCTGTTGCTAGCCATAACTTTACTAGGTGTCAAGGATAGCTTTGATATTTTACCCAAGTAGCAATTGACAAAATTCGGCCTTACCAGATACAATGTGTTGAAAAGCTCTTTGAAGTTATTCTGGAAAAGAGTTCCTAAGAGTATAATGCGCAGTTTTGAATTAACCTTTTTGCATGAATTCCATTGTATTTGGTAAGGCTAAATTTTGACAAAAAGTAGCAATTGACAAAATTTGGCCTCACCAGATACAATGGAATTCATGCAAAAAGGTTAATTCAAAACTGTGCATTATACTCTCAGAAACTCTTTTCCAAAATAACTTCAAAGAGCTTTTCAACACATTGTATCTGGTAAGGCCAAATTTTGTCAATTGCTGCTTGGGTAAAAACTCGAAGCTATCCTCGACACATGGTAAAGTTATGGCTAACAACAGGATCTACAGGCTGAGGAAGTTCTTCATGGATGAACTTGGGAATAAAATTCAAAATAGAAAAGAGAGTGGAAAAGTAGAATTTGATGAAACTCTTGCAAAGTTCAAGTTAATGACTGATGCTTATGTTCATTATTATGATGGGAATATTCTAAACAGTCTTCCCGAAATAAAGGATTTTATTGTGATTTTGTGAGCATCTTCTATACAACAGGCTCTCTTAGATCAAATAAATGAAGCAAACAATTGTGAAAGAGACGACAATTTTGAATTTGAAACAATGGTGTCTTATGTGTAGACTCCCCCTGTGATTTTCTCCTAGAATAAGGTATAGCAATTTTGAATTAGAAACAATGGTATATGAACAACTATTCAGCCTATCTGTTATGGTACAACAATTAATTATAGGTTAGAACATATCCATATCAACATAAAATAGCAGGTGCAATTCACCTCAAACTCTGTTATGGTAATTTCTTTGTAAGGACTTGTTTGCACTCCATGAACATTCTTTGTGCACATAGCTAAACATTTAAATTTCTTAACCAACGCTCCAAAAATGAGTATCTTGTCATTGCATAACTCCTACTTTTGCTCTGAACTGATAGTACCTGAGCTTTTGGTGTTTCTAAATGAAACCTATAGCAGAAAAGTGTAGTCTCCATCTGAAGGAACTATCTTTGGAGCTCTTCCTTGAAATGAGGGTTGAAAAAATTAGAAGAAAAGCAATACCATAATTCTAAAGTAACAATTTGCATCAAGACAAATGTCAGAAAGGATAATTAAAAAGACAAATCCTTACAATTGGACCTCAAATTGGACCAAACATATTTATGATTTTATCTTTAGAATGTAGGAAATTTCTCTGTCGAAGCTTCACGACCTCAAATTGGATCTCAAATTGGACCAGTAGATTTATGATTTTATCTTTAGAATGTAGGAACTTTCTCTGTCCAATATTCACGACCTCAAATCAGATCCAAAATTGGACCAGTAGATTTATGATTTTCTCTGTCCACTGACGTTTGTATTCCTATACTCAGGTTCTACTTCCAAGCAAAAACACTCAAAAGTGTTTCAGACTGGCTCAAGGTACTCTCCAACCTGGTTATGTCACTGATAGCAATCCAAGTTTGCTTGAACCATCCATACCCAAATGTTGCATCACAATATATTCTTCCTACACATAAAAATGCCACATATTAACCCCTTCTAAATAAAACATTTGATCATCATAAAACCATAATTAATAAATTATTTCAATTTCAAAAAGAATCCGTCATTTACTATCAAAACAAAAGTTGTATAAATCACAAAAAATCCATGAAGCCTCCTAAATGTATCTTAAAGCAAGTTTACAGGATGGGTTTCAACATAAGAAGCTTTCTACTACAGCTCTCAATGAATGTATTATAAGCAGAAAACAAAATTCTCCACACTTGAAGTAATGCAGTCAAACATTTATTCCAAAAGTATGTTAGCAGGAGTTAACTAAAAACAAAATAATTTTTTTCTTGGCTTCTTTTATCAATATGCCACGTGGAAATGGAATAATCACTAAGAAATCCTAACAATAAAAAATGAAGTAAAGGTTCAAGAAAGGAAATTCCAATGTACTATTGTGTAATGGTGACAAAGACACTTATATGAGCATGACCTGCATACAAATCCCCGCCATTGAATTGCCATCCATCCAAAGAGAAAATAAGCAATGTAAGGATTTGACCAATATAAGTCCAAAGGGTTATGCTATAACGGTAATAGAATCACCATAAGACCACAACCAAGGAACAAATTCTTATGACTGTAATTATGTGATCCATAACTCTATCGGTCATGTGGCATAGTTGTGCTATAACAAATACAAGATACATTCATGTGTGACCCAAGTTTAATGTGGCTATGTTGTGATAGAAATGGAGGCACTCATATGAGTACAATTCATGTACGAATTAATCACTGTCATCATAATTAGGTGTCAATCATCATTGGGTGCATTCAGGTTGACTCAAGTTTAACATGTTACAATGTAATGATAGCATGATCCAAGAGCGATTACCTCTTGCTGCAATAAAGAGCCTATAACTCTGGTTGATATGCAGAGTGGTTGTGTTATATCAATTATGTAGTGCATTCAAGTGCAACCCATGTTTAATGGGCTATTCTAGAGAGTGATCAAGATTTTCTAAACCTTATGAATGTCACTTAAAAGTGTACAACTTAAACTACATACCAAGTTTGTTACATACTTGAATGCAATCTTGGGTTACCACAAACTATAATAATGTGATCTACTAATAACCATTATTGGAAGTATTAAAGCAAGACCCATGCTCTATAGGATACATTTCCCTGATCAGGTTTACATACCTTAATGATCAAACACAAGCTTCCTACACACCCTAGGATACAATCCAAGATCATACCACACCCTGTCAAGACAACTAATTTTCTGGCCCAAGATTTAAGGTTGTTTTTTAATACCAACAAAAGCATTGGTAAGAGCATGACTAGGGTACAAACCCTAGGCCTTCGTAGAAACATAAACCATAACTCTAGTGGATTAGTGAGGTTGCAATACCAAAAAGATTGAGACATTAGCCAATAACAAAATCTTGCAATCTAAACATTGTAGCTAATAACAAGCACACTATGTAGCTCAGTGACATTTGTAAATGCAATCTATGGTAAGAAGAATGACAGTCACTTGAGGTGTGACAGTCAAAAAGAGGTTGAGCAGTGACAAGATAATAAATCTCAAACCTTGCATAGCAAAGTGGAGATTTTAACAGTGAGTTTCCTTACCCCCTTGCTAACCTTAAGGGTTTTTCAAATGCTATTGACAGTGTTAGACAAGGCAAATGCAATCAGGGAATGACTGTCCAAATGAAGTAATAGTGGTAATCACAGGTTCAATGTTTCTTCTTAGCCATTCTATAATGGAGGTAGTGGGTTGCATGTTTGAGCAGTGTTTTGAGACTCATCAAAGATGGAAGAATAGTGAATAATACCTTGTGGACTGTGAAGTAGTGACAATAAGGTTGAAGGATCTTAAGACCCACAATACCATGAAACAATGAGTCCCTTGTAGTAAGTAGGCAGTCTATAGGGCATGGTTTGATTTTATAGAAGGATGCTCATGAAGGAATCTTCAAGTGATAGTGAGTGAGCTATTTGAGAATGTAGCTGAGGGTGTAATATCCAGTCTTAAAGGCAGTTAGCAAAGTAGTAAATATGCAAGAAAATCAAACCCTACATAGCAAACAATTCACAATGTTTTCTTGCATAATGCCTTGAGTTTGAAGACAAAATTCTCATTGTATCTTGATGAAAGTAGTGACCTTAATGGTCAAGCACTGGCAACCATGATTTTAAAACATGCTATTGTGCTTATGGAGGCAACATTTTAAGCAAGGCATTGAGTGGTGGTTTGGAAAAATGGTAGGAATGAAGGACTTGCTTTATATGCATACTATGCAGTCTAGCTTAAGACAACATTCTTAGAAGAGATTGAAGGTTACCATGATAAAGATTAAAGCAAAGACTGAGATCTATTTAAAAGCCACTGTCATGAAGATATTAAAGATGTCGCATGCAAAACCCTAGCAACTGGAGTAATGAATATAGTGCCAAAGAGGATAGTGAGTTGGGGCAGATTTAGGAGATCTCCACATTATCTAGTCACAGGCAAATATATTATTTATTTATTTTTTAAAATTAAAAGAAATCATTCTAAACCCTATATAGGATACATTCTAAACCCTACATAGGATGCATTGATACTTAAAAAGCATCTGAATTAGGAATTTGAGATTATACAAATATATGTCAATTAAATACCTAGATTACAAATAGTAACATGAACAATGTAACCCTTGTTGAGCATAGCAGGAATGAGATAAGCAACAATGAATCCTATGCCTCCTGTCACGTACATCTCCTTACCATTCTCTGTCATTCTTTACTAAAACACTTCTCCATTTTGGCGAGCTACACCTAAAAATAAGGTTTGGACAAAGGTTTTAGAGTATGTTTATTAAAATGAAACTTCCATTTTGGCAGGCTACGCCTAAAAATAAGATTTCAACAAAAGTTTTAGAGTATGTTTATTAAAGTTTTAGAGTATTTTGTCGGGCTATTGATTTTTGATTCCTTAAATGATTTATTCAAATGGATTGTGATAAATAAATGACTAACTATTTAGTCATTTTTATTTGTGTGACTAAATAATTTTTTAGTCAATGACCAAATTAGTCATTTATTTACTCATTTATAGCTGAGTTGCAAAAAATTAGTAGATTTTAGTCATTTTTAGTTGTTGTGACTAAAATTTTTAGTCACTTAGTCATTTATTTGTCAAAATTCTACTAGTGATACCTTGAATAGAAAGCCAATAAAGGCCGAATGTTTGGTGGTCATGGACTAGGAGAAGTCAATTTAAGAATGCTAACATATATCTAGTTGTCTATGATATAAACTTACCAATTAAGTTGATTGCAAACCGAGAATACTCTCATTGCTTTATGACTAATAAATACTGAAGTATAATAGAGTTATATTATCATAGTATTATCCTAAAGGAGTTGTAACAGAGTGAAGTAGAGAGGAATCATCAATCTTATGAATTATAAAAGCTCATAGCTTATGAAAGATCAATGAATTGAATAAAAGACTATAGATGAATAGACTTCTTGTTCGGATAATCATGTAAAATAATCTATTTAACTTATGCCATAGAGGTAGATAATATTAGCATTATCATTTTTGTTATTTTGAGCAACTGGGAGTTCTCATATACAACTTATATTTTGGTTAAAGAAGGAACCAATCTTTTATTTTGGCCAAGACGGGTCAATAGTTATCATATAATTGTTTTTACCTCACAATGGCAATATTATAGTCATTTTTATATAAAAAAATATTATATCAATAGGAAGTTAGTCGAATATATATATTCATAGGCTAAGGAAGACATATCTTAGTGGAAAGCATCTTAGAAGTCTATAGACGTCAAAAGCAATGACTTTATGATGGAATCGAGTATATCTTGAGAATGTATACCATATTACTTATGAGAATAGAATTGAGTTGACAATCCTTTGAGTAGATTGATAGGTCGTCATAGACCCGAGATTGCAAGGATCCAAAGAGGGGCTCATTTCATACTTTTAAGTCACCTATGCTCTCACCTTATACTTGTCTCATAGTAAAGGGTATATTTTAAGCCTTATAGACTGATATAGAATAAGAAAATTAAATTGTGTTGATTTATTAATTAAAATAATGTTGTCTCCAAGTCAAGAAAAGAGTGTGTGAACATACGACTATTTATAAGAAACTTTGGCTAAAGTAATGCAAAAGTCACTGCTTGCATTGTCGGTTCACTATGTAGCAAATAGCTAAACAATCAAAGTGGGTAATACATAGCTAGAGCTAGACTAGAGTTGTAAACTTGATTGTTATTAGCTAGGACACTTGAACACTAGTTCTCATAAATGGCATAAAGAATTATTTGATTCTCATTATCTACACCCTCGCGAAGGGAAGGGCCACTTCCAGAAGGAAGGTGTGCGGGGGATCGCTGATTTGTGGTTGAAGGAAAAGCACCAGGGTGACGCTCTTTCTCTCTCTCTCTCCTACATTTGATTGCCAAAGACTTGTGAACATGAAACATTACTTATTATGTAAATGAAATTGATGAATATTGTAAGTCGTAAGGAATGCGACCATCTATTATATATGTTCATGATAAAAATGTGAAATTTTCTAGTTGCATGTGAAGAGACCATCTTTTTGAAATTATTTATTGTACTTGGAAATTGCAAAGTAATATTATTGGATTTTGTTATTAAAAAAAAGAAATGAGATTTTTTGCATTAATTGTGTTTAATGTTATTTAATATTCTAGTTGGGATGTTACACATGACATAAAAGAGAAACCACCTTATACACATGATGAGGAATGATATTGTTGGCTACATGTCCTCACATGTCCCTTCTCATTACTTGCCACTTTCTTTGCTTTTATTTTCCTGTCATGATTTTATGTTTCCATGTTCCTAGTCAACATATGATTGATGCCAAGACACCTTTAGTGGTGCATGTTGATAAAAGTGACTTTTATGATGTGTTGTGTTGTTTGTGTCACTTCTTCCTTGTGCTTTGTCTCATTTATACTTTATGTTTTTGCTTATACCATGTATGATGTGATTCCCTTTACTTCTTCATCCATTTACCTTGTGTGTCCTTACATTTTGGCCCCTTTGATTATGCCATGTTTGTTGCACTTACTATTCTAATTTCCCCTTCTATATGATTTGTGATTTGCTTCCTCATTTTGAGGGCATATTTCTTACATTACTCTTATGTTAATTTTTCATTCTTATCTACATATCTTTTTTTAACTCATATGTCTTCTTGTGTTCTATATTTACCACCTTTGGTTTTCACATGTTCCATGTTATGTTCCTATGCTACATGATTTTATGATGACACATAATTTATGATATCCTTGTGATCCTTAAGAGATTAGTCTTCTTCACTATAAAATGCCCTATATTGAGGTTACACGTGACATAAAAGAGAAACAACCTTATACACATGATGAGGAATGATTTTGTTCCAGTTGGATGTCCTCACTTATCCCTTCTTAATACTTGCCACTTTTTGTGCTTTTATTTTCCTATCATGACTTTATGTTTCCATGTTTCTAGTCAACATGTGGATGATGCCAAGACATATTTAGTGTTGCATGTTGATGAAAATGACTTTTATCATGTGTTATGTTGTTTGTATCACTTCTTCCTTGTGCTTTGTCTCATTTATACTTTATGCTTTTTCTTATACCATTCATGTTGTGTTTCTCCTTACTTCTTCATCCATTTACCTTGTGTGTCCTTACACTTTGGCCCCTTTGATTATGGCATGTTTGTTGCACCTGCTATTCTAATTTCCCCTTCTATATGATTTGTGATTTGCTTCCCCACTTGGAGGGCATATATCTTACATTACTCTTATGTTAATTTTCCATGCTTATCTACATCTCTTTTTTTAACTCATATGTCCTCTTGTGTTCTATATTTACCACCTTTGGTTTTCACATGTTCCTTGTTATGTGCTTATGCTACATGATTTTATGATGCTACATGATTTTATGATGACACATAATTTATGATATCCTTGTGATTCTTAAGAGATTAGTCTTGTTCACTATTAAGTGCCCTATATTGAGGTTATTGCTATCACTCTAAGATGCACCCTTGAAGAAGATCTTCAAGCTTCTTCACCCAATTGATACAATGAGATCACTTCAAGGTTGTGGGTGACCTATGACTAAACTGAACCTCTAGAGAGGGCTAGTTCCCTTGATGTAGCACCTAAAATGAAACTAACCTACTATTGCTTGGAGGGAAAAAGGATAGAAAATGATACAAAAATAAACCTAAAACCTACAGATGTGGTGATACACCAAATGTTAAGGACTTGTATTATTTTTTTAACATACACAATGTGATTAATATGTTTACCTATAGCATACACAATTCATGATTTTGATATGTTTTCATGAATTTGAGTTTATGAAAGCATTTAGAAGGAAAAATCCAATAGTTTTCACAACTAAAACATGCATGTACTCAGTTCACAAACTATATCTTGCACATTCACATTAAACTATGCATAAAGGCATTGAAAACAGGACTAGAAATCAAGGATAAAACATTACAACAAGATCACATCAACCATTTTCTGAATCTTGCACATTACATAGTTCTTGAGAAGGTAAAGATTGTCTTTATTATTGATCAAAAGGTACAATATCAAGCTGATATAAGTCTAAAAATACTAATATTTATTCAAAAAATGGATTACAATGCTATGTCTCATTGAAAAATTAAGTTACAATGTTGTCTTTTTTTTTAAATAGAAAGAACTAACTCTTTTCTATCCTAGGTGTCCCATTTCTCTATCCCTACCTATGAGAGAAAATAGGACGGTCTTGAAGAAAATAAAGACACTTATCCTTTACAAACTTAGTCAAACCTTCTTTGTTGGTGTTGGAGGAACATGAACCTAATTTTTCTGCTTGATAGGCTCTATTGTGGCATGAAGATTTGCATGCTCCTGAATCAACTCTTAAACTTCCTAGATGCTTGCAAGAAGGTCAAACCACCTTTAGAGTCTTCAAAGTTGTTCCAACTACCTTTAACTACTTTTTTCATGGTAATAGAACATGTGTATTTGAGTTTGAAGTTGCTCAAGATTCCTTGGGGGCATGTGAGAAAGACTTGCTCCTTTTAGAACTCCAAACTACATCATTGATAACCATTACATACCTTAAACAATCATTTGGTATTCATAACAACTCCTGTAGGTGCTTGGCTGAGTCTACACAATGCTTTCATGGTTTTAGAACTGATAAAGGTGCTTTTGGAACAATCATAGGGCAATTTCCTTCTTATCGATCTCAAAAAGATGAAAAACACAGTGTGTATTACACACTATGTATTTCAACTTGGTTAAAATATGAACTATTTGAGATCTTTTGGCTCTCCTAATAATGGTGGTGGCCTTGTGGCCTTTCTCCTGAAGCATCTTCACTTTGTCAATGTCCTTGCTCTATCAATATCTTCAAACAATGAAGGTTTATTCATGTTCATCTCATTGGTTTATAGGTTCCTGTATGCATGTACCTATACCTCTATGTCTTCACATGATGGACTACTCTTGTGTTGACTACCTTAACTCTACCCTACACTATCTTGTGGACTGTAGCATGATTTGAACTAATTTATTTATGACTTTAACAAGGCATTTATAGACTTATTTAAGGTTTACAAGGTTAACCATAATACATATGATATGTAGACCCTTTAAAAGGCTGATGCATGAGGGTTTAAAGGCTTTCATAGAACTAGACATGGTGAATGATATTGTAACATTCTTAACATACAGAATGTCATTCTTGTGCAAGTCCATTATCTATATCACAAGTTTCTATATATCTTAAACATGCCTCAAAAACATGGCAATGCTCTCCAAAAAGTTGACAACTTAGTTTTTAAGCCTGACGAACTTGCATGGGTCTTTGTATTTGTCTCGTACTTCTACATACACTGTCCACTGCTCTGCATATTATTGTCTACATCTTCTCTAAATGTATGTGCAGATCCTTGACAAGCTATGCAGACCTCTTCACTATTATCTATAACTTTGAAACCACTATCAAACTTCTTGTTCATGTTCTTCATACAATGTTCAAGCTCTTCACCTATTATGAGGGAATTCTCCATTACAAGGTCTATCACCCTATTATTTTTTCACAATGCACAAAAAATTATTTTCCAGTACAGGGATCATTGTCTTTCCAAAAGATAACTCCATGATTTGTGTCAGTTGATGCCTCCTAAAGTCTTGAAACTTTGGATTACCATCCTAGATCCCTAGATTGTTCCCATAGTCTTGTCAAGGAATCTAAAATACTTATTTGACTCATACTTTTGATGAACATGCTATTGTTGATAACTGAGAGGGGGGGGGGTGAATCAGTTATCCTAATTATTTCTTCTTTTGAACTTTCTTATTAATCAATGCAGCATTGAATCAAACAAACAAACATTACCATGAAATGAAAAACACATGACACAGTTTTTTGACGTGGAAACCCTGTTAAGGGAGAAAACCACGGGGTGATTAACCCAAAGATTATTCTCTGTTAGAAGAATAAGGAATTACAAAATGGCACTTGCCAATTAGGGCTCACTGCCCGAGCACACTGCTCACAAAGAGGCCCACTGCCTACAAGGAGACACACTGTCTACAAAGTGATAAGAATCACAGTCTTGAACTGATTGGAAGCATCTATATATGCTGGAGTTTAGTTCCAGTTAGGCTCAATACACTGATCTGCTGCACTTCATCTTTCCTCTGTTCTTTATTCTGCTATCCTTTCACATACCGGATCTTTCTTACTACTTCTGCTCTGTTCTGCACTTATTCGCATACACCATCACACAATTACACCCTTCACAACTAAA
Source organism: Cunninghamia lanceolata (assembly GCA_027924645.1). Classification (NCBI taxonomy): domain Eukaryota; kingdom Viridiplantae; phylum Streptophyta; class Pinopsida; order Cupressales; family Cupressaceae; genus Cunninghamia; species Cunninghamia lanceolata. The sequence continues at coordinate 3,162,198 of BSBN01001035.1, forward strand.
TCCATCCTCTATATATATCCGCACAAGTAATTTCATCACCTTTCTAGTCGGCATCCGGAACAGTCTAGTTTCTTACAAACTCTGTTCTGTTGGCTGAATCCTTGCTCACCAAGCAATGCGGATCAAGCATATACTTGTAGATATCATTAATCATGTCGGCCAAATATGATTCATGCCTTCACAACCTTTACCATCAACAGTAACACATCCGGAAAATAGTCTGATACTCTGTCAGTCAGTTCTTCCTCTGTTCTCACTGTCTCTCAGGAATCTGGTACTCAACTATTCATATCTTTTTCTTTGTTCATCACCGGAGGCTAAATCCTTGGAATATACTACTCAAGGTAGTCCTCTTGACTTCCCCAAATCCGCACTGCACCAAGACACTTCCTCTGAGAGATCCGGACCAATCTGTCGGACCTTGCCACATGCTCTGTTCTTGTTCACCGGACCACAACAATCTTCATTCTGACTTCCGGTAGAGACACACCATAACTTGCGGATATGTGGGATGACCTTTGTTGCCATCAATGACAATAACCATGAATCCATATAGTGTCTCTTGCCAACAATCTCCCCCTTTGGCATTGATGGCAACACTTAGTGAAAAATGACTAAGTGTTTATACTACGCTCCCCCTTGGCTGATGCTCTATATACAATTTCTGGAACTCCCCCTTAGTTGGATTCCTCATTTTTCACTGCTCCTCACTCCCCCTTTGACATCAATGGCAAAGGGTAGGGTCCGCACACCAAAATTTTCAAAAATTTTCTATACATAGCCGCATATTTACATACTCACATATACTGAAGAATGTCTGCAAAAGATGTCTTCAGTTGGATCAGTTCTGTAGCCCAACTTTGCTTCATTCTATCCAAAATTGAAATCTGACCACTCAACAAAAATGCAAATGCATCTGCCCTTTTTAGATCTTTCAGATCACTTGTCTGGGCTGTGATTTGAGCTTCTGCTATGGCCTCATGCATGGCCTCTAGCTTAGGGACAATTAACCCCCTGAGCTCACTCAACCTGCTTATTCTATTTTTCCTTTTCTTCTCCAATTTCTTGATTTCACTCAAGACTGCAATAGTCTGACATTCTTGATTTGTTATAGAGGAAGAAAGAGGATCAAAACTTTGAGACAAGCTTAGTAGTGTGTCCTCTTGCGCTTTTATTTTCTTCTCAATGTCCACTGTTACCTTGGACCAGGAGATACAAAATTTGTATATTTCACCGCCATCCTTAAGAGCATTTTCTAAGCTCTTTATCCCAATGTTCATGTTTCTCCTATCATTAATGATCAAACCCTGAACCTCGGAGAACCTTTTATCCAAAAACTCCTTCCGGACCTTTTCTTCAGCTGATTTTTCTAAAGATTCAAAATGTGTATTAACACTGCTGACTAAGGTTTTGAGATTACCGGAAGAGGAGGCTGCCGGATCTATCTGGACCGATGGCATAATCTTCTCAAGCACTCCGGAAGCAGCCTCTATCAACTCACAGTCTTCCATATGAGACTTTAGGAGCTTTTCATTTGCCTTAGCATTTGCAAATGAGGCTATCTTCATTGTCTGCACCGGAGAGAGGGAATCAAAGTTGAATGGGCCTTGTAGTAGCTCCGGTTCATCGATCTCTATTGTTTCTTTGCTCAAAAAATGTTGAACAGTTTGTGCAGTGTCTCTTGCCGGAGACAGATGTTTCTTTTCTTCTACAGTCTTGGAACTGTCCTTTGGGATTTTCTCTCCTTCCACATTCTTACCACTATCAGTCATGGTCTTCTCTGATGGAGTCTTCTCTTTCTCTGCACCCTTGGTACTGTCAACCTCTTTATCTTTCACCACTGCTTCCTTCTCCTGTAATTTCTCTTCTTCTTTGGATCCAGAGACTGTAGGGGAAACCGGAGGAGAGATGCTAGCCTGTTCATAGGCCACTTCTTCTGGAGCAGAGGGTTCCAAGTCCACAGCTGTTTCTGCACCTAAGTCCTCTACAACAAGAAGATTGAACCTTTTGAAGGCCTTCCGGAGGATCTCTTCTGTCTCTTTGGCCACCTTGTCAGTCTCACCAAGCATGAGTTGATTCATCTTGGCTTTACTTCTGAACTCATCTTTGCAGTCTTTGAATATTATGTTCATTGTCTTGGGATCAATTTGAGGATATAGCTGAATAGCTATCTGCTCCCAGATCTCAAGATCTTTTGCCTGAGCATTATTCTTTCTTATTTCTAATTCCTTTTCTAGGCTTTTAGGGATTTCAGAGATAATCTCAATAAAAGCTTTATTGTAGATGTTCAAGTACCTTATTATAGCTTCTTGCAGGATCTTTTGATCTGCCTCGTTGTAGTCATCATAAAATTCAGCCACCGATTGAAGGTTCCCATCCACAGTGACTGATTTGACTACACTGTCTAGGGATAGAGTGGGCTTTTCAGCAAATTCTTCTGCCATTTCTTCCTTGTCTTGGCCTGTGGAGGGTTTCCCGGATCCTTTCTTCTTCTGCTTCTTTATTTCTTTTACTCCCTCATCTAACTCAGTTTCCTCTTCATCCTTTTGGCTTTCATAAGCCCTTGTGGCTTTTGCCTTAGATCTTTTACCGGATGCCTGGACTTCCGGTTTTGAACTTTTGGTTGTGGGAGGTGCAGATCTTTTTGATGATCTGGTCTGGGTGGAAGTTTCAACCGGAACACTTTCTTTACTTTTCTTTTCTGCCTCTTTCTTTTCTTCCTTAGATTTTCTTCTCTTTTCCCGGCTGGCATCAAGTGCCTCTTTTGAGATGCCTAGGCCTTGAGCAATGTGCTCTACTTCTTTTCTCACCTTCCTCTTTATCTCAGGTTCCCTGAGTTCTACATGGATCTTTACACTCAGCTCCTCAAAGGTTCCAAACCTTTCTGCCTTTGGATCTTTGGGCTGACTTAGCATGTGTTGAACATGTAGCTCCACTATCTGTTCATCCACTTCATACCCCATTGCATGATCCAGACAGTCCTTGGCTCCACTGCCTCCATTAGGCACTGATCAGTGTCCACCATAAAGCACACTGAGTCTTTGTATTTTTCAACAAGAGACTGGGGAATTCTTTCTCTTGCTTGCATCATGCTTTGGAAGTTTTTGAAGTATCCCCATAGGGCTGTATTTCTTGCTTTGGCATCCCCAAGCCCATGTAGATAGTCTCTTATTTGGACTGCAACAGGTTTATCATTCTGCCATGCCCATCCACTTGATCCGGGCAGCTCATTCATGAAGTAGAAGAATAGACATAATATAAGAGTACCATACTTAAAGGAATTCTTCTTGTCCTTCTTGATTTTCTGTATATTTTCCATTAATTGGCTTAAGAGCAGTTCGCAGAGATCATATTCTACATTCTTCCTTAGCATTTCATAGGCAGTATATACTGCAGTTCCGGATACAGAATTCTCCCTGCTGGAGTGATAGATCTTGTATCCTATTATCATGGACGCATACTTGATATCCGGATCAGAAATATCTTCAATGGTCATTGCCCTCTTATCAAATTTTGATCCAGTGGCCTCAGTTACAATGTTATTTTTGACAGATTTGAGGATAGGTATCCCTCTGGAAGAGTATAGACCAGTTACTGCTCTAATTGTCTCTTTTGTGATCTTGCAGGGTCTATCCAGCCATAGGAAGTTGTCATGCATCCTGCTCAGTACATACCAGACCCATTCATCTTCTTCAAAGTAGGGGAAATGAATGAATTGATCAAATTGTTTCTTCTGGATACCCTTATACTCTGGTTTAAGCTCAAAAGCATTGTCTATCAGTTGTTTGTGATAGAGATCTCTCAATTTGAATTCCCCAAATTCCTCAATGCTTGCATGTATGTAAACCCTAAAGTCTTCTGTGTGTAAAACTCCGTGAGGAACACTGGAAAATGCTCCTAAGGGATCTACTTCCAATGACTTGTATGGATGTTTCTTAAATTCAGGTCGGGGCCTATCTGAGATTTTTACTATATTTGGAGTAGGCATTTCTTCAAAAGATTTGTAGCAAGATATCGAAAGTGGAAAATACCTTTTGCGTCTTCGGTTGCACGGAGTAGCTGGATTGATTTCTGTATGTAATGACTTCGGCAGGAGATCTTCGGTGTGCTTGATGAGTCTTGTTGCAGAGCTCCACTTTTCGCTTCTTCTTGAGTGCATAATGAGCAAATGATTTATGAGAAATCCCTTATATCATTTCGCAAACCCTAATATCTATTTGCAATAAATGCTTCACCTATATTATTCCGGTTTGCCTTGTCCGGATAGCTCAGAGTATCCCGGATTAGTCCTGATCTATGAACATCATGCGGATCTTTCAATCATGGATAAATCGAGATGACACATTACAAGAACATCCCAAACATTCTGTCCAGTCCGCAGAGTAAAATAATGTACTTTCGGATCTCTCTGGACCCTTTTGTAGTCCTCTATCATTCCGGAGCATCTCCCAGAACAGGTCTTTACTTGATCGATCACAACTTCTTTATATCTTCATGCGGACCTCTAAAATCTTGTCTGGATCATCTCAGGACTGGTATCTTCAAACCCTTTACTCCGCATCTTGTGTCGCATCCAGCACCACTTGATTGGCTGGGGGAACAGGATTTTCTTTGAGTCTCCCCCTAAGCCAGAGCTCACTTTTTAATTTCTGGAAGAAATATCAGCACCAGAGTCTGGTGCGGATCCAACCTCTACATTCTCTAAACTTTTCTTCACCCAAATCTTGTTCATCTGTTTCCTAACTTCATCCACATTCATCTTTTGTTTACCCTTGTCTTGATTCTGATTGTATACCGGACCTCTTTTGTCCTGATTCTTGCTTCTGCAGACTTTTGCACTATGACCGGACCTATTACAGATTTGGCAAATAACATTTTTTTGCATATTTGACTGATAACCTCTTGATCTGCATTGATTAGCCATATGACCTACTCTATTGCATGTAAAACATCTACCATTGAATGATTTGTTTACTTGCATATTTCTGCATTCATGAGACTTGTGTCCATACCTTTTACAATTAAAGCACTGTCCGGAGAAGGATGGACTAGTTTGATTCATCCTTTTTCTGCACTGATTAGCTTTGTGACCAAAGTGATTGCAGCTGTGGCAGTATCCATTGAAAGATGGATATCTTTGAGCATTGGGCTGTCTTACCGGAGGTCTTCTAGGCCTATTCCTTGGATTTTCTGATCCAAAATTCTTTTGACCGGATCCAGAGCTTTCTCCTTTCTCATATCCCAAACCATACTTGTCATCTGTCCTCTTTTGACTTCCAAGAAGTACTTCAAGTTGGGCAGAACTTATCTTGAATTTTTCTTTATATTCATTTGCTGTTTGAAGATCTCTTTTGAGAGAGACAATTTGATCCTCAAGTTTTTCTTCATTATCTTTGGCATCTTCAAGATCAGATTCAAGATGTCTGATAATCCTGTCCATCTGGTGGCATTCTTCTGATTTCTCTTTAAGAGATTGTCTTAGATTGTCTTCAGCTTTTCTTTTTTCTTCAATCTCTTGAGTAAACTTTATAGTTCCTGATTCCATTTCATGTCTTAACATAATGACTTCTTTTGATAACTTTTCACATAACTTGGTTTTCTCAGTCAATTCTTCATCTGTATTGCTTTCTTCACTTTGTCTTGCCAATTGTTGGAGCAGCTCCTTTCTCTTTTTCATAGAGAGACTTAATTTGTCCTTTAATTCTCTCATGAATTCATCAGCCTGTTTGAGTCTTTCCTTTAATTCATTAACTTCAGAATTTGACTGTTCAAGATCCTCAAGGGCAGTCTTGAGTTGCTCCCTTAAACCATATGCATCCATTTGAACTCCCAGATCTTCCTCAAGCTGTTGGGCTCTATTAGGAGGAACCTTGCTCTGATACCAATTGTTGATAACTGAGAGGGGGGGGTGAATCAGTTATCCTAATTATTTCTTCTTTTGAACTTTCTTATTAATCAATGCAGCATTGAATCAAACAAACAAACATTACCATGAAATGAAAAACACATGACACAGTTTTTTGACGTGGAAACCCTGTTAAGGGAGAAAAACACGGGGTGATTAACCCAAAGATTATTCTCTGTTAGAAGAATAAGGAATTACAAAATGGCACTTGCCAATTAGGGCTCACTGCCCGAGCACATTGCTCACAAAGAGGCCCACTGCCTACAAGGAGACACACTGTCTACAAAGTGATAAGAATCATAGTCTTGAACTGATTGGAAGCATCTATATATGCTGGAGTTCAGTTTTGGTTAGGCTCAGTACACTGATCTGCTGCACTTCATCTTTCCTCTGTTCTTTATTCTGCTATCCTTTCACATACCGGATCTTTCTTACTACTTCTGCTCTGTTCTGCACTTATTCGCATACACCATCACACAATTACACCCTTCACAACTAAATCCATCCTCTATATATATCCGCACAAGTAATTTCATCACCTTTCTAGTCGGCATCCGGAACAGTCTAGTTTCTTACAAACTCTGTTCTGTCAGCTGAATCCTTGCTCACCAAGCAATGCGGATCAAGCATATACTTGTAGATATCATTAATCATGTCGGCCAAACATGATTCATGCCTTCACAACCTTTACCATCAACAGTAACACATCCAGAAAATAGTCTGATACTCTGTCAGTCAGTTCTTCCTCTGTTCTCACTGTCTCTCAAGAATTCGGTACTCAACTATTCATATCTTTTTCTTTGTTCATCACCGGAGGCTAAATCCTTGGAATATACTACTCAAGGTAGTCCTCTTGACTTCCCCAAATCCGTACTGCACCAAGACACTTCCTCTGAGAGATCCGGACCAATCTGTCGGACCTTGCCACATGCTCTGTTCTTGTTCACCGGACCACAACAATCTTCATTCTGACTTCTGGTAGAGACACACCATAACTTGCGGATATGTGGGATGACCTTTGTTGCCATCAATGACAACAACCATGAATCCATATAGTGTCTCTTGCCAACAGCTATCACATTCAAGTCTTGTAAAAAATTGTAAAGACTCCTTTAAGGTTTAACAAGGCCATCAATATCTTTGGATATAAATATCAAAAAGACAACATGGATCATAGGATTTCACTCATTACCCTCACTACTAGCAAATCCTTTTTCTTCTTATCTTAGCCTCTCTATTGTTGGCCTTTGTGCTTGGGTAGTCTTCATATGTTCTTAACCCTGATATAGTCCCTTTGTTGTTTCATACAAAAACACTATTCATTGTATATTTTTATCCAATGTCTTTAGATTCTCATATTTTGTATAGTGTCATGTATAGTGGTTTTTGGAGGGTTTAGTTGAAATCACTATCATGTGAGTTATCATTGTTGACTCCTCTTGTTATTTGTCAAGAATTCTTGAATGCCCATCACTGTTCACTCCCTCTAGAATGGCAATCATGTTCTGCCACTGTTTAGGTTTCCATTTCCAAATGATTTGGCACTTTCTTGTCTTTGTCTACTAAATCTATCCATTATTTCATAGTTAAGGGAACTCCACCTTTAAAGAATTGTTCAAATTTTGACATGTTTAGAGTGACAACCTGACCATATAAGAGCATACAAGGTTTAATAAGGTCTCTGTCTTTGCTCAAACTTTCCTTTTTGAACCCCAGACCACTATCAAAACTTCTAGGTTTCCTATTCATATTGTTGAGTCTCCACCGATTCAGTGATCTTCAAGGATGCACATGCCATACAACACTGCATGCTTCTCTTATCCATCATTGTCTTCAATAACCTCATTCAATGCTTCCACCAATTGTTGACTATCACCACTATATTCTAAATCATCCTTTGTTTTAAATGTTTTATCAACTTTGTTTTCTCAATCTTTAGTGTCAAGTTCACTGTTCCCTTGTCTTCACTATCCTAGGACTTCATTATCTAATGTTCCTTGCATTTTGTAATCCATTATCTAGGTTTTAAAGATCTTACATTGACTATCTAGGGTTTCTAATCCTTTAAAATAGGGTAGGGCCTTTTACTTTTCATGGTATCTTGACATAGTCCTGTCTCAGACCTCTATCCTCTTACCAAACTATGTTTTCATGGAACTGTCCTCTTACCAAGACCCATACAATGCTCTATGTCTTATTAAGAATGTACGATCACTATCAAGCAGACCTCCTTTGTCTTCTTAGGGTTTGATAGAAGAGTTTTAGAGGTTATTACCATCTTCAAATCCTGAGATCTTTGCATCATTGTATCCTTCACCATCTTAGTGATCTCCCTGAGCTTTTAACTTTTCATCACTACTCAAACTAATGCATTTCTATCCATTGTTACAAATCACACCTATCATGGAAACTAGGGGCAGATATATATCATCTAAGTAAAGTTTATGACTTATGGAGGATCTATCAAGTATATCAAGGTTAATAAAGACTTAGATTCACCATAATGATCTCATAAGATTGATACAAAACATATCTCACAACCCCCTACCTTTGCATCATTTGAAGAACCTCTTGAAGACTTATCCTCTTTTTGTAGATCATTGTATCCCTAATCCACATACATTTCTCCCTCATGAAGAGACTGAAATACACCAGGACAATATATATGCATCCCTAAAACCATTCTTCCTTCTTCTCACGTACCATGCAAAAGAAAAACTAGGTTATCTCCATGAAAACTCGCCATAATGCAGGTAACCTAACTCAAGAGACTACACGACCCTAAAAATTAACCTAACTCTTGATCCAAATGACTCAAGACTGGACTTAACTCAACTTCCTCGACCCATGACTTAGTCAAACATGATATATCTTTTTAGAAAAAAATTCCCTCCAAATCTGGTACAAGGCAGTTTGGCAAATTTTAAGGTAATTTTGAAAGGTTTAAGGTTTATAAGTAACTTTTGACATCCCTTATGACTGATTTTTTTATATATTTCTGTAATGCAAAAGACACTTATTTTCAAACATTTTTGTCCTACTAAACCTTATGGACTTTAATGATTTGAACAAGATACAAAACCTCTAAACTCCCTTAAAAGACACCTTGTGAACTCTATTTTGTGAACAAGGTTGAGACATAAAAAATTAGGATTCAAACTTTTACATTCTCACATGGCATTCATTATTAACAATTTGAACCAAGGAGGACAAATACGTTGATAGTTACACATGACATAAAAGAGAAACCACATTATACACATGATGGGCAATGATTTTGTTGGCTAGATGTCCTCACTTGTCCCTTCTCATTACTTGCCACTTTTTGTGCTTTTATTTTCCTGTCATGACTTTATGTTCCATGGTCCTAGTCAACATGTGGATGATGCCTTGAGACACCTTTAGTGGTGCATGTTGATAAAACAAGTTTTATCATGTGTTGTGTTGTTTGTGTCACTTCTTCCTTGTGCGTTGCCTCATTTATACTTTATGCCTTTTCTTATACCATGCATGTTGTGATTCCCCTTATTTCTTCATCCATTTACCTTGTGTGTCCTTACACTTTGGCCCCTTTGATTATGCAATGTTTGTTGCACCTGCTATTCTAATTTCCCCTTCTATATGATTTGTGATTTGCTTCCCCACTTGGAGGGCGTATTTCTTACATTACTCTTATGTTAATTTTTCATGCTTAAATACATGTCTTTTTTTAACTCATGTGTCCTCTTGTGTTCTATATTTACCACCTTTGGTTTTCACATGTTCCACATTATGTGCCTATGCTACATGATTTTATGATGACACATAATTTATGATATCTTGTGATCCTTAAGAGATTAGTCTTCTTCACTATAAAATGCCCTATATTGAGGTTACACATGATATAAAAGAGAAACCACATTATACACATGATGAGGAATGATTTTGTTGGCTAGATGTCCTCACTTGTCCCTTCTCATTACTTGCCACTTTTTTTGCTTTTATTTTTCTATCATGACTTTAAGTTTCCATGTTCCTAGTCAACATGTGGATGATGCCAAGACACCTTTAGTGGTGCATGTTGATAAAAGTGACTTTTATCATGTTTTGTATTGTTTGTGTCACTTCTTCCTTGTGCTTTGTCTCATTTAAACTTTATGCTTTTGCTTATACCATGCATGTTGTGATTCCCTTTCTTCATTCATTTACCTTGTGTGTCCTTACACTTTGGCCCCTTGATTATGCCATGTTTGTTTCACTTGCTATTCTAATTTCCCCTTGTATATAATTTGTGATTTGCTTCCCCACTTAGAGGGCATATTTCTTACATTAATCTTATGTGAATTTTCCATGCTTATCTACATGTCTTTTTTAACTCATATGTCCTCTTGTGTTCTATATTTACCACCTTTGGTTTTCACATGTTCCTTGTTATGTGCCTATGCTACATGATTTTATGATGACACATAATTTATGATATCCTTCTGTTCCTTATCCTCCATGATTATGATATCACTTCCATGCTATGGTACCTTTATCATGATCCTAATACTTCCCATATTTACATCTAGTGATCACACTAACTTATGATGCTTATCTATTGATCCTAAGATGTTTATTGATCTTTATACCATGTGTACATTACATTTATTGCAAACTTAATTACAACCTTTGAATCAGAATAAGAAGAATAAAATACATTTACATGATCACATCTTACTTATTAGCAATTACACACTTATCTATTGACTTGATCACATATTGGCATCTATTAGATGATGTGTATTTGGCCATTGGTGGGCATCCTTACCATATCATTTACTTATATTGAGGGTGGATATACATTTCTTGTGATCTTTCTTATACCCACTTCTTTTTTTGAGCACCATCTCACCATCTTGCCTATTTGGGGGTTACATGTGCTTTCATGACCAAATGCTCCTCATATGTTATTTGATTGCCTTATCATGCTTCTAGAGCTCTCTTGTTACATGGGGACACTATGCCTTCCCCATAATGTTAATTTCTCACATGAATTATCATGTTCGTAAGAGCTATCTTATCATACTAGGGACAACATAGCTTCCCCATATCATTGATTTCTCACATGACTTGTCATGTTAGGCTAAGAGTTATCTCATCATGTTAGGCTAAGAGTTATGTGATCATATTAGGGGCATTGTTCCTTCCTATTGTGTGCTCACATGCCTTATCATGTTCCTAAGAGCCACATTGGGGACATCATGCCTTCCCCATCTTATACATACTTACAATATCCCTATCTCACCTTTAGGGTCATTTTTACTTCTTCATTTGCCTATTTTAGAGGCAAATTTATGTTCCTTAACATCATAGTTGTCTATGTACCTACATATTACATCATTGTTGTCTTGGGGTTAACCTTGTCTTATGTAACTTGATGGCTCTCTCTCTCTCTCTCTCTCTCTCTCTCTCTCTCTCTCTCTCTAAGGGAAGGAAAAATGTAATGGTGAAATTTGCACACCTATGCGAATTCCCATTTGGTTTTGGGACCATTTTGGTGGAACAACTTAATAGAATTAAATAGCAAGATGTGTTGCACTCTTGTGCTAAGTTGGCTCATTCCCCAATCCTTTATCACCCCTATTACACACATTTCCACACATTTTAAATTATCCTAGCCCCATTTGCACCTATTCCCACAAATTTAGCTAATTATTAGCGTAGACTTCCATACATCTATTCTAGATCCTAAGACCGACATTTTCCTATCCTAGATCAATCCTACAATGCTCAAGTTGCTCAAGATTGACCCCCAAATTTTACATCTTCAAATTCAAATTGTCAACTCCCACCCTTACTTACTAGCTATTGGGAGTCGACTTTGTACACATGATTGTCTTGGTATTTGAAGGTATTCAATGTGCAATTAATTCATATGCAACTATAAAGGAAAAATCATTCTAGGAACATTTTGATTTGTAGCACTAAAAGGAGCCGACTACATCAAAGTCTACTTATAACTTATCTACATGCTTGAGAATGTTGTCTGTGAACATTCACCCAAGGCCATAAAGTCAAACTATCAAGGGGGTTGACCGAGAAGAACTCGACCCTCATAATCCAACAACTTCCTTCAAGGTATTGAACTAAATATCACTATCCTTACAAGCAAATCTAGACAAAGGAGGTAAAGGTAAACTTGATTATGCACACACTTTTACCTTGATCAAATTTATACATTAGAGTATGAATTGGTGTTGATTAGGATAGACCTCGAGCCACTCAAAATTCAACCATAGGGAAATCCAAGTATTATAATTCCAAGATAGTAAGCACATTTAGAATATCATTTTTTACATGTTAATGAGTAAATTTTATATGACATCAACATCAATCTTCATTATAATTCCCAAAATTAAATACCCTATCTATTTAGATTAATTTCTATAAATAACGTTTTAATTTATCGATTTCCAAATTTTAATTAATTTAAATCATTTACACTTTATTACATATATACATTTGGTTAACCCTAAATTAATCTGCAACGTCTATCCAATGGATGGACATTCAACTGTATTTATTAACTAGTGCTTGCACCCATAGGAGGTTCAAGGAATACGTTGATAGGAGCAACTGATGAGTTTAGAAAATTTTCAGCATGAATTTTTTTTACGGCGTGAAACAATTCCAAACACTATAATGCTCACATATAAAAGCCTATCGGCTAATTAGTTGAAATTCAAAATCATTTTACATTATGAATTTAAATTAATTAATAAATAGGATGAAATGGTGGATCGACAAATACAAAATTAATCCAAGATATTTTTACACTTAAAAATAAGTGCACCCTAAATACCTAAATCCACAAATACTATCACAACTACTGGAACATGCTCAACTATTATGTCCTCTCCCCTACTTAAAAAACTAGATGATAACTCGTTGAAAAACCTTGAAATACCTAGGTCAGCACTGCCTAAGACCGCACTTTAGTGGGAACCCTTTAAACGAAGGCTGGTTCGCACTACCTTATTTGCACTACAACTCAGATACGCCATGCGTGACGCAAACTCTTCATTCCCTGCGGACACTTTCTAGACATGTCCTAATTCCCATAACCTTTTTGTCGGAATACATTTAATGTATCTCTGACAACTTTTTCTTCCTTCGATACAACCGGAATACATTTAATCTATCTCCGACAACTTTTTCTTCCTTCGATACAACCGGAATACATTTAATCTATCTCCGACAACTTTGTCTTCCTTTGTATCGTCTAGAAACATCGAGTTGAAACCAGTCCACGCGCTTTCTACAATCTGACAGCGCGGTTCCAAACAGATTAGCGTCGCTATATATAACATTCACGACTCTACGAGTCACACCCCAGTCAATACTTTAATTTCTTCTCAACGACTCAACATTCTCCGATCTCACTACTAGTAATTCATACTCTTAGTGATTTCTATTTGTGGCGCTAAATTAGTCAAGTGCTAAATATACTCATTTTGTTTCCCCAATATGAGCACATCACATAAACGACAATGTATCCAGCAACCTCCACGTGCAGACAATCGAAAGAGCCGCCAGTTTAAGGGAGTCCGAATGAGAAAATGGGGAAAATGGGTGTCCGAAGTGAGAATTCCCAATTGCAAAGGCAAGATTTGGCTGGGCTCGTATAATACCGCCGAGCAGGCAGCCCGTGCTTTCGACGCCGCCGTTTATTGTCTTCGGGGACCTCATGCCAAATTCAATTTCCCCGATTCCTTACCCGTCATTCCATCTGCATCGACTCTTTCCCCTCAACAAATTCAGCAGGCCGCAGCCAGTTATGCTCTGGGCCAAATTCCCTCCACCGAAAACACAAGTAATTTGTCGGAGAAGACTGTATCGCCGCCGTCAAGATTGCCCCTTATTCCAGATATGGAAGCGGCAAGTGACGCCATTCAACTCATGTCCGAGGAGCTCGACTCTGCAATATGGGATTCCTTGTTCGCGGATTCCGACTACAATCAGTCCTTCAATGTGAAGGAATTCCCGTTTCTTGACGCAACGACGTCGCCAAGAGAGGAGCAGGGGTCCGTTTTGTTATATGATATCTGAGCCATTGCTGACCTGACCTGACCTAAGAAAAGAAGTGGGATGTATTTTCCTTGCTGTGTTTCACTGTCTCTAGTGACAACTATACCCCTCCAATTTGATCTCCCGGCTCCATATATGGGACATTAATGGATCATTTTTCTTTAAAAATTCTTTTAAAAGAATTTTATTAGATGCAATTTGTTATTAGTCGGGGCTTTTGGATTAGACTATAGGGTTATTTTTAAAGATCATTCATTTCAATTGTCAAAAGTCAATATTGGTCAATAAAAATAGAACAAATATTTACCACTTTTTGTTGTGGATGAGGTGTAAAATTGCTATTAACTGTTTGACCATTGAAGTAGGTGACGTTTAAGTAGAGTGCGTAATATACTTTCAATATTTTTTTGTACTGTGACTTGTGTGGTGTAAAATTCACATGGGTGACTAATGTTTGTAGTATTTTTTAACTTTTTTATAAGGGCGGTTTTCTATTTGTTTCAATTATTTTTAAATATTTTTAGGCTTAAGAAAATTTTGGAAATTAAAAATAAATGTTTTGGAAATTAAGAATAAATATTTTTTTATGGCCTTCATAACAAGTAAAATAAAAAGGGTTGTGGACACATTCTAGATAGGAAGGTAATAGAGAAACATTGTGGCATATAGCAAAAATTGGAAAAATTAGTTGTGTGTTAGCATCTCAAGGGCATGAAACAAGGAAGCAACTTCATGGGGTTTTTTAGGGAACGCCCAAAGCAAATATCACCTATTTTGGGCCAAGTTACAAGCTATGCAATCTTGATTTTTGTGTAGGATGGAGACATTTTGCTTGAAGTAATTTTGGCAAATCCCTTTCTTTACATGGTTGCTTGCTTTTGTAACATATTGTCCATAGAGGAAACCCTTACTTTGTTATGGAGTAGTTGTTGAACCACTAAGCACCAAATATATTATTGTTGATTTGGAGCTAATGCTTGGGATACATTTTTTTCCTCTGCATGCTTTGTTTTTGAGGTGTCATTTGGTCTTTTACTTTTTTTGTGAATTTTGGTTGAGGCTATTGTTAAAATGTCTTGTGGGTATGCTGGGTGATTTTTCAAAGATTTGTACACACAATTTACGACTCAAGATTGAATGCTTTCTATATATAGAATCTCTAACATGTTGTTTACATTATTATATTGCATTGTATTTAATAAGATGTTTTCTATCTACATTTAGAAGGGTGATTATTTATGTAATTCTATGAATGGTGTTTTTTCAAAAGTATAATTGTAAGTGGTTTTGTAAAAAATGATACTTTACCAATGTTTAAGCATTTGACCCATTAGTTTATCAATAGAAACAATTTTAAATTGTTCTGTTAAGAGTGAGGTAAGCAATTGATAAAGTCCACAGAAATGATTATTCAATTTTTTATGGGCAATGTCATTGGGTTATACCATATACGTGGTAAAAGTAATCTGTTAGAAATACGAAACAAATGAATAACCCAAGAACTTTTTAAGAGAGATTCTAAGCTACAAAAGATGAAAATGCATAAACAAAAGCAAACCAATGATTCCAAGAGATATGAAAATGTCAGTATGAGAGAAATGCATTAAAAGCTCAAAGAAGAAGCTACACAAAATATTATTGCAAGCCTAATAAAACTGTAGGAAAACCTAGGGAATAGAAAAATAAATAACCCACTAGGAAAATAAAAACCTACGCTAACATCCTCCTAAGCAAAGCTTAGGGGGGTGAAAAGATGGGTCCCAACAAATGAAGCTTGGTGAGGTACCCATGTACAAAGAATCCCGCCAAAAAGAAGAAGCCCCCCCAAACAAAGGAATAGAAGCCCCCCCACACCCCCCCCCCCCCCAACACACACAAATAAAGAGAGAACACCCCTGAAAATAGAGAGAGAAAAGAGGACTAAGAAGCCCCCAAAAGTGGACACCTGTCATACCCTCAACAAAGCTCAACAAAGCTCACAAATGAAAGAACTTGCTCTTGGTGAAGGGTTTGGTGAAGATGTCTACGATTTTCTCTGATGTCGATTAGTACCTGAGATCAATAACCTACTCATGAATCAACTCTAGAATGTAGTGCATGTGGATCTCAATGTGTTTGGTCCATTAGTGATGGATCAGATTGCGAGAGATCTGTACTGCACTTAGGTCATCCCACAATAATGGGTTACACTTTTTGGCCAAACTTGACATTGAACCAACATTTTGAACTAAATCTTCACTTTTTGACACCTATAGCTGCTAAATCATTAGGAATTTGAAGATGATGTGAACTAGTGATTTGTGAGATTTTGTTTGTAGATTCTAAATATATTTTAAAAAAAAAAAATTGGAGTTAAATTGTAAAAAATTTTGCGTCTCCTTTGATAACTAGTTTTTAATAGTAAACAACATTTTTTTAAAGTGATGTGTATTCTGTAGCACATAACTTTTTTTCTACAAAGGATTAAATTCTGATTCTTTTGAATTTAGATTGGTAACACCGATATATAAGGCATGCATTTGGTTTTATAATGTTTTGTTGAATATTTTTTTTAAATTAAGTTTTGAAGTTAAACCAATTATAATTTAGACATAGGTGTATTCCGTAAAACATAACTTTTTCTGTATGTATCGAAATTCAATGTTTTTTTTGTTGAAATAAGGACATCAATACCTAGGGCATAGATATTTTTTAGAATTTTTTTTCACTAATTTACTAATTTTCCGTGTGTAGAACAGAGAACTTGATGCTCAGTGAAAAAGCTACATTCACAAGAAATAAAAAATAAATATAATAATCAAATTAAATATATTTAAAATTATACTTTTTGAGAAGCTTATAATAAGGACTATATACTTACAAAACATAAATTTTAAATGAATTTGTTGATCCCCCAAAAGGTAAATCAAAAGTTGTTTTTTATCAGCATTTTGATAGGTGTAGAGGAGACTCCATTATAGGTATGGTTTAAAACTAGCGAGGTTCTATCCAAGGGGGTTTGATCAAACTCTCTTCAATTAAAAACCTTTAAATGGAACCTTTCAAGGCTTAAATAATTATATTTTCTAAAAATATGTGATTTCAACAAAAATCAGGATGTCCCAGAATGTGTAACCCATTATTGTGGCATCACCCACTCTGGTTATCATAAAAGATGATTATAGGCTTCTAAAAAGGAATACCAAACTTAGTGAGAATGTTCTGAAGCCAAATAACCTCAGTTGTAGCATTGACTGCTCCTCAATACTCAATCTTTGTAGATGAAAGAGCAATTGCAAACTGCTTCTTAATTGACCAAGAAACTGGATCAGAACCAAGTGAAAAGCAATACTCGGAAGTAGACTTGCAATCATGAGAATTGCCTACCCAATCTTAATCTATATGGCCCACCAAGTCAATATCCAAGCCTGCTGTATTATGAATCCCATAACTATGAGTGCCTTGTACATGGTGAAGAATCCACTTAGCTACTTTCCAATGTAGCTCATGTGGCTCCTACATGAACCTGGAGACTAGGTTCACATCATATGACAGATCAGGCCTCTTGTGAGTCAAGTATATGAGACTCCCAACTAATTGGCAATACAAGGTAGCATCCACCAATAGTGAAGAACAATGAGCCTCAAGTTTTACCCCTGATACAAATGGAGTCGGTTGCACAGGCTTACAGTCATCCATGCAAAATCTAGAGAGCATATCAAATGCATACTTGGGCTATGCAATGAAGATAATAGATGAAGACTAAGTAATCTGAATCCCCAAAAAGTAGTGCAAAAGGCCCAAATTTGACATTAGGAAACAATCATGAAGGGAAATTTTCATAGCCTTGATCATGGATAAGTGACTCCCTGTCAACAACAAGTCATCAACATTGTTACATCCCTAACTTTGACTATGTTTTACTTTTTACTTTTGAAGTAATTAGTAGATGATTAGGCATGATTCAAAGATTTGACGTTTAGTAAAAATGTTAAGAAAAATCAATGTTTTCATGAGTTATGTTTATTTGACTATAACTGACATGTGTCTATACATTGCCAAGATGTTATGATTGCATAAGGATTATGAAATGATTATTGATACACTAATCTTGAGTTGGTGATTGCAAGTTGCACTCGGGGAACAAATTTCGACCCCTCTGAGAAAGGGAGGGAGAGCATCATCGGAGAGAAGGGAATAGATATAAGGAAAAGAATAGTTTGTCACCATCTTAGGTCTTTTGTTGGTGCAAATTAGTGAACCTAGTTGAGTCGGGTAAGTGGTACTCAACCTATTTTTGTTTAAGTTTATTTCTCGACTCGACAAGTTGTCGATGTCGTTTAGAGTTTTTTAATGACAGTTTAGTCATTTATAGTGTAATCGACGTTGTCAAACGTTGAGTGTTAGTCATTTTTTTGTTGGAATATTAATTTCTCCCCACCATAACGCATTAATATGCCAGTTTTTAAAGTAGAGTCTAAATATAGGTTATTGCATGTAACAGTTTTGTAACCGTTCTGCAGGTGTAAATGCATTCCATGTGCACGCTTATTTTTAGACTAGAAGTTTATTATTTGTTGTTGTTCTATTTTGTGGGCTACAATGTATTTAAAAAGAACTACCCTGTGCTTTTGTAACAGGCTAGAAAAAATTGAGAGAAAATTGTGTGTTGGTTGCTCAATTTGAGCAAAGATGTAAAGTGGAGATTAATATATAGAGTTTTTTTTGTGTTGATGCTGCTGTATATGTAGTAGTTTCTTTTCTTCATTGATGTAAGTTGTTATTTGTAAATGAGTATTTATTGTAAGTGTTGTTTACGTTGTTATGATTTTCTTGTTTAATGAACTGTACGTTGGGTTTTAAAACCAACAAGTGGTATCAGATCGTGAAGATCGTGGGACTAGAGGAAGATTGTGGGAGAATTCTGCTAGATTTGACAAAGCCATGCTCATATGAAGATTGAGGGTTTGCAAAAATTATGTTTTATCCTGTTTGCATGGACCAAGTGGATTGAAGATCCAAGGCATTGCCAAGTTTAATCCAAGCCGTAGCTATGAGAGGAATTCGCTCCAGTCAGGAGCCACAAATCTCAAATTATCCAGATGCCAATAAGAAGATTCAGTTTGCTAGCAAGGAAGGGTTTTAAGTAAATGGTAGAAGTGTGAAAGGAACTGTCAGATAAAGAAGCCATTGCAATAGGCAATAGAAGGTTTTGTTAGCCACTGAAGTTGCTATGAAGGAGGTCATTGAAAAAAGTCACCCAGGTTTATTTTTCATTACAAGAGTAAATGCTGAAGCTGCCCAAGTCCAAAGATCTATAGGAAAAATATAGAAATCACTCCATAAGGAAGAGGTTAATTTCTAAAGAAATTATTTTTATTTGAAGTTTTTGTTGTTTATTGCTGAGTAAGAAATAAAGGTAAAATCGTAGAAGATCGAGTGCTAGGAGGTCAAAGGTAGAAGCCACTGGAGTTGTTAGAAAAGTTCATTTGTTTTCAGAGGTTTTTGGAAATAAAGACACTGAAGATGTTTTTTGTGAATATAAACAAAAGACTGCAGAAATCACAACTAGATTGCAATAGCAAAAATTGAAAAGTCTAAAGATTGAGAAGTTTGAAGACAATGAAAGGAAAGGGAACTAAAGCCCCTAAGGAATTCATATGAAAGAAATCAAGTCATAGCAAAGTATAAAGGATTTGTTAGCCAAATAAGAGATCGAAGATTAGTCAAAGAAAGATAGCCTAAAGGCATTTGAGAAGTCTAAAGTCTGGTAAGAAAATCATTTTTTTACAAATAGGAAAAGTTGGAAAAAGAGGAAAGAAAGAAAATGATAGTTTAGCAATTGAAAATGATTTATTGCAAGGAGAATTAACGGGTCTTAAAAAAGAATTGGAAAGAGTTAAAAAGGATAATAATGAAATGATAGCAAGGATAAAAGAGTTAGAAAAGGAGAAATGTGAAAATTTAGATGAAATTTGTGAGATTAACAAGAAAAATAGAGAGTTGGAAGAAAGGAATGAAGATTTGCAAGAAAAGTTGAAGAAGCTAGAAGAAAAAAATTCAAAAGTGAAAGTTCAAAATGATGAGTTAAAACACTTGTTTGTAGCATGCCAAAAAGAAAATGAATGTTTGAAATCAAAGCCTTCAGTTTGTGAAGTCTCATGTGACATAGATGATTTGTGTTCTTCTGATCAATCATTTGGTAGGCTTACTGAAGTTGCTTTTGCTGAAGAATGTAAGGATGAAAATGATGATGAATTTGTTAACATAGCTAGTTGTTTTGATGATAATGTTGATTTGAAAATCATGAAGAAAATTGGTTATAAAGGTGAAGGTTTGGCTAAGCATGGGCAAGGAATCAAAGAGCCCATTGAGTCAGTTGTGAGGACTAAGTATGAAGATCTCGGGTATAGAGGTAAAGGAAAAGAAAAGACAAATGTTTTTGCAAGTACTAAGAAGTCATTTCGAGAAAAGGAGATTTTACATTGTTCCCATTGTGATAGAGAAGGACATAGAAAAGGAAATTGTTGGGATTTACATCCTTGTAAAATTTGTGGTTTGAAAAATCATTGTGAAAAGACATGCTGGAATAGAGAATTGAAAAATGAATTTATGATAGGTTGTTTGAAAATGAATTATGGTTGGGTAAATGTATTTGATTGGCAAAAGGTCACAGATATGTTTAGAATGTTTTATAGACACAAGTCTTCTCATGTTGAGAAAAAGGAAAAAGAATTGAACAACAAAAACAAAACAACCAAATACAGTGAACAACTAAGTGCAGAGAATAGTAAAGAAATTGAATTGTTTTAGCATAGTGCAGAAGCATGAGGAAGACAAGGAAGAGTTTTTCCAAAAAAAATGAATTGTAGATTTGAAGATCAAGTTGAAGACAAAGTTTGAAGAAAGTGATCAAAATTAAGGGGGAGTGTTGGAATATTAATTTCTCCCCACCATAATGCATTAATATGTCAGTTTTTAAAGCAGGGTCTAAATATAGGTTATTGCATGTAATGGTTTTGTAACCGCTCTGCAGGTGTAAATGCATTCCATATGCACGCTTATTTTTAGACTAGAAGTTTATTATTTGTTGTTGTTCTATTTTGGGGGCTACAATGTCTTTAAAAAGGACTGCCCTATGCTTTTGTAATAGGCCAGAAAAAATTGAGAGAAAATTGTGTTTTGGTTGCTCAATTTGAGCAGAGATGTAAAGTGGAGATTAATATATAGAGTTTTTTTGTATGTTGATGTTGTTGTATATGGAGTAGTTTTTTTTCTTCATGGCTATAAGTTGTTATTTATAAATGAGTATTTATTGTAAGTGTTGTTTCCACTATTATGATTTTCTTGTTTAAAGAACTATAAGTTGGGTTTCAAAACCAACATTTTCAATTAATGTGACTTTTCGACGAAAATGACGTCCATTGTGTCCTAAACAAGAATATGTTTACATCCGCAATAACATTGTTGGAAAGGAAAATAGAATTGTGTTTCCTGTTAATAATTTTAATGTTGAATTTCATATTCCGTTTAATTGGAATCCACATGATTTTCTTTTATACGTGAAGGGGAGATGGTCTCGACCCAATCACACTTGTGCATAAGTTTACACCACATTATTGAAATTCCTTTTGACACTATATATATATGCTTTATTGCATCATTATTTTTGAGAGGTAGGTTGTTAGTTGGTTTTAAAAGATAACAACCTACGTTATAGAAGAGTTTTCTTTCTAAACAACTCGAGAGCATGGAATACTTCTCCTTATGGGTCGTTGGTTGTTGGAGCGAGTGGTGCTTTAACACCCACATCCCCTCTCGTTGCATGCTCAAGATAAGAGCATTAAGAGGCATGTATTGTGGAGATAAGCACAGATCGTAGAGAATTTCCTAACAACTCTCAATGGAGTTGTAGCATGGTTTGCTTATATTAAAGAACAACATAGTTATCGAGAGGAATGACTTTGATATTCAAAAGGAATAACATTGTTATTGGTTTGAGGAGTG
Organism: Cunninghamia lanceolata; assembly: GCA_027924645.1. NCBI lineage: Eukaryota > Viridiplantae > Streptophyta > Pinopsida > Cupressales > Cupressaceae > Cunninghamia > Cunninghamia lanceolata. Next base: position 3,184,138 of record BSBN01001035.1, read on the forward strand.
GTATTTAGTACCCACGTTCCCCTCTATCTACATGCTTGAGCTAAGAGCATTCGCAGGCTAAACAAGGGGAGATTTATGTGGCATGTAGGGTTATTAAAAGAACTTGTTTTTTGAGTTGTTAACAACTGAAGTGGAGCCTTTAAAAGCATAAGGCTTGAGTCGTTGGGGGGAGTTTTTAGTTATCACTTAGGAGAGAATAGCGGTTGTGAGGAGTTTTTCTACCTCAACTAAGGGATTGTTCTTGATAATGTCTTTTTTCTTGAACCTCTTTTGAGGGAGATATACTGGAAAAAAGAGGCAACTAGGTGAAAAGGAAGTCAATCATGAATATTTCTACAGGCTTTCCTATGGAGCTCAGGAGGAGCATAAACTTATAAGTGGTTGTTAAAAGAACTAAGACATGGAAAATAGTGGCATAATATGGAGACTGAGAGGTAAATAAAAAGAAGTTCAGTGGAAACACAACCAACTCTAGAAAAGATAGCATGGCTATCTTAAAAGAGAATGGGAATGTTTTATTAGGGCTGAGAGGAACAAGAGTAGAAGGACGCTAGTCGTGGTGTGCATACCAACTTTGACGACTAGAAATTGTCCTTACATCTTCGGTATCATGTTGTTGAGGCATGCTCAGGTAAGAGCCGATCCTCTTATCATAGTAAAATGAACTAGTGTTTGTTGGGCTCTGAATATTAGATTATTTTTTAATGTTTGTAAAGTCAATGCTATAAAGAATAGGCCACCATTTTGGAATACAATGTTGTGAATAGTAATTTGTTAGGCTTAGAGTCCAAGATAGATACTATAGCCAAGAGGCCTGATATATCTTTATGTGTATAGATTTTGTGGTCTCTATGGAGGTATAAGAGGCCAAAAGGCTCTAACATCTTGTGTAAACATGAAACAATTAGTTTTGTTGCCTTTGAGTAAGTATGTGTATATGAGACCGAAAGGTTTTAGGTATCCAAGTGAGGATATAAATCTGAATACCTTTATACTCTGAGCAATCTAGAATATGACCAGTAAACATTGAGTTATTACTGCCTTGTGTTAACAGGTTGAAGACCTTTGAGTCTAGCAAGAGATTATCTATATCTCAGCGTTATTATTTATTGTGATCTTAAGACTTGTGATAGAAGTCCTCTCATCAAGAACAATATAAAGATATTGGTCTCATTTGGAATATCCAAGGTCGGAGATATGATCACTTAGGTTTCTAAAAGCTATGAAGTAGAATACTCGTGATATCGATGAATCTCATGTATGAGTTCATAATTTACTTTTAAACAAAAGATAGTGAACTCTGGAAGATCAATGAGATTGTAAGTATTGATATGTGATTAAAACTATTTGGATTATTGGATTGACTTTAGTCAAAGAATGATTATTTTATTATTAGTGTATTCCTATTCCTTGAGTAATGAGGATTTGTTTAGTGCTAAGAGGTTAGAGAAAACCAGAATGCTCTATATTTAAGTTGTAATATCATATTATTGTACTTGGATTTTAAGTTAGAAAAAGGAAACTAAAGAAAATGGGAATAGATCCTTTAGTCGATATTGAAGACTAGGATAGTCCCATAGATGAAGTCTTGCTAGTTTTCTCAATGAACATTTTGGTGAGATAATATCATGGGAGCAAGGAGGATGTAACATGGATAATGATTTCTGTGTGAAATAGAATTTCCTCTTGTCAATTTGTAATACATATCTAGGGAAATAGGTGATCCAAGAATGTGGAAACCTAGATAGCCTTTAATAGCATCTATTACTTATATTATGCTATCTCGAGAGAGAGAATAAAATAGGAAATGCAAGATATAGATCTCAGATATTTTGTTCAATAGAACTTAATTTAGTGCTAAGTGCATAGAAGACAAAGTTAACCCAAGGTTGGGCATCACGAGAGTGATTTATTCTAAGTTGGGTATGTTGGGAGATTTGAATCTCAACACCTCATGATTATTGTTCTTAATATTATTGATATAGGTTTATTGATATGTATTCGAAGGATGAATATATATACAAGTCTATAACCAATCGTAATGAAAAGTTAGTAGACTTAAGTAGACCAGAAGGTCAAAAGTATTTTGTTATCTTTGTGACTCAAACCTATTTGGGTTGATATAATGATCTTAGTCAAAAGACTAGTTACAAAAAGTGTTAGTATCCATCAAGATATTATATGGATAAGGTCATACCTTGCATACTATGTTTATTCATGTTATGAGAAATGTGAATTCAAACAATGCCAAGTGGTCTAGGGAAGACTAGAGGTATTTTGTTCTCATGTTTTGTTATATTTATGTTATTATCTATGGAAAACAAGGATGTTTAATATTTCCACGTATTGGGTTAGAGAAGTTAAACCCTAGTATTAAGCTGAGAAGGATTTGGGAAACCTACAACTCTTATGTCTGATGTGACATTGTTTATATATATATATATTGGTCAAGAAAACCATATTGGTCGATAGTGAAAGGTCGAGAAAACCATAGTGGTTGACAATGAAAGGTTAAGAAAACCATGGAGCAAGAAAGGAAGAGTCCTAGAAGTACTTTATCAAATTTAAGTGATTCTATGGTAGATTCAAACTTGCTATAATGCACTAAAGATGTTTGATATTTGAGTCAGAGAGAAGAGTGATAGAAGGTCATAGACCCTAGAAATTGCAAGAAAGAAAAGAGGGAATCTCTGAAAGGTTAGAATTACCTATATATATATATATATATAAATATTGCATGTGTATCCTAGGTTAAGGATTAGCTCTAAGTCAAATTGACTAGAATGAAATTACAGTAGTTTGTGTCTAGTGTTACTAAATGAAAAAAAGTCAAACTATAAGATGAGATAGTCTCCAAGTCGAGTTAGTGGTGTGTGTTTAGATGGCATGACCAATCAAAATGATCATACTTATCTAGAAGAGGTCTATCTAGTTGTATGGTCGATTGAGTTATGTAGGACACAACACTAGGACTCAGATGGAAAAAACCTAACGGTTCCTTATATCTATACCCTTCGTGAAGGGTAGGGCCACTTCTAGGAAGGAAGGTGTGTGGGGACCAATGGTCTGTGGTTGGAGGTAAAGCATTTGGATGATGCTCTCCCTCTGAAGTGGAAGAATCATCGAAGCTTGTGAAGACAATTATCAATATTCCAGATGCAGTGTACTCCATGTTATGACTTATAACAACCAAATCTATGAGGTAAAACTATTATTTATGCTAAGTGCAGTTTATGCATTGTAAATGAAAAGTAAAAGGATTTTACTATGATTCTAGCTTCAATTATGTTATGATTTCAAGGCTGAAATTATATAGAAAGATATACTTTATTTCTTGTGATTATGCAAATGATATTAAATTAAAAAAATTCTCTCATTTTTACCAAGTTTATTTACTTCTAGTAAATATTTGATTTTAGTCATGTTTAAGATTTGGGATGTTACATATGGCATCAGAGCTAACTGGGTTCAACACATGGACCTATGAGTTCATTACGAGGAAACTCGTTAAACATTCAGTAGATTGGCTAATGTTTGAAATTGGTTTGATACCAGAATGACGTATAGAATAACCAAGAAAATTGTCAGGAAGACTATTTCTCAACACTTACGTAGGTCAGTGGTTAAGAAAGACCCAACTGAGGAGTTAAAACTCTAAGAGCTAGAAAGTACAACTATAATGGTGAAAGTGATTATCACTATGCTGTTTAATCAAATTATTTAAGTTTTAAACAAGTAACCTATTCAGTGAGGTAGGGAATAGAGTTTGTAAAGCAGAATGAAGGGAAGAAGTTTGTGTTCCAATTGTAATCTTTGTGTGTTACTATAACACCATCTTATAATATCCTCTGAGTGATGAATGATAGATACTCCAAGAAATAGTAGTGAATGTGATATAACCTTTTTATTGCAAAATCTTTGAGCATGATGAAATACTTAAGGAACTTATTTATTTGTTGTGCTTGTACCATGATCTCTAAACCACTATAAGTTTTTGGAAAACCCGAGTGCAGTGCCGCAATCTACTCCCTTGTTAGTGACTCAGTTAGTCACATAGTGCATAGTAAGTGTTCCTCTGGATTTTGACACTTCTTTGGATTTTTGGAAAAAACCCTTTTAATTCTTGCAAGGATTGTCATTTTTTTATTCCTTTATTTTGGATTGGTCTAGCCACTGAATTTTGAAGATTGTTTATTTTATGACCAGTTGGTCAAAATTTGATTTATTGTTGAAAATGAGCTCATTCTTTTGACTTATTTTTTTAAATGAAAATTGCTTGTACTTTGTTATTGATTTAAATTATTGTGGTGGCTATACTAGAACATTTTGGCTGTTCACTATGTTTTATGCAATGTTCATTTCTATCATGTCCTGGATGGACCTCTGATGGATTGTGTAAGGAAGTAAATTATAGGAAATGCACTTGGTATGTCCCTAATTTTACAGAAGTAAGAAACCTTATGTTATTATATGTGGGTAGGATAGGTAGTCTAGTAAACCCTAGGTCAGTAGTTCTCCAAGTCGAGTAGGGTGGTGAACCATGACTACGCTCTTGTAGTAGTTGTACAAAAACTATGGCCATAGTGGGTGCCGTTGCCACCACGTGCACTTGTCAGTTCACCATACTCTAGACATTTAGTTAACCAAAGTTGTTGTACTTAGTTGGAGGGTATCCATAGTAGTGAGATAGAGTTAGTTAAGTGGAGTTACACACCAGAGCTCAGATGGCAACTGAGAGGGTTCCCAACACAACCTTTCATTGAAGGGTAGGACAACTTCCATTCAGGAAGTGTGCGGAGGACCGCTTAAGTCCACGGTTGGAGGTAAAACAGCTAGATGATGCTTTCCCTCTCATCAGTGGCATGCTAAGTCTTGGAGGACAGTTGAACCAGATAAATAATTATGATCCTTTCTCTTGTATTTACTTATCATCTTATTTAAGTGATGCATGAAATGAATGAAATTTGTACTTGATGAATAACCTTTTCAACTAGAAAAAGTTAAAGTTGATGTTACTCTTTGTATCTTACATGATGAATAGTGGTACCTTACTTGCTTAATGTTATTAACCCTTGGTAAAATTCTCTTAGTAAACCTATGTTAAAAGTGGTTGGTTGCTTCACGTGGAAGAGTATCCACCTCTTATGGAGTTTGTTTATAACAACTTCTATAATTTTTCTATCAAGATGACTCCATTGGAAATATTGGACAGAAGAAGATGCTAAACTCCTATAAGCTGGGTAAGCTAGAAGATAGGATTAACATTAGTCCAAAAATATTGTCAGAAATGGATGAGAAGATCAAGTTGATCTGAAAAGATTGGCAGAAGTTATGATAGGCAAAAGTTACGCAAATGCAAGCATACACTAAGACAATTCTCAGTTGAAGAAAAGTTCTTTTGAGGGTCAAACCCTAGAAAAGTTTCATAAAATTTGGAATGTATTCCAAACCAACTCCTAGATATAAAGGACTCTTCGAAGTTATCGAAGTTATCAATTTGGTTAACTACAAAATTGATTTACTACAAGCACTTGTCAGGAGGTATAATTCTTTTTATGATTTATATTTGAAAAGTATGTAACAAATGACAATTATATTCTTAGAATGTTTTACAAGTACATGACCTGGGAGTGGTCACGATCGAGCTTATTAAAAATGTTTGAAGATCACAAGCCCTGTTTGCAAAACAAAGAGGTTACTCATTGCAAGGTCTGGTGGGACAGTGTGCAGAGGGTAATATGACATGGAAAGTTTACCATGATTTTACATAGCAAAGATTTTTTCAATACACTTTTGTAGGTTAAAAAAATTTATCTTATCAAGCTTTTGAATACATTGGATCATCAAGGAAGATGAATCTTATGGGGGGAGAGATGTTACATCCCTAACTTTGACTATGTTTTACTTTTTACTTTTGAAGTAATTAGTAGATGATTAGGCATGATTCAAAGATTTGACGTTTTGTAAAAATGTTAGGAAAAATCAATGTTTTCATGACTTATGTTTATTTGACTATAATTGACATGTGTCTATACATTGTCAAGATGTTATGATTTCATAAGGATTATGAAATGATTATTGATACACTAATCTCGAGTTGGTGATTGCAAGTTGCACTCAGGGAACAGGTTTCCGCCCCTCTGAGAAAGGGAGGGAGAGCATCATCAGAGAGAAGGGAATAGATATAAGGAAAAGAATAGTTTGTCTCCATCTTAAGTCTTGTGTTGGTGCAAATTAGTGAACCTAGTTGAGTCGGGTAAGTGGTACTCAACCTCTTTTTGTTTAAGTTTATTTCTCAACTCGAAAAGTTGTCGATGTCGTTTAGAGTCTTTTAACGACAGTTTACTCATTTATAATGTAATCGATGTTGTCAAACGTTAAGCTCGTTAGTCATTTTTCAACTAACGTGACTTTTTGATGAAAATGACGTCCCTTGCATCATAAATGAGAATACGTTTACATCCGCAATAACGTTTTTGGAAAGGAAAACAAAATTGTGTTTCCTGTTAATAGTTTTAACATTAAATTTTGTATTTCGTTCAATCAGAATTGACATGATTTTCTTTTATACGTGAAGGGGAGATGGTCTAAACCCAATCACACTTGTGCGTAAGTTTATGCTACATTATTGAAATTCCTTTTGACACTATATATATGCTTTATTATTATTATTATTGCGTCATTATTCTTGAGAGGTAGGTTGTTAGTTGGTTTTAAAAGATAACAACCTACATTATAGAAGAGTTTTCTTTCTAAACCAACTCGAGAGAATGGAATGCTTCTCCTTATGGGTCGTTGGTTGTTGGAGTGAGTGGTGCTTTAACACCCTCCTCCCCTCTCGTTGCATGCTCAAGATAAGAGCATTGAGAGGCATGTATCATGGAGATAAGCACAGCTCATGGAGAATTTCCTAACAACTCTCAATGGAGTCATAGAATGGTTTGCTTATATTAAAGAACAACATAGTTATCAAGAGGAACGACTTTGATATTCAAAACGAATGAAGTTGTTATTGGTTTGAGGAGTGGTATTTTGTACCCATGTTTCCCTCTATCTGCATGCTCAAGCTAAGAGCATTCATAGACTAAACAAGTGGAGATTTTTGTGGCATGTAGGGTTATTAAAATAACTTGCTTTTTGAGTTGTTAACGACTGAAGTGGAGTCTTTAAATGCATAAGGCTTGAGTCGTTGGGGGAGTTTTTGGTTATCACTTAGGAGAGAATGGTAGTTATGAGGAGTTTTGCTACCTCAATTCAGGGATTGTTCTTGATAATGTTTTTTTTTCCTGAACCTCTTTTGAGGGAGATATATTGGAAAAAGAAGGTAGCCAGGTGAAAAGGAAGTCGATCATGAATATATATACAGGCTTTCCTATGGAGCTCGGGAGGAGTAGAAACTTATAAGTGATTGTTAAAAGAACTAAGGCATGGAAAATAGCGGCATAATATGGAGATCAAGAGACAAACAACAAGAAGTTCAGTGGAAGCACAACCAGCTCGGGAAAAGATAGCATGGTTATCTTAAAAGAGAACTAGAATGCTATATTAGGGCTGAGAGGAACAAGAGTAGAAGGACGCTAGTCGTGGTGTGCATACCAACTTTGACGACTAGAAATTGTCCTTACATCTTCGGTATCATGTTGTTGAGGCATGCTCAGGTAAGAGTCGATCCTCTTATCATAGTAAAATGAACTAGTGTTTGTTGGGCTCTAAATATTAGATTATTTTTGAATGTTTGTAAAGTCAATGCTATAAAGAATAGGCCACTATTTTGGAATACAATGTTGTGAACAATAAGTCGTTAGGCTTAGAGTCCAAGATAGATACTATGGCCAAGAGGCCTGATATATCTTTATGTGTATAGACTTTGTGGTCTTTGTGGAGGTATAAGAGGTTGAAAGGCTCTAACATCTTGTGTAAATATGAAACAATTAGTTTTGTTGCCTTTGAGTAAGTATATTTATATGAGACCGAAAGGTTTTAGGTATCCAAGTGAGGGTATAAATCCGAATACCTTTATACTATGAGCAATCTAGAATATGACTAGTAAACATTGAGTTATTACTGCCTTGTGTTAGCGGGTTGAAGACCTTTGAGTCTAGAAAGAGATTATCTATATCTCAGATTTATTATTTATTGTGATCTTAAGACATGTGATAGAATTCCTCTCATCAAGAGCAATAGAAATATATTGATCTCATTTGGAATATCCAAGGTCGAAGATATGATCACTTAGGTTTCTAACAACTATGAAGTAGAGTATTCATGATATCATGTAGGAGTTCATAATTTATTTTAAAACAAAAGATAGTGAACTCTGGAAGATCAATGAGATTGTAAGTATTGATCTATGATTAAAACTATTTGGATTATTGGACTGACTTTAGTCAAAGAATGATTATTTTATTATTAGTGTATTTGTATTCCTTGAGTAACGAGGATTTGTTTAGCACCTAAGAGGTTAGAGAAAACTAGAGTGCTCTATATTTAAGTTGTAATATCATATTATTGTACTTGGATTTTAAGTTAGAAAAAGGAAACTAAAGAAAATGGGAATAGATCCTTTAGTCAATATTGAAGACTATGATAGTCCCATAGATGAATTCTTGCTAGTTTTCTCAATGAACATTTTGGTGAGATAATATCATGGGAGCAAGGAGGTTGCAACATGGATAATGATTGCTTTGTGTGAAATAGAATTTCCTCTTGACAATTTGTAATACATATCTAGGGAAATAGGTGATCCAAGAATGTGGAAACCTAGATAGCCTTTAATAGCATCTATTACTTATATTATGCTATCTTGAGAGAGAGAATAAACTAGGAAATGCAAGATATAGATCTCATAGATTTTGTTCAATAGAACTTAATTTAGTGTTAAGTGCATAGAAGAAAAGTTAACCCAAGGTTGGGCATCACGAGAATGATTTATTCTAAGTTGGGTATGTTGGGAGATTCAAATCTCAACTCCACATGATTGTTGTTCTTAAGATTATTGATATAGGTGTGATAGGTGAAAAATGGATATGCAAATATAAACCAAAGACAATCAAAAACAATACCTACACCAATTGAGAGAACTAAATTGATTACTTTGTTGACTGAGTTGATTGATTAGTTAACTAGATTGACTAATTAGTTAACTGATTTGATTGCTTAGTGAACTGAATTGATTGCTTTGTTGACTGAGTTGATTGATTAGTTAACTAGATTGACTAATTAGTTAACTGATTTGAATGCTTAGTGAACTAAATTGATTACTTTGTTGACTAAGTTGATTGATGAGTTAGCGCTTTTGATTGACTATTAACTTATTTTGATTGGAGGAATTTATGGTGGGTGAGGATAAATGGGAAATTAAATAAATAATTATTTAATTTCATGTGCACATGGGATAATTGAATTAAATATTAATTTTAATTCAATTTGGAGGGAATAGATTATTTAAATAAATATTTTTTAATTTATTTAAAGTGGAGGGAAATTTGAATATTTAAATAAATAATTTTGATTTTATTTATTTAAATTGGACAAATAATAATTTAATTAAATAAATTAGATTATTTAATTAATTTAGAGGAATAAAAATGATTAATTAAATAATTAGAATTACTTAATTAACATGGACGATAAATTGACTTAATTAAATAATTAGGATTATTTAATTAATATGGAAGTTAAAGTTGATTGATGAACTTATTCAAATAACTAAGAATTATTTAATTAATGAAGTATGACATATGAAAGCCTGGTCTAGGAACAGGTCAATTTTAGGTGTCTACAATAGGTTTATTAACATGTATTCGAAGGATGAATATACATACAAGTCTACAACCGGTCATAATGAAAAGTTAGTAGACTTAAGTAGACCAGAAGGTCGAAAGTATTTTGTTATCTTTATGACTCAAATGTATTTGGGTTGATATAATGATCTTAGTCAAAAGACTGGTTACGAAAAGTGTTAGTATCCATCAAGATATTATATGGATGAGGTCGTACCTTGCATACTATGTTTATTCATGTTATGAGAAATGTAAATTCGAACAATGCCAAGTGGTCTAGGGAAGACTAGAGGCATTTTGTTCTCATGTTTTGTTATATTTATGTTATTATCTATGGAAAACAAGGATGTTTAATATTTCCACGTATTGGGTTAGAGAAGTTAAACCCTAGTATTAAGACTAGAAGGATTTGGGAAAACTACAACTCTTATGTCGGATGCGACATTGTTTATATATATATTAGTCGAGAAAACCATATTGGTCAACAGTGAAAGGTCAAGAAATCCATAGTGGTCGATAGTGAAAGTTCAAGAAAACCATAGAAGTCAATAATGAAAGGTTAAGAAAACCATAGAGCAAGAAAGGAAGAGTCTTAGAAGTACTTTATCAAATTTAAGTGATTCTATGATAGAGTCAAACTTGTTATAATGCACCAAAGATGTTTGATATTTGAGTCAGAGAGAAGAGTGACAAAAGGTCATAGACCCTAGAAATTGCAAGAAAGCAAAGAGGGAATCTCTAAAAGGTTAGAATTACCTATATATATATTGCATGTGTATCCTAGGTTAAGTATTAGCTCTAAATAAGATTGACAAGAATGAAATTACAGTACAGACAAGTTTGTGTCTAGAGTTACTAAATGAAGAAATTTAAACTATAGGATGAAATAGTCTCTATGTCAAGTCAGAGGTGTGTGTCTAGATGGCATGACCAATCAGAATGATCATACTTAGCTAGAAGGGGTCTAGAGTTGTATGGTTGATTGAGTTATGCAGGACACAACACTAGGACTTAGATGGCAAAAACCTAACGGTTCCTTATATCTATACCCTTTGTGAAGGGTAGGGCCACTTCTAGGAAAGAAGGTGTGTGGGGGACTGCCAGTCTGTGGTTGGTGGTAAAGCACTTAGATGATGCTCTCCCTCTGAAGCAGAAGACTTGCTGAGGCTTGTGAAAACAATTATTAATATTCCAGATGCAATGTACTCCATGTTATGACTTATAACAACCAAATCTATGAGGTAAAACTATTCTTTATGCCAAGTGTAGTTTATGTATTGTAAATGAAAAGTAAAATGATTTCACTATGATTCTAGCTTCAATTATGTTATGATTTCAAGGCTGAAATTATATAGAAAGTTGTACTTTATTTCTTGTGATTATGTAAATGATATTAAATTAAAAAAAATTCTCTCATGTTTACCAAGTTTATTTACTTCTAGTAAATATTTGATTTTACTCTTGTTTGAGATTTGGGATGTTACAAACATAGAGAACAAGGAAGGTGAGAGTATCATCCTATTGCAAAATATAAACATTCAGATCATAATGACACTGAGTGAACCCAAAGGATAGAAGGAAGGAGTCCATCTTGGCATACTAGGCTCAAGGGGTCTATTTGAGGCCATAGAGAGACTTTCAAACATGACATACAAGTGAAGGATCTTGTACAAACCCATGTATATCTCCTCCTAAAGGTCACCGTGAAGAGAAGCACTCTTCACATCCATCTGATGAACTTCCCAGTGATGGGATACAACAATATCAAGGATAAGTCAGATGGAGTTCATTCTAGCAACTAGCACACAAAAGTCTCAGAGTAGTCAATCCTAGGAACCTAGGACAATCATTTAGCAACTAGGCAAACCGTATGCTTATCAATTGACCCATATGTGGAAAATTTTGTTTGAGAGATCCACTTGTATCAAATAAGTTTCCTTCCCTTAGGAAGGGAGACTAAATCCCAAGTATGATTCCTCTCTAAGGAACTGAACTCTTCTTGCATAGCAGCATCCCACTTTGGAACACCAGAAGCTTCCTGAAAAGACTATGGATCATAAGTTGAAGCAATTAATAGATGAGGAGTCTATTAGAACTATGACCTTATTCTCCTAGCATCTAAAGGATCACCAACCCAATCACCTACTAACTCTAATGTCTGACGAACCTAAAAAGACCCAATAGCTAAAGAATTAGGAGAATCAGGAAGAGAATCATCACCCTCTGAATGATGACTAGGAGAGGAGGAAGACGAATCCTCATCATCATCGTCACCATTTGAAGTGGAGGAAGAAGACTCCTCATCAAGATTAAGAGGATTAAGATCCTTGGAAGAACTATCATCATGTCGTAGTGTCTCCAAAGTGATGGTAGATGGAGAAGTGATAGGATAAGAATTGGAAGCATCCTCCTCAAAACAAACACTCCTCTTGATGAACAACTCTGAATGGTGGGGTAGAGAAGCATGTAGCCTTTGACACCATCTAGGTACCCAAAAAATATGCAAGGCTTGCTCTACAGATCCATAGCCTTGCATTTCTCTATTGGAATGTGGTCCCATGCAAGAGAACCAAACACTCAAAGGTGCTTTATTATGGGTTTTTGACTGGTCCAAGCTTGAAAAAGAGTGACCCCTTCACAACTCGGTGATAAACTCAATTCTGGATGTAACATGCACAGTTGATGACCTCCACCCAATAATGAGGTGCCATTGACTTGGAGTGAATCATATAGTTGACCATCTCTATCAAGGACATGTTTATTCATTCTGCAAACCATTCCGTTGTGGACTATAGTGAACCATGTGCTGAAGATCAATGCCCTTAGATGCACAAAACTACTCAAATCTGTGGTTGACATATTTCCCCCCCATTATCTATACATAGAATTTTAATGGCCTTCCCTGATTGTTTCTCTATAAAAGCTTTGTAGTCTTGAAAAGACTCAAAGATCTCAAACTTTTGTTTGAGAAATATACCCATTTGCATCTAGAAAGATCATCAATGAAAGTTAGAACATATCTAGCCTTGCTGAAAGAAGGATGTAGAAATGGTCCTACCAAGTCACTATGTACTAATGCTAGAAGTTGTGTGGCCCTCCATGCTTTGCCTTTATCATATTTCTCCTTAGGATGCTTACCAAGAATGCACCCCTAGAAAACTCCATCAAAAAATCAAATAGAAGGCAATCCTAAAACCATGTCATGTTGACTAAGCAGTAGTTCAAGTGGCCAAACCATTGATGCCCTAATTGGCTCACCTCATCTGAGTGAGTGAGCAAATCAAGTGAAGGATAATCAAGAATAAAGTAAGAAAAGTGATATAGTCTAGAATGATGATCAACTTTCCCCATAGTAGTTGTAGACTCACTAATTACCACTATGTCTGGAGTGAACTCAACCTGCTTGCCAGAGCCAGTGTGAGTGATCTAATAGAAAGATAGGAGATTAGTTGACAAATATGGAACATAGATAACATCATGAAATGTTCCTTCACACACGTCAACAAACCCTCTCCCATGCACCTCAACATGAGTGTCATCACCCATTAGTATTGATGGCATAGAACATGGCTCCAAAGAGGCAAAACCATCTTGTTACAAAGCCATGTGGTGTGAAGCACCTGAGTCAATGATCTAGGCATTCAATTGTGAAGCAACAATAACAAGGGTCTTTCCCTTTCCTTTCCCCTTACTTTTGTCTGTGTCCTTTGAAGATTCTTGAGATGAACTTGTAGACACCTAAAATTGACTCCACCTTCACAATCACTTTTGACATCATCCTAACACTATCCTAACATCACCTTCATTCTAACATGTCCCCTTTACCATGTCCCCTTCTTAGTTAATTAAATAAATTATATTTATTTAGTTAATTATCTCTTTTTGTCCATCACCTAAATTAATTAAATTTTTTTTATTTAATTAATTAAATCCTTGTATCCTAATTCCCAAATTAATAAAATAAATTATATTTATTTAAATCAATTATTCCCCATAGCCATGATTAACTAAGTAATTTATTTATTTAATTAATTTTATCATCATATATCCTCCCTCTCCAATAATTAATTAAATAATTCTATTTAAGTAATTATTTCTACATTTCTCATCCTCATCCATTTACCATAAATAAATAAATTTAAAAACAAATCCAACTTATCACATGACTAACTAGAAACTTTCATCTTTATTCCATCTTTATCTCATAAAAATCCATTTATCTTTTATTTTATTCTTTTGTCTTTTTAGAAAGCCCTAGAAGCTTCCATCCTTATCCTTATCATGAGTCTTCCATCCTTTCCTTATCAAGAATCTATAAATCTAGCCTCAACCAAGCCATTATCATCACATAAGAAAGTAATGTTATGTTGTAGGTTTCTAGAGCAATCAGCATATCTCTATCTATCAAAATCATTGAGCATAACCATTGAGGTAGTGGGTACAACTTCAATCCACTCTATCAGATGAGAAAGGAAAGTCTAAGGTGAAGGGATTGCATTTTATTGTTTATCTTCTTATTATTTACCTTTCATTTTTCTTGTCTTCATTTTAGCACACCCGATGGGAGTCCAGTCCCTCGATCTATCTTGCTTTTTGCTAGCTGTGTTAGGTTTTTTTGTTGCAAGTTTATGCTCTTTTTGGGTAAAATTTGAGGGTACACTTTCACAAAGAACCTCGCAACATAAAATGGACCTCACGGTTACATCCAAAAGGCCCAAGAGGTGAAGAAAAACATATAATTTGACCCTTTTTGGTAAAGGTGAAATTTCAGCAAATGTTTGTACGGTGATGAATAGTGTTTCTGATGCTGAACAGTGTTTCTGACAGTTAACAATGCTTCTAATAGTGAATACCTTGCTTCTGACAATGAATAGTATTTTTGGTAGTGAATAGTATTTTTGATGGTGAATAGTGTTTCCGGCCATGAATAGTGTTTCCAACAGTGAATAGTGTTTCCGGCGATGAACATGTTTCCGGTAGTGAATAATGTTTTTAGGCTGTGAATAGTGTTTTTAAGGCTTAAAATAGTTTTCTTTTTAAAAATGCTATAACTTTTGCATATCATGTCAAATTTTTAAGTTTTTTCAAGCATCAGAAATCTGATTCACCCAACTTCATAGTGGTATAGGCCTCATTAGAAGATTCATCCTAGAATATTAGGTATAGTCAATCAAAGTCAACCTTTCTTTCCAAACTTCATTTTCTCATTTAACTTTTGCAAAATTCAAGGAAATTTCACGAATTGTTTTTTGAAAGTGCTTAGAATTTCATTTAGAATCTTCTCATCTAATCTATTCTACTATACTTGTTCATCATTTTTGTTTTTTTTCCAAATTTCCATCTTTTTCATCTAACCCTTGTTTTGTAGCTTTTTCACTTGTCCAAGATCAAATCATTGGAACTACTAACAAGTTGCTACAGATTCACATGTCCAAGACATATTTTTATCACTAATCTAGGCACTTAGTCTAATCTAGGGGGATAGTAACTGAATATTGTTTGCTTTGTCTTTGGATTTTGAAAAGGGTGTATGCTCTCTCCTTGCACCTTTTGGTGATCTTGGAGATCAAAGACTCATTCATTATCCTTGTTTTTATTTGTTCAATCCTAGGAACATTATCTCACATATTCTCTCCCCTTGTGCTTTGTACGATCTTGGGGATCAAAAGTGAATAGTGTTCCTTCCATTTAGGAGGTATGCTAGAGAATTTCATCACCCCTAGGGACGACCTCAACCACACATTCCAGTGGGGTATATCAAAGGGGAGAGCGAAAGTTGTACCTCAATCTAGTCACATAGTTATTGGCACATCCTTGGGGACCTAGGTGATTTCAAACACAAGGTGAAGTGACATTCGCTTAATCACTTATGTTGCATGCCTTCATTGGACTAGTGTTCATGGACTTGTGCCCCCCGTACCTTGTGTATTGGGAACTCCATTAGAAAACTTGTACATCCTAGCTTAAGACCTTTCAGCCATCTTCTAGTGTGGTGTAGGTTTAGCTGATCAAGCCTGAAGTTACTCACCATGTTCCTCATAGATTGGAAATAGAATTTTTCTTTGGGTAAGGTATCAAAACCTCCAAGGAAAAGGGATAGTAGGTGCAATGCCTTTATCCCTAGCTATTCCCTCTAAAAGGTATTCCTAGGTTGATAGGAATATTGAGAGGAATTGAGTATGGGCCTACACTACGAAGACAATCCCACTTGAATAATCTAGGGTGTTCTTGTGTATTATGTGTGTGATCATTTACATAATCCCAGTCCCAATTTCATATATTTTACAAACCTATGCATATGTGTGTGAACCTTATTGTTTGCCAATTTGCCTAAGTCAAGATTTAAACCTTTCCCAATCACCCTTTTCATCCAATCTAATACAACTTCATCCTAATCACATTATCCACCTCATCCAAATCTAATCAACTTTATCCTAATCCTCCAATTGCATCCAATCCCATCCTAATCATCCTCATCATCTTATCACTTCATCCTAATTATCTATATCTCATCCAATCACTTCATCCCAACTATTCTAATCATCCATAATAGTCCTAATTATCCACCCTAATCAACCTAATCATCTCTCTTATCCATCTCATATCCCTAATCATCCCTAATTATCCAATCGACTTCATCCTCACCCTAATCCAATCAATTCTATCCTAATCATCTTATCAACTTATCCCAATAATCTTAATCATCCAATCACATCATCCCACCTATCTCCAATCCATTCCTAATCCATCATCTAGGACCCTAATCCTAATCAAGTTATCTAAATCCCATTAAGGTCCTAACCCTAATCCATTATATTCACCTAATCCACCTCTTAATCACAACCATCGTCCTAATCATAATCTGATCATTGATCCTAATCCAACCTATCACCATTCTAATTGTATCCTAATACAACTTCATCATTCATCCTTATCATAATCCAACTTCATCCATTATCATCCTTAATCTAATCTTCTTATCCACATAATCCCCTTTCAACCAATCCTAATCTAATCCATTGATCCCTCATCCCAAGCCAATCATCCATTATCCATTTTTATAAAGTTTCCAATCCTTAATCAAAATCAATCCTTTGAAAATCAAATTTTGGTTAAGGACTTAGCCTCCTTCAAACCCATCCACTATCATCTAAATCCTAATCGCAATCCATCCAAATCAATCATAAAAATCCTTCATCTAAAGGATCCTAGACCTAATCCACAATCATCCATTTCAAAAATCCACATCCAATCCAAGATATCACCTAGTCCTAACCCAACATCTAAAAACATCATGAGTTGGTTTGACAAAATGGTAATGGAAGTTAAAACATCTATATCAAACCCCATTCCTCAAACCATACCACTAATCCAACCAACATCACTATCATACCAACCTAATCCATGCACCTATCCTAGTGATCTTGCTATAGAAATATAAGAACTTAAACGTAAGTATAGATCTCAAACCATATCTCCAATTCAACCAACATCACTATCATATCAACCTTCATCCTCCCATTTGACCATGCCATCATACCAATCCAATTTATTGACGCCTCAAATTTATCCAACCTTCACCTATCCATATATCTCACCCTAATCCACTTACCAAGTCAATCCCATAACCTCATACCCATCTACCATACCTTTACTCATGTCACCTTAACAAACTATATCCAATCCCAACCCATAAATCTCTTCAATCCTGCATTCACAATCTCCCTCCAATATTCCTAATCCTAATCCATTAGCCCACATACCTCCTAACTCATCAACCCCTTCAATCCCTTTGTCACCACATTCCTCCAACCCTCCATCAAAGGAGTCCATTGACGTAGCCTTACAAAAATTGGTCCAAGCAAACTTCATTGAGATACCAATGAGAACACCATATGAAAAAAACCAAGTCAAGTCTTTTTAGTTTAAGGATCATTAATATTGTCAATACCATAGAGAAAAAGGCCATAAAACATCCAAATGTGTGAGACTTAAGAATTTGATCAAAGAGCTCATTAATTGTCATAAGATTGTGATTGATAATCCACCCACCAACTTATCCTTTTTGGATGTTATCTAATGACTATTAGCATGGAATCTAGAATCATACTGCAATCCAATGCCTATCCTTGAGCCTATCAAAGAGCCTTCCAATCCTATGCAAACACCACCATCCAATCCTATGCCTATCCATCCCATTGAAGAGTCCATTAACATAAGTCCAATCCAAGATCCATCATGCACTCATGTTGTCAACCATCTCTCTCTCTCTCTAACTCTAACACTATCTCTCTGTGACACTTTTTGCTTAAAAC
This sequence comes from Cunninghamia lanceolata, assembly GCA_027924645.1. NCBI lineage: Eukaryota > Viridiplantae > Streptophyta > Pinopsida > Cupressales > Cupressaceae > Cunninghamia > Cunninghamia lanceolata. The sequence goes on from BSBN01001035.1 coordinate 3,202,235, forward strand.
TTTATATAGTGAAAGCATGTTATATAGTATGAGTACATTATATAATGCATGCAAGTTATGTGATTTTTTACACAACACGCATGTGTTTGCTTCAAAATTTCTCATGTGGCCACTTTTTTGTCCCCCAATATGGTGCATTCACCCTATGATGCACTATGAGAGGGTAGAGACCACCCCCATTCTATCCTTTAACCACTAGTAATAACCCTCACTACTAGAGGCATGTGCCCACAAGAGGCATTATCCATCATGCCACTTTGAAAGGTGTCATCAAACATAGACTAATTGGCATGAGATCCTAGTATATGGCTATTGGAGGGAAAATTGCACCACTATCTACACAAGATTTAAATAGAGGAAAACTCATTGCAAATCAAGTGTGGTACCTTAGTTGCTATACAACACATTCAAGAGACATCTCAAGGGTGAAGGACACATCTTTTTGTGTACTTGTGTACACATATACTACATGGAAATAGAGACAAATAGAGATATAATAATATCTATGGATAGAGAAGAGAATAGGAGAAAATAGAAGTGAGAAAGAAGAAGATAGTTGTAGGAAAAGCTACCCAAGCATATGTGAAGGGTATATATATGCTTGTAGTAAAGGACGTACATTGTATAAAGTATATGATATAAATATATAAGTAGACCTGTCTTATGGTGCCTATGAATGTGTAAAATTGCTTGAATTTTTATGTTATGCATATGTTATCTACTGCACTCTTCTTATTTCCTTCTTACTACATCACCTTAGGGTTAAATTATCTCACATAAGTAGTATAGACCTTAGGCCTACATTTTATTGTCAACAATTGGTTATGTTGCTAGGACCCCAATTTGTGATGTATAAGAAGATCTAAATTATAGAAATAAGAAAGAAATTTTGTGGTAAAGAATACTACCAAGGAAGAGAGTGTTAATGATAGTTATTGTAGTAAAAGAGACATGCAATAACACTAAGTCCTAACCTATGAGAGGGGTTGGCCACCTAGGGTGTCATAAATGGAATGGGGGGATCTTAAAAAATGTGACCACTAAAGGAAGTTCTAGAATGACCCATTAAGGATGAATAAAAGGATTAATAAAAAACTGAATTAAAAAAACTATGGCAAGAGGAGACAACAAAAGATTGAGAGAAATTTTTGAAGAGATTAAAATGGCTTATGCGATGCATATGGAATAAGAAAGAAGGTTGAAACAAACCCAAGAAAGACTAGAAATATATTACAAAAGAATGGAGAAGGATAGAGAAGCCTCAATAGAGTGTGCTAGAAGGACTGCTACTAAAAATGATGAGAATCCACCAAGAGAGGGATAGGTAGTTACTATGCCACTCAATAATAATGAAACATCTGAGCAAATAACTATCCAAATAAAAAGAGTAGGAAGAAAATTGGACTAGATTAGTAAGTGAAATATGAGAATATGATGAATTTAAGGAATCATTAGAGAAAGAGCATAGAAGCAATAATGCTCGACAAGAAAAATTCTTAACTCCATAGCGTAGAAGCAAGGGTTCTCTACAAATTGAATTTTTAACAAGAAATTCATATTCTAAACTATATATGTCTAACATCAAGGTCACAATAATAAAGAATTTGAGGAATTATTAACCCCAATCTCAAAACTAAAACTTCTAAAGTTGAGCGAAGAATATCTAGATAACATAGTAAGTAAAAGTGTACAATTACAAAAAGAAGAGATGTTGAAAATGTATGATTTCAAGAAAGGAATGTGAAAAAAAAGGATACAAGGGAATCATGTAATCAATTATCCATTAACACAACTAAAATAATTGAAGAAGGATGGGAGAGTCCCATATTTGCTTGTTGGTGTTACGTGTCATTAGTTTCATAACCAATCTCCTCCTCACTGGGCATAACCTTGATGTAATGAACCTTGCCCTTGTCAAGGCATCTATGACTAGGTTTCAAAGGCTCCTTACATGAGAAGCACAAATTTTTTCTTTTAATCTCATTTCTAGTTTGCTCATCAATCTTTTTAGCAACAATGGGTTGAGGTGTTACTTTTTAAGGGTGATAATTGAATTTGTTGTCTTTTTATCCTCTCTTCTAAAGAACTCCTTTGTGTTTCCTGGTAGTAGGTGCTTTGGGTTGAGATGAACTATAATGCCCCTCGCTTTTGACTTGTGATAGATGATATTTTCATATTTCCTATGACAGTCCTGGTATAGTTGATAGTCTTATACTGCATATTTACGGTTTTGAGACATTTGGACTAGTATGTTATGGTTTATGTTCTCATATTTCCTATGACAGTCCTGGTATAGTTGATAGTCTTATATTGCATGTTTACAGTTTCGAGACATTTGGACTAGTATGTTATGGTTTATGTTTTCCTTGATCATGATGGACATATCTGATGATTATAGACTAATGTCATTCTGAGTTTAATGTGCTATTTGATTATGATTATGATGCATTACTGGTAATGGATGTAGTTATTTGATGATGTGTTTACATGAACGGAACAGTGTCGCATTACTCGTGTCCGAGTACCCTGCCACCCTGCGACTTCCGTTCATTATGTCTATGATTACATGTTTATATATATATATATGTGCACAACCTTGTCGTTTGTTACAGGATGCAGGTACCGGGCATCGACTCCACCTGAACTACCAGGTTTGAGTGTGCCCTACCCAATGGAGTTGTTGAATTGGAGTTAACATAAGGTTCCCTACTCAGTCAACATCCTCAAAAGGATGAGTTCTTAGTATTATAACCTGTCGTCACTGTCAGTTGGACTGATTGTCGTTATGTTGTCATCATGTCCTGTGGCTTTACATGGGGGTCAACTATCATCCTGTAAGCTTGGTTCATCCAATCTACGTGTTGATTTAAGTTTGATTAGTACTTTGTTATAAATGAGGTTAAAATTAAGCTAACATTAAATAAACATGTACTAGGGAAATTATGTGTTGTGATTATTTATAAACGATTTAATTGTTTGATAATTGGCAAATTAACAGGAATTAGTAAATAAATGAATAAAATTAGATAAATGATTAATTAGTAAAATTAACAGGAATTAGTAAATAAATAAATTAAATTAATTAAATTAGATAAAGGATTAAACAAATTATTAAATTACAAGTTGGAAGCAGATTAAATTAAACAGAAAACAAAATGCATAAATAAGGGTGAATAAACAACTATAATGTTGTTAAAATAAATTTATAGTAAAATAATGATAATATCTCAAGGTTTAAAAAAATAATAATTCTGAGTGCCGTCAATATCAAATTGGAGGTTTAGGAATTTTTTGAGATGGTTAAATTTTTGAACCTCATGAGAATGTGGTTGTGGGAAAAGAGAGGAATGTTTGTTTTGCATTTACTCGAGGAGTTCATCTGTGTTTTGGGAAAATGGGTTGTCGAGAAGAGGGGTTGTTCCCTGCCTTTATCTAGGAAGTGAGTCCTGGTATTGGGAAGAAAAGGATTTCTGGGAAAAGGAAGGTCTGAAGAAATTGGAGAAGGAGAAAGCAGCTACAAGATTCAATAGGGCAAACTCTCGAACATTTTAACCGGGCACCTTATTTTTTTTCACAGATTTAATACGTTTTTTTAAGAGGCAGATTTAATGGTGTTTAATGGTTTTAAAGAGTTGTTATGAAGTAATAAGCAGTTTTTGACTCTTAGAACAAGATTAATGTAATGAAAGGCTTCCAATGTTCCATTCCTGGTTCAAATTTGAAAGTTAAACTCCTATTACAGCAACCAATTCCTCCCGGGTAAGTGCAAGATGATGGGGGGCCAAAAAGGGGTCTTAAGTGGCCACTTTTTTTCTGAAATCGGGAAATACTGGCCTTGGATGAGAAATTGAGCATAGTTACACTCAAAATTTAGAGATGCAACCAAAACAATGTTCGTAGTGCTCCGAGTCTACTTTCTAAACTACTATTTTGTTTTGAAAATGGCATAGATTAAGGGGTTCAAAAGAGGGAGCCACAGAAATTGGTGTTGTTTCTGTCAAAAAAACATAACATAGCATGTTTTGTGGCTCCCTCAAAAGGTCAACTTTTTTTTGGTATTTTTAAAATCGCTTTAGTGAGAAATTAGCTAATAGCATGTAGTTTATGCCCGATTTTCCTGATAATTTTTTGATGAATATTTGATTTTTTACTAATTTTTAAAATGGACACATCCTAAAAAATAGAATTTTGGCCGTGCTACCCCTATAAATTTTGAAAACTAATTGAAAATCATTTTTTTTTAATATTTGTAGAATGGAGTCTAGTTTCTAAATATGTAATTTTTTTTAAATTTGAATGAATAGTTATTTTACAATGAAAAAAAGACCAAACAGTGGTTTTTGCATAAAAACGGACACACAAACAAAAGAAATTAAAGATGAAAGGCTTAACATTGTTAAAATGTGAAAAAAATCACATCGTCAAATAGCTAAGAGAAAGCCTAACATTACCCATGTGTTCGATTTGTTCAACCTTGAAACACGTGCAAATCTGAGGGTTAGCACGAACGAAATTATGTGAAATTTTGAAGAATATAGAAAAACACGTCTGTGACTGTTCATAAGGCACTCCAAGCCTTTGGGTTGGAAATCCAAAGCAAATCCCAAGCCCAAGGCTTGGGATTCCCAAAGCAAGAAATAACGCGGGCGCGTTATAACGCGCTCGCGTTATGTTTCGCCTTGCATTTTTCTTTCCCGTAAGTCTGTCTTTTGCCATGTTTGATATAACACGAGCACATTATAACGCGCTCGCGTTATGTCCCACTCAAATTTTTTTACGTTCAAGGCTATTAATCATTAGGGTTAAGGCATAAGGGATAGAGTTGGAAGGTTTACGGATAAGGGATTAGCGTTTAAGGTATAGTATCGAGCCCGTTGAGGGTCTAGGAATAGCGATAGCGTTTAAGGTTTAGGGATGAGGGATGACAGATTACGGTTGAGGGTCGAGGGATCAAAGTTAAGGGTTGAGGGATTAGGGTTTGACATTAAGGGTTGAGGGTTGAGGTTCAAGGGTCAAGGGTTTGGGGATAGGGTTTAGGGTTGAGGGATTAGGGTTAAAGTAGAGTGTGGAGGGTGTAAGGATTAGGGATAGGGTTGAAGGGTTTAGGGATAAGGGATTAGGGTTTAAGGTATAGTATCAAGTCTGTTGAGAGTTTAGGAATAGGGATAGCATTTAGGGATTAGGGATGAGGGATTATAGTTGAGGGATGATGGATTAGGGTTGAGGATTGAGGGATTAGGGTTTAGGGATAAGGTTTAGGGTTGAGGGTTGAGGGATTAGGGTTTAAGGTATAGTGTTGAGGGTTGAGGGTTTAGGATTAGGGTTTAGGGTTGACGGATTAGCATTTAATGTCGAGGTTAGGGTTAGAGTGTCGAGGGTAGAGGGATTAGGGATAGGGTTTAGGGTTGAAGGTTTAAGGATTGAGGGTTGAGGCTTTAGGGATGAGGGTTTAAGGCTAAAGATATAGTGTCAAGTGTTGAGGGTGTAGGGATAGGGTTTAAGTTTTAAGGGTTAAGGGTTGAGGGATATGGATTAGGGTTTAAGGTATAGTGTTGAGGGTCAAGGGATCAGAGTTAAGGGTTGAGGGATTAGGGTTTGACGTTGAGGGTTGAGGGTTGAGGTTCGAGGGTCAAGGGTTTAGGGATAGGGTTGAGGGTCGAGGAATTAGGGTTAAAGTAGAGTGTGGAGGGTATAAGGATTAGGGATAGGGTTGGAGGGTTTAGGGATAAGGGATTAGGGTTTAAGGTATAGTATCGATTCTGTTGAGGGTGTAGGAATAGGGATAGCATTTAGGGTTTAGGGATGAAGGATTAGAGTTGGGGGATGACAGATTAGGGTTGAGGGTTGAGGGATTAGGGTTTAGGGATAAGGTTTAGGGTTGAGGGCTGAGGGATTAGGGTTTAAGGTATAGTGTTGAGGGTTTAGGGATAGGGTTTAGGGTTGAGGGATTAGGATTTGACGTTGAGGGTTGAGGGTTTAGGGTTTAGGGTTAGGGTTGAGAGATGAGGGATCAGAGTTAAGGGTTGAGGGAATAGGGTTTGATGTCGAGGGTTGAGGGTTGAGGTTCGAGGGTCAAGGGTTTAGGGATAGGGTTGAGGTTGAAGGGATTAGGGTTAAAGTAGAGTGTGGAGGGTGTAAGGATTAGGGATAGGGTTGGAGGGTTTAGGGATAAGGGATTAGAGTTTAAGGTATAGTATCGAGTCTGTTGAGGGTTTAGGAATAGGGATAGCATTTAGGGTTTAGAGATGAGGGATTAGAGTTGAGGGATGAGGGATTAGGGTTGAGGGTTGAGGGATTAGGGTTTAGGGATAAGGTTTAGGGTTGAGGGTTGAGGGATTAGGGTTTAAGGTATAGTGTTGAGGGTTGATGGTTTAGGGATAGGGTTTAGGTTTGAGGGATTAGGGTTTAGGGTTGATGAATTAGGGTTTAATGTTGAGAGTTGAGGGTTGAGGGTTGAGGGTTGAGGTTGAGGGATAGGGTTAATGGTCAAGGGATTAGGGTTAAATAAGAGTGTCGATGGTAGAGGGATTAGGGTTTAAGGTATAGTATCGAGCCTGTTGAGGGTCTAGGAATAGGGATAGCGTTTAGGGTTTAGGAATGAGGGATTAGAGTTGAGGGATGACGGATGACAGATTAGGGTTGAGGGTTGAGGGATTAGGCTTTAGGGATAAGGTTTAGGGTTAGGGTTTAGGGATAGGGTTTAGGGTTGAGGGATTAGAGTGAAGGGTTGAGGGATTAGAATTTGGCGTTGAGGGTTTAGGGTTTAGGATCAGGGTTGAAGGTTGAGGGATCAGAGTTAAGGGTTGAGGGATTAGGGTTTGATGTTGAGAGTTAAGGGTTGAGGTTCGAGGGTCAAGGGTTTAGGGATAGGGTTGAGGGTTGAGGAATTAGGATTACAGTAGAGTGTGGAGGGTATAAGGATTAGGGATAGGGTTGGAGGGTTTAGGGATAAGGGATTAGAGTTTAAGGTATAGTATCGAGTCTGTTGAGGGTTTAGGAATAGGGATAGCATTTAGGGTTTAGGGATGAGGGATTAGAGTTGAGGGATGAGGGATTAGGGCTGAGGGTTGAGGGATTAGGGTTTAGGGATAAGGTTTAGGGTTGAGGGTTGAGGGATTAGGGTTTAAGGTATAGTGTTGAGGGTTGATGGTTTAGGGATAGGGTTTAGGTTTGAGGGATTAGGGTTTAGGGTTGATGAATTAGGGTTTAATGTTGAGAGTTGAGGGTTGAGGGTTGAGGTTGACGGATAGGGTTAATGGTCAAGGGATTAGGGTTAAATAAGAGTGTTGATGGTAGAGGGATTAGGGTTTAAGGTATAGTATCGAGCCTATTGAGGGTCTAGGAATAGGGATAGCGTTTAGGGTTTAGGAATGAGGGATTAGAGTTGAGGGATGACGGATGACAGATTAGGGTTGAGGGTTGAGGGATTAGGGTTTAGGGACAAGGTTTAGGGTTAGGGTTTAGGGATAGGGTTTAGGGTTGAGGGATTAGAGTGAAGGGTTGAGGGATTAGAATTTGGCGTTGAGGGTTTAGGGTTTAGGATCAGGGTTGAAGGTTGAGGGATCAGAGTTAAGGGTTGAGGGATTAGGGTTTGATGTTGAGGGTTGAGGGTTGAGGTTCGAGGGTCAAGGGTTTAGGGATAGGGTTGAGGGTCGAGGAATTAGGATTACAGTAGAGTGTGGAGGGTATAAGGATTAGGGATAGGGTTGGAGGGTTTAGGGATAAGGGATTAGAGTTTAAGGTATAGTATCGAGTCTGTTGAGGGTTTAGGAATAGGGATAGCATTTAGGGTTTAGGGATGAGGGATTAGAGTTGAGGGATGAGGGATTAGGGTTGAGGGTTGAGGGATTAGGGTTTAGGGATAAGGTTTAGGGTTGAGGGTTGAGGGATTAGGGTTTAAGGTATAGTGTTGAGGGTTGATGGTTTAGGGATAGGGTTTAGGTTTGAGGGATTAGGGTTTAGGGTTGATGAATTAGGGTTTAATGTTGAGAGTTGAGGGTTGAGGGTTGAGGGTTGAGGTTGAGGGATAGGGTTAATGGTCAAGGGATTAGGGTTAAATAAGAGTGTCGATGGTAGAGGGATTAGGGTTTAAGGTATAGTATCGAGCCTGTTGAGGGTCTAGGAATAGGGATAGCATTTAGGGTTTAGGAATGAGGGATTAGAGTTGAGGGATGACAGATGACAGATTAGGGTTGAGGGTTGAGGGATTAGGGTTTAGGGACAAGGTTTAGGGTTAGGGTTGAGGGATTAGGGTTTAAGGTATAGTGTTCAGGGTTTAGGGATAGGGTTTAGGGTTGAGGGATTAGAGTGAAGGGTTGAGGGATTAGAATTTTGCATTGAGGGTTTAGGGTTTAGGATTAGGTTGAAGGTCAAGGGATCAGAGTTAAGGGTTGAGGGAATAGGGTTTGACGTCGAGGGTTGAGGGTTGAGGTTCGAGGGTCAAGGGTTTAGGGATAGGGTTGAGGTTGAAGGGATTAGGGTTAAAGTAGAGTGTGGAGGGTGTAAGGATTAGGGATAGGGTTGGAAGGTTTAGGGATAAGGGATTAGAGTTTAAGGTATAGTATCGAGTCTGTTGAGGGTTTAGGAATAGGGATAGCATTTAGGGTTTAGGGATGAGGGATTAGAGTTGAGAGATAAGGGATTAGGGTTGAGGGTTGAGGGGTTAGGGTTTAAGGATAAGGTTTAGGGTTGAGGGTTGAGGGATTAGGGTTTAAGGTATAGTGTTGAGGGTTGATGGTTTAGAGATAGGGTTTAGGTTTGAGGGATTAGGGTTTAGGGTTGATGAATTAGGGTTTAATGTTGAGAGTTGAGGGTTGAGGCTTGAGGGTTGAGGGATAGGGTTAATGGTCAAGGGATTATGGTTAAATAAGAGTGTCGATGGTAGAGGGATTAGGGTTTAAGGTATAGTATCGAGCCTGTTGAGGGTCTAGGAATAGGGATAGTGTTTAGGGTTTAGGAATGAGGGATTAGAGTTGAGGGATGACGGATGACAGATTAGGGTTGAGGGTTGAGGGATTAGGGTTTAGGGACAAGGTTTAGGGTTAGGGTTGAGGGATTAGGGTTTAAGGTATAGTGTTGAGGGTTTAGGGATAGGGTTTAGGATTGAGGGATTAGAGTGAAGGGTTGAGGGATTAGAATTTGGCGTTGAGGGTTTAGGGTTTAGGATTAGGGTTGAAGGTCGAGGGATCAGAGTTAAGGGTTGAGGGATTAGGGTTTGATGTTGAGGGTTGAGGGTTGAGGTTCGAGGGTCAAGGGTTTAGGGATAGGGTTGAGGGTCGAGGAATTAGGGTTAAAGTAGAGTGTGGAGGGTATAAGGATTAGGGATAGGGTTGGAGGGTTTAGGGATAAGGGATTAGAGTTTAAGGTATAGTATCGAGTCTGTTGAGGGTTTAGGAATAGGGATAGCATTTAGGGTTTAGGGATGAGGGATTAGAGTTGAGGGATGAGGGATTAGGGTTGAGGGTTGAGGGATTAGGGTTTAGGGATAAGGTTTAGGGTTGAGGGTTGAGGGATTAGGGTTTAAGGTATAGTGTTGAGGGTTGATGGTTTAGGGATAGGGTTTAGGTTTGAGGGATTAGGGTTTAGGGTTGATGAATTAGGGTTTAATGTTGAGAGTTGAGGGTTGAGGGTTGAGGGTTGAGGTTGAGGGATAGGGTTAATGGTCAAGGGATTAGGGTTAAATAAGAGTTTCGATGGTAGAGAGATTAGGGTTTAAGGTATAGTATCGAGCCTGTTGAGGTTCTAGGAATAGGGATAGCGTTTAGGGTTTAGGAATGAGGGATTAGAGTTGAGGGATGACTGATGACAGATTAGGGTTGAGGGTTGAGGGATTAGGGTTTGATGTGGAGGGTTGAGGGTTGGGGTTGAGAGATGAGGGATCAGAGTTAAGGGTTGAGGGATTAGGGTTTGACGTCGAGGGCTGAGGTTCGAGGGTCAAGGGTTTAGGGATAGGGTTGAGGTTGAAGGGATTAGGGTTTAAGGTATAGTGTTGAGGGTTGATGGATCAGAGTTAAGGGTTGAGGGATTAGGGTTGAGGGTTGTAAGGATTAGGGATAAGGTTGGAGGGTTGACGGATTAGGATTTGACGTTGAGGGATTAGGATTTGACGTTGAGGGTTGAGGGATTAGGATTTGGCATTGAGGGTTGAGGGTTTAGGGATAGGGTTGAGGGATTATGATTTGACATTGAGGGTTGAGGGTCAAGGGATTAGAGTTGAGGGTTTAGGGATTAGGGATCTATAGCAGGACAAAACGCGAGCGCGTTATAGCATGAGCGCGTTATAACGCGCTCGCGTTTTGTATTTCTACTGAAACGGTAAAAAAGTGGTTACCCCCGTGATCCAGGCCCACATGCTCTATTTTCTTACTGATTCTGCGTGTGTTCCGACAAAAAAGAAGTGCTTTCATGCTATTGGGAAGTTCACATGCACATTTGACACATTGTACCACCTTTGCATGATCTTTCCACCACCTTTTCTACTTTGCCAACTTGAGAAGGAGGAAATAACATAGTTTTCAATACCATAGTTGGAGACACATCCTTTACCGCAAGTCAACATGTAGGGACACCATCTACCACATCTCAAGTTGAGAGTACATCATCACTCACATGTGATGAAGGAGTTACGCCATTGTTCCCACCTCAACCTCAAGGTATGCCATCTATTCCATCTTCGATCGAAGGTATGCCATCTAACCCATCTCATTTAAATATTGATGAAATTTCTAATGTTGAGATGAATTTACCTAACTCGACACCACCTAGAATTTTGCATAGAAAGCCAAAGTATTTGATTGATATTGATGAGAATATTTTGCAGCCAATGGAAGGTAAGATTCCAAAACGCACTTGTAGAAGATATGCTAATAAGATTTGGAGATTGTTCTTTGAAAAGTTAAATGAGACTGCAAGATGTCAACTATTCGTTGAAATGATGTGAAGTATAAAGTATAGGTCTATCATGAAGATTCTTGGGTTGAGAACGTCAGAGGCTTCAAGTGAAAAATCTATTGTCAAGAATCTAATGAGTGCGTATGAGAGTGTGGGTAACACCTCATGCACAAAAGATAGTAATGCAACACGACGTGTGATTACAACGACTATAGTAAGTAGTCAAACGAGGAAAGCTCATCTCATTAGAAAGACAAGTCAAGAATTGAGAATTAATAGGAAAACTTTATCAAGAGCCATTGGAAGACGCCAAAGAATTGAGGACACTAATGCCAATGAATTATGGGCGTTCTCAGGGAGACTACCACGAAAAGATAAACCAATTGTTGAAGCATTGAGATCACTAATTGAAGACTTTTGGAAGAATTACACAAGGGTATCTCTGAATCAAAGGGATGTGGTAAGAAGGAGAATTGGTAGTCAGAACCGTGAGCCACATCCAAAGCATTTTTTGGATGAGACTCAAACACAGTTTTATGGTAAATTTCTAGAGAAGTATCCTCAAATTAAAATTTGTCAAAGATATTTTGAAATTCTAAAACCTTTCTATGTTAAGATAAATCACACACGCACTACTTGTTGTTGTAGATTACATATTGAATTTTCTAACCATTTTGATGCTTATAGGTCTATATGTTTAGATATGCATACTAACAATGATTTGCAGGGTTGTGCCATATGTGCCCCACCAACATCTTCAAGAGACTTCATATCAAGAATTTTATGTGAAAGAGAGGAAGGTCAAATATTCTACAATAAATTATGCTTGGATGGCACATGTCATCGTTGCGGTGGCTTGCAACATTTGCCAATATGTGAACATATGGAAATAACACATGCGGTTGGAAATGAACTAGTAGAGTTTGGCAAGTATAAAACAGTGGCATATAATACAAAAGATGGTAAAGAAGCAAAGAGGTATGAATTAGTTATTGAAAAGATTCCAGTGTATCGGTTTATGCCTATATTTCGTGACAGCATAGTGTATGAGTATGCAAGACATGCCCATAGAGCTCGATGGTTGGACTTGCAATTCAAGTTATGCAAGGACACATTTCCAGTTGGTAGCATTGTTTCAGTCGTCGACTTTGCAGAGAACTACAGTCTACAGCCACAGCGTGAGGTGCAATCACAATATTACAACTCCACACAGGTTTCTATATTTGTGCACATCGCATTCATTCATGTGAATGATAGTACAGAGGATGACAGAAAGATCATAAGGGAGTATAATTTCTATATTAGTGATGATCGCACGCATTCTACGGAGTTCGTACAAGGTTGCTTTCAGATGTTCTACAATGATTTGGCTAGAAGGGGCATATCATTCAGTCAGCATATCATATGGTCAAATAATTGTGCATCACAATTCAAGAACTCACAGAATTTCTATTGGTTGAGTAGGAGGCATAATTTTACAGGTATTCAACATATGTGGAACTTTTGTGAGGCCGGGCATGGAAAGGGGGAGCATGATGGTGCAGGAGCATGTATCAAAAGAGCCATAGCATGAGAAGAGTTAAAGTATAAAGACAATGCAAAGTTGACAGATGCAAAATCGATTGTCAAGTGGTGTAATGCTTCCATGGGTCTAGGTAATGAAGGTAAGTCTTTAGTTCGTAGATTTTTTTGGTTGATAGATGATACTAACATTGCACCATATGAGGATTGTTGTACACTGACATGATCAAATGAGATGCACTCTTTCAGAAGCTCAATTGCAGGTTCATGGAGTATCCATACACGAAAGATGTCATGCTTTTGTTCTTCCTGTACAATTCAAGTCTGGGATGAGTGCGAGTCAAAGGAGTGGGTTGACGAATGTCAGTTAAGTTATCTTAGCCCACTTGACACGTATCGACCCCCGATGGCACTGGAACTAACACAGATGGAATCGTCAGTTGACTTTGACCACATATCAGATTTAGTTCAACCAGGTAATATAGGGCACGTATATGCATCTAATTTCATCTAGTTCAACCAGGTAATGTCATCTTACTTTGTAGTGTTTTTGTAATGTTGACTAATTTCATCTAATTTGCTACACATATCAATGTAGGACAGGTATATGCGGTTATTGCAGATGAAGATAATGAAGAGGGAACAGATTATTACTTATGTCATTGTGTTGAGGCCAAAAAGAAATTGGAGGCCCCTGTTACAGATGGAGAAAACATCGAATACCCTACAAGATCAGTGGTTAATACTGGAACATGGCTTAGAAGGTACCCACATAAGAGTGTTAATATTTGGCTATTTCAGGACTTTGACATGCATCGAAAGATTCTTCATTACTCGAACCTTGTCGTGGCATCCAATGTTCATTTGATAAAGTATCAGGGTAGACCTTTGAACAAAATATTGTGGAAGGTGCGTGAGTCTGACCATGCAGCAATACTTGACACAATAAAGAGTAGAGCAGATCCAGATGGTTCATTGGATTAATTTGTAAGTATTCACATTGATTTTGTAAAGTTATGTTACATTGAGTTGTAAGTATGCACATTAATTTGTAAGGTTTGTCTTTTTTTATTTCCTCCTGCATTTTTACACATATGTACACATTTTTACATCATCATGTTATGCATTTTTGGCGTCCTACTCCTGATGCGACCAAACTCATAACTCACCCTACTAGACACCATTTGATGATCTCTCCAACACTCTGGATCCAGGGTGCCCAATCATGATGATGACCTATATACCATTCTCCCAAGGCGCTCATAATGAATGAATGATAAGGAGCACCTCGACCTCTATAATCAAGGTGATTTTAAGTCAGTTTGAGTCATTTGGGGTCAGTTTGAGTCTTTGAGTCATGTTGCAAAAAAGTGTCAATGTTGTCAAGTTGCACAAAGCAACTTTTGCATTTTTGGTGTCCTGCTCATGATGTGACCAAACTGACTATTCCAACGCATTCGAATGGGTACATTTACACTAGGCATGGTCCTATTTTTCACCCAAACATGTCGAAACAGTCTGAGCTACATTGTACCAACGATATCCCTGAAGAGTCCAAAGTGTAAAAAGGCTGCAATCTTTGACGAGATGTTACTCGAAAACTGTGTCACTTAGAAACATTCCCTCTAAGGCAACACTATCATGTAGAGTGCCTCTACAATAACCTCTCTCAGTTTTTTATAGCTCTGAGGCATTTACCCGTGGTGAAAGGTTTTCTGCTGCCCCAAAAATCGTCAGAAGGAGGCAGTGTAAAGTTGCAAAGGGGTGTAACTTTTGTCCTGCTCCTGATGCGACCAAACTGACTGTTCCAACGCGTCCGAATGGGTACATTTATGCTAGGCATGGTCCTATTTCTCACCCAAACATGTCGAAACAGTCAGAGCTACATTGTACCGACGATATCCCTGAAGAGTCCAAAGTGCAAAAAGGCAACAATCTTTGACGAGATGTTACTCGAAAATCGTGTCACTTAGAAACATTCTGTTTGAGGCAACGTGATCATGTAGAGTGCCTCTACAATAACCTCTCTTGGTTTTTTATAGCTCTGAGGTATTTGCCCGTGGTGAAAGGTTTTCTGCTGCCCCAAAAATCGTCAGAAGGAGGCAGTGTAAAGTTGCAAAGGGGTGTAACTTTCGTCCTGCTCCTAATGCGACCAAACTGACTGTTCCAACGTGTCTGAATGGGTACATTTATGCTAGGCATGGTCCTATTTCTCACCCAAACATGTCAAAACAGTCAGAGCTACATTGTACCGACGATATCCCTGAAGAGTCCAAAGTGCAAAAAGGCAGCAATCTTTGACGAGATGTTACTCGAAAATCGTGTCACTTAGAAACATTCTGTCTGAGGCAACGTGATCATGTAGAGTGCCTCTACAATAACCTCTCTCAGTTTTTTATAGCTCTGAGGCATTTGCCCGTGGTGAAAGGTTTTTTGTTGCCCCAAAAATCGTCAGAAGGAGGCAGTGTAAAGTTGCAAAGGGGTGTAACTTTCGTCCTGCTCCTGATGCGACCAAACTGACTGTTCCAACGCGTCCGAATGGGTACATTTATGCTAGGCATGGTCCTATTTCTCACCCAAATATGTCGAAACAGTCGGAGCTACATTGTACCGACGATATCCCTGAAGAGTCCAAAGTGCAAAAAGGCAGCAATCTTTGACAAGATGTTACTCAAAAATCATGTCACTTAGAAACATTCCGTTTGAGGCAACATGATCACGTAGAGTGCCTCTACAATAACCTCTCTCGGTTTTTTATAGCTCTGAGGCATTTGCCCGTGGTGAAAGGTTTTCTGTTGCCCCAAAAATCGTCAGAAGGAGGCAGTGTAAAGTTGCAAAGGGGTGTAACTTTCGTCTTGCTCCTGATGCGACCAAACTGACTGTTCCAACGCGTCCGAATGGGTACATTTATGCTAGGCATGGTCCTATTTTTCACCCAAACATGTCGAAACAGTCGGAGCTACATTGTACCGACGATATCCCTGAAGAGTCCAAAGTGCAAAAAGGCAGCAATCTTTGACGAGATGTTACTCGAAAACCGTGTCACTTAAAAACATTCTGTTTGAGGTAATAGGATCACGTAGAGTGCCTCTACAATAATCTCTCTCAGTTTTTTATAGCTGTGAGGCATTTGCCCGTGGTGAAAGGTTTTCTGCTGCCCCAAAAATCGTCAGAAGGAGGCAGTGTAAAGTTGCAAAGGGGTATAACTTTTGTCCTGCTCCTGATGCGACCAAACTGACTGTTCCAACACGTCTGAATGGGTACATTTATGCTAGGCATGGTCCTATTTCTCACCCAAACATGTCGAAACAGTCAGAGCTACATTGTACCGACGATATCCCTGAAGAGTCCAAAGTGCAAAAAGGCAGCAATCTTTGACGAGATGCTACTCAAAAATCATGTCACTTAGAAACATTCCGTCTAAGGCAACGTGATCACGTAGAGTGCCTCTACAATAACCTCTCTCAGTTTTTTATAGCTCTGAGGCATTTACCTGTGGTGAAAGGTTTTCTGCTGCCCCAAAAATCGTCAGAAGGAGGCAATGTAAAGTTGCAAAGGGGTGTAACTTTCGTCCTGCTCCTGATGCAACCAAACTGACTATTCCAACGCGTCTGAATGGGTACATTTATGCTAGGCATGGTCCTATTTTTCACCCAAACATGTTGAAACAGTCGGAGCTACATTGTACCGACGATATCCCTGAAGAGTCCAAAGTGCAAAAAGGCAGCAATCTTTGACGAGATGTTACTCGAAAACCATGTCACTTAAAAACATTCCGTCTAAGGCAAAGGGATCATGTAGAGTGCCTCTACAATAACCTCTCTCAATTTTTTATAGCTCTGAGGCATTTGCCCGTGGTGAAAGGTTTTTTGCTGCCCCAAAAATTGTCAAAAGGAGGCAGTGTATTAAGTCAGGATGAAAGCCTATTCACTCTAGGCGCCTGTTTTTGATCAAATCACACATGCGCCTTGAACAACTCTGTCTTCAAGGCACTTTTCTCTAATCTCTGTAACTCTCCAAATCCACTAAGGCGCAAATTTTACCTCTTGGGCTCAAGATATAGGTTCTTCATCCAAGGCACCAGAATGGTCCAAAGGCACATTTTACCTCTAACCTCACCTCTGACCTTACTTGGAGGCGCTAAACCTTTTGACATTTCAAGTAACTTCAAGAGAACTATTTTTCCTTAAGGTGGTTCACTCCTTGCAATTGGATGTATGGTACTTGTAACTCATTTGATTGACTTTGTAATGTTTCTTCTTCTCGCTGAGTAGATAAGGATGATATAAGCTTACTTCATGAATCGGAGTAGAAATCTCTCTTGGACTTGCTAGGTGAAAGGACTTGAACTTGAAGGACTTGAAGTTGATGAAGTGATCCTTCATGATGGCCTTTGACATTACCTTCTCGGAGTGTAGATGATAACACCTTCCTTGGATAAAGTGGATAACCTCTGACCTAAACTTTGAAGCTTGATGAATCTTGAAGATTGGGTTTCCTCCTACTCCCCTTCTGGGCTCCACTCCATCAAAGGTGTATTTAGTTGTCCAAGGCACCAACATTCACTCATGGGCACCCAAAGAGAAAGTTTACAACTCTAAGGCGCTAAACTCTTATGCAAAAATGGTCATCATCAAAGGCGCAAAATGGGTCTCTGGGCGCCAATCTCTACAAGACATTCCATCTCATTGCTCTCCTCCATTACAAGCGCTCACTTACCTCAATCTTGGGCGCATACCAACATCCCAACATCCAAATCACCTAGGCGCTCAAAACCTTCAAGACTCAAGGTGCATTTTATGATCAAACAAGGTATCTCCTGAACAAGGTGCTCATAGTCTCATCAGGGCGTTAATCATCATCATGAGCGCTCATATTGTTCTAGGCGCACAGTTATCTCTGGAATGCTCAAGGCGCTCAAGGCGCACATACCCTTCTCTAGGCTAGTTTACACTTATTCAAGGCGCTCATTCCAAACTTACATGAACTCCTCATTACAAGACGCACAAATTAGATGATCCTAGGGAATAAGGGCGCTCAAACTAGATCTTTGCAAAAACTCCCCAAGCATTCAAACTTTTAAGGCGCCAAAAGTGGTCTTTTCTACAACTTCTCTAGCCATATGCCTTGGGTGCTCAAACCTTCCTTGAACTCCAATTATTCAATCTAGGGCACTCAACTACCTCCTCAAGGCGCTCTATCTCAAGTATCATTACTCTTCTTAAAGACCTAGGCGCACATTGTGGGGTATTCTAGTCAACAAGACCTAGGCGCTCATTATGAAGACTCCAATTATCAAGGTTCACTTCAACTTTCAAAGGCACATTTTGGACTCCAAAGGCGTTAGGTTAAAGCCACTAGGGCGCTAGATACCAAAGGGGGCAAGGTGTTAGAACCTCCTTTAAGATGTAAGAAAATCTCCTCAAGGCACAGCTAAAGGCGCTCCAAACCATACGAAGGCGCTAATATCCACTCTAGGCAGTGTATTAAGTCAGGATGAAAGCCTATTCACTCTAGGCGCCTGTTTTTGACCAAATCACACATGTGCCCAAATCACACATCACCCCATCAGATTGGGGACCCCCTCTTTTCTTGCTTAGGTGCTTTGCACAGGAGTTGTTATGTGTCATTTTGGCCAAGGTTTTCCGGAGTAGTGAAGACATTAGGAAGGGGATGATCGTTTGGATAGTTTTGAATGCTTTATTTCTCCTTGTTTAAACTAGGCGCTCACTGAGGATTGGAGTAGCCTTTGTACCCTCACATCACGTTAATCGGCATTTCAGAGGCAATCATAGTATAGGAAGATTTGCGCCTTGAAGAAGAGAGTTATCTGGTGAGCGCTTAGGAGTTCTGGCGCCTAGGGGAAAGGTCTAGGTAGAGCGCCTTCAGACTTTGACAGTGAAGTGCCTTAAGGAGTTGGATGATGTTTTTGCCTAGAGTGGAGATGATGTTTTTAGCGCCTTAAGGATGATGATGGAGCGCCTTGGAGTCAGGTTAGTCTGGAGCACCTTAAGAAGGTAAAGCACTTCAAATGTAAACACAAGTGTTTTGAGCACCCTAATGAGAAGTTGTCTTGGCACCATAAGTTGTTCAAACGAAGATATGCGCCTTGGATAGTTGCAAAGACCTAATTTAGTGCCCAAGGTTGGAAGACTCTTTGTGAGCGCCCAGTGTTTGAAAGCTCTTTGTGTTTGGTGCATTAAAATGAATTTGGCACCTAAGTAGTATTGAAACACTCAACTGAGCGCCTAAAGCCCATGAGAGAAGTGATATGTGCCTTGATAGGAATATCATGGAAGATGATTTTACTGAATGGCGCCTTGAATGACTTGGTTGATTAAGTGTTTTAGTGCCTAGATATGGGATGAATCATTGAGCGCCTTTGGTTGAGATGATGTCAGCACCTTTGAGATTATAACACCTTGGAGTCAAGTTTGAAGGAGCACCTTGAGAAGGTAAAACACTTCAAATGTTTTCAAGGAATTGGAGAAGTCACTTAGTGCCTAGAAGGAATTCCAGAGCAAGAGAGTTGGAGCGCCTTGAGCTTCAAGTCAGATATGCGCCTAAACCTCTATCCTTTAGCAAGTTGAAGCCCTCTGAGCCTTGACAAAGTGAGAATGCCTTATAGTGAATGTGCGCCTTGGGCAAGGTTGAATACAAAGTTGAGGAGTATATCATAATGAGTAAGTGCACTGTAGGGTTAGATGATAAAGACTAGTGCCTTGAGTGTCTTGGTCAAAATTTTGACGTGAGAAGTCTTGCAAGATCAAACCCTGGAGTGCGCCTTAGAGAGAACCTATTGATCCTTTGCTTTGACAAGATTTGGGCGCCAGAATGATCCTTAATAAATGGAATGTATCTACACCAATTTTGCATCTTTAGGGAAGTGATGGTGTCCAGATGAGTTTTGAGTCCCTTTGAGTGTTGAGATTGTTAGAGATAGGTGCCTTGATGAATGAAATGTGCCTTGAAGACCATGTGCGCCTAGAGAAGATAAGTGCCTAGTTGAGATAAAGAGGTGTTTCTGGCGCCTAGGGAAGAAGAGAGGTAAGTTCAGGGAGATAAGTGCGCCTAAGAGTTTTAGCGCCCTTAATCAAATTGCACCTTTTTGCCTTGGAGAATATAAGGTGAGGATTTGAGTTGAAAGTTTGAGAAAGTAGATTGAGCGCCCTGTGTTGGAGGAATCAAGTTGGATAAGCACTTGAAGAAATTGCATTAAGTGTTTTAGCGCCTTGGTATGGTTTGGAGTGCCTTGTTGAGGAGATACCCTGATTTAATCCAAGATAGAGTGCCCTAGAATTGAATATGCACCTTGTTGGAGGAATATATGCGCCTTGTTGGAGAAAGATATGCGCCTTGAATGAGAGTTTGTGTGCCTTAACCAAGAATGATGATTGAAGTCACAATCTCATGTTTGTGCGCCTAGGTCTAGAAGCAAGATTTGAGCGCCTTAGGATAGGGTTTTTTGCACCTTGTCTTGGAGAGTGAATTTGTGCCTTGGATGATGTTGAAGCGCCTTGGGATGAAATGCACCCAAACTTACAGAGGGCCTTCAGTGAGGGAGTTGAAGAGAGTGCTTAGAGGAAGGATAGCCTTAAGATCAAACTAAGTACTTAGAAACCTAAGATTAGCACCTTATTTGAAGTTATACACCTATTCTGGCGCCAGAGAGTGAGTTTGAGTGTGAAGAAGTGAATGTCTGCGCCTTGAAGGGGATACAAAGGGAAGACGATGCACCTTGATGGGTTGATGATGGAAATTTGCATTTTGGAGCTAAATGTGCGCCTTGAATCTAAATGATATTTAAGTGCTTAGAGGTAAATAGGGGCGCCTTTGAGAATTCTTTGTGCTTTAAGGAATGGATTGTGGTGCTTTGGACTAAGGTAAGTCCTGAGCACTTCCAATGATTTTAAGGAGCGCCTTGAAGGAGATAGTACCTAGAGAAGAAAAGATGTCAAGTTTTAACACCTTGGAAGAAATTCCAGATAGTAGCGCCTTCACAGGGTTTTCCAAGTTGGCGCCTTGGTTTGGGATGATCATGCTGAGAAAGAAAATGCGCCTTCAGCAAGGTCACATCAAGTCCAACATGTCAATACTCTTCATCACTAACGTCATGTTGAAATTTCAAGGCATCTATCCATTCAAGTTCTCCGAGGAATATCTTGCAAGTAACTTCAAGTTCTCCGAGGAATATCAAATGAAGAATGAGTTAGCCTATTCCTCATTCTCGGAGGCTAATTCAAAATAATGAGGGAATGAATTGGTTTTTGACTAACTTAACTTTTGTTTTTTGTAGGAACAAAGTCAGAAACTTGAAATTAGTTAAGTCTGGATGCTAAACTTGACTAAGGCAAGACTCCTAGAGTCAGGGCGCACTTTCTTGCTTGCTCAATGTCAAATGTGTGCCTAACCAAGAATCATGGAGCTTTGAAGCACTTTAATCACATCAACTAGGGCGCCTAAGTGCATAGAGGTACAATGAATCTTCCGGAGAACATGGATAGACAACTAAGTCTCCAACTTGAGTCTTCTAAGTGAATTGGATGATGAAGAGAGTCTAGTCATTTTGGGCGCTAGTATCAGGATGAATCATCCAAAATGGGTGCCTAGAACTAGAAGGCGCCAATGCATGAGTTCAAGGATCCTCCATTGGAGCACCTAGCCCAGATGGCTATAGATTGAAAGTTTTAAAGCTAAGTGATGTCTCTTAGGTGAATTCCTAGCCCAGGTGCATGTGTTGGGAAAAACTCTTTGGCTCTGGCGCCTAGAATTGGGAGCTTTGTAAGATGCACCAATTGATGAAACATTTCCATTTTGCGCCTAGAATAGAACTCTCTCACATAGTTGAAATTGACTTGATAGAAGGAGATAAGTCTTAAGGACTAGTTTGGTGCCTCACTTGCCTATCTCACCTTTGAAATGCGCTTTGGTTGATGATCATCATTGATGGCGCCTAGTGAAATGAAAAGCTATTTGCATCTCCAGAGGATCAAAATTGGATTAGGAGATCATCCTTGCAGTTGAGATTGACAGAGAAGTGTTACAGGAATCACTTCAAATGGGTGCCTAAGCTAGTTGAGGCGCATATCAATTCCATTGTAACTCCAGACTGACACTTAGGATCCAGTCATCTCCTAAGGCGCAGTTCCATTCACCCATGACCTTGCTTGGCGTCTAAAACTTGGAAACTCCTTTGGAAAGCTCCTGTTTCACCTAGAAGATGAGTTTGGGATATCAACTTGCAAAAGGCTTAGAAACTCTTCAAAGATGTTAGGCACAATCCCATGGCACTGGAGCTCAGTTTTGGCGCCTTTAAGGAATAGCACATGAAGGAACTTGGGAGGTCAGGTGCTTGTAAAAGGGAACACCTTGGAACATCTTCCAGGGGTTGAAGTAGTAAGAAAACATCAAGTGATTCTAGGTGCACTCCCTTGTGTGAACAGTTTAGCTCTGGCGCCTAGCCACAGAGTGAGCCAGAAGAAGTAGTTTGGACATTAGAAGATAGGCGCTCATTCTACAATGAAGCATTCCACCTTCCTAATCAATAAAGACTTGAAAGAATTGACAAAGGAAGCTAAGGTGCATCTTCTACTTGTTTCCACCTCCAGAATGCGCCTAACCTTGAAAGGGGGTTCAAAGATGTTTGTTAGACCTTTTCACTCAAGGCGCTCACCTTAGGTGCACTTTTTAAGTCCTTGTCACCTCAAGGAAACACCTAGTTTGGAAGGCGCTTGCCCTGTTCTCCCCTCCTTTCAATTGGCGCCTAGAACACAGAATGCATGAAAGGAGCACCTAGACTCTAGAGGGCTCATTTGGGCGCCTAGCATTTAAAACACTTTCATAATGATGATGTTTTGGCGCCTACTCTTGGAAACAATCTAGAGCATCCATAAACTCTAATTGGTGCCTAATGTTGACAAGGCACAACTTCAGGAGGAGGTCACCTCAACTTGGCACCCAAGTCAGAAAAACCTGTAAATCCTTCAAATATGCGCCTACCTTGTGAGGTGATGAGTTAAACATTCCAAATCTTCAAATTTTGCTCAAGTAAGGAAGACATTGTAACATCAAGGCTTCAAGGCCTGTCCTTGTATTTCCATTGAATGAGTTGTACTTCATGCTATTGAAAGCATTTTCCATGTAATAAGACATTGCAAGTTGATTGAATCAAGTAACAAGACAAGTACCCAACTCTAATGTTGTTTCATTCAAATAGTTATCTTGATGTATATCTTTATGTTATTGAAGTAGTTGATGAATTGTTAGCAAGTAAAAGTGTTTAAGTAAGGAAAATTTTTCGTAGAACTAGTTGGGTATCTTACACTTACACCATGCCTATCCATCAAACATCACAATGCAATCAAAATCCTAACAACATGCCCATGATCCAAGATCAAGTGCAATCATGCAAAGATATTATCAATCACAAGCCTATTAAGAATGAACTAGAGTCTTCTAGTACCATACTTTTCCATCAAACACCATCATGTAATCCATGGCCTATCAAGCCTATCAAAGAAAATGCAAACATCCTATGTAATACAATCAAACTTTAAATATTTGAAGTAGCCATCTACAAATATCCATTCAAAAGTAGATTTATAATGCAAGTATGGACGCCATCAATAAAAAAGATTTGTATTAACCAAATATCCATATACGCATACATCAATATCTGTCGATATAAGTATAACATATATACAAAATAGCCATATAGGCTTACAAGAATGCCATATAGGCATACAATGTCAACTATGTAAAATACAAAATATATGTCCACAAATGCCATATAGGCATACAATAGAGGAACACAATAAAAAGTCATTCCCCTCTAGCTGGTGAAGAGAATAAATCACAAGCAGCCTTTGATCTTCTAGGAGATGGAGACATGCATGTGGGTGGTCTACTACGAACCCGAGGGCTACTCCTCCTATTTAGTTCTTCCTGCACCTTTACCTGTTACAAAAAAAAGTATAGATATTAATATATAGAAATTACATGTTATAAAAAAATGAAACATTTAACAAAATAATCACTTACCGCTAACATATAATCTGTCTCCTCGCTTGCCTCAATAGCAGGAATAGGCCCTGGTGATGTCATGTCCTATAGAAACCATCCAGATAGAAATTAAACTTCAAATCAATAATCTTTTGATTTTTCAAAAATAGACAACTATAACAATGAATGTAAATTGAAATTTACTAATCTGCCTCATACCCCTGTCAATGCCATAGAGCTATGAATCGCAGAGGCCACACCCTGCTCCATTGCCCTATGAACATGGGGAGGTGTATCCGCAGCCTGCATCATCTGGAAATAAAACAACATTATTCAATTACGAAAACTATAATAGTGATGCAAATCATGGCTCCTAACATACACACATGTTCATCTAAACATGGAAGTACACACAATAAAACACATAAATCACATACAAAAATTTAGTAAGTACAATTCATTCATTAAACTATTTATTTTATTACCTCCGTAAAGCTTTGCAGTCCACCACCGCTAGCAGGTGTTGCCATGAAATCTACAGTGTTAACCTATTCAACATCCAAAATCAGAAATTAGAATACCATTCATATAACGATGCTATTCACATGTAATATTTATAATTGTTTACTAGTTACATACCTCGACAGTAGATGATCTAGTGAAAAATGTAGGTGGAGAACCACTGAAAACTGCATCGACGCTATGACCCTGAAATTTTATTAAAATCATCAATTTAAATTAGTTAATCTTGTATTTCAAAAATGAAATTTAATAAATTAAATTCAATAAACTTGCTAATATTTACCTGAGTATCAAGGCCGAAAGTCTCACTCAGGAGGGTATCTATCATCACCATCTGCTCAGCTGCAGATGTAGCCTGTGCACCTGCGTCCTGACTGTCCATGGGGTCATAACCACAGGCTGACCCGCAAGCCTGGCAAGTATGCGGTGGGACCCTACTCCTCGCACTATCTCCCAACCCACTCTGTGTTGCAGGATCGGCATGCTCTATGATGCTCTGGGTCAAGGCACTAATCAACCTCAGTGTATCGACCTCAACACTCTCCTTCACAATGGAAGGGATAGAAACATGCTCGTGGGCTGGTCTGCTGATTACTCGTCTCACTACCCGCTGTGGGTCAAGACGTGCCCCTGGTCTATCCTATGCTGAGCCCCCACCTCTACCTTGGAAGTCCCGCATATCAAAATAGTTTGGCACTTTATTGAGGACAAACTCGGAGTAGAGTTTCCTCAAAAAGTATTGCGGGACCTCATTGTTATTGCATGGAGGATGGTCAAAAACCATCCACCACCTCTGCTCGAAATTGTCCCTTATCACTTGGTTGTTGCACCAATGGATAGGGAACCTCTTGCATGTAATGGGTGGAGGTTGATTTGTTTGTGGGTTTGTGAAAATTGAACACAAGTCTACTTTTGTAATTTGTAATTTTTTGACATCTTGGTATGACAATTTATCTGCATAGTAATCTTTAAACTCTCTTTTTATCAGTCCAACTAGTTATTTGCTTGCTAATTGAATTTACATTTGATAACATAGACTCAAGAGATTCAGCAAGCGTGGACCTATGCAAGGTTGAAGTGGAAGGATCTTTCAACCTTGCAATTATATCTTCAATTTGTTTTTTGTTGTTTTCAATTTCCCCCATTATATTATCTTGTGTTCCAGGGGCATGTCGAGGAATGAATGGAGGAGGTTGTTGTTCTGTAGGTATTTCTTCCTCAAGATTTTGTGGATTTTGAGGAGGAGGAGGTGCATTAACATTTCCTACAATTAATAAAATATACATCAAAAATCAACAAAAACCTACCTATTTAGGAAGAAATTCAAACAAAAAACAAAGATAACTCACCCCTTTGGTGTGCTCGACGTCACAATGGCATTTCGGCGATGAATCGACAAGTCTTTTGTGTTGAATGGCGTTTTGTAGAACGCGAGCGCATTTTTTGAAGGTTTTTAAGCCACGGGCGGAGGAAAAACTTAGAATGAAATAAAATGACTGCGTTTTTTTTTATTTATAGCACTTTATAACGCTCGCGTTATGGCTCGGTAATGACGAGCCTAAGGCTTGTCATTGCCAAGCCATAACGCGAGCGCGTTATGCCTTAAATTTTTTTGAAAATTTTTTGGCCACTTTTTGGCCCCCCATCTTTTTGCACTTACCCTCCCTTAGTGTTAAAATGCCTTGATAAAGGTTAAACACCCTTGATATGTTGTTGCAAACATTTCCTGTTCATATTTTAAAATGCCAAAGGCAGTTTTGACAAAGTTTTAATGCTTTTGGTAAACGTATAATGCTTCTAGAAAAGTTTTTAAGACTTCAGGAAAGCATCAAACACCTCTTTTCTGTTTTCTAAGCCATTGGTAAGCAAGTTGACTGACCATCCACTGTTATTTTAAACTGTAGCAAGCTTTTAAAGGCCTCTGTTTTCAAATGCCTCTGGAATAGATCCAAACATTTTTGCACTATCTTCAATGCTCTTGGCATGTTATTAAAATCCCTGTTCATTTCCTAATGCTTATGAAAAAAAATAATGAAGCTGTATTCTGCCTGAATCTAGTTGAGATGTTGATGTCAAAGAAACAAAGACCAAGGCCTGGCCCTGTCTAAGCAAGCCAAGCGTGGTTATACTTCCATGATTTGCATTCCATCATGTCGAATTCCATTGATATTAGTAGTTGAATCTTGCTAGACAGATTTCTATATCTTTCCATCTTGTTCATTTCCTATGCATACTGCCATCGATCCAGTTCATGGGACCACGTGCATGCACATACACTTGCAAAATTCCTTTGATGGCATGGGTAGAGAGGAGGCTGCATTGCTTGAGAAAACGTAAAGCCTCTCAAACAAATCCATTTCCCTTATATCCGGCAACCACTGTTTCTATTAGAAGATATCGCTTTGCATAGGAGGAGAACTTAACTCCTGCAGCGTTCTTTTGGAATCCTAAGCGCCTTTGGCATGGATAAGCACTGTTGTGAGCCCTCACCTGCTGAATCAAACTTTCGACCCATTCTTAAACAATCTATACCGAAGTTCTTATCCACTGAATCAAACATAGGTCCATTGTTCTAAACGCAGTCTTGAGCTCCCTTATTGTGGATGCAGCCAACAAAAGAAGTTATATCAACTAAACCAAACAAACTAACGATTTAAAATAAAATAAAATACCAATGGAATCCTTCTTCTTGCCTGCAAGGGTATATCTGAGAAAATCTTCTGTGATTCCTTGCCTCTGCCAGCATCCTGTCACCCAGCTGTCCCAAATCTCATTCTATTCTTTTGAAACTCCTGCAATCTTTTGGGAAGGATGTCGTACGGCCTCATGGGGGCATTTTTTTTTGCTTTTCAGGATGAGCACTTAATGAGGTTATGCTAGCTTGTTTCTAATTTTGTTTGAGGACTTGAAAGTTGCCGGTTTCTTCTGTTTGTAAGCCGCCCTCCCTTATGCTGTAATTAGAATGGTGAATAAGTCCCATTTGGTAGGAATCTGGAATGTTGCTTATTGCAGTATTAGAAATGTTTATATGAAATTTCTCTCTAGGAAACTGGTAGAATTTAGTAAGTTATTAGGAAACTTTAGTTGTAAATTTCTTAATTATGGTAGGATTTTGCAAATATGCAGTGTTATTAAGTCTACTTCTTCCACAATAACATTGCCAGTGGTTAGCCTGGGAGCATCTGCACATACAATTCGTTTAAATTAAATCATTTTGTGACCAACTTAAAATCTTTCCATTCCATGAAATCGTAGGTTTTGCAGATTCATAATGCTTGTAAGCTTCCACTTTTTTTGTAGATGTGTTACAAGGAACTACAATTGCATCATCTAAGTTAACATTCTCTCTGACTTGTTGGAATAGTAAGGTCCATAAATTTTAGTATGGTCTTCATAAAAGTTTATTTTTCCAATGTTAGGATAATAGAGCTTCTGAATACTTTTTCTAGAAATTATAATATTAAGCGATTATATAATAGTCATATTATCGAATTAGGAAATAAAGAAATGTAGTTGTAGATTAATGCAAAAGTTATCAAACTAATTGTTATAATTATTCTGTAGTTTGGCATTGATTTTACTATAATGAATTGTTAGTGGAAATTTAATAAATAGGTTTGGATTTAGAATTGTTGTAATTAGTATTTGATCTATAAGTAGTTGCAATCGGTGTTTATATGTAGAAATAATTAAATTGTTCTTTTCACCTTTAAGTTAAATAGGTTATTACAAGTTTTAGGGGTTTATTATGGTTACAAATAAATAGGAACCTCTGCAAGATTTGAATTTAGAATCACATTACAATTATTTGATTTACTTGTTTTATAACACGGACAATAGTGGTTTACCCTAGTTAGGCAAATAATATAATTTGTGTCTTTGTGAATCAACTAAATAACAGTTTTTTAATAAATATTTTTACGTAGTTATTTTAATGTAATTGTAGATTTATTTTTTTAACGAGAAATAAAATCAACGATACACTGTGTTTTAATATTAATATAATAGTTTCTTTGCAAGTCGAATATGGAATAATGCTATTATTAACTTTAGGGTTGGGATTTAAATTGCAGTAGATATTTACCCAATTTACATGTTTTATAGGTTTATAGCTATACATTTCGATAGATAATTTTACCTCTACCCTCGTATTTTAATTAAATCTAAGATAATATTAGGGAGCCCTCAAACTGGAAAAAAACAAGTTTACACTAGAGGAATTTAAATATTCCATTACAATGAGAAGAAGTATAGTTATATTGTGTTATGTCTTATAGGATGTAACTGAATATATAGGTATATATGGCCCAATAATCTTATTACAAGCTATGTGTGAATTTGATAATGTTAGATTAGTTAATGGACATTGTTAACTGTAACCTAATATAGTCAATTAGTGTTTAAAATAAACATAGATTATTGTTTTAAATGGCTTCTTGTTGAGTACTAATTGCTTTTATGATAGGGTCATGAAACTTGAGTTGTGGAAAATGAATTAGATATGTCGTCATGGTCCCTATGTTGTTACATCTACCTGAGTGGTTGGTTCTAGAGGCACAGGGTATAACGTTTGTCCTCATGTACATGGTATGTTGAGAATGCCTCATGGTGTGATAATTTAGTCCTTCATGGATGTTGCAATTATTTACTTGTTTTAAGTATGTTATAAGATATCATGTTGGTTAAGACCATGGGGACACTTTGTCATTTGTAAAGAAGAAATTTCTCATGTGTTACTTCATCTGGATGCCATGGATAATGTATTGTGAGTATGTCTTGGTGATTATGCCATAGTTTGCAAGAGGGTAATGCCTTGCAATGTGTATGCCAAGTTTATTGTTACGATGTTTTGTGCATGGCTTGATGGGTGGGGTTTCCTAGGTGCAGATAGGGGAGTGGCTTCCAATGTGGGGCCGGCATCCAAAGTGGCTTGTTCAGGGTAACCCATTGGGAGTTGTTAATCCAGTGATAACTTAATAATAAATTTAGAGGGATGGGTATTTCTCACACTAATCGAGATAATTGAATGCCTCACTCATGCCTGTAGTGCTCGTTTAGGCTAAGGATGAGATGAGAAGGCCGTGGTTAGCAAAATCAACTTCCTTGTCCGCATGAAAGGAATGTTGATTCTGCATGTGTCACCCTATGGGGCTGGCATCTAATGAGAGACTGTCAGGGTAACCATAGATGGGGGCAAGCGCCTAGCGAGAGACTGTCAGGGTAACCCATGGATGGGGGCTGGCGTCTAGCTAAGGCTGTCAGGGTAACCCATGTTAGGACCATGCGATGACACTCTCCTTACTGTAGCCTAGCATTCCCTAGTTGTACTCTCCCCTGTTGTTAAGTGTTTGCCTCTGGAAGTACTGTTGAGTCGTTGTGATATTGACTTGGGATGTTGGAGTCATGTGTTGTCTTATAGTCTACTGTCTACCTGACTGTATGTTGTAGTGGGGACCTTATGTTAACTCCTAGCTTAGGGGGCGGACCTCAGGGTTCCACATGGTCGGGTGGAAGAGCTTTATCCATTGGTTTTTCCCTTGCCGTTGTTCATGAGCGAGGAGGATATACCTTGTGTACCAGTCATCAGATCTTGTACCTGTTTATGAAGATAGTTATTATGCTCATGTACTAGCCTTGTGTATCTACTGTATCACATTGTATATATTCAGATGTAATTAGGATGTTGATAATGTAAACTACATGATGATGTACTCATATGTATGGACTTGAATATGTACATGTAATCTTGATCAAGTTGATTATCTAACTGATGTCGTGGAATGGAGATGTATATGTATAATCATTAGTGTAATAGATTTAAAATGTTCTACCGATGTTAGTTAGTAATGCATGTAAGTTATGTTGATTAATTTGTCAAGTAATGCAACCATGGGACCTTAGAAGACAAGATGTTAGTTAATGATGTGAATAGATTTGTTCAACATTACCCTGTTATTTTATACAAAAAAAATTATTCCGCCTTGCATAGCATAGATGTGTTGTCTTCTAAGGTTTTCATAGCGGGGCATTACATGAACACCTACTCCTTAGTATAAAAGGCTCAAGTGTCAAAGCCCTCCTAATATTCTCCTAGAGTGATAAGGGTGTAAAGGCCTTAACTAGAACTTTGAGTGGCTCAAGTAGACCTTTAATGAAGAGAAAAGTGATTTTCCTTTTTGTTACATAGGGTACCATGACTACAACTCGCTAAAATTCTACAACATATGAATCCATAAAAGTATGCTATCTGATTCTAGAAAGCTCCTTGAAGTACTCATCCTCCTTTCGCTCAAAGCAATCCATCAATCTTTGACTAAAATCATCAAAATTTTGCACAAGGTTATGACCTTGTGTAATCAACCCATGGTGCCACTACTAATAGGAAACACCCTACAAATGTAGTGTAGCAACTTGCATAACATCTTCTATCATGGGGTTGAGTGTAAAATATGGCTATAACTTCTATGACCACACTTGCATGGATATTTGTCACTGCCATCAAAATTAGGAACATTTATTTTATTTACCTTCTACTTTAACTCTCTTATGTTGTCATTTTGACTGCTACCCTAGCCTCTACTCCTTTGAAACTTCTTCCCATGTATCTCTAAGTAGTTGAAAAAAGTAATCATGGCCTTGAAAGCTTCTAACTTTCCTTGATACTCCTCAAAACGTGTGTCTTACTCATCTACAATGGCCATCTTAGGTTCCAATTTTTCATTCTTTTGTAAAAACATGGGCCTAATGGATTTTTGAATGAGACCCATTCGACTAACCATTGGTAGGTTATGTGAAATTGAGCTTCCCCCTCTTTGAAATGTATTAGTAGGGTTTGCAATTTCAAGAGGAATAGCAGTGGGCATGTTACTCTAAAGCTATAACATTTTTGACATTTACTTTGTTATTCATGTTGTCGATGAGGATTGCACCCTTATGCAAAGTTATGAAAATCTGTAATCCTTCGAAACCTGGGGACAAACTTAGGCTGTGGGTGACCTATATTGAGTTTGAACCTCTAGATTATGGGCTGGTTTCCTTAAAATATTCAGTTTGAATCTATGACTTTTGGTTTGGAAAAGGGTAAAAAGGGTTTTCTAAAGGTAATAAAAACTATAACAGTTGGTGATGCACCTAATAATAATGGAAAAAATTGCAAACTCGACTCATAATAGATCTCAGAAATCTTATCCACACAATCCAATTTTTGCAAAATAATCACAAAAATGTTTCTAAGGAAGGCTGGAAATTATTTTCTTTATGAAGGAAAAGGGATTTTCACAACATGAAAGAAGAAGATTTTAGTAACACAACCTAAGACCTATGAATCACTATGCTTAACACTTGCAAGTAAGAATGAGACAATAGTTTTAAAGGTTTTGATATTTAAACACAATAAAATTTCATCAAATCACCCATACAAGTAGCATTAATGGAAAGGTAAACACTTGATTCCAATGAAAAATAAAGGAAAATATTGCATAAAAGACAAGAAAATGGAACCTGTAACCTGTTGTAATCTCTATAAAATCTGTAATCAATGAGTTACAAAACCTCTTTCTCTCTCAAAGTGTAAAGAGCAAAAAGGCAAGAACTAGCAAAAACTAGGTTTTGCTTTACAATACATAGCTTGCTCTCTCCAAGAGGCATGAAAAATAGAACTGCAACTAACTGCCTCTAAAAATAAGCCCTCAAAAGTGATCCACGAGCAAACCAAGAAATCCCTAAAAATAAGGGTCCAAACTGCCCCAAATTGAGCAAAAATAGCTCCAAGTTGATCCTCTCCAAATGTTTGACCAATAAGTTGACCAAAACTCCTCAAATTGCCCTCTAAATCATGCAAAAGTCTCCGAATAGCCTCAGTTAACTCAACTCATCTATTTTGCATGATCTTGCATTGCAAAAAAATGATGTGAGTAAAGAACAATTAGGTGTTTAATTACTTTATTATTAGTTACATTTTGTACTATTTTCTATGATTTTACAACTTGTTAAAAATAATAGAGTAATTTGTAAAATATTACTTTATTATTTGCTTACATTGATTTAGTTGTAAAAACATGCATGATGGATGAAAAGAAAATATACACCTTATCTCTCCAATTACACTTGCCTAATTTGCATAATTTGCATGATTTGATGCAAAAATAGGATTACCCTTATTACTCCACACATTGCCCAAAAAAAGCACAAATGATATCCCCTGCCTTCATTTAACATGCAAATAATGCTCTCTTCATGTATGTACTACCTTGTCTTCACATGATGTTTTATCCTTGACTCTCAATGCATTAAGAAATGCATAAGTCATGAAAGAACCTCCTTGAACATTTGACCACCCTGAATGATTTGAGGAAATTCTGACCTATTTGCATATGATAACTAAGTATTACACTTAAGGCATCTTTGGTCATATCATTAGTCGACCATATAGAAAATAAAAGGATTGAAAACTTATAAGGAAATGAACCTTGTCTCATGATGATATCGACCATTGACTTCATCAAATAATCAGGTGTAAACAAGGTGTTGTCGGCCCCTCCTTGGCATGATCACTAGGAATATTCAAGAATGAAGACTTGACCACAATATTTGGATAACGCACTTGATTTGTTTTTTGTAAAGTCAAAAACAAAAAAGAAAGAGGAAGGCTCATTCGAACAAAAACAAGTTGAAACCCTAAAGATTACTCACTTTTCATTTTGCATTCTCCATCATTTTAGCTCTGCAACCTTCATGGCCGACTAGGGTTTGAAAGACTCAAGCTTTCTCCTCTTTGGTTTTTTCTCTCAATCTGGTCTTCTCTTGGTCGAATCTTTGGTATTTTGAATGCATAAAAGAAGGTGAGTATACACTTAAGGTTTGATTGGCATCTTGTGTTACTTCTGTGGCTTTTCTTCTTTTGTATGGCCGTGGCCATGATGACTGAGTATTTCTTTCATCTCTTAACAACCTTTCTCTTTGTCTTTTGTGTCTTTTCTGCAACTATAACCTATGTGAAAACCCTTCAAAAATGAAGGTCGTAGCCAGTGCCATAGTCTCTTTCTTCTGTAATCACACGAGGTGAGTTTCTTGATTCTTCTTATAGCATTTTCTTGTGTATGATTTTTTTCACTGTGACTAAAAGAAGATGATATGGGTCTTTGAAATGATGAAGTGGGTATCACATTTCTTTACAGAAAATGATTTTTTAGCTGCAGCCACTCTATTCTTGCTTCTGTATCTCTCATCTTTGACACTGTACATGAAAAACTATAAGGGTTTGAAGAACTCAGAGATGGGTTTGTTCTTTTTGCACAAAAAATGCTTTTCTCTATAATAGCCATAGCTGTGTATGCATTATCTCATTTCCTCCTGACTGTAGATGCAAAACAGAATGAGGGTTTTGAAAATGTGAAGAGGGTTTCACTTTTCTTTGCATAGAAACACCCTCTTATCACGGCCATGCATATTCTTGTTTTTCTATACCTTAATCTTCGACTGTAACCAGAAAAGAACAAGGGTTTAAAAATTTAAAAGAATAAAAACTTCTCTTCAGCCACGGCCTGCTTCATTTTGATCTCTATAAATACCACTCTTCATAAGGTTTTTTGAAAGAATGCAATGAGGGTTTTTGAAAAATGATAAATCTGCAAAAAATGAGCTCTCCTTTAGATAGTTTAACTTGATCATTATTTCTATTTTGTAACTGTATCTGTCAGAAAGAAATCATGAATACACAAAATGTATTGAACTCCATAGCTTTCTCTGTAGCATGGCTTATGGCTGTAGCTCTTTATGACATTTGATCTTATCAGAAGTTGAGGTAGTAGAACTATATCTTATTGCTTTAACTTCTGCACATTATCATACGATAAAACCTGATATCAGGTATCTTTTCCTGCATTTAATGTCTTCTATCACTTGTATACTCTTTTCTCTTGTGACTATCATTGTCAAATGCCTTTTATTTTGTTTGTCTTTGACTGTAGTTTCAAAATATCAGATTATAACAAGTCTTTGACATTCTAAAAGCATGATTGTTGTTTCTTCTATCTCCACTTGTAGCTTGGGTACTTTGATATCTAGTGGCATAAACTCTATCAGATGTTCCTGTATCTTGTACATTCTCACTTGTCTTGCACATGGAACTTTGTTGGCACATGCTCTTGTATCATTGTCTGATATTGCCTAGGCAGTTTGACTTATTTCTTTATGGTCAAAAGTGACATTCAGCTTCTCATATTGAAGTGTCCCTGACCTTGGGGGCCTGAATATTGGCATTTATATGAAAGTTGCTTAACTTCTGAAGCACAACATGACTATTACATGTTCTATATGTTATCTCCTATATGCTCACTTCATTCATACTATAAGGCATGTCTTATCAGGTATTATTTTTCTGGTACTTCCATTTGGCATTGTTATTTACTGTATGTCCTTAAAAGGTATCATAGCAGCAATACTATCATGAACATGTGATAATGACAGTTTATCATCTTGTGATGGCTCTTTAGCTTTTACCTTATGTAAATATGTACTTCAACTGGGTCTGCTTATTGATTACTTATGACAGTCTTGTACTTATACTTCTCAACTAATTCTCTACTTTATCACAAGTTTGTCCTCTATTGCATTTGTATGCTTCTATGACATCTTAAGGTCTGATCTTATGATGTTTGACCTATTTAGATGACTGTGGCATGAAATATGATAGCAGTAAGGCATTCCAATGATGGTAGAAATAAAGAAAAGTACCTTTTCATAACTGCATCTCTGTGTTTAGTAATTTGACAAGTTGATTCAGAACCATGATTCCTTTATGATCTGTAATGAGGCCTTTTGAATATATCTGATCTGACTCAATCAATCTGTTATTCAAGTGGGCATAGTTTATAGGAGCAACTGCTCCTTTTCATCTTTATCATGATGGCTTCACTATTTTGCAACTTGACTTTATGATGCATGATGTTATCTTGAATGATGCATCCTGTCTTTCAATCTAATATCCTTTTCAAATGAATAGAAAAGGGAAATATGTTGGGCTCAACCCTTGTGGGAGCCACATTTTCTCCACATGTTTTAATGTCTTCAAATCAGCAACATTACTTTTCCTATACCTGCACAGTGAACAAACAAGTTAGCATAAAAACATACCTTATGAAGCTGATTGATCTTTCTCATGACGATTTGATTCATTGCACATGTCTGATTTGACTCCATATGAAATGCATGATGTTTGCAAGTTAATATGTCTATTGATAAAAGCATAATTTTAAATATCTGGAGCTCTAACAGGACTTTCCCCAATTTTTTGCAGGTACATTGACATGACTGGAGACGAAGATGAAGATATGAAGATCAGTCACCAACAAGGCATCAACCTTCAAACAAAAGGCAATGATGGATATTTGATATTCTCATATGTTCTTTTCCATTTCCTCTTATCATCATATCTATAGCTTGCATATGTCTGCATTACTCAATTTAGTCACTCCCACGGCTTATGTGGGACACATTTAAACATTTTTTTTAAACATGATTAGTTAATTTACCTTATGCAATTGATTTATGTATATTTCTTTTTCAATTAATGCATAGGATAAAATAAATGAAACTAAATGTATGTTCAAAATATGATATGAAATGACAGTTCAAATGAATACCTTTCTTTTACACTAAAATATGATCACTTGAATAATCAAATTGTCTTATAATTTTGAAAGATAAAAATAGTTAGATCAAATGTCTCTCATTGACTGTTTGATTTCTTGACATTGTTCATTAACTTGTCATGATGGTTTCATAGTCCTGATTGGACTGTTGGATTATTATGACAACTGATCATTGCTTTTCCTCTTGTCAAGACATCAAACATTCACTGATTGAAATAACTTAAAAGTTTTCTTTTACTCCTTTTGAAACAACTGCAAATTAGGTCCAACTAAATTAGGTGTGAACAAAATTTAGTAACAATTCATTCTTGATCCCTTTGAATTCCTATTATGGTATTCTAAAATAGATTCACTCTTTTCTAATTTGTCAAAGTTCTCCCATTTCTATCAATGTTCACAAGTTGGTAGAAAATCGGCTCTGATACCATTGTGATGTGCTTTATCTATCTTTTCCCTGCCATGAGTCTACTTGGTAGACATTTTGCATGATTAATGCTATCTAGTTAAATTTAAAGACATTCATTTGGACACTAATTCAAGCCTTGGAATCATCTTAGCGTCATCTAGTAAGCATTTGCATAAAGGAGCATTCATCATAGGAATACTTTAATTGGAGCACTAAGAGAACTTATTTGCAATATAAATTTGCATCCTAGGATATTTGCATGCATGTTTAATGTTTACCAACCTTTGCCATAGTCTTAAAGCCAACCATTCCTGGAGGTTGACCTGAAAGAACTTGAACCTAGCAATCTGGCAACTTTCCCAAGGTATTTATAAACACCACTAGCCCTTAACAATTAATGAGGAGCAGACTTCAAGGTTAATCGATGACCAAAGGTGTGAGATTTACAAGTTTAGATCCACGAGCCACAAGACAAATCCATGCATGCAAAATTGATCCAAATCTATAGAATCAACACAAAAAATTGTCACAATTTTGCATAGGATTCCAAGCAACACACAACACAAGGATGCTAGTTTTTCCATATATTAGAACATCAAAATCTACACTACATCAGAGTTATCCATCCAAATTGATTCTAGAGCCAAATAACCTTATCAATCACATTTTAATTTCCTAGCTTAACATTTAATTAGTCAATTATCAATTTCCAACTCTAGAAATAATTAATCTACGTTGTTTTATACTTATGTGTATGCATCTTATTAGATTGGCCTATATTATGCCTAATAAAAAAAATTTAAAAATATTTTATTGATAAATCTAAAATAAAATAGGGTCGCCCAAGCCAATTGAGGTCACAAATAGGGGACCTCATCCATTGCATTAATGCAAATAGTTTAAACCCATGAGCGTGACATAGAGTTTGTGAGCTCAACAAATCAATGGGGGTTTGAAGCTTGGCGACAACCACAAAAATGCCAAGTTAACCAACACACCACGCCCTTAATGGTTAAGAAAATGATTATTTTCCTTCACGCGTTTATTTATTATTCTTTAGTTACACTTAATTAAGCTAGATATTTATAAAGGGTTGTTTTATTTTTAATAATTGGTTGTAGTTTTCTTTATGAATACTCCAATTCTATCAAAAACATTCTAACCTAATTGGTGAGAATGATAGTCTTTCTTATAATTATAACATCTGCCAAAATTCAAATAGTGAATGACCTAGGTCCAATTCTAAATAACTTGGACAAATTAGTTTCCTTACTTGTGAGTCTGTGACAAGTTAGTCAAAAGAAACTTCTAAAATCAATATATACTTTCTAATTATATTATAATCCACATATATACAAGATACGGATATCTAGAAATGCAAACCAGTTGAATAAAAAAACAACTTCGATTTTCCTTGTTCCTCTGCGGTTTTCAGTGTGAGCACTTTGTTGACTCATCCTATGTAAGTCTCCAACATGGTCTTCCTTACTGTAGTTCCTAATCGATAAAGAGGCCAGGTACCTCTGTTTGTTCTAGAAACGTAGAGTAGAAACTAGTCCACGCGCTTTGGACAATTTGGCATCGTACTTCTAGAAACTTTCGCTCACTCTAGCGGCGCTATACATTTCACTCAGACTAGTCACACTTCAATTCCTTCTCAACGACTCAACCTCAATAGCCGATATCCTATAGCAATTAATACTCGGTAATTTCATTTTGCGGCGCTAAATTAGTGGAGTGCTTGAGAATCTTGGGATATTTATTTTGCCTACCAAATATGAGCACATCCCACAAACAACCATGTTTCTGCTCCCTTGCACCAGCAGATATTCCAAAGAAGAGCCAATATAAGGGAGTCCGACAGAGAAAATGGGGGAAATGGGTGTCTGAAGTGAGAATTCCCAATTGCAAAGGCAAGATTTGGCTGGGCTCTTATAATACCGCCGAGCAGGCAGCCCGTGCTTTTGACGCCGCCGTTTATTGTCTTCGCGGACCTCGTGCCAAATTCAATTTCCCCAATTCCATACCCGCCATTCCGTCTGCATCGACTCTTTCCTCTCAACAAATTCAGCAGGCCGCAGCCAATTATGCTCTGGCCCAAATTCCCTCCACCGAAAACACAAGTAATTTGTTGGAGAAGGCCGTGTCGCCGCCCTCAAGATTGTCCCTTATTCCAGAAACTGAAGCGTCAAATGACGCCATTCAACTCATCTCCGAGGATCTCGACTCTGCAATGTGGGATTCCTTGTTGGCAGATTCAGACTGCAATCAGTTCTTCAATGTGATGAAAATCCCGTCTCTTGACGCAGCGATGTCGCCAAGAGAAGAACAGTGGTCCATTTCATTGTGGGATTTCTGAGCAAGAACGGGGTGTCTTTTCAGTGCTGTGTTTCCCTGTCTCTACGATAACAATGCTCACAGGGCCACTTGTGAACGCCATCGTTGGTCCAGAGTGTAGTGTCTATAAATCTCTGTTCTGAAAAGAATGGAATCTTTTTGTAGTTTAGGCTACCGGATTTTGGGTACACAGGGGGCTTATAACATATGAGACTCCCTCATACTCCTATTATATCCAAGGCATCAAACTGTGCTTCTAATCTCAGTCATACATACACTACCCCTTACGGATTTGAACTTGTGACCTCTTGTAGAATAGGATAAGTTTATGAATATGTTTAATATTATTAGTTCCTGCCAAAGTTAGGTTACTATTGCATGGGTTAGATGCAATTACATTTTCTTATTTAGCCAATCACCATAAAGAATTAAATTTTTTTCCCAAGAATGCTATAGTTCATAAATAATTTTTTATTCAATAATTTTAAAAAATGTTATTTATTTGTGTTTTTGCAAAAATCAAAATTATTGTATTTTTTTTTTAAATTTTCATTTCAATTGATGCAACATTTATTGCATTCTAGGTGAATGACATTAAAAAATATTAAAATTGTAACTCAAATTTCGTGTGGCAAGAACAATTCATTACTTTTTAAACAAAATTAAATATGAGTTGTACAATAAATCAAATCGAATTCACTTAAAATTAAATATGACCCGTATAATAAATCAATTCACTTTGTTGTTGTAAAAATCAATATTGAAATTAATGTAAAAAAATATTTCCTGTAGGAAATCTTATCAAATCTTATCTTTAAGAGTAAGAAATTAGATGTGAAGATTTACGGTCATTTTTTTACCTTCTTTTTATATTATGTAAACAGTATATATTCTGCTCAAATTTTATAGTTTGTGAGACTCATTCTGAAGCTTGGTAGAGAGGCAATTGATCAGGATGGAGACCCTGAAGCATCTATAGCGGAGGAAGCATCTGAGGAAGCGTCCGAGGAAGCATCTGAGCAAGCAGCTCCATGTTCTTTCGTTGGAATCTGGGTTCTTCAGAGGTGGAAGCAGAGCCGATTGACCCGGTTTGAAGTAGTAATATCCCTCGGGTGAGATGCTGATACTAGCAGTTCTAGATTGTGATGTGTAGATTCTAGTTGGTTCATCTTCAAAGAATCAGAAAATGTATGTATACCTTATATTTTTGGGTTCCTTGTGGAACAAATACTTGAATGGTAAAATAACAGTCCAATCGTGTGGCCGAATGACCTGCCTATTTCACAATCCTTTTCCTTAATGTTTTTAAAGAAACAAAATTTGGATATAGCTTATATAAAAGCAATGGCAAATTTATTTAAGATTTTGAAAAGTAGAAACACCAGAGAGTACCACATGCAGACGACTGCCCTCCCCTACGAACCCCGTGCAAAACTTTGTCATGGGTAGCGACAGTGACTCACTAGTTATCCAATGTCTCTTTTATCTTGTATTGCCTTGGTTAAGAACTTTCTTCATTTACCTTTCTAGGAAACAAAGATGATAAAGAACTAATTGAAGAGCACTCCCATATCTACGTTGTCTTGGTAAAGTTTAAGCAGCTACATTTTCTTTGTTATTTGGGACATCTGAAGTCCCAAAGCTAAAAATAACTACAACAACTCTTCTCTGCACACTTGAGAGTAAAATTATGATCAGATTCAAGGAAAAAAAGTGAGCATAACCCAAGTCGAATGATGCCATCCCTAAATATAACAAGAAATCTAAGAGATAGGACACCGTTCAAGTGTCACTTGGATCAAACAAGAATTAGTGCAGCATTGCTAACTGTGTATTTTAACTATGGTTTTAACTACATTTAGTGTTTAAATGTGGGTGTTCTAAATTTCACTAGAACAAATGTGAAGGAAAAATTGAGGCTATAAATTTGCAAACTAGACCAAAGGTGTTTGGGATGTCGAAGCCCTTAATTTTAAGAAAAACAAAAATTTACACCATCCAACCGCCCCAACAAGAGGTCCTCAGACCTGAGAGCAATAGACAACATGGAGCAAATGTGCAAAAAGAGTTTGAGGATCAAAATTTTGATAAAGCAAATGTGAAACATTGGCAGACTCACTGCATGAAAACACTCTTTGTTTTGTTCATTAGCCCATGGTTGTATCGGTTGTCCTTGAACTCCCTGGGGCAAGGCCATGCACCCATTATTGCACTGGGAATGGGAATGGAGCATGTTTATGCCCATTCCCATGAGTCCCAAGTTCATGTTCGTGCACATCTAGGGCATCTGAAAGCATGGGATCCCCATTGGTACGCGAATATGTGATGGGTTCATCTTATTTGGAGAAGAAAGCATCTGCAACACATTTAGGCGAATATGGAAGTTGGAAAGATTATTACATGTTTTGAGAAATTGAATAAAGAA
This sequence comes from Cunninghamia lanceolata, assembly GCA_027924645.1. Lineage (NCBI taxonomy): Eukaryota > Viridiplantae > Streptophyta > Pinopsida > Cupressales > Cupressaceae > Cunninghamia > Cunninghamia lanceolata. The sequence goes on from BSBN01001035.1 coordinate 3,242,988, forward strand.
TTATTAAACATGGAGCAACTCACTTGCACTTGATGTTGTAGTTGTTTGACATACTCAATTGCTTCCTCAAGCATGGAAGCTTTGTCTGTCTATCAAAAATAGTGGAAATAAACGGTAACTTACAAATTAGTTCAAAGATTCTACCTCTGTGATTAAACTTCTACAGTCTATTATGGAATCAAAATCCATGTGAAGTAGCCAACCTTCTTGGAATTAGGAATCAGAAGTTGAAGATCCCTCATTTTCTCATTGATTCTGTTCTTTCACCTCTGGTTTTCATCAAAACCCTCAAACTAAGATATATTTCTTCCAGGGTATTGAATATATATTCATAACAAAATCATGATAACTCCAAAAATGATAAAGGGCATAAGAGTTTAAGGAAAAACCTTTCCAAACAAATTGTGAAGGTGGGTAGCTCTGTGTTCTGGATCTTCTGCCAATTGCAGCAACCTTTTATGTGTAAGGACATCTTCAGTGCTTTCAGAATTTATATCTAGTGCATACCTATTCAAAACATAGCAAAACAAAAGAAAATTCAACTAAAATGAATAATGCTTCAAGTAATGTTTAGTCCGTATAAACAACATGTATTTTATTAATAGCATCAATTAGAATGTCCAAAAGACATTGGTTTGCCTCTATATTAATCACATTGTAACCTTGATAAATTAAAAAATTCTTATGCATTTATTGCAAAAATCGTGTACAACACATTTCCTAAGTTTATATTATCTCGCATGGTTACTCTGAATCAAGGCCGTTTACCTCTTCAAATATGTGCAATGAAATATGGATGTGTTAAGCCACTTATAAAGCTTACCACAAAGGCAATACTATGGTTTAGCTATTCATAATGAAGCTGAAAGGTGACTTTAGACTGGGCCAATGTTGTAATCAAGAAGCCTTCATTTCCTTTTAAGTGTTGTGCTTATTTGCCCAATTAACACTCTAATTATGAATATAATTTGCGGAGTTTCAACCTATGTATCTGTAAGTACAAAAATCACGCACAGCGTCCACAAGGACCCGTATGATGATTCAAATCCTTACGTAATACCTAATCGATAAAGAGGCCACGTCTAGAAAAGTAGAGTAGAAACTAGTCCACGCGCTTTGGACAATTTGGCATCATGCTTCTAGAAACTTTCGCTCACTTTAGCGGCGCTATACATATCACTCAGACTAGTCACACTTCAATTCCTTCTCAACGAGTCAACCTCGATAGCCGATATCCTATAGCAATTAATACTCTGTAATTTCAGTTTGCGGCGCTAAATTAGTGGAGTGCTTGAGAATCTTGAGATATGCAGTTTGCCTACCAAATATGAGCACATCCCACAAACAACCATGTTTCTGCCCCCTTGCACCAGCAGATATTCCAAAGAAGCGCCAATATAAGGGAGTCCGAAAGAGAAAATGGGGGAAATGGGTGTCTGAAGTGAGAATTCCCAATTGCAAAGGCAAGATCTGGCTGGGCTCTTATAATACCGCCGAGCAGGCAGCCCGTGCTTTCGACGCCGCCGTTTATTGTCTTCGTGGACCTCGTGCCAAATTCAATTTCCCCAATTCCATACCCGCCATTCCGTCTGCATCGACTCTTTCCCCTCAACAAATTCAGCAGGCCGCAGCCGATTATGCTCTGGGCCAAATTCCCTCCACCGAAAACAGAAGTAATTTGTCGGAGAAGGCCATGTTGCTGCCCTCAAGATTGTCCCTTATTCCAGAAACTGAAGCGTCAAATGACGCCATTCAACTCATCTCCGAGGATCTCGACTCTGCAATGTGGGATTCCTTGTTAGCAGATTCAGACTGCAATCAGTTCTTCTATGTGATGAAAATCCCGTCTCTTGACGCAGCGATGTCGCCAAGAGAAGAACAGGGGTCCATTTCATTGTGGGATTTCTGAGCAAGAAGGGGGTGTCCAGAAATCCCACAATGAAATGGACCCCTTGTGAACGCCATCGTTGGTCCAGAGTGTAGTGTCTATAAATCTCTGTTCTGTTGTGAAAAGGAAGGGAATCTTTTTATAGTTTAGGCTTCTGGAATTTGGGTACACAGGGGCTTATAACATATGAGAATACCTCATATGCCTGAGGCATTTAACTGTGCTTCTAATCTCAGTCATACATACCCTACACCTTGTAGGATTTGAACTTGTGACCTCTTGTGGAATAGGATAAGTTTGTGAATATGTTTAATATTATTAGTTCGTGGAGTTGCATGGTTGGATGCAATTACTTTTTCTTATTAAGCCAATCACCATAAAGAATTAAATTTTTTCCCCAAGAATGCTATAATTCATAAATAATTTTTTATTCAATTATTTTTAAAAATGTTATTTGTTTGTGTTTTTATTGGTTCATTCTATGAACAGTAAGTGCAAAAATGAAATTATTGTATTTTTTTTTTTCATTTTCATTTCAATTGATGCAACATTTATTGCATTCTAGGTGAATGACAAGTAAAAATATTAAAATTATAACTCAAATTTCGTGTGGCAAGAACAATTCATTACTTTTTAAACAAAATTAAATATGAGCCGTACAATAAATCAAATGTTCTTTCGTTGGAATCTGGTTTCTTCAGAGGTGGGAGCAAAGCCGATTGACCAGGTTTGAAGTAGTAATACCCCTCAGGGGAGATGCTGGTACCAACAGTTCTAGATTGTGATGTGTAGATTCTAGTTGGTTCATCTTCAAAGAATTAGAAAATGTATGTATACCTTATATTTTTGGGTTCCTTGTGGAACAAATACTTGAATGGTAAAATAGCAGTCCAATCTTGCGGCTGAATGACCTGCCTATTTCACAATCCTCTTCCTTAATGTTTCTAAAGAAACAAAATTTGGATATAGCTTATATAAAAGCAATGGAAAATTTATTTAAGATTTTGAAAAGTAGAAACACTAGAGAGTACCACATGCAAACGACTGCCCTCCCTTGCGAACCTCGTGCAAAACTTTGTCATGGGCAACGATGGTGACTCACTAGTTATCCAATGTCTCTTTTATCTTTTATTGCCTTGGTTAAGAACTTTCTTCATTTACCTTTCTAGGAGACAAAGATGACAAAGAACTAATTGAAGAGCACTCCCATATCTACGTTGTCTTGGTAAAGTTTAAGAAGCTACATTTTCTTTGTTATTTGGGACATTTGAAGTCCCAAAGCTAAAAACAGCTACAACAGCTCTTCTCTACACACCCGAAAGTAAAATTATGATTAGATTCAAGAAAAAAAAGTGAGCATAACCCAAGTCGAATGATGCCATCCCTAAATATAAAAAGAAATCTGAGAGATAGGACACCGTTCAAGTGTCACTTGGATTAAACAAGAATTAGTGCAGCATTGCTAACTATCTGTTTTAACTGCATTTAGTGAAATGTGTTTAAATGTGGGTGTTCTAAACTTCACTAGAACAAATGTGAAGAAAAAATTGAGGCTATAAATTTGCAAACTAGACCAAAGGTGTTTGGGATGCCGAAGCCCTTATTTTTAAGGAAAGCAAAAATTTACACCATCCAACCGCCCCAACAAGAGGTCCTCGGACCTGAGAGCAGTAGACAACATGGAGCAAATGTACAGAAAGAGTTTGAGGATCAAAATTTTGATAAAGCAAATGTGAAACATTGGCAGACTCACTACATGAAAACACTCTTTGTTTTGTTCATTAGTCCATGGTTGTATCAGTTGTACTTGAACTCCCTGGGGCAGGGCCATGCACCCATTATTGCACTGGGAATGAGAATGGGGCATGTTTATGACCATTCCCATGAATCCCAAGTTCATGTTCGTGCACATCTAGGGCATCTGAAAGCATGGGATCCCCATTGGTACGTGGATATGTGATGGGTTCATCTTATTGGGAGAAGAAAGCATCTGCAACACATTTAAGCAAATATGGAAGTTGGAAAGATTATTACATGTTTTGAAAAATTAAACAAAGAATTATTAAACATGGAGCAACTTACTTGCACTTGATGTTGTAGCTATTTGACATACTCAATAGCTTCCTTAAGCATGGAAACTTTGACTGTCTGTCAAAAATAGTGGAAATAAATGGTAACTTACAAATTAGTTCAAAGATTCTACCTCTGTGATTAAACTTCTACAGTCTATTATGGAATTAAAAGCCATGTGAAGTAGCCAACCTTCTTGGAATTAGGAATCAGAAGTTGAAGATCCTTCATTTTCTCATTGATTTTGTTCCTTTGCCTCCAGTTTTCATCAAAACCCTAAAACTAAGATATGTTTCTTCCAGGATATTGAATATACATTCGTAACAAAATCATGATAACTCCATAAACGATAAAGGGCATAAGAGTTTAAGGAAAACCTTTTCAGACAAATTGTGAAGGTGGGTAGCTCTATGTTCTGGATCTTCTGCCAATTGTAGCAACCTTTTATATGTAAGGACATCTTCAGCCCTTTCAGAATTTACATCTAGTGCATACATGTTCAAAACATAGCAAACCAAAAGAAAATTCAACTAAAATGAATAATTCTTCAAGGAATGTTTAGTTTGTATAAACATGTATTTTATTTATAGCATTAATTAGAATGTCCAAAAGACATTGGTTTGCCTCTATATTAATCACATTGTAACCTTGATATATTAAAAAATTCTTATGCATTTACTATAAAAATCTTGTACAACACATTTCCTATGTTTATATTATCTCGCATGGTTACTCTAAATCAAGGCTATTTACCTCTTCAAATATGTGCAATGAAATATGGATGTGTTAAGCCACTTATAAAGCTTACCACAAAGTCAATACTATGGTTTAGCTATTCATAATGGAGCTGAAAGTTGACTCTAGACCAATCGGGTGTTGTAATCAAGAAGCCTTCATTTCCTTTTAAATGTTGTGCTTATTTGCCCAATTAACACTCTAATTATGAGTATAATTTGTAGAGTTTCAGCCTATGTATCAAATGCTAGTTTACAACTAATAGATCCCAAGCCAATCCAACCTGCTAATCAGACAAGGCCTATCATCAGTGCAATGATAAAGTTTGGTTGATTTTTTTGGAACCCACTACACGAGTGCTTTATAAATCCAAAGTTTTGTGTCACACTACTAGACTTGCAAGAAGAGGAAAGTAAATCATCAAGCTTAAACATGCCATCTTAGATCAAAGCAGAAGTCGGACAACAACAAAAAATAACATATTTAAGCTAGATAATTTGCTTCCTTTTCCAAACAAAGGCTTCATTCCCTGAAGATGAGTCCAGTGGAGTGACTCAACCTGTTAGAATCATAAAGCACCTATGTGGCGGATTCCAAATAACCTAAGCAAACATGCAACACTGCAAACATAATCTCAAAACTTTAATGATATGGGTACAATGCTTAAAGATTATTAATCAGCATCAATACCAATTATTTGTTCCTTATATCCCAAATACAAATTTCAAAAACCCACTAAAACCATTTTTTTTGTAGGTCCATTGTGAATATCTCTAATGAATATTTTTTCCTCATGTTAGTCATGTTTTTTTAATTATATATATTCAACATGAAAAATACAAGAGCTCAAGTAGGAAGTTGGCTATAAATTGGTTCTTAAGTAGTGTAGGACATATTCTGGGGAAGGGGATCTTGCACACAAATCCATCAAGACTGTGTCATGCCAAGTGCAGCAACCATAACCATTTGGAGATTTTCTTGGCCTGAATTGGTGTCCATATCTCCTCAGGAATATAGTTTACTTTTTCTGTATATCATGTGAGATACTAATATAGTTTTTCTATGCACTATAATACTATGTTTGAAGAGTTCCACTTCCATCCCCTTGGCCTCAGCACATATGTCCTCCCTTATAAAAATTCTCTCTTCTATATATTGCTTGAAGTTAAATTTTAGTAGTGCAACTATTCTTTGTTATTCCATTGCATGCAATTAGATCCTTCATAGCAAATCATGTTATCCAATATGTAAACAGAAAGATAAAAAAGATCATGTAAGAGAACTGACAATTTCTGATTCTCTATTTTCACAGCTCAAAAATAGGGTTTTATTTTTTAGACCTCAAATTCTGGCCCTAAGGATTACTGCAGTTATTGCAAATTTTGGTTGGTTGCATAAAGAACAGGATCTATTCATTGTCTTAATTAAATTGAATATAAATAGAACAATGATATAGATTTAAGCACAAAGAAGTAAATTATGGTCAAGGGAGAGCCTTCCAACTAGGAAAGCTCTGGCAAACTTCCAATGGTATGCTGGCGATATACACAAAAGTCTATATTCAGTGGTTCATCAAAATGCTTTGTTGGACAAGTCAAGGTGCACAACATTTTTCAATTGCTCCATTCCAAAATATTTTGAATACATCAAATAGCAGACTGGAACTACCAAACATTGTCATCATTCAGGACAATGTGAATTTAGTAGGAAATAAAGCAAGTTAGTTTAAAAGCAATAGATCTTCAAAATAATCTAAAAACATTCCTTAATAATATAAATTCTTCCTGGGTGTTGAATTCAAATATAGTTGATAAAGATGCCCTACTTAATTCCAACTTAACTCATCCCATTAACCAAAATCCTGTATTATGTTTCAGCATGCACTAGAAACATTAACCTGAAACAAACATCGTCCCAGTCCAATTCCACATGATTGTTCCTAAGGCACTAGAAACATTAACTTCAAACAAACATTGTTTCAGTCCAATTCCGCATGATTGTTTCTAAGTCAATCTAGCCTTGACTCATCTTTACTTGGAGTTCAGCTACATTTCCAGGGCATGGAAGACCAAGTGTAGAATCATTTTAGTTCATTATTCCAGAAATAAACCTATGCATTCAAATTTGTTACCATGCAAAACACTCCAGGGTTAGCTGAATTGTGGTTTTGAGGCCGATGCTTCAAGGTTGCCCTTCACATTCAGCCATAGGCGGGCAATAATCAAAGGTGGATGAGATTTTCTAGTTTCTAGATGGCTAGGTTATAGGACATGCACAAGCCTTAGATCAACAACTTATGTTCCTAAAAATGCTAGTCTACATGTAGAAGCAGAGTAGATGAATTGTAAAGATAGAATAAGTAAAGTACCTTAAAAATTAAGTCTACCTACACCGGTATACTTGTCTACAGAGTCCTACATCAATGACGGTGAGTTACATATTAGTTTATGTTACAAGCCTAGTTTTTTGTTTGCTAAAAGGTACAAATCTTAAACAACTGCTTATTATGGTCAATCAATCTGTCATTTACCTGGGAAACAATAACTGGTGTAACATGGTCAATCTATCAATATCATTTACTCCAAAATTAAATCTCAAATAACAAACATGTGTTTAATCCTGGTGTATACACATTGCATACTTTGTGCCATTAGTCATCACCAAATTTTGAAATGCCCATATACATAAATCAAGGGCCCTACTATACGCATACTTAAAATTAAATATAAAAAGGTAGAAGACAAAACTAGATGGTTTGCCTCTTTATAAGTTGGAGTGTAGGTAGAAGACAAAACTAGAAAGCATTTTAGCCTACCAATGTATAAGTTGGAGTGTAGTGGTGTACCGTACAGTGAGAGTCGATGTCGATGAAGAGTTTCTTTTTGGTCACTTTAGCATTTTCCTTCCCATGGTGTCTACTGAAAGATTCAGTTCGACTGGTTCTACTTAGACATGGAGGAGGAGGAGGAGAAGCGTTGGCCTGCCAATAAAAAGAAATCAATTATCTATTACTATTTTGAAGCCAATGCAATAAAATATTAAAAAACAATAAAGGTCAATACAGACACTAATGTACTCTAAATTCATTTTTTAGGCTTTATAATCCACCAAGATTATCTTGAAATATGTAAACAAGACAATACATTATTCAAGCTTGTATAATTAACCATAAGACATACTTTATCCCGATAGTAATACTTTTTTTTGGTCACAATTCAAAAGACTTAATACCACTTAGCATTATCTTACCTCTCATCATTGCATCAAATGCAATGTCTATCATCATGTATACATGTGGATGGAATCTCACTTTGCATTTGTATGCTTCGATGAACTCATGACCAAAAAGGCCTAAATCTTTGAAAGGGTTTACCACAACCAATACAGGTCCTGCTTTAGTCTGGACATATTTTAATGGCAATGAGTGACAGGATAGCAACCTACCCATTATTGTTTACAAAAAACTTGCAGAGAAAAGTATTTTGAAACTACCCAAAAGGTCAAGATAATAATTATATATCAATGACTTACATAGATCATATCTTGGGCATATCTTTGCTGAAGATTATAAAGAACTAAAGGTTCATTCAAGTAACTATGATGAATAAGATCATTGGCTCCTTCAAGAATATCTAGATTTGTAGGTAGTACATTCTTCACAGGCAATTTGATAGTCTACCAGAAAAATACCATCAGAAGGTTTATAATAATAGAAAAATATTTGATAAACAAATTGATTGAACTATTCATAGGCATCATCTTTTAACAATTGATAATAAAACTTACATTGCCATTGGAAATTTTGATTATGGACTCTGTGCCAAGGATTGACTGAATCACCCCTAAACTTCGCTGGTTATCCAGAAGCATACACCACACACGTGAGTTCTGTGCATCCATTTCAAGCAATTGGTTATGGTCTGGTTTCAACTTGAATAAAATAAAATACACTTTGTCTGGAATAAATAATTTATAACAAGACTGAAATAGCATGCAAATCCTAGTGGAATTCAGAGCTAGTAAATAGACTTAAAACATAAATAGTTTAACCTTTCCAACAACCAATTAAATCACAATTCAGAGACTAATATTTGTGATTTCTACAGATAACATGATTCACAATGCATCAACATCCTGATATGCAAAGAAAAGATCACCATAACATTTTGTGAAACCAAGATGACAAATGGATGTAAATAAACCAAAGAAGACAAACTTATACCTTCATCAATTAAAAGATATATAGAGTGATATTTTCTAGTAAAATAATATTTAGATTATTAGCAATTGTCCAAGGAGGACAACTAGAAATGGTTTCTTGACAATTGACTAATTTATTAATGAAGAGCTATGTATTGCCAATTTACATGGAAGTTCAAGATTTGTCCTTACTAGTATTGTTGAACATTTTGTTTCAAGAATGTACTATGGCCCCAAGGGGTACTAAATAGCTAACTTCTGGGGAATAAATATGTTTAACCATTCAAGTATAACCCAAGTCAGAGACCAAGATTTGATTTGTAAAGACAACATGTGATCCACAAAAAATCAATATCCTAAGATGCAAAGAAAATATCACAATAACAGTTTTGTGAAATGACGATGACAAACATGACAAAAGTAAATTGAAGAAGACAAAGTATATACCGAAAATTTAAATTAAATAAAAAGTTACAATAATTAGATATTTTTAACCAAGAAAATAGAAAAACCCTCTCTTGAGAATTTGGAGACCTTCACTAGTGTGCAATAATTTGAGCATTTGGTAATATAATAGGAAGTAGGCATTGGCAAATATATACACAACAAGTCTAGAGAAAATGTTGTGGCAACATTGGATGATTATTGATGAATATTGTTTACACAAGCTTATTTTATTTCATTTTAGGTATAGAGATTCTTTTATTAAATCCACAACCTTCTTTTATTCCCATGTTATGTTTAAATAAAACACTATGAACTAGTTCAAATCATAATGTCTTGTCATAAATTATGAGCCCTTAAAAAGACATAGGTTAATCATTTCATATGGTCTATGGTTTACTACAAAATGATACATTAGACTTTGATATGGGCATTTCTCTAGACTGATGAAGCTCTTTTGCCTAGTACAAATAGTAAAATAACGCAGTTATTGTAATATATTGTGTCATGCTAGAAAGAGGTTATGTAATGTATATCTTCTTATACTGTGCTAGACTTAATTGCTTTGTACTTTGTTTGACTATTTGTGCCATCCATTGCAACTTGTGCAATGATCTATAGAGGTTGACTATGATATTTTGGAAATTGTACGTTGACATTGACATGCACAATTCCTATATTGGGACTATTATTAAGGTGCACAATGATGGTCCACAAGCATTGGTTTTGGTTGTGCCATATCCTCCTTTTGCAACATTTAATCATCTATGTGTTTATATGGCTCTTGATTTTTCCTAGACAATAGTCAATCTATGCTAAGTTGTCATATTGATGCTATCTTGACACTGCTTTACTAGGGTCTCATCCTATAGAATTGCTGACACATTGCATATTGAGTTACTATGTGGTAACTGAATTGGTAATACATTTGTTGCATTGGTTATGTATTAATTTTTACATAGTCTTATTATGTTCAACATAGGCTTCCAACCAGTTGTTTAAGGTCATTCTTTAAATTGTTGGTTGCGTAATAGTACACAAATGCAACATAATAGTGTTACAAGTTGCCTATGTCAAGTTTTGGCTTGCACAATAGATTAATATTGCTAGATAATGTAAAGTTCAACATACATAATAAAACATAGGGTGGTATGTTGTTAACAGTCTGGTTGCTTTGTTCAAACTATCTTGTACCTATGGTTTTGCTTCTTTTTTGTAGCCTAGTAGTTGATTTTTTGCTATCACTTCAACCACCTATAGTGTTTACTATCTATTCAAAACCAACTTAATCTTAATGAAAACATTGCATATTGAGTTACTATGTGGTAATTGAATTGGTAATACATTTGTTGCATTGGTTATGTATTAATTTTACATAGTCTTATTATGTTCAACATAGGCTTCCAAATAGTTGTTTAAGGTCATTCTTTAAATTGTTGGTTGTGGAATAGTACACAAATGCAACATAATAGTGTTACAAGTTGCCTATGTCAAACTTTGGCTTGCGCAATAGATTAATATTGCTAGATAATGTAAAGTTCATCATACATAATAAAACATAGAGTGGTATGAACAAGGATAATAATTTGTTGTTAACAGTCTGGGCTTTTGCTTTGTTCGAACTACCTTGTAGCTATGGTTTTTGTAACATCCAAGTTCTAAAAACATAGTAAAACTGGAAAAATTACCATAGAGTAATTCAACAAGATAAAAATGAGATAGAATTTTTTTCTTTCTTTTATTTAACTCATAAACAAATATCAATAATTACAAGGTTTTTCCTTTACAAAGAACAATACATCATGAAGTCTTTCTCAAAGACCAAGTTTACAATGTAAATCAATTACATAGACAATTTGGAATAAATACTGTTGCTGAATATCTGACATCTTTATCACAAGTCCTGGCATATCTTTTGCTTGGAGAGAGAGTATCTTTCCAGTGATTTACCTCCATCCACAGACCAGTGGTCTCCCACACATCTTCCACATAGGAAGTGGCCCTACCCTTCACGAGGGATATAGACCAAAGGTGACCAGTGGTAATTTGTCTATCCTAAGTACATAGTGTTGTATCCTACACCTATCCATCAATCATACAACCCTAGATACCCTCTAGCTAAGTATGATTTCTGATAGATTGTACATTCCAGATACAATGAACTGACAATGCATGTAGAAGACTCTTGCATTACTTTGGCCAAAGCTTTAATATCAATAATGCTCATAATGAATGTGGTCATTGTGTTCATCTACCCCTACTCGACTTGGATATTGTCATATTCTCGCAGTTTCTTCATATTGACAATATTTACGTAAATAGTCTAATCGCCGAGCCATGATATTGGCTTCCTTGACAAGGATAAGCTTAAATATCATAACTATTTAGCTGGTTCATAATTGTTCTTAGGGTTAACCTATTAGCCTTGGAAAATACAATTTCACTAAATAATCATATAACAACCCTAGGAGATTTAGGTTCTTATTTGACCAATGGTTTAACTCATCCATGGTTAGAAATAATTTAACTCTTGCAAAGATAATAACTCCTATTTCATGAACATAAATACTATTCAAATCACTTCTAAGTGATGCCATTACCTTCACTTCTCATATACTCATAAAAGAATTCTATGTAAAGTTTGTAGATATTGTCTTTCAACATAAAATAGGTATACTATAAAACTATACTCGCCAAGATTATTTGTATAGATAATATAGAAGATCTTGCGACATTTAGTAAATTTTTTGAACTATCCTTAGTTAATCGATAACTCAATAGGTTTACCATAATTGACATAAGTCAATTAGACTCTAGTTTCTATTGGTAAGGAATCATTCTTGACCATGTATTTAACCAAGAATGGCTTCAAAAGATATTATTTTCTATTTGATATTCAAGACCACACTACTCATAGTTTTGTAAGTTTTCCCTTAATAATTAGCCTCTACTAATTATTTCGAATTAATTTTCAAGACTAACTTATATCTACACAGCCAGTTGTCCTCAAAAAGAGACTCAAACAAGTATGAGACTGGTTCACTAGTTTCATAATAACTACGTTATTCTTCGTGAAATAGATTCTAATAGAATCTTTTGGTTCCTAAACTCATATTATGACAAGCATCATAGTTTTATACAAAGGCATGAGGTCGGCCTAATTAAATCATTAGATAGATTACATTATCAACATAAGAATCGGCCTTACAAGGCTACATCGACTCCCAAGCTTTAAACTAAAATAGAATAACAGTTATACAATGACTCACTATACCGTCCATATATAGTCAACTCATCTCATCGAAATGCATCGATACTAAGAAGAGAGACACAGTCAGCTCATCTTCATCAAAACATTTATAGTATAAACTTGAGGATTATCAAAAGGAAAATGGACGATTGTCCAAGACAAGAATACATTAAATCTTTCATTGTCTTCTACATGCATAGAAATGCAAAAGCATTTACTTGAAGTGACGCTTTACACAACAAGGTTGGCAGATTTAATACACTGCAATCTTCCTAAGAATCATTCTCCACTACGCACAGTCCCTCTTCTATCCTCCGTTACCAAACTCTACCCTCCAAAAAAATAATCCCACGACTATCAAAGTTGTGATTACTTCAGAGCTCCAAATTGACTCATTAATGAGTCGTGCCACTAAGCACTCCACTCAAGATAGTTAGAAACTCATTCATAACAATGGTTTTTAGTCACCAGTGAAGACTCAACCGCAAGCTATAAAGGTGCAATCGACACCATATGTCGATCTTTGCAAAATTTACTGAGATGAGTGAGTGAATGTGGCTGGTTATACGCCACTCCTCATTAATGAGGCTGCCAACTCAATAACAAAAAGAGAGCAATCGATTACTCTTAAAGAGTAGTTTGATCCATCATGGTTTAACATTAAAGGCTATCCTCAATAGATGCCTATGACTGCATAATTAAAAACCATAGTAATTAATCATGAGGTATTACCTCATTCGACTCAAACATATTATATTTGATTATATCAAATATTATTTTCATATCATTAGCTCTATTTGATTATTATGATATAATCAATAAAAGAATAATACTAAATAAAGGATTATGGAAAATGTGATCGGGTTGAGCTAGTCTCCTCATCACGTTCTGTTGACAAAAACACGTCATCTTAACTTGACGATAAAGTCTTAACATTAAGAATCTATTATAACAATACAAGTGACTTAATAATAATAAGATGACTATTTTATGACAATAACGTCATAATATTTACGTTAAACGTAAATAGTCACAATTCATACACAAACAACATCGTTAACGTTATCAACGACTAAGATGACTTACTATGACTTAAAAAGATTGTATAATATCGACTACCTGTCGATTTGATTCAAAAGTAATACAAGACAAGAGGGTAAGTGCAGGAAGATGGGGGGCCAAAAAGGGGTCTTAAGTGGCCACTTTTTTTCTGAAATCAAGAAATACTGGCCTTGGATGAGAAATTGAGCATAGTTACACTCAAAATTTGGAGACGTAACCAAAACAATGTTCGTAGTGCTCTGAGTCTACTTTCTAAACTACTATTTTGTTTTGAAAATGGCATAGATTAAGGGGTTCAAAAGAAGGAGCCACAGAAATTGCTGTTGTTTCTGTCAAAAAAACATAACATAGCATGTTTTGTGGCTCCCTCAAAAGGTCAACTTTTTTTTGGTATTTTTAAAATCGCTTCAGTGAGAAATTAGCTAATAGCATGTAGTTTATGCTTGATTTTTTTGATAATTTTTTGATGAATATTTAATTTTTTACTAATTTTCAAAGTGGACACATCCTAAAAAATAGAATTTTGGCCGTGCTACCACTATAAATTTTGAAAACTAATTGAAAATCATTTTTTTATTTTTTTAATATTTGTAGAATAGAGTCTAGTTTCTAAATATGTAATTTTTTTGAAATTTAAATGAATAGTTAATTTACAATGAAAAAAAGACCAAACAGTGGTTTTTGCCTAAAAACGGACACACAAACAAAAGAAATTAAAGATGAAAGGCTTAACATTGTTAAAATGTGGAAAAAATCACATCGTCAAATAGCTAAGAGAAAGCCTAACATTACCCAAGTGTTTGATTTGTTCGACCTTGAAACACGTGCAAATCTGAGGGTTAGCATGAATGAAATTATGTGAAATTTTGAAGAATATGGAAAAACACGTCTGTGACTGTTCATAAGGCACTCCAAGCCTTTGGGTTGGAAATCCAAAGCAAATCCCAAGCCCAAGGCTTGGGATTCCCAAAGCAAGACATAACGCGATCGCGTTATGTTTTGCTTTGCATTTTTCCTTTCCCACAAGTCTGTTGCTTGTCATATTTGATATAACGTGAGCGCGTTATAATGCGCTCGCGTTATGTTCCCCTTAATTTTTTTTACGTTCAAGGCTATTAATCATGAGGGTTAAGGGATAAGGGATAGGGTTGGAGGGTTTCAGGATAAAGGATTAGCGTTTAAGGAATAGTATCGAGCCCGTTGAGGGTCTAGGAATAAGGATAGCGTTTAGGGTTTAAGGATAAGGGATTAGAGTTGAGGGATGATAGATTAGGGTTGAGGGTTTAGGGATAGGGTTGAGGGTCGAGGGATTAGAGTTAAGGGTTGAGGGATTAGGGTTTGACATTGAGGGTTGAGGGTTGAGGTTCAAGAGTCAAGGGTTTAGGGATAGGGTTGAGGGTCGAGGGATTAGGGTTAAAGTAGAGTGTGGAGGGTGTAAGGAATAGGGATAGGGTTGGAGGGTTTAAGGTATAGTATCGAGCCTATTGAGGGTCTAGGAATAAGGATAGCGTTTAGGGTTTAGGGATGAGGGATTAGAGTTGAGGGATGACAGATGACGGATTAGGGTTGAGGGTCGAGGGATTAGGGTTTAGGGACAAGGTTTAGGGTTAGGGTTGAGGGATTAGGGTTTAAGGTATAGTGTTGAGGGTTTAGGGATAGGGTTTAGGGTTGAGGGATTAGAGTGAAGGGTTGAGGGATTATAATTTGATGTTGAGGGTTGAGGGTTTAGGGTTTAGGGTTTAGGGATAGGGTTGAGGGTCGAGGGATCAGAGTTAAGGGTTGAGGGATTAGGGTTTAACGTTGAGGGTTGAGGTTCGAGGGTCAAGGGTTTAGGAATAGGGTTGAGGGTCGAGGAATTAGAGTTAAAGTAGAGTGTGGAGGGTATAAGGATTAGGGATAGGGTTGGAGGGTTTAGGGATAAGGGATTAGGGTTTAAGGTATAGTATCGAGTCTGTTAAGGGTGTAGGAATAGGGATAGCATTCAGGGTTTAGGGATGAGGGATTAGAGTTGTGGGATGACGGATTAGGGTTGAGGGTTGAGGGATTAGGGTTTAGGGATAAGGTTTAGGGTTGAGGGCTGAGGGATTAGGGTTTAAGGTATAGTGTTGAGGGTTTAGGGATAGGGTTTAGGGTTGAGGGATTAGAGTGAAGGGTTGAGGGATTAGGATTTGATGTTGAGGGTTGAGGATTTAGGGTTTAGGGTTTAGGGTTAGGGTTGAGAGTTGAGGGATTAGAGTTAAGGGTTGAGGGATTAGTGTTTGACGTCGATGGTTGAGGGTTGAGGTTCGAGGGACAAGGGTTTAGGGATAGGGTTGAGGTTCAAGGGATTAGGGTTAAAGTAGAGTGTGGAGGGTGTAAGGATTAGGGATAGGGTTGGAGGGTTTAGGGATAAGGGATTAGGGTTTAAGGTATAGTATCGAGTCTGTTGAGGGTTTAGGAATAGGGATAGCATTTAGGGTTTAGGGATGAGGGATTAGAGTTGAGGGATGATGGATTAGGGTTGAGGGTTGAGGGATTAGGGTTTAGGGATAAGGTTTAGGGTTGAGGGATTAGGGTTTAAGGTATAGTGTTGAGGGTTGAGGGTTTAGGATTAGGGTTTAGGGTTGACGAATTAGCATTTAATGTCAAGGTTAGGGTTAGAGTGTCGAGGGTAGAGGGATTAGGGATAGGGTTTAGGGTTGAAGGTTTAAGGATTGAGGGTTGAGGCTTTAGGGATGAGGGTTTAAGGCTTAAGATATAGTGTCAAGTGTTGAGGGTGTAGAGATAGGGTTTAAGTTTTAAGGGTTAAGGGTTGAGGGATAGGGATTAGGGTTTAAGGTATAGTGTTGAGGGTTGATGGTTTAGGGATAGGGTTTAGGTTTGAGGGATTAGGGTTTAGGGTTGATGAATTAGGGTTTAATGTTGAGAGTTGAGGGTTGAGGGTTGAGGGTTGAGGTTGAGGGATAGGGTTAATGGTCAAGGGATTAGGGTTAAATAAGAGAGTCGAGGGTAGAGGGATTAGGGTTTAAGGTATAGTATCGAGCCTATTGAGGGTCTAGGAATAGGGATAGCGTTTAGGGTTTAGGGATGAGGGATTAGAGTTGAGGGATGACGGATGACGGATTAGGGTTGAGGGTTGAGGGATTAGGGTTTAGGGACAAGGTTTAGGGTTAGGGTTGAGGGATTAGGGTTTAAGGTATAGTGTTGAGGGTTTAGGGATAGGGCTTAGGGTTGAGGGATTAGAGTGAAGGGTTGAGGGATTAGGATTTGATGTTGAGGGTTGAGGGTTTAGGGATAGGGTTAAGGGTCGAGGGATCAGAGTTAAGGGTTGAGGGATTAGGGTTTGACGTTGAGGGTTGAGGGTTGAGGTTCGAGGGTCAAGGGTTTAGGGATAGGGTTGAGGGTCAAGCGATTAGGGATAAAGTAGAGTGTGGAGGGTATAAGGATTAGGGATAGGGTTGGAGGGTTTAGGGATAAGGGTTTAAGGTATAGTATCGAGTATGTTGAGGGTGTAGGAATAGGGATAGCATTTAGGGTTTAGGGATGAGGGATTAGAGTTGAGGGATGATGGATTAGGGTTGAGGGTTGAGGGTTGAGGGATTAGGGTTTAGGGACAAGGTTTAGGGTTAGGGTTGAGGGATTAGGGTTTAAGGTATAGTGTTGAGGGTTTAGGGTTGAGGGATTAGAGTGAAGGGTTGAGGGATTAGTTTTTGACATTGAGTGTTGAGGGTTTAGGGTTTAGGGATAGGGTTGAGAGTTGAGGGATCAGAGTTAAGGGTTGAGGGATTAGGGTTTGACGTCGAGGGTTGAGGGTTGAGGTTCGAGGGTCAAGGGTTTGGGGATAGGGTTAAGGTTCGAGGGATTAGGGTTAAAGTAGAGTGTGGAGGGTGTAAGGATTAGGGATAGGGTTTGAGGGTTTAAGGTATAGTATCGAGTCTGTTACGGGTTTAGGAATAGGGATAGCATTTAGGGTTTAGGGATGAGGGATTAGAGTTGAGGGATAGTGGATTAGGGTTGAGGGTTGAGGGATTAGGGTTTAGGGATAAGGTTTAGGGTTGAGGGTTGAGGGATTAGGGTTTAAGGTATAGTGTTGAGGGTTGAGGGTTTATGATTAGGGTTTAGGGTTGACGGATTAGAATTTAATGTCAAGGTTAGGGTTAGAGTGTCAAGGGTAGAGGGATTAGGGATAGGGTTTAGGGTTGAAGGTTTAAGGATTAAGGGTTGAGGCTTTAGGGATGAGGGTTTAAGGCTTAAGATATAGTGTCAAGTGTTGAGGGTGTAGGGATAGGGTTTAAGTTTTAAGGGTTAAGGGTTGAGGGATAGGGATTAGGGTTTAAGGTATAGTGTTGAGGGTTGATGGTTTAGGGATAGGGTTTAGGTTTGAGGGATTAGGGTTTAGGGTTGATGAATTAGGGTTTAATGTTGAGAGTTGAGGGTTGAGGGTTGAGGGTTGAGGTTGAGGGATAGGGTTAATGGTCAAGGGATTAGGGTTAAATAAGAGTGTCGAGGGTAGAGGGATTAGGGTTTAAGGTATAGTATCGAGCCTGTTGAGGGTCTAGGAATAGGGATAGCGTTTAGGGTTTAGAGATGAGGGATTAGAGTTGAGGGATGACAGATGATGGATTAGGGTTGAGGGTCGAGGGATTAGGGTTTAGGGACAAGGTTTAGGGTCGAGGGATTAGGGTTTAAGGTATAGTGTTGAGGGTTTAGGGATAGGGTTTAGGGTTGAGGGATTAGAGTGAAGGGTTGAGGGATTAGAATTTGACGTTGAGGGTTTAGGGTTTAGGGTTTAGGGATAGGGTTGAGGGTCAAGGGATCAGAGTTAAGGGTTGAGGGATTAGGGTTTGACATTGAGGGTTGAGGGTTGAGGTTTGAGGGTCAAGGGTTTAGGGATAGGGTTTAGGGTTGAGGAATTAGGGTTAAAGTAGAGTGTGGAGGGTATAAGGATTAGGGATAGGGTTGGAGGGTTTAGGGATAAGGGATTAGGATTTAAGGTATAGTATCGAGTCTGTTGAGGGTGTAGGAATAGGGATAGCATTTAGGGTTTAGGGATGAGGGATTAGAGTTGAGGGATAGGGATTAGGGTTTAAGGTATAGTGTTGAGGATTGATGGTTTAGGGATAGGGTTTAGGTTTGAGGGATTAGGGTTTAGGGTTGATGAATTAGGGTTTAATGTTGAGAGTTGAGGGTTGAGGTTGAGGGATAGGGTTAATGGTTAAGGGATTAGGGTTAAATAAGAGTGTCAAGGGTAGAGGGATTAGGGTTTAAGGTATAGTATTGAGCCTATTGATGGTCTAGGAATAGGGATAGTGTTTAGGGTTTAGGGATGAGGGATTAGAGTTGAGGGATGATGGATGATGGATTAGGGTTGAGGGTTGAGGGATTAGGGTTTAGGGACAAGGTTTAGGGTTAGGGTTGAGGGATTAGGGTTTAGGTATAGTGTTGAGGGTTTAGGGATAGGGTTTAGGGTTGAGGGATTAGAGTGAAGGGTTGAGGGATTAAGATTTGATGTTGAGGGTTGAGGGTTTAGGGATAGGGTTGAGGGTCGAGGGATCAGAGTTAAGGGTTGAGGGATTAGGGTTTGACGTTGAGGGTTGAGGGCATTTTCTATCAAGAACTTGATTATGAGGGCTTGCCCCTTCATTATTATGCCTATCATATGGCGGAGCATCTGGCAAGCTCTTGCAGGAAAGAGATGTGATCAATGTAAAGGATGCGATCAATCTATAGCAGGACAAAACGCGAGCGCGTTATAATGTGCTCGCGTTTAGTCTTGCTATTGAAACGGTAAAAAAGTGGTTACCCCCATGATCTAGGCCCACATGCTTTGTTTTCTTACTGATTCTGCGTGTGCTCCGACAAAAAAGAAGTGCTTTCATGCTATTGGGAAGTTCACATGAACATTTGACACATTATACCACCTTTGCATGATCTTTCCACCACCTTTTCTGCTTTGCCAACTTGAGAAGGAGGAAATAACATAGTTTTCACACCAAGTTTGATATATATCTATTCAAGTTTCAATTTTTGTAGTGTTGCAATGTTAATTGTGATTCAATTTTAGGAATTTAACATTATAGATTGGTTAATAGTATTGTTGTTAGTAATGATATTTGAGTGTTATTCAATTTAACATTGAAAAGGAAGCAATTGGTGAAAAACTCAAATTGTTGAGGAGTTTGGTGCAAGAAGATAAAAACACTACATAATTGGGTACTCTCTCCATTCAAATCTTTATTTTTTAGGTATGTCAAGTCTTTACATGCATGTTCTTTACATTTTCCTTATTTTGGATTGAATTACTTTATCATGCTTTATCATACATGTTTAAAATAGACACATTCCCAATCAAGAAAGTAGCCTACAATCTCACATGATGCCATGTATATTTTCTACACTTGGGCTCTTTAATAATTATGTGTAATAAACAAACCTTAACATACCATGATGTCAAACTATACAAGAATAAATCCTTACAACATAAAAAAATACAATCCCACTATTATCTTGTATTCATTTCTTAGGAACTAATATTGGTCTCTTTATCATGCTACAGACAAATTCTCCATCATGCTGAGGAAACGATCAAGAATTAAACCAACACAGGAAGAGATAGAAGCTAAGAATGCAAAGAAAGCAGTGGCTATGAGGGAACTTCGTGAGAAGAGGAAATTGGACATGATAAATGAAGACATACCAATTGAAGAGGAACCACAACCATCACGAAGAGATATGGTATTGGCGGCACAAAGAGAACGAATGTTAAAACTTCATGGTACGAGAGATTTGAATATCATAGTTAGAGACACGTCCTCTACCGCAAGTCAACATGTAGGGACACCATCTACCACATCTCAAGTTGAGAGTACATCATCACTCACATGTGATGAAGGAGGTATGCCATCGTTCCCACCTCAACCTCAAGGTATGTCATCTATTCCATCTTCGATCGAAGGTATGCCATCTAACCCATCTCATTTAAATATTGATGAAATTCCTAATGTTGATATGAATTTACTTAACTTGACACCACCTAGAATTTTGCATAGAAAGCCAAAGTATTTGATTGATATTGATGAGAATATTTTGTAGCCAATGG
Organism: Cunninghamia lanceolata; assembly: GCA_027924645.1. Classification (NCBI taxonomy): domain Eukaryota; kingdom Viridiplantae; phylum Streptophyta; class Pinopsida; order Cupressales; family Cupressaceae; genus Cunninghamia; species Cunninghamia lanceolata. Next base: position 3,263,715 of record BSBN01001035.1, read on the forward strand.
AAGGTAAGATTCCAAAATGCACTTGTAGAAGATATGCTAATAAGATTTGGAGATTGTTCTTTGAAAAGTTAAATGAGACTGCAAGATGTCAACTATTCGTTGAAATGATGCGAAGTATAAAGTATAGGTCTATCATGAAGATTCTTGGGTTGAGAATATCAGAGGCTTCAAGTGAAAAATCTATTGTCAAGAATCTAATGAGTGCATATGAGAGTGTGGGTAACTCCTCACGCATAAAAGATAGTAATGCAACATGACATGTGATTACATCGACTATAGTAAGTAGTCAAACGAGGAAAGCTCATCTCATTAGAAAGACAAGTCAAGAATTAAGAATTAATAGGAAAACTTTATCAAGAGCCGTTGGAAGACGCCAAAGAATTGAGGACACTAATGCCAATGAATTATGGGCGTTCTCGGGGAGACTACCACGAAAAGATAAACCAATTGTTGAAGCATTGAGATCACTAATTGAAGACTTTTAGAAGAATTACACAAGGGTATCTCTGAATCAAAGGGATGTGGTAAGAAGGAGAATCGGTAGTCAGAACCGTGAGCCACATCTAAAGCATTTTTTGGATGAGACTCAAACATAGTTTTATGGTAAATTTCTAGAGAAGTATCCTCAAATTAAAATTTGTCAAAGATATTTTGAAATGCTAAAACCTTTCTATGTTAAGATAAATCACACACGCACTACTTCTTGTTGTAGATTACATATTGAATTTTCTAACCATTTTGATGCTTATAGGTCTATATGTTTAGATATGCATACTAACAATGATTTGCAGGGTTTTGCCATATGTGCCCCACCAACATCTTCAAGAGACTTCATATCAAGAATTTTATGTGAAAGAGAGGAAGGTCAAATATTCTATAAGAAATTATGCTTGGATGGCACATGTCATCGTTGTGGTGGCTTGCAACATTTGCCAATATGTGAACATATGGAAATAACACATGCGGTTGGAAACGAACTAGTAGAGTTTGGCAAGTATAAAACAGTGGCATACAATACAAAAGATGGTAAAGAAGCAAAGAGGTGTGAATTAGTTATTGAAAAGATTCCAGTGTATCAGTTTATGCCTATATTTCGTGACAGCATAGTGTATGAGTATGCAAGACATGCCCATAGAGCTCGATGGTTAGACTTGCAATTCAAGTTATGAAAGGACACATTTCTGGTTGGTAGCATTGTTTCAGTTGTCGACTTTGCAGAGAACTACAATCTACAGCCATAGTGTGAGGTGCAATCACAATATTACAACTCCACACAAGTTTCTATATTTGTGCACATCGCATTCATTCATGCGAATGATAGTACATAGGATGACAGAAAGATCATAAGGGAGTATAATTTCTATATAAGTGATGATCGTACGCATTCTACGGAGTTTGTGCAAGGTTGCTTTTAGGTGTTCTACAATGATTTGTCTAGAAGGGGCACATCGTTCAGTCAGCATATCATATGGTCGGATAACTGTGTGTCACAATTCAAAAACTCATGAAATTTCTATTGGCTGAGTAGGAGGCATAATTTTACAGGTATTCAACATATGTGAAACTTTTGTGAGGCTGGGCATGGAAAGGGGGAGCATGATGGTGTAGGAGCATGTATCAAAAGAGCCATAGCACGAGAAGAGTTAAAGTATAAAGACAATGCAAAGTTGACAGATGCAAAATTGATTGTCGAGTGGTGTAATGCTTCCATGGGTCTAGGTAATGAAGGGGTGTGTGCAAGAAATTGTATCCACTTTTTGGCCAAAAAGTGGAAGTGTTTTCCCTGATTTTCAGAATTTGTCACATTTGACCTAAAAATTTGAAGCACTTAAAGGTGGAATCTTGAAAAAAGTCACTAAATATGAAATGTAGTACTCGGAGTCTAGTTTCCAAATATGTAATTTTTTTCAATACCCAGATGATAGAAATTGATTTTGAATAGGCGTTTCTAAAAACCACTGTTTAAAAGTCACTTTTTTTTTACTATACCATGTACATGTACGTCATCCATATTTTAACCTAAATAATCATATTTTTCAAAATCTTTTTGGGAAAAGCTTTGTAACTCACTGAAGCACATTTTCCATATTTATTTGTAATTTTTTATTGAATAATTTTTTTAATTAATTTTTTATTGGTCATTTTTTGTCTTTTAAAAAATTATCGTGTACATCACGCATAAGATGACCTAAACTTAACATTTTTAAATTTTTTTTTTTAAATTGAATAAAATTGTCTAAAGTACGTTTTCATAGAATTTTTTTTACAAAAAAATATTTTAATAAAAAGTTATTAAAATATTAAAAAACCCTGATAATTCAAGTTTATGGACCTATTTCATCAGAAATTGATTAAAAAATAGAAAAATTTATCTAATTGTAAAAAAAATTACATATTTGGAATCTACATTGTCTCCTCTATAATGGGTTTTAATTTTGTCAAAATATTATGCAAAATAGACCTTTAGATATATGCCCAAAGTCACTATGTTTTTGTGACATTGACAGGGCCTTCAAGTTGCAGGTCAAACCAGGTCCAGAGGTTAGGGTCGGGTCCCCAAAGCATTTTTTGAAGCGGGTTACAAAGCAAAACCCGAGCCTAAAATTCAAATTTTGAATAACGGGATCCTGTTTATAAAACATGATCTCGTTTATTAAACAGGATCCCGTTTCTTTATTCATCGGTCGAAAATAAAATGGGATCCTGTTTATTAAACAGGATCCCGTTTAATATAACAGGATCCCTTTTATTATTTGCCCCTTTTTTTAATAAGACTGTACTATGACTGTCATTTCTGCAACTTGCTCTATAGTACGGCCGACAACGACTCTTGCAGCATTCTTTGGCATATTTTTTTCTTTTGCAGGTCCATCAACTTGAAGTATTGTTTGTATTTTGATAGAAGCCATCATGGAGATGCTATTTGAGTGGAATTTTGTTGAATTGGTACTTGTTTGAAGGACTTGAAACACATTCAAGTTTTTGACATTCATTTGTACATGCTTCATAAATTTTTTAATCATGGGATCACAAAGTCGTAATAAGAGGAAAGATAGGAAGCTATTAACCCCTGAAGAAATTGAAGCAAAGAGAGAGGAGGAAGCAAAAAGACAAAGAGATAGAAGAGTAAAGATTCAATCAATGAATAATGCTGAAGCATCCAATTCCACAACTATTGAAGATAAAAACATTGAGGAGACCATGGATGTAGACGATGCAAGTTTGCAAGAGGTGAATGTGGAAACTAATATGATTATACAAACTACTCCTGGTATGTCTTCAAATCCCTCTATTAATGCTATGGAGAATGTTTCAATAGGCACAAATCCAGGTACTTCTTCAAATCCACCTTTGAATGAAATGGAAATAGTGTTGATAGGAGATTTAAAACAAGCTGGATATAACAATGTTGAGATTGATAATATTTGTAGAGATCAAAATTTGAAACAAATTATTGTTGAAAATGAAAATGAAAATCCTTTTGTTGAAAATGAAAATAAAAATCCTTTTGTTGTTGAAAATGAAAATGAAAACCATTTTGTTGTTGAAAATGAAAATGAAAACCGTTTTGTTGTTGAAAATGAAAACGAAAATCCTTTTGTTGAAAATGAAATTGAAAATCGTTTTGTTGTTGAAAATGAAAACGAAAATCCTTTTGTTGAAAATGAAAATGAAAACTATTTTCTTGTTGAAAATGAAAACGAAAATCCTTTTGTTGAAACTGAAAATGAAAATTGTTTTGAAGTTGAAAATGAAAATGAAAATCTAGGAAGTGATGTTGAAAATGAGAAATATTTTTTCAAAATTGAAAGAGATGTTTTGGATAATCGTCCTGGTAAAATTTCTTGGAGACAAATAAAAACACATGCCAATAGATTATACAAGAAATTTTTTTATCATAAAAACTATCATTTCAATGTCAACTAATGATGCAATTAATGAGAATGTGGAAAATTAGAAAAGTAATGAAAATGTTAGGCATTTTTGTTAAACCAAGAAGAAAAGATCAATCACTAAAACATGCTATGTCTACTGTTGTTAGTGCCATTGAGTCTATTGGAAGTAATAGTCGATCCAAAGATAAAAATGCAGCAAGACGAGCTATAACAACTGCTATAGTGAATAAAACAACTTTGAATAGAAGAATGGTAAGCAATATTAGTGGAATTCTAAAAATGCATCCTAAAACATTGGTAAGAGCGGAAAAAAGAAGAGAAAGTATAGAAAATGATCCAATTAACCAATGTTAGAGTTTTAGTGGTCGACTCCTAAGATCTGACATGAAACTGAATGTTGAAATCAGATATTTGATCGAAAAATATTGGCATGATAATACTAGGGTATTGTCTAATGCTAGAGATGTTTTAAAATTAAGAGTGGGGTCCAAAGTTCACGATCCTCATCCAAAACACCTATTAGATACAACGCAAACTGAATTTTATAGAAAATTTTGTGATGAATTAGTGTTACCTGGTAATATTAAAATAAGTCAAAGATCTTTGAAAAATGCAAACCATGGTATGTAAAGATTAATAAGGAACGAATATCTTGTTGTTGTAAAACGCATGTTCAATTTCGTTATTATTATGATGTGTTTCAATATATACATTGTACTTTACATCGTAACATGATTATATAGGAATGTGATATTAATATGCTAACTAAAGCAATAAAAGAGTTTATATCAAGTTTGTTCTGTGAAAGATCTAATGAAAAAGGTTTTTATTTAAGTTCATGTATTTTTGACAATGCACTAGTTGTGGCAATCTTTCTTTGTTAAGAGTTTGTATGCATGAAAGTGTTGAAAATAATTTTGGACAACAATTAGTGGATGTTAAAAGATTTAAGAATGTTGAATATTCTTTAAAAGATGGAAAATTTGGAAAGCGTTGTGATTTAATTACAGAATGTTTGATTTAACTATACTTTAGCTCCGCAAGAGGAAATTCAATCACAATATTACAATTCAGTGCAGGTTGCTATGTTTGTTCATATTGTTTATAGACATGCAGATGATAGCACAGAGAATGATAGAAAAGTTTTGAGGGAGTATCATTTCTATTTGAGTGACAACTGGTTACACTCATCAGAGTTTGTTCAATATTGTTTCAATATATTTTATACAAATTTAAGAGAAAGAGGAATCCAGATGACTGAACATCTTATATGGTCAGATAATTGTACGGGGCAGTTCAAGAATGCTTGAATGTTCTATTGGTTATGTAGGGTTCACAAGGAGAATAATGTCCAACATATGTGGAATTTTTTTGAAGCTGGACATGGTAAAGGAGAACATGATGGAGTTGGTGCGTGTGTTAAAAGAATTCTTGCTAGACAACAATTAAAATTTGAGGATGCAGTAAAATTTAAAGATGCACGTGGGATTGTAGATTGGTGTAATACAAGATTATGTACACCTAAATCAAGCGAGTACTCTACAGTTTGTCGATTCTCTTTGGTTGGTTGAAGAAAAAAATATTCTACCTAGACTTGATTGCCAGACAATCAGTGGATCTACTAAATGGCATTCATTTAGGAGTTCGAATGCAAGTACATGGACTATCTGGACAAGGGAGCTTGCATGTTTTTGTCAGTTTTGTATTTTAGGAGATTGGGAAGCATGTGAGAATACAGAATGGGTTGAAGAGTGGAAACAAAGACCATTGACACTTGCACAAGCACACAATCAAAGTGAAACAATAATTGAAGACAATGATCAACTGTTTGTATTAGACGATTATGACTGTGTTTCAGACCTTGTACAAGAAGGTAATTTAATTCAAATCATTTCATTTTATTTCACTTCATTACTAATTTGTAGTGCTTTTATTTATTTATGTGTACATATGAATGCATGTATGTTGATTGGTCAAATTTTATGGACATGTGTAAGTTATTGAATCAAAATTTGTTTGCAGGACATGTGTATGCTGTTGTTGCACCAAAGAATAATGAAAAGGAAACTGAATATTGGTTGGCTTGTTGTGTGGAGACTAAACATAAGTTAACAGCACCTAAAGAAGATGATGATGGCTTTCCTTATCCAACAGGTTTGGTGATCCCCTTAAGACATCCCCTTAAGCAAATTTTGATAACAAGTCTTTGATCCCCTTAAGCATATTTTAAGAACTTCTTTGATCCCCTTAAGCAAATTTTAAGTATTTCTTTGATGATGGCTATCATTATCCAATAGGTTCAGTGGTGGTTGTTGGCACTTGGCTACGAAAATACCTAATAAGGAAGAATGGTTTGCCTGTATTCGAAGATTATGAAACACATAAGAAGATTATACACTACTCACATTTGGTGTTGGCAACAAATATAAAATTGGAGAGGTATCGTGGAAAACCTACAAATAAAGAGCTATGGAACATTTCTATGGAAGACCATGAGACAATCATCGATGCGTTGGAAAAAAGAGAGGATGGAGATGGTACAATGGAATAAGTAAATATAGGTAAATATAGTTAAATAGATTTATATTGTTGTTTTAAATACATTAAATACATGTTTTGATATTTCTTGTGCGTTATTAGTTGAAATTGATTTAATTTGTCCTTTTATATCCTCAGGCCATCATCACAAATTCATCACATACTTTGAAACAAAAACTTGAGAGGCACTTGTAAATACAGGTACAAATTGTGTATATCTAGATAGTTTTATATAAATTAAAATACATATTTTGATTCAGATATATTGATAAATTGCTTGTATTATTTTTATATCAGGTGGCATGAAGACCTGCTACATTCTCCTCAAGTTTTGGATTTTCTTGAGATGGCATATAACGACATTTTGTATTTACATTATTTTGAGTTGGCATATATGTACATACACAATTACATTATTACACATTTTGTATAGAAATTTGTATACATGTGTATGTACACAATTTTATATTCTACAGTATTAAATTTATCAAAATTATTATTCTATGTATTTTATTTGTTAAATGTCCATGTTTTTCTACTTAGAATTTACTTTAAATTTGATTTATTATATTGTTCAATTTGGTTGCCTTGGGCAACTTCACCAAATTTTGAGAACTTAAGATGTCAAATTAAGACATCGTAAATTAGGACCCCTTAAGACATCCAAAAAGTTAGCATCAAGTTGTAGGTTAATTGCAAATGATAGGTGTCTAGGTAGGGAATGTAATCACATTTTTATTTTTTCAATTTTCATGTTTATTTTTCAATTTTTGAGTGATCTAATGAGCAAGCTTCATTGGTGAGTAGTGTGTAGGAGCTTTCTACAACAAATCAAGTTGCCCTATGACAAGGTTGGATAGATAGAGTGGTGTAGGTTCCTATTGTGTTATCCTTATCACACATTTATTATGACAAGGTGGTACTATCAACACTACCTACCTAAAGCTCTTTTAATAATCTTTTTTTTTGTTTTTTTGTTTTTTTTGTCTTTTAATAATCTTTTAAGCCACATTGATTTTTTGATGTTTTTATTGAACTTTTATATTTGCCCTTTGTGGATGATAGAGCCCCTATAGGTTGATTTTTATTACTCCATGTGATAGTCCCTACACTAAATTTAAAGAAATAGTCCTAGAAGTATATTTCTGATGAACAAAATTACCAAAAAAAAAACCATATTTAAAAGTATTTTTAATATACTTCAATATTTTTTTAGTCATTTTCCAATGATCCACATATGGATCTTGCATGAATCTAGATGCAATACTTACTACATTATAAGTAATGTGTGGTATAGGTATGGTATGGTAAATAAGGCTTTCTACTAACTATCTATACAAAGTAGGATTGGTCTTTTCAAATAGAGATTTGGAGTCAAGTTTAATACTCAATTCAATAGGAATAGCAGTTGGTTTATAGTCAACCATAATTGAAATTTTTAAGTATATATCTTATTTGTATCTTGCTTGTGATACCCTAATAGATTAATGATCCTAGAAGATAATCATTCCTAAGAAATGATGCATAAGCCCTAAATTAGTTATTCAAATATCTGGTTCAATTTATTTTTTATATTTGTGGATTAAAGAAATAAGACTACTCGTAATGAGTAAGTCATCCATATATAATACAACTATAATGATTTGACCATTTTTAACATTAACAAAGAGGTCATTATCAAAGTCACAAATAGAGAATCCAAGAGATTGGAAAAAATATTGAACTTTACATGTGAAGGACTAAAAATGTCCACTTTCTCATATGGTATGTAGGATCCTATCATTGAGCAAGTGGAGTTAGGTAAAGTTTATGCATGGGGGTTTGACATCCTACCTTCAAGGTCTACCATGACCTTTATTAGATTGTGCACCATAAGGCACTAGGATTTAGTCATCCTTTTCTAGTTATGGTATGGATATTGGAGCATATTAGACTAGGTATCAATGACCCATGCCCACACCAGATCTTTCACTTCCTTGAGGTATCAAGTAGTGTTGATTGGGTTACTATAGCACATTATTACACATTTACACAATGGTGACTTTGACTAGCACAAACAAATTATTACAAACCCATACATAGAGATAGAGAGGAGATGGACCGTCTAGGAGATGACATGACTAGATATTATTGAAAAAGGATGACTTTCTAAAGGATTTCCCCTAGTACACTCCCATGCTAGACATCACTACATATTCTTTCAATGCAATTTCTTCATTAAGCGTAAATCTAGATCAACACTATGACACTTACATATAGAGATTTATATTTTTGAAAAGGGGCAACTTTCTAAAGGATTTCCCAGGTAGTGCACTCCCATGCTACAAATCTACTTAAGATGTAGTAGAGGTTGGTCAAGGGACACTCCCATGGACTCTTACTCTAAGGACTCCTAAATTACATGGTCAACACAAGAACTTGAGCACCAAGGCACTTGGATAAATATAACTATAACCATGCTAGGATCATTTAATATAACTTAGTTGATCTCTAGATGAGAAGATGTGAGAGATTGATCCCTCCTAGTAGGCAAGAGATCCTCATGAACTTATCTCACTTTTTAATGCTTTGTTTTGATTTGCTTACCATTTTATTGCTTAAAATTTGACCAGGACCTAAATATGCATACCATGAATGAATGGAGGAACTTTATTAGGACCTCATCACTACATAAATTCTTTCAATGCAATTTCTTTTTATGGTTGATCTCAAATGTTTACATTTCTTTTCCTTCATGCACACGGTTAGATTAGAGTTTGATTTATGATTAAATTTAGGGATGCTTGTATATACATATGTATGTGATGTTATGCTTTTATAGTTTATGATGTATATGCAATGTATGTATGCATGGATAACAGATATATGTATGGATGCACCTAAACTAACATGATGGTTTTACATGATTATTACTTTGACATGTGTATGATTTTGTTATGACAAGATTGCAATTATTGTGTGACATGTAAAATATATAGTCTAGGTTCAACAATATATATATAAAGTCTAGGTCCATGTTCAAAAAATATATAAAGTCCATGTTCAACAATATATATATAAAGTCCATGACAAACAGTATATAACAAATAGTCCATGAAATAGTCAAATATATAAAGTCCAGGTTCAGCAATATATATATAAAGTCCAGGTCCATGTTCAAAAAAATATATAAAGTCCATGTTCAACAATATATATATAAAGTCCATGACAAATAGTATATAACATATAGTCCATGAAATAGTCAAATATATAAAGTCCAGGTTCAACAATATATATATAAAGTCCAGGTCCAGGTTCAAAAAAATATATAAAGTCCATGTTCAACAATATATATATATATAAAGTCCATGACAAACAGTATATAACATATAGTCCATGAAATAGTCAAATTATACATAGCCCATGTTCAATAACCTATCACATACTATCTCTATCATCAAGAGTCCTCTTCACACCATGCGAACTACTCAGATGACCTGAATCACTCTGCAAAAGAGAATGATTTAGATGAAATTAGATGTAAGATGATAAGGAAATATAATTTAATGACAATTTTTAAATTTATAATTTATCATAAAATTAAATTACTGTGTGAGGCTGAGAGGCATGCTCTGGTGCACCTGGACCTGTCTCTCCATGCTCTGAATCAATCTATTTAATACAAGAGAAAATTCAAGTTGAAATTAGATATACTTGACGATTTTAAAAATGATTTAATTCAATTTAATTTATAAGAACTACCATATTTAAAAATTATTATACCATAAGAAGAACTTGTTGTGAATCCTCTATTCTAGGACCTGTCTCTACAGGCTTAGCTCCATGACATGTATCGAGCTATAAAAGAAAAAAGAATTTTGAATGTACATGTCAACATATATATATATATATATCTATCAAGAAATTTACTTTAAGTTCACAATGTATATTTTAATTGTTCAATTTAAATATAATTTCTAAATTTTAAATTATACTGTATCAGGCTGCCCATCTCCTCTGTCCTCCTACTCTGCATGTGCTATGTGTTGATGAAATGTGTCACTAACAAGCTCCTACAATGTCATTTATATTTAAGTTAGCACATGTGTGTACAAATTAGGTTTTAAAACATATATATATATATATATATTGACTTGTGTACATGTTATACGTTTTTCAACAACCTGAAATGCAATCGACTCTTGATATAAACTGGGATTATCCAAGTGTGCTACAATGCCCATCCTCATTGTTGTGTCAACCTACATAGACATATTTATAAAATATTAAATAGTACATGTGCACATTTTTAGATACACTGATATTAAAATAGAAAAATTTAAGTATATATATAGTTTTTTAAAACAATATACATACTGTAAGAGTGTCATGTGAGATGCCCAATGATGGAGGAGCGCTCGAGACACCCTGAGATGGAGGATTCAATGTGGAAGAACCCTGAACCAGTTCATAAATATTTAATTGTACACACATTCAAGACTGAATTTTACAAATTTACAAATCATTGAAAATGTACCCCAAATGGGTGCCCGAGATGAATAGGTGTCGATGAAAAATTAATTCGATCAATGGTGACCCCTGTTGCCATCATCTACACCAAACAATTTGATTGTTAAAATAGTGCAATTTATTTGATCTATATGTTGATTAAAAACACGTGGTTAAAAAATTGTTTTAAATTCAACATGTGTACATAACCTATATATACCTGTGTTGAATGATTAGTGGGATGATCCTCAGCAAATAGATAATCAACAAATGATTCAGTGCCCACATTATCAGATGATGCATGTGTAGCTGAAGTGGGTGCAGCTGCCTGATAAGGTCCATAACACAACTGATTACAACTCGTACATGTATGAGGCATTGACACATGTGGAGTGGTACTAGGACCACTTCCATCATCAACTCCTCCATGCTCTCTAACTCGAGCTACCATCATAGAAGTCTGCTCATGTAGGCTACTTGAGAGTGCACTCAATGTGCCTAGTGTGGATACCATTGCACGATGCTGGAAGGGCGAAGGAGTGGCAAAAACAGGAGGGTCAATAAGAGGTTGAATAGGCACCGCTCATTGGGGATCAACCCGTGCCCCCAACCTCTATTGTGGCATGCCACCACCAACACCTTGGAATGATCTAAAATCAAAGTAGTTGGTTTTTTTATTCATAACAAACTCTACATATAATTTTCTCAAAAAATATAAAGGAACCTCACAATTAGCATGAGGTGGATAATCAAACACCATCCACCATCTATCCCAAAAATTGGCAGACATTCCTTCATGCCTACACCACGTGATTGATATTCTTTTCTTATTTGCAGGAATAGGTTCATTTGTAATGGGATGTCTAAAATATTGTGCTAAATGAGCTTTTGTGATTTTAGGATCCAAAATAGTCTTATAGGAGAGGCCATCAACATACAAGTAAGGAAAGGTGACCCATCTTAATGTATAATGTGCATTTAAGTAAGGAAGTCTTTGGACAATCATCATGTGTTTCTTAAATGTGAATATGCATCCCAAATTTTGGACTATTTTAAAGAAATATGGTGCATTTAGGAACTTGGTGATTGTTGGGGTAAAGTGGAATATATGATCATGCTAGAAGAGGTGGATTAGACTCATAATTGGCCAAGGTTGCTTTGAATAAGGTTAAAACAAGGAGATACCCATGTTGATATTCACACCCTTTGGTCCACACCTACATTGGGATGGATTAAGCTTGAAATTTTGATGGGTAGCCAATGGTAATCCTAGTGAAGTAGGAGGAGTATGTTTATTAAGAGATGATAAGGGAAAACCTCTACCTATCTTAAAGCTTATGATTTTGGTGTTAAGAACAATAATATGGTAGATTCTAGGGCCATGATATCCAGGGCCTCAAGATGACTTGGAAACTAAACAAGATATCCCTTAGTGTGGAAGGAGATTCCAAGATCAACATTGATCATATGAAAAAGCATAGATGAAGCTTGTGGTTATTGGAAGAAATCATTATTTAAATCTATCTCCTTCAAACATATCAAAAGAAAAGGTAATTATATTCTAGACTAGGCAGATAATGGAAGAAATCATTAAATTGCTCCTAGACATCTAGCATTTGTTGGGAAGAATAATTTTTTTACATTCAACTCAATCCCTAAGTTGTGCCTCCATGCTATCAAATGTTACTTGTATCTACCTTCTATACAATGATATTGAAGGGGTAGAAGGTTAGGCTAAGGATTTCTATATTGCTACTTAGATAAATTCCACATCTTTAATGTGTGGCATGAGCATATGCACAAAGCCTTGGAGGATATTTCTACGATAATGAAGATAAATCTTCTTGTCTTGATGCTCAATTGGATGATTCTATCCACTATGAGAATTAAGATGAGGAGGAGGTGACATAAATCCCTCCTATCAAATTCGAACAATGTTAAAAATGTCAAGGAAGTGGTAGAGGCTTTGTAAGGCTTGTGTAATTTGTCCCACCACCCTAGGATAAAGTTTTTTAGTTTATTAGTAATTCTAACACTACTTCAACTTATTACTCTAGGGTGAGGGCCACTATAATTTTCCCTACCACTAATATATCTTAAGACACCTATTGGTTTATGTTTGATGTCATTGTAGTATATTAATTTTTCCTACCACTATTGATTGAACAAAACTATACCATATATATTAAGTACTCTAGCTCAATGATCTTAAGATTAATGAAATTAGGACTAACTATATCATCATTATGCTTAGATACACCCAACATGCTAATCAAGAACTTAATTACCTTCACAACCCTATTAGCATTGTATCACTCCTATTAGGGAGTGGACTTGAATGGGGCCAAAAGATTCTTTACCTCTTAGGACTGTGACTTTGGGTTTGGCATGGTCAACTTGGAGAGGTTGTGTGGCATATCCCTATAAGAGGATGAAGGGTGATAGGAGGTTGTAGGATGGCTAAAAGCATTCACATGACGATAATGTTCAAGTTTAAATTTCAAGATATGCATCATGGTCTACAAGGTTCTCTTGTTCAAAAGGTTCATCATATTCTAGACAAGGAACTCATAGTCATTGGTACCAAATTCAAGACCTCCTATTACAAGTCTCCATATAGCTTTCAACATAACACCTATAAACACAAAATTTATAGGGCTTGAATACAAGCCCGCCTCCCGGTTAGGAGACTTCCAAATAATTGGTGAACTCACATGCAATAAGGGAATAACACATGCATACAAAATATGTAGAAGAAAACCCTGTAGCATGACTCGTGATTAATTAAAGTTAGGGTTAGGGTTTCAATTAGGATCAGGCTTAGGGTTAGAATTGAGGTTAGGGTTAGAATTAGAATTCAAGGGTTGCTAAATTAGGGTAAGTATTACAGCTACAATTATGGTTTGGGTTACAGCTAGAGTTAGGGTTACAATTACAATTACAAGTAGCTCGTTAGGGTTAGGGTTAGGGCTAGAGTTAGAGTTACAATTACAATTACAATTACAAGTAGAGTTAGGGTTAGGGTTATGATTAGGGTTATAATAAGGGTTAGGGTTTGAATTGCATATAGAATTAGGGTTAGGATTAGGGTTAGAATTACTGTTAGGGTTAGGGTTGGAATTGCATATAGAATTAGGGTTCAATCTAGCTAGAAATAGATAAATTAGTCAAGATGGTTCTAGCTCGATTTTGTTTCCTATTTCCTAGATTTGCAAAAACTATTGTTTTCTATTTAGTTGTTAGTCCCAACTCTTTCCTTTTAAGAAGTATATCAAATCTAATGTAGTAGTAGATACTTCTACATATACAAGTTTCTGTTAGGAGAAAATATCTTTTGCCAAATTTGTATAGAGTTGTCTATAGTGTGTTCCAGGGTAATCAAATGATGTAAATCACAATTTAGAGGGTTGAGGGATAAGTTTGTGTTGAGTCTATAGGAGGTGTTTTCTTACATAGACCGAGCTCCATAATCTAGGTGTCTCCATGTCTAACTCAAATGTTTCAACTTGGTCCATATTATATCCAGATTAATGATAAAATTTTATATATATGGCTATGAGATCCACGATCATATCAATGTTTGGTAGAGAAAAGTTATCTAAGTTGGGGTAGATCCTTTTTTGATGTCTCAAAAGTTAGTGCAAACATGAATTCCCTTAGTTTTCTTGTTAACTAAGACCACATTAGAGACCCATTTAGGATAAGTAATAGTCTGAATGAACCCTGGACATCCAAGAGTTTATACAATTCTTCTATGACCACGAGGGCTACTTGGGGGTGCATTTTGCGTAGCTTTTATTGAATAGGTTTGGCATTGAGGTGAACCACAAGATGATGCATGACTTTAAAGATGGATTCTCAAGGCATATCACCATAAGACCACATGAAGTAATCAACGTAATCTTTAACATGGTGACATGGTTATATATGCCTTCTTTGATGTCAAGGTCCAGTGGAGCTACTATCTTAGAGAGTTTAGGGTCTGAGCTTCTATTCATAGGTTGATGTCTATAGCATCCTCAACAAGGAGAGGGGAGTCATGTCTTGTATCTGAGTGACCTATCTAATGGAAGGTGAAGTTTGTCAAATTGAGGAGCTCTTGGGAAGTGTCCATTTTTATTGTATCATTTTAATCGATCACAAGTTTCTTCTTATATCTTGCTGCTATTCTGCCTAGACTGGGGTGCCTTAGGACTAAAGGGTTCTTTCTTTCTCTCCAAAATAAGCATATGTAGGTGTTAAGTATGGTGGAAAAGTCTTTCTTATGATTACAATGGGGTTGTGGTCTTGACACTTCATAAGTTTCATGATGGCTTCATCATTTAGGAAAACATCAAATCATAAAGGGTCGTGTTGGTCCCAATCGATAAGTTCAAGGTATTATAGGTCTAAGGAGATGGTGAGGATAGTGACCTATCATGAAAGAGGTTAGTGGTGGAAAGATCTTTGTAAGGATCATGAGTGGAGCCTACATCAATGTCATTAAGATCAGGGGAAGCATTACCAATGAGGTTAAGCTCGTATCACAATTAACATCACGATGTTCATTCCAGGGGCATAACCTAGCTAGTGAGGACAGCTACTTGAGTATATCAAAAGTTACATAAATGTTGGCTTCATTTCATTCTTGATTAGTTGGCTATCACAAAAACTGTAAAAATTTCTCAATTCTTGATTAGTTGGTTGTCTCTAAAGGTTTGATTATGAAGGATGTGATAAAGGTTTTATTATGGTTTATTGTAATTTTTTTACATGATAGTTAGCTATTCAATAATGCCTTTAAAATACAATGACATACATTGTTATAAGTAAATTTTATAAAAAACCAAATATATATATCATGCCAATGCTATATAATTTTTGACAGTTTGTTCAAAATCTCTCCTTTCATATGATACAATCGTTTCAAAATTTCAATTCTATTTTATAGCTAAAATGTTTAAATACAGCTATTCAACACTCAAATTGAATGCAAATTTTGACAGTTTGTTCAAAATCTCTCCTTTCATATGATACAATATTTTCAAATTTTTAATTGTATTTTACAGCTAAAATGTTTAAATATAGCTATTCAACACTCAAATTGAACTCAAATTTTGACAGTTTGTTCAAAATCTCTCCTTTCATATGATACAGTATTTTCAAAATTTCAATTGTATTTTACAGCTAAAATGTCTAAATATATCTATTCAATTCTCAATTTTAAACATAATTTTGACAGTTTGTTCAAATTCTATCCTTTTATATGATATATTCTTTCAAAATTTCAATTGTATTTTACAACTAAACTGCCAAAAATCAGCTACTTATTTCATAAACCCTAAACCCTAAATAACAATTCACAATTTAAATTTTGATTGCATTTTACACCAAAACAAACAAGGGAAGCTTAAAACGATTGATGGGTAATTTATAGAAGTGGAAAAATCCACTTACCTGGTGGGTGGATGCTGATGAACTCAGGATCCCGTTTTCGCCTGTTGACTGTCGCTGTTGAAAATGGGGTCTCTGCAATTTTTTTAAAAATTTAATACTTTTTCAAAACGGGATCCCATTTTATGAAACAGGATCCCGTTACATAAAACGTGATCCCATTCCATAAAACGGGATCCCGTTTATAACGGGATCCCGTATTATGGAAGGAGATCCCGTTTTTGGCCTCTAGGTTTGGGATTTCGCTAAAAAATGGGATCACATTTTTTGTTTTAGACTCGGGATCCCGAGGCAAAACGGGATCACGTTTTATATAAACGGGATCCCGTTTTATAGAAATGGGATCCCATTTTTGGATCCCTAATTTTAGATTTTTTTCTAACTCTGATACTTCCACCTTAAGTGGACAGAACTTCTTGCATTTACCCAAAAGTAAGTCTTTAGTTCGTAGATTTTTTTGGTTGATAGATGATACTAACATTGCACCATATGAGGATTGTTGTACACTGATAGGATCAAATGAGATGCACTCTTTCAGAAGCTCAATTGCAGGTTCATGGAGTATCCATACACGAAAGATGTCATGCTTTTGTTCTTCTGTACAATTCAAGTCTGGGATGAGTGCGAGTCAAAGGAGTGGGTTGACGAATGGCAGTTAAGTTATCTTAGCCCACTTGACATGTATCGACCCCCGACGGCATTGGAACTAACACAGACGGAATCGTCAGTTGACTTTGACCACATATCAGATTTAGTTCAACCAGGTAATAAAGGGCACGTATATGCATCTAATTTCATCTAGTTCAACCAAGTAATGTCATCTTACTTTGTAGTGTTTTTGTAATGTTGACTAATTTCATCTAATTTGCTACACATATCAATGTAGGGCACGTATATGCAGTTATTGCAGATGAAGATAATCAAGAGGGAACATATTATTACTTATGTCATTGTGTTGAGGCCAAAAAGAAATTGGAGTACCCTGTTACAGATGGAGAAAACATCGAATACCCTACAGGCTCAATGGTTATTACTAGAACATGGCTTAGAAGGTACCCACATAAGAGTGTTAATATTTGGCTATTTCAGGACTTTGACACGCATCAAAAGATTCTTCATTACTCGAACCTTGTCGTGGCATCCAATGTTCATTTGATAAAGTATCGGGGTAGACCTTTGAACAAAATATTGTGGACAGTGCATGAGTCTGACCATGAAGCAATACTTGACACAATAAAGAGTAGAGAGACCCGGATGGTTCATTGGATTAATTTGTAAGTATTCACATTGATTTTGTAAAGTCATGTTACATTGAGTTGTAAGTATGCACATTAATTTGTAAGGTTTGTCTTTTTTTTATTTCCTCCTACATTTTTACACATATGTACACATTTTTACATCATCATGTTATGCATTTTTGGTGTCCTACTCCTGATGTGACCAAACTCATAACTCACCCTACTTCCTCTAGACACCATTTGATGATCTCTCCAACACTCTAGATCCAGGGTGCCCAATCATGATGATGACCTATATACCATTCTCCCAAGGCACTCATAATGAATGAAAAGAAGACCAAGGGCGCCCAAGCTTAATAGACTTATTTCTTTCAATTTTGATGATCCAAACTCTTGCAATACGACATCCACTTTCATGCCTTTAGATCTTCCTTCACATACAGGGTGCCAAATCAAGTTGAAAAATCTACATAAGGGCACCAAAATGGATGAAAGGAGACATGAAATGCACCTTAGGACTCCATGCTAAGGTTTGAGCCATTAAAGTCTCTTGATATTAGGCGCTCATGATGATGAAACTTAGAGCTTTTTCCTTTCCTATGCACTCATCTAAGATGTTTGAATGATAAGGAGCGCCTCGACCTCTATAATGTACATTGGGCACCAAAATCAAGGTGATTTTAAGTCACTTTGAGTCAATTGGGGTCAGTTTGAGTCTTTGAGTCATGTTGCAAAAAAGTGTCAATGTTGTCAAGTTGCACAAAGCAACTTTTACATTTTTGGTGTCTTGCTCGTGATGTGACCAAATTGACTATTCCAACACATTTAGATGGGTACATTTACGCTAGGCATGGTCCTATTTTTCACCCAAACATGTCGAAACAGTCCGAGCTACATTGTACCGACGATATCCCTGAAGAGTCCAAATTGTAAAAAGGCAGCAATCTTTGATGAGATGTTACTCGAAAACCATGTCACTTAGAAACATTCTATCTGAGGAAACATGATCATGTAGAGTGCCTCTACAATAACCTCTCTCGGTTTTTTATATCTCTGAGGCATTTGCCCGTGGTGAAAGGATTTCTGCTGCCCCAAAAATCGTCAGGAGGCAGTGTAAAGTTGCAAAGGGGTGTAACTTTTGTCCTTCTCCTGATGCGACCAAACTGACTATTCCAACGCGTTTGAATGAGTGCATTTACGCTAGGCATGGTCTTCTTTTTCACCCAAACATGTCGAAACAGTCTGAGCTACATTGTACCAACGATATCCATGAAGAGTCCAAAGTGCAAAAAGGCAGCAATCTTTGATGAGATGTTACTCAAAAACTATATCACTTAGAAACATTCCATTTGAGGCAACTTGATCATGTAAAGTGCCTCTACAATAACCTCTCTCAGTTTTTTATATCTCTGAGGCATTTGCCCGTGGTGAAAGGTTTTTTGCTGCCCCAAAAATCGTCAGAAGGAGGCAGTGTAAAGTTGCAAAGGGGTGTAACTTTTGTCCTGCTCCTGATACGACCAAACTGACTATTCCAACGCATCTGGATGGGTACATTTACGCTAGGCATGGTCCTTTTTTTCACCCAAACATGTCGAAACAGTCTGAGCTACATTGTACCCACGATATCCCTAAAGAGTCCAAAATGCAAAAAGGTAGCAATCTTTGACGAGATGTTACTCGAAAACTATCACTTAGAAAATTTTGTTTGAGGCAACACGATCACGTAGAGTGCCTCTACAATAACCTCTCTCAGTTTTTTATATCTCTGAGGTATTTGCCCGTGGTGAAAGGTTTTCTGCTGCCCCAAAAATCATCAGAAGGAGGCAGTGTAAAGTTGCAAAGGGGTGTAACTTTTGTCCTGCTCCTGATGCGACTAAAATGACTATTCCAATGCATCTGGATGGGTACATTTATGCTAGGCATGGTCCTTTTTTTCACCCAAACATGTCAAAACAGTCTGAGCTACATTGTACCCACGATATCCCTAAAGAGTCCAAAGTGCAAAAAGACAGCAATCTTTGACAAGATGTTACTTGAAAACTATGTCACTTAGAAACATTCTGTCTAAGGCAACATTATCATGTAGAGTGCCTCTACAATAACCTCTCTCAGGTTTTTATATCTATGAGGCATTTGCCCGTGGTGAAAGGTTTTCTGCTGCCCTAAAAATCATCAGAAGGAGGCAGTGTAAAGTTGCAAAGGGGGTGTAACTTTCATCCTGCTCCTGATGCGACCAAACTGACTGTTCCAACACGTTTGAATGGGTACATTTACGCTAGGCATGGTCTTGTTTTTCACCCAAACATGTCGAAACAGTCTGAGCTACATTGTACCGACGATATCCTTGAAGAGTCCAAAGTGCAAAAAGGCAGCAATCTTTGACGAGATGTTACTCAAAAACTGTGTCACTTAGAAACATTTTGTCTAAGGCAACATGATCACATAGAGTGCCTCTACAATAACTTCTCTCAGTTTTTTATATCTCTGAGACATTTGCCCGTGGTGAAAGGTTTTCTGCTGCCCCAAAAATCATCAGAAGGAGGTAGTGTATTAAGTTAGGATGAAAGCCTATTCACTCTAGGCACCTGTTGTGACCAAATCACACATTGCCCCATTGCAAATGGGGACCCCTGCTTTTTTTGAACTCCAGTGTGTTTGACTAAGCTTAGATGATGTCTTAGGGTTATTGCATGATGAGGTTAGTGGTGTTTGAGTTTTAGAGCTCCTTGATGACCTAATCCTGATAGTGGGTGCGTAGAGGAAGAAATGATTAAGGCGCACTTTGATAATCATTTCACCCTAGGTGAGCACCTAGGTAGAATTTGGAGTGGAAGCCTCAAATAATACCTTGGATTTTTAGATGCTTATTTTAGCTCAAATCATCATTATCTTGCGCCTAGAGTTGGAGTCTAACTGCCTAGGGAGTTAAGGAGCATTTCATCATCTGGAGAATCCCAAACATGCACCTTGAACAAGTGATGCTACAAGTGGTGAACAAAATGGGCGCCTTGAAGAATTGAGCCCTCCAAGACATCTTGCAATTGCCTAAAAGTCCAAAATTTACACAAGTGAGTTAAGGCACCATTTTCCATCTCTAGAGCCTCCTTTGAGCGCCTTAACATGGAGTGAATGTTTTAGTCTATGAAAGATTGCGCCTAAAGAATATAACAACCCCTTGAGTCACTAGGATGAACTAAGTTAACAAAATGAACTTCATTGAGGGAGGTGCACTTGTGCATCTAGATAACGCTAGTTTAGCGCCTGAGAAAAAGCATGTTTAGATCCATAAGTTTGGGGAGTATTGAGTGAGGTAAGTCTTCATGAGCATATACAATGACTTAAATCCATTAATGATGAAGTAAATGCTTATTTGAACTAAGGCGCAATTTCACTCCTCTATAATCATCTTCTGGCGCCTTGAAAGCTAAGTGTTTGAAACTATCATGATTTGCGCCTAGATGAGGAAGTCTCTATAATGAGTTAAAGCCACTTGAATGAGAAGCATGAAGGGAGCGTCCAAACTTACCCAAGGAAGCGCCTAGAGGAATGGAAGTTGAGTTTGAAGATAGATGACCTTTCGAGTGCACTTGCCCTTGAGTGACAATTTGATTTGGCACCCTTATGTAAATTTAGATATGATCTAGCACTTTGAGGTTGAGTGGAGTAATCTTGGCGCCTTTGTGTGTTGTTTTATACCTTGATGAGCACCTTAGAAGAATGGACGTTTACTCACCCTTGAGCGCCTTAGTTCCAGAGATTGAGTTCGAAGAGTAATACTCCTCAAAACGCTTTATGAGAGCGATGAAACTAAGTAGCATAAGAGATGATAAGGGTAAGAGCTTAGGGACTCAAGGTGCATTGTAGGGTCAAGAACATCAAGTTTGTGCACCTAAGGGGAAAATCAAGCTTCAAACACCTCATCAAATGGCACCTTGGTATAGGAGTTGCCAAAAGAACTTAAAATTGAAAATTTGATAAAATAACTCACATTATGAGTTTAGGTGCCTTTCCAAGATCAAGCTTTCATATAGCGCCTTGATTTTTTACTTTCATATTAGCGCCCTAGCATAAAGAAGAAGTCCTCAAATGCACTTTAAGGAGGAAGATTGGTGATGGGAGTAATTATGAGTGCCCTAGAGTGTTTCAAGTGGGAAGTAGTAAAGGATAGCACCTTGAATGAGTTTGAGCACCTCAAAGAGGATTGAGCACCTTGATAAATCAGAGGATTGAGTGCTTAAGGGATAATAGGATGTTTTGAGACTATTGGTAAGTGTTTGGAATCATTAGAATTTTGCAAATAAGATAAAGACCCTAGGCACTATCTTCTATTTGGAACATCACACATGGGAACATGGAAACTAGATTGATTGAAGGAATGATACTTTAGTGCCTTGAGGGTGAATGAGTCAAAATAACACTAAATTGGTGCCTAGTCCAATTGATTGAAATCATCTTGGGCACATTTTCTTGCTTTAGTTGGGTTAAATTTATTTTGGTGCCTTGGTGAGAAGTGGTTTAGACAATAGGTGTGCTTTACTTACTAGAGGCTTGTTCTCCTTCCACCTTAGGTGCACTTTTATGGCGGAACAGGTGTCAATGGGTGCCTTGTCTTAAATAAATGCTCTCTCTAAGTTGGGCGCCCTTTTGAGGCTTTATGAGTTGCAAATTACGCCTTAACCCTTCATGCTTGTTGCTCAATGTTTGAATGTTTAAGAAAGTCTCCTTTAGGCGCTCATCTTAATGACTTTTTCTCAAGGCATAATCATCCTAATGACTTGGATATTCATCCTAGTGTTTCAAGATATCAGGCTACCAGACTTAGTCATTTTTAGGATCTCAAACATAAAGAATAACATGATGATTCATTTTTTTGTATTGCATATAGTTGACATTCTATGCTACTCATAAAGAATATTAATATTTTCTGTTCAACATGATGATTCATTTTTTTTTAAATACAACTTTTATCTTTTAGTTCCAAAATGAGGTTTAGGTGATACTTGAATAACAATAGCTAGCTTATTGGATCAACAAACATCCTATGTAATACAATCAGACTTTAAATATTTGAAGTAGCCATCTACAAATATCCATTCAAATGTGGATTTATAATGCAAGTATGGACGCCATCAATAAAAAAGATTTGTATTAACCAAATATCCATATAGGCATACATCAATATCTGTTGATATAAGTATAACATATATACAAAATAGCCATATAGGCTTACAAGAATGCCATATAGGCATACAATGCCAACTATGTACAATACAAAATATATGTCCACAAATGCCATATAGGCATACAACAAAGGAACACAATAAAAAGTCATTCCCCTCTGGCTGGTGAAGAGAATAAATCACGAGCAGCCTTTAATCTTCTAGGGGATGAAGACGCGCATGTGGGTGGTCTACTACTAACCTGAGAGCTACTCCTCCTATTTAGGTCTTCCTGCATCTATACCTATTACAATAAAAAGTATAGACAATAATATATAGAAATTACATGTTATAAAAAATGAAACATTTAACAAAATAATCATTTACCGCTAACATATAATCTGTCTCCTCTCTTGCCTCAGTAGCAGGAATAGGCCATGGTGATGCCATGTTCTATAGAAACCATCCAGATAGAAATTAAACTTCAAATCAATAAATCTTTTGATTTTTCAAAAATAGACAACTATAACAGTGAATGTAAATTGAAATTTACTAATCTGCCTCATACCCCTTTCAATGCCATGGAGCTATGAATCACAGAGGCCATACCCTGCTCCATTGTCCTATGAACATGGGGAGGTGTCTCCACAGCCTGCATCATCTGGAAATAAAACAACATTATTCAATTACAAAAACTATAATAGTGATGCAAATCATGGCTCCTAACATACACACACATTCATCTAAACATGGAAGTACACACAATAAAGCACACAAATCACATACAAAAATTTAGTAAGTACAATTCATTCATTAAACTATTTATTTTATTACCTCCGTAAAGCTTTGAAGTCCACCATCGCTGGCAGGTGTTGCCATGAAATCTACAGTATTAACCTATTCAACATCCAAAATCAAATATTAGAATACCATTCATATAATAATGCTATTCACATGTAATATTTATAATTGTTTACTAGTTACATACCTCGATAGTAGATGATCTAGTGAAAAATGCAGGTGGAGAACCACTGAAAACTGCATCGACGCTATGACCCTAAAATTTCATTAAAATCATCAATTTAAATTAGTTAATCTTGTATTTCAAAAATGAAATTTAATAAATTAAATTCAATAAACTTGCTAATATTTACCTGAGTATCAAGGCTGAAAGTCTCACTCAGGAGGGTATCTGTCATCACCATCTGCTCAGCTACAGATGTAGCCTGTGCACCTGCATCCTGACTGTCCATGGGGTCAAACCACAGGCTGACCCGCAAGCCTGACAAGTATGGGGTGGGACCCTACTCCTCGCACTATCTCCCAACCCACTGTGTTGTAGGACCGGCATGCTCTATGATGCTCTGGGTCAAGGCACTAATCGACTGAAGTGTATCAACCTCAACACTCTCCTTCACAATGGAAGGGATAAAAACATGCTCATGGGCTGGTCTACTGATTACTCATCTCACTACCCACTATGGGTCAAGACGTGCCCCTGGTCTATCTTGTGCTGACCCCCCACCTCTACCCTAGAAGTCCCACATATCAAAATAGTTTGGCACTTTATTGAGGACAACTTGCAGTAGAGTTTCCTCAAAAAGTATTGAAGGACCTCATGATTATTGCATGGAGGATGGTCAAAAACCATCCACCACCTCTGCCCAAAATTGTCCCTTATCACTTGGTTGTTGCACCAATCGATAGGGAACCTCTTGCATGTAATGGGTGGAGGTTGATTTGTTTGTGGGTTTGTGAAAATTGAACACAAGTCTAATTTTGTAATTTGTGATTTTTTCACATCTTGGTATGACAACTTGTCTACATAGTAATCTCTAAACTCTCTCTTCTTATCCGTCCAACTAGTTATTTGCTTGCTAATTGAATCTACATTTGCTAACATAGACTCAAGAGATTCGGCAAGTGTGGACCTATGCAAGGTTGAATTGGAAGGATCTTTCAACCTTGCAATTATATCTTCAATTTCCTTTTTGTTGTTTTCAATTTGCCCCATTATATTTTCTTGTGTTCCAGGGGCATGTCGAGGAATCGATGGAGGAGGTTGTTGTTCTGCAGGTATTTCCTCCTCAGGATTTTGTGGATTTTGAGGAGGAGGAGGAGGTGCATTAACATTTCCTAACAATTAACAAAATAACAATCAAAAATCAACTAAAACCTACCTATTTAGAAACAAATTCAAACAAAAAAACAAATATAACTCACTCCTTTGGTGTGCTCAATGTCATGGCGGCATTTTGGTGACGAATTGACAAGGTTTTTGTGTTGAATGGAGTTTTGTATAACGCGAGTGCACTTTCTAGGGTCTGCAGGTCGCAGGCATAGAGGAGAAGAAGAAATGAAATGAGATTAGAAACCCTTTTTTTTATTTATAGACAGTCATAACCTGAGCGCATTATAACGCGCTCGCGTTATGACTTAATTTTTTTGAAATTAATTTGGCCACTTTTTGGCCCCCCATCTCTTTGCACTTACCCAAGACTTACCTCTTACGACACATTGGTTCACGTTTTTGTTAAACACTTATACTCAATTTGGCAAATAAACCACTCGTAACCTGAGGTCTATCTCTCTCTCTCTCTCTCTCTCTCTCTCTCTCTCTCTCTCTCTCTCTCTCTCTCTCTCTCTCTCTCTCTTCTCTGAGAGTCATATGATAATCTGTATTCCTATTTCAACTTGTAACTAAACAATATATGATCAATGCATCATTATTCAAATAATTCAAATAATAAATCAAATCTCATAATGCAATTATTAAATCGATAATAATATAATGTTTTCTATAATTTCATAAATGACATTCAATATAATCCATGTCTTTCCTTGTCACTAATCTAATCATCATAATAAATTTACTTATGTCCAAGTAAAAGTAAAAAGTATAGCAAGGAAAAAATTGGGGATGTAACAGTTTTGCTTCTTTTCTATAGCCTAGTAGCTGATTTTTTGCTATCACTTGAGCCACCTATTATAGTGTTTACTATCTATTCAAAACCAACTTAATCTTAATGAAAACACTAACCTTGAGGCATTGACCAATTATGCTTCCCATAGTTATAAATCACCTCGAATCAAATTCCCCATACACAATTCAACATTCCATATCGGCAGGAACCTGACACAATGCGTCTCTTGTTTAAATGGTAAATACTGACATACCTTTGACAGTGGACCTTGCTTGTCAAGCAATTTTTTTATGACAGTTATCTATTCAATGATTTATGACATACCTTAGTATAAGTAATTATATAAAAACCAAATATATATCTCATCATAATCCTATATAAATTTTGATAGTTTGTCCAAAATCTCTCCTTTCATGTGATACAATCTTTTTAAAATTTTGATTGTATTTTACAACAAAAATGCCTAAATAGAGCTATACAACTGTCAAATTTAAGCCCTATTGGTAATATAATTCATTAAAAAAAATATTTACAGACATATTTCTTAAAAATAGTGTTCCACTTTAATTTCTGCTCAAAACTTTCAATAGTCAAAGGTCAATTTTGGTCCCTAAAAATAGGACAAATATTTACTACCTTTATTGTGAATGAGGTGTAAAATTGCTATTCACTATTTAACTATTGAAGTGGACGATATTTAAGTAGAGTGAAACTGAATGGCCCTTGGGAAACAATATACTCTTAATGTGAAACATTAAAGAATCATTTTTCTTGTAAGAGAATTATTAAGAAATTATGTTTGGCATTTTTTCTATTTTCTATTTTTAATTATTAAATATTTATTAAAATAAATAATATTGATAAAACAAAATTCACGCAATTAATTTTAGTTATTTTTATGTATTAAAAATTTATTTAATTTATTTTTATTATATATCATAAACTTAAATTAATATTATAAATTTAAATGAATATATTAAAATAATATAATTAATTTTATCATAAAAATTTAGTTTGCTTAACATAACTCATGTAAGAGTAATAACCTTGTCAACATAAAATTCGCAACTACTAAGTCAATCTCCTCCGACATAGGGGAGAGGTACCCATTGTGGGTCACTGTAACTTGACCCCTCCACCTGGCATGCCACATCATCTGAAATTAAAAAAAATTGTCTTTGCTAGTTGGTCGATGATGTCAACACCCTAAATATTTCGTTTCTAGAGGGGTCAACCATTTTTTGCAACATGGACAACAGGGGCAAATTTTTAGTTATTTTTTAATGCTGACTAACAACCAGCCATACGAAACCCTGGTGGCAGGGAGTTGCATCGTGGATAGTGCTCAGCATGCCGTGTGGCATGCGAGCATTCTAGCACCTTTAGTTCTCACACTCTCACATTAACAATTCACCACTCCCTCATATACTACTCTGTTGCCACATTTACTACTCTCTAGTCCGCATTTCCCTGGGCATGCCATTACTTACATTGCTTATCACGTTTGATCGTTGCAAAGGTTACCGAAACATGGTCACTTAGCCATTCAAGATGTTACTTTTCGTGCTAGAGATGGTCGTTTAGGCTTTAGAGATGGCTTGACTCATTTCTCCTTTGACTTTGTTCCATGACGGCTTCCCACATGACCCTGGTAAGGATTTCTTATCTTGCTAAGGCAATGATTTGTTGAGCTAAAAAAAATAGAAGTTTTTTTGGTTTTTTTGTTGTATGGTTTATGCATGAAATATCTTGGTTTGGTCTTTGCTATTTGCAATGGGATTTCTTCCATCTATTGCTGTCTGTGGTCATAAATGGAAGGTTCTTTCCATTTTTTGTTTGGTTGTAATCATTAGGGTTTAGTATTCAAATGGGTTATTGTTTATCCATGGGTATTAACATATATTTTATTGTTTGCAATGGGATTTTTTCCATCGATTGCTGTCTGTAGTCGTAAATGGAAGGTTCTTTTTGTTTTGTATCTGGTTGTAATCATGATAGTTCTGTATTAAAATGGCTTATTATTTATCCATGGGTATTAAATTATTTTTTTATTGTTTGCAATGATATTTTTTCCATCTATTGTTGTCTATAATCATAAATGGAAGGTTCTTTTGGTTTTCTATGTGGTTGTAATCACGAGGGTTCATAATTAAAATGAGGTTATTGTTTATCTATGGGTATTAAAATATTTTTTTTGTTTGCAATGGGATTTTTTTCATCTATTGTTGTCTGTGATCATAAATGGAAGGTTCTTTTGGTTTTCTGATAGTTTGTAATCATGAGGGTTCGATATTAAAATGGGGTTATTGTTTATCCATGAGTATTAAAACATTTTTTATTGTGTGCAATGGGATTTTTTCCATCTATTGTTGTCTGTGATCGTAATGGAAGGTTCTTTTGGTTTTCTGACTATTTATAATCATGAGGGTTCAATATTAAAATGAGGTTATTATTTATCCATGGGTATTAAAACATTTTTTATTGTTTGCAATGAGATTTTTTCCATCTATTGTTGTCTGTAATCGTAAATGGACGGTTCTTTTAGTTTTGTGAGTGATTGTAATCATGAGGGTTCGATATTAAAATGAGGTTATTGTATATGCATGGGTATTAAATTATTTTTATTTTTTGCAATGGGATTTTTCCATCTATTGGTGTCTGTACTCGTAAATGGAAGGTTCTTTTGGTTTTCTGAGTGGTTGTAATCATGATGGTTTAGTATTAAATAGGGTTATTGTTTATCCATGAGTATTCAATTATTTTATATTGTTTGCATTTGGATTTTTTTCATCTATTGCTATCTATACTTGTAAATGGAAGGTTTGTTTGGTTTTCTAAGTGGTTGTAATCATGACAGTTTTGTATTTAAATGGGGTTCTTGTTTATCCATGGCTATTGATTTTTTTGTTGGCAATGAGTTTTCTTCCATCTTTTGTTGTCTGTTGTCATTAATGGAAGGCTATTTTTTTTCTATGTGGTTGTAATCATGATGGTTATGTATTTAAATGGGCTTCTTGTTTATCCATGGCTATTATATTTTTTTTATTGTTTGCAATGGGATTTCTTCCATCTATTGTTGTCTGAAGTCATTAATGGAAAGTTGTTTTGTGGTGGAATGTCCAGTTCAATGCTTAAGGCATTCCAAATATCAAAACTGGTGTTCAAGGGTGTTTGTTGGAACACTTTAACTTGTTTTTGAACTTAGTGTTTATCAACACAGCATAATGGTTGTCTTTTATGTTTTGTAACACATTTATTGGTTTTGGAAATTACAAAATTCTGTTTGAGCATCACTATGACTCTTTAATTTAAGTTACAAATTTTAGTTTACAGTTTGTAATTGTTGAAATGGATTGACAAATGTTTTAATGGTTGCAAAATTTTTTCTTAGAACTACATTTACTATTTAATTTAATATCGTATTGAATACCTTGTAAAAGCATGTTTACTTCAAAATTCAATCTGCAATATCTGCTAATCAATAGCCTAATAATTCACCATTTTTTATTGGAATAAGCTTTATGTCCTCTTTTCATACATATTCATAATTGTAAATCTACTTTTAAGACATATTTTCATACATATGTTTCTTCCATCTCAACTCCATGTAGCAATTAGTCTTTATGTTCTGCAATATCTCCTAATCAATATCCTAATAATACAATATGGCCCATTCACCATTTTTAATTGGAATAAGATTTCTATCCTCTTTTCATACATATTCATAATTGTAAATCTCCTTTTAAGACATATTTTCATATGCGTGTTTCTTATATCTCAACTCCATGTAGCAATTAGTCTTTATGTTCTGCAATATCTCCTAATCAATATCCTAATAATACAATCTGGCACATTCATCATTTTTAATTGGAATAAGCTTTATGTCCTCTTTTCATAGTGGGTCACCCTAACTTGACCCCTCCACCTGGTGCGCCATGTCATCCGAAAATAAAAAAATTTACCTCTGCCACCTGGTCAATGATGTGGATACTCTAAATATTTCATTATGTTTTCCATGCCCTTGCCCATGCTTTACTCTTTATGTTGTTCATGTCATTGATTTAGCAATCTACACCCTCTAGTCACAATCTTAATTATCCATGCATTAAATTTCACAACAAATGTTCATCATTTTGAATAAATTAACATGATCTACACATATAATTCCTATTGGTTTACTGAGTCTGATCTCCTTTATCTACACACACACACACATGCATGTAAACATGTATATATATCTGTGTGTGTGTAGACACATAAAACCAAAACAACCTTCCATTTACAACCACAGACAACAATAGATGGAAAAAATCCCATTGCAAACAATAAAAAATATTTTAATACCAATAGATAAACAATAACCCCATTTTAATACCGAACCCTCATGACTACAACCAGTCAAAAAACCAAAAGAACCTTTTGTTTATGACCAGATAAAACATTGTCATATACATACATACATACATACATACATATATATATGTATATATCTATGTGTGTATACACACACAATCACATATATGTATACACACACACACATATATATATATGCATGTATATATATATATGCATATGTGTATATATACATATATGTGATTGTGTGTGTGTATGTACGAAGATGTCTATACATATATGCATGTATATACATTTATGAATATATATATAGAATGGAGTGAAAAATATCCCTATGCCTTTTTACCTCCTAGTTTAGCTCCTAGGTCCCCGTGTTTACACCTTGCAAGCTTAATACTTATCCCAGAGCAATTTCCTCTGAAACCCATGTCAAATGGGACTTAGGGGCCCACTCTAAATGTTAATCAAGACCAAAAAAGGGCCTCAGGACTCAGGAACCTGCACCCAAGTCCAGACTAATTTATCAGGATCCAAATTTAAATGTGTCAGCATAGGACCTTTAAAAAGGTTTCCCTCTATCGACCTTTTCAATTTAAACTATGAAAGTTAGCAGGAATGCATAAATAAGTGAGCTTATGTCTTCATTTTACACCTAGATGGATAATGCGAACTTGTGATATTGAGCTAAGGGATTTCATGGCATTCATTTTGTTGTAGAGAAAAATTGTGTTGTTATTGTGTTTATTTGTTGCAGATTTGGCTTTATCAATCCATCTCCTCATGATTTGAAGGATCTTCCTAGTCGTGAGGGATTTACCTCTAAGGTGACATCTATTTGTGTTTCAATCATTTCATTTCATCATTGGATTTGGCCTCTACCCTCCTTGGGCATGCAATCTATCTAACAATGGTGTTGGAAGACTTGAATGTCATTCCAGGGCTTAACCGAGGCGAGCTTCTAAACACCACAACCCCCAAACCCCTCCCTTTGTGATTGCATGTTAGAAGTGTGGGATTTGTAGAAGTGTAGGTATAGAGAAGCAATTCAAGGGATAAGGATTCGGGATCTTGCAGAAATTTGCTGATATTTTACCCTGCTAGACTAGGGTGCCCACCTTGTATTCCTCCTGATAGGATTTTCCCCGAACTTAGGAACATGTTATAGTTCGACACTGCTCACTACTCTGAATCTGCAGAAAAACTACCCTATCAAACTTGGGTGCCCGCCCCATAGTCTGGAAAGTCTTCAATTTTGGAAATCTAACTTTTGGTATGTTTCTGATCCTTCCTGAGTGCCTTCCTACTCGATTTTCTGTAGCATTTTGTTCGTCTGTATCCTATTGCATTATAATTAGGATTTAAGGCTTATTGAATCTAGGGTTTGACAAATCTCTCAATCTAATATATCTTTCCATATCATTACTAAGTACACGAACCTATAGCTAAATCCTCATTCATCTATAGTGACTTGGCTCAGTTTTTGTCCTCAAATGTTATTGTGAAAGGAGGGTTTGATTTGATAAATATTAACATCATTTCCCATCTTCCTCCTTTTCATACATAACATTTTGGTGAACCTGTGTTTTTAATGAACTTGCATCTTGCTGAGTGTTGTAATCAGCCTTTGCATTCATTCATATCATGTTTATCATCTTACATTGGAAAATTTTGCATACATTTGAAAAAAATTGAAAACACAAGCATTTTAGGCTTGCATTAAGGCATAGTTTTGCATATTTTGCATTACACATCATAAAAAGATTTAATTTTCTGATATTTGCATCAGATCTGATCCTTATTACAGTAATTCATCATTTCTTCATATCAAATTAAATTACATTTGCTAGGGTTTTTCTTAAAAAGTTGCATTTTTCATATAACCTAGTCTTTGTAAAAACTAGGGTTTGTAGTCAAAATTTCATTTTCAGATTTTGCTACTCCTTTTCAACATTCATTCAAATCTGATTTTGAAGTGTAGTGTTGGATCATAGTGCATACTTTTGCATCCTAGCTTTGAAACTTTCACCCTTTGCAATTACACATTGTGTATTTCAACACTAAGAATTTTATACACTTTCTTCAAACTTCTTGAAGAAAACTTTTAAATCATTCATCTTGCCTTGCTGGGTAGCACTATTTCCATCTTACTCACTTGGTTTGTTGTGAAATTTGTGTGTTTTCTCTTTCAAAACCTGATTTCCTCAAACAAGTGCTTTAGTGTGAAACAGTCTCACATACAAGGCTTCTCATCACAACAACAATACTAGGGTCCCTCCTAGAGTTTATATGAAGAGGAAGATTCCTGAACCTGAATTAGTCTTTTCACCACATGATAGAACAATTGGAAGCATTGAGGGACCTCTTTACATCACCATACAGATAATGGGGAATCCTACAAGAGGAGCCCTTATTGATCCTAACTGCATAACTAATGTGGCTACTGAAGAGTTCCTCTATGCGCATGACTTGATACAAGAATCTTATGATCCGACAGACATGATGATTAAAACACATACTGGAGCTTTCTTCTCAGCCATAGGGAAGATTACTTTATTGATCAAAGTATTCGACAAAGCTTTGCAACAATCATTCGACATCATCCCTACATCTGACCTCTTTTGTATAAAATTAGGCCATCTATGGTTCAAGGCCATGAAAGTTGTCCCTTCAACAATTCATAAATACCTAAAAATTTCTCACCATGGGAGCATGCATACTATCCACCATAGTAGATGGTAGCCTGTGGTTACTTAGAAAAATTCAATCTCGATTACTTTTGGCCACAACCTATTGAGCCTCCTCAACCACGAGAAGATCAAATCTTCCTAGGATACCAATGCTATAAAGGAAAGTTGATAACAAAATTGGCTAGACCTCCTATAGAAAAAATCATAAGTAAAGAGTAACCTAAATTAAAAGAACCCCCTAGATCAAGAGGTAAGGGAGTCTGTACCGAGGTTCCTCCTCCATCATCCTTACAAGGATCAAGAGATGCCCATAAAGAACAATACATTTCATCATAAAATGTTAATTTAGCACAAGCTTCCTCCTTTGAGATATCAAAGATTTTGAAAAATCACGACAATACTTTTGCAAACATCACTAATAAAACACTAAGGAATAGACAAGAAAGAGAAAGGAGGAGGAGACAAGCCTTAGCTCAACAAGCTACACCTGAACAAGAAAACATTCCACCAATGGATATTGAAACAAACAAGGAAGAACTTAAGGTTGAAGAGATTAAAGACAATGATAATGGTTGGGAAATAGTACCTTATGTACCTCTTTCCTCTTGCATTTGTGATTAGGAGGAATATAAATGCTCGATGACAACCTCTAGTTCGGTTGTGTACACAGGTAAGTATTTCTAACCCTTTTAGCCACCTTTGTCATAGCATATCTTTGCTCACTTATGAGGCCTCTTCTTATGTGTTGTGTTCCCCCTGTGATGTGTTATGTGTTGTTTAGGTCTCCTAGGATGACCTTTGATACTCTTGTAAGGTCAAGGATATCAGGAGACCGCCCCTGTTGTGACCATTCTTCTATTTGTTTCTACATTCTTCTATCTTTCCTCTCTATTTTATTGTTGTGTGTTGTGACTTGGGGGCATATCATTGTAGAAGATGTCTTGGGGCATCCTCCTAAGTGGTGTTCCTAAGGCACTTTAGTTTTCTCTCTCATTTTTATTGAACTTCCATTCTTCAGTGATTCTACCTAGTTGGCGGATGACAAAAACAAATAAATATTGATAAGGACCATGTGTCCCTTTAGCAAGTAAGAAAAATGGACCTAGTCCATATATGAAGATGGGGTTGATATATATATCCGATGCTTGACTAGTAGAATCACTCCATGTGATCTATCATGTTGACATATCTCTTGTAACAAACCTTTACAATACATTTTCTTCTACGCACTTTGGATGGTTTTGTATCTCACATTGTCGCCACACTTAGTTCCAAGATACCTATAATATAAGCCCAACAGCTATACTCGGTTCCAAACATGCAAATGTAGCCTTAGTCTTTGATGTGATTTAATATATGATTTATGCATATCTTTCATGATTTGATTTGGTTATTATCTTAGAGTAAGATGTTCTAACCTTATCTCTTATTGATTATCTTAGCAAATCTTATCGATGTGTTTGTGGGAACATTCGACGATCATAGCACATGTCACCTTTGGGGGCATGGTCTTTGTGAGAGCTCTTATTCCCTTGCGTGTTTTCACTCTACCTTAATTCCCTTGATATCGACAAGTGGTATCAGGGTGCTGCCACAATAATGGGTTACACTTTCTGGGACATCCTAATTTTTGTTGAAATCACATATTTTTAGAAAATATAATGATTTAAGCCTTGAAAGGTTCCATTTAAAAAATTTTAATTAAAGAGGGTTTGATCAAACCCCCTTAGATTCAAACCCCCTTGGATAGAACCCTGCTAGTTTTAAACCATACCTATAATGGATTCTCCTCTACACCTATCAAAATGCTGATAAAAAACCACTTTTGATTTACCTTTTGGGGGATCAAATGAATTCATTTAAAATTTATGTTTTGTAAGTATGTAGTCCTTATTATAAGCTTCCCAAAAAGTATAATTTTAAATAAATTTAATTTTATTATTATATTTATTTTTTATTTCTAGTGAATGTAGGTTTCTCACTGAACATCAAGTTCTTTGTTCTGCACACATGGAAAATTAGTATATTAGTGAAAAAAATTCTAAAAAATATCTATGCCCTAGGTATTGATGTCCTTGTTTCAACAAAAAAAGAAATTGAATTTCAATACATACAGAAAAAGTTATGTTTTACGGAATTCACCTATGTCTAAATTATAATTGGTTTGACTTCAAAACTTAATTAAAAAATAATTATTCAACAAAACATTATGAAACCAAATGCATGCCCTATATATTGGTGTTACCAATCTAAATTCAAAAGAATTAGAATTTTATCCTTTGTAGAAAAAAAGTTATGTGCTACAGAATACACATCACTTTAAAAAAATGTTGTTTACTTTTAAAAACTAGTTATCAAAGGAGACACAATTTTTTTTACAATTTAACTCCAATTTTTTTTTTTTTTTTAAATATTTAGAATCTACAAACAAAATCTCACAAATGACTAGTTTGTATCATCTTCAAATTCCTAACGATTTAGTGGCTATAGGTGTGAGAAAGTGAAGATTTAGTTCAAAAAGTTGATTTCAATGTCAAGTTTGGCCAAAAAATGTAACCCATTATTGTGGGATGACCCATAAACCACCTTAAGGTGGGGGCATATATAATGATATCTATCTAATTATCTTTTACACTGACAAAGGGTTTTTGAAAGCCCTCATCACGAGGTGGGTTGGTGTATCTCTTGAGCTAGTGCACATCCTTTTAAAAAGTAAGCAAAAAGCCCTCATCACGAGGTGAGATTACATATCTCTTGATCTAGTATGTATCCTTTTATACAAAGCCCTTCTACGGAAGGCGGGATGGTGTATCTCTTGAGCTAGTGTGCATCCTTTTATACAAAGTCGTTTGTGGAGGCAGGGCTGGATCTTGAGTCATCCACCATTAAGTGTGCCTTTGGCGATTGTGGTAGCGTAGCTCAACCGTCAGGTGTGTTTAGCATGTTTTAGATGGTGGGACTTAGTAGTAAGCTCCTTCCCATCACCCATGTTTTCTGTGTATAAGATGTAAGTGTGTCGATGGCATACTATGCGATGCTTATGTATTCCATGTGTCTTCCTTATGTGTTTGTTGTGTCTTCCCTCGAGTGTGGTCTAAAGGTGCGTTGCAATGAGCTCCCTCCACACTTAGTTTTTTTTTGGCATGTCTTCCCCCTGCTGTGGTCTAATGGTGCATAGAGATGAGCTCCCTCCACATTTTGGGTTTTATTTTATGTGTTTTTGATGGTATAAAGGTGCGTAGCGATGAGCTCCCTCTGCCCCCTAGTTTAGGATTTGTTTTAGTTCTTGAATCAATGTATTCTTTGTGTATTGTGTGATTGCT
Organism: Cunninghamia lanceolata; assembly: GCA_027924645.1. Classification (NCBI taxonomy): domain Eukaryota; kingdom Viridiplantae; phylum Streptophyta; class Pinopsida; order Cupressales; family Cupressaceae; genus Cunninghamia; species Cunninghamia lanceolata. The sequence continues at coordinate 3,299,754 of BSBN01001035.1, forward strand.
CTCATGTCTTCCTCATGTATTGCATGCTTCCACTGTATTCTTTGTGTTTTGCGTGCTTCTTACTATCTTCTTTTTGTCTTGCATGTCTTCCATGTGTTTTCTAGTGCTTACTTGAGATTGGGGGCAAGAAATAGTCCCCCAACCTTTGGGTATGCCTTAGCTCTATGTGCTTGGTGTGTTTGATGTACTTCGACCATACTTTAATGCATGTATGGAATCATAAGATCATACATACATTAAAGTGGGGGCTAAATGTTATGGAGTAAAAAGTATCCCTATGCCTTTTTACCTCCTATTTTAGGTCCTAGGTCTCCGTGTTTACACTTTGCAAGCTTAATACTTATCCCAGGGAAATTTCCCCTGAAACCCATGTCAAATGGGAGTTAGGGGCCCACTCTAAATGTTAATCAAGACCAAAAAAGGGCCTTGGGACTTGGGCACCCATGCCCAAGTCCAAGCTAATTTTCAAGGATCCAAATTTAAATGTGTTGGCATAGGACCTTTAAAAAGGTTTCCCTCTATCAGCCTTTTCAATTTAAATTACGAAAGTTAGTGGGAATGCATATATAAGTGAGTTTATGTCTTTATTTTACACCTAGATGGATAATGTGAACTTGTGATATTGAGCTAAGGGATTTTCAAGGCATTCATTGTGTTACATGGTAGAATTGTGTTGTTATTGTGTTTGTTTGTTGCAGATTTGGCTTCATCAATCCATCTCCTCATGATTTGAAGGATCTTCATCTCTGTGAGGGCTTCACCTCTAAGGTGACACCTATTTATGTTTCAATCATTTCATTTCATCATTGGATTTGGCCTCTGCCCTCCTTGGGCACGCACTCTATCTAACAACGGTGTTGGAAGACTTGAATGTCATTTCGAGGCTTGACCGAGGCAAGCTCCTAAACACCACAACCCCCAAACCCCTCTCTTTGTGATTGTAGGTTATAGGTGTGGGATTTGCAGAAATACAAGTACAAAGAAGTAATTCAAGGGATAAGGATTCAAGATCTTGCAGAAATTTACTGATATTTTACCCTACTGGACTAGGGCACTCACCCCATAGTCCTCTCGACAGGATTTTCCCCGAACTTAGGAACATGTTATAATCTAACACTGCTCACTGCTCTAGATTTGTAGAAAAACTACCCTAGCAAACTTGGACACTCGCCCCATAGTCTGGAAAGTCTTCAATTTCATAAATCCAACTTCTAGTATGTTTTTGATCCTTCTTGAGTGCTTTCCTACCTGGTTTTCTGTAACATTCTATTAATTTGTACCTGATTGCATTATAATTAGGGTTTAAGGCTTATTGAATCTAGGGTTTGACAAATCTCTCAATCTAATCTATCTTTCCATATCATTCCTGAGTTCACCAACCTGTAGTTGAATCCTCATTCATCTGTAGTGACTTGGCTCAGTTTTTTTCCTCAATGTTATTGTGAAAGGAAGGTTTGATTTGATATATATTAACATAATTTCCCATCTTCCCCCTTTTCATACATATATATATATAACATTACATACTTACAAACATAGATAGACATATGAAGCATCCACACTTGGAGGTGTAAGGAACACCAAACAAGCAGTCAAAACAAGAGGACAAAAATTAAACAACTGTCAAACTTATTACCAATTTCTAATTTTTTTAACAAGCAGTCCAAAAAAATGGACAAAAATTTAAGAGTTCAGATGACACAAGAATTCAACCAAGTCAATCAACCTCTCACATTATACCTCTCCATTATTTCCTTTTGTTATACATTTCCTATCTCATATACTTTTCTACTTAGTTGTTTTACAAACTTAATTGTCCTAGAAAACCATGATGTATTCAACTTTGTATGTGTATAAACCATGTCAATTGCATTTATGTTTTGCAAATCCTTGTAAATCATTTGTGTATGCCACCTAATATGAATACAAAAATACTAATGAATAACAAATATGATTTGTACATTGATTGGTGCATATTTATGCTCTTTTCAAAAATATTTTGACTATTAATTGAAACAATTAAAAATAACTGCTGGCCCCACTTTGGTCAACTCCTATACTCATGATCTAAATACATGAAAATCCTATCAACTAGGACTACCTTTTAGTAGAGAACTATTCTACATGAACAAAGCATTCTACTAGAGAACTACATTGGGGAGACTTGGTTACCCAAAGGCATTTTGGCTTAAGCTATGTTGTCGTCTACATATTGATGTAAATTGATTTGTGGATAACTGCAACATAGCTCAACACTAAAACAACTTTAGCATTATCAAGACTCCCCATCTCAACTATAATATAGGGTCAAAGAAAACTATATGTTAGCATGAATAAATTGTGAAAAAGATGGCTTCAAAAACCAAATCTAAATGCATGAAAATCCTATCAACTAGGACTATATTCTACTAGACAACTTGGCTATATGAACAAACCATTCAAATACCTAAAGTTGAACATGAAGTTTAACCTAAGCTACTATGAGGTGGTAACATTGGGGAGACTTGGTTACCTAAATGAATTTTGGGTTAAGCTATGTTGCAGTCTACATATCAAACTGATTTGTAGATAACTGTAACATAGCTTAACACTAAAAATGCTTTACCATTATCAAGTTTCTGAACAATGTTGAACTTCATATGAGCTATCACCAAGGTAGAGCCATCTCCAAAGCCTAAGTGACCATTTTTTGGTGCCATCTGCAATGACTATACGAATAAGCAGTGTTAGTAATGGGGTGTCAATGCTTGACGAATGGAAAGGACTGGAGCATTGAATGCTCCATAGTTCCAAAATGAGGGGCCATAAAGCCAAGGGAAATGCAAATTATAGAGTAGTAAATGTGACAACAGAGTAGTAAATGAGGGACTGGTGAACTATTAATGCAAGAGTGTGAGAACTAAAGGTGGTGGAATGCTCACATGCCACATGACATGCTGAGCACTATCCATGATGCAACTCCCTACCACCAGGGTTCCTTATGGCCGGTCATTAGTCAACATTTAAAAATGCCTAGAATTTTGGTCCAGCCAAAAGTACACATCATCCATGTGGAAAAAAAATGATTGATCCCTCCAAATGAAATATGTAGGGTGTCTACCTTATTACACACATGTTTGAGTATAAATGCGTATGACTCAAATGAAGAAATGCCATCTAAAATAGTAAAGAATGTGAAGCCCATGTCGACCTTGAAAGTTAGGGTGCACCACTATCATTCCCTCAACATATGATTGTACTCAAACAAGTTTTATGTTGAGCATCGAATATTTACAAAATGTATGTCATTGACATATGTCAAACATAGATATGAAATTCCCTTTCATCAATATAAGCCAAAATACAAATTGTGGTAGTACAAAATGCAAAAAAATACCTCCCTAGGCTGCAATTTTAAACTTGTTTGTGTACAATGATTGGTTGCTCCCAATCTTGGATTCAAACCATGGTGGGAAAACAAGTGGACTTGATGTGACAGAGCTTGTTGTTGCCTAGCTAATTGACAAATTAATCCCAACCATGTTCTCCTCCCTTGGTGGTCGACTTAGAGTGCCACTCAAATGGGATGGGGTTAGGGTTGGAAATTGAGTACTGCTCACATGGGATGGGGTTAGAGTTGGAAATGGAGTGTTGTTGACATGGGTTAGGATTAGAGTTGGAAGTGGAGTGCTGGTCACATGGGATGGAGTTAGAGTTGGAAGTTGAGTGTTTCTCACATGGGATGGGGTTAGAGTTGTAGGATAGATAGGGACATGAATGTTCATCATCTCCCTAAACAATGCATGATTTTCTGGCAAAGGGTTTAGGGGGTTTCTTAAACACCTTTGTCTCTCTAGATTCTTCCTTGTCAATCTCTCTTTCCTTTCTATCTTGCTCCCTTTGAATCCTCTCTTTCTCCTTTTTCTACTCCTTTTCCTACCTTTGTAAAACTTTTTGATGGTCTCTTGCTTGTCATGCAACATCTCTATCTAATCTGGCTTGATCCTTCAATTCCCTTGCAAGCAGACAAGCTACCTTTCTGTCCTCAATTTGTTGTCTCTTTCGAAGTTTTATCTCCTCAATTTCTTTCTTCCTTTGCTCTTGCTGCCTTAAAAGGTCATGTAGTCATCTTTTGTTAATAGTTGGGACTGTTGGCTCAACCAAATTCCACTATCCTCTGTAGTCCTAGGTCTTTCCTTCACAATGTGAATGGGTAGTTTAAGGAATTTGTTGATGCGTGAATCGCATTGGGAACCCAATGATTGGCTAGAATCTCCATGAATGGTATGTTCAACTTCATTGCAAACTGCCTTGGTATTTTAGCTCAAATCTGCAACATCTCAACCATCAGCTTCTCGATACTCGACATAGTAATGTACCATTTCAGGTACATTCAATGTGGCCAGTCGAGAGGGGAAGGAAAATGTGTTGTCTTCTTGTTGGGGATGCAAATTAATTCCCAAATTAATGGCTCCCTCCACCAACCATGATGGATGGCTTGGCCGTGACAGAAGGCTAAGTCCATCTAGGCTTTGTTCTTATTGACTTTTAGCCATGTCATCAAGTAGTTGATCCCCCACCGTAGGTTCAAGTGAATCATGAAAAGTGCTTTGAGTTGAATATTGCATAGTTTCCTCTCCCACTGTGTCTACTGTTGTAGGATGTAAATTAGCATCTACAAGGCCTGATATTAATGTGTTGGCAACTTCCACTTGTGAAACATCAGCCCCAGAAAGACTAAGGATGTTCTGCACTATAGAAGCATCATTATGCACGTTGAATTAAAAAGTGTTGCTGGGGTACATGTCCTCCATTAGAGCATCTAGATTGAGGAGCCATATACCTGTTCTTTTAAATCTAGTTGTGATGTTTTAAACAGTTAGTGCTTTATGAAATAACTTGTTGCCGAATTTTGCTAATTATGCTCTTTTTCTTTCTATGTTTGGAAACCTTTCTAGCCATGCTGCTCTTTCTAATTTGAAGTATCATTTAAATGTTGAAAATACACTCACATCTAGTGGCTGTAATTTGTGTGAGGTGTGCACTAGTAGTGTTAGCAAATCAATACCCAAAGACCTATGGGATGGTTGTCATAGCTACATGGCTTCCATGGCCATCAAATATCAGAAAGTGCCTATTTGTCAATGATACACCACCTGGAACTAACTATGCAAAATGATGCAACCAGTTCATAAATAACTCTTTAGTCATCCAAGCATGGCGTTGTGCAACCATGCAAGCACCCAGTTCACAACCAACAATGTAATTTTTAAGTTGCTTTTTACCTTTGAAAAGATAGAACATTGGTATGCTTTGTCTAGCGACATTAACACAACATAAAATTGTTATCCATTCCCTGCTCTTGAGAATGATGTATGAAACACTTCTGCTACCTCTTTTGGCCAACACCCACATGGATCCATTTCTCCTAGCCTAAATTCCAGTTTCGTCACAATTCCAAATTCTATGTGGTCCATATGGGTTGGCTTCATATGCTTTGGACATTGTCTTATAGAATGCAACAACAACCGCAAGCCTAAGGTTTAGATCTCTGTCTCTATCAAGGCCTTCTTCTATCTTCAATGTCAATTCAAGATGGCACCTTTTAAATCTAGTCCACCATGACTTGCTAGGCAGTCCATCCTTAAATGGGTTTGGTTGTGTTTGGAAAATTTGCATGACTTCTTCTTTGAGATTAATAATCTCCAGCCCATGGTTCACTGCATCCATCTCTTTACACCATTCCACTATTAAACCCTCTTCAATTGCTGTCAAGATTGTGGGAGGACATTTTTTTGATGTTGATGTTAAACTGCCTAACCAATTACTGAGCATTGTGGTAGGGATTCCCCACTTTTTGGCTACACTCCTTGTCAACATGCCATTATCCTCCACATCTTTCAATGTTGATTCCATATCCTCTTTCATCCACTCCCATTAAACTAAAACCTTCTTACTTCTAGCAGCTGCATTGACTTGAGTAATTGGCTCAATTGGTTGAGGACTGTTCTCATTAGCAACTTGAGTGTCTTCATCTAACGAGAATCTAACTCCTCTTTTTTCTAGAGGGATGGTTGTCTTCAGTCTCTTGGTGCCATGATAGGTTCACATTTGAGCTTTGTTCCTCATTTGCACATTAGAAAAAACACCTTTGAACACCAGTTTTGAAATATGGAATCTTATGAATCTTTTTAGTATAAAGTTAAAGAAACAAAGAGCCTAAAGCATTAAACTAGACATCCCACCAACCTGTGTTGATTAGGATAGAGGTCTGCAGGGTGGTGCAACCTAACTATCAGGTTCTACTTGGGCTTGTAGGTGATAGGTAGAGAAATTATGTTTACTCAAGAATGCATGCAGTGAGGTTGATAGTGTAAACTCTCTAAAACAAGATAAAAATGAAGAGCAACAATAAACTTTAATAATATTAATAATATATTTCACAAACAATACAACAATTGTCACACCATTTTCTTCATCTCTGTAATTGCAGTTTGTAACTTGAGTTTGTAATTTTAGTCGGAGAGTTCACAGTGTTGCTCTAAACAAAAGATTTGATATGTTCTATGTTTGATTTTACAATTTGACATTTTGATTTCCTATGTTCTATGTTCTAACATTTGATTTTACAGTTTGACAATTTGATGCAATATGAATATATGAGCAACAATTTGATTTCCATCTTATTGCATCACTATGGGGTTAACTTCTGTAACATAAATAATCCAAACCTTAGGCTTACATTTTATTGTCAACAGTCAATGGGAGCATTAATGTCTTACCAAACAGGAAAGTGTCTTACATGCACACAATCATCTGGTACTATATAGAAAGTGTCCTTTGTGCTTGTTGACGTAGAAACTTGCAATTATCGGTATTTGTATAGAAAAGGGGTGCCAATGACACTGTTAATGGAGTCTACTTATATGTAATTAGTTTGTAGGGTTTTTGTAATATCAAGCAAAGTATATAATGTCTATGGAATAGTATATGTAATAGTAATGTGTGTAGTGGATAAATGGTAGGAATGTTGTCAACTATGGGTCTGTGGTGTCTTTAGAGATCTAGTCATCATCTCAAAGTTTTTGGTATCAATTTTGGTCTTTCTCAAATAGCATATGTATCTTTTTCTGATATTTCGATATAATGGGAGGGGGCCCTAACCCTCACTTTAATAGTAAAAAAATGACACTATTTCATTAAAAAATTGCAACTAATGGTATTATAGTATTCAAATACATAATCTTTTAATTTCTCAATATATTGGCATCCATTGATGTAGAAGCCTGCAATTATTAGTATTTATATGGGAAAGGGGTGCCTATGACACATTCATAAGCTTGCCTTGGTATAACACCCACGAAGTATGTTTCAACATAAAGCATCAGAGAAGTTGGAGGTGTGTGGCCCTAGAGTTTTGGTGCATGTAGGTACAACAATGGAGCTGGAAGTGTGTAGAAGTTATGTAAAATACCCTAGGTGGTCTCAATTAGGGAGAAAGATAGATGTTTAGGTTTGAAAAAGAAATGTTTAGATGTATGGGACACTACCATGTTTGGTAGTTTCTAGGTGGAAAATTCCTCACTACATTAGTGTCCTAGGTGGCTAAAAGGTATGGAGTAGGGATGAAATCAGGTGTTTGTGGAGTGAAGGGTATGTCTAGTTGGAATGAGCTATTTTGGGGATAATTTCTATTTATAGTGTTTGAAGGGGACAAAATTTGTCTAAGTCATGCTCATTGTAAGTATATGCTAAACCAAGTGCAAAATGAGATAGAAACTTGTGTGTGGACATTCTATCTCTTAAAATGTGTTTCACTTATTAATGCCATTTTGTTCAACAAGAAACACATCCCGAAGCTCCAATCTTCTACTCCAATAATTAATACTAGGGGTCTTTCAGTCTAATAAATACATTAACATAGAGAAATGATAATGACAGACCATTTTATGATCTTCCAAAGAAAAAATGGCTGATGGTAGTGCCTTGGTGATTACATAGATGGTTGTTTCCATTTCAACTATTTAGGTGGAAGTTTCCATTTCAATGGTTGTTTCCAAAACATTTTAAACCAAAACAACAATGCAGTTTAAACCAAAACAAAAAAAAATTGTGAGCATAGTGCCACCTTCATTTCCCACACTCTCACATTAAACAATATGTGTGTTTAAATTGTATTGTTGTTTGAATTAAAATGTATGTTGTTTTGGTTTAAATTGTATTGTTGTTTAGCTTAAAGTGTTTAAACTGTATTGTTTTTTTTCCCACACTTTAAGCTAAACAACAATATAGTTTAAACAATTTAAGCTAAAACACTTAAATTAAAACAACAATACAATTTAAACCAAAACAACATACATTTTAAACCAAAACAACTTATAGTTAAAACCAAAAAATCATACACCTTAAACCAAAATAGCATACATGGGAAGCAAAAACAACATACATTTAACATTCATACCGATAGGCATTTACTGTGATCTTATAGTAATGTTGATAGTAGTGTACAATTCAAAGCCTTCAGGACTTTTCTATATGGGATGTTAGAAAATTGAACTAGAAAAACTGGGGCTTATGTAGGAATATGAGAAAGGAAATGTTGGTGATCTGTGCACTCTCATTTGATTGGTTCAAACAATTTTGTGTGGATTGATTCATTTGAATGATTTGATGGATTTCTATAAATTTGAATTTGGTATTAAATTTGATAGGTGATTGATTTGTTCGAATGCTTATTTAGTCTAAAGTCTTTGAATTTTGTAAAGTTTTCTTGACGGCTTGATTGGTGAGCCTTAAACCTTTAATTGTGTTTCATTAAATGGAAGAGTTGATTGATTTGGTTGAATGCTTGTTTAGGCTAGAGTAATAAATTTTTGTCCTCTTGTTTTGATGGTTTGTTTGGTGAGCCGTACACTTTCGAGTGTGTTGATTTTTGTAGGTATTCTATTGAAGGGACTAGTAGTTGGTCATATTTGAGTTGATGGAGTGCAATTCAAGAGGTGTAATGGAGTGGATGGACTTGTTGGATATGACACTTGGGCATTTGTTGTTTTTACTTGGGCCTCCAACTTTGGAAAATATGAATCTATTATGGGATGTAGCTTGATATTTGATGGGACACTTTTTAATGTTAAATGTATAAAAATGTTTTTTTAAACCAAAAAGGCACTCTGTAGTGGTTGATCACTGGTTGTCCTCATGGAAGAAAGTACTATGTGGTTCTTAATATAAACTCTATATATTATCATTCTGTCTTATGTTGGATCCACCTATTTATGTGTACAAATCATGTCAGTTGCATTTATGTTTTGCAAATCCTTGTAAATCATTTGTGTATGGCACCTAATATGAATAATAAAATACTAATGAATAAACAAATATGATGTGTACATTGATTCTGCCTATTTGTACTATTTTTAGAAATATTTTTAAGATTAATAAGACCAATAAAAAACAACCGGTGGCCCCACTTTGGTGAACTCCTATACCGTGTATAGGAGCTCGACCCGCTATGGAGCCCTCTCCCTATCATAAGTGACTTTTCTAATACATTTTAACATAATTTTAATGTGTGGATTTCTTGTTTCTAATTATAAGTAGTTTTAACTGCATCAAAATTTATCAATACATATTTATAGTTATATCGCATTGTTGCCCAATTTTAAAGAGTATGGGATATAGAAGAACTATTTTACCCAAACCCATGCTTGTGTGAGAGTGATTCCTTTTTCACTAATCTTGTTACTTTGTAGTATCTAATACATTTTCAAGTAAACATTTAAGAAAAAATGTTTTTTTAATAAATATTTATGCTTATTTTTATTTGGTTTTGGTTTTATTTTAGGAGAATAGTAAGTGATATAATTATATATTGACAAATGATATAATTTTGTATGAATTTAGATTTATTTTCTGATTGTTCACCTATCTCTATTTACATATATTCTCATGCATTCAACTTTATTTTATTCATATTTGTACATATTTCCATGTGTTTAATTTTTATCATGCTTATTATCGTCCACCATGTTCAAACATTCATTTCCCACCCTGATTTTATTGTTCCCTTATCGTAAGTCAATCCCATGAGTGTGGGATCAATCTCACACCCATAAAACTGGTTGTTGAATTTCAAATTCAAATTTTGTTGACTCCTACCCATTTCATTCCCACCATAAGTTAACTCGATATACCTTTCACATGATTTATTTCTATGTAGTGGTATTTAATGTGCATTCATTTATCACAAGCTCATATGAAGAAATCAAACACTAATCATTCGCATTCAAGGAATATTCACTATAGGAATCTTTTGATTTGGAGCTCTAACAAGAACTTAAATGTGTATCATCATTCTAGTGCATTTGCATGACTAAAGAGTGTTGTCTTCACTCATTTCTACAACCATAGAAGTTGTTCCAATCAAGGGGGTTGACCTAGGAGAACATGACCCTTGCAATCCATTGATCTCCCTAAGGTATTTTAAATACCTCTAGTCCTCAACATTTAGTGAGGAGTAGACTTCGAAGCAATTTGAAGAATAAAGGTATGAGATTTACGAGATTGGATTTGTGGGCCACAAGGAAAACTTGCACTACATGAAAGTAATCCAAATCCACAAGATAGATTTGTTCTAAAGTTAGAAGGCTATTTAATAATTTCAAGGTAAATTTTCAAGACAAAGAGGATACATTTTCAGTTTTGAAGCAACTGAATTTTAGTGCAACACATAATCATTCTTCATCATCAATCCTAAACTAAGTGTCCTAATTCCCTTACATTCAATTTTCTAAAATAGCGTTGGTTTACAAGCTTTTATCATTCCTAGCTATTAATTAATAAATCTAGGTTGATTTATGCTTGATTTGTGTGCATTATTCAATTATCCTAGATTAACATTAGGGAAAGGTTTTTTTCCTTTACATTTTTTGTTGAAGTCATCTAATATTACACCACCCTAAGGTTTGTTTTAAGGCTTACACCTTTAGTGTTTTAGGGTTTTAGATTTTTACTTTTTGTTGCATCATTATTTTTCAAATCTTTTTATGGTTTTATTCATATTCATTGCTATGTTAGTGCTATATCTTTTTCCCTAGGGTGTGTGCTTTATTGTGTGATATCACTTTTTCTCACCTTACCCACCCTTGTCTACCTTTTCGGGTTTTATCTCAAATATGTTTTTGATTGATATTCTAGTCTATAATAGATTGTACATCATTCCTATACCATACCTCTAATTCTATTAGGGTCTTGGGTTTTTCTTACATGGTTTTATGAACCCTATTCCCCACCCTTAGATAGATCCCTATTGCTATATTTAGACATAATGGATTCTCATGATCCTCTGTTATTAGCTTCTATTCATGCTTTCACTAACTAATTTTGACATGCTTATACAATTTGTGACATGTGCTCCTTTTTCCCTTGATTTTTCTATTATATTTTATCACACAAATGGGATCAAATTATCCATGTAAATTTTGTTTCATCATAGATGCACTTTCTCCTCCTTTAGGGATTTAGTTATTGGTTTTCCTTCCCTTTTGGATACACTTACTACACTTATCCATGCTTCTCATCTATCGTATGTTCTTTTTCTATGGATAATGCTAGTAGTTTTCTAGATTCTTATTATGTTTTACCTTTGGGCACATTTCCTTCACATGGTTCAACTAGTGAGACACGTGTTGTGATGGATGTCCACACTACATCCTCATCTCTCAAGGTGATAGCACAATTGTGTCTCTAACTTTTTGGCCTAAGTGGGATATTGAAATCAACATTTTTAACCAGAGTTTTACTTTATGTAAATTGTAGAAAGCAAACTATTAAGAATTTGAAGATGATGTGAACTAGTGGTTTTTTAGATTTTGTGTACAGATTCTAAATATATATTTTTTATAAAAAGTAATTTGTATAATTTTTTAGGTTTTTTTTAATAATTTAGTTTTTATACTTTGTAATATTTTTAACATGTGACATTTATCCCATAACACATAACTTTTATTAGAAATAAGATAAAATCACAATTTCTTAAATACATATCACTAACACTAATATCTAGTGCAAGCATATTTTTCACAATTTTTTGTTGCATATTTTTTTATTATCAATTTGTTAATCCACATTAATTATAATTTAAAGTGATTTTATTCCATAATGCATAACTATTTTTGTATATATCGAATTAAATTTTATTTTTTTCTTGAAACAAGGTTATCAATACAAAGTTTGTAGATATTTTTTAGAAATTTTTTCTACCATTTTCTATTTTTCCACATGTGAAAAAGAAGACGCTTATTTTTGGTAAAAAAACCTATATTCACTAAAAAATGAATTTCCATATCAGGTCTGTAGGCTGAAGAAATAGAAATTTGAAACTTTAAAATAGTTTGAAAACCTTTTTGAAATCTACCACTAGTCTATCGCCGCCTGTACCAACCCCTGCACCACCTCCGCTAACCTACTACCTTTGCACCATTCACTATGTAGTGATGATATTAGCATGACATCAGCTATACAGACTGTATGGACATGGCCCATTTGGCCTCTTTTTAGCCCTCAGAATGCATTTTCTTCTAGTAGGTATAACGTTTACCCACAATATTGGATTTTTGACTTATTATAGGCATCGGAAAGGTCTCTTCAAGCAATACATAGTGGTATAGGTTCGGTCATCAGATTTTTCTAGTTGTGTTAGAATTTGGTGTATAAAGCTAGGCATTGCTCTAAGATAATTAATTGGTCATAACTTTTGCATATGGAATCATATTTCAAATTTTGAATAGGTGTTGGAGAGAATTTGTAGTGTACTACATGGTGGATTAGGTATTTTATCATTTGGATGTGCATAAAGAGTTTTGTACTTGTTTGAGCACTTGTGGGAGCTTGAGATCCAGGTTGTGATTGTGAGAGCATTTGGATGAAATTTTGGGCACAAACTTGTGGGAGTACATGTTTTTATGAGACCAAAATGATGGTACAATAGGTTATCAGATTTGGTGCTTCTTGATAGAGGTTTATAGGTGTTTTTAGAGTTTTGACTTTGATAGAGATAGGTACATAGGTTGTGTTCTAGTTTGAGGACATGATTGATACATATGTGAGACTAGGAGTCTTGATTCAGTGGGAGTTAAGTATAGGTACAATGATAATGATGATTATGGTGTCATGGATATGTAGGTACATTTGAGTATTGGCATGACATAATCATGTATGCAGTTGACAAGTATGGGCTATGATGTTTGATTCATGATTACAAGTGGTCGCATGTGACCTTATCTCCTAGATGCTTGATTGGTTCCTTGACTTTGGTTACTCAATTTTGGACTTGTTTGGCAAATCAAATCTAGGATTGATTTGGTGTTTGAGTCTTGAGGTCTATAGGTTATCTTCTTTATTATCTTAGTTTGTAGGTTACTAATGTGATGATGAGTTTGCATGTTACATTGGTTTGGGATATACGAGTTATTTATTTTTGTGGATTAGCTACCTATTGGACATAGTGGGGTGACTCAGATGTGGACTGTCTATATCTATGAGATCAATTTAGTGTTGATGCAAACTTTGTTATTTGGCCTTGTCTGTGGTCATTTGTGCATTGGTATGTTGCATTGGGATTTTAAAATGGATTATTAGACTACTTATATAGTTGGTTATTGGGACTTGTAGCATGTTTATCATGATGCCATGGGGTGTGTACAGAAAGATGGGGACCAAAAAGTGGCCAAAACCACTTTTTGGTCCAAACAAGCCATAACACACTCGCATTATGGCTCGGTAGTTACCATTCCATAACATGAGCATGTTATAATGCACTTGCATTTTGAAGTAGTTAAAATGGGAATCAGGTTGAACTTCCTTCACTCTAGGAAGAGACCAAAAGTATATACATAAAATAAACATTTAAGTCTAAGCTGGTATTTACCTTTTATCATTTACCTTTCTTATACTTTAAGTTATATTTTATGTATATATTAGTAAGATGTTTGAGAGTGGTTTCGGATCCATACAAATTAAATTGTAGATTCTAGAATTTGGAGGATCCCTCAAATTTTAGACTTAGTCAAATTTTTAGGGTTTCAGGGTTTCAGACATAGCCAAATTTAGTGGTTCAACAACATGCATTAGGGTAAAGGCACAAGGACTTGGACTTATGTCTCTCTATCTCTCCCTCTATCTCTCTCTATCTCTCCCTCTATCTCTCTCTCTCTCTCTACCCCACTTTCTATATTTTCCCTATCTCTAACTCTATCTCTCCATCTCTCCCTCTATCTATTTCTATTTCTCCCCCCTCTCTCCCTCTCCCTCTCCCTCTTCCTCTCCCTCTTCCTCTCTATCTCTCTTTCTCCCTCTCTATCTCTCCCTCTCCCCTACCTCTTTATATGTCTCCCTCTCTCTAATTCTACATCTCTATCTCTCTATCTCTCCCTCTATCTCTTTCTATCTCTATCTCTCTCTATCTAATGCTATCTCTCTATCTCTTTCTATTTCTATCCCCTTGTCTAGAGAGAGAGAGTAGGGAGAGAGATAGAGGGAGGGAGAATATAAAGATAGAGTTGGAGAGAGGGAGAGAGAGGGAGGGAAGGAGGGAGGGAGGGAGGGAGAGAGAGAGATAAAGGGAGAGATAGATAGAGACCTAGGGGGTCCCTATGCCTTTACCCTGATGCATGTTGTTGAACCCTTGAAAACCCTGAAACCCCAAGACAATTTGATTAAAGCTAAAATCTAAGGGATCCTCCAAATTCTAGAATCTGTAATTTAATTCCTATGGATCTGAAACCACTATCAAACATCTTGCTAGTATATACATCAAATATAACTTAAAGTATAAGAAAGGTAAATGATAAAAGGTAAATACTAACTTATACTTAAATGTTAATTTTATGTATATGCCCCTGGTCTCTTCCTGTAGTGAAGGAAGTTCAAGGATTCCCATTTTAACTAATTTAAAACATGAGCGTGTTTTTTCATGCTCTGAGAAATCCCAACCCTAAGGGTTGGAGGTACCTTTTGGATGCCAAGGATGTGTTTTTAACAAAAGTTATCTAAAATTTGACCAAATACCGTGCATGCTCCCCCTATGGTTTACACATTTTTCAATGTCAATATGAAAAAATGCTAGGATGACTTCAAGTTTTTTATTAGCTTTCTAACCATTAATTTTTTCAAAAATATGATAGCATTAAGGTTTCCATCTTCAAGTTCTTTTGTTAATGTGTTCTTTATGTCTAGTATTTGGTGACATTTTTTACATGTTTTGTCAAAATTTGAAACAAATTATATTTTTAGATTCTAGACTCAATTCTATACATATTGAAAAAAATCGATTTTTGATTAGTTTTCAAAAAAATTAGGGGGGAGCATGCTAAATTTTTTATTTTTCAGGATGTGTCTAGTTTGAAAATTCACAAAAATTCATATATTCATAAAAAAATTAATAGAAAAAATAGGCATAAACTACATGGTGTTAGCTAATTTTCCACCATTGCGATTGTCTAATACTAAATATAAATTGACATTTTAGGGCGAGCACACAAGATACTATGTTATATTTTTCTGACAAAAATAGGAGCACTTTGTGTGCTCCCCCTATTTGAACCTCTTAATCTCCACCATTTTTAGAAAAAAAATAGTAGTTTTGAGACTAGACTCGGAGCACTACAAATTTTTTTCTTATCACATCTTCTAATTTTGAGCATGGTTATCTTCAATTTCTCATGCAAGATTAGTTTTTTTATTTCAAAAAAAGTGGCCACTTTTGACCCCTTTTGGTCTCCCATTTCCATGTACTTACCCCATGGATAGCTCATATCATGATTTAGTGGGAGCTTTGGTAGTAATATGTATTCATCATGAGGTGATGGATGGTGTTCTACAGTGGTTGTGGGTATCATGGAGAGACTCTTAGATTATGATTCTTATATGCAGTGAGAGTGCTTGGACATCCTAAGTTCTATTGCTAGGACATGGTTTTCTCCATGTGATTATAGATGTTGATTCTTGGTTTAGAGTATGTTTGGTATTGTGTCTTGGTTTAACTTGGATACTAGTTTGAGTGTTGGCATGATACAAGATCTCGTGAGACAAGGATATGTTAATTAGAGCATGTGATCTCCTAGGAGGAGATGTTAGATCATGATGTCATGTTGGGTTCATGATTCTGCAGTGGGAGCTTTGACAGTGGTCTAGTTGGTTCATTTGGTATTAAGAACATTGGTCATGTGCTTATGAACTACATGAGAGTGTGGTGTTACATTTGGATCTTATCATGGATTGATCGATTGTAGGTGGTCATGAATACTTGGAGACTTGGGTGAGGTTGGATTTCTCTTGGGCTTAGAGACATTGGTTGAGATAGTTACTCTTTGGAGGTTTCAACAAGAAGACCAAGGAGCCTTTCACCTAGATATGGATGTGAGTTCATGGACCTAAGAGGAGATTGTTCTTGGAGAGTCATTGTGGCTTGGTGTATCCTGGAGGAGCACTCTCAATCCCCACTCTTGGTCTACTCAGTGGAATATCATCTGAGAACTATTTCCCAACTTTTAGATGCATTTTGTTTTATGCTTTTTCTTCTCATAGATATGGATCTTGAGCTATGGTTGTTAGTTTTGGAGGCTTCATTTGAGGGATGTTTGGCATGTTTATCTCCTTGTGCATATAAGTTTGATTCATGATGTCTTTTATGAGGAGTTTAGGAGATGTTTCTTGGGCTTATTCCTAGTTTTGGGAATGGATATTTGAATTTGATCTTCCTTGGTTAGCAATGTTTACATCCATGTTGGTTTTACATGATACATAAGTTTCATTTGATCTATGAGATTGAATGGTTGGGTGTTGTTAAGGATTTTCATTTGGGGTGGTAAAGGAGATCATACTTGACACAACTTAGCACTTTGAGGTGTTGGTAGGACATGATATGATTTATATGGTTTCTCTCTTTGTTCTATGGCTACTTCTTGGAGGTTCATGTTCATATGGTTTGTTGTGGTAGACTTGGGAGAGTTATGGTGACATGTTGTGAGAGAGTATGTAGTGATTTTTGTTGCATGTGTGGATCATTGTGATTGTTCTTGGTACTATATGGTTTTGATCATTAGCCACATCTTGGTTTGAGTGTTGATTGGTAGACTTGGTATGCCTTGATCTATTTTCAGATTTGACATTACCCATGTAGTGGGAGTTCCTAGATATGTATGTTCTTCATTGACATGTTTTTATATAGGGAGCTTATGATTTCAGCTTATGGGTTGATTATATTGTTGGCATGAGTTTACTAATGTTTTTGATGCCTAGAAGCTATGGATGGTTGGATGTATTAGCATTTGTTGTGGATGTTATTCCAGTCATGTGGGTTTTTACCTTTAATAGTAGCTTGGAGCCTTTGTTATCACTTGGATTTGATGCTTGTGTTCTTTGGATTGGTGAATATTCACCTTGGCATGTTTCTTTTCTTCCATAGGTGGTATGTTAGAGGATGAGAGGAGTTCTTGCCTAAGATGGTGGTCACCTTGGTTTTATTGCAGGTGTCTTGATGGAGCATGAGAGCATGTTGGAGATTCATGTGGTTTCATGGATGGCTATGATGATTTATTTCATTGATTGGCCCTTATGCAATGTATACAACAAGTGGGAGAATGTTAGGAAAAGGGTGTTGTACACCTTGCACAAGAATAAAATATTTTAATTATGTAAAATAAGTATTTATTTGTGGTGCATCTAGGAGATATGTTTTGTTATGCCCTTAATACTATAGTTGTATATGGTTATGAGTAGTTGGCTTTTGCCTACCTTAACTCTTAATTGTGATATATAATTAAAGATGAAAAATATTGCAAAACTCAAATAACATGAAAATAAACACAAAATAAAGAGATTTTTACCTTTCAAGTCCTTCAATCTCCTTCACTCCTTGATAAGGTGGAGGAGAGATGCACCCAAGGCTATGCTAGCTTTACCCAAGTAGAAAATTGTTGCAAGTATGAGGTGAAATAGTGTTGTCATTGATGTCAACATACTCATATTACATTGACAAGAAGGATTGGATGAGCTGTGTGTTGAGGATATTGAGAAAATTAGCCTCAGTCAGGAACAGTGAAGAACAGTGATGAGAAGAAGGCAAATATATTGGATAGGTTGAGAACCGGAGGATACGGATTAAAGGGTTTGCCGATATGAGTCTTGAGATGCTTCAGTCAAGTTTTCAGAGGTCCGCATGAAGACCTGAAGAAGTTATGGCTGTCTGTGTGGAACTGGTTCTGGTAAGTGCTTAGAGGTGACAGAGGATCACAGAAAGGTCCGGTGAGGTCCGGAATTGTACAATCCTAATCTGCGGATTGGAAAGAGTGTTTGGGATGTCCTTGTGATGTGCCATCTCGAGTTGTGTATGATTTGGAGGTCCGGAAGTACCTCTTGCATTATGACAGTGGCGACAGACTGTGTTCTTGAAGTTCCAGATAAGGAGGATAAGAGATTTCAGTAAGTAAAGGAAATGCGGACGTACCTAGTCATTCAGACAGGCTTCTGAAGGTTCTTGGATCATGTTGAGGTTGTGTTGTTGGTCCGCATTGATAATGTATGATTTGAAGGTCCGGAAGTACCTTCTACAGTGGCGACAAACTGTGTTCTTGAAGTTCCAGATGAGGAAGACAAGAGATTCCAGCAAGTATAGGACGTGCGGATGTATCCGGTCTTTCAGGCAGGCTTGTGAAGTTTTCTGGATCGTGTTGAGGATGTGTTGTTGATCCGCATTGATAGTAGAGCCCGGAATTGAAGTTATTCTTCCGGATGAAGTTCTTGCTCTGTTTAGCCGACCGGATGAGCTGTTCATCCTGCGAATGTTCTTGTGGTGGCCGATCGGATGTGTTATTCATCTTGCGGATACTCTTGTGGTTGTTTGCCGACTTAGATGTTTGTTCCTAAGTCGATGTCTTGTATAAATAACGGTTTGTGAGTTCATTTCAAAGTGTGGTGTGTGTCGATGAGTGTGGCATAGCGAAGAGAAGTGCGAAAGGTAGAGTAGAGGTTTTTGGGCTTAATTGGAACTGATCCGGACATGGTAGAGATGTCATTCTCCAGTTCAAGACTGTGATTTTTATCACTTTGTAGACAGTGTGTCTCCTTGTAGGCAGTGGGCCTCTTTGTGAGCAGTGTGCTCGGGCAGTGAGCCCTAATTGGCATGTGCCATTCATTCTTCTTTATTCTTCTAACAGAGAATAATTCTTGGGTTAATCACCCCGTGGTTTTTCCCTTAACCGGGCTTTCCACGTCAAAATCTTGGTGTTCAATGTGTTGATGCTTATCTGCTCTTTTGTTTATGTATTATGCTCTCATGGATGATTAATTTATATGCTGCTAACTAACAACAAAGAATCAAGAGTTTGAAAGAAGAAGAAGTTTTATACAACTGATTCACCCCCCCCCCCCTCTCAGTTGTATGCCCTAGATCCAACAGAAAATATGTATATGGATTGCTCTCAAATTCAACACATTATGAACTCAAATGGATTTTGGCATGCTAAGGATACTAATGGCTTAAGATGATGGAAATTTTGGCATAATAATGTTGCAATGGAATGAGATAAAAATGGCTTGGGGTAAGCTTGTATTTATAGGCATATTGGAGGGGAAATGAGATCAATTGTTGAGATTCAAAGTTCAAATCTAATGGTGGAGATGAAGAGATGAGATGGAGGGCTAGATCTTCATCAACAAAAATGAAGGGTTGTGATTATTTTGTAATATTTTATTCACCTTGGGAAGGCTTTGCATTAATGAGGATTAGGACTTGTCAGGAAATAAAAAAATAATTTCCTTGAGAGAGGGTGGAATTAAAAATTCAATTTTATTGGTGAATGGGATGACATGTGACATGTGTATTTATTTGGCATACACATGTATGAGCTCTTTGCATTAAAAAGAGCTCTAACATGAAAGAGGAAAGGTGTAGTGGAAGGGTCATGTGACTACTTTGAATAAAAAATCTTTTTATTCAAAGGGTGTGGGAAGGGGTGTTAATGAAGATTTGACCCACTTAATCAAGTATTTAACTTAATTAATGTGGCTGTAGAAAATTAGTGAGTGGGTTAACTAGTGGTTAAAATTAATTAAATAAGGATTTATTTAATTAATTTGGGTCTAGGGGCTGGGTAGGTTAGAGTAGCTAATTAAATAATTAGTATTTGTTTAATTAGGCTAGGTTTAGGTCATAGGCTAGGGGAGATTAATTAAATAAGCATGTTTAATTTAATTAATCTAGGTTAGGGGATGGAGAAATTAACCAAATAAATATTTAGAATATTTATTTAATTAATTGTGAATGACATTGTAAAGTTTAGTAATAAATTAATTGAATTAATTCATTACTAGAGATGAATTTGGGATGAATGGCTAAGGGTGAATAGTTAAGAATGGCTTAGGATTAATTAATTAAATAGTTTTGATTTTATTTAATTGGTGAAAGGGGCAGTTAGTAGTGCAAGGATGCGGTAAAATGGCTTGCGGGGTCAATACATTTTTAGGTGTCTACCTTTTGCCCCTCTTTGATGTGGCATCATGACCAAGTAGGGAATGGCGTCGGGTCAAAGAATTTTGCCCCAGCGAATGGGAGGGGTGGAAATGGATGAGAGATGCCCCCTTGAGAGATTAGGTGAAAAAATTAGTTTTTTTTCAAGCGAACTCTTGAAAAGAAGGAAATGGTGGTGAAAAGGGGGTTTAGGATGGAAAACGGGGTTGATAGAAGAAAAAATAGGTGAATATGATTAAGATTTGTGGTTTGGGAAGAAGAAATGGTGAATTAGGGCTTATGTGGCAGCTATAGATAAGCAAAAGTGGGCCCAACATGCCACATTTGCACACCTAAGCTGACTAGACTAGAGAGAGAAGATCAAGAGTAATGGCACAACCGAGCTTCCCATGACACCAACATCGATTAGAGAGGGTTTGAGACTACTAGAGGATGGAGGAGGCTGGCACATGGGTATGTCAACTAACCTTGCTTTGTGATTTTTAGGTTTCAGGGTATTTTTGGGGGCTAAAAAGGGTCGACTAGGGGTTTAGCGCTAGCGCGCAGCTACACAACACAATAGGTCAGTGCATTAGTGCCTTAGGCTAGATTAGTGCCAAAAGGGTAGGTAGGAAAATGTTAGTTTTAGTGCGAAATGTCAATGAATTAGCGCTATCAATTGGATTAGCATCAGGGTTTCTGGGGCTTTAGCACAATCATCTCGATTAGCGCAGACCCATGGGGATTAGCACAATCATCTCAATTAGCACAGACCCATGGGGATTAGTGTAATCATCTCGATTAGCACATTAGGCTAGTGGATTAGTGCAAACATCTGGTTTAGCACCAGGCTTTAGGACAGTCGGGTCGTCTAGGCGAATTAGCACCGAAGGTTGGGGAAATGGTGTGATCATCTCAATTAGTGTCAAAGCCTATGTACTAGCACAATTGTCTAGATTAGTATCATCGATTCATGGTTCAGTACCATTGTCTGGATTGGTGCCTGAGTCCAATGGATTAGCACATTTGTTTGGTTTAGCGCCAAAGGTGAATGTTTTAGTGTCGTGGCACTATTTTTTTAGAAAAAGGATTGATTTGTGTTGTTTTTGAACGTAGGTTAACTTGCTAGAGATTCACTCTTGAGAGCGACGACCTCCAGTGATGGAGTGTAGAGAGAGGCTTTCTCTGATGGAGCAAATCCGCTTGCGAGTAGTTGGGCTTCAATTTGCATCAGATATGCCCTGGTTGAGGGCTCATTGAGTGATGATGATGACATTTTAAAGAGGTGGCAGGGCGAGATCTGCACCTTCTTACTTCTGACGGGTGAGATGACCATCATCCTAGAGGATGTGTGGAGGATTTTATAGATCCCCATTCATGGTAAGTAGGTTATTTATGATACGATGATGGGGTTGGCAGCAGTGGATCAAGTATCTACCCCAACACAGGTGGTTACAGACTAGGGTCTGTGAGAGATGATATGGGAGGCCGCCCTTCATGGAGGTTTGAGCGATTATGCCTTATATTTCTATGGGTTGATTGGGGGGATTTCAATGCCTGATCGATGGTCTCAGGGGTTTCCTGTTGGATGGGGGGACTGCATTGAGAAGATGGTGACTTAGAGCACAGTGTATGCATGGGGGCCATGCATGTTGGCTCAGCTATACCATGAGATGCACATGGTTATTTACAGGGGTGCAGCGAGTCTTGGCTACAGTGTTACATTGATGCATGTATGGGTGTGAGAGCATATAGTTGTCATGAGGTCTATGTGTCCTCATGTTAGGTGAGGGTTGCAACCGTGGGTGATGGCATACACCAGTACTCTCCAACATCAGCAGTTGGGGAGTATGCGGTTTTGGAGGTGACAGCTGGATGAGGAGACGACGGTGTTATTGCAGCCTTATATAGACTATAAGCCATGGTTGACAATGATCAATATCTTCCATATACACGGAAGCCTCAATACCTCATAGGGAGGACTAAGCATATTATATATCATTACATCCCCTCTCAGGTTCTATGATGGTTTGGTGTGAGGTAGAATCTGCCACAGGTGACAGCTATTTTTTCTTGGGTGTGGGCGAATCAGCCCTTATGGCCCCTAGAGATGGATTCATAGTTGGCATTGCTTGATTTTGTAGGTTTACAAGTAGTGGTGTGGGATTGGGGGTCTACATTGGTAGATGCTAGGACCACTCCAGCTTATGATGCTTGGTGGGCGCAGGTGCAACCAGTCATCTTACTCTTCCTGTAGATCATCCTGGGGAAGATGAGGAGGAGGAAGTAGAGGAGGAGGAGGGGGATGGAGATGGAGATAGTGGAGCTATTGGTGTGCTAGCAACAATGGTAGTGGGTGTTGCAGGTGCTTCAGGTGTGGGTACATCTGGTGTAGTTCCTGATCCTTCTACTTATGTGCGGTGAGAATAGCAAAGGAGGGGGATGAGGAGGAGGACAGGGACACTTTGAGGGTTCAAGTGGCGAGCCTAGAGGATGAGGTTAGGCAGATGTAGGTAGAGCTAGACACCACCCATGTAGAGCGAGACCGTGCTCGTACTGAGGTGCAAAGGCTATAGGGACTATTAGATGGAGGGGATGGTGAGGCTTTAGACAGAGAGAGAGTCACATGGTAGTAGGCTGAGTAGAAGGTAGCCTAGTTACAGGTGCAGATTGCACAGTTGTAGGGATAGTTGCAGACACAAGTGTTGTAGCGATAGGGAAAGGTACAACACTATGTGCATGAGAGAGATGAGACATGATAGGCTATGGGTGAAGGACTAGGAAATGTTCTGAGTAGGGTGCAACAATAGGCACATGATGCCATGTGAGAGGCACATCACTATCGCACCCTCTATGACCATTTGGTTCTTGCAGACTAGCAGGAGAGCTATAGGAGCCACTCAGGAGCTTCTACGTCGCGTAGATTAGGGCAGTCCCAGTGCTCACTTCAATAACCACTATCACAACAGTAGCCTCAGAAACCACCTTAGTAGCCACCGATGGGGCCACCTCCTTCATGACCAATAGGGACTATAGGGGCTGGGAGTTCTAGAGCACCATGGGATTCTCCTCTAGGTTCTCCTACTCCTGTTTCAGAGAGTTCAGCTCATGGCTCTTGATTTTGTATATGCTTGCGAGCTCTTTTGATTCATGTATTTTGGCCCTATGGGCATATTTTTGTATCATGACCATTTATGGATATGTACTGGATAGTTGACATTTCTTTGAGATGATCATTTTTGGTGGTAGTTATATGGATGCATTTATGTGTTATGATTATGGTATATGATGGGTGATGTTTATGTGATGTTTTTATGGTTATGATCATGTTGTGGATGCATTATGGATGTTTCTTTATGATTATGATCATGTTATGGATGTTTTTGTTTTGATGATGCTATGGATGCATGCATAATGGTTTATGTTTATGATTCTTCATGATGTGATGTATATGGATGCATGATGATATGATGATTTATGATGATGCATATGATATTTATGGATGATTATGATGTATACATATGGATGTTTATGGTTTTATGGATGTCTTGGATGGATTATGATGTGGATTATGCATAGATGGATGATGTGATATTATGATGTTTATTTTATAATTTATGTGATGGGATTTATGATGGATATTTATTATGTGATGGTTATGGATTTGTTGTTTATGCATTATGGGATGGATGATATGGATAATGCTTATGATGATATGGTATGATGATTATTATGATATGATTTATGTTCTAATGATGATGTTGTGTATGCAAGATAGAGGATGTTGGTCATGATACATATGTTATTGGAGCCATTTTGAGGAGGAGGGAATGTTGGATGCAAGTTTAGTGGATGGGGGGGAGATTGGCGATGGTGTATCCTCAATCACATGATGCACATATATAAAGCCACATTTGGGTTGGGTAGGTCAGGATTGGATGTCATGGTTACCATGATTAGGATGGTTATGGAATGGGAATGATTAAGTCCTTGTCATCATTAATGCAAATCCTAGGTGATGTTCTTTGTATAATAACCACATGGTTTGATAGGGTATGAGGTTTGATCAAGGGATGATGGATTGGGATGGGCATTGTGTTGATATTTTTAGAGCAAT
Source organism: Cunninghamia lanceolata (assembly GCA_027924645.1). Classification (NCBI taxonomy): domain Eukaryota; kingdom Viridiplantae; phylum Streptophyta; class Pinopsida; order Cupressales; family Cupressaceae; genus Cunninghamia; species Cunninghamia lanceolata. The sequence goes on from BSBN01001035.1 coordinate 3,324,356, forward strand.
CCTAGATTTATTATAGCAAAGAAGATATTTTCACCAAGGTATGAAGGACCAAGGTGATGATGTATATCCATCCTTTGCATGGACTAGACCCACAAACAATAGGATGATCCCATCTGTGCCCAAGATAGTACAACCTTGTCTATAGAATGAGGGAAATCCATAGCATAAGCCCTTAGTACACAAAAGGTATGTTGAACCTTAGATGCAAAAGGAGATCAATATGCTAGAAACAACCCTACATTTCACATGATATAAATACCAAATCAGAGTAATGAGAACAACCCACAAGCACATCATACAAAAGCAATGACCATGCCCCATTCTAGGTTTTTCGACACATACCATGATATAGTGAGATCAAGGTAGTTTTGAAATGATCCTTGAATAGGACAAAAGATAAAAATCAATAATAAAAAAGTCCAACTGAGCAAACAAACAACCATTGTATCTCTTGCCAAGATAGGTGTGGATTTGATTGATTCTACCTATTGCAGGAATGATATATCCATTAAGGTAGGGATTGATGCATGATTAGGATAAATTTCAAAGATGGACAAAAAGATATAGGCCAGAAGTTGTGGTTGAAGTTGATCTGATGATTGATTATTTTGCATGAAATATGATGCTTTTGATAGTATGTTGGGTGAGTATATTGCGTTTGGATCAAGTGTAAGCTCAGGGGATAGGGACCATCTAAGAGGGGTTGGATGGGTGCATCTTATGTACCTACATACCAGATACTTCCTACATATTGTTACCAAATTGTGCTTGGCAACCTAATTAGGCTGGGATGTAGCAGTTATTTTCTAATGCTTTTAAAAAGCAAGTGATTTCAAAGGAAGGGGTAACAAAAAATTTAAGTGCATAAGGCATCCAGTCAATATCTACTGCCTTAGTGGAGGACTAGTAAATCATGTTACCAAGATCATTTAATAGCTCAATTAGAGGTGTTACTTGATCCAGATAAATGAAAATAGTGCCCTAGCAAGGTAGGAGGTATTCAAAGGACAATAGGTGGACTTGAAGCTAAATAGTTCTTTGCAGATCATGTTTCAAATGTGTTCATTGCAATTCATTCATTGTAGTTTTATGCATTACAAAAAGGTACATATAATTTACCAAAATTTTCATGATTATAAACACATATTTCATGCCATAATGTTCAGTTTCTTCGATGCTATTGATTTACAAAGAGAAAATATACATGAGTCATTGCATGAAATGAAACAACTGTTATATTCAAAAGAGAAGTGTTATATGATCCCACACAAGCCGTGGGAGTAACTGTGTCTGACAAGATGTACAATAACAAGTACAAAGCAAGAAAGGAAAGCATATAAAAATAAGGATGGGACCCGTCATTGCCTAAATGAATAATGAATCCCATTGTTTGAGTCTGCATCAGCATACCCAGTTGCCCTATTAACAGCTTCAAGAGAAGACTTGCAAGGGAAGGGAGAAAAATGATGATAGAGCTTGGGGTACTATCTTTGTTTCTATATACAACAATTCAAAATGTACTTACTATTCTACATCTGATCAGCAAAATGGAACAAATAAACTGAACATAAAATGTAAAGGAATGAAATAGGAGAAGGAATAGCATATCAAACAATCAGAAAGAGGCTTCAATCTCTATGTTTTCATCTAACATGTTTGTTCAATGTGCAGATACAGGTGCATAAAGACCATTTGTCATGTAACTTATTACAACAACCATAAATGTTGATGGTCCATGTCTTAAAGAGTAGTGCATTCATACACAAGGAACAACAGCTATCAAAGTGAGGCAATAGCTATAGCTGTAGGTTGCAGTCATCAGCAAAAGAGGTAGTTGTGCATTAGTGAGGAGTAGCTCTAAAGCACAACAAAGAGCATACATGTACCTATGTACTGCCCCATCTTGTTTAAGGACATGATAATTATCAAATGAGAAAGGGGACAAAAATGCAACAACACATGCATGATGACAACCATCATCTGTAGCAGCACAACAATCATATTAAAGCAAGGATGAAGTAATGGAAACTATGAAATAGTTAACACAAGGGTGATCTTGCTAAGTTGATCAACAGAGGTCAATGATAACATGATATTCAAGATAGAGTTTTGATATGGAGGACACCTATACAATGTGGAAGATCAACATCAATGAAGAACAGTCACCTTCGTATGCATAAGGAAAAGGAGCAGTTATAGCATGCAAGGAAGCATCATGACAATCCCAATATGAAAGCTTCCCATACATTAGTTGAAAAAAGACAAAAAATAAAGCATTGCATACAGACTTGTCATTGCTTTCTAAAAGAACAAATGCAAAAAACAGTGCTACTAGACATGTATTTCAAAGATAGGCACAACATACCACACTATAGAGTAGTGAAAGAGGATCAAAAGGTGCAGTCATAGTGGATCAAAAAAGCTTGACACAATCTCAGAGATTATAGTACAACTTGTCATATAAAGAAATATAATGCAAGTTTTAAAAGCTACGAAGAGTAGTCAATGGCATAAAATGGAAACATTTTCATGAAGAAACATCATAGAACTGCACAACCACAGAGAGGAAAAGCCTTCAGAGATGAAACAACAAACAACCATGGAAAAGAGCACCGAGTTGCTTGATAAGAAATGCATAGATACCAGGCCAAAGTGAACCATAAGAAATAGTCAAACACTTTGAAAGCTACAAGTAGCCTCACATCATACTATCTATTGGTGCCTGCACAAACATTCAAGTTTCAACCATTTAAATTTGTAGGCACCTTTCATAAAAAATCCAAAAAATTCTAGGTCTTTCGGCCTTCTCAAGTTGAAAAATGCAAAAAATAATTGTATGTACAAGGTCGTTTCTATGTACGTGCGAGTCCAAATGTACATTCGGGCATACAAGTCGGTTTGCATGTTCAATCAGCTTCAAAAGGTGCAAAAATGGTTTTATGTATGTCGCAGATTCTTAGAATATTCCCTTATTGTATGTGAGTGTTTGCATGTATATTTGTCTTGTATGTTTAGACATGCAACGGGTAGATACAATGGAAACATACAAAGGAAAAGATGCATTGGTGGCATACAAGTGAAATATGCAAGGGACAATGTATACCGCAAAGATACAAAGGTGAATGTATGTCCGACATACATTGGGAATGTACATTGCAAATATATAAGAGGCCGACATGCATTTGCTACAGTGAAAGGGTTCATTGGTGAAACAACACCCATCAGCAGCCAACTCCAAAGTCTCCCTGACGGCTAATGCACATGCAAAGTCAACATACAAAGGGGGAGATACATTTGGTGGGACCTGCGGACATACAAAGTAGAATGTACATTAGACGCATGCAAAGAAGATGCGCAAGGGAAAAAGATACAATCAGCAGGGCCCACTGTTTGCATATACAAGTGTGATTGTATGTAATGTCCCCTTCTTAGACGACTTTCATGATGAGTAATTTAGCCTTTATCTCCCGAAGGCTAATTGACGAAATAAGGGAGATATTATTAAATTAATTATTTTATAAGGTTATTACTTAATTTTTAATCAAAAGGTAATCTTATATTTAATTAATTTAATATAGTGACTTAAAATTAATATTATATCATTAAAGTCACTAAAATGAAATAATAAAATTTTTCTAGAAGCCTCTTGAAGTGGGATTAAAAAATGTATAAAAGAAGGGGCAAGGCAAGCTTCCAGGCATCCGATTATTGACATTTGCATTTGATGAGTGTTGTGGAGCCAAGGGTTTCTGCATATTTGGTCTTTGGGAACGGAAACTCCCATATATTAGCATAACTGAGGTGGTGAAATATCCTCCGAAGGGTTGCAAATTAGAAGGGATACTTCAGTCCTTTCATTTGTGCTTAAATCTGCAGTATTATCCAGGGGTTTGGAGGTATTAATTTACATATCAAAAGTTTTTTCTACTGGCTGCTACAGTGCTGTGAATAGTGCTGCTACAGTAACATGAATAGTGCGCTACAGTGATTGCTACAGTAAGCGCTACAGTGATTTGCTACAGTAAGCTATAGTGATTGCTACAGTGCCGTGAATAGTAACACTACAGTACGGGGCAGCAAGGAGAAGGTTTCACATTGGGTTTGGACGGAACTCCTTCCCTTGGATATTGGTTTATTCTCCTTCAGCATCATTGGGTGTCACTATCAGGTTCTTCTTACAACTATTAGTAGTTTGCATTGTCATCTTAGGCATTTAATTTGCTGCTGTAAGTGATAACTCAGAAATAGATTTGGCATTGCTGTAGTCATCATTGTAAGCCAATTAGTCTTGGCAAATTCATAGCAACAATGTACTTGGGAATGAATTCAATTAAGGAGATGTATGTTGCATACCATTTGTCTGACGAAATGTCCATCTAATAGCATACATGATCAGCATAGTAATTGCATGCCAATTGTTTGACAAAATGCCAGTTGGCTATAGGTGTGCATTTCATGTCTAATTTTCATGTATATGCATCGAAAATACCAAAAAAAGAGGTCATATATGCATTTAGATTAATGCTTAGACATTATAGTTTGGTTTTATGAGCATTTAGAGTACTCAACTATTATTATCAAGCAAAAATATCAGACTAGAAACACAGACCAGCAAGCATTGGGTTTACATCAGAAGTGTTTGACAATATTCCTTGAGGTTCAAATCAGCAATATAAGGTCTGAAATAGCAAGGGATATTACAGTGATATTAGAGCGGTTTCCTACCATCCTTTGGGTTTGAAATCGGCTCATTAAATGCAACAAAGTGATAGGGACAAGAGGTATATAGCTAGAGAAGAAAGGAAGCAAAAATAGTGGCCACAACCACTTGAACAGGACACTTTATCAGCTACTTTAGCAGCAAAACAACGAGAGGTTGGTTCATCCGGCACTATGGGTGAAAGAGGTGAAGGTAGCCCTATCAGAAATAGGGGAAGAAATGATGAAGAACAGGAAACACGTGAACTCTTTAGACAAATGGCTATGGGGTAGCAGCAGGTGGCAGATGCTATGCAGGCACTTACTACAATGATACAACAAATGAACCCTCAGAGAAGACGAAACTATGAACCGGATGATAATAGGAGTGTGGTTGGGACACCTAGGGTACAAGCATCTTCTCACATGGCAGATAGGCCTACACGTCCTACTTTTTTAAGGAATGAACAAGAAGAGGAAAATGCAGAAGAAGAAGGAGAAGAAATGTTTGCAGATACTCTTATGGCAGCTAATGATGAATGGGAGTTGTTGACACCACAGGTCAGGGAGCACATGAGATTTGATAGGTTTGTGAGTCAAAGAAGAGAACACTACAGGGGAAAGAAAGAAAAGAGACCAAGAAATCAAAATAATGATTTGATGTATGCCGCCAGCAGAGTTACATTGCCCATGTTTGATGGTAGTGGGAAGGTCACAACTCAGGCTTGGATTCATAAGCTAGACACCCTCTTGACTCTTAGACCTATGACAGAAAAGGATGCAATAGAATACGCTACTTTTCACTTGGAAGGAGCAGCCCACGATTGGTGGTATCATGGATTAGAGACATTGCATCATAATAGTATCACTTCATATCAGGAGTTTGTTGATAGATTGGTGGAACGCTTTGATAAGAGAGATCCAGAGACATATTTTAGAGACTTGGCATAGCTTAAGCAGACTGGGAGTTTGGAGAATTACATTAGTGAATTTCAAAAATTATCAGTCATGATCTCCAATATATCTGAAAGGAGATTGGTTGTGCTATTCATGGAGGGCTTATAGGAACTGTTAAGAGGATGGATAAAGGCTTTTGATCCTTCGACACTACAGGAGTCAATGAAAAAAGCTAGGAGTATGGAACTTGCAGCCCCTCAAAGTAAGTACTCATCTAAGGGATCTTCTTCTTACCAGGACAACAAGACATTTCCCAAGAAAAAAGAAATTTCAGACTTAAAGGGAAAATCAGAAGCACCATTAGATCGTGAGACATTTAATGACTTGCGAAGGAAAAAGTTGTGTTTTTATTGCAAAGGTCCCTATGATGCAAACCATGACTATCCTTTAAGACCTAAGGGCAAAGCAAATAGGATTATGTGGGCATTCGATGAGGATTCAGAGTCAGACCAGCAATCTGATCAAGAGGAATCTAATGAGGAAAAACCTGATGATGAGACAGATAAGCATGAAATTGAGGCTGAAAATGTTGAAGAAGCAAATTTTCAAGAAGCACACCTTACTAGCATACAGCAAGAGGGCTCATTCAGGATGCGTGGGGTTTTAGCTAGACAGAAGATCATTACCTTGCTCGATACAGGTGCCATGCATAACTTCATTGATGCTAGGTTGGTTGATAGGCGCAGAATTCGGACAGAGGAATTTGAGGGCATAAGAGTAAAAGTTACTAATGGATATACTCTTAAGTGTGACAGGATGATTCCAGGTCTTCCCATGTGATTGAATAACTTTGAGTTTAAGGTAGATTTTTATGTGGTAAACATGGGAGAAACTGACATGGTTTTAGGAATGAAATGGCTTCATGATATTGGGGAGTTTACCATTAACCTTAGGGAAATGGAGATGAGGTTTAAAGTGGATGGGAAGACTCATGTGTTAAAAGCCATCAGGGATACTAGCTGCAGGATGATATCTTTCAGAAAAATGGAGAGACTTATGCGCCATGACATGGTTGAGTGGGCAGTAGGGTGTATTTTAATGCCAACATAGGAAGAGAAACAAAAACCAGCCTATCACCTAGATATACAAGAGTTGAGGATCAAGCACTCTAAGGTGTTCAGTGATATTCCACCAAGAAGGCCTCCAGACAGAAGGATTGAGCACATAATAGAATTGGAGGAGGGTGCTAAACCCGTGATGATCACTCCTTACAGACACCCCAAGCAGCTAAAAGATGAGATTGAAAAAACAATTAAGGAGTTGTTGGCTATGGGGCACATTAGGCCAAGTAAATCACCTTTTGCTTCAGCAGTAGTCTTGGTCAAGAAAAAGGACGGTACCCTTCAGATGTGCATCGATTATAGGGTGTTGAATAAGAGGACAATTAAGAACAGGTACCCTATTCTTGAGCTTTATGGTGCTCGCTATTTCTCAAAAATAGATTTGAGATCAGGTTATCACCAGATTAGGGTCAGAGAGCAGGACATCGAGAAGACAGCATTTAGGTGCCATTATGGACATTTTGAGTTTGTGGTTATGCCACTTGGGCTAACCAATGCTCCTGCTACAATTCAGTCCACTATGAACAGGGTTTTTCAATCACAGCTGAGAAAGTTTGTATTAGTCTTCTTTGATGACATTTTGGTGTACAGTAGAACTTGGGAGGAGCATATCGCCCATTTGGATACAGTGTTGGGAATTCTTAGCAGGGAGTCCTTGTATGCCAAAGAATCCAAATGTGATCTGGGCATGACAGAGTTGCTATACTTAGGCCATATCATCAGCGCAGAAGGTGTGCGTATGGACCCTGACAAAGTCAGAGCTATTATTGAGTGGCCTACACCTGAGAATCTTACTCAGCTTAGGGGATTTTTGGGTTTGTGTGGCTTCTACCGCAGATTTGTCAGCGGATATTCACGACATGCAGTACCACTTACAGATTTAATGAAGAAAGGGGCATTTGTTTGGACACCTGAGGCACAGGAATGTTTTGAGAAATTTAAACAGTTGATGACTACTTGCCCAGTTCTTGCCTTGCCAGATTTTACTAGACCCTTTGAGCTATAGTGTGATGCTTCAGGTGAGGGGATTGGTGCAGTTCTTATGTAGGACAAACATCTGATAGCTTTTGAGAGCAGGAAGTTACGGGGTCCAGAGAGGAGCTACAGTATTTATGATAAGGAGATGTTGGCCATTATGCATGCATTGGCCAAATTCAGGCAATACCTTGTGGGCATCAAGTTTTGCATTAAGACAGACCATAATAGCTTGAGGCATTTCCTACGACAGCGAGATCTTAATGATCGTCAACAGAAGTGGGTGAGTAAATTACAATCATATGACTTTGACATTACTTATGTCAAGGGAACTCAGAACGTAGTTGCTGATGCTTTGTCTCGCCGTCCCCATTTGAGCTCTATGGTGGAGATTTCAGAGGATTGGAGACACTTGATTGTGGTAGAGTATGCCAAAGACTCATGGGCTTCTAGCATAATTGAGGGGTCAGTTCAGGATGATAGGTACTCAGTTGTAAATGATCTTATCATTTACAAAGGTAGGATATTCTTAACCCCAGGATCAGAAATCAAGAACACAGTGATGAGGTATTTTCATGATACACATATGGTAGGGCACCCAGGGTACTTCAAGACTTATAGACAGGTTCGAGAGCGCTTTACTTGGAAAGGGCTCAAAACAGATGTTCTTCGATATGTCAGAGAGTGTCCTATTTGCCAGCAGAATAAACAGGAACATACATACCCTGCAGGTTTACTTCAGTCACTTCTGATTCCTGATAGGAAGTGGGAGTGTTTATCCATGGATTTTATTACCGGTTTGCTGAAAACCCAGGGACGAGATTGTATCTATGTGGTTGTTGATCGATTAACAAAATATGCTCATTTCTTTCCAATCACAACTACATACTCAGCTGCATAGGTAGCAGAACTTTTCTTCCGTGAGATATTCAGGTTGCATGGGTTACCTCAGAGCATTGTTAGTGACAGGGATAGTCAGTTCTTGAGTCATTTTTGGCAGGAGTTATTTAGACTATGTGGGACAGAGCTTACCCCGAGTACTAGCTACCACCCACAGACGGATGGCCAAACAGAAATTGTGAATAAGTGGGTGGAGAGATATCTCAAGAATTACATTGCAGGGCAACATAAGGGTTGGGTTAAGTGGATATACCTATGTGAGTACTGTTACAATACCACTTACCATCTCTCGATTCAGATGACACCATTTATGGCCTTGTATGGTTATGAAGTGCCCAGTTTCCTTGACTTGCTGATGAGTGATAGTAGAGTGCCTAGTGCAGGAGATATGTTACAGGAGAACCAGGATATTGTGAGAGCTCTTCGGGAAAATATCCAAAAGGCACAGAATCAGCAGAAACAGTATGCTGATCAAAAGAGAGTTGAGCGGTCATTTGAGGTTGGGGATATGGTGTATCTGATGTTACAACCTTATCGACAATCCACTCTCAAGAAGAGTGGTGCAGAGAAGCTCAAGCCACGTTATTATGGCCCTTTCAGGATTATCCAAAGAGTTGGTGATGTGGCTTATGAGTTAGAACTACCGACAGATAGTAGAGTACATAATGTTTTCCATGTGTCATGCCTCAAGAAGGCATTAGGTCATCGCGTGGTTCCTTCTGCTACCTTACTACCCTTGGATGATGAGGGGAAGTTGATTTTGGTGCCTAAGGCTATTTTGGATGTTAGGGAGAGGCAGTTACGGAGACGGGTCATCAGAGAGTATTTGATCAAATGGAGGGATTTACCGGTTGAGGATGCCACTTGGGAAGGCGAGGAGATTCTTCAGCATCCAGAGTTGAGATTGCTTGGGGACAAGCAATTTTAGGAGGGGCGGACTGTAATGTCCCCTTCCTAGGCGACTTTCATGATGAGTAATTTAGCCTTTATCTCCTGAAGGCTAATTGACGAAATAAGGGAGATATTATTAAATTAATTATTTTATAAGGTTATTACTTAATTTTTAATCAAAAGGTAATCTTATATTTAATTAATTTAATATAGTGACTTAAAATTAATATTATATCATTAAAGTCACTAAAATGAAATAATAAGATTTTTCTAGAAGCCTCTTGAAGTGGGATTAAAAAATGTATAAAAGAAGGGGCAATGCAAGCTTCCAGGCATCCAATTATTGACATTTGCATTTGATGAGTGTTGTGGAGCCAAGGGTTTCTGCATATTTGGTCTTTGGGAATGGAAACTCCCATAGATTAGCATAACTGAGGTGGTGAAATATCCTCCGAAGGGTTGCAAATTAGAAGGGATACTTCAGTCCTTTCATTTGTGCTTAAATTTGCAGTATTATCCAGGGGTTTGGAGGTATTAATTTGCATATCAGAAGTTTTTTCTATTGGCTGCTACAGTGCTATGAATAGTGCCACTACAGTAACATGAATAGTGCGCTATAGTGATTGCTACAGTGCGCGCTACAGTGATTTGCTACAGTGCGCGCTATAGTGATTTGCTACAGTAAGCTATAGTGATTGCTACAATGCCGTGAATAGTAACGCTACAGTACGGGGCAGCAAGGAGAAGGTTTCACATTGGGTTTGGACGGAACTCCTTTCCTTGGATATTGGTTTATTCTCCTTTAGCATCATTGGGCGTCACTATCAGGTTCTTCTTACAACTATTAGTAGTTTGCATTGTCATCTTAGGCATTTAATTTTGCTACTGTAAGTGATAACTCAGAAACAGATTTAGCATTGCTGTAGTCATCATTGTAAGCCAATTAGTCTTGGCAAATTCATAGCAACATTGTACTTGGGAATGAATTCAATAAAGGAGATGTATGTTGCATACCATTTGTCTGACGAAATGTCCATCTAATAGCATACATGATCAGCATAGTAATTGCATGCCAATTGTTTGACAAAATGCCAGTTGGCTGTAGGTGTGCATTTCATGTCTAATTTTCATGTATATGCATTGAAAATACCAAAAAAACAGGTCATATATGCATTTAGATTAATGCTTAGACATTATAGTTTGGTTTTATGAGCATTTAGAGTACTCAGCTATCATTATCAAGCAAAAATATCAGACTAGAAACATAGACCAGCAAGCATTGGGTTTACATCAGAAGTGTTTGACAATATTCCTTGAGGTTCAAATCAGCAATATAAGGTCTGAAATAGCAAGGGATATTACATTGTATGTTCGCACATACAAAGGAACATACATTCTTAATGTGCGTGGCCTAGACCTGAAAAGGTATGCAATGTAGTTGATAAAGGCTACGATCCAATTGAATGTATGTTTTTGCTTGTATATTGCATTTGTATAATGCGATATGCAAGCTGATATACAAGGCGAACATACAAGGGAACGATATACAAGCCGAACCCGATTCAAGGGTCAAATTTGGTGAATTCAACACTGGCATCCATGGTTTGTATGTATATAGCGTTTGTATATGCCGATATACAAAAGGAATGAAGATACAAGCCATATTTCAAAGTATTTTTAATCTATTTCATAAAATTATGGGGTTCGCACTTTGTATGCAGGCAGTTGTATGTGTATGCATATGCTTTTGCATATATAAGGGTTTTAAAGGTAGAATGGACAAAAATGGTAAAAGGTGAAAAAGGCAAAATAGGAGAGGAGAAAGTCAGTGATAGAAGCAAGGGGTGCCTATGTGGCACAATTTCATTGGACGGTGACTTTTTAAAGTGTTTCGAGGCTGCAGATCTTGGCGATAGGAAGGGAAATCAACGGCCACGATTCAAATGTTCAACAGGGGTGATTTCTTTGTATTTGCAGTTGTTTTCAGGCGGGAAAGTTTCTAAGCATGCAACTGCTACGCTTCGAATGAACCGTCGGTAGGTTGGCATTAATGGCAGAAATTGTAGAAGCATTGCTCAATGATTGATAGGCCAACCACCATTCTTAATGGGAAAATATTCAGACAGCTGCACATTCCCTGATCTCACCTATTTTTCCTTCCTGTTCTGCCTGGACATTCAATGTTTTGGGTACCATTCTCATGGTGCTTTGTATCTGGCAAATTTTGAAATGCCATGTAATTAATTGCTGAGTACAGTTTCTTGCTTTATAAGCAAACTGTGTTACTCATTTTTAGGTTGTTGAAGACTTGGGCAAATTTTTGGAGAAAATAATGAATAACAAAGCCTTTCTTGGTTGTTCTGTCTCATTTTGGAGTTTATGTGTTGCATTTTGAATGCAGGTTGCACATTTTTCAGTTTCATTGTTGTTTTATATGAAAAATGCACTCTTGCATGTATTTAGTTGCTTGTCTCCATTTGTTGTATGCATAGCTTCTTTTGAATCTAGTTTCTAAAGGTTTCTCAGATTCTTGAATATAGACCTTTTGTATTGCATGCTTGATTTGTGACTTCCATTCAAGGAGTGGATTAAATTGTTTTAGCTCAAGTATGGAGAAGAATGTATGTCAACAAGGATATTTGTAAGTAGAGGCAGCTAAATACTCAGTCTTGGGTGGTGTTTGTAAGGAAAACACTAGTCTCAACCCCTTGAAACTTGAATGTCGTTGCAAACCATTCACTTGTATACATCTAGTTGACTCCTTGCCTTGAGATAGGCACCAGTCTGCTCCCTGTGTAGTAGTTATGATCCAAAACCCCCTGTCTTGCATCCAAAACTTAAATACAAATCCTTTCATAGTTCCAACCTGTTAGTTTGTAGGAGTAGAAATAGGAACCCTGCATATTCTCATTCCCAACCAATTAAATATGTCCAAGAATGTTGCCAAACTTGTGACCTATCATGAAAATCTTGGTCCATACATGAGAGTATTCTACTTGTTGTTGTAAAGCTAAATCTTTTTGTCATTGGGTGAGTCAAGGTTAAATCTTTAGCTATAGGGATACCCCCTTGATGTGACAGAACCAGAAGTGAAGGGGAGTCAGCTCATGTAACCTCCCATATCTATTGCCCGAATCTGCCTGTGCATTAGAACTAACAAACCCTCTGCCGATTCGGATCAAAAGTCCAACAGAAGTGGCGACTCTATTGGGGAGTTATTTTGAAGGTGTTATCTTTTTGGCCCATCCAAGTCACCAACATAAATGGTGACTCTACTGGGGAAGAGTCAAGTGTTTTGAAGGCTGGAAAATCTAGTTTCCAGTGAAAGTTGTTGCAGCAATACCAAACAATAATCATGTGGTGCTCTGCTGGTGAGATGAATCCAGAAAACAAAAGTTCCTTGTTGATATCCTGTCCTCTCTGTGAGAGGTGGTGACTCTGTTGATTGAACCTATCAAAGCTGCAACATATTTCTAGGTATTCCTTCTTTTCTTTCACAATGATGAGTTTAGAGTAGCAAACTTGGTTGTGCTCTTAAAGAAGACCATTTTTTATTGAAAGATATAAAGCTTTGGATTTCAAAAGAATAAATGGTTAGCCAAATGTTATTCCCAATAAGATTAGAAGATGTCTGCCAAAATATAGTGGATCCAATCCTGAGTCTGCAAACAAACATCTACATTATTTTTGTAATTTGAGGTAGAGGCTAAAGATGTAGTAATGAGACTTTTTTTTTCAGTCATTAGCGGATGATGCTAGGGTCTAGTTTTTAGACCTACCTATGTGTTCAGTTTCTTCATGGGTAGATTTAGAAGTTGCATTCCTAGAGCAATTTGGTGAAAGATTTGATTTAGCCTCATTGATCATACATTTCATGAATATCCAAAAGGAAGATGAGGAACTGGTTCTAGCCTTTAATCTTAGATTTGTTAAGTTGCTCAAGTAGATTCCTGAATATATGAGACCAAATGATGCATTGTGCTTGACAATTTATTTAGCTACATTTGATGAAGAAATAAGTTATTTATTGAGAGATAAAGAACCAGTCACACTTCACCAGGCTTATAAATTTGCTATGGATATTGAAAATAATCAAAAATATGGAATACTAGTAGGTTTCATGGCTGCAAGCTTTCAAAATAGTTTTCAAAGTGAATATATTTCAGCTTTCCCAGAGTGCTCATTTAAAGATGATTTTGCAAAGGGGAATATATTTCATAACAATGGGTGCAGTCATGATGTGATTCATGAACATGAAGAAGATGTAGAAAATGTGGGCACATCTTATAATGGTGAAGACAAAGATTGTTGTCAGCCTCTAGAAGAAAAGCCTGTAGATGCAAAATGTTTTTCAAATGATGAAATGAAAGATATACATGAAGTTGCATCCTGCAGTGATAGGTATATCCTAGTTATTCTTGATTATTTATATGAGGTGGATATGCAGAGCTTCACTCTGAATATAGAAGATGTTGTTTCAAGGGATGGCAGTAAATATGTTAGTGATTGTCAGCATTCAGATGCATATGTGAGCCTTTCAGATGATGAAATATATATGGATGTTGAGTATGAATGCTTCCTTGAAGATTATGACCACCTCTACAATGTAGAGGCTGAAAATCTTGCTTTTGATTATCAGTGCATTGGCAAAGAGGAAAATCAGGGTCACTATTTAGATGTGAATGGACAAGTTGCAGATGTGTGTACTCACATAGTTGGGGATAGTGTTGGTTGCAAGGGTGACTATGAAGCTTTCAGTGAAGGGTTGCAGTTTGAGCTTTTTATGCCTTCTCTTGAGACATTCCAGGTGGACCCTTATGATAAAATTGCTAAGCACAATGATGATGGATATCTAAATGTTTACAAAAATGAATATGATAATGAGATGTTTCTTGTGCCTGAATATTATGTGTTCAATACAGAGGAGCTCTTATTTTTTGATGAAGGGCAAAATTCTGATGAGGATTTATTTGTTTCATGTGAGTCTGTTATTTTTCCAAGCAACATTAGTGACTCATATGATCATGACAGTCTACTGCTAAGAATGGTAGATGCTTATGAGTCTTGTTGTAGATGTGTTGAAGGAGAATGGAGCAGCAGTACAATCAATTGCAATGCTAGGTGCTGCAAACAACAAAATATTTTTAGGCTTCATTTGAAGAAATCAAAAGAAAATCAGATATTTGACAAAGGGAAATTCTAGTTTTTCCTTTTTGGTGGCCCTGGGCCACCAAGTAAAAAAGTGTGATTTGTGATGTAGGTTGGTGCAGTGTGTGACTCTGTGCCCAATGGATAAGGGGCTGGTCTGCATCCCAGAGATATTTGATTCTCGCCATGCCAGCAAGAAGCATACGTCCCTGGACAGAGCCAGTGTTGGTGCCTACATAAACATTCAGGCTTCAAGCATTTAAATTTGTAGGCACCTTTCATAAAAAATCCAAAAAATTCTAAGTCTTTTGGCCTTCTCAATTGAAAAATGCAAAAACCAGTTATATGTACAAGGCCATTTGTATGTACGTGCGGGTCCAAATGTACAGTCGGGCATACAAGTCTGTTTGTCTGTTTAATCAGCTTCAAAAGGTGCAAAAATGGTTGTATGTATGTCATAGATTCTCAGAATATTCCCTGCTTGTATGTGAGGGTTTGCATGTATATTTGTGTTGTATGTTTAGACATGCAACGGGTAGATACAATGGAAACATACAAAGGAAAAGATGTATTGGTGGCATACAAGCGAAATATGCAAGGGACAATGTATACCACAAAGATACAAAGATGAATGTATGTCCGACATACATTGGGAATGTACATTGCAAATATATAAGAGGCCGACATGCATTCTCTACAGTGAAAGAGTTCATCGGTGAAACAACACCCATCGACAACCAACTCCAAAGTCTCCCCGATGGCCGATGCACATGCAAAGTCACCATACAAAGGGGGAGATACATTTGGTGGGGCCCACAGACATACAAAGCAGAATGTACATTGAGCACATGCAAAGAAGATGTGCAAGGGAAAAAGATACAATCAGCGGGGCCCAATGTTTGCATATACAAGTGTGATTGTATGTTCACACATACAAAGGAACATACATTCTTAATGTGCGTGGCCCAGACTCGAAAAGGTATGCAATGTAGTTGATAAATGCTCGGATCTGATTGAATGTATGTTTTTGCTTATATATTGCATTTGTATAATGCGATATGCAAGCCGATATACAAGGCGAACCTACAAGGGAGCGATATACAAGCTGGACCCGATTCAAGGGTCAAATTTGGTGAATTCAGCACTGGCATCCTTGGCTTGTATGTATATAGCGTTTGTATATGCCAATATACAAAAGGAATGAAGATACAAGCCAGATTTCAAAGTATTTTCAATTTGTTTCATATAATTTTGGGGTCCACACTTTGTATGCAGGCAGTTGTATGTATATGCATATGCTTTTGCATATACAAGGGGTTTAAAGGCAGAATGGGCAAAAAGGGCAAAAGGCAAAAAAGGGCAAATAGGAGAGGAGAAAGTTAGCAATTGAAGCAAGGGGTGCCTATGTGGCACAATTTCATTGGCTGGTGACTTTTCAAAGTGTTTTGAGGCCATAGATCTTGGCGATAGGAAGCGAAATGGATAGTCACGATTCAAATGTTCAACAAGGGCGATTTCTTTGTATTTGTAGTTGTTTTCAGGTGGGAAAGTTTCTAAGCACACAAATGCTACACTTGCAATGAACCGTCGGTAGGTTGGCATTAATGGCAGAAATTGTAGAAGCATTGCTTGATGATTGATAGGCCAACCACCATTCTTAATGGGAAAATCTTCAGACGGCTGCATATTCCCTGATTTCACCTATTTTTCCTTCCTGTTCTGCCTAGACATTCAATGTTTTGGGTGCCATTCTCATGGTGCTTTGTATCTGGCAAATTTTGAAATGCCATGTAATTAATTGCTAAGTACAGGTTCTTGCTTTATAAGTAAACTGTGTTACTCATTTTTAGGTTGTTGAAGACTTGGGCAAATTTTTGGAGAAAATAACGAAGAACAAAACCTTTCTTGGCTGTTCTATCTCATTTTGGAGTTTATGTGTTGCATTTTGAATACAGTTTGCACATTTTTTAGTTTCATTGTTGTTTTATATGAAAAATGCACTCTTGCATGTATTTAGTTGCTTGTCTCCATTTGCTATATGCATAGTTTCTTTTGAATCTGGTTTCTAAGGGTTTCTCAAATTCTTTAATATACACCTTCTGTTAGACTTAAGGCACACAACTGAGAGGGGGGGTGAATCAATTGTGTAAAACTTTCTCTCATTTACACACTTAAATCTTCTTGGTGATTAGCAGTATATTAAACATGAAACACAATGCATTCAAATCAAAAGCAAAAACTCATCAACACATAAGACACCAAGATTTTGATGTGGAAAACCCGGTTAAGGGAAAAACCATGGGGTGATTAACCCAAAAATGTATTCTCTATTAGAAGAATAGAAAGAACAAAATGGCACATGCCAATTAGGGCTCACTGCTCAAGCACACTACTCACAAGAGGCTCACTACCTACAAGAGACACACTGTCTACAAAGAAATAAGTATCACATACATGAACTGGAGAATAGCGTCTTCACCATGCTTGAATTAGTTCCATTAAGCTCCTGCTCTGCCTTTCACTCTTCTCTTCGCTACCACACTCTCATCTCCACAAGACACACTTTGAAATGACTTCACAATCCCTTATTTATACACGACATTGACTTAGGAACAATCATCTAAGTCGGTAAACACCTACGAGAACATCCACAAGATGTGTAATACATCCAGTCGGCCAGTCTCAGGAAGAACACCAACATCCGGTGGTTATTCTTCAAATATGAACTTAAACTTCAATGCAGACCACCAACATGAACTGGAAATGATCCACAGATCACCACAAGCTTTCCTAAATCACCAAGAACATCTGCACTTCATCTGCTTACTGGAATCCTTCTCTCCTTCATCCGGAACCTCAAGAACACAGTCTGTCCTCACTGTCACAAAGGAATAGGTTCTTCCGGACCTTCAAACCACGAACCAATTGACTTGACACTTTACAAGGACATTCTCAACACTTCCTCAAATCTGCAAAATGGGATAATGCATTTTCGGATCTCATTGGACCTATCTGTGTCACTCTGTCACCTCTGAACACCTGCCGGAACCAGTTCTACTTGAGCGACCATAACTTCTTCAGATCTTCATGCGGACCTCTGAAAAACTTGACTGGAGCATCTAAAGACTTATATCTACAAATCCTTTAAACCGTATCCTCTGATCCTCATCCTATCTTAGACTTTTACCTTGTTGTCATCACTGTTCTTCACTATTCCTGATTGAGACTAATTTTCTCAATATCCTCAGCACACAGCTCATCCAATCCTTCTCATTAATGCAATATAAGTATGTTGACATCAATGACAACACCGGTTAGACCCATACTTGCAACAATCTTCCCCTTTGTCATTGATAGCAACATATGATGTGAAAAACCATCAAGACAAGAACTTCTCCTTACTGTCACAACTCCCCCTATCAACAACAACTATTCACATGTCTTCTCTTCCTTTACTGCTCCCCCTTTGATCATCAACCACTTGTTTTTCACATGTCTTCTCTCCCCCTTTGACATCAATGGCAAAGGGCTCATACTTGCAACTCCACTACTTTGGAATCATACCTGTTGCTCCCCCTAAGTAGCAGCTCCCCATCATCAATCCGGATCACAAGATATGATTGTGATATCCACCAAACTGATGTACATCAGTGCATCCTAGTTGATCACCATAGGGGCAATAACCCCTAACTTCTCCCTGAGATACTCAAAAGAGTCCTTGGGAAGAGGTTTAGTAAAGATATTTACAATCTGATCCTTGGAGGGCACAAACTCTAGTCTGACTTCATCCTTGTTCACTTGCTCTCTCAAAAAGTGAAACTTGATAGATATATGCTTAGTCTTAGAATGCAACAACGGATTCTTAGAAATATTTATTATGCTTGAATTATCACAGAAGATTGTGATAGGCTCCTTATACTCTACTTTAATATCTTTTAGCATCTACTTCATCTACAAAACTTGAGTGCAACTACCTGTTGCTGCTATGTATTCTGCTTCAGTTGTAGACAGGGATATTGCCTCTTGTTTCTTGCTTAGCTTAGAAACCAATCTCTTCCCCACAAAGAAAGCTCCACCACTGGTACTCTTCTGGTCATCCACATCTCCTGCCCAATCAACATTTGTATATGCATGAAGAGAGAAATCATAATCTCTAGGATACCACAGACCATACTCAACCGTCCCTTTTAAATATCTAAAGATCCTTTTGATTGCCATGACATGAGATTCTCTGGGATCAGCATGGAATCTTGCAACAAGACCAACAACCTACATTATATCTGGTCTAGTTGGAGTGAGATACAACAATCCTCCAATCATTGATCTATACTTTGTTTGGTCTGTCTTAGGAGAGTCATCATCTTTGCTCAACTTACATCCGGTTGCCATGGGAGTATTCATTGGCTTTGAATCTTCCATTCCAAATTTCCTCAACAATTCTTTCACATATTTGGTCTGAGAAATAAAGATTCCTTTCTTTGTTTGAGTAATTTGCAGACCCAAGAAGAAATTCATTTCACTAAGCATTGATATCTCAAACTCACTTTTCATTTGATTTGCAAAAGTTTTACACATACCGTCTCTTCCTCCAAAGATGATATCATCAAAAAATACTTCAACAATCAAGATGTTTTCATGATCAATTTTGAAATATAAGTTACTGTTAGCAGTACCTTTGTTGAGACCAATCTTCAAAAGATGTTTGTCCAATCTTTCATACCAAGCTCTTGGGGCTTGTTTTAGTCCATACAGTGCCTTCTTCAACTTGCAGACCATGTCACCATGCTTAGATAATTGAAATCTATCCAGTTGTTTAATGTACACTTCTTCTTCTAAGTCACCATTCAAGAAAGCAGACTTGACATCCATTTGATACACCTTGAAATCTTTGAAGGCAGCAAATGCAAGAAATAATCTGTCTGCTTCAATTCTTGCCACCGGAGCAAAAGTTTCTTCAAAATCAATTCCTTCTATTTGAGAGTAGCCCTTGCAGACCAATCTGGCTTTATTTTTGATTACTTCACCAACTTCATTTAGTTTGTTCCGAAAGACCCATTTGGTTCCAATCACATTCTTGTTTCTAGGTCTGGGAACAAGATCCCAAGTGTGATTTTTCTCAATTTGTATCAACTCTCCCTCCATTGCTTTGGTCTAGTTTTCATCATTGTAGGCTTCATTTATTGTCTTAGGTTTAATTTTTGAAATCAGACAATATTCATCTGAATTTTGAGCAATTTTCCTTCTAGTTTGCACACCTTTGCTTTTGTCACCTATGATCTGATCTTTAGAGTGGTTCAGTCTTACATACCTTGGAACATTGGGAGTTTCTTGCACTTCTGCTTCTTGATCAAGCTCATTCAGACCTATGTCTTCTTCTTGATTTACCGGATCAGTTTGAATCTGACTTTTAGAAGAGGATTGAACTCCTTGAACCAGAACACCATTATGATCATTTTCATCATATTCATAAGACCTTGAGGGTTTCTCTATTCCCTCATCAACCTTCACATTTGTACTTTCTATCATCTTTCTCAGTCTCTTGTTATAACATCGGTATGCTTTGCTTTGAGTAGAGTAACCCAAGAATATTCCTTCATCACTTCTAACATCATACTTATCTAGATCTTCATATCTTTTGATGTAACATTTGCTACCAAAGACTCTGAAATATCTTACAGTAGGAGTAATGCCAAACCAAAGTTCATAAGGGGTCTTACCGGTATTGCTTCTGATTTGAACTCGATTGAGAGTATAGACTGCAGTGCTGACAGCTTCTCTCCAATAGATTTGAGGAACATTTGCTTCCATCATCATGGTCCTAGATGCTTCCTAGATGGTCTGGTTTTTTCTCTCCACTACTCCATTCTGCTGTGGAGTCCTAGGAGCAGACAACTGTCTCTTAATTCCATGTTTTTCACAGAACTCTATGAACTCACCGGATGTGAATTCTCCACCTTTATCAGACCTCAGACAATTCAACTTTAATCCTATTTCATTCTCTACCATAGCCTTGAATATTTTGAATTTTTCAAGAGCTTCTGATTTCTCCTTTAGAAAGGTTACCCACATCATCCAGGAATAGTCATCAATTAGTAGCATGAAGTATCTATCACCTTGAATACTCCTGGTTCTTGCTGGACCACAAAGATCAGTGTGAACTAAGTCCAATAATTTGGTAGAAGACAGTTCCTTTCTTTTGAATGTGACTCTGCTCAGCTTACCGAACTGACATTCCTTGCACAAGTTGTTAGTAGGTTTCACCAATTTTGGAAGATCTCATACAGCCTGAGTATTGCTTATCTTGATGATATTATCAAAATTCACTTGACACATCCTTCTATGCCATAACCAACTCTGATCAACTTGAACAAATAAGAAGCTTTTACTAGTACCAACCAAATGGAAGATATTACCTTTAGTTTGAGTACCAGATGCAATCTCTGTTATGAAACTTTCAAAGATTTTGCATTTTCCATCTTTGAATCAGAGATCATAGCCTTTGTCCACCAACTGTCCAACACTGAGAAGATTGTGCTTCAAACCTTCAACATACAGTACATTACTAGTTTTGTTTCTTCCATCAAAAGAAATAGTTCCTCTTCCTTTGATTCTACCAGCAGAATTGTCACCAAAATTTACCACTCCTCCTTCATACCTTTCCAAATCTACAAACTTATTTTTGTCACCGTCATATGGTGAGAGCATCCACTGTCAATGACCCAGTCATCCTTCTCTTCAATTTGGGCAGCCAGAGCTCTTTCCGCAGTCTTAAGATTTACAGATACAGAGGACATTGCATCTTCTTCCTTGATGGCAATGAACACCCATTCATTTCTGGATTTGTTTCCTATCTCTGATTCATCATTTGTTACTCCTTCATTATCATCATCTTCATGTACATAGTAATAGTTCTTTTGGAACCTTGGCTTGTTAGGATTTTGCCTTAAAAATCTTTCCGAACACCTTGAGGCAAAATGACCAATCTTATTGTAGTTAAAACACTTAAAAGGTAATTTTCCTTCATACTTATCGGATCCTCTTGGCAACCTCTTTGCAATAAGGGCTTCAAGTTGAGTAGTTTCTACTTCTTCTTCTTCCAGATATTTTCTTGCTTTTTCATACCATGACAATTTCCTTGAAGAATTCTCTCCCGGATCAAGCCTTTGTTTACCTTTAACAAAGGCACTGGCTTTGAATGCAGATTCAGTCTTGGGGGGGTCATCTCCAAACTCTGTCATTTCAAATACAGCCAATTTTCCAACCAATTGATCTCTTGTGATAGTTGTATGGGCTCTGAATTCTTCAATGGCAGCAGCCTTGATTTTGTAAGAAGCAGGGAGGGATCTAAGAATTTTACCAACAATCTCATTTTCATCCAAGACTCCACCAACATTTCTAATTCCACAAACCAACTCATTCACTCTTGGCATAAAAGTGGAAATATTTTCATCATCTCTCATCTTCAGTTTTTCAAATTTCCCTTTTAGACTGTAACCTTGCACATTTAACATACTGGTCTCCTTCATGCAAAAGTTCCAGTTCAAATCTCAAAGGTAGTTGGTAGGTCAATAACATTTGAGAGCTCTGAGTCAGATAATGTGCTTAGAAGAGCCTCTTTAGTCCACAGATTGTTTTCAGCATCTGTGATTTCATTTAGGGTTGTCAGACCACCCTGTGGAGGTACATACGCTTTTGTAACCATGGACCAGTACGCCATTCCCATACACTGCAAGTGACATTTCATGTGACCTTTCCAAAGAGAAAAGTTGGTTCCATCAAACTTTAGACTATCCTTCTTGTAAGACAACATCTTGGATCTCCTCAAGCAGTTAAGCTCCTTTTAGAGGAACTTGGCTCTAATACCAATTGTTAGACATAGGGCACACAACTGAGAGGGAGGGTGAATCAGTTGTGCAAAACTTTCTCTCATTTACACACTTAAATCTTCTTGGTGATTAGTAGTATATTAAACATGAAACATAATGCATTCAAATCAAAAGCAGAAACTCATCAACACATAAGACACCAAGATTTTGATGTGGAAAACCTGGTTAAGGGAAAAACCATAGGGTGACTAACCCAAAAATGTATTCTCTGTTAGAAGAATAGAAAGAACAAAATGGCACATGCCAATTAGGGCTCATTGCCTGAGCAGACTGCTCACAAGAGGCTCACTACCTACAAGAGACACACTGTCTACAAAGAAATAAGTATCACATATATGAATTGGAGAATAGCATCTTCACCATGCTTGAATCAGTTCCATTAAGCTCCTCCTTTGCCTTTCACTCTGCTCTTCGCTACCACACTCTCATCTCCACAAGACAAACTTTGAAATGACTTCACAATCCCTTATTTATACACGACATTGACTTAGGAATAATCATCTAATCGGCAAACACCTACAAGAACAACTGCAAGATGTGTAATCCATCCGGTCAGCCAGTCTCAGGAAGAACACCAACATCTGGTGGTTATTCTTCAAATACGAACTTTAACTTCAATGCAGACCACCAACATGAACTGGAAATGATCCACAAATCACCACAAGCTTTCCTGAATCACCAAGAACATTCGCACTTCATCTTCTTACTGGAATCCTTCACTCCTTCATCCAGAACCTCAAGAACATAGTCTGTCCTCACTGTCACAAAGGAATAGGTTCTTCCAGACCTTCAAACCATGAACCAATCAACTTGACACTTTACAAGGATGTTCTCAACACTTTCTCAAATCCACAAAATGGGATAATGCATTTCTGGATCTCACCAGACCTATTTGTGTCACTCTGTCACCTCTGAACACCTGCCAGAACCGGTTCTACTTGAGCAACCATAACTTCTTCAGATCTTCATGTGGACCTCTAAAAACTTGACTGGAGCATCTCAAGACTTATATCTACAAACCCTTTAAACCGCATCCTTTGATCCTCAACCTTTCTTGGACTTTTACCTTGTTGTCATCACTGTTCCTGATTGAGACTAATTTTCTCAATATTCTCAGCACACAACTCATCCAATCCTTCTCATTAATGCAACATGAGTTTGTTGACATCAATGACAACACCGGTTAGACCCATACTTGCAACACCTTCTGTATTGCATGCTTGATTTGTGACTTCCATTCAAGGAGTGGATTAAATTGTGTTAGGTCAAGTATGGAGAAGAATGTATGTCAGCAGGGATATTTGTAAGTAGAGGCAGCTAAATACTTAGTCTTGGGTGGTGTTTGTAAGACAAGCACTAGTCTTAACCCCTTGAAACTTGAATGTCATTGCAAACCATTCACTTATATACATCTAGTTGACTCCTTGCCCCGAGATAGGCACCAGTCTGCTCCCTGTGTAGTAGTTATGATCCAAAACCCCCTGTCTTGCATCCAAAACTTAAATACAAATCCTTTCATAGTTCCAACCTGTTAGTTTGTAGGAGTAGAAATAGGAACCCTGCATATTCTCATTCCCAACCAGTTAAATATGTCCAAGAATGTTGCCAAACTTGTGACCTATCATGAAAATCTTGGTCCATACATGAGAGTATTCTGCCTGTTGTTGTAAAGCTAAATCTTTTTGTCATTAGGTAAGTCAAGGTTAAATCTTTAGCTATAGGGATACCCCCCTTGGTGCGGTAGAACCAAAAGTGAAGGGGAGGCAACTCACGCAACCTCCCATATCTGTTGCCCGAATCTACCTGTGCATTAGAACTGGCAAACCCTCTGCCGATTCGGATCAAAAGTCCAACACTATCAAACCTCACAAGAGATTCAGAATACAGGAGAGGTGAATAAGGTGCAGCTCATGGTGGTTTGAGATACTGATCACGAGGTCAAAGGTCTGTATAGATCCCGTCATCAATCAGAGAAACATGTCAAGCTTGAAGGTAAAAAGTGAACTCTTGTCAAGTTTGTTAGAGGTATGCCTTACACTACTCATAAATGATATATCTTTGTTACAATAGAAGAATAATAGTTAGGACAATACATGCTAAGAGGATGATAATGAGACAAGGGTTCCAATGACTGTCACAATAGAAATGAGGGAAAAGTCATAAAAAGACTATCATAATAGTCATGCAAAGCACAATCATGAAGACTGTCATTAAGAAAAGACAGTCATAAGAAATAAAAACATGACAATTTTTAAAGGAGAAAGCAGTCATAATGACTGTTGAGTAGTCATACGGATTATATTGACAACCAAATACTTCATGAAGACAGTCATCATAAATAGCTAAGGGACTGTCATGAACAACCCCTTAATAGCCAAGGTGTAGTCCAAATCATAAGACACAACCATAGCAAAACAATAAGACAATTGTCTTACCAGGAGTAGTCATTTACAACACATGACAAGGAGTAGCCTTTGTCAAGATCAGAATGAATATACGAAGCAAATAGAGGATCTTAGAGGGTGTAGCAGTCAGAGATATACATCATGCATTCAGAGATGTCATAGAAAAAGAACATGATAGTGCAATAAGCATTATGGATAGTCTTTGAAATGAATAAAGCAATGGTATGTAGGATTTATATTGTGTAGCAGTCTTAAGGAGTATGTTCTTGGAAGTTTAGTAGCAAGGATAAAGCATGTTTTACAAGATAGAGTAGTGTACTGAGCAAGAAAGAGATAGTGTTCTTAAGAGATAATTGCTAAATGCCAAATATATATACAAGAGATAAAAGCAATGATAATCTTGAAGACCTATCACTATATTTGGCACTAGCTGGAGTGTGAAAAACATTAACCCTCATGGATGCCTTGTTTTTGCCACTCAAAATTATAGAAATTGGAGCAACTCTTCATACTTTTGGCATAAACCATCATCATGGGCAGGTTTATGGAGTTGTTCTAGTGTCAAAACCTTTTGAAAGAAACCTTTTAATACATGAGGAGACAGAGGTATCAGGAGACTACCATTTCTTTATATTTAAGTTAGAAAGGTTAGATACTTCCAAACTTTACCATCTGATAAGGAGTAGCATTGAAAGTCATTAAGATAACACACACGAGAATTGTAGTTTGAAGAGTATGCCAAATCTGGTAGGCTGTGACTTGATCAGGAGATTTGACAATCATATATAGAGCATGAAAGGACAACCTAAATAATAGGCACACAATAGTGTGGTAAGTAAAGAAAGATGACAGTGATCACTATATAGGGACAATCAAAGAATATCTAAAGCAATCTATATCACTATATAGAAACATTCATAGATATCATGATACAAATAATGTTATATGAGGAGGCATAATCAAGTGATGGACCTATCAAAGAACAAAACTAAGGGCATTTGTTGAAGTATGAAGAGGAAATCACAGCATATGGGGGTATAATGCAAACTAGACAACAACATGTAGAAGATCAAGAAAATAGTTTACAAGAAGCAGTAATATAGTAAATATCACCTAGAGGAATAGTGCCAAGGGGTCTCACTAGGTTCCCTACCTTTACCTACCTTAGGAGAGGAGAACTAAGGAAACAATATGGTTTCGCTATTTCATTCAAGAGCAGTAGTAGATAAAAGTATAAAGACATAAACTCTTCTATAGTTTTCAAGAAGAAAAATCACAGAGAATAAAAACAAAGCCTTTCCTTCATTTTGTGTACAAGCTAGCAAGGATACAGTAAAATATATCAAAACCCATATGCTTCTAGCCAACAGAAAATGAAATGGACACTTTGCCATATCCTCATGTGCATAACCATAGTATATCAAATGCCATAAGAGAAGGGAGGAAGTAAAACCCTAGTGAGAATTTTGAGAAAGAGCTACCATTTTTGTTACAGGAACCATGAAATAAGAAAAAATTCACAACAGAGAATGGAAGAGTGACAAATGAAGCCTTTTCTCATCGTGCTACAGGAGCCATTTTGACAGAGCAACAACCATTGAACATTTTTCTTCTATTTTCCAAAAGAACGAACCTATTTTGTCAAATAAATGGAGTATACTTATAGAGAAATAGAAGAGAGATATGCAGAAACAACAAAGTAAAAAAGTATCTTCATCATTTTTTGCATGGAAAAGCATAGAGAAATGAAAGATTTACTTACAACAGTGAAAGGAAATGGCAAAAATAGCTCTATAATAGTTGCAAAAAGCCGTCCAGATGTCTCAGAAGCTTCAAACCCTAGCAACCCTCGGGCATGGTGGCAACACAGACTAGAGAGCAAAATGAAGAATGACAAGAATGATAAAACTTTTAGGGTTTGAGTGTTTTGCTAAGTGCCTTGGCTCGTGGAGTGAAGTGACGTCTTTTTGACTTGTTTTTTAAGAAATACTCATAAATCAAAATGTGGACGCAATCAAGTCCTCAAGTCATGAGGCCTAGTGCATAATGGAGATCGATGGGAGTCATACGTGTAATGATGTTTTTGTGATTTTGATAATGTTTTAAACATTAGAGTCAATGAAGGGAAGGTTATGAATAGGGTTTGACGAAGACAATGAGGTCCTTTTGACCTTAATATTTGACTTAGACACTGTAAGTAGCTTGAAAACCTTTCATAGACCCTTAAGGCAATAGATGTAGAAATAAATCATGGTTAGGCTTTGCAAGTGAAGGAGTCATGAGAGGGTTGGTTTTTTACTTTGGTTGACTTAGGCATTTTATAGAATGGAGATGTGTCTTTTACAAGCCAAGGGCAATTTTGTATTCTTTTATGAGTCCAGGGGCAGGTTGAAGATATTATTTTTTGCATAGAGGATGGAGGAGGTTATTTTTTGCCTCTAAGGATATTAATGTGATATAACTCATCTCATGTTTTTGCATAAATAATAGACAAAAGATATTGTGTTTTAATAACTATTAAGTGCAATAATATTATAAATTGAATTAATACTTGTTATGTAATAAACATAAAAAGAAATCATGAACTACATAACAATTATTAAATCAATCACATTGATTGCATTTAATAATTGTTAAAATAGTTTATTTTTGCCTCTTAATCATGCAAAAATAGGAGAGAAGTCAAATTGAAGTGTTAGGTCATGCAGGAGAGATAGTTTGAGTTCTATTTTTGACTGAGGGTCAAGGATGGCTAATTTTGGCAGTTTTTTGGTCAAGGACCTTGAGACTTGGAGTTCTAAGTTATTTTTGCTCATCTTGGAGGAGTTTTGGGGCCTGAATTTTAGGCTTTTCACTTGAGCTCGCCCAACAACTTAGAGTTACTTTTTTGGGACTCATTCATGCATATTTTGGAGTGCAGTTAAGCTGGAGTTGACTTCTCATTCACTTTTTTGGGAGAGTTTTGTATTATATGGAGAAAGCTTATGCTTTTTTCCCTTAGTTCTTGCTTTTTTGCTTTTGCATATTGCAGAGAGGGAGATTGTCTTGTAAATCAACCATTTTTATAGTTTTCAGTAGTAGCAGTTTATTGTTATTTGTAGAGATTCCTTCCATTTTCTAATACAATCAGGGATTCTTCTATCCGATTTGAGGTGTCTTGTTATTTTTTGAGTGATTTGATAGGAATTTTCTATGTTTTGCTTCAAAACCTCTAAATTCTTTGTCTCATTTTATAGATACAAGTATACAAATTTCAATTTATTACAGGTCACAGCTTGTGCATGATTCTCATGCATCCTTTTTGTGAAATAATTATGTAGTGAATTTGATCAGTTTGGATTGTAAGAACATGTGTTTTGGAGAGTGTTTGTGAAACAAATTACAGATTTAAGTCAAAATATTTGGTGCATCACCCCCTTTAGATAGATTTTTAGTTTAGTTTTCAGTTTATTCAAGTTTTCTTCTACCTTTTTCCTCCATCAATTTACAAATCTAAAGGGCATTTAAAGGGAGATGATTCTTTTAGAGGTTCATTCTTGAAACAAAAAAACCCACAGTCTGAGAATGTTCCCATGTTTGTTAGGAACTCATGTTTAACTCTTCTCTTTACTTTGTTAGTATATTGTTGTTGGATGCATATGCTTTGTAAGTCATCTCGTGAGTATATTATATTATCCCACATTCATGGGAAGTAATAGTTGTTTAGATTAGACTTAGTATATAAGTACGTATTGAGGCCAATGAAGGCATCCATGAATTTATTGTATTGAGCTTGCTCAAAGGAGGTTGCCCCCTCGAAGTGACCTGCAATCAATAAATTCCTTCTGTGTTTCTATTATTTCTGTTATTTCGTGCATTTTTCATTATATTGTTGTAGGAGGTTCCTCTCATCAGGTATTAGAACGCTTTCTTGGGCTCGCTGGGTGGAATTTCTACCAAATTTTTTTTTGTAGTGGCCTCTAGACACTGTGATTATTGCAGTAGTTCTTTCTTTTTCACATCTATATTGTTCATTTTAGTTGCAGGTTTGGATCAGGGAATAACCCTAATCGCTTAACTATGGGAAGTGCCTAGGCATATCCCTAAAACTCATTGTGAGGAGTACCACAGGAACCCCTAAGTAGCTGGCCCATTGAGAGGACCTACCAGCGAAAAGGGCAACGACCCCTACCTGATTGACTAGTTACCATCCGTGAGGTAAACCAAGAGATTTCATTTATGGAAAAGCAGTTATCAGTTTTACTTGAGTCATGGAGTGAGGAGTACTACCCCAATATGCAAGCTGTTAGACAGCATTGGTGGCCGAGTGACTCCCCTAAACTTTTAGGTAGCCGAACATTCTTGGGGCCCATATCTATTGATAGCTGGCAAATTCACTGAAACCCCTGGAATTTCATTTTGCATATATTTCCTTCCACCCTATCCCAAATTCCACTTATCAAAGCCAAAAATCCCACATTTGTCTATTTTTAGGGTTTGCCATAACTTCTTCAATTCTCACCCAATAGCCTTCAAATTTTACCACAGTGTTCATTTCCTATTTCTGCTCCTTTGTCCCTCTTGGACAATTTTTCCCATTCTTTAACCCCGCTTCTGAAATCCCCATTTTTTGCTTCACTGTCCCTCATAAAGTGTCCAAAACTAGTCAAACTTTAATTACCCATCAGAGTTTTTCCCAAATCCAAATTTTCCTTTACTAAAAAAGTTTTTGTTTTTGTTATTCTACCCATTCCAAAAAAAAAAAAATCTCATGGCTATGGTTGTCACCCGCACAGGAGAAAAAAACATGGAGGATGAACTTGCAGCCCTCAAAACCAAACTCCAAGATCTGGATGAAAAAATTCTCGGCCTCAATCTTTAACATTCAACCATGAACAATAGACAGTAGCCAGAGTCTTCTGCAGAAACTGGGTTCTCTTCTTCCAGCAAATTTTGTGGGTCGAAGCTTGATTTTCCTCGCTTCAATGGTGATGATCTGACTAGATGGATATACCGAGTAGAACAATATTTTAGTCTGCATAATGCTTTTGATGTCAATAAAGTCCCACTTGCATCCTTTCATTTGGAACATGAAGCCCTTCAATGGTTCCATTGGTACATCAAGGCTCATGAAGAGCCAAAATGGACAGATTTTTGCAAACTCATTTTGCAACTATTTGGCCCTAGTGCTTTTGATGACTTCACAGGAGCACTCAATAAACTTCACCAAACTGGCACTGTGAGAGAATATTAGATAGAATTTGAAAAACTGGCAAATCACATGGAGGGATTGTCTGATGAATTCTTTAGGAGTTGTTTTGTCAGTGGTCTGAAGGATGCAATCCGATCTGAGGTTAAAATGTTCCGTCTTAGCACAATGATGGAAGCCCTAGGGTTGGCTAAGTTGGTGGAGGACAAGATCATAGCTCAACAACACTCCAAATCCAATTTTGTTCCATTCAGAAATATGGTTTCCCAAAGATCTCCAATCATGCCAGCTCCTAGAGCAACTCTTATCAAGCATTTGACTGAAACAGAGATGCGAGCACGTAGAAGAAAAGGGCTTTGTTATAATTGTGATGAGAAATTCACTCAGGGACATAGATGTGTTGAGAAAAAGCTCTATCTCTTGGATGTGGATTCTCCACCTACAACTGAAGTTTATGAAGATGCTCAGGATACAGTAGATGATCAGATTGAAACTCAGCAGCCGCCTGTTGACCCTACTTCTTAGGAAGACCACCCAGAGATCTCTATCCATGCTTTAGTAGGAGTCACCACTCCACAAACCATGTAGGTCAAGGGTTACTTCAAGAAGCTCCCTCTTACAATACTCATTGATTCTGGTAGCACTCATAACTTCATTGACCCTCGGATCACCAAATAGACCAATTGTTTTGTCCAACCTTGCTCCAGCTTTGAAGTCATGATTGCCAATGGGGGCACATTACCTTGCAAAGGGAAGTGTTGCAATGTGCGTATCTCTATTGGAGATTATAACCTATGATCCGACATGTTTGCCTTGACCTTAGGTGGATGTGATGTGGTTTTGGGTGCTCAATGGTTATGCACACTTGGACCCATCCTATGGGATTTTACTGAACTTTGGATGCAGTTTTCAGACATTGGGCAAAAACACACATTGAAGGGCTTACAACTAGGGTCTCTCAGCATCATCAGTTCACATCGCATGGAAAAACTTCTTAAAAAGAATTCACATGGTGTCATCGCTCAGCTCCATTCCATTCAGATGCAACCATCAGTGGTCTCCACTACTCCTTTGAATCTACAATGAATTTTGGATAGGTATGCATGTGTCTTTACCAAACTAGTGGGATTGCCACCTTTACAACCAGAGGACCACTGTATTCAGCTCCTTCTTGGAATTTTTCCTCCCAACATCAAGCCCTACCACTACCCATTTCACAAAAAGATAGAGATTGAGATGCTCATTCGAGACTTACTGAAGCAAGGTATTATTCTCCCTAGTACCAGTTCTTTTTCTTCACCAGTTCTTCTTGTCTGGAAAAAAGATGGGTCATGGCACCTTTGCATTGACTTCCAAGCACTTAATCACATCACAATCAAGGATAAGTTTCCAATTCCTGTTGTTGATGAGCTTCATGGCGCTTGTTTTTTTCTCCAAGTTGGATCTTCATTCTGGGTATCACCAAATTTGGGTTCATGAGGATGATATCCCTAAAGTGGATTTCTACACGCATGATGGCCACTATGAGTTTTTGGTCATGCCCTTTGGCCTCACTAATGTTACTTCAATATTCTAGGCATTGATGAATAAAATATTCCAGCCCTACCTGTGGAAATTCATTCTGATCTTCTTCGATGATATCCTCATCTATAGTAAAACATGGGCTAAGCATCTCCAACATCTGGAACTTGTACTGCAACTTCTCTCTAATCATCATCTCTATGAAGAAGAGCCTAAATGTGTTTTTGGCCAGGAAGAAGTGGAGTATCTTAGGCATATTGTTTCAGCCCAAGGGATTTGAGTGGATCCTGCAAAAGTAGATGCCATGAAAAATTGGCCGCATCCTTAGACACTCAAGAGCCTTTGTGGTTTTTTGGGACTGACTAGCTACTATCGCAAGTTTGTCAAGGATTATGGGAAGATTGCAGCTCCATTAATAGCTATGTTGAAAAAGGATGCTTTTACATGGACACAGGCTGTTGAGTGTGCATTTGAAAAACTGAAATAAGCTATGTGTACTACACCTGTTCTAGCTATGCCATATTTTTCCAAGAGCTTTACTATTGAGAGTGATGCTTGCGGTAATGGACTTGGTGTTGTTCTCCTTCAAGATGAACATCCCATTGCGTTCACCAGCAAATCCCTTTCTGGTAAGAATTTAGTACTCTCTACATATGAAAAGGAAATGATGGTTATTTTGCATACAGTACAAAAGTGGCGGCCATACCTACTAGGGAATCATTTCTACATCAAGACTGATTACCAGAGTCTAAAATATTTCCTAGAACAACAAGTCTCCTCCCTAGCACAATAGAAATGGGTTAGCAAACTCATGGGTTATGACTATGAGATCACTTACAAGAAGGGTAAGGACAATATTGTGGCGGATGCTCTTTCTCACACATTTGATGAGCAAGCTTCTCTTTCAGCTATTTCTATGCTTGTTCCAAATTGGTTGGAATCTGTCTAGTGGGGCTATGTCAATGACTCTTCATTATCTCAAATCATCCAACAGTTGGCCAATAACCCTTCTTCTATACCGTATTACTCTTGGGATGGTGCTTCTCTAAGATACAAGGGTTGTCTAGTGCTTCCCCAAAGCATAGATCTTCAACAGGCTGTCTTCTATGAACTCCATGCTTCTCCATTAGCAGGGCACTCTAGGTTCCTCAAAACTTATGAGCGGGCATGGTGTAACTTATTTTGGAAGGGAATGAAAAGGGAAAATCAATAGATGGTGGCTGAATGTGATACTTGCCAACACAACAAGGGTGAAACAACACTCCTTCCTAGATTGCTCGAACCCTTGCCCATCCCTACACAGATTTGGATAGATATTTCTATGGATTTCATTGAGGGGCTCCCTAAATCTGGAGGGAAGATAGTGATCTTGGTTGTGGTTGATTGCCTCTCCAAATATAGTCATTTTTGTGCCCTCATCCATCCCTATAGTGCATCCTCAGTCGTACAAATTTTCATGGATCAGATCTTCCATCTTCATGGCATCCCTTCTTCTATTGTCTCAGATCGTGATGCAACTTTCACCAGTCATTTTTTGACAAAACTATTTCAACACACTGGTACCAAACTAAAGATGAGTTCAGTGTATCACCCACAAACAGATGGTTAGACTAAAATTATCAACAAATGTTTGAAAACTCATCTTTGTTGCTTCACCTTAGAACAACAGCATCAGTGGGCAAAGTGGATCCCTCTCGTTGAATGGTGGTACAATACCTCCTACTACACTACATCTGAAATGACTCCATATGAAGTAGCCTATGGTCAGGTACCACTAGTGCTCCTTCCATACACCTCCAGCAGTTCACCAGTTTAGGCAGTCGACATGGCTCTTCGAACCTGAGATCAGATTCTTCGCATCTTACAAGATAATCTTCACATGGCAAGAAATCAACTGAAACAACAAGCTGATCAACACTATTCTGAGTGCACTTTTCAAGTAGGTGATATGGTTTTTCTTCATCTACAACCATACAAGAAGTCATCCCTGAAACTCAAAGGGCATCATAAGCTAGCTCCAAAGTTCTATGGGCCATAAAAGGTTCTTTAGAAGATTGGGTTAGTTACTTATAAATTGGAGCTTCATCCTTCCTGCGTTAATCCAGTATTTCATGTCTCTTGTCTAAAGAAAGTTCTTGGCACCAACATCAGAGCACAAACTGTTTTACCAAAACTAGATAATGAAGGATCCATCATTTTGGAGCTAGAGGCAATCCTCGATAGGCGCACTCGTCAGCTTCACTCTCAATCCATCACAAAGGTATTAATTCAGTGGCATAGAATGCAACTAGAGGATGCTACATGGGAACCACTCCTTCAGATTCAGTAATAATTTCCACATCTTAAGCTTTGAGGACAAAGCTTTTCTAAGAGGGAGGGGATGTTAGGAACCCATGTTTAACCCTTCTCTTTACTTTGTTAGTATATTGTTGTTGGACGCATATGCTTTGTAAGTCATCCCGTGAGTATATTGTATTATCCCACATTCATGGGGAGTAATAGTTGTTTAGATTAGACTTAGTATATAAGTACGTGTTGAGGCCAATGAAGGCATCCATGAATTTATTGTATTGAGCTTGCTCAAAGGAGGTTGCCCCCTCGAAGTGGCCTGCGATCAATAAATTCCTTCTGTGTTTCTGCTATTTCCATTATTTCATGTATTTTTCATTATATTGTTGTAGGAGGTTCCTCTCAATGTTGTTTGGTATGCAGAGCAAGGTTTTCAGCCTTTTAGAGGTAAAAAACAACATAATTGGTAACTCAAAATTCTAATTTTTTGTAGATCCAGTGAATTTAGCACATGAGAAAGGTCCAAACAAGAGGAAGTTCAACTTTGTTTGAGTATCTACAACTGACACCTCTAAGGAGAAGAGGTAGAATAGCAGTAAGAACACCTACTCCAGTAGGGAGAACTCAATCTACCCCTCCAAGTCTGAAGACTGTAGAGTTTGATCAAAGAAATTTGGTGATAAATTTGCAATCAAGCTCCACCAATAGCAAGAAGATATCCTTTTGTACAATTTAATACTGGCATCCCATTGCTGCTTGTAGCACATGATGATATTTCAGTGGTAGCCTTGAGAGGTTAACCATTTTTCATAGGTGAAGACCAAACTACTCCAATTGAGTATATAAAAGATGTGGCTACATTGTGTTCAGTCCATCACATAATGCAGGAGAATATTGCAGTGAGATTATTGGCTACATGTCTGAAGGGTAAGGCCCTTCAATGGGATTGGTAGTAGGCTCAATTACATCATGGGATCTATTAGGGGATGTATTGAACAAACAATTCAAAGACAAGTCTGACAATTTGTCATTGGTTGAACAACTCACCACAATAAAAAGAGCTCCACAGGAGCATATGGCTGATTTCAACTTCTATTTTCAACGGACTTGGGACAGAGTACCAGCAACGGTAAGGCCTACTGAGAAACATGCATTTCTATATTTTTTTAGAGCTTTGAATAGTGATATAGTAGTAATGGTCCAATCAATGGGTGGTACAACACTGTTGGGTACTTATGTAATTGCCATAAGGGCTGAAAACAACCTGATTCAAGATGGTAAAATAGCCCCAAGGTTGTCAATACCTATTTTTTCCATAAATACAACCATCAATCCCATTACAAATTCCACCTCTTGTTGTTGTATCTATTGTAGCAGCACTCAATTATCAAGTTTCAACCCAAACAAATGTTGCCCCAACCCCATCTCAGGAAGCAAAAAGATAAACAGAGTTATTACAAAAGAAAATAGAGCTGTTACAAGGTCAAGCAGAGCTGCTGCAAACTATTGGCAAGGAGTTGATAAGTATAAAAAAGTAGCCAAATCAAATTTATAGACCTTATCAGGCCCCTTACCAGAATCAATAGAAAAATAATCAACAAAACCAACAAGGTAGCTAGTAGAACATATCTTATTAGCTTGAAAACCAAGGCCAAAGAAGGAACTTCAATACAAGGCCTTATCAGCCTTACAACAAGCATGCTGACAACTCATCTAGAGAGTTAGTACTAGTGCAAAACAATATGGCACAAGAGTACGATTGGTGTTACCCCTGTAACCAACCACACAACCTGCTCAAATGACATGATTAATCAGGCCTTGATGATGCAGAATAATGTTGTTGTCCAGCAAAGTGTCATACATGAATTTTCATAACAACAAGCTTATAATCCCAAACAATAGCAATCTAATGCAATATTCATGAATTGGTAGGGTGAAGAGTTTTGTGGGGTTAATCATCTACAGGGGCAAAATCAATTTTCCCAGTCCATAGGAATTAACACGAGAGCCAAAAAGAGAGTTGTAGATATTGGACATCAGGCTGGAAGAGGCCAAAATCAGGCCCAATCAAGCCAACAAGGTGTTTCTAGTCCATCACAATAGTCAAATATTCATGTTTTACCAAGAGGGCAACCTGTTCCAAGTCAAAACCAGCCTAGAGGGCAACCACAACATGTACAATAGCAAGTTAATCCTGCTGTTTCGAAAGGACAGCCAAAGGTTGGTTCATTTTCTTTTAATATCATTGATTATATGAAGAAAGAAAATGTTACCATGTCTATGTGGGAGTCATTATCTCTTCCAGGTCAAAGAGATTTGTTACAGAAGGCATTATCCAATGTTTCCTTGACCAATGAGCTAAGTCAAAGTCAGTCTAGAGACCAAAATAGAGTTGTGCTTTCAAATGACCCACCATCTCAGAAAGAACAACAAGCACATGAGGTCAAAACAACACCATTTTATGTGTCTCTGATAATTGGTAACCACCATGTGCACAATTGTCTGATAGATTTAGGTGCTAGTACTTTAGTCATGCCAAAATAGATAGTGGATAAGTTGGGATTGTCTTACGAACTAATATCCAAACCCGTAACACAATTAGATGGTTCATCCATTAACACCATTGGAGTCATAAGAAATTTAGACCTCACATTACATGCTTGCCCAAATTTTACAATTCCTCAAGACATATATGTAATACCTACCCCCATACTTTTCCTTATGCCTTTCTAGGGATTGCACAGCAAAGTTAGGAGGTTATTTGTCAATTGATTGGACTCATATGTGTTTTAGGACTAGGTATGGTACAAGGGTAACCGTAAAATCTAAACCCCTTGCCAAAGATCACTTGGAACCCTATGTCCCTAGTGCTGTTAATGCTAACCTCACCTACCATGAGGAAGAGCAACCTGCTATTCAAGAGAATCATACCCCAATCAAGAGCATTGTAAACATGTTTTTAGATGAATGGGCATCTGAAAACCATGAAGATGACCCTTATAAGAAAATGGAAGCAGCTAGATTAGGAATCTATATGATTCGCGAATGAAATTAGGCTTCCTAATCTTATGAAAGGTGATGAACAACATGAACAACAATCTGAACATGTGGTCAATGACTTGTGGCAGTTGTATTTTGATGGTGCCAAGAGAAAAGTAGGTGCAGGAGGTGGAGCTATGCTTATTTCACCCAAAATGAAAAGTATTATGCAGCTTTTAGATTTGTATTCAGTTGTTCAAATAACACAGTAGAATATGAGGCACTCATTCATGGATTAGAATGGGAAAGAAGGAAGAATATTAAGTGTTTTAAGGTATATGGTGATAGTGAACTAGTTGCAAATCGGGTAAGGAACTTAAATGTCACCAAAAATGACTTTCTTAAGTCATATAAGCACAGAGTATAGAATTTGATTGAATATTTTGAGGCTTTCAATCTGTTGTCCGTGCCTAGAAGCCAAAACAAATAGGCTGATAAGCTTGCAGCCATTGGGGCTAAATTTGATATACCCAAAAAAATTAGAAATACTGAGCAATAATAGTATGCGAAGGTGGTTGTGAGGCCATCAATACCTAATAATAACATACATTGGTGGGTTTTTGAAAGTGATTATCAGATAGCAAATTTTCTCATAGAGGAAGTTGAGTTTTTAGCTGGTAACCAACAAAAATTGCAGCAGTAATTTGAAGACTAGATTGTTCAATTAAAGACAAATAAGTTGTCTATTACCTATTTTCACCACTGGCTCAATCAAGTAGAGCTTTTAAATATTTCAAGAAAAGAAAGGTGCATTTTATTTTTGTTGTATGTTATCCATGTGCATATATAGTACAAATTGAGATTGTAGTATAATGTTGTATTCAGATGCATTTCATATTTAAGAGAATGTACAAATCTTTTAAAAGATTACCAATTTGTATTAAAAAAAATAAGTGTATAAGGTCTCACACAAGCCGTGAGACTAACTGTTTCATTGCAAGTGAAAAGACAAACTATACTGTAGACACCTAAAAATGTCTCGACCACCAAACTGATTCCCGACACCCCTAAACTTACCAATTCCCTTTCCAACTAATTAATTAAATTTTTATTTAATTAATCACCCCGTTCATTTTCCAAATCCACACCATTATATCCTAAAATTGATTTAATTTTATTAATTCAATAGTCCAAACCTTAGCCAAATGATTTAATAAATATGCAAAATTTATTAAATCAAATCCCCATTTTCCCTAAATCCAATTAATTAGTTAAAACCATGTTAACTAATTAATCCAGCCTACTAATTAGCCTATCCCTACCCTAGACAATTAAATAGCTATTATTTAATTGCCTACTCTAGCCTATCCCATTCTAGCCTTAGGATTAATTAATTAAATCACTAATTAATTAATCTTATACCCCCTCTAATCCTTCTACTAATTTACTCCAGCCATATTAATTAGGTTAATCACCCTAATTAAGAAAGTCAAATCCCCATTAGCACTTCTCTCCACATTCCTCAAATTTAAAATTCAAATAAATCACACATAACATTTACTCCTCTTACACATGTCATAACTCTCTTCCCCAAAATGAATTTTTAATTCATTTTACCCCTCCCTTTGTGAATTTTTAATTCACAAATAATCCATCTCACCAAACCTCATTTATTCACCCCTTTCCCAAAAATGAATAAAAGATTTACTTTTATTCCTAGCCCTCCATCTTCCAAGATCAAATCTAGGCCCTCCACCTCACTTTTATCCTCCACCATTGATCTCTCCAATCAATCTCCACCCTTGGATCAAAATCCTCTCCAAAAGTCTATAAATACAACCTCTCACAAGTCATTTTCATCATCCATTTTCATGCAAAGTTACCATGCCAAAATCACACTTGAGCTTATAGTGAGTTGCACATTTGAGAAGGCATTTCACATTTGAATCAATAGTCTAGGGACAATCTTGGTCTTGGGAGCCTCTCTTGGGTGCAAGGGCTCCTCTTTCCCTTGATGGGATTAGGTTTTGCATGAGGTATAATCTTGTGTTTTGTTTACATTTGGTTTTGCTTTTTACCTTATTGCATTTCTCTAATCTACATTGGCACGCCCGGTGGGACCCACAAGGTCCAATCTAATTTTTGCTTGTGAGTTGTTGTGTTAGTATTCGACATTTTGCAGGTTTAGCGCCATTCAACAATTGCAACAGCGCTATTACTGCCGTATTTCAGCGCTATATCTGTTTTAGCGCTATTTTTGCGCGATTTTATTTTGTAGGCTAACAATACTCACGTGTGTTTTTTGATCTTTCTGTTGTTTTTGGTGTTTTCTGTTCTCTGTTTTGCAGGAAAACCAGGAATTACAGGGGGAGGTTATGGCAAATTTTTGAGAGAAACGACCAAACAGATTCAGTTCCGCATTTTGGTGCTATCCTTCAGATCAGCGCCATCGGTGTTTTTTCGCAGCTTCAGAAACACCGCGCAGTGGCGCCTTAACTACTTAGTATTATCGCCATTCTCTGTATTAGCACCTAAATTAGATTTTATTAGCGCTATCCTCTGTATTTATGTCTTTTATTTAATTAGCGCTATCTTAGTTTTGAATTAGCGCCATCAACTGTTTTAGCGCTATTTTCACGTAAGTCAAGTTGTTCTGCCCGCAGTGGCGCCTGTATATATCTGTTTTAGCGCTATTTTTCTGTTTGTTGTAGGTACTGCAGGTACTAATGAAATCTTTTGCAAGATGGTTTGTTAATTAGTTAGCAAACACTTCAATTTGGAAACGAAAAAGAACCCTTGTCATGTCTTGAACAAACATTTCAATTTGGTGTTTTAAAATTAACCACAACTCCTTGATTGAAGTGTGTGATCATAACATTTACTTTTGGTGCTCTAAAATATACTTCCTTTTGTGTGCTAAACAAACAATCAAAACACTTCAATTTGGGCTATAAAAAGAACAACAAATTGCATACTTCATTGGGTAAAAAGAACAACAAACTTGCATTTTTACGCATCTAAACAAGATCATTTAATACTTGTGTGAAGTGTCTTCGTGATTGTGTCAAGTAGAGTGAGAGGTGTATGCTCTTCCCTCGCACCTTTTTGGTGATCTTGGGAATCAAAAACTTCTCACAACACTTTGCATTAATCACCCCCCATCTAATCCAAAGATCTAAAATTGAACCATGTTGAGTGTGGTATAATCATAGGGAACACGTATGCTCTCCCCTCGCATCTTTGTATGAACTTAGGGATCAAAAGTGTTTTCATGATTGTATCACTTTTGTAATCCCTAGAGGGCCTGCCACCCCGCTTCGAAAGGTGGGAACGACCCAAGCGGCAATGGGCTAAAGCCAAGCTCTTCCAAGCTGCTATATAAAATAAGGCGTTTGGGACGAAAGTCTCAAGCGACAGGTGTTGTTTTGTTATACCGACAGCCAACCTCCCCATAAACCCTCCAAGGCGCAACCCTTGGAGGCTGGGAGACTCCATAACGGAGAGTAGCGCTGCCGCACGTATAACCACCTGAACGGATGCCCTTACTAAGAGCCATTGTTTAGAAAGCCAAAATCCTTCTATTTGTTGACGCAGAGGGCAAAACCCTTGAAGCGGCCCCGATTCATGCAGTTCTTAGCTGAGGTAGCAGGGATAATCTAAAGGTTTGGAGAGGGTCAAGCCTTATAAGAAACCCAGATCTTGGTATGCGTGAGAAGTGTGTGCAAATGTAAGGAGGAGCCAGTGCTACCAAGATCCTGGAGCTACCTGCTTTGAATAGGCGCAGCTAGGGGATTCAACAAATACTGTCCCATTCTCACCATAGGTTGTAAAAATGTGCTTGTTCTAAACAAAGTCATATCATTTCACAAACAAAAAAAAAAAATCATTGCTTGTTTTGCATTCAAATGTGTGTTAAAGTGCTTTGATTTTTCACAAACGACTTGCCAAGAGACAAAACACATCAGTTTGTCACAGTCTAAACAATCAGATTCAAAATTTGATATCAGAAGTCTGTCAAAACCTGTTTCAGCGCCATCTCAGTCTTATTATAGTGCCTTTTCACCCGTGGATTGGCGCTATTCTGAGATTGACTTGCCTGAGATAGAATACATCAGTTGGTCACATCCTAAACAGACAAGTCCAAAATCTACCTTTAGAAATTCAAAAATTTGCCATCAGAAGTTTGTCAAAACCTGTTTCAGTGCCATCTTAGTCTTATTATAGCACCTTTTCACCCGTGGATTGGCGCTATTCTGAGATTGACTTGCCTGAGACAGAATACATCAGTTGGTCGCATCCTAAATAGACAAGCCCAAAATCTACCTTCAGAAGTTCCCAAAATTTTGCCATCAGAAATCTGTGTAACTTGTTTCAGCGCCATCTCAGTCTTATTATAGCACCTTTTCACCGGTGGATTGGCGCTATTCTGAGATTGACTTGCCTGAAGCAAAGCCCCATTTAGTTGTGATCTACACCTTCTGTTCTGCCACAATCCATACCCATCTCTTATAAATCCGCCAACCGTCCACCCATTTTTTTTCTTCCAAAACTTTCCAAATTACACATTCTATTTGACCTTAGAGGATCACTCACCACCCTTGTTGGACAACTTTGTTACATCATAATCAGCCCGAATACATATCTATCCATCCCCATTCATTTCTTCTTTGCATGTCTCCTTGGACCTATATAAAATCACTTCACAAAAAAAATTCACATCCAAATCAAAACCTCATCAAATCACTCATCAAATCTTGTCACCCTTTCGAGCCAAAGATAGATCTAGATCCTATCATTAACATCACGTTTTCCTTGAGAAGTCATTAGTCTACATTTCAAGAAAAACAAAATCACCTCTCTTTGTGTAAGGTCATTAGTCTACCCCAAACAAAGAAAATCATCATCCTTTGTGTGTCAAATCTAGATCTTATCCAAAAGCTCAATCAACAATATCATCCTCACCATCCTAAATCAATCAAAAAATCAAAAACATCAAATCCCTTTCTTATCATATATCTTTGGTCCAAAATTTGTGCAAAAAAATATCAATACCACCTATTCATATCACCCTTAGGATAAAACCTTTGGAAAACATATCGATCTTTATCATATCCCTCTATTACATCTCACGACCACATCCATCTTTGGGTCCAACACAATCAATTCGATTCTCTAAGGTCTCCACCTCATCCCACATCTAGAAATCAAACCCATACGTGTATGCCCACCACAAGATCACAACACAAAAGAAATCAAGAAATGGCGGAACGATGGCCCTTTGGCATGCCTAACACCGACACTACCAACATACCCATCTATCAGACATACAATCCACCTACATATTCCTTCATCCCCCCATTTGGCACCAACGACCCTTTTCACTTCTTACCACAAGCACCAACACCAACCCCACCACCACCACAAAATGTCCCCATCATACCCCAAGATGATCTAGATGTCTTGACTTTCACACAAGATGCCGATAATATGGACCTACTTGATAAAGTCCTAAGATCGGATCCAAAGAGATATCTTGACCATCTTCTCAAACTTGGTGCTCAACTTCCCCCCGTCACAACATCATCACAACCATCCACTTCCACAGTTGTCCCAACCCCATCAAACACCCAAGCATCTACATCACATACCCAACCCACCATCTCTCAAACATCAACACCTAACGTATCTACCACATCCACAACCTCAACCACTACCACATCTACTACTTCCACATCCACTGCTAACATCTCCCAACCCGTCATCACATCCACTACCACAACTACCGTCAACCCTTCCGCTTCAAACACAACAGCCATACAAGGCAACATCACACAAGCACATACCTCCACAAGTGTGCCCCCACCAAACCCTCACACCCTTGCATACCTACGACAACTATTCGCACAACAAACCCACAACACGACTAACCCATCCAACGTCAACATACCCAATGTCAATCTCACAAGTCAACACAATCCCAATCCCCAAATACCACCACATGTTCTCCAACAACTATATGCACAACAACAACAACAGACACCAATCAATCCAAACCCCAACCCGCAATACCAACATCTCATCCAAACCAACCCGCAATACCAACATCTCATCCAAACCAACCCACAACACCAACATCTCATCCAAACCAATCCGCAACATCAACATCTCATCCAAACCAATCCCCAACACCAACTCCCACCCCACCTCCAATATCTCACCAATCAACAACCCTACACGTTTCAACCACAACAACCACAGGACTTCAACACCGCGCTACAAAGCTTAATTCAAAAGGTGGATGACTTACAAACTGGGGGCAAATGCAAGTACTATTCTTTTGAGGATATTTGTCCCTACCCGTTTGATTGCACCTTGTACATGCCCCCTTTCCCTAAAAACTTTGAAACGCCAAAATTTGACAAATACAAGGGAAAGGGAGACCCTAGGGACCACCTAAGGGAATTCTATATTGCTTGCCTTGAAGTCTCTCACAACGACACGTATCTTATGAGACTCTTCCCAAGAAGTCTTGGCGGCGAAGCCGCTGAATGGTTTGCCCATCTGCCACCAGGAATTTGAACATTTCCCGAGCTTGCGGAGAAGTTTGTCAATCACTTTTCCTACAACTTTGAACACGAGGTGTCAATGACCGACCTTTGTAACACCAAACAAAAGAATGGCGAAGCTTTCGCTTCTTTCCTACAAAGGTGGAGGGGTCTAGCAAGCAAGCTCCCATGGCCTATTCCTGAAAAACAACTCGTCACCATGTTCGTGGCCAATCTCAACCAGGAATTAGGCTTTCACTTACAGATTCTGTGCGCATCTACCTTTGAAGAGGTTATTGACAAAGGCACCACTGTGGAACGAGCCCTCATTGCCAAGGGTTCCATCAAACTTTACGATCCCAAGTCCAACAACAACAACAACAATAATAACCACAAATCCAATCATAACACCCCCAACAACAACAATAATAACAACACGCAATCTAATGATAAATCACGTTATTGGGGGAAGAACAAGAATAATTTGAACGACGGTGTCACTGATATAAAAGCTGTCCAACACATCCAAAATCACACACCGGCACACACATATGTAGCGAACACCAATAACCAACGAGGACCAAACAAACTCCGCAAACCTCGCTGAAATTTCACGCCGTTAGCAGAACCTATTGAGGACATCCTCGATCGATGTCTCAAGCAAGGAGAAATCACACTCCCGCCTGTCAGACCACGCCAAGACAATGACCTCAAGGCAGCATGGTATAATGAAAATGATTATTGCGAATACCACCGCGTGGCAGGTCATAAAACAACGGACTGCATGCAATTAAAACATTGTATCCAAGACCTAATAGATCAAAATCTTGTCAAACTCGAGCACAGTACACAGCCATCACCAAATGCCAATCTTGGAGCTTACAAGGATCCCTTACCCAATCATAACAAAGCTTCATCATCTAATCAAGCATACAATGTCACTCCACCACCCACACACTACGACTCTATTGTTGGCTGCATTGAACCCTCATCCCATTCTGTCAACACAATCACCATTCGGGCACAAGCACCCGATTGCACCGTCACAACCCGTCGAGGCCGTGTCTCAATCCGCACTGCCCCTCCCACTGAACCAACACCCCCATCCACATCTGATCCTCTCCCCCCTCATCCAAACGCCCGTCCATCACTCACCGCTCGATACAACCTCCTAGACCATCTAGGAAAGACATCCGTGCAAATCTCCATCCTTGAACTCCTTCGTACATCACCCCGCCACAAGGACATTCTCGATAAGGCCCTTTTGGAAACACAAGTCCCTGCAAACTTGGATGTCAATCAATTTCAAGCCATGGTCGGCCATATTGCCACACCACACCATATCATGTTTTCTGAAAAAGACCTTCCTGCCTCCGAGCACCTACATAATGATGCACTACACATCGAGGTCCGCATTCACAAAC
Source organism: Cunninghamia lanceolata (assembly GCA_027924645.1). Lineage (NCBI taxonomy): Eukaryota > Viridiplantae > Streptophyta > Pinopsida > Cupressales > Cupressaceae > Cunninghamia > Cunninghamia lanceolata. Next base: position 3,369,223 of record BSBN01001035.1, read on the forward strand.
ACACCATTAAACAGGTCCTAATAGATGGTGGTTCCAGCCTAAATATATGCACTCTAAAATTGTTAAAACACTTGGGGTATTCAGATGTGGTTGTGGATGCTAGCGAGTGCATAACAATCAAAGGATATGATGACACCGAGAGGCTATCAGAAGGTACCATAAAGCTTCCTATTCAAGTGGGACAGAAAATCCTTGAAACCAAATGTCAGGTTCTGGATCTTGACCTCCCTTATAACATTCTTCTCGGCCGCCCATGGATCCATGCCATGCAAGCCGTCCCCTCCACTTTCCATCAATGTCTCAAATTCCCCCACAACGGCACTGAAGTCACTATCTATGCCGATCCTCGTCCTTTCCAATACTGTAGTTTTCTGGAAGGACACAACCAAACATTCTGTCCGTACAATAAAGCCACCAACCAAATCACCCCAACAGCTTCCACTTCATACATCGACCCTGCCAACATCGCCACCACTTCATCCCAAACACCTTCACCACCCGAGGTCAAGATTAAGCTCACCGACCAAGGTTGTGGAGAATACAACCTTCACGGCACCTTTTACGTGGGCTTATTACCCACTCCCAAGTATTTGGTACTCCGCAGCACAGGCATCGATGCCACCGTCCAAAGCCCCAGTGTCGTAAGTCGAGGTCGCCACGTCTCGTCAAATAGCGGCATAACAGATCGCACCCATCGCTCTAGCGACTGCAGTATAAACCGCTGCGTATCCTGCATCCACCACTTCTTCGTTAGATACAAAATTACTTTCCCCCTACATCTTTTTCTTCTAAATGTCTCAAAGGCCCAGATCATGCGGCCCCACATAGACAAATCCCTAAGTGCTATTCAGAAAATAGTGCTACTTTCCCCTACCTATCGCGCCAATCCAGACATTGGCGCCACTGCGCTCCCCGTATCGCGCCAATCCAGACATTGGTGCCACTGTGTGCCCTATATCGCACCAATCCAGATGATGGCGCAGTTCCCCATTTTCACGTCAATCAGCATTTTAGCGCTAAAACTAATCATAGCGCTATTTCACATCATGGCGCTATTCCAGACGATAGCGCCATTCTACCCATAATATGGCGTCAAAATGCCATATTTGCTTCGCCCTTAGTTTTGGCGCCAATCCAGAGGATAGCGCCAACATCCGTCCAAAATGGTGACAAAATCGCCTTAACCTACCCTGGCGAATAGCGCTAATCCACAAGATTGCACTAATCCGCCTTGTCTATGGCACCACGCGCTCCTAACCCATTTCCCAAAACCCAAAAATAAGTGCGTAAAATAAAAAAATCACAAAGTCCAGGTTAGGCCCTACCTGGGGTCCAGCCTCAGGAGACCGTCCAACCTCTCGGAATTGCTCTAAGATGTGATGAAGTCGCGGGAACTGTGGGTTGCGCTCGCCCATCTCTCCTTTGTCTTTTTCTTCTAGAAGGTCAAAGTGTGCAAATGTGGCACTCTTTGGGCCCACTTTTCCTAATATAGTGGGCCATGTCCTCCCTCCATCCCTTTCTTCTCCCTCTAGGGTGCAGATCCCAGCCTGTTTCCTCTGTTTTTCTTCCCACCATCTTCTTTTTCCATCACCTTCGCTTCCATCACATCCTTTCGAGAGTTTACCTACAAAATCGACATTTTTCCCGCCAACCTCTCGAGGGGGCATCCCTTATCCATCTCACTCCTTCCCGGCAGCTGGGGCATATTTTTCTTCTTCGACCTAACACCACTTCCCTCCTAGGTCCTGACGCCACGTCAAAGAGGGGCAAATGTAGACACCTAAAAATGTCTCGACCACCAAACTGATTCCCAACACCCCTAAACTTACCAATTCCCTTTCCAACTAATTAATTAAATTTTTATTTAATTAATCACCCCATTCATTTTCCAAATCCACACCATTATATCCCAAAATTGAATTAATTTTATTAATTCAATAGTCCAAACCTTAGCCAAATGATTTAATAAATATGCAAAATTTATTAAATCAAATCCCTATTTTCCCTAAATCCAATTAATTAGTTAAAACCATGTTAACTAATTAATCCAGCCTACTAATTAGCCTATCCCTACCCTAGACAATTAAATAGCTATTATTTAATTGCCTACTCTAGCCTATCCCATTCTAGCCTTAGGATTAATTAATTAAATCACTAATTAATTAATCTTATACCCCCTCTAATCCTTCTACTAATTTATTCCAGCCATATTAATTAGGTTAATCACCCTAATTAAGAAAGTCAAATCCCCATTAGCACTTTTCTCCACATTCCTCAAATTTAAAATTCAAATAAATCACACATCACATTTACTCCTCTTACACGTCATAACTCTCTTCCCCAAAATGAATTTTTAATTTATTTTACCCCTCCCTTTGTGAATTTTTAATTCACAAATAATCCATCTCACCAAACCTCATTTATTCACCCCTTTCCCAAAAATGAATAAAAGATTTACTTTTATTCTTAGCCCTCCATCTTCCAAGATCAAATCTAGGCCCTCCATCTCACTTTCATCCTCCACCATTGATCTCTCCAATCAATCTCCACCCTTGGATCAAAATCCTCTCCAAAAGTCTATAAATACAACCTCTCACAAGTCATTTTCATCATCCATTTTCATGCAAAGTTACCATGCCAAAATCACACTTGAGCTTATAGTGAGTTGCACATTTGAGAAGGCATTTCACATTTGAATCAATAGTCTAGGGACAATCTTGGTCTTGGGAGCCTCTCTTGGGTGCAAGGGCTCCTCTTTCCCTTGATGGGATTAGGTTTTGCATGAGGTATAATCTTGTGTTTTGTTTACATTTGGTTTTGCTTTTTACCTTATTGCATTTCTCTAATCTACATATACATTTATAGAAGAAGTAAGAGATAAATATGCATATGAGATAGGGTGACTCGTCATTACCTAAATGATGAGTCTTAGTCCTATTTGTTGTACTTTATATCATCCCATGTTGTCCACTTGTCATGCACTCAGCTGATGTATCCTTGTTGCTCCTAGTTACCTGCATAAAATTTTGAAAACTAATATTAGAGCAATGACGGGGCATCATACATCATATGATAAACATCTACAAATATACAATTTATTTTTCAGATGCAACAAACCAATTAGTGTCACATGGACCTTCAAGAAAACAACATGATGATCAAGAACATCAATCACATGCCCATATTTTTCCTAACATGTTTGTTTCCTATGCAGATATAGAGAAATTTTTGTTAATGTTTTGCTATCTCATTTTTAGCATGTGGGTTAAAATGTGGCTCCCACAAGGGTTGAGCCCAGCATGCTCCCTTCTTATCCATTCAAGAAGGACATCAGATTGCATAAATAGAGTATATCATACATAGAAACAACCATCATTGATGCAATTAAGTGGAATCATAATAGAAAGTCAAAGGGGCAGTTGCTCCTATAAACTATGCCTCATCACAAGAGAAATCTATTCAGATCAAACAACTATATGGTACTTAATCACTTTCATGTCACAAATGAACAAATGTATCCATGCAGGAGAGAAATGAAGTGCATATACAAAACTAAATTGATCAAAGAGATCTCACCTCCAAGAGATATCAAGTATAATTATAACAAGGATAGTTTTCATAAGAAGAGTGCCATATGAATGCCAAGCATAAATGAAAGGAGATTGAATGACAATCATCAAAATAGGTTAACATCATGTTAGACCAACCTTAGATGTCATAAGTAATGCATCAGATGCATTAATAAAGGCCTTGCAACAAAAGAGGATCAACTATGTAAAATTATGTAGCAAGACTATTGTGAAGAAGCTAACTATGTGAAGCAATCATATCAAGTGCACATAACTATACAAGCTACAGTAGCCATATCAACATCATGCAGTGCCATTATACTATCATAGTTTCCCTTTTGAGGCATAGAAGAGTGCACAGTTTATCAAATGCCAAGAAGGATGACAACACAAGTGCCATAACAGAAATACATTAAAAGAGACAGTTATAACAACAATGTATGAAATGACAGTCTTCCATTTAGTATGTAAAAGATATAGGTTGATTGCTACAAGACTACATGAATGTTGAACAAGTTATACTACAGCCATATGCATCCTTAAAGGATGACTGAATATCACAAAGTAATAGAACAGGTACTTATCATTTTTGTTGTGAATGAGGAGTAAGATTACTATTGATAGTCATGTAAGAGTGACATCCATGATAAAGGATAGTCCAAAAATGAGCAACAATTCATTTTCTGGTACCCACAAAAGAAGCCCTCATTTTTCATATGCAGTGAGGAGTACATTTTGTACGAACTCAGTTAGGAAAAAAAGGCAGTCTTCGTCATGAAGGAAAAAATGAATGGCTTTGAGAGCCTCAGAAATTCTTTGATACATTGAAATATACATCTCAGTCATGCAGTGAAGTGTAAATGTCTTGCAAACCCAGTTGAAATGTTGTAGTCTTTTTCAAGAATCAAAGGAGTACAAAATAGTTTGAAACCCTAGGGTTTCAAGTTTTTGATAAATGTCCAAAGACAAGAAGGTTGTTGCAGATAAAAACCCATATGGAGATCCTACAAGCCACAGCCAAGAGGGCCATGTTTTCCTTATTCTAAACAAAGAAAAAGACATACAAAAAGTTTACCATAATATCTTCATCTTTGGGTCAAACTAAACTAGAAAGCAAGCTTGTAAAGTAGTAAGCTTACCTCTCATGGCCGTCGAAGAAACTGTAGCTTTTTGTCATTCTTTTCTTTCTCAAGAATGTCAAGATAATACTCATATACCAGAGAGGAGACAAGAAAGACAACAAGAAGAGTGTCATAAGAAGCTCAACACAATAGAGCAAGCTCAAGGCCGTGGCCTGGATGTCAAAAGAAGGGAGAAGAAGATGATAAAATGCCATATGAAAGTCATAGAGCTAAACTCACCTTTGTTGCTGCATCAAAATGCCAAGTGAAACCTTAGGAAACGACAGTTATGGCAGTAAGATCCATGAAAACCCTGAGCAAACCCTTTCTCCATGGCAGTGCACAGTTGAATGAGAAATCAAATGGCCAAGTGAGGAGCAAAATTAGGGTAAACTTTCTTTTTTGCTCTAGAAATCCTAATCGACTGAGGATCTTTTTGACCTTTGTTTTAAAAAGGAAATCATTTGTTAGCCGAATACAACAATGGATCAACAACATAAATCATTATACCTAGTGCAAATGGAGGAAGCCAACGAGACCTTTTTTTTCTTTTTTTTCTTTTTAACAAAGTCAAACAAGATAATAATAACCTTTGCCCCCATATATCTCCTTAGACACATGGTCAAAGGTCTAAGTTATTTTTTGCATTTCATTTATCAAATGTAAGGCATGTGGTTAAAGTGTTGTTATTATAAAACACGTAATCAAGATGTTTTTCTTTTAAATACATAAATAGGATGCCATGCCTTTTGAGGCTTTTATGAGTTAAGTCCTTATATTTTGCAACCATATGGGGTAGTTGAGGAAGTTAGTAGACAAAAGGAGAGCATCTAGGAGGTTTTTATTGCTTTTGTGAGCTTTTTAGGGGTTGTTTGATGAGTCAACTTGATGGACCTAGTCATGTTTGACTTTTTCACTCATTGTGACCTCTTTTGGAGTAGATTTAGGTGCTAGATTTGGGGCTTTTTTGTTGCATTTGACCCAAGGTGGTTTCTAGCTCCTTGTTTGGTGGAACCACTTGGATGTTGATGGATATAGTCACTTTTGTGACTCATTTGTAGATAGTTTTGATTGTGCAATTTTTGGAGACTTGTGATTTTGCAATCCTTGGTCAAATTTTGACAATTTGTAACTCATTTTACCAGTTTACTTGATATGGAATACAGTGGAGACCTTGAATGCCATTGATTGGAGATTGTGCCTACTTGTCTTATGCATCCTTGTGCTTATCAACTAATTTGATAGAGTTACCTGTGAAGTAAGTTTATTTCCTCTTAGCATTTGTCTCAGGATTTAGAGCCTTTTATGCAGAAAATACTAATGTAGGTTGCAAGTTGTGTTTTAAGTGTGTTTTATCTTTAAGTGTGAAATCATCTTTTCCTCTTAAGAATTCTGCATACATAAACCTGCTTGTGGAATATTTATGCAAAAGTAGAAGTGATAGGTTGTGCAAGAATCTTTTTAGTCATTGTAACAAGTGTTTAAACCTAATATTTTCATGTTCCTCATTAAGTTAGGTGTATCACCAATTAGAGTTTAATTTTAGTTTTAGTGCATATCCTTCTCACTCTTTTCCTTGTCAAGACCATAGTATAGTGAGTATTAGGTGATACAAAGTTAGGAAACTAGCCTTCTCTGGAGATTCACTCCAATTTCTAGGTGACCCATAGCCTAGGAGTGTTTCCATGTTCCTCTAGAGTACCAATTGTTTCTATAATTGGTAGGGTGCAACTTTCATAGATCACACTGCCAAAAGTTCTAGTTACTTTAGAATCAATCTTCAATTCAAATGACCAGTTAAGGAAGGAGAAAGCCAGCATACTTATCAAAGAGGAGCACTATGAATCAGTTGAAATCTTCAAGTCCAAGCTTCTCAAATTAGGAAAGGTATGTACAACTGAAGATAAGCATGCTTTTGTGTTATTATGCCAAGAATTTGATGATATTTTTGCATGGGAGTACAAAGACCACAAATGTTTTAACCCCAAGCTAGCTCAGCACACTATAGAGCTAGAACCAAGGGCAAAACCAGTGAGACAGAAGCAAAGGCCTCTTAAACCGAAGCTGGAAGTTATGATGAAAACATAATGATACAAGTTGATTTAGAGCAACATCATTTTCCCAATAAAACACACTTCCTGGGTGTCTAATCTGGTTCCGGTTAGGAAGAAAAATGGTGAGATCAGGTTGTGTGTTGATTTCAAGGACCTAAATAGAGCATCATGGAAAGATCATTACCTGCTACCCTCAATGGAGCATATTTTACAAGTAATTTTAGGTGCTAAAAGGTTTTCTTTGCTGGATGGCTTTTCAGGCTACAACCAAATTTTGGTTAAAGAGGAAGACTAGTACAAGACAACATTCACAACCAAATGGGGTACTATGGCTTATCAAAAGATGCCATTTGGGTTGTCAAATGCTGGAGCAACTTTTCAGAGAGCCATGGATATGGCATTTCAAGGCATAATGAATAAATTTGTTTTGGTGGATCTAGATGATATTACTATTTTTTTCTAAAGATGCCAAAGTTTATTTCTCCCATCTTAGACAGGTCTTTGAAAGATGTAGAGAATATGGAGTCTCATTGAACACCAAAAAGTGCATATTTGTTGTTCATGAGGGTAAGCTACTGGGTCACATTGTTTCCAAACATGAGATAATAATTGATCTAGAAAGAGTAAGCATTATTTCAGCCTTACCCCTGCCTGCCCATAAAAAAGGACTGCAAAGTTTCTTGGGTAGAATCAATTTTGTTAGATGGTGTAACATCAGAAAATGTCCCCTTGGGGGCTTTTTCCTCATAAGGTTTAGCTCCCGGGTCTTTAGAATGCATTTAGGACATTTTAGTTCATATTTTGGCATCCCGATGGAATGAGACCTAGGTTTCATGAAAAATGGGACCTAGGAGGACCCCTTGAGTTGTACCCTACCCAAAATAGGGGGGAGGACTTGGGCACCCGCACCCTAGTCCTACCCTATTTTGGGGCAGCTCCAATTTTTGGGTGTCAGTTTATGATCGTTAGGTGGTTATTTTGCCGACACGGTAAAGTTTGTTTTTTAAAATCTTGGCAGGAATGGTTGTAGGTGCATATATAAGAATGTGTAGGCATTCATTTGTAAACTAGATGATTACTAGCAAGCTATTGTGTTCTCAAGGTAATTCAAGGCTTTCTATTGTGTTGCAAGAGCAGAATTGTAGGTTTTGTGTGTTGATATTTGTAGATTTGAGCATCAATCTCCTCATGGAATGAAGAGCATCTTCCTCCATGAGAGCTTCACTACAAGGTGACATAATATTGTGTTTTTATCATTGAGTCCTTTGGTTTTTGCCTTTGCCTCACAAGGGCATGCACTTTTTGTCTGACAACAGTGTTCAAAGATTTAAGTGTCCTCTGGGGCTTGACTGAGGTAAGCCTCTAAACACCACAACCCCCAAACCAAGTCTTGTGATTGCAGGTTACAGGTGTCGCATCTGGGAAAAGTGGAGTTGCAAGAAGGAGTGGCAGGAATCAAGGATTTAGGATCTAAAGAAAAGTCAGACAAAGGAGCACTTCTAGGACTAGGGCACCTACAACAGTGTCCTTCATAGATAGATCTCAGGAAATAGAAGTTACAGGGATGATCAGTACCGAAAGGAGGTCCAGATTCCCCAAAAAACTAGGTACCTTGGACTTGGACACCCGCACCAATGTCCCCGACTGTTCCACCTCTGAACCCTAAAAATAGGTATTCTGTGATTTGTTATTCTACTCCTGTCTGTAAGAGTTTTTTCTGTCTTTCGTCAATTTGTTACCGTATTTGCATAATTAGGGTTTTAATGGTTAATTAGACACAAGACAAGGAAAATTAATATTTAAATTCCCTAATCCAAGCTTCCCTTCATTTTCAAGTGACCTAGGGTATGATAGTGCTCGCCACTCAACCCTAGATCCTTCAATGTTAGGGTGAAAGGAGGATTCAAACATCTAAACAACAAAAGATTAACAAAATCTAATTTTACCCTAAACATTTTCGTGAACCCATGTTTTTGGACTTAAATTGCAACTTGCTGAGTTTTTGTCTTCATATTTGGTGTGATTTCATTCATTCATATAGGCATTTACTTTATTGCATTGAGATAATTTCAAAAAATTTGAAAAATTGGAAAAATACAAAAAAATTGCATTGTTTGGCTTACTAAATTGTATCAGTTCTTCCTAAATTTTCCTAATTCATGATTTTTTCATCAGATCTGATATAAACTATAGAAAAATACAAAAAATTAGAAATTTACATTGCATTTTGATCATTTAATTGCTAGGGTTTTGTGAAAATTTTGACAATTTTATATAACCTAGTAATTCCAAAATCTAGGGTTTGTAGGCAAAATCTTTTATCAGATTTTTCTACTGATTTTAGAGGCTCATTCAAATTTTCATTTGAATTTAGTCTTTCATCTTAGTGTGAATTTGCATTTAGATTTAAAATATTTTCATTTTTGCATAGAAAATTTCAACAAAAAACTAGCAATTTTTATGCATTTTTATTAAATTTGCATGGGAATTTTGCATGTTAAGGCTTGAAAATCATTTTAAGATTTGAGATTAAGTCAATTTCATCATAAATCAGACTTAAAAACATTCTCATAGCATTTTGTGTCAAGATCTCAAACCTAGGGCTTCAAAAACAATGATTTTCACTAAATTTGGCCTTATCAACTCTATAAACTTGCACCATAGGTGTTTTGTGAAAGTTATTTTGGCATTAATTTTCTATTACTAGGGTAATAATTGTCTTCCCCTCATAAAAATCTTCACAACACCCTTTTATCGGGCTCTTGTAGTGAAAATTTGGTGAAAAATGACACATTTTGGCTATTTTGGCCTTAGGGTTTGACCTAGTTTGCACTCCAAGCACGTTGGGATCAATTTTATAGATTGAGGGGATAGATATCATTTATATTATTTTCTTTACCTCCTAATATTCTTTACAACACCCCTTTTCCTAGGTCTTGGAGTTAAAAAATCATGAAAATAGCTTATTTTTGCTATATTTTCACTAGGGTTTGACCTTAATTGGTGCTAAAAGCATGTTAGGCTCAGTATTTTGGAACCAAGTGGCTGTTATTACTGATATTATTTTATTTCAATCATCATTTTCCTCACAACACCCTTTTTTATGCTCTTTTGCATTAAATTTTGGTGAAAAAAGTGCCTATTTTGACATATTTTCGCTATATTTTGAGTTGGCATTATCTTGGATTTGCATCAAGAGTGTGTTGAGAGTGATTATATTGCTGTTTTGGACTGATATTAGACATATAAATTTCTTCCCTTGACTAAAATCCTTACAACATCCTTTGTTTCATTCATTTGCATTGAAAAGTGTCGAAAAATCAAGTATTCTGGGCTATTTTTGCTCTTGTCTTTTGCACTGATTTTGAAAAAAATTTAAGAATCTTATTTGGAATTAGTTTGAGCATAAAAAAATGGCCTCTAATCATAACAGAAACAATAGGTTCTCTCCTAGATCTTACATGAAAAGAAAGGCTCCTGAACCTGAAATTGTCTTCACTCCTCATGATAGAACAATCGGTGATTCCGAAGGACCTCTTTACATCACCATATAGATAATGGGAAATAATGTGGAGGGAACTCTGATTGATCCTAATTGCATGACTAATGTTTCCACTAAAAAATTCCTCTTTTTGAATCAATTAATAAGTCCCTTATAGCACTTGAAGCTTGATGATTAAGACACATACGAGAACTCTAAAGAAACCACTGGGTAAGATATCATTGACAGTAACAGTATATGAGAAACATGTTGAACAATGGTTTGATATTAGTCCTGATTCTAATACCTTTGACATAAAACTTGGAATCCCTTGGTTAAAAGTTATGAGAGCGGTCCCTTCAACTATTTATAAATGTGTTATATTTCCTTTTAATGGACAAGTGCATGTCATTCATCAAAATACATACAAACCTTCAACTACACAACACTTCACATTGGATTACTTTTGCAAAAAACATACTAGCAACAAATTAGATCTATGAACAGACTTTACGTTTTTGAGCTATTGAAATTACAAAGCAAAATTATAACATCCAGCACCTAGTCCTCCTACACAAAAAAATGACAAAAAATAAACAATCCGCATGTGAAGAGAACTTTAGACCGAAAGGACAAGGTCCCTGTGCTGAGGTTCCTCCCCTGAAATCCTTAAAAGGATCAGGAGATCATTGTCAATAACAAAGTGTTCCATTGTGACAAATGAGGTTTGATCCCGGTGCTTCATCTTCTCATTTGCACAAGCCTATGAAAGATGATAGCCCTATCTTAAAAGAGATAAGTGGTAAAACAAAATGAAATAGAAAAGCAAGAGAAAGAAGAAAAAGAAGACAAGAATATGCTATAAATCTTGCCTCTCAACAAGAAAACATCGATCCTAACATTCAACCAAACAAAGATGATCCTAACGATGAACAACATGATAAACAAGATATGAACTTGGCTATGGTACTGTATGCCCCATTATCCTCCAACATTAGGGAGTGGGAAGATGATGACGATGATTAGCTTATAGACAAGTTCTAGCCCGAAAGGGGCCCTATAGGTAAGTATCTCTAACCCTTTACCTCTCTCATGATGTTCTTCCCCCGTGATGTGTTATATGTTGTTTAGGCCTCTTGGGATGACCTCGGATTCTCCCGTAAGGTTCGAGATACTAGGAGACTGCCTCTATTGTGACCTTCTTCTATTTGTATCATCATTCTTCCAAATTGCCTCTCTCTCTGATTTCATTGTTGTGTGTTGTGTCTTACAGACATAGCGTCATGGTTGGTGACATGGGGGCACCCTCCTACGTGACTATCCCTAAGATACTTGTTTCTCCTCTCTTATTTATTGTTTCCCTTCCTCTAGTGTTTCCATCTAGCGGGTGGATGATGACAAACATTTATACTGATGCGGACCTAGTGTCCCTTTCGAGAGAAATCAAAAAATGGACTTAGTTCATAATATGATGATGGGATTGTATATCTTATCCGACGCTTGGTTAGTGGAAGCACTCGTGCTTTCTGCATAGTGAATTCTATGATGTTTCTATCACATTTACAAACCTTAACAATATTGTTGCTCCGTGCACCTTTGTTTGCTTTTGATTCTAGCCTTGGCGGTACTTGATTTGGAGAGACTCATGATATAGCCCCACGGTTATCCTCGAACTCTGGATTCATTGTATAACCTTGGCTCTTTGTGTGGATAATCATATGCATTTATGTTGTTGTTTATCATGATGTTGTAGACACTAACATGTTTCTTGCAAGGATGTGTTTGTTGGAACATTTGGCGATCGTAAAGTACATGTCACCTTCGGGGGACATGGGCTTTGTGAAAGTTAGTGTTCCCTTGTGTGTTTTCTTCCTACCTTAACGTGCTTGATATCGATGTTTGATGTCAACCACCTTAAGGTGGGGGCATATATAAGGTAAGATGTCTATTTTAGATGTTAGAAATGTGTTTGACCTTAGATGCAAAGACTTGTGCCCCACGGTATTGCATTGTGCATCCCGAGTTTGTTTGCAATCAATCAGTCAATCATGTAAGCCCTCTACGGAGGCGAGATATCGAGCATATCCTTTTTCTTAAGCCCTCTATGGAGGCAGGGATGGTGTATTTCTCAGAGCAAATTACATCATCCTGTCATTTTCAAAAGTCCTTTGCATAGGCGGGGAGCGGTTCTGTGACTAACTCAACCCTTAAGCGTGTCTTCGGCGATTGTTGTGGCGAAGCCCAATCGTCGATGTGTGCCTGTAATGTGCCTAAGATGGTGTTAGACCTAGAAATAGGTACACTCCATTGCTTGTCTATCATGTTTTGTCCGTGTCTTCAAGTGTGTGTGTTTTGGCATGCTTGTTTTGTGTGGCATGTTTGTTGCCTCATATGCAAAGATCAATGCCCTCGGGTAGTGCTTCCTACATTTTTAGGAGGTTTTGAGTTTCTTACGTGTGTGTTGCCCCATATATACTAAGACCTGCACCTTAAGGTAGTGCATCTGGTATTATGGGAGGTTTGTTTATTTTCCAATACTTGCATTTACATTTCATATATATGAGAAAAAGAAAAGTCAAGATATCATTTTTGTCTTCCATGCATTAATTTGTCTTCTATACATTGATTGTATTCTCCATGTTCTGCGTGACTATAACTGTCTTCTCCGTGTTTTGTGTGCCTGGTACTATTTTCTATGTGATTGGCATGTCTTCTCTGTGCTTGATGTGTTTTCTGTGTTTGTGACCTTATTTTAATGCATGTATTGGCCTTGCGTTTATACATACATTAAAGTGGGGGCTAAATGTAACATCAAAAAATCTCCCCTTGGGGGCTTTTCCCTCATAAGGTTTAGCTCCCGGTCTTTAGAGTGCATTTAGGACATTTTAGTTCATATTTTGGCATCTTGATAGAATGAGACCTGGGTTTCATGGAAAATGGGACCTAGGACGACCCCTTGAGATATACCCTACCCAAAATAGGGGGGGACTTGGGCGCTTGTGCCCTAGTCCTACCCTATTTTGGGTGTCAGTTTATGACCGTTAGGTGATTATTTTCTGACACGGTAAAGTTTAATTTTTAAAATTTTGGCGGGAATCTTTGTAGGTGCATATATAAGCATGTGTAGGCATTCATTTGTAAACTAGATGATTACTAGCAAGCTATTGTGTTCTCAAGCTGATTCAAGGCTTTCTATTGTGTTGCAAGAGTAGACTTGTATGTTTTGTGTGTTGATATTTGTAGATTTGAGCATCAATCTCCTCATGGCATGAAGAGCATCTTCCTCCATGAGAGCTTCACTACAAGGTGACATAATATTGTGTTTTTATCATTGATTCCATTGGTTTTTGCCTCTGCCTCACAAGGGTACACACTCTTTGTCTGACAACGATGTTCAGAGACTTAAGTGTCCTCCAGGGCTTGACTGAGGCAAGCCTCTAAACACCATAACCCCCAAACCAAGTCTTGTGATTGCAGGTTACAAGTGTCACATCTAGAAAAAGTGGAGCTACAGGAAGGAGTGGCAGGCATCAAGGATTTGGGATCTGAAGAAAAGTCAGACAAAGGAGCACTTCTAGGACTAGGGCACCCACAATAGTGTCCTCCATAGATAGATCTCAGGAAACAGAAGTTACAGGGCTAATCAGTATTAGAAGGAGGTCCAGATTCCCCAAAAAAGCAGGTACATTGGACTTGGGCGCCCGCACCAGTGTCCCTGATTGTTCAGCCTTGAAACCCTGAAAACAGGTATTCTGTGATTTGTTATTTTACTCTGGTCTGTAAGAGATTTTTCCATCTTTTATCAATTTGTTACCGTATTTGCATAATTAGGGTTTTAATGGTTAATTAGACATAAGAGAAGGAAAATTAATATTTAAATTCCCTAATCCAAGCTTCCCTTCATTTGCAAGTGACCTAGGGTATGATAGTGCTCACCACTTGACCCTAGATCCTTCAATGTTAGGGTGAAAGGAGGATTCAAACATCTAAACAACAAAAGATTAACAAAATCCAATATTACCCTAAACAGATGATTTATTCCAAATATTGCAAGTTTATTAAAGCCTCTAACAGACATGTTGAAAAAGAACATTGGTTTTAGCTAGACTAAAGAAGGAAAGGACAGCTTTGAGGACATCAAAGCATCCATAGAAGAAGCTCCAACATTAATAAACCCAAACTTCTCAAAAGATTTCATTCTATATTCCTATGGAGGAATTAACACTATATCTGCTATGTTGACTCAATAGAACAAGGAAGGCCAGGAGAAACCAATAGCCTTTTTCAGCCAAGGATTAGAAGGCTATGAGAAAATGTACACATTTGTTGAAAAGCATGTACTTGTTGTCATAAGAAGCCTCAAAAAATTTAGGCACATGTTATCTAATAACAAAATCTAGCTGATGGTTGCCCATCCAAGTGTGAAAGAATTTTTGTTGAGCAAAGATCTGGTAGATAAAAGAGCTGGTTGGATAACTAGAGTGATGGAGTATGATGTCGACATCAAGGTTACCAAGCTGATTTGGGGTAAATGACTATGTGAACAGCTAGCTAAAATAATAGAAAATGAGGTAAAACTGCTAGCAGAAGTGGTTTTAATGGCTAGTACTTCTAATGTACCTGCTATTCCAGCCAACAATACTAGTTAGACACAAGATATGATGCATTATTTGTAGACCGGAGAGTGCCCAATGGGGCTAAGTGCAACAAAAAGAAGGTATTATAGGCTGCAAGTCATTTCTTATGTTATTGTTAATGATATTTTGTTCAAAAAAGACTACAATGGAGTGCTCTTAAGATAACCAGAGAGTGCCCAACAGGGCTAAGTGCAACAAAAAGAAGGTATTATAGGTTGCAAGTCATTTCTTATGTTATTGTTAATGATATTTTGTTCAGAAAAGACTACAATGGAGTGCTCTTAAGATACATTGAAACAGATCAGATTGATAAAGTATTGCATGAGTTTCAAGATGGACCAGCTGGTGGTCACTTTGCAGCCTACACAACAACTTTAAAGATTATGAAGGTTGGCTATTACTGGCCATCCCTCTTCAAAGATGTGCATACTTGGGTAAGGAAGTGTACAAAATGTGTTACTTTTATAGGTAAACATAAATTAGCAGCCATGCCACTACAACCCATCACAGTCGATCAGCTCTTCACTAAGTGGGGTCTTGACTTCATTGGAGCAATTAATCCACCTTTAAGTACTGGTCACAAGTGGATATTAATAGCCACAGATTATTTTACTAAGTGGATAGAGGCAGTAGCTTTGAAAGAAGCTAATGAGAGTGTTGTTTTAAACTTCTGTGAAGACTTAGTAGCCAGGTTTGTTGTACCAGATGCAATCATTTTAGATAATGCATTAGCTTTTGTTGGCCTAAAAATAATTGATTGGGCCATCAAACATGGCATTTACCTAAGCACTTTATCAAATTACTACCCTCAAGGGAATGGGCAGGCTAAATCCCCTAATAAAAATCTCATCAGGATCATCAAATGGACAATAGAAGACAACCAGAGAACCTGACATTCAAAGTTGAAATCAGCCTTATGGGTTGATAGAGTGACTCCTAAAAGGTCAACAGGTTAATCTCCTTTTGTTTTGGATTATGGTAAAGAGGCTAAACTACCTATCTCAACTGAGCTACCAGCCCTAAGTCTTATGAAAGAACTTGAGTTCATGGAGGATGGTCCTATGGAGGTACTGTTGGCTGAGCTAGTAGAGTTGGAAGAAATAAGGAAGCAAATAGCACATCAATTAGAAATGTACCAGATGCAAATGAAAAGAACATTTGATAGGAGGGCAACTTTCAGAGTTTTCAAAGAAGGAGACATTGTCCTTAAGTGGGATGAGCTAAAGAGCAGGCCAAGTAAACACAACAAATTTGATGCTATGTGGATAGGGCCATTTATGATTGTTGAATGCAAACAACACAACACTTTTCAACTCGCCACTATGGAAGGAGAGGTGTTACCCATCCCAGTTAGTGGGATTCACATCAAACACTATTTTTGAGAAGCAAAAGGTTGTTGTTATATCATAGTAGAGTAGTTTTTTAGTTAAATAAGTGTTGGATGCACATTAGTTTCATTTCAGTTTTGTTCTTTCAAAGAAGTGCTCACGCACAGCTGGCTGGTCCTATTTGAAGCCAACATTGTTTTGTTTTAGTTATGTATTCTACTAATGTTCTATTTCTAGCAGTTGAGTTTTCAAGAGATTTTCTAAGTTACAAGGGCTAAGGAAGACTCTATTACCCAATGGACATACTAGGCAACTGGCATAGAGGTTGACAAAAATGTTACCAAATTGTGCTTGGCAGCCCAATTAGGCTGGGATGTATCAATTGTTTTCTAATGCTTTCAGGAAGCAAGTGAGTTCAAAGGAAGGGGTAACAAAAAATTTAAGTGCATAAGGCATCCAATCAATATCTACTTCCTTAATGGAGGACTAGTTGGTAAATCATGTTACCAAGATCATTTAATAGCTCAATTAGAGTTGTTACTTGATCTAGATAAATGAAAAAAGTGCCCCAGCAAGGTAGGAGGTATTCAAAGGACAACAAGTGGACTTGAAGCTAAATAGTTCTTTGCAGATCATGTTTCAAATGTATTCATTACAGTTCATTCATTGCAGAAAGGTACATATAATTTGCCAAAATTTTCATGATAATAAACACATATTTCATGTCATAATGTTCAGTTTGTCCTATGTAATTGATTTACAAAGAGAAAATATACATGATTCATTGCATGCGATGAAATAATTGTTATATTCAAAAGAGAAGTGTTATATGATCA
This sequence comes from Cunninghamia lanceolata, assembly GCA_027924645.1. Classification (NCBI taxonomy): domain Eukaryota; kingdom Viridiplantae; phylum Streptophyta; class Pinopsida; order Cupressales; family Cupressaceae; genus Cunninghamia; species Cunninghamia lanceolata. Next base: position 3,386,249 of record BSBN01001035.1, read on the forward strand.
CACACAAGCCGTGGGAGTAACTGTATCTGACAAGATGTACAATAACAAGTACAAAGCAAGAAAGGAAAGCATATAAAAACAAGGATGGGACCCATCATTATCTGAATGAATGATGAATCCCATTGTTTGAGTCTACATCAGCATACCCAGCTGCCCTATTAACAGCTCTGAGAGAAGACCTACAAGGGGAGGGAGAAAATTGATGTTAGAGCTCAGGGTACTATCTCTATTTCTATATACAACAATTCAAAATGTACTTACTATTCTACATCTGATCAGCAAAATGGAACAAATAAATTGAACATCAAATGCAAAGGAATGAAATAGAGAAGGAATCTCAAATCAAACAATCAGAAAGAGGCTTTAGCCTCTATGTTTTCATCTAACATGTTTGTTCAATGTGCAGATACAGGTGCATAAAGACCATTTGTCATGTCACTTATTACAACAACCATAAATGTTGATGGTCCAAGTCTTAAAGAGTAGTGTATTCATCATCAAGGAACAACAACTATCAAAGTGAGGTAGTAGCTATAGCTATAGGTTGCAGTCATCAGCAAAAGAGGTAGATGTGCATTAGTGAGGAGTAGCTCTAAAGCACCACAAAGAGCATACATGTACCTGTGTACTTCCCCATCTTGTTTAAGGACATGATAATTATCAAATGAGAAAGGAGACAAAAATGCAACAGCACATGCATGATAACAACCATCATCTATAGCAGCACAACAATCATAATAACTTGCAAGGATGAAGTAATGGAAACTATGAAACAGTTAACACAAGGGTGATCTTGCTTAGCTGATCAACAGAGATCAATGATAACATGATATTCAAGATAGAGTTTTGATATGGACACTTATACAATGTGGAAGATCAACATTAATGAAGAACAGTCACCTTCAGTTGCATAAGGAAAAGGAGTAGTTATAGCATGCAAGGAAGCATTATGACAATCCCAATATGAAAGCTTCCCATACAGTACTTGAAAAAAGGCAAAAAAATAAAGCAATGGATACAGACTTGTCATTGCTTTCTAAAAGAACAAATGCAAAAAGCAGTGCTACTGGACATGTATTTCAAAGGTAGGCACAACATACCTTAGTATAGAGCAGTGAAAGAGGATCAAAAGGTGCAGTCATTGTGGAATCAAGAAGCTTAAGACAATCTTAGATATTATAGTACAACTTGACATATAAAGAAATATATTGCAAGTTTTGAAAGCTACGAAGAGTATTCAATGGCATAAAATGGAAACACTTTCATGAAGAAACATCATAGCAACTACACAGCCATAGACAAGAAAATCCTTCAAAGATTAAACAACAAACAACCATGGAAAAGAGCACCGAGTTTCTTGATAAGAAATGCATAGATGGCTTACTAGGCCAAAGTGAACCGCAAGAAACAATCAAAAACTTTGAAAACTACAAGTAGCCTCACATCATACTATCAAACCTCACAGGAGCTTCAGAATATAGGAGAGGTGAATAAGGTGCAGCTCATGGTGGTTTGAGATAATGATCATGAGGTCAAAGGTCTATATAGATCCCTTCAACAGTTAGAGAAACATGTCAAGCTTGAAGGTAAAATGTGAACTCTAGTCAATTTTGTTAGAGGTATGCCTTACACTGCTCATAAATGATATATCTTTGTTACAATAGAAGAATAACAATTAGGACAATACATGCTAAGAGGATGACAGTGAGACAAGAGTTCTAATGACTATCACAATAGAAATGAGGGAAAAGTCATAAAAAGACTATCATAACATTCATGCAAAGTATAGTCATGAAGATTGTCATAAAGAAAAGACAGTCATAAGAAATAGAAGCATGACAATCTTTAATGGAGAAAGCAGTCATAATGACTGTTAAGTAGTCATATGGACTATACTGATAGACAAATACCTCATGAAAACAATCATCATAAATAGCTAAGGGATTGTCGTGAACAACCCCTTAATAGCTATGATGCAGTCCAAATCATAAGAAACAACCATAGCAAAACAATAAGACAATTGTCTTACCAGGAGCAGTCATTTACAACAAATGAGAAGGAGTATCCTTTGTAAGGATTAGAATGAATATACAAAGAAAATAGAGGATCTTAGAGGGTGTAGTAGTCAAAGATCTACAACATGCATTCAGAGTTGTCATAGAAAAAGAACAGGATAGTGCAATGAGCATTATAGATAGTCTTTGAAATGAATAAAGCAATGGTATGTAGTATTTATACTATGTAGAAATCTTAAGGAGTATGTTCTTGGAAGTTTAGTAGCAAGGATAAAGTAGGTTTTACAAGATAGAGTAGTGTACTTAGTAAGAAAGAGACAGTGTGCTTAAGAGAATACTTGCTAAATGTCAAAAATATATACAGGAGATAAAAACAATGATAATCTTGAAGACCTATCACTATATTTGGCACCAGATGGAGTGTGGAAAACATTAACCCTTGTTGGTATATGGTGACTGATCATGCAAGTACTATACACTCGTAACGTAACGTAATTTTTTCCCTCTTTTTTGCCTGTTTGGAGTCAGTTAATTTTTTGTTAACCGACAAAAGAAAAATGATATTGTAAAACCCTAATTCTAGAAGCTTCCAAAAAGCCTGATATAAGTGGTTGGGATGTATGTTGCGAGTATGGAATTCGTGATATTGTAATATGTTTGCATTGGATAATAAAATCATTGGATGGATGAGTTTCTATGGATGTAGCCCATATTGGGTGAACCACGTTAAATTTCTATGTTGATCTCCTTTGTGTCATTCTTCATTGTTATATTTGGGTTATTTAATCTACATACAATTGTTAGTGTTTATTTCTTTGATCTATTTGAAACCTAACAATTGGTATCAGATTGGGTTGTGTTTGATTACCGTCTGTAGGAAGGTCTCACGATTGAGTGGGAGTCTCATGGTTAAGTGGGAGTCTCATGGTTAAGGGTAAATTGAAGGTAGATAAATTCATTGGGCAGAACTATCAGTTATGGAAGAAGCAGATGGAGGATTATCTCTATCAAAAGGATTTATGGAGGCCATTGGAAGGATAAGCCAAGAAACCAGCAACAATGATTGATGAGGATTGGGAATTTCTGGACAGAAAGGCATTGGGAACCATTAGGTTGTGCCTAGCACTGTCTGTGGCGTTCAATATAATAAAAGCAAAGACAACAGATGAACCGATGAAAGCTTTGGCTAAATTGTATGAAAAACCATCAGCCTCTAATAAGGTATTTCTTATGAAGCATTTGTTTAATTTGAAAATGATTTAAGGTTGGTCTGTATCAGATTATTTAAATGAGTTTAATACGATTACCAGTCAGCTAAATTCTATAAAAGTGAAATTTGATGAAGACGTGAGGGCTCTCTTGTTTTTATGTTCTTTGCTAGAAAGTTGGAATAGCTTGGTAATCGATGTAAGTAACTCTATCTCTAGTTCAAATGCTTTGAAATTTGATGTTGTTGGTGTTATCCTTAGCGAGGAAATGTGACGGAAAAGCATAGGTGAGAGTTCAACATCAGGTAATGCTTTGACTGTAGAGAATAGGGGAAGAACAAAGGAGAGAGGAAAAATCCCAACAAATTGTGGGAAGTCACAAGGGAAGTCAAAGAAAGGCAAATCTAAATCTAGAGGAAGAATGGATTGCTGGCACTGTGGAAAGCCAGGACACTTGAAGAAGGATTGTTGGTCTCAAAAGGGCAAACAAGGAGACAGACAACATGATGACAATAAGGAAGCTAATGTTGTAAGTAATAAATTACAGGATGCTTTAATTTTATGTTTAGATAATGCTAATGGTTCCTGGGTAATAGATTCAGGGGCTTCATTTCATGCCACACCCCATAGGAAATATTTTGTAGATTATGTTCAAGGTGATTTTGGACAGGTATATTTCGGTGATGATGAACCCTGTCAGATTGTTGGAAAAGGAAAGATAAAATTCAAGTTGCGGAATGGAAATGAATGGTTTCTATAGGAGGTAAGGCATGTTCCAAATTTGAGAAGGAATTTAATCTTTGCAGGACAAGTGGGTAGTGAACGCTGCATAGTTACCTTTTCAGACAAAGTTTGGAACGTCACTAAAGGTGCATTAGTAGTAGCTAATGGTGAAAAGGTAGGTACATTGTATTTGTGTACTGGTAATACTTATTCTACCTTAGTTGCTACAGAAATAGTTGCTACTGAGACAATTATAGCACTTGCTACATGGATAGAAACAGAATTGTGGCGCCATAGACTTGGGCACATGAGTGAGAAAGGGATGAATATCCTTCACTCCAGAAAGTTGCTACCAGACTTGAAGAAGATTGACTTAGAGTTTTGCCAAAATTGTGTTTATGGAAAACATAAAAGAGTCTGATTTCTCAAAGTTGGGAAAGAGAAGAAGAGTGAGAAATTAGAGCTTGTGCATTCAGATGTATGGGGACTAGTTTAGGTATCGTCTCTTGGTGGCTCTTGCTATTATGTTACTTTTATTAATGATGCAACTAGGAAAACATGGGTGTATTTCCTAAAACAAAAATCAGAAGTATTTGAAACTTTTAAAAGGTGGAAAGCTTTGGTTGAGAATGAGATAGGAAAAAAGTTGAAGTGTCTTAGATCTGATAATGGAGCGAGTATTGTAGCAGAGGATTTGAGAATTATTGTTCATATAATGGAGTCCGTAGGTAGAAAATGGTTCCTGGAACCCCACAAGAAAATGGTGTGTGTGAGATGATGAATAGGACCATTATCGAGCATGTAAGGAGCATGAGATTGCATGTTGGACTACCCTTACACTTTTGGGTAGATGTTGTACATACTGTTGTTTATTTAATAAACAGGGGACCTTCAAATCCTTTGGATGGTGGCATTCCAGAGGAGGTATGGATGGGTAAAAAAGGTAAACTATTTATTCTAAAAACCTTTGGTTGTGGAGCTTTTGTCCATGTTGATATTGAAAATATAACCAAGCTTGAGGCTAAGTCTAAAAAATGTACCTTCATTGGATATGGAGTAGATGAATTTGGTTATCAGTTATGGGATTATGAAAATCATAAAATCATTAGGAGAAGAGATGTTATATTCAATAAGAAGGTCATGTATAAGGATCAGCTGCAGGAAAAGAAGCATGAACATGCCAAAAAGGAATATGTAGTGTTGGATGAGATTCCAGAAAATAAAATGCCAGTGGTACTTGATGCTCAGCAACAACAAGTTATCCCACGGACTCCTGCAAGTGTTAGACATTCTACAAGGATAACTAGACCTCCAGAAAGATTTTCTCCATCATTATATTCTATATTATTAACTGATTTTTGTGAACTTGAAAGTTATGAAGAAGTAATGCAAGTAGATACCAAAAAAGCAGTGGGAGATAGGCATGAAAGAGGAAATGGATTCCTTTCTATAGAATCATACTTGGGACTTAGTCCAATTTCCTGTAGGTAAAAGAGTATTGCCAAATAAATGGTTTTATAGGTTGAAGAAAGAAGATGGAGGCAAGAAAAGATATAAGGCCAGACTCGTGGTAAAAGGTTTTGCATAAAAAAAGGTATAGATTTTGATGAAATATTTTGTCCGGATGTAAAGTTGACTTCTATTAGAACTATTCTAAGTCTTGTGGCTGTAGAAGACTTGCATCTTGAACAAATAGATGTGAGGATTTGGAAGAGGAAATATACATGCAGCAACTAGAGGGATATGAGGTCAAGGGTAAGGAGGATTTTTTGTATAGGTTAAAGAAGAGTTTGTATGGTCTGAAGCAAGCACCTCGGCAATGGTATTTGAAATTTGATAGTTTTATGGCTAAACAAGGTTACAAAAGATGTCATTTTGATTATTACATTTATTCCAAGAAATTGGGTAATGGCAGCTATATTATCCTGTTGCTTTATGTTGATGACATGCTTGTTGCTAGGTCTAACATGTAGAATATTAATGAACTTAAGCAGAAATTAGTAAATTCATTTGCTATGAAGGATTTGTGTGTAGAAAAATAAATCCTTGGTATGAGGATTACATGGGATAGGACAAACAGGAAATTATTTTTGTCTCAAAGTATGTAGAGAAGGTGTTGAAAAGGTTTAACATGCAGAATGCAAAAGTAGTTAGTACACCTTTGCCTAGTCATTTTAAGTTGACTAAGGAGATGTGTCCAAAGACACAAGAAGAGGAAGAAAAAATGTCTAAGATACCATATGCATCAGCAGTTGGCAGCTTGATGTATGTAATGGTATGTACAAGGCCAAATATTGCACATGCAATGGGAGTTGTGAGTAGGTATATGATCAATCCAGGAATGGAACATTGGAATGCAGTAAAATAGATTCTCTGATATTTGAGAGGTCCTAGTTCAAAGAAACTATGTTTTGGAGGAACAAATTCTGCTCTAAAAGGATATGTTGACTCTGATCTAGCGGTTGATATTGATAGCAAGAGGAGTACTATATGGTATGTTTTTACTGTAGGAGGTACTGCAGTTAGTTAGATTTCAAGGCTGCAAAAGGTTGTTGCGCTTTCAACCATTGAAGCTGAGTATGCTGTTGCTATAGAAGCTCACAAGGAGATGATTTGGTTACAACATTTTCTGGAGGAATTGGGGCAATGACAAGAAGATAGCCCTTTGTACACTAATAGCCAAAGTGCCATTCATTTTGCTAAGAACTCATCTCTACATTCAAAAACTAAGCATATATAGCTCAGATACCACTTCATCTGGTCAATTTTGGAGGATGGACAGTTGAAGCTAGAGAAAATTCACACAAGTGAGACTCCTACAGATATGTTCACAAAGGTAGTTACATGAGAGAAATTGATTTCCTCATCAATTTATGTTGGCCTTCATGACTAATAATGGTGGCCATAAGAAACCAGCCACGCTTGTAATCCAGTGGGAGCTGCAAGTGTAGCGGTGTCATCTAGGATATGTCTCCAAGTGGGAGATTGTTTGGTGTGGAGCCTGATCAGTCTCTAAGTGGGAGATTATTGGTATGTGACGACTGATCATGCAAGTATTGTACACTCATAACGTATCCTCACCGGGGTCCGAGATCGGTTGTTAATTTTTTTTAACCGACAAAAGAAAAATGACATTGTAAAACCCTAATTCTAGAAGCTTCCAAAAAGCCTGATATAAGCGGCTAGGATGTATGTTGCAGGTATGGAATTCACGGGATTGTAATCTATTTGCACTGGATAATAAAATCATTGGATGGTTGAGTTTCTGTGGATGTAGCCCATATTGGGTGAACCACATTAAATTTCTGTGTTGATCTCCTTTGTGTTATTCTTCATTGTTATATTTGGGTTATTTAATCTGCATATAATTGTTAGTGTTTATTGCTTTGATCTACCTGAACCCTAACAACCCTCAAGAATGCCTTGTTTTTTCCACACACAATTATAGAAATTGAAGGAGCAACTCTTCATACTTTTGGTATAAGCCATCATCATGGGCAGGTTTGTGGAGTTGTTCAAGTGTCAAAACCTTTTGAAAGCAACCTTTTAATGCAGGAGGAGACATAGGCATCATGAGGCTACCATTTCTTCATATTTAAGTTAGAAAGGTTAGATACTTCTAACCTTTACCAGCTGATAAGGAGCAGCATTGAAAGTCATTAAGATAACACACATGAGAATTGCAATTTGAAGAATATGCTAAAGCTGGTAGGCTGTGACTTTCTCAGGAGATTTGACAATCATATACAGAGCATGAAAAGACAACATCAATAATAGGCACACAACAATGTGGTAAGTAAACAAAGATGATAGTGATCACTATATAGGGATAGTCAAAGAATATCTAAAGCAATCTATATCACTATATAGAAACAGTCGTAGGTAGCATGATACAAACAATGTTCTATGAGGAGGCACAGTCAAGTGATGGACTTATCAAAGAACAACACTAAGGGTATCTGTTGAAGTATGAAGAGGAAATCACAGCATATGGGGGTATAATGCAAACTAGACAAGAACCTATAGAAGATCAAGAAAATAGTTTATAGGAAGCAGTAACATAGTAAATATCACCTATAGGAACAGTGCCAAGGGGTCTCACTAGGTTCCCTGCCTTTACCTTCCTTAGTAGAGGAGAACTAAGGAAACAATATGGTTTCACTATTTCATTCAAGAGCAGTAGCAGATAAAATTACAAAGGCATAAACTCTTCTATAGTTTTCAAGAAGAAAAAGTATGGAGAATAAAAACAAAGCATTTCCTTCATTTTGTGTACAAGACAACAAGGATACAGTAAAATATATCAAAACCCATATGCTTCCAGCTAGCAAAAAATGAAATGGACACTTTGCCATATCCTCATGTGCATAACCATAGTATATCAAATGCCATAAGAGAAGGGAGGAAGTAAAACCCTAGTGAGAATTTTGAGAAAGAGTTACCATTTTTGTTGTCGGAACCATGAAATAAGAAATAGTACACAATAAAGAATGCAAGAGTGACAAATGAAACCTTTTCTCATTGTGCTATAGGGGCCATTTTGATAGAGCAACAACCATTGAACAATTTTCTTCTATTTTCCAAAAGAACAAACCTATTTTGTCAAATAAATGGAGTATGCTTACAGAGAAGTAGAAGAGAGCTATGCAGAAACAACGAAGTAAAGAAGTATCTTCATCATTTTTTGCATGGAAAAGCACAGAGAAATGAAAGATTTACTTACAACAGTGAAAGGAAATGGCAAAAAATAGCTTTGTAACAGTTGCAAAAAGCCCTCTAGATGTCTCAGAAGCTTCGAACCCTATCAACCCTCAGGCATGGTGGCAGTGCAGATCAAAGAGCAAAATGAAGAATGACAAGAATGATAAAACTTTTAGGGTTTGAGTGTTTTGCTGAGTGCCCTAGCTTGTGGAGTGAAGTGAGGTCTTTTTGACTTATTTTTAAAGAAATCCTCATAAATCAAAAGGTGGACATGGTCAAGTCCTCAAATCATGAGGCCTAGTGCATAATGGAGATCAATGGAAGTCATAAGTGTAATGATGTTTTTGTGATTTTGATAATGTTTTAAACATTAGAGCCAATGAAGGGAAGGTTATGAATAGGGTTTGATGAAGACAATGAGGTCCTTTTGACCTTAATATTTGACTTAAGACTCTGTAAGTAGCTTGAAGACCTTTCATAAACCCTTAAGGAAATAGATGGAGAAATAAATCATGGTTAGGCTTTGCAAGTGAAGGAGTCATGAGAGGGGTTGGTTTTTGACATTAGTTGACATAGGCATTTTACATAATGGTGATGTGTCTTTTACAAGCCAAGGGCAATTTTGCATTCTTTTATGAATCCAGGGGCAGGTTGAAGATATTATTTTTTGCATAGAGGATGGAGGAGGTTATTTTTTGCCTCTAAGGATATTAATGTGATATAACTCATCTCATGTTTTTGCATAAATAATAGGTAAAAGATATTGTATTTTAACAAGTATTAACTGCAATAATGTTATAAATTGCCTTAATACTTGTTATGTAATAAACATAGGGAGAAATCATGCATTACATAACACTTATTAAATCGATCACATTGATTACATTTAATAATTATTAAAATAGTTTATTTTTTCCATTTAATCATGCAAAAATAGAAGAGGAGTCAAACTGAAGTGTCAGGTCATGCAGGAGAGATTGTTTGAGTTCTATTTTTGACTGAGGATCAAGGAGGGCTAATTTTGACAATTTTTTGGTCAAGGATCTTGAGACTTGGAGTTTTGAGATATTTTTGCTCATCTTGGAGGAGTTTTGGGGCCTAAATTTTAGGCTTTTCACTTGTTCTCACCTAGCAACTTGGAGTTGTTTTTTTGGGACTCATTCATGCATATTTTGGAGTCGAGTTGAGCTGGAGTTGACTTCCCATTCACTTTTTGGGTACAGTTTTGTATTATATGGAAAAAGCTTATGCTTTTTTCCTTAGTTCTTGCTTATTTGCCTTTGCATATTGCAGAGAGGGAGATTGTCTTGTAACTCAGCCATTTTTATAGTTTTCAGTAGCAACAATTTATTTTTCCAGCAGTTTATTATTATTTTGCAGAGATTCCTTCCATTTTCTAATACAATCAGGGGTTCTTCTATCCAATTTCAGGTGTCTTGTTATTTTGTGAGTGATTTGATAGGAATTTTCTGTGTTTTTCTTCAAAACCTCTAAATTCTTTGTCTCATTGATTAGATACAAGTATACAAATTTTAGTTTATTACAGGTCATAGCTTGTGCACGATTCTCATGCCTTTCTGTGAAATACTCATGTGGTGAATCTGATCAGTTTGGATTGTAAGAACGGGTGTTTTGGAGAGTGTTTGTGAAACAAATTACAAATTTAAGTCAAAACATTTGGTGCATCACTCCCTTTAGATAGATTTTTAGTTTAATTTTTTAGTTTATTCAAGTTTTCTTCTACCTTTTTCCTCCATCAATTTACAGATCTAAAGGGCATTTAAAGGGATTTGGCTCTTCCAGAGGTTCATTCTCAAAACAGACAAACCCACAGTCTAAGAATGTTCCCATGTAGGATGGGATTGCCAAGCTTATAAAGGTTTAGCATTTAGGGCACAATCCTTCATGACAACACATATTCTAGACTGCCTACATACCTTATATCCATGAGATCAAGGCACATTAAGATGCGGGTGGTGATGATATGTAGTTCTGATTTGTGATGATGATGTGGGATGGGATGGGACATTTGGATGTTGATGTGGGATGGTTTGGGATGTTGTGATGATGATGGAATGTTTTGATGTTAATTTTTGGGATGGTTGTTTTGGGATTTTGTATTTTCTAATATTTTTGGGTTTTCTAGATTTTTTGATATTTTTGGGATTTTGGATTTTCTTTTTTTTTTGGATTTTCTGTTGGACAAGGAGGGCATACAAGGATCCACTTATCTGGGAATCTACCTTGGGTGCACTAGTAGAATTTGGCAAATAAATGACTACGTGACTAAAACTTTTAGTCACAACAACTAAAAATGACTAAATTCTACTATTTTTTGCAACTCAGCTATAAATGAGTAAATAAATGACTAACTTGGTCATCGACTAAAAAAATATTTACTCATACAAATAAAAATGACTAAATAGTTAGTCACAAAAATAAAAGTGGGTAATTAAAAAAATATTTTGAATTGAAAAATTATTGGCAGGATGCTAATCACTTCCTCTCCATTGCTACAATTGAGAAATTATTGGTAGGATACAAATATTTCATCCACTCTCCTTTTGTTAGTTTGATAGCCGAGAGTCTCACAAAGGAATGTAAGATCAAACTGATATCTTTAGTACAAAAAATCCTTCATCTTGTTCTCGCTGGATGCTCATTAATGAACGAGTTTTCCATGTATGAAGAGGAGTAGGTTTTGAAGCTCAAGCCTTTTTGTAGACGTTTGATGGAGAATAGAGGACTTCTTCGGCAAGTATAACTTTAGGACACAAGGATATCGGTAATGTAGTATGACTTAGTGCAGACTTCTTCTCATATTTTGGTGTTTTTTGAGCTTATATTGAGAAGCCCTATAAAGCTTCCAAATGTAAGGGTTTTATATTAAGAAGCCCTATAAAGCTTCCATAGATTTTGATGATATGGACTTAGGGCCTACTTCTACCTCCAACCATGGTTTACATCAGTTTTATCTTTCTTCAAGATGAGTCTTCCTCTCACATGGTCATTTTCAATGTTGGTGATATAAATCAGGTCTTGTTTGACATATTTATAGTTTTATGATTTGAGGATCAGCATACTAAGTTAGAATCTCCTGGTGTGTTTATTGGTCAACTAGAATTCATAGTGAATTCATGAAAGAAAAATTGTTGCACTACTTGTTAATTAGAAGTTTAATTTTTATATAGCTATAAAAGAGCATTTTATTGTTCATATATACTAATATAGCTATTCCTTGTGCAAAACTTGTCAATCATCACTTTGTTTTGCATTTCCCTTTATCTCATCCCCCTGGACCAACCACATACTCCCCATTCCCATGGTAATTTCCTATTCAAATTATATTCCTTGCATTTTAAGGGAGCTTCCAGGCATTCTCTTTTCAGATTTCCACATACTCCATCTCCCCTGCATCCCCCGAAAATAGAATTGGAGGGCTCAATGAAACATTGAACCATAGAGAGATGCATGAATGTGTCTGAATGTGTAGCTACTTCCCAAGTCAATGTATTGGTACTTGAAAATATAAAGAGAAAATATTGCAAAATGTCTCTTCAATGGCTGTAAATTGTTCATATGTAGGTTTGCTTAGTGTTTTTTACTTTGCTTTATGTTTAGGAAAAATTATATTTTAAATGTCCCCAAATCCAGGGAGCATACTCTGTAATCAAGGCATGTCCCAACCTTGCACCAGCAACCTATGGGATACATACAAGTAAATACCTAATTCAACAATTTTTAACCTAATGCAAATGCCCATATAATGGTGATTGAGAGAGATCTACATATATAATTTACTCTATACATATATACATACATTTGTATATCTGTGTTTATGTGTATACACATAAACATGTACTTGTGTGTTTGTATGTATATACACACACATATGCATGTAAAAATGTGTAGATTTCTATATATAAAGAGATGAGTGTAACAATGATAGATCATTGAAAGAATTATTTAAGTATTAAATATTCCAAGTGGTTAATCCTAAAAGAAAAGATATCTAATAGAGTGTATTTATCCGTGTACGTAAGTGGATATGAATATGCATGAAAATGTCTATAACAAATACATATTGAAACATATCAGCTATCAATATGCAGAGTCTATCTCTACCACATAAGACATCCTTTATATAATGGTGTGTATATCCCTGAACAATCAACATGCTAGGTGACCAAGCAGCCAACTCAATAACATTGTAGAAAAATTCCTTGCTTAGATTATCAGGGATTTAGGAGTTTACATTGCCTCCAATATACATATTCTATTTACAGATTTACATAAAATTCTAGACATTTTTCTTTTCATGCTCCCATATTTCAACATCCTCCAATACATTCAAATATAAATTGATTGGGTCTGAAACAACCTTTATCTTGTTCTAATTTTATTCAGGTAGTACAATTAAATTTTGCCCTGGATTAGTTTTTCTTGGTGCTCTGTATTTGATCTACTGAATATATTAGATAAGATTTGTGTTTTTGTCATTTAAATGAAGAAATGTACCTATTTTCCATGTAATTTTAGAACATGATTGTAGGGATTGAAGGATAAGTTTGTAATTTTGAGGTTGCTATTGCTCAATCTATCCCTTAAGGACTGTCATGTTTTGCCTCTAGACCAAGCATCTCCAAGTGGTATCCCACTATCCTTTGACAAAAACTACTCACTCCCTTCTTTAATAAAGGCTTGTACCTATTAAAGATAACACTATGATTGTGTTTTTCTATTCACTGTCTCTTCATGAATTTAATATTTGCATAAGCTTCCTAATGTAGGGATACTAGATGCAAATGTTACAAAGCTATGCACTAGGAACACCTAATTAAAATTGACATTTGAATATTAATTTCTCAAATGAATATATGAAAAACACAAATTACTACTTATGAAATATGAGTTATTTTCCATTGTTTTCCATGGTAGATTTTGTCTCTATAAATATTAAAAGGTATGAATAGTGATAAAATCTTAGATTTGTTAAACCCTAGCACCTTCATCAAAATCTATGGAGGTTTTCCATGTTAAACCTTGTTAGACAAGGTAAAAAAGAAGTCATTGTTATCAAGTCAAAAGACAATAAATCAAGTAAATGATGTGTGAAGATAATATGAACGAGTTTCATGACAATCACAAGGGCAGTCATAGGTATGTGATGTTTCATTAAGGACTCACAAAAGATTTCTCTCATGAAAAACAATGAATGGAGAATATGAAGGCAGTGTATAATGACATGTCACACCAAATGACAGAGAGCAGTATGACAAGACTTTCATGGAAATGTTGTTTAAAGAGTGGTGTCTCTAAGAGATTTAATGAGATTTTTGTAAATATAAGTGAATCCTAAGATTATTGTTAAAAAGAGCATATTCTTTGGCATAGGAGTATGTAAGTGATTTCTATCTCCACATTATGAGTGTGAGTAGAAGGTAGTATATAAGCATTTTTATGAGACACTGTCTTGAATTAGGCCTTAAGGTTTTGTGTCATGGAAATGTTGCAGATGACAGTTATAAGTTAGGGACTATATGACAAGTGTGCATGAAGGATAGATGAAAAATAATCCATAGGTCACTTGTGCAGGTCACAAGATAGCCTACACAATCACACTTACAATCATGATAGAAGTGTTAAGTATCTTGTTTTAAAATTTCAAGATGCTAATGGATGAGTTACAACCAATGGAAAATATAAAAGAGGACAGTAAACAAACTTCTAAAAGTAGTCTACAAGTATATGGTTGGTGATAAAGGACAATGTAAGAGACTGTTAGAGCATGACAAGTTAAAGGAGAGTATTAAGGCAATCCAAGGGTCTTAGGTTATTTCCTAGAGTTTGTAAGACCATAAGAATACACATGATCTAATAATACAGTCAAATGTCCTATGACACAAACACGGTGATAGTCTACATTATCTTGCAACAATTAGTCATCATAGCAAAGAAGCATATCACAGCCATATGACTGTTGAAGAAGGGAATAGATCAATAATGAGGTGTGACAAAGATATTAGTTTCAAATGACAATATTCTCTTATTGCAAACATAGGAACAACAATGTTACATTCTAGACTTGACTCCCTTAACTCAAAACCTATGAGTGAAAGTGTGAAAAGAGTAAGGTTTGAATTTGAGAGAAGACCAATGACTGTCGTATGAAATAGTCATATGACAGTGGCATCAAAGGAGATATCATAGTGTTGTATGAAGAGCTATAAATCAATAGAGCACAAATAGTTTCTTGAAGGCAATATAAAAGTCATAATTGAGCAGTGTTTTCAAGGAATTCATGACAATGGTGTGTGTAAAGGGTGACAAGGGTTCACCATGGATTGTATGAACATGTGCCAATCTAGAGAATGGTGTTGTGCAGAAGACCACTGCAACACCACACAGTGGTTGTTGGGCCTTTATAGTGATGCAGGGAAAGCTCCCTGCATCACCGCGAAGGCCCAACAACCACTATGCGG
This sequence comes from Cunninghamia lanceolata, assembly GCA_027924645.1. Taxonomy (NCBI): domain Eukaryota; kingdom Viridiplantae; phylum Streptophyta; class Pinopsida; order Cupressales; family Cupressaceae; genus Cunninghamia; species Cunninghamia lanceolata. The sequence goes on from BSBN01001035.1 coordinate 3,401,378, forward strand.
TGTTGTGGTGGTTGTGCGGTGGTTGTGAAGGATTAGATTATTCCTCTTCTTTGATCTGTATGTGATATGCAAGAACGATGATCTGTTTGCTCATAGATTTTAGATTATATTTGCCACTTAATCTAATTTTGAGTGCATCTTGATTCTACCGAAATGTGTTGTGAGCAACTTGTTGGTTGTGAGTATTGCTAGAGTTGCACCCCATGTCGATGGAATTGAGGATTTAATGTTATCTTCCATTTTTGTAGTGGTTAATGAACAGGTTGGCCAAAGAAGGAGTCAAGTTGTAGTGTGGAGGCATGAGATTTTCCCAAGTTGAATCCTAATCATAAGGTCCGTGCACCTTCTAATCATACAATGGTGTGGGACATGCTGAGATCAGGTTCCTTTGAGTAAGAAATACCTTTTAATTACTTGTATGGATTTCATGTAAAGTATTGCCATTTCAGTGAGCTGAAACACATTCACATTTTTGAAGCTTTCTAGAATTTAGATATTTCATTATCATTCTACATCGTTGCATTATCCTGTGGACTCTAATGGACAAGTTGCATGAAGAAATGATTGAGGCTGTTGGAGTAGACATTGAGGTTAGACCTCTTTTCCATAATCCTTGTTGATGTTTATTGTTTCATTTACAAGACTAGATTAGAAAGTAATGATCTACAAATTCATTTATTTTTGTACTCTGTTGTTTACAAGTGAGATGGGGAGAGATTGCCATTAGCTGTCAAGGAATTGGGTAGCAGTGATTTATATCCACAGGCAAGGACCTTCAAATAGTAATTGATAATTGTCTCAACTATTTATGGGGTTATGGCTATAATTTTTTATTGAAAACTATCATGTATCTAGGCATGTCAGTTATGTGAATGTTTTTGTTCCATTTATTATCTGAATGTCTTTCCCAAGTGGTTGAGTAATTTTTTTACATCAAATTGACAGTTTACCTTTTTCAGGTCTAAAATGGGCAGAACATCAAATTACTAACTAATCTTTAGATTGTTATGTGTTTAAAGCATTATTTTCTGGACTGATCCTAGCAACATGATGATTTGAAAAATTATTGGTCTAATGCTATCAAATGTGATCTATAATAGAGCTTTAAACATAATTCAAATGGAAGGTTTGTTGTGGTTTGTGGTGATGGAGAGTATATTATTTATATGACCCTTGCATGGAGGAATAGGTCCTTCAGATCTGCCCTTGAATTTGTTTGGGCATCAGATGGAGAATATATAGTTTGAGAAAGTACATCCAAGATTAAAATTTTTAGTAAAACATTTCAGGTTTGACTTATTTTGAAAGATTTTATGTTCATTAAACATTTAGTTAAAATACTTTTTCATCAATTGTGAATGAGTGGTTTTCAGTTGAGTCCTTTGAGACATCAAAGATACACTTTCGTATTTACTTTTTAATGATACATCCTTATTGACGAAAACCACTTTCTTTGTGATCTCCTTTCTTGTAAATATTGCTATCAATGTAATAATTTCTTGTCTATGCTTGTTTCAGTTCACTGAAGCCTCACTAACTCATTGTTCTCCCTGAAAATATCATCTGTCTAACTCTTTCACCAAATCCAATACCATTATCCATAGTTTGATATTTTCTTGTCTTTCTTACAAGGGATGTCTCTTTGTTGCAATTTTGATGGCTTTCATGGAAAACTCTATGCCTCAGATTTTGGTAGCATCTCTGCAATAAACTGCTTCCCTCTCTAGTACAATAGATATTGTATTATGGTTACATCAAGGACACAAAACATACATTACAGGTTGATTAATGTCTTGTTGGCAATTATAGATTGAAGTTTTGGGGTTCATTATGAGGTCAATTTGGTGTCTTTGTGGCAAACTGTAGTTGTTTGGATCGATAATTTATTATTTTGATTTCTTCATGTATTTTGGCATTTCCTTCTCCCCTGCACGATTCATAACAATCATAAACTCTGGCTTAAGAGGCAGGTGCTCTACTATAATTAGTATGGGAGATATAGAGGCAATTAATTTCTAGGGAAGTTTAGCAATTTTTAGTGTTTCCACAATTTTATCTGTGGTCTCTTGAATCTTGGATTTTGGCCTTCCTTAACCACTATTTTGATGAATGTTTGGGGAAGTTAATGTTAATGCAACCTAATATATCTATGAACCTTGAAAGAGTTTCATCAAATGGAAAAAATCTCCTAGGTGATTGTTCAACAAGATAGTTCCTATAATCTCCAAAGTAGTGCAAGACTTGCATATAATCTATGCAAAATCCATTTTGTGCATATCCTCTAATCATTGCATTCCAAGAGATGACATCTCTTTGAGATATTCCATCAAATAGTTCATGTACCTTATCTATACTTCCATATTTTGCATACATGTCTATCTGACAAAAATCCTCCTTCAATTATGTTATGATGGATGTCCATACCCTATTCCAAAGCTCCCATTTTGGCACAGGTAGGGATTATGCTGGCAAAGGTTGTCGAATTTGGCTTTACACCTAGTAATTGAATTTTCTTGAAAGTTTATAAAGCCTTTTCAACAAATCCATTTTGTGCATATCCCACAACCATTGCATTCCATGAGATGACATTTATTTGAGTCATTCTTCCAAATAGTTCACATGCCTTGTCAATGCTTCCACATTTTGCATACATGTCTACCAGGGTAGTTGAAACTACAACATCTGACAAAATTCCTCTATCCATTACTTTTTGATGGATGTTGGCAAAGGTTGTGGAATTTGGCTTTACACCTGTCAATTGCATTTTCTTGAAAGTTTGTAAAGCTTTTTGCAAGTGGAGAAGGCCATGAGAAGAAAGAGAAGGTGCCCTGAGGATTTTCTTGCATCCCTGCAAAGGCACCCTAAAATTGGCGCGACATAGCGATAAGTCAAATGCTTTTTTCGCAACCCCACAGTAAGTCAATTGACTTACTACGGGGGTGCGGGAAATTGACTTACTATGGGGGTGCGGGAAATTGACTTACTGTAGGGGTGCAGGAAAAGCATTTGACTTACCGCAATGCCGCGCTAGTTTTAGGATGACTTTGTGGGGATGCGAGAAACTCCTCGGGGCACCTACTCTTTCTTCTCATGGACTTCACTTTTTCATTTCATCTACCCGCTACCTGCTATCCCGCATATGGAATTATTATCTGCTGCGGGGATGCGAGAAGATTCACCACTCACCCGCACACAAAAAATCTTCCCTTCGCGATGATGTGGGAATGGCTTGACCTTCCCGCAAGCTCGCACCCTTGTGCCCTGGCTCTTTGCGGGATCACGGGGAAGACTATGGGACCATGCATTCTTTTCCCTGAAACTCAACAATATCACCAAGAACTTGCTTTCTCACATGCAAACTAGGGATAAAATGACCATTCCTTTTAACCATGGCATGTTCCAATTACATTTCCTTCAAAGCCTCCTGGGCTTTTTCAGCATTTTGCATACATGTCTAACAAGGCACTGACAACTACAACATTTGATAAAAATTTGCTTTCAATTATGCTTTGATGGATATCCACACCCTGCACTAAAGCTCCCATTTTAACACAAACCCTGAGGACGCTGGCAAAGGTAATTCCATTTTGTGCATAGCCTGTTCAAAGAAGTCTTGTCAAACAGTTCCTGTGTCATTTGTATGCTTCCACATTTTGCATATATATCATTAACATTGTCCCTGTTTGAAATAATGGAAACAGTTCACAATTCTCTTGCAATAGTCTTGGAGATAAATTATGTTACATTGTGGTAGTCAGCACATACTCAAAGTTTTCTTACCAACTTTAATAGTTATTTCAAAGGCTGTGTTTAAACAAACCAAATGCAATTGCAAACTTTCCACTATGGTGGCAAAGAAATAATTCTTTTTCTTCATTTTTCTTTGTTGCTATTGGTGTACATCGATGAAAGGCACATATGAAGACCCATAACAAATGTTCTTGTTAAGATATTGAGCCACTCCAAGTGCATAGGATAAATTCCACAGGTAGTAATTCATCTCTTTGCAATTGTATTTTTGCATGTGAGGAAACTCAACATTGGTCCACTTATATCTAGCATGAATGGTCTTTGCAGGACTTATCCCCTGTTCTATTTTGGTCTTGGCTCTCCTCTTTATTTTAGAGTCCCCTAGGTGGTTGGTGAGTAGCTTTTAAATTTGGTAATTTCATCATGTTTTGGGGTTAATATGTAGGCAATTAAAAGAGTGAGTGAAATTAATATGTTTTGTGGTCCTCTTCATTTTAGATGTTTTCATCCTTAATCACTTCACCTCATAGTGTTGTTTACTTGCAGTCACTAATCTACCATGTGAACCTCAAGACACTATCATCAAGCATTGACTCCTAGAGGACTGTCTTTGATTGCTAATTATTCATGAACCTTCAAGACTATCCTACCTCTGAATTTGATCATTGTCTTACACTTCATTGGTCATTTACTATCACAACTAACAACCAAGTTCTTCCTTACAATCCTAAAGACTATCCTTTACCATCTAATGCTTGATATTACATGGTCTACCCTCATGTCTTATGACTACCCTTTTACTATACTCTATTACCTTTGATCCACCAAGATTAATGCCATTTGTTGCATTCATGGTTTTGATCCAAAACATAAGCTATGATTGTCTTCTTATGAGATCACTGGAACCGTCCTTCTTGGTGACTATCACCTTCAATATGGACTATCATACTTACTTTATGATTGGTGCAGGAGCACCCCTTCAACAGGATAAATATGCACAAGAGGGAGAAGAATAAGGTTCTACTATGTGTTAGGAATTTCATGTTACCATGTAACATTTGTATGTCATTGGAAACTCTCACATTTTATGTTGACATTATATGTTCTAACTTCTCTCTTCCCAAGACCAGTATTTTGCATTATGGATAACAGCAGGCAGTTGGGTTATGTGTAGAATAAAATATGCTGTGTGGTATTATCTAATGTTTTGTTGTCTTAAGCAAAACAGGTGCTGTATGATTAATTAGGGTTCTGCTGTAAATCTTGAAAGATTCAAAATCCCGAAAAATAGAGGAAGGGGTTAACAAAAACGGGGAGAGATGGTCGAGAAAGTGTCTTTTTCTTTTTTTCTGTCTGAAACCGTTTAAATGTAAGAAGCTGGAATGAGAGAATAGAAAATTCTACAAATCATATTCTGTGAATTTTGAATCCTGTGTGAAATCTTTATATATTGAATTGTTCTGTATATTATCTACACAGAACAGTTTCTTATTTAGATTAATTTCTCTGTTGCCGAGATGCATGTTTAAGTCCATTTCACTGGTGGATTTCTGTGAAATCAGTGGAATGGACTTGTAAATTAGTTTCCCATTTTTCTTTCATTCTTTTGTTTGTTAAACATGGAAATATAGAAATTGCAGAATCCGCTTCAGAGAAGGTCAATGGCGGGAAATTCTGAATATACATTTCCTGTATATATCCCAAATGTATGTAGGTATTTTCTCTATGTATATCGCTGTTGCAGCTGAGTATTCCATTTGTGTGTATATCGCCAATATACATTTTGTGTTAAACCTTGTGTATGTCGAGATTGTCTGAGGAAATACATTTCCTGTGTATATGTTCATGGTATGTCATAGACAGTGTATGTGTATATCGTTATTGTACATGATTGTCAATTTGTGTGTATACTACAATTGCATTTTGTTGTATGTTGAAGATACAATGAAGATATACAATAGATTTGATACAAATGGTGACCGGCCGAAATGGTATCTAGTTTGTATGTTGGAAGGGTATTTGCTCCGTAGATGCAAAGGATGACCGGTGATAGCAGGGAGGAGAACCAACTCATCAAGTCAATAAATGTATAGTCAAAGATGAAGAGTATCGGCATAAGGAGTGTCGTCGGAAGCAAATTTGGAAGTCACAGCGAACAACAGGGTCATGCCGATAGAAGGCATATCGGTGTGAGAAGCATGATCGGAAGAGAAAAGTGAAGTCCGATCAAAGGTGAAAGTCTTGCCGACGAAGAGTATATCGGCATGAGATATGCCATCGGTGGAGAAGTTAAAGGTGTCACTGATAACCAATGTCTGGCCAACGATGGAGTTTGAGGTTTAGCATATCAGCGTAAGAAAAAGCATTGGGTGAACAAAAATTTGTGAGGCCGATAGTGTATGTTATAGCCGATCGGGGTGACAACGGGAAGTGTCACTGATAGAGAGTTCATCGGGAGGAGTCTTACCATTGGAAGAGGAGGAGAATGTCACACTGACGGTAGGAAGTCTGGGTGATAGGAAAGTTATCGGTGTGAGTGGTGCATTGGTGGAAGAACTTTTGAGTGTGCCGATGATACAATGTCTGGTCAATAAGGATAAAGAAGCATATGTCGGTAAGACGTTGAAAATCTCTTGCCGATATTGACAAAAACAAACATTTTGCACATTTCTATTGAAGATCTCTGCATCAAATTGGTATCAGAGTGAAGGAGTGTTCTTTGGGAAGAAGAAGAAGACAAGATGTCAGAAGGAGAAGGATCAGAGACTTACCCAACAAAGATGACTAATGTTGAGTTGACGGCCTTAGTAAGAAAGCACATGGTAGAGAGCAGAGCTGATAGAGCTCAGAATCAAGCATTGAAAGAAGAACTAGAGAAGTTGAGGGACAGAGTGGAGAAAGGGGAAGAAAACTCTGGTGAACGAGAAGAGGGGGATGAAGAGGAGACCCCAAAGCAGGAAGAGATAGAGGTTCCTATAGACTAGAGACCCTTACTCAATGCCCTCAAGTCCATGGAAAGAAGGACCATGGATATGAAAATAGACCTGCCAGTGTTTGTAGGAAAAATGGAACCTGATTCGGTGATGGAGTGGATAGACTCCTTGAATAATTTCTTTGAGACCGAGGAAATACCAGACCACCAAAGAGTGAAGATGGCTCAGTCCAAAATGAAGGGGCTGCACTAACTTGGTGGAATTTCATCCAAGATGACAGGGTGAAAGAAGGAAAGAATAGAGTTGCAACATGGAAGAAGATGATGGCTTTAGTGAAGGAGGCCTATGTTCCATTGGATTACAACATCCAATTACATAAGAGGAAACAAAACTTGAAGCAGAAATAGTTAGATGTCAGCTCATACACAGAAGAGTTCATGAAACTATGTGTCAAAACAAAGGTAAAGGAGAATGAAGAAGAGAAGGTGGCAAGGTACCTCAATGTATTGAGGTTTACTATCCAAGAAGACATAAATCTGCATAACCCAGAGATAGTCCAGAAGTGCTATCAATTGGCACTCAAGGTGGAAGAGAAATTCAAGAGAAGACAAGAACAGAACAGTAGAGGAAAAGGGAGACAGCAGAGGGGAGGAAGAAGTCCTTTCAGAGGAAGAGGAAATGGATTTGGATTCCAAGGTGAATCAAACCAAGAGAGCAACAAAGGAGACAACAGTCAAACCCAAGGGGGAAGTTACAGTCAAAGAAGAAACTTTAGGGGTAGAAGACCATCATTCAGAGGGAGATCTCAGAGCAAAGGACCTATCAGGTGTTACAATTGCAATCAAGAAGGCCATATAGCTAGCAGATGTCCAGGAAAGGCAACAAGTTCAATGGGAGAAAGAAAGATAAATCTGATCCAAGAATCTGATTGTCAAAGTGTGGCAAGCTCAAGCACTAATCAAAGTGTGAATGCTCCTGACAGTTATGGATATCCTGAGAGAGGAGAATCTTTGATGATTAGAAGAGCAATGACCACCATGAAGGTGCCCAACAAAGAATCCCTGCAAAGGAAGTCTCTCTTCAGAACTACTTGCAAGGCAAGAGGAAAGGTATGTAAAGTTCTGATTGACTCTGGATCTACTGAAAATTTTGTGTCTTTTGAAATGGTAGAAAAGCTTAAGCTTAGAAGACTACCACATCCTTGCCCATACAAGATCTCATGGCTCCACCAAGGTCAGAAAATAGTTGTAGAAGAACAGGCTTGGGTAGAATTTCATATTGGCCCATACGAGGATAGGTTGTTTGACATTGTCAAGATGAATGCTTGCCATCTCCTATTTGGAAGACCATGGCAGTATGATTTGAAAGCATACCATGATGGAGTCAGAAACACCTATTCAATCACCAAGAATGGTAAGGTGATAGAGTTGCTACCATTAATGGAGAATGAGGTGGAATCAAAAGGAAAAGAAGTCAAAGTGATGATGGTAGAAGGCAAACAATTCATGAAAGGGATAGGAGAAGAAGGAGCAGTTACATATACTCTAATCCCTTGCCTAAAGGTAAACAAAGAACATCAGCAACAAGTCAAGGGAGAGAAGAGACAAAAATTCATAGACCCAACTATCCAAGAGCTATTGGACAAGTACAAAGGCATTATCTCTGATGGAATGCCAAGTTCCCTACCACCTATTAGGGATATTAGCCATTGCATAGATCTGATCCCAGGATCTACTCTTCAAAACAAAGCAGCATATAAGCTCACTCCAGATCAGAATACAGAGGTAGCAAGGCAAATTGAAGAGTTGTTGGAGATAGGCCTAATTGGCAAAAGTCTAAGTCCATCTGCAGTACCGGCTGTACTAGCACCAAAGAAGGCACTTGGAGGTTTTGCACTGATTCAAGGGCAATCAACAAGATAACCATCAGGTATAGGCTTCCAATCCCTAGGATAGAAGATTTACTTGATTGTTTGGGGGGTGCTAAATATTTCTCAAAAATAGATTTGAAGAGTGGCTATCATCAAATTAGGATTAGACCTAGTGATGAGTGGAAAATTGCATTTAAGACTAATGAGGGTTTATATGAGTGGAAGGTCATGCCTTTTGGTTTGTCCAATGCCCCTAGTACCTTTATGAGGCTGATGAATGAGGTCTTGAGGGAATTCATGGGAAAATTTGTCATAGTATATCTAGATGACATCCTGATTTTCAGCAATATGAGGGACGAGCACCTCATCCATATAGACTTGGTTCTCAAAAGGTTATATGAAGAGCAGCTAATGATCAATTTAGCAAAGTGTCTGTTTATGCAGGAAGAGATCATCTACTTGGGATTTGTTATCTCACATAACAAACTAAAAATGGATCAAGAGAAGGTAAGTGCCATATTGTCTTGGCCAACTCCCAAAACCTTGAATGATGTTAGAAGTTTCCATGGGTTAGCAACCTTTTATAGAAAGTTTATAAAGGGATTTAGTCATATTTGTGCACCCATGCTTGACACTATAAAGGGAGGATAGAAGTGCAAGTTTACATGGACAAAGGAGGCAGATACTTCCTTTGAGACATTGAAGAAGAAGGTGGTAGAGCAGCCAGTTCTTGCATTTCCTGACTTCAGCAAAATTTTTCAAGTAGAATGTGATGCAAGCCATATTGCAATTGGAGTAGTACTCAGCCAAGAAGGTAGGCCTATTGCATTCTTTAGTGAGAAATTAAATGACGCCAAGAAGAGATACTCATCTTATGATTTTGAGATGTATGCTCTAGTCCAGTCACTTAAGAAATGGAGGTATTACTTGATGCCAAAAGAATTCATAGTGTTCACAGATAATCAGGCCCTCAGTTTCAAAAACAGTCAAGAGAAGCTAAACCATAGGCATATGAAGTGGGTGGAAACTTTGCAAGCTTTCACTTTCATGCTTAAGCACAAGAAAGGGGTTAACAACAAAGTGGCAGATGCTTTGAGCAGGAGAGTTCTGACCATCAATCAGATCCAATTGGAGAGTGTTGGGATTGATTCTTTGAAGATAATGTATGATGATGATGAAGACTTTGGTGAGATCTACAAGGTATGTACTTCTTTTGGAAACAAATATCATGTTGAGTTCTCTAAATTTTTGATTCAAAATGGATTACTTTTCAAGGGTGGACAGTTATGTATTCCAAGATGTTCTATGAGACTGAATATCATTCAGGAGAAACATTGTGGGGCCATGGCAGGACATTTTGGTCTGGATAAGACTGTTGATCTTGTGAAGAGACATTACTATTGGCCTAAGCTACAGTCAGATGTGAGAAGATTTGTGGAAGCATGTGTAATATGTCAGAAAGCCAAAGGAAGATCCACAAATGCAGTTTTGTATCAACCATTACCCATTCCTTCTAGGCCATGGGAGAGCATAAGCATGGATTTTGTACTAGGTTTGCCTAGGACAAGGAAAGGATATGATAGTGTTTTTGTGGTAGTAGACAGATTTAGTAAAATGGCACATTTCTTGCCATGCAAAACCACTTGTGATGCTTCATATGTTGCAGACCTATTTTTCAAGGAAATAGTGAGAATCCATGGATTGCCATTGAGCATAGTCTCAAACAGAGATGTGAAATTTATTGGCCATTTTTGGAGGACTCTTTGGAAGAAGCTTGGAACCAATTTGTCCTTCTCATCAGCCTACCATCCTCAAACAGATGGGCAGACTGAAGTTGTTAATCATTCATTGGGAAATCTGTTAAGGTGTTTAACAAGGCAGCATGGAGAGAAGTGGGATAATATACTACCCCAAGAAGAATTCTCCTATAATGACACCATCAATAGGAGTACAGGAAAGTCACCTTTTTAGATAGTGTATGGAATTCATCCAAGGGGTATCCTAGAACTAAGAGATCTACCTACAGGAGAGCCTATTAGTGCAGATGCAAAAGATTTTGCTTCAACCATCAAAGAAGTACATGATCAAGTCAAGAACCAGCTTCAACACACTACATTTGTAGTACAAAACCTATGCTGACAAAAAGAAAAGAGATTTACAGTTTGCGGTTGGAGATTTGGTGTGGGTAAATTTGAAGAAGGAGAGACTCCCCAAAGGTAAGTATACCAAGCTCATGCAGAGGAAGATTGGACCATGCCAGATTTTAAAGAAGTGTGGGCAGAATGCTTATGAGATCCAACTTCCTCTTGATCTTGGATTATCACCTATTTTCAATGTCTGTGATTTAACTCCATACAAACATAATACAAATTTAGAACAGGAACCATTGCAAGATGCAGCAGATGATGATATTCCTAAGCATGATCCACCAAAATTGAAGAAGATATTAGACTCAAGAGTGACAAAGAAGATAAGGGACAAAGAGTACATGGAGTATTTGGTAGCTTGGCACAGGCAACTTGTTTCAAAGGCAGTTTGGATGACTGCAGATCAGATCACAAAAAATGGTGCAGACCTTCAAACCTTGATCTCAAGTGGGCTTGAGATCTCTTCTCCCGGGGAGTATGGTGTAGGAGCACCCCTTCAACAGGATAAATATACACAAGAGGGAGAAGAATAAGGTTTTACTATGTGTTAGGAATTTCATGTTATCATGTAACATTTGTATGTCATTGGAAACTGTCACAATTTATGTTGACATTATATGTTCTAACTTCTCTCTTCCCAAGACCAGTATTTTGCATCATGGATAACAGCAGGCAATTGGGTTATGTGCAGAATAAAATATGTTGTGTTGTATTATCTGATGTTTTGTTGTCTTAAGCAAAACAGGTGCCGTATGATTAATTAGGGTTCTACTGTAAATCTTGAAAGATTCAAAATCCTAAAAAATAGAGGAAGGGGTTAACAAAAACAGGGAGAGATGGTCGACAAAGTGTCTTTTTTCATTTTTTCTGTCTGAAACCGTTCAAATGTAAGAAGCTGGAATGAGAGAATAGAAAATTCTGCAAATCATATTCTGTGAATTTTGAATCCTGTGTGAAATCTTTATATATTGAATTGTTCTGTATATTATCTGCAGAGAACCGTTTCTTATTTAGATTAATTTCTCTGTTGTTGGGATGCATGTTTAAGTCCATTTCACTAGTGGATTTCTGTGAAATCAGTGGAATGGACTTGTAAATTAGTTTCCCATTTTTATTTCATTCTTTTGTTTGTTAAACATGGAAATATAGAAATTGCAGAATCCGCTTCAGAGAAGGTCAATGGCAGGAAATTTTGAATATACATTTCTTGTATATATCACAAATGCATGTAGGTATTTTCTTTGTGTATATCACTGTTGCAGCTGAGTATTCCATTTGTGTGTATATTGCCAATCTACATTCTATGTTAAACCTTGTGTATGTCGAGATTGTCTAAGGAAATACATTTCCTGTGTATATGTTCATGGTATGTCATAGATAGTGTATGTGTATATTATTATTGTACATGATTGTCAATTTGCGTGTATACTACAATTGCATTTTGCTATTGTATGTTGAAGATGCAATGAAGATATACAATATATTTGATACAAATGGTGACTGGCTGAAATGGTAGCTAGTTTGTATGTTGGAAGGGTATTTGGTCCATAGATGCAAAGGATGACCGGTGATAGCAGGGAGGAGAACCAACTCATCAAGTCAATAAATGTATAGTTGAAGATGAAGAGTATCGGCGTAAGGAGTGTCGTCGGAAGCAAATTTGGAAGTCACAGCGAACAGTAGGGTCATGCCAATAGAAGGCATATCGGTGTGAGTAGCATGATCGGAAGCAAGAGTGAAGTCCGACCAAAGGTGAAAGTCTTGCCGACGAAGAGTATATCGGCATGAGATATGCCATCAGTGGAGAAGTGAAAGGTGTCGTTGATAGCCAATGTCTGGCCGACGATGGAGTTTGGGGTTTAGCACATCGGCGTAAGAAAAAGCATCAGGTGAACAAAAATTTGTGAGGCTGATAGTGTATGTTATCGCCAATCGGGGTGACAACGGGAAGTGTCACCGACAAAGAGTTCATTGGGAGGATCTTACCATTGGAAGAGGAGGAGAAAGTCACATCGACAGTAGGAAGTCTGGGCGATAGGAAAGTTATCGATATGAGTGGTGCATCAGTGGAAGAACTTTTGAGTGTGCTGATGATACAATGTCTGGTCGATAAGGATAAAGAAGCATATGTCGGTAAGACGTTGAAAATCTCTTTCTGATATTGACAAAAACAAACATTTTGCACGTTTCTGCTAAAGATCTCTGCATCAATGATGCATGATATTGCCCTTATGTCTACCTCAAGGCCACTATCATAAATGATAAACCACTGTCATCAATGAAAATGACTTACATAAAGTTATGGTTGTCCTTACATGCCATAAAGAACTTGGTCTTCTTTGTTACACATCCCTTCAACCTTGACCAATGACAAGGTAGGGTTACAAGAGGTTATGAGCTTAATGGTGACCATCACTTCTCATTTATTCCCTTGTACTTCATGATAAAACTCACCATCTTCTTCTTAGTGACTTCCACTATCTTTATCTACAAGAACTCTGAACTGTCCTCACCTTGTTGGTTGTCTTTAATTTATACCTTTGATCAAAACTTTGTCCTCTAGTGCAAAGAATCTCTTTAATAGACTGTTGACTTGAGGTCTTGTTCATATAGTTTGTCAATTGTAATACATCTATACCTTCTAGCACAAAGCACATAGGCAATAAAATCAATTAAAGTAAGACTTTCCAGCAAAAGTAAAAAGATTCATACGTCCATGGTTAAGGTTTGTAGGTATCCAATTGGAACTGCTCTCCCTCTTTGTAATTTCATGCTTTGAAAGCTTCTTTTATGCATCTTGACATGGCTCACTACCTTCTAGACTCCTCTTTATTATCATTCAGATGAGAGGATTGTTCTTGACTACCATTATTGGTGGTAATTTTCATTTGATGAAATCTTCATGTTACCCTACATTAGTAACCTTGTTAGGATTGTGACTGGAACTATGGTGATTCCATGACCTTGAATTAGTGATTAGGTGGCAGTCATTTTTTATATCCTAACCTTGACTGTCCCTTAGTCATATTCACTAGCCATTGAACCCTTGACTGTCACTATATTTCCTCTTTTCAACTATCCATTCAAGACTTTACCCTTTGTTTATATGATTTCACTCAATTCTTGATTTAACATGTCCTAGTTTTTTGTGAATGATGATTATATTTATTATAGTCAAAGACTATCCTTACTCCTCATGACAGTCATTAAGACCATCTTTCTTTAAAACCTTGACTATTTAATTTGACTATCCTCAATTATCTTCATCACTACCTTTGTCAAGGTCTCAAATATTTATGGATAAGATTGTCCTTTTCTACCTTCCTTTATCAATGACCTTTATGAAAATCCTCCTCGGTTGGTTGTGGCTTTAAAACTTATGTTGATCCATGGTCATCTTTGTGATTGTTATCATATAAAGTTACCTTATCTTCATGCTTGTGGACCTCATATTGACAATGAACTAAGATGGTCTAACTCCCTGTCTTTTAATATCTCGTGAATCTCACAACAAAACCCTTAGTTGCTTACTTTTGTAGGGAGCTAATTGATTCCTATCAAAACCCTACCCCTTGGTATCTTTTGTGTGATAGTGTTATAATGCTACATGCTCCTCTCAAGGCTAGATTTGATACAAGCACTTTATTCACCAAACCTATTCAAGACTGTACTTTCATTGTGTATATGCTTGATATGCTACTCACTACATTCACTAACTTGCACTCAACAACATTCATTTAATATGCACAGTTCCATATCCCTGCAATCACCTCATTACAATGTTCTTCAATGCAACCCTAGCAACCACTAAAAGTAGCATGTCTTCAAGATAAATTGGCATGAGTACCTTTATTAAATCAACTAATTTTTTACTTCACTTGTCACACATGCACAATAACCAAACCCCAACTATCATATGTACTCAGTCTAAGATGATATCATAACATGTAACATGAACTAGCTCCAGCTTGTTCAATGATACATCACTGTATTTTGTAATTTGCACTGTCACATCACGTTTGAAGGACATGTCTCTATTGAGTTTAGAGGCACCAGATCTCCTAGGTGTATGGAATTAGATCTTCCTTCAAAGTGCAACCTTTGCATGACATATGACTATGACTTCTTTATCTCTTTGCTAAATTCAAGGCAAGGAAAGTCCATGCAATGAAAATCAGTAGGCAACAATAATGATGCAATGGTCTTTGCATTAGAGTTGTGAAAATCAGAACATACTCAAAGGTTCTTAACAACTCTAATAGTTGTACCAGGGGCCATGTTTAACAAACTAAATGCAATTGCTAACTTTTCATTATGGTGGCAGATAAATGATTCTTTTTTCTTCTATTCCATAGCATTAAGTAAAAGTCTTGAATCTGGAAATATCCTGCTACCTTCATTTGCCAAGCTATTTGATAGTTGTTTGACTCTTTACTCGATATAAGAATAGTCAACTCCAACTGCTCCAATGGAGGTATTGTTAGCCTTTTCACATGTTATACCCTTGTAATCTTGGAATAGTAAGCACCGCTTACTTGTATGTTATAAGCATATTTGAGCTCCAAGTGATTTGACTTTGGATTGTCAATGATATTCATTGATCTATTTGAGGAGGTAATTTTGTAGTAGCTTGGGAACCTTGCACTTATATGGTAAACTATATTTTCAATGTCATTGGTAGTGAGGATCCTGACATTCACTTCAAATACATTGAAGCAGCAGCCAAAACTAGACAAATCAAGGAGGTGGAACATGTAACCAGAGAGTCAAACTTCTATGATGCTGAAAAGACAAAGAACTTTCTTATGTTTGATTGCTCTCTATTTCAAAAAATTTATATTGGAAGTTGCAACAACATCTTAAAAAGATTCTTTGTGCTATTTATAGGTTCCTTCAAAGAAAGAACAACTGAGAACATGCCATGTTACTGCTCAATAAATTTAGTTGTAATGGAATAAATAGATGGTTCTTTTTGTTAGTTGAATTCTATATGTTTCTCAATTTAATTTGTTCAATGTTGTTGAGAAAATCTTCTTATACCAGGCTTCATTTCAAAAGTTATGCTTGTTTACTTGTTGCATGAATTAAAAGTTTCCTTTCTGTATTAGTAGGGTACGTTCAAAATGTTGAAAGTTTCATCTAGGGTTATCCAAGCTTTATCTAAGAGTCCTCTCAAAATCTTGTCAACAAGACAATTCACAGTCATATGAATAAGAGGATCACTGTTAATGAATAATGGGGTAGTGACTTGAGTGGTTGACAATCTCATGGCTTGGGAGAGTTTCCAAGGTTCCAAGGGCATAGTGGAAGTTATCTGTGATGGGTTACATACTAATGATCTATGAAGGGTTTACATATTTGATAACAATCATGGGTAAGGTTGTACCATTCATGACAAGGCTCTTAACAGTACCATCAAGGGTTCAATATTGTAATGGGGCAATGGTTAAGAGGAATTGTCTCCAAATGATAGTCACCTATATGATGATGAATGATGATTCAAATAACCATATATTCTGAAAAAAAATCCAAAGGGCAGAAGGACTGTTTTTACACAGTCATCAATTGTAACAATTGCAGCCATATATAAACATTGTCAAGCATATTGTTTGAGAGGCAGTTAGTAGCTTGTCAAGAGGTGGTCAAATATAGTTGACAGTGCCAAACACAAGTTCAAGTGTGCCCTTATGCTTGGAGGCAGAATTTCATCATTTTGAATGCATAAATAAGAGCAGTTCTAATTTCCTATTGAAGGTATAATGCTTTGGTAACCTAGTTTCATGGCTTTGTCTTGGTGAATCAAGTGATTAGTTGTAAATAACACTGGCAAAAAAATTATGGTTGATGTTGAGGATAGTTTCAGTCCTTATTCAAAACCTTGTAACAGGACTGTCATTGAGGTTGTTGGAAGGCATGTCAAGTGGTAGTCTACAAGTCTATGAACAAGGATATTAGATGCATGCTTAAAAAAGATAGTCAAATCCATGGCAAATCATAGTTCAAGCTTGCATGGTTTGGACTTTTGAGCTCAGCCTTATGTGGCAGATTTTTGTGTTAAATGGATAAAGACAGGCTTTGTGTGTGTAGAATGTTATGCTGCTTTTTTATGGGTTTGTGTTTTTATCTAGATCATGACAGTGAGGCACCTTTAATGAATGCATGGCAAGTGTTATTTGTTATCAGATGGTATAGGTTTTTTATGCAGATGTGGGCAGGGTTTTAAATCAATGGCAATCACTTGATGGATAACTTATACACTACATATTAGAACTTTTGTTCTGCCAGTGGTCCTTGAGTTAACAAGTGGATGTTGCAGTATTTTGGGTCATTTGAATGTGAAGTATTTAATATTTGTATGGAGTAGAAGCTAAATGTTCTATCATTTGTGTATGCTTCAATATTAGAGTGCATATGAATATAAGATGGTGTTTTCAAAGAGTGACAATATACACAAAGAGGAAACCGTGACAATGCATTTAGGCACTTCTATGTGCAAAGACTTGGAGATAGCAAAATACATGGATGAATAGGTAGTCACAGTGGTTACTGTGAAATACAATGTAGACATGATCTTATGCATAGGGAGACAAAGGTATTAAATGCAAGGAATATGGTGTCAAGCTCCCCATTGAAAGTGCAACACAGTGAAAAGGGTAATGAATACACTGCCAAAGAGGATAGTGATCTGGGGAAGATTTAGGACATCCTTGTAATAACAATGGATTTTGCATCTTGAGGGACATTATGGATAAAATACAATGCTCTTACAGTGAATGTAGCTTCATTTCATGCTATAGTTTACAAAGAAGAGAAATCCTATTCAAGAGTATTCATTTTAACAAGTGACAACAGTTTAAAGTGACTATGCTAAGAGAATGTAACTGCTGGCTATGAATATACACTTCAAAGAACTGAGAGGGAGATGTAGAAGCTAATTATCGGTGACAATAAAGAGCACAAAAGAAAGAGGGTTGTAAAGACAGTGATTAAGGAGGACAGTCTCAAGTGCAATTTTTGCATAGGTGGCAGTCAATAGTCTCAAATGCACAATATATTCTTAGTAATTGTGTTTTGTTTCTTGGCTTTGCATCTATTTTGTTGGACCTTGAGAGGAATGTTGGATGTGCCCAGTGTGTTCCTTGTTTCACTTGATAGTTTGCAATCTTAAAGGTTTTGAGACAGTGATTTCTTGTTGTGTATTAGTCTCATTATGGGATTTTTGAACTGAGGTATACATTAGAGGTTTCAAATGCTTTCAAGGTAAAGTTTGCAATGTATAAAGATGACAGCAAATAGCAAGGCATTGAAATCCAAACCCTCCATAGTCAAGATTGCAATTAAGGCTTCATTGAGGTTTAAACCATGGTGACATAGGGTTTTGAGGGAAGTAGTTTTGACTATGAATTGCAAAAGGTAGAATATGGACTTGTTATGATATGTTGTCAAAGATTAGAAGGTGTTTGCAGCAGATTACAAGGAATTGCAACCTTCTCTTCATGGAAAGTTTTCTATTTGAAGGCTTCTCTATTTAAGGTCTTCTCAGAGGACTTTTATTCTTTAGTTCTTGCTTCTTTTGCAACAGCAATAGTTGCCTTGTAACTCTTTTTCAAGAGATTTTATGTAACGACAACTCTTTCAAATTAATAAAGACAACAGTATTCCTTTTTCAAGACTTGTGTTTCTCTTTACAACTAGTGATATGATGTTTAATAAACAATGTATCAATATACTCCCAGTTGACAGAAATTAGTGAATAAAATCAATTAAATAAACTACCAAATTGATCAAAATGATGGTTAAAATTAATGACTAAATAAACTACCAATGGAAGGAAATTAGTGAATAAAATGACTAAATAAGTGACCAATTAACAACAATTAATGACTAAATATATCAGTGAATAAAAAGTGACTAAATAAGTTACCAATTTACAACAATCAATGACTAAATTAACTACTAAATATACTACCAAACCAATCGCTCAAAACAACCAATAAATGACTAAAAATGGTTTAGTCATCAATTTGGTCGCGCAATAAATGACTGGCAATAAATTACTAATGGTCATCACGTGACCATGTTTAGTCATTTATAAGCAGTTTTTAGTAGTTTTTTAATCATATATTGTTATTTTTGTACTAGTGGTGGGTGATGAAGGGTGGGATGTTTGATGCTGAATGTTTGCAATACTAAGCCATGGGATGGAATTTGTATGGAGTGATTGGCATAGGTGATGACTTATTAGATGGTGGAATTGGCTACTACACATGGTGCCTGAAACAACTTTTCACCATGGTACTTATCAAAGAGGCGACCGAAGTGGTTTTCACCATTGGATGGATTTGTTGCACTCAGTTTTTCTTGATTTTTTTATTTTTTTGGGGTTTTTTGCTTTTTTTATTTTTATTTTATTTTTTGATTGGAATATCTGACGGTTCAAGCATATAATTTCTTGAGATGGATGATGATCATAGGCTCATCCAGAGGCTACCCCTAAGGTGTTTCTAGCTAATACACTCCTAATCCATAGCTGGCGGTTATTAAAAAGGGTCCCAACCAATTGGGTTCAAACTTGCCTTTCTTATGTCGCTCCTATAAGTTTTTCTGATTCTCCATAAGAACAAGGTCACCTATATCAAACCGGTGGATCTTGATTTTATTGTTATAGCTTCTTCAGAGGTGATTTTGATAGGCTTGCAAATGGTTAAGAGTGTTGAGGTGCTTCTCATCCAAGACTTCTAGCTCCTTCAAACGTGCAACCCGATACTCCTCCTCATCAATGAGATTTTGCAATGAAATTCTGAGAGAGGGGAGCTTGACCTTAATGGGGAGGATGGCTTCAGAACTGAATACTAGGGAATATAGCATGGCGCATGTGTGTGTACAGATGTTGGTGTGATAGGACCAAAGGGCAGAGTTAAGCTATAGGTGCCAGTCATGGCCAACTTCATTAATTATCTTTTTTAGAATTCTTAAGATAGTCTTATTTGAATCTTCAGCTTGCCAATTACCTTGAGGGTAATATGGAGTGGAAAAGTGGTGTTGGATGTGGAATTTTTGACAAAGGGTGCATACTTCTTAATTTTTAAATGGTTTCCCATTATCAGTAATGATGGCGAGGGGGATGCCATAATGACATATGATGTAGCGGAGGATGAATTTGGCTATTTCGATACCAGTGGTGTAGGTAAGTGGAATGGCTTCTACCCTTTTAGTGAAGTATTCAGTAGTTGTGGTAATGAACTTGTGTCCATTAGATGATGGTGGATGGATTTTTCCAATGAGGTTGAGCCCCCACTATGAAAAGGGCCACAGAGTCATGATGGGTTACAATTCTTGTGACAGAGCATGAATCAGGTCCCCATACTGTTGACAAGGAAGGCATTTCTTAACAAATTGGTTGGCATCATTCTTCATGGTCAACCAATAATACCCTATTTGGTGAGGGTAGGTCCACTAGAGTGTGCCCCACAGATATCTTCATGTACCTCTTGTAAGTCTATTCCAGCTTCTCAAGAATCAAGACACCTTAGAAGGGTACCATCAAGACTCTTTCGGTATAAAGTGTCGCCAATGAGGGTGAAATAGGAGGTTCGATGCATGTAGGTTCGATGTTGGGAAGATGATAGATTAGGTGGGAGGTGTTGAAATTAGGGCAGACAACTGAGAGGGAGGGTGAATCAGTTGTCACAAAAATTTTATCTTTTGCTTCATTTAATCTTCTTTACCACTAATTAACAGATTAATGATATAACCATGAAAGCATGAATCAACAATACATGAGTAGAAGCATAATCAACACACATAACACTAGGATTTTTACGTGGAAACCCAGTTAAGGGAAAAACCATGGTGGGAGTTAACCCACAAGATTTATTCTCTATTAAAAGAATAGAAAAATGGGAAGGCACTTACCTTTAGGCGCACTGCCTAGAGCTCACTGCTCAAAGGAGGCTCACTTCCTACAAGAACATTCACAATGTTAACACTGAGAGGTTGAATTGAGAAACAACATCTTCTTCATGCAAGGTTCAGTTCCATTAAAGTGCACAACACCCCTGCTCTGCCCCTACTCACTTCTTCGCTACATTAGCATCTTCGCTCACAACCACTCATTTCCACGACTTCACAACATTTATTTATACATGTAATTGACTTTGGAATGAACATCAAAGTCGGCCAAATGATCATCTATCTGGAACATTCTCCAAGATAGGCATTATAAGCAATTACAATCACAAGACTTGACTTAATACAAAATGCTACATGCAAACCACTCCTCTGTTGGCGAAGCATAGCTAGGACTCAAATCTTCCTCGAACAACATGCCACGCTCCATAGAACTTCTCTTAGATCATCCACAACACACACCAAGCATCTAGTCAGCCAAGACTAGAAAGAACAACAACACCCAAGGAGAAATCTTCAACCACGAGCTCAATCCTTAATACGGACCACCAAGACAATAGGCACATGATCCAGAGACCTCCACAAGAACAATGAAATCAACAAGAACAACGGCACCACCTCAAATCACCAGAAAGACTTGCATCTTCATCTGGGAACTTAAGAACACTAACTGTCATGACTGCCACACTAGAAAGATTGCTTGCAGACCTCCAAACCATGAACCACTTGAGTTGAGGATACACACCAATATCCCAAATATACCTCTAGTACCTCAAACCATAATATTCCAATGCGGAGTAATCCGGACCAAATTCCTGTCACTCTCTTACTTCTAAATGACTGCAAAACTTGTTTCTACTCAGATGGCCATAACTTCACCAATCCTTCATGTGGACCTCTCAAATCTTGACTGGAGCAACTTCAAACTATCCTCTACACAATCCTTTGGTCTACAGACTCTGATCTTTGTCTTACTGGAAATGTTAAGCAATCTACTTTGTTGAACTGCAATGTCTTCACTATTTCTGAAAAAGAGATATGTAACTCACTTGTTTCTTCCAAAGAGGCTAATTTTCTCAATATCCTCAATATACAAGTCTTCTAAACAAGTAATAAAATAAGATACAGTTGACACCAATGACAACAAGGATATGTTGACATCAATGACAACACCAATTAGGCACATATTTGCAACAATCTCCCCCTTTGTCATTGATGGCAACATATGATGTGAAAAACTATTTTAGCTATCAAGACAAGAACTTCTCCCCCTTTCTCTTATCATAACTGCAACCACTCTCTTAATTTCTACCCCTTTCACTAGCAACTACTTACTTCAAGCTTTTCACATGACTTCTCTCCCCTTTTGACATCAATGACAAAGGGCACATATTTGCAATCATCTCTCACCCTTTTTGTTTCTTAGACAAGACCAAACTGAACTCAGAACATACTGACTACTCCCCCTGAGTAGCATCCCCTTACCATCCATCTAGATCACAAGATATGATTGTGAGTTCTACTAGACTGATGCACACTAGTGCACCTTAATTCTAAACAGGAGGGGTAATCAACCCTACCTTCCCTCTGAGAACTCAAAAGTGTCCTTAGGTAGAGGCTTAGTGAAGATATCTACAATCTGGTCCTTTGAAGGAACAAACTCCAATTTGACTTCATTCTCATTTACCTTCTCTCTCAAAAAGTGAAACTTGATGGTTATGTGCTTTGTCTTTGAATGCAACACCAGATTCTTTGAGATGTTTATTGCACTTGAATTATCACAGAAGATTGTAATAGGCTCTTCAAACACAATTCTGATATCCTTCAACATTTGCTTCATCCACAAAACTTGAGTACAATTGCTTGTTGCTGCTATATACTCTGCCTCTGTAGTAGACAGAGATATTGCCTCCTACTTTTTGCTCAACCAAGAAACCAATCTCTTTCCCAAGAAAAATGCACCACCACTAGTACTCTTCCTGTCATCTACATCTCCTTCCCAATCAACATCTGTATATGCATGAAGAGTGAAATCATCATCCTTAGGATACCATAAGCCATAATCAGATGTTCCCTTTAGATATCTAAAAATTTGTTTGACTGCTACAACATGAGATTCTCTAGGATCAGCTTGAAATCTAGCAACAAGGCCAATTGCATTCATAATATCAAGTCTAGTATGAGTCAAATAAAGCAGTCCTCCAATCATTGATCTATACCTTTTTTGGTTTGCCTTAGGGGAATCATCATATTTACTCAACTTGCATCTGGTTATCATAGGAGTACTTATTGGTTTTGAATCCTCTATTCCAAACTTTTTCAACAACTCTTTTACATACTTAGACTGAGATATGGAGATGCCCTTATTTGACTGAATGATTTGTAGACCCAAGAAAAAATTTATTTCACCAAGCATGGACATCTCAAATTCACTTTGCATTTGATTAGAAAATGTTTTACACATGCTCTCATTTCCACCAAAGATGATATCATCAACAAATACCTCAACAATCAAGATGTGTTCATGATCAATTTTGAAATAAAGATTACTATCAGTTGTGCCTTTGCTAAAACCTAACTTTAGCAGATACTTATCTAATCTTGTATACCAGGCTCTTAGGGCTTGTTTAAGTCCATACAATGCTTTCCTCAACCTACAGATCATATCTTCTTGATCAGACAATTGGATTCCTTCTAGTTGCTCAATGTAGACTTCTTCTACCAAATCTTCATTTAGAAATGCTGACTTGACATCCATCTGGTAAACTTTGAAATCTCCGTAAGCAGCAAAGGTAAGAAATAATTTGACTGCTTTGATTCTTGCCACTGGAGTAAAAGTTTCTTCAAAATAAATTCCATCTACCTAAGAATATCCTTTGTACACCAATCTTGTTTTGTTTCTCACAACTTCACTATTTTCATTCAATTTATTCTGGAAGACCCACTTAGTTCTAATCACATTTTTATTTTTAGGTCTAGGAACAAGATCCCAAGTATGATTCTTTTCAATTTGCATTAATTCTTCTTCCATTGCTTTTACCCAACTTTCATCATTATAAGATTCATTCACTGATTTTGGTTCAATCTTTGAAATCAAACAATACTCTTCTTATTCTTTAACAATTTTTTTTGTAGTTTGAACACCTTTATTTCTATCTCCTATAATCTGATCTTTAGAATGATTCAACCTCACATACCTACGAGTTTTGGGATTTTCTTGAACTTCTGATTCTTGAACTTGTTCCTCAACATTTGCACTAGCTTCTTGAGTCACTGGATTGTCCGGAGCAATCTGAATCTGAATTTGAGAACTTTCATTTTGATCATCTGATTCATATCCACGAGACTTGGAAGGTCTCTCCTTGCTTTCATCAACCTTGACATTAGCACTTTCAACAATCCTTTTCAATCTCTTGTTAAAGCACCGATATGCCTTTCTTTGGTTAGAATAACCCAGAAATATTCCTTCATCACACCTTGCATCAAACTTGCCTAGATCTTCATCTCTTTTGATATAGCATTTACTACCAAAAACTCTAAAGTATTTCATAGTAGGAGCATTACCAAACCATAGTTCATAAGGAGTTTTACCAGTATTACCTTTGATCTACACCCAGTTAAGAGTGTAGACAATAGTACTCACAACCTCTCTCCAATAGACATGTGGAACATTTTCCTCCATCATCATGGTTCTAGCAGTTTTTTGAATAGTCCAGTTCTTCCTTTCCACAACTCCATTCTGCTGAGGAGTCTTAGGAGCGGATAATTGTCTTCTTATTCCATGATTTTCAGAAAATAAATTAAACTCACCGGAGGTAAACTCTCCACCTCTGTTAGATCTTAGACATTTTATCTTCACACCAATCTCATTCTCCACCCTAGCCTTGAATACCTTGAATCTGTCAAGAGCCTCTGATTTCTCTTTCAAGAAAGTGACCCACATCATCTGGGAGTAATCATCAATCAGCAACATAAAGTATCTGTCTCATTGCAAACTCCTAACTCTTGTAGGACCACATAAATTAGTGTGCACAAGTTCCAACAATCCACTTGAAAATTGTTCTTTACTTTTGAATGTAGTTCTGCTCTATTTGCCCAATTGACATTCCTTACACATGCTATTAGCAGGTTTTACAAGCTTTGGAAGATCTCTCACAGCCTGAGTAGTACTTATCTGGACAATATTATCAAAGTTTACATGACACATTCTCCTATACCATAACCAACTTTGATCAATCTAAATAATCAAACAACTTTTACCAGTACCACTTAAATGAAATATATTACCTCTAGTCTGTGTACCAGATGCAATCTCAGTTTCGGAGCTTTCCAAGATTCTGCATTTTCCATCCTTGAATCAGAGATCATACCCTTTGTCAACCAACTGTCCAACACTGAGAAGATTTCAACCCTTCTACATACAAAACATCATTAGTGTTATTCTTACCATCAAGAGAGATGGATCCTCTACCACAGATTCTACTAGCTAAATTGTCTCCAAACTTCACAATTCCACCTTCATACATTTCCATACTTACAAACTTATTCTTATCACCTGTCATATGATGAGAACATCCACTGTCAATCACCCATTCATCCTTTTCTTCAACTTGAGTAGCCAAGGCACTTTCCAAATTCACATAGCTAGCAGATTCAGTAGGCACTGTATCTTCTTCTTTGATAGCAATGAACACCCATTCATTTCCAGAGGTACTTCCATTATCAGATTCATCATTTGTAACTCCTTCATCAACAACTTCTTGGACATAGTAGCATTTCTTCTGAAACCTAGGTTTGTTAGGGTTTGGATTTGAAACCCTCTCCGAACATCTTGAAGTAAAATGACCAATCTTATTGCAAGCAAAACATTTGAAAGGCAACTTTCCTTCATACTTACCAAATCCTCTTGGTAATATTTTGGCAATAAGGGCTTCAAGTTCTTCAAGCTCCATTTCATCTTCTTCAAGTTCCTTCCTTGCCTTCTCATATCTGGTTAGTCTTCTTGAAGAGCTTTCACCTGGATCACATCTTTGCTTCCTAGAAACACTAGCCTTAAAAGTAGATTCTGATTTAGAAAGAGAATCACCAAACTCACTCATTTCAAATGCTGAAGGCTTGCCAAACAACTGATCCCTTGTAACAGTTGTCACGGTCCTGATCTCCTCAATAGCAACAACTTTATGTTTGTATGAAGCAGGTAAGGATCCGAGTACTTTGGAAACAATCTTTGATTCTTCCAGTATTCCACCAACACTCTTGATACTGCTCACAAGTTCATTCACTTTCTGCATATAGGAAGTGATGTTTTCATCTTCACTCATCCTCAAATATTTGTATCTACCCTTCAGGCTCTATAACTTGGCACATTTGACATATGCATCACCTTCATACAGAGTTTCCAGCTTCTTCTAGATTTCATGACCAGTTTTCAATTCTAGGACATTTGTCATTTCTGTATCAGTCAGGGCACTCAACAATGCTTCTTTAGCTCAAATGTTGTATTTAACTTCTTTGAGTTCATCTGGAGTTGAAGGGCCTTTCTCTAGAGGCTTATATTCATCCTTAGTTATCAACTAATAAGGATCATCCATGCATTGCAAATGACACTCCATTTGATCCTTCCAAAGAGAGTAATGTGTTCCGTCAAATCTCAGACTATCCTTCTTGTATGTCGACATCCTGGATCTCCTCAAGCGGTCAAGCTTCTTTTAGAGGAACTGACTCTAATACCAATTGTTGAAATTAGGGCAGACAATTGAGAGGGGGAGTGAATCAGTTGTCACAAAACTTTTATCTTTTGTTGCATTTAATCTTCTTTACCACTTATTAATAGATTAATTATATAACCATGAAAGCATGAATCAACAACACATGAGCAGAAGCATAATCAACACACATAACACCAAGATTTTTACGTGGAAACTTGGTTAAGGGGAAAACCACGGTGGGGGTTAACCCACAATATTTATTCTCTATTAAAAGAATAGAAAAATGGGAAGGCACTTGCCTTCGGGCGCACTGCCCAGAGCTCACTGCTCAAAGGAGGCTCACTGCCTACAAGAACAATCACAATGTTAACACTGAGAGGTTGAACTAAGAAACAACATCTTCTTAATGCAAGGTTCAGTTCCATTGAAGCGCACAACACCCCTGCTCTACCCCTACTCACTTCTTCACTACATTTGCATCTATCTGGAACATTCTCTAAGATAGGCATTACAAGCAATTAAAATCACAAAACTTGACTTAATACAAAATGCTACATGCGAACCACTCCTTTGTTGGCCAAGCATAGCTGGGACTCAAATCTTCCTCGAACAACATGCCATGCTCCATAGAACTTCTCTTAGATCATCCACAACACACACCAAGCATCTGGTCGGCCAAGACTGGAAAGAACAACAGCACCCAAGGAAAAATCTTCAACCACGAGCTCAATCCTCAATGCGGACCACCAACACAATAGGAACACAATCCAGAGACCTCCACAAGCACAATGAAATCAATAAGAACAACCGCACCACCTCAAATCACTAGAAACACTTGCATCTTCATCTGGGAACTTAAAGACACTAACTGTCATGAATGTCACACTAGAAAGATTGCTTGCGAACCTCCAAACCATGAACCACTTGAGTTGAGGATACACACCAACATCCCAAACATACCTCTAGAACCGCATACCATAATATTCCAATGCAGAGCAATCCAAACCAAATTCCTGTCACTCTGTTACTTCTGAATGACTACAAAACCTGTTTCTACTCAGATAGCCATAACTTCACTAATCCTTCATGTGGACCTCTCAAATCTTGACTGGAGCAACTTCAAACTATCCTCTACACAACCCTTTGGTCTGCAAACTCTGATCTTCATCCTATTGGAAATGTTGAGTAATCTACTTTGCTGAACTGCATTGTCTTCACTATTTCTGACAAAGAGATATGTAACTCACTTGTTTCTTTCAGAGAGGCTAATTTTCTCAATATCCTCAACATAAAAGTCTTCTAAACAAGTAATAAAATAAGATATAGTTGACACTAATGACAACAAGGATATGTTGACATCAATGACAACACTGATTAGGCACATATTTGCAACAGGAGGATGTTGTCATGGAGATAAAGGTAGATATTTTGATACCACAGGGATAGGTGACCAACAATGTCACGTACCAATTTGGATTGTGGAACATCATAAGCTGGTACCTGTAGCTCTTTGATGAGGAACTCACATTGCTGACTATTTTTCTTCATGTCTACCAAAGATCCTATAGTGGCCATGGCATCTGTTGCTTTGTTGTTTAGCCTTGGAACTTGTTCAAACTGGATTTCATGGAATATTCTTTGAAGTCATCTCCCATCCTTTTGTATGGCAGGAGCTTGTCATCTTTTGCCTTATAATTATTGTTGACCTATTTTATGACCAGTTGGGAGTCACCATAGACCATGAGCTTCTTAATTTTCCATTAGATGACCATTCAGAGTCCTGTGATAAGTGCCTCATATTCTTCCACGTTGTTTATGCAAGGAAATGTGATTTTGTAGGATTTTGGGATGCAATCTCCTTGAGGGGTCACAAATAAGATTCCTGCCCTCGAGCCTCGATGTGTGTATGATCCATCAATAAATTTTCCATTCTGCTGTAGGAGTCACTATGAGGATGGACTCATCTGGAAATTCACAGAGAAGTGGATGCTTTGTTGGGATTGGTGCATCTGCTAGCTGATTGGCTATTGCCTGTCCTTTGATGGCCTTTTGTTTTGTGTATTCAATATCAAACTCGCTAAGGATCATCACCCACACTAGTACAGAAACATCGATACATGATTTAAAAAACTACTAAAAACTACATATAAATGACTAAACATGGTCACGTGACCATTAGTAGTTTATTACCAGTCATTTATAACATGACCGAATTGATGACTAAACCATTTTTTAGTCATTTATTGGTTGTTTTGATTGGTCGATTTGGTAGTATATTTAGTCGTTAATTTAGTCATTGATTTAGTCATATTTATTAACTGAGCTTGGTCACATGACCATTAGTAGTTTATTGTCGGTCATTTATAACATGATCAAATTTATAATGCGACCAAATTTGTGTGAATTGGTAGTATATTTTACACCACTTTGTATACATATTGTAAATACATATAGTCCTAGTACTCAATTTGACCTATTTAAAGCACATAAAATAACTCCTACCTTAAAACACATCAACCAATCGCCATTACAGATCACCCCATCTATGAGAAATTCACATTCCAAACCATTTTCCATCTTGGCCTAAGTCTTTGACCTATTTAAAAAACACAAACTAACTCCTACCCCAAAATGCATCAACTAATTGCCATTATAGATCACTCCAACTTTGAGCAATTCACATTCTAGATCATTTTACATCTTGGACTAAGTCTTGTGGCACAACCTAGTCCACCACATTCAAATTACAAATCTTGTGCTCCAAAGTTGACAAATTAAAAGTAGTCATTATCATGTTAGTCCAAATGCCAAAAACTTTGAATTATTATTTATATACATGTATTTAGGGACACTCCTTATGCCATTATTATATGAGGGGAAAATTGAGATATAAAATGATTTTAAGAGAATTCAAATATAATTTATGCACTTAGGCACTACACTAGATCATCAGAACATCATACTTTGCATCTAAACATGTCTGGGGTGTTTTGGACAACTTGTTCTTCTCTAAGGGCTTCACTATTATCAAGACAAGCCAAAGCTCCCTCCACCTCTCATCTTTAAGTAAGCCCCAATATGCTTTTAAGCTTAGCCGAAGTTCAAAAAATAGGTATAGAAGCAAAGGTGTGAACAATCTTCAAATCCACATTAGTAGAGGACATGGCCGCACCAACTAGAGAAATTCATGTAGTATAACCTAGTCCATAGTACCATTTTTCCATACAAATCCTTTCTTATTATCTCATTGTAAATCCATAGCTAATTTGCCATTTCTAATTGTATGTTGTAACATTTCAACTAGTCAACTTCAAAATCAACCATATACTATGCCAAAATTATCAACATCTTATCCTTCTTCAACTACATTAATTACTTAGTCTTTTATATAAATCTAATAAACAATATTTAATTAGAATTGATCATTTAACTAGGCTTAAATCAAAATATGAGGCACTTATTTCCTCCAAAATTATATAAATGACAATTTAAAGAAAATCTATAATCTGGAATTTATTTTCACCCATGCTAGGGCAGAAGACCCAATCGCTAAGATAGTTCCAATCGTTGAGATAGCATTTGTGCATTTAAGGCCCTATATTTTTAAAAGTTTAGCACTAGTAATTGTGACTTTAAGGTTGTTACTGTTGACTATAAGTACTAATAATTGAATGAAATGTGCCCTTTATATCTAAAAAGCAACCAATCATGTGATGCCACATCAGCGCACCAACAAAACATGACTTAATGCACACCTATTGGTCCACCCTTTCTTTTGGGGAACTATTTGACACCTCAACAAAAAGTATGCTGATGTGGCATCATATTTGATGATGTGGCCCTAAAACCTTAGTTATAAGCAGAGGTCTTGCCAAGTAAGCTACTATAAAATTTTTGGAGTGATTCGAAATTGCCACGTATGATTTTGAGAGGCGTGAAGTTAGAGTGCTCAACTATTAGGTCCTCTGCCCCTAATAAAACTTTTCTCCAACAAAACCCCCTAAAAAAAATAGCACAATTGAGGTGTACCACAAATTTAATGTCACGGACCATCAAATTCGAGGCCTTCTCCATTTGCCACGCAAGGAAATAAAGAGACTAGTTACCGACCTAGTTCATCATTGCTACGCAATCTTAACATGTAAGATTAGGTTTGTCTGTGCCGCGTAAAAAGTTATATTAACAACTGACAGCTGTGATTTGTACGCAGGGGGGGAATGTGTTTTCCGTGTGAAAGCTTCATTCAATTCATCTGCATTCTCTCTCATCGTTATTTTTGTCGTTTTGATTTTAAGTTGAAAGTTATTCCGTTCAAGACTCCTAGAAAAACATTTGTAAAAAAACTCAACGCAATTCAGACGACTCAAATTTAAAGATATTATCTTGTTGATGTATGGTAGTCAACACACTAACTGTTTACCGTCGGAGGACTCAGATGAACATGTCTGTGACCATAATAGTATATATTACACACCATTTCTCATTTCCCTATTCCACGCTTTTTTTCCTCACTAATCCAGACTGTTAGTAATACTAATTGCGAAAAGCTTTGATTCTGGTTTGTGGAAAGATGAATACATCACCTCAACAACATCACATTCCCACCCACAGTCAACCATTGGACAATCACAAAGAGAAAAGCAGACAATTTAAGGGAATTCGGATGAGAAAATGGGGGAAATGGGTGGCCGAGGTGAGAATGCCCAATTCCAGAGCTAAAATTTGGCTGGGATCTTACGACGCCGCTGAACAGGCAGCCCGTGCGTTCGACGCCGCCGTTTATTGTCTGAGAGGAGCTGACGCCAATTTCAATTTTCCCGACACTGTGCCCGCCATTCCGTCTGCTTCATCGCTTTCCCGTCAGCAGATTCAGCGCGCCGCAGCCAAATACGCGCGCGGCCAAATCTCCTCCACAAATATTAATAACAACCCATTGACGGAGGCGGCCGAGCCGCGGCCAATATCGTCCTGTATTTCAGAAACGGAGGCGGTAATTGACATTCCACAGATTTATGAGGAGCCGGACTTTGAATTGCTCGAATCTTTGTTCGAGGACGGTAATCGGTTCTTCAATTCCGAGAAATTCCCGTCCCTTGACGCCTCGACGTTGGAACTGACGTCGTCAACAGAGAGGCAAGGACCTACAGAGTTGCCTAAAATGGCGCAAATTTCTTCTCAAAAATGTTGTACGGGACGCTGTACATGCACTACAAGCTCTCTGGAATGAGTCTGCAACTTAAAAGTTTGGAAATTTGCGCTACTTTAATGAGCACCATTTTGCAACACAGCGCAATTGTGGAAGTCTGAGCTTAAAAGAATAAAAGACAGACCTTGCAGCGATTGAAAATTTAGGCATGTGATTTCACCCATTAGACTTAGTGTAGGGGAACGTATCAAATTAAGGGCAGGATCCCATGCGGCTGTTTAGGTTATTTTAGCTAGTAGCTACTGTTCAATTTTTAAGGAGATATTTGTTGAGTTAGTGATTCATGAATATTTTATTTTTTTCATTATTTTTTATTTTTAATTTTTAAATATGGTAAAAATAAATATTTGATTTTATGTTAATAGATGTAATTTATTTTAAAAATTATAAAAAAATAATTATCATGAGACTTTGACATATATATTCTTCCTTTTTTCTATAAATTGTTTAATAGAAACTTCTTAAACTTCTATTATTTAAAATAGATCTCAAATTTTTAGATTTTAAAAAAAATTCTGAAAACTCTCTTTTTAAATTTTTTTATAAATGGTCTTCCCACTTCAAACAATTGAATTTTTTGTTTGTACCAATCTAAGCAACCTACAAAATATTTCATATTTCTTCTATTAAAAGGGAAAGAGATAAGGTCTTTTTCACAAAGGACTTAGCAATAACCAATTATCTCTTAGCAAGTTACTACCTAGTGAGTCTTTTCAAAGAGCCATACAAATATAATTTTGGTCATTGTGTAATTTATTTTTATGTATATGCATCTATCTTTTTATGTAATTTATTTCACTAAAAATATGATTTAGATGGATCAAACAATAAAGGGAAGACAAATAGGAGAGTTAGTAGATTCTTCTCAAATTTTAGAAAATTTGAGGAATTGATAAATCTTATCAGTAAGAGACTTTTCTTAGTAGTTGTTCTTTCTTAGCCCCTTCTTTGTCATTTAGGGCAGATTTCTGCAATAAAAATTTGATACCAGAAAGTATGGGTAATTTAATAGAAAAAAGAAATGTAATCATTATTGTTGTTGGTTTCCATTGGTTTGTGTTTATATTTGAGATTTCTTACAACTTACAGCAAGAAAGAAAGACTTGAGTAAGATAGTTTTCATTTTATTTCTTTTGCGGTTTTATTACATTTAGAAAAATATTTTTTTATGCATGAAGTCAGTTAATTTAAATCTATAAATTATGTATTTATTAATGATTGTCAAATCTTATATTAAAAATTTGTAACAGTTTACCATATATTAATACTAGGTATATGTTTCTTATAGTCCTTTAAAGATGATAAATAGTGCTCTAAAATTAAACTGTGTAATTTTTTTTATCAAACATTTTGGAATCACATTTAATAATCCGACTCAATGTGAAATTCACCATATAACTATCATTCACAAATGTATTTCTACTTTAACATGCCATTGGAATTCCTCTATCCATTATGTTTTGATGGATGATCGTAGCCTATTCTAGAGCTTTTGGTTTCGAACATAGAGAAATAAGGCTATCAAAGGTTGGGAAACACTACCTTACGCTTGCCAATTGCATTGACTAATAGGATGTTGACAAAGGTTGTGGAGTTTGCCCTTAAACTTGCCAATTGCATTTGCTTGAAAGTTTCTAAAAGTCATTTGTGTGCGTATCTTGCTGACTACCATTACCACATTTTGTAGACCACATTCCTTTGAGCCATATTATCAAATAGTTCATGTACCTTCTTCAATGTTTCTCTATGTAATTTTTGTTTTGATAAGTAAGCTTCAATGATGCAACTTCTTTACTAGTAGATTTACAATCCTTTTTTAGTCACGACATTCCTAGCTTAGAACTAGTAGATTTGCATCTAGATAGTGGGGGACAAGAATCTATTAACTGTTGTAAACCTTAAATTGTTAGGAGACTGTGTAAATTTAGATATTAAATTATTTTATTTATGGTTCAATTTTTATAAATTTAGATGAATTTGAACAAAATATCTAAATCTTTCATATTTTTAAAATATGAAGGGACTACAATTTGAAAATGTTTCAGAGAAAAAAAATCATCCTTCTATCAAGCAATTCTTTCCATGGTCAAGTACATTCCAAGTTGTAGCACCGAATGAAGATCATAATTTTGATTTAAATGAAGGCTTAGATATTTTGGGGCACACTAAAGAGTGTGTTGATGAATATCAAACAAGAGAAAATAATATATAGAAAAAGAAAGAAAACTTAAAGTAAAACAAGAATTTCTCGAGGAATGGAAAGTTAAGTTTAAGTGATTGAGATGTACAATATATGAAGGAAAAAAAGTTATGAAATGCATATATTGTGAAACATATAATTTGTGGCTAGACCATGGGGAGTAGGTAATGGTTGCTCTAATTTGCAACATAACTCATTAGTTACTCATGTCAATTCAAACATCCATAAGATTTCACTAGCTAAATGGACATGTGGGAATGAAAAGAAAGAAAAACCTATTACATACATATAACAAATGTTGATGACATTAACAAAGAAAGAATCATCACAACTATGAAATTAGTTTTTTAGATGGTTCAAGAGGATTTACCCCTTTCAAAATATGAATCACTTTGCTCTCTTGAAATGACATTACAGTTACCAAACATGCCAAGGAATAAGAACTACAATTCATACACAAATCAGATGGTTGCAAATCAATTTCTTTTTGCTATATCTAAGTATCTTGAAGAGGTACAAATTGCTATATCTAAGTTTCCATTTGAATAAATTATCTTCCTTTACCAATTTTGGAAACTTAAAGAGGCTATAGAAATTGGCAATCACCCCTCTAACCTTAATCGAGATGATGGTTGGAGTCTAAGCTTCTCTTGGCAACCCTTACTCACCCGCCTCAAAAATCGCTCTCTTCCCCATCTTGAACCCCGTCATTCTTAGTCTTTCACCTCTCCCTTGCTTCCCCACTTACTCTTTCCCTTCTCTTCCTTCCCCTCAACCTCAAGCTCCTTTTTCCCCGCTTCCCCTAGTCCCTCCACCTTTCTCTTGACACTATC
This sequence comes from Cunninghamia lanceolata, assembly GCA_027924645.1. NCBI lineage: Eukaryota > Viridiplantae > Streptophyta > Pinopsida > Cupressales > Cupressaceae > Cunninghamia > Cunninghamia lanceolata. The sequence goes on from BSBN01001035.1 coordinate 3,435,934, forward strand.
TTGGTTAGCTAGTTTCTTTCCCCTCCCCTCTCTATTATGGGTTCTTACCCTGGTTTCTTAGCCCTTAGCCCCCTCCATTCCATTCCTCCCTCGAGTCTGTCTTTCTTCCTCTAGCATTTCCTTCCCCTCCCCCCTCTCCTCTCTCCTTGCTTGCTCCATTTCCCTTTCTCCTCTCCCACACCATGATTCACCTACTCGTATCCTATCTCTCTCGTTTCTTGCCTTTCTCTTTGGTCCTCACTTCTCCTCTCCTCTCTTTCCTTAGGTTAGATTTGTTGACTTGCCTCCTTTTTCATCCTTTTCTTACTCGATGTTTTTATCATTCTTTAGGATCCTTTTGCCTCCCCTATTTGTCGTTGTTCTCTTTGTTCTATTTTTGTTTTTAGGTATTTTTGGTTCTAACGCTTATTTCTAAATCTTATCTAGACTTATTTTTCTTTTATTTTTATTCCTCGAGTTAAACTCTTGCTAGTGTGGCCTTTTACTGCGTATTTTGTGCTTTGATCTTTTAGTTGTTATATATTCTTTTAATCTCGTGTGAGTTTGGAACTTTTGGCATTTAAATTGTGATTATATATATATATACTTTTTAGTTATTATGTAAATCATTTTTTCTTCTTTTTCATTCATAATTGAGCCTTGTTTCTTTTTCTAGTTATTGGTTTTCTCCTTGCTCTCTTTCCACTTTGTTTGATATTTTGTTGTAATTTAGTGCTTATTTGTTTTTCCATTCCCCCCTTTCTCTATTAGTTGTCTAAGGGTTTATATATTGGCTTCCTTACATTAATTTGCCTTACGTTGTAGTTTGATCATTTATGTTTCTTTTCCATCTTCTTTGGTCCATTGCATGTTGTCGTGGCTGCTCTCCTTCTATTTTCTTACCATTGTATTGACTTGTCAAAAACATTTTGTTGGTTTTCTTTTTTCGTTCTTGTTATTGTGTGCCCTTTGCAATTTGTCATGTTTTGGCCCTCTTCTTTGTTCTTTACATTTATAGATTCTTATTTATTTACACATATATCATATTTATATATTCATATATAAATATATAATTTGTTTTAAATTAGATATTACTTTGTTTTGACTTTATATATATATATATATATATATATATATATATATATATATATATATATATATATATATATATATATATATATATATTCTTGTTTGTCTTGTTATTAAATTATATAGTGATTTTTTGTTGTTGGTTTTTTCATTGTGCATAGTTTATTTTTCCTTTTTAAGTTATCTTTTTTGTCTCATATTCATTTTCTTTCTTTGTATTTTTCTTATATTTAGTCTTGGCTCTTTATTCTTTTATATTTTTATGTTATCTTGTTGAGTCTCTCTTCTTTTTTGTTTCTTGTTTTCTTTTTCTTTTGTGTGCTTTTATTTTTTAGTCCCGTGTCTTATCTCTGATAGGTAGTTCCCCTCTCCCCTTGTTGTCTTGGCCTCTGTATCCCATCACTTCCACTACTTCACTCTTTTTAAGCTGGCTCAAGTCTGCAAATTATCATTTTTATTTCTCTTCTCTTGTTCTTTTTTCTCCTGATGATGGATCACTGTGTGTGATTCAAAACGTTGAGAGAAAAATAACTTACACAGTCAAATCCAGAAGCATTGAGATCATCAACATCATGGACTGTGGAAAACTAATGACTACAAATATGAGATTGTAAAAGTGTATTAAAATCATGAATGCAAAACCCACTTTTCCTTCCTTGAGGCCATATATAATGAAGGAATCTTCTATGGTCACATTTATTAAATGTCTCCCTTACGCTCAACCCTACATGTCATTATTTTAGCTAATGATTGTCATACTCCTCAAACAACCCATATGGCTACCTTGAATCATGTGGATGTTACCCTCCACCCATGATGGTATAATTAATGTTCCTAATGTAAATGTTTCTAGTTAAACTATGATAGGAAATTGTAATGAAAATGTAAGTTTACATATTGCATTATTTTTATCTTCCCATTATGCATATATTTATGATGAAATGTTTTTAAATATATTTTGCTTGATGAATTATTGCAATGGTTCCTTTAACATCATGCCTATTAAAAATAATTTAATGATTTATCAAAATTTTCATATAATTCGTTATCTCTCTCCCTAGAGAATGTTTATGTGATGATGCTATTCTTTTTTCCTCTAGTGACGTTGCACTAAACGTTATAATGGAAAACTCTTTGAGTTCTTATGAGTCATCTTTATAGATTGTCCCTTATAGTTCCCCTATGGATTCTCATTGCATACTCCCTCCTACTCCTTCATGATTCATGGTTCAGGTCATCTAGTCTATACTCTATGGCATTGATGGCACTCATTGATCTTGCTAAAAAAGATGGGTCCCCATATTTTCCCACCACCAAACCCTTGCTTTCCCCACCTTCTCCCTAATCTAAACTACTTATTTTAAATATGATTTGCCTAACCTTAGTGTTCTTTCTTCCACATCCTCATCCTTCAAACTATTTTTTTGTGTGTAGATTACATAATTGTCCCATAGACATTCCTCTTGTGCTCCAAGAATCAACTCATAGGACACCTGTGTAAAATATTAACCCAAGGACAAAAGGACTCACCCACTCAACAAATTTTGTCAAGCACTACTCTCAACTTACCACCTTTTCTTAAGTTATCCACTGAGGTGTCTAAAGAGTATAATCTTATTTACCAAATTCAAAAAATTCAAGCTAAGATATCTCTATGGAACTTAATGCACACATTTGATACCTATAAGAATATCTTGTAAAAGACCCTAGAAAATGTCACTATTACATCCACTAGCAAGCTCTTTGAGGTCACCATAATGTTAGAATCCATTCCCTGATGACATGATTACATTTGATTCTAATGAACTTCCAAACCCTTATGAAGACAAGAAAATAACCAAAGGTAAATAACATAAGATAAGGCATATAATACAATAACTTGACCTCTAATTACTCTATCCTTTGATAGAGAGACAATGGAGTGCACCCTAGCTCCACTAGATATGCTCTTGATAATGATATGTTGATTATTCACTCTAGCAGCATAACTTTACTTGAAAGCTCATCAATATAATGGCTTGGTTGATGTTTGATTTATAGATACTTGGATGATATGATGAATGGCTAGGATTAAGAGGTGCAATGGATGGTTAGGATTTGATGAGACAACATTGGGGCAAGGATGGAGGCTTCTAGGGCATATCCTTATGTGAATGGTTAAGATTTGGATATGTAGTATGAAATGGATGGTTGAGATGTAAAGCTAGTTTGACTTTTGTGCAAGTGTCTAGGTTCAATGAATATAGATAACTAACTTTAGCTAGACATGTGACTCTCAATAATTAATCAAATAATAAAATTATTTAATTAATTATTGGAGAAGGGTGATGATGTGGGAGGATAAAATTAATTAATTAAATTTTATTTATTTAATTAATTTGGCTAAAGGGGAAAATGGATTAAATTAATTAGGTAAATATAATTTATTTAATTAATTTGGAAAATAGATAAAATGGATTAAAATTAATTAAATAAATAGATATAATTTATATAATTAATTTGGTCGAAGGCATAATCTTGATTAATTAAATAAATATAATTTATTTAATTAATTGGCTAATGGAAGGGGGAATGATAAAGGGGACTCCTAGGATGAATGTGTCATAAGGTGTTAAAAGGTGATGTTAGAAGGACATAGTCAATTTCAAGTGTCTACATTTTGCTCCTCTTTAAGATGATATTGTGATTAAAAGAAGTAACATAATTTCAAAGAATTTAAGGTATAGAAAAAAATGGATGCCCTAGCCACTTAGATAGTGAAAAGGAGGAATGATGGAGAGATGGGATGTGGGATGCCCCCTCGAGAGGATAGGTGGGTTAGAAGAACATGGGTATGCTCTATAAATGGCTGAATAAGGAGATGGAGGAAAGTTAGGGATGGATGAAATGGATGAATGATACATTATGTTGCATTGGGTGAGTAACCATATAGTTTGATATAGCACTAGACATTATGTACCAAGTTATAAAGACCAGGGTGACGATGTGTCTCATGCATAAAGGACTAACTCAAAAAGATCAAGGTCACAAGCAAACATATGTCATTGGGCACCATGATATGGAAGATCATGATGTCGTTGTGACAATATGTTGCAAGGATTGATACAAATGCAAGTAAAATGATAACACACACAAGCAAGCAAGCATGAACAAATGGTTCAAAAACAAACAAGGTTATTATCCTTGTCAAGTTGAAAACTGATGATTGATTGGTTGATTGATTGATTGGATTGATTGACTGGATAAGGAAAGTGTTGTTGTGGTGGGGAATGATATATCCCTAGAACATCATGAGGATTGATTGATAAGAATAGTGTTGTTGGACTGAGAACAACACCAGGATTGGGAGCGATATATCCCAATGATAATGATTGATTCAATGATGAATTGAGTTGATCAGGTTTGCAGCAAGGCCGGGAACAAAACTGAGGTATGCTTTTGGATGGTTGGCTAGATGGCATGGATTAAGGATGGATTGCACTTGGATTTATTGCTTGGATGTTTTTCTAAATTGGTTGTATTGGATCATGTTTGGATAGCCTTTTGTGTTGAATACCAATGATAAGGGAGAACCAAGTCTAGGGACAAGGATGAAGGAGGATTGGATGGATGGACAAAAGGATTGGGGATTGGATGGAATGGATGGGAAGATACATGGTGGATGGATGGAGGAGTAGGATGTGATCTCCAAGGACTATGTCACATAGGAATACATGCCCCACTCTAGATATTATACTTAGGACTGTGCGTGACAATGCTTGCAATGATAAGGGTGATAAGATTGGTTGTAAAAGACTAGGTATATCAAGAGATGTGCAAAGCATTTTTCAATGTATTTTGCCAATGTCCTTATCAAGATCAAAAGTACTAGGGGTCAATGGGTTGGTTCATTGGGATAGGTAAGAAGATATAATGGATGAGGCTGATAGAATAGGATAGAAATGATAGGAGGGAATAAATGAGATAACTTGCTCCCAAGCGTAAGATACATAGATAGTCAATCTACACATGATGCCCATAAATGGGTTTTGATCATGGTATTTATCCAAGGTTCCATGAAATGGTATTCACCATTGGATGAATGATTTCTTTTTACTATTTTATTTATTTATTTATTTATTTTTGATTTTGCTAGATATTGGGATGGGATAGCTAGATGGGGGAAGAGATAGATTTGGATGGAGGATGGGGACTCGAGCATCGGTTTCCAAGAGGATGTGATAATGTCCCATTTTGGATGTTGTCATTCACAAACCATGTTGAGTGTGTTTGGCATGTGCATGGATGTTGGTAGATGAGTAGATGAGATAGGGGATAGTGGATTATGGATTGTAATGATGGAGAATGGGTGGACTTATGCAAAAGCATGAATCATACAAGTGTGATGGGGGAGATATGTGAGATAGGGGATGTAAGATGGGGGTATGGGTGCATGAGGGAATTTCATGGGGTAGAGGGGAACCCAAGACTAATGTTTTACACACATCATGGTGGAGTTTGAAGCTTATATTTGTAAAGAGGAGTGGAGAGTAATGGGGATTTGATTATGGGATTGGGATGGGAGATTTTGGGATTGTCAATTTGGGGATTTAGGGACCCAAATGGACCTAGGATTCTTAGGATTTTTTGATTGGGTGTGGGATTGTTGGAATTTTTGGATAGAATGGGATTTGGATGCTCCACTTGGATTTAATTCCTTTTTCTTAGGGACCCACACAATTTTTCTTTTTTTCTTTTTGGGGGTGTGGGCGCTTGTATCCTTTTTGATTTTTGATTTAGCTTGGATTTTGTGTATCGATGCCCTATGCCATGATAATCTTAAGGCTTTTGTGGATTTTTTTCTTGGTGAGGAGAGGCATCCAAATTTGTATTTTTGAATCCCTGTGCAAGGTATACTTTAAGAAATGACCTCTTGAAATTTTATAAAAACCCTAGCAAATCCACTACAAAGAAGCATAATATACTAGGCGATTTTTTTTCATATTGGGAATCAAATTTTAGAGTGGATGACGATATATGGCGATATTTCCTTGTACAATTTTTTGCAATGTAGTGACTAATTTTTTAATTAATATTTATCTTTTATGGTGATTCAATGTCTAAATTTCCTATCACATATAATTTTTAAACAAAGATGTTGAAATGGGGCAAGTACAAAAAAAAAAGCTCCTAATAAACTAGGTAGATTAGGGCTCAAATTTTTATATACAATAGTGTGATATGTGTCTATATTAAAGAATAAAAGTTTCTTACTCAAGGCGATTTTGTTTCAAGATTAGAAAAAATCTATCAAATATGGGTTAATTGGACACTTCTAAAGAGCCCAAAAATAGCTAAATTTGGGGGGTAGAAATTGAAAAAATAGCCAAATGGTGACATATAGCCACTAAAAGAATTCTTTGATGCCATGGGTTTTGTGATAGCTTCATGTTTAGGCGATGTGTGCATTTGTTGACCATGATTAGGGATTTTAGGGGATATAAGGAGCGGGATGTGTAGATGGAGGGATTAGTGGACTTTTGGATGAAGGAATAAGGGGATGTGAGTATGGGAATATTGGGAGTTGGGAGGAGTGGTAGGAGAGTAGATTTAGGGATGGGAGGACATTTTGATTGATGGATGAAATAAGATGGAGGAGGAGGGATGGTGGTGTATGATTTGGAGGTGCGATGAGGGGCACCTAGCTTGGGATCGGAAGAAGATGCCTTATCAGGTGTGTGGGTGGTACCAACATGTGTGGATTGTTTTCTTGGGATATATAGCCGAAGGCCATGTGATCATGGATGCAGTTTAACATGGATAGACTCCAATATTCCTTGTTCATGAAGACTTAAGCCTTTGCTTTGAAATTTCATGTTTTGGAGCATGCGGTGTGCGATGAGATGTTTTTTGTTTTGGAAACAATCTATGTGAGTCCATTATTACATGGGGGAAGATGGGTGGTGGATAGAAGTTGGTCCTCTCTTATGAGAGAACCAGCACAACTGAAGGTGTTGGGTCAAGGATCAATGGGGATGGTAAAGGGGGTGATAGGAGATGGTAAAGGATCAATAGGGGATGATGGGATATTGATAGGAGATGATGAGGGATCGAGAAAGGGATGAGTTGCAGTGCTTACATTTTGATTATCATTATTCTCATAAGATGCAATACAATATGGTCCAATTCATTTGTTTGATTATCTATGTTTTCTTAGGGACCAAGTGTCTCATCATGGGAAGTAGATGTTGTTGGATGATGGATAGGACTAGTTAGAGGATGGATAGGAGTGATGTGGGTTTCTTGATCAAGGATGGTTTTGGGATCATGGATGGGAGGAGTGTTAACCTCTTGATCATGGATGGTGATGGCTTGAGTAGTTGGATCTTGGGTATCATGGGTAATGTGGTCTTGAGGAGCTTGAATAGTTTGATCTTGACTTGATTAGGTGCAAGGTTGATCATGCTTTGGATTTGATTCTTGATCATTACCCTTACATATAATGGTAGGGTCTAGGACAACAACAATCAAATGAGACTTAGTTGATAATGGATCAATGCTGAATATCTATAGTATAGAATTTTACATAGAATTAAAAATTAAAACATTTAATTTGTAAAATAATGAAATTAAATTTGAAGGTTTTGACAATATAGGGTGGGGAATCTACATGTACTACTACTTTACTCTTTACATTATGTTCTATCACATTAGATATATTATTCCATGTGATGCAAGGACACTTATCATATAATGTACTTTTAGGGTGTCCATGGATACACACTATATGAATCATCCCTTTACATGTTTCATTGGTCTTTGAAATTGTTCATGAGGCTAATGTTTATATCATTCACATTGATGATGAACCTTTCAAATATTGTCAATGATTAAAACTCAAAATATTATCATTCCACAAACCCAATTAAGAAAACCCTGCCACACCCATGGAGTCCCCCTTTATCCACTCTAAATGAAGATGATTGGAGTACTCTTAATTTTAGACCATCATATATGAAAGTAAAAAATTAATGATATAGCTTTTGACTTACCTCTTTGTCACTCTCACAAATTTGGCCAACCCCCTCAACCCCAAATCTAAACGAATTAATAATTCTGAGATTAGTAAGTCTAAACAAAATTCACCTTCATGTTCCCTTGCCTCACTTAATAATGATATGTCCTTGCCTTTAATATTTTGCAAAAGTTAGAATAGAAAGGAAAATGCCTTGTTCCTTGTGAGGATGGTATCTTAGAATCTATTCAAATTCTAATTTTAATAATCAAGGTATCAAATATTTGAATCCTCACATGTTGTTAAAAGCTTGAATTATTTTAGTAAAATTCAAGATCATTTTGTATCCATGGTATCCTCTATAAACCCATTCATCTTTCTCTTCTCTTTTTGTGCTTTATCGGTACACATAATTCTTCAAATAACTCATACCACCCCACCCTTCTTGGCCCATGTATTCTACCTCTTTATTGCACAATCCATGTTCTACATCTACCTATGACATTCCTAAACCTTCCCATCATCTCTCTAATCAAAATCATAGTGTTTTGCTTCTTCCTCATTATTCGTGTATGCCTTTCACGATTAGCAAAATTTTCTTTTTCTTGTATTTTATCATCGTGTATCTCTATTCCAATTTCTTTCGTGACTTCCCTTATCTTGATATGCATGCCATTAGTCTTAAACAATGTTATTATTTGGCAACTAAATGTTACTAGTATTTTTTGTCGACCATTGTAAATTTATATTCATAGTAATTTTACAACTTTAATGAAAAATTTCTACTATCAAGTTTAAACAATATAGACTTCTTCATGTGCTCTAATGATAAATTTTACACACAAAAACAATTTACTCTTTATTTCAACTTCTTTCTTTTGTTGAAATTTTATGTGATAGTATCTCTTTTATATATCTAGCTAGTCATTTGCATAACATACATCAACTCTGATACTCTGCTAGGGTTTTCTATTTTTGAATTCTGCATTTTAGTGAGCATATGATTAGTGAGTGTTTGGGGAGCATGAAGGTGGCTCCCCCTGGTTTGGGTGGTTCTGACACCTTGGTTGTCAAGCCTGATATGACAGGTTATCTTAGGGGGCCTCTTAAGACCCCTTCCCACATTCTGTACTAAAAAAATTAGATTTATATAAGTTGTCTTGGGCTGATCATGTCATGGGATCTACAGTTTTCAAGAATACTGATGTGGGTTCTATTATTGTAGAAAGGACTGAAGAAGGTATTGTTCTGAATCTTCTAGATTCAATGATGGATGAAGCAATTTTATCCATGCAGAATACTCTTGTGGGTCATTTCTTTGCTTTAAGACCTAATGTAGATATGGTTCGCAAATGGGTTAAAGGAACATGGAATATTAAAGGAAGTGTTGGCACCAGCGAAATGGTGGGAGGATTTTTTTGTTTAGATTTTCTCTCAAGGAAGATTTGATAATAGTTTTGATAGGACGACCATGGTTTTTTGACAAAAATCATAGAAATAACCTTGCTTTGTGTAAATGGAAGCCAGGTTTTTATTTGATTATTGATTTGTGTGTTGTGGCCCCTACCTGGATTAGGTTACCAAGTTTTCCATTGGAGTTTTAGACTCAAACTATTCTCCAGAGTATAGCAAACTCCTTAGGCCAGTTCCTTTCCATTGATAAAGTCACCATGCAAAAAACTAGGTTAGTTTTTGCAAGAATTTGTGTAAATGTGGAAATGAATGTTGTGTTGCATAGTCATATTACTCTCCAGTATAGATATGGTAAGTGGTTCCAACCCATAGAGTATGAAAAATTTGGCCCTTTCAGCCAAAACTGTGGCATTTTTGGTCACCTTATCAATAAGTACAAAAACCCCATTGTTCAAAGAGAAGATCCTAAAGATAAGAAAAGGTTATCTAAGGGGGAATATCCTTTTGTTAAGGAAATCCTTAATATTCTTCATGATACCACAAAATAAGGGGAAGATACTTTATCTCTTACTCTAGCTCTAGAAGATCAGATACATAAAAGTATAGTTGACGGCCAGGAACAGAACAACATACCTCAAGAACAACAACAAAATAACAAAGAGAATTGCTTGCTTCAGAAGGATATCCAAAAGGAGCACAACCAGGAAGAGGTTGTGACAACTTTTAAGAATGTTAGAGAAGAGGGAGAATTTGTTGTTAATGAATAACCTATCGAAAATAATGTTGCTCTAGATCAAGGGGTAAAAGACATAGATTTTGTTCACTCAACAAATGATAGTCTTGGAATCCTTCAAGGAAGCATGGGAGTAACACCAAGTAAAGGAGACAATATATTAAGGAAGGAGGATAGTCTAATTACAATAGAGACTAATATATCCTCTATAGAGAAAAAAGACACTTGAAAGCTTTGTTGTTGAGGAAGAATGGACTCTAGTGGGAAAAGGAAGAAAAAAGAATTAAAGAAAGAAATCAGATGTAGGAAATGAATATAAATACGGTAGACTTTCTCAAAGACAGATCAAATCTAGGGAGGCAACAAAGGAAGTTGCTATGGGAAGACAACAAAAGTTGGAGAACATTTCGGGCTCCAGAAAATCTATAAAATGAGAGTTAAATCAAAATTTTGGGCCTTATTGGCCGGAAGAGGTACTTGTTACCTATTGTTTATGATTTTATTTTTTGTTCTCTTTTAGTTTTTGGTTGGAAGATGGTCTTAATGAGGATTATATCTTGGAATATAAGGAGACTGAATAGTCCCCATAAACAATTTCTTGTTAATAGTTGTATTTTGGATAATAAGGTGGACATCACGATGCTCCAAGAAACTAAAATGAATGAAGCTACTTTTTCTATTGTTGTTAACTCTATATGGCTAGGGGATGGTTATTTTGTTAGTCCCTCTCAAGGTGCCTCTGGAGCCATTGTGACCTTGTGGAATCCTATTGTTTTGGTGGGTAACTTGATTGGTAATAATAAGAGTTTTCTTTCCATTATGTTCTCTAGCAAGTAGGGTAATGAATGATGGATTTTAGTGAATGTTTATGCTCCTATTTCCAAGCAGGAGAGGAAACATCTTTGGAAGGCTCTAGATACAAATATCAGTATAGATCCTTATTCTAACTAGATGATAGCTGGAGATTTCAATACTCCTCTATCCTTCAAAGAAATTGGGTGGTTTGGAAGATTATTTAGATAGTATGGTGGATATGGATGAGTTTCTCTCTTCTATAGGTTTGATTGATGTTGAAATAGAAGGTACTAATTTTACCTGGTCTAATAGAAGAATGGGAAACAATCTCATTTAGTTTAAGCTCTTGGAATATCTTGTCTTTTCTTCATTGTTTTTCCCTTCCAAGGAGAAAAATGCAGGAGCAACTCACCAACGCGCCATGATCACTATTTTCCATGACATGTTACATAAGATCATGGAAGACTATTGTAGACACCTAAAATTGGCCATGTCTTATGACATTATCTTATGCCATCTTGCATTACCTTGCGACATATTTTCTTCTAGTTCACTTTCATGACCCCTTGCATCATTCCCATTAGTTAAATAATTTATATTTATTTAACTAATCGCTCTTATCCATTTAACCTTCTCTTACACTAAATTAAATAAATCTTATTTATTTAATCCCATTTTCCTTCATCATCCAATTTAAATAAATTAAATATTTATTTAAATGCCACATGACTCTCATAATTTAAATAATTTTATTATTTAAATTAATACGCTGAGAGGCGTTATATAGTCACAGTGGGGTGGGGATGAGAGCACTCATTTTTTCTACCTAAATTTATATAAATAAATAAAAATATCAAAAAGGAAAAAAAGAATAAAACTTAAGAAAATCAAAGAAAAAAATTTAAAAAAATTAAAAACCATTGAAGGAGAAAAAGCTAAATCACAAAAACTATGGAACCAAAAAAGAAACTGGAAAAAATAAAAACTAAAAACTAAAAAAGAAATTGGAAAACATAAAAAATAAAAACCAAAAAAGAAATTGGAAACTATTGGAAGGAGAAAAAGCTAGAGAAAATCATGAAAACTATGGAACCAAAAAAGAAATTGGAAAAATTATAAAATAAAAATGAAAAAAGAAATTGCAAACCAAAAAAAGTGAAAAAAATAAAAGAAACTATGGAAAAAGGACATCCCTCAGTGTAGTTTTAGATATATTTTTTAAAATATAAATATACTACTTTATTCCCACTCACATCCCTATTTTTAACCTCCTTAATTGTGTGTCATAATCACTTCCTCTCCAAAATCAATCAAAAATCCTATTTATTCCCACTCCCATCCTAATTTTAGTCACCTATCATCCTCATTTATGGTGTGTCATGAGCACTAAGATTGGCTTTCAATCCTAGCCATCTACCTTATCCCTCACCCTTCTAATCTTGGCCATCTATTTGTTTCCCTCTCTATCTATAAATTAAACTTTTATTTTTATTTCAAACTCTCACACTCTCTCATCACATTTCGTACGCACGTTCACATCTCTCATTTTTCATTTATCTCATATCATTTTCTATCATTCTCATATCAAGGTTATGCCGGTTGTTTGAGTAGCCCACAATACATCCACATGAAAACTCTAATGGAGCTTGGGTGCACTCCATTTCATCCTATCAGAAGTCCAATTTTATCCAAGGTTTGAAGGTATATTTGCATTGTTTATCTTTATACATTATTGTCTTGCATGATTTTTTGGGTTTCATTTTGGCACACCTTGTGGGACTAGGTGCCTATCCAAACATCACTTAAACTCTTTGGAATAGATACAATGGTTGTGTGACTTGTGTCATCATTTGGTCTTTTGTTTTTAATTTTATCTTTTCTATCTCCTTCTTTTTCTTTATCAAAGCCACCTAGATCCATTTATATCTTGGTGCATTACGATTAGCAAAGAATAGGGCATAGCATTTTGCGTGTCTGTTGGATATTCTTATCACTACAACTAATATTCATATCTTGTGTCTAGACAAAGTTGTATTACATACAAAGTCACCCTGGTCCCTTATACCTTGGTGCATAATATCCTCTTGCTATATCAAACTAGGGTTGCTCTACACATTATACCAGCATAACCATCTCCTCTATATCCACTATATCCATTATGACTATAACTTATCTATTTCCAAATCCTATTCCAGAGCATTCTTCACCTCTCTTCACTATCTATTTCACCTATCTCTTTCACTTTAACAATCCATCCTTTTTATTCTATTCATTTCCTTCTCCAAACTCTTTTCATCCATTTCAAGAGCATACCCGTGTTCTTCGAACCCACCTATCCTCTCAGGGGGGCATCCCATCCTTACATCATTTCTCCTTGTCACTCCTTCAAGTGGTTGGGGCATCCTCTTCCCTCTATCCATACTTTTTATTCTTTGAAATGATGTTAATTATTTTAGTCACAACATCATCTCAAAGAGGGGCAAAATGTAGACACCTAAAACTGATCATGCCTTACAACATTGTCTTTTGACATCCCCTTGCATCATCTTTCAACACTTAGTGACACCTTGTCCTAGGTCCTCTTTCATGACCCCTTCCAATTAGTTAAACAAATTATATTTATTTAACTAATTTATCCCCTCTAGTCAAATTAGATAAATTCTATTTATTTAATTCCTATATTCCTCCAACTAATTTAAATAAATAAAATATTTATTTAAATTAGCTCTCACATGCCACTTGTCTCTCATGATTTAAATAATTTTATTATTTAAATCATCCCACTCACATCCCTAGTTTTAACCTCTTTAATCATGCATCATAAGCACTTGTCCAAAATCAATTAAAAATCCCATTTATTCCCAGTCCCATCCTAATTTTAGTCACCTGTCATCCTCATTTATGGTGCGTCATAAGCACTAAAATTGACTTTAAATCCTATCCGTCCACCTCATCTCTCACCCTTCTAATCTTGGCCATCCATTTGATTCCCTCTCCTATAAATGAAACTTCCATTTTCATTTCAAAACCTCACACTCTCTCATAAAATTTTGGCACACAAATTCATATTATATCATAATTTCTATCATTTTGATAACATAGTTATGTTGGTTGTGTGAGTAGCCCACAAATCATCCACAAGACAAACTAATGGAGCTTGGGCGCACTCCATTCTGTCTTATCAAAAATTTAGTTTTGTGCAAGGTTTGAAGTTATTGCATTATTGTTTGGTTTGCATGTTTTATCCATTATCTTTTGCATGAATTTTCAGGGTTTCAACTATGTCGATGACCTCCTTTGGAAATCAAGAACAAGGGATGAACACCCTAGAATATTACAACAAATATTTGAACACTTGAGGGAATATGAGCTATTCCTCAATCCCAAGCAATGTGTTTTTGGGGTCACATCAGGAAAACTCTTAGGCTTCATTGTCTCTATAAAGGAATTGAAGTAGATCCATTAAAAGTCACCACCATCACAAAAATGCCACCACCAAAAACTTTGAAATAGCTTCATAGTCTACAAGGCAAACTTTAGGCCATCTAAAGATTCATAGCACAACTCACTGATAAATGTCAACCATTTTCTCACTTGATTCGCAAGGAAGTATAATTGAAATGGGATGAAAATTGTCAACAAGCATTTGATCGCATCAAAGAATATTTGGCATCACCTCCTATGCTCATGACACCATTTCTTGGAAAACCCCTATTATTGTACATATCAGCAACTTTAGTAGTACTGGGGACACTTCTAGCACAACATGATGAAACCGGTCATGAAAGGACTATATATTACATTAGTAGGACCCTTGTTGTCTATGAGATTAACTACACACCTATGGAACAAGCATGTCTAGTTGTCATCTTTAGCTCCCAAAAGCTATGAAAATACATGCTAAGTCACTCCATCAAGATCATTTCAAAAGTTGACCCTCTCAAATACCTGCTTTCCAGGACTTCACTCACAAGATGAATAGAAAAATGTGGTATGTTACTCAGTGAATTTGACATAGAATATGTAGACCACAAAGCTATTAAGGTCCAAGTGGTGGTAGATCAATTAGTAGAAGTACCCCTCATCGACCATCAACCGCTCTCTATTGATTTTCTAGATGAATCTATCCTTACAACAACATAATCAACAATCTGGAAACTATATTTTGATAGATCAATCACAAGTCATGGCTCAAGAGTTAGAATACCTTTGGTCACTCCCCAAGGAGACTACATCCCCAAGGCATATAGGCTTGCCTTCCCATATACAAATAATGTAGCCGAATACGAAGCTCTAATCATCGGTCTTAAGAAAATAGCGCAATGAAACATCCAACAGTTAAAGGTCTATGGAAACTCTAAACTGGTCATCAAACAAGTCAATGATGAGTACCACACTAAAGATGACAAGCTGATTCCTTATAAGTAGATGGTTGATGAGTACAAACTCTATTTTTCCTATATCCAATTTGAACATGTGGCCAGACTCCATAACAAAGAAGCTGATGCAATGGCTACCATTGGATCCCTCCTGGACATGCCACATGATAGCCACCAATGTGAATTTCTTGTGGAACAACTCCTCATGCCAGCATATAGGGTCATGAATTCAAATTTTATATGTGAGATTGTTGGTCCTAAAATCCCTTGGTATCATAACATTTATGCCTATCTCCAACATCACACCATCCCACCTAACTTCTCTCACAAACAACAAAGATCCCTCATTTGCCAAGCTTCACACTACACTATCCTCGCCAACACCCTTTATTGCTGAAGCTATGATGGCACTCTCTTGCGATGTTTAAATACAAAAGAACCTGTTGGTTTTTCTTCTGAATCAGCATTAGGGTTTGCCAGTTCTAATGCACAGGCAGATTCAGCCAACTAATACAGGAGGTTGTGTGAGCTGCCTCCCCTTCACTTCTAGTTCTACCACACCAAGGGGGGTATCCCTATAACTCAAGATGTAACCTTGACTAGCTCAATGATAGAAAGATCTAACTTGACAACAACAGGCAGAATACTCTCATGTATGGACCAAGATCTGCATGATAGATCATAAGGTTGGCAACATTCTTGGACATATGTGTCTGGCTGGGTATGAGAGTATGTGGGGGGTTCCTAATCCTACTCCTACAACTAACAGGTGGAGGTGATGAAATGGGCGGACATAATGTCTTGGATGCAAGACAAGGGGTTTTGGCTCATAACTACTGACCCAGGAGCAGACTGGTGCCTATCCATTGGACAAGGAGTCAACTAGACATATACAACAGATGGTTTGCAACTTTCACTCAAGTTTCAGGGGGTTGAACTAATGCTTGCCTTACAAACATCACCCAAGAATGGGTATCTAACTGCCTCTACTTACAGATATCCCTACTAACATGCAACCTTCCCCATGCTCAACCTAAAATAGTTTAATCCACTCCTTGAATGGAAGTTACAGATCAAGCATGCAGTATAGATATCTATACCCTAGAATCTATGAAACCCTTAGCAACCAGATTCAAAAGGAGAATAACATGTAGCAAATGGAGAGAAGCAGATAAACACATGCAATGAAGCATTTCTCATATAAAATCAACATTGAAACTGCACATATGTACAAAATACATTCATGTTGCAACTCATAAACTCCAAAATGGGATAGAACAACCAGGATCATGCCCTATTCTTTGTTATTTACACAAAAATGCCCTAGGTCTTCAACAACCTTGAATGAATAACACAGTCTGCATTATATAGCAGGAAGGTGTAGCCATCATTCAGTACAATGGCACCTCAAAATATCTGCCAGATACCACGTGTTTTGAGAAATTGGTGCTAAAAAATTCAATGCAGCAGGTGGAGGAGGGGACAGAAAGAGATCTCGAGCCTTGCGCCGCCACCTAGGGATTCACATAATCAATTGGGTGGTTGAAACGTCCACGCCATCGCCCATACCCTGCAACAACCGCCATTAGTGGCGCACCAAACCTGCAGCCTCGGGAAAAACATCATACTGTGCATTGCAACCGTTTCCCACCAAAATGTATCATCCTGATAATTCAAATCATGCAGGAACCAATTATCCCACATGCACCCCGCAGCACCCTTCTCAACACTTTATATACTAGGTCGTGAGCATATATGATGTCGGTGATTTTGCTCCCGATGGCACCTAATATAAGACCTTCATCATCATCATCCTCCAACATGATATCTTGTTGCTTGAAATATCACCCTGACGTCAGCATCATCATCTGCTGAGCTCACCCTGATAATTCACATCACCCTGATGTGAAATATCACCTCGCAGAAAATATCACCCTGCGGGAAAGTATCATGCCGTCCACATCACCTGATATAAAATATCACCCTGATGACCAACCTTACCTTCGCATGAGATATCAACCTGATATTCACCTTTATCGGCACAACTTGATGCATCGGAGGAAGATCCTCCTGCTTAGCCAATACCAAATGTCTAGCCGATGAACATCCTGATGACATCACCGTCATATCCTGCTGACGTCACTGTCATATCCTGCTGATGTCATCAGAATATCTACCTATCGCACACCTCCTCATATCCAAATGACGTCATCGTCATATTTGCAAATATTGGGGGATCTCCACAAGATGACTAGTGCTAGAAATATGACTCCCCTAGATCCTGATGACACCACCACCATATTCATATATCGGGGTGATAATCAGATATGAAAATATCACCCTGCCTTCGAAAATATCATGATGCAGACAGGTAGAAAAGTGAATATCACCTTGACATAAGAATGGCGTCAGCATCATCAGGGTGATAAAATAACGAACATGAAGTGATAAAACAACATCAGGATGATCTTAACTAAGATCACCCGATGTTCAAATATGATGACCCCGCAGAAGATCAGGTCATACTTAGGACTTTGCAGCAACATCATCAGGATGATCTTAACCAAGATCACCCGATGTTAAAATATCATCCCGGAGTGAAAGATCAGGCTGATAGAAAATATGATGATGACCCCCACAAGAAACAAAAGGGTGATGACCGGAAACATGATGATAATGACCTCCTCTAAAGAAAATTTGATGCTGCAGTTGAAAAGTGCTGAGGAGGCCCAGAGACTTAGAATATTTTTAGATTTTTAGGGAAGGTGCCTGCATGTTTATATGCTTGAAAACTGACTGCTCATGCAGGCACCAACAGAACTTTCTCTTGCACTACATGAGGTCCATGCAGGTATTTATGGTGCTCACATAAGCGGTATTGTTCTAGCTAAAAAGCTCTTATGTACATGATATTATTGGCCAACAATGGAGCATGATGCATGTGAGTATGTGAAGAAATGTAAACCTTGTCATCAACATGGGGACCTCATTCATGCTCGCTCTCAAGCATTACAACTGATCACAACACCATGGCCCTTCTCCCAATGGGGCCTCGATCTCATTGGCAATATTAATCTGATGGCAACAAATTCATCATCACTACCACTAAGTAAGTCTTTATGAAGTGGGTTGAATCTACCCCCCTCACCTTTACAACTAGCTTGCAAAACACTAAATTCATCCTCTACCACATCATTTTTCTCTATTGTATCATGTCTTCCCTCATCACAGATAATAGAAAACCCTTTAAAAACAATGATGTTCATGCCATGTGTGAACAATTCTATACACAACATCATTGGTTCACCCCATACTATCACCAAGGAAATGGCCAAGCTGAGGCAACTAATAAAACCTTGCTCAAAATCCTTAAGAAAATTGTCAATGAAACTAGTCATGACTGGAACCTCCACATTCATCCAGCTCTTTGGGCATACTGCATAAGCATCCACACACCTACCAGAGCCACCCCATACTCATCATATTTGGTTATGAAGCAATCTTGCAAATTGAGATTGAACTGTTGAACACAATGAATATTGAGAGGGGGGTGAATCAGTATTCTACAAAACCACTTCTTCACAAGATCTATAATCCAATTACCAAATTCAACAACATGAAGGTAGAATAAACATAAGAATAGCAACCATAAAGTCATAACACATAGACATTGGGATTTTTACATGGAAAACCCAAAAAGGGAAAAACCACGATGAGTGTTAGCTCACAATATATTATGATAGCAATACCAAATTACATGAAGGCTCATTGCCCAAGGACTCACTATCCAAACAAATGCTCACTGCCAAATAGAAGAGAAGAGAAGAAATATTGGCTCACTGCAAAGAGATGACTACTATAGGTGCATCTACAATATGCTGAGGTGCAATATCATTTTGCTTAGTATACAGATTCAAAGGACTTCATACTGTCTTATCTACTTTTCTGCTCTACTTCACATATACTCCTATTTTCTACCCATATTACCCTTTTATTCTATGTAAACTACTTTAGATTATGCATATATCGAATTCACACATTATCCACACACATCACTATACTCAACACTGAAACCAATCAAATATATATATCCGCAATAAGATAAATCTCATAATCAGGTCGGCAACCCAGACATGAAACGTGTATACAAGTGTTGTACCTTGTTGGCTTGATCTTGTGCTCAAACAAGAATGCAGACCCAAACAAACATACAATAGTCTTCATATAGGTCAGCATCAATCATTCAACTACTTGAATTAATTCTTCAAACAATATATCTTCTCTGCATATAGATCTAGCTTGCATGTTGGCCTATCCCTTAAGCACACACTTGACCAATTCAATTGTCACACCATGATTTTCACTACGGACCATATGAGACTCTAACAATCATATCCAACATTCATCATTGACCTTTTGACATACATTTAGATCCGCTGAACATAATAGTCCTTTATAGCAAAATGCGGATCTTGGAACTATTGCTTTGTCACATCAAACTGGAAGCTGATAAAGAACAACTTGTAGAATGTGATCAAAGGAACTTCAGAAGGTATAACTCTGGATTTAGGTAGTCATGATGTGTATCTTTGTTGCCTCAGAACTGCAAGACAAAATATACCACAGTGGAGGAATGCGGACCCTTTTATTCTGGTATTGTGCACTGTTCCTGACTTGACTCTGTTCACCTGAACTTAGATATTTTACCATATGACTTCTGGAGGAAGTCAAGACTTGAACACTGGAACATGTGATCACTAGGTAGCTATGAACAACATACCTAAACTGTATACAAATGTATTTAACTACGGAGGCATACCATCTCAAACACTGTTACTTGGTATATTGTACACTACCCATACTTAATCATTTATTCTTTCGGAGTAAGGTCTCTTTGCTATGCCAGTATAAACCCTTTGCCTTGTTGTCATCAATGACAACATTTAGCATTCATCATAGCAGTGTCTCTTGCCAACAATCTCCCCCTTTGGCATTGATGGGAACACTTAGTGAAAAATGCTCATTTGCTCCCTCTTACTATATGAACTCTATTTTTCTTCTCCCTCTCAGGTGTTTACCTATTTTTCACTGGTTTTCCTCTCCCCCTTTGAGATCAATGGAAAAGGTGTATGTGCATGATTCAAAATTGTGTCAAAAATGCAAAAGCTACAAAAACTGTCATACTATATTGCATATGTATAGGTACAATCCTCAACTTAATTTGTTGTGGGTTGTAGGATGTCATTGAAAATGTTCTTGATTTGAACTAACTCTCTAGATCCCAACTCTTCTTAGCATTGTCCAAAATTTGAATATGGCCACTTATTAGGAAGACTAATTTCTCTACTTTTTGTATTTCAGAAGGCATGTCAATCAGTGCACTTACCTACAGTGCTTTTGCTGCAAGATTTGACATTGAATCTAGCTTGGGACTTATTAGTCCTCTCAATTGACACATTCTATTTTTCATTTGATCTCTCCTATTCACCAAATTACTAAACTCATTATGGATATTAATAACTTGTATCTCTTTGCTTCTTACTAACTTTGCTAGATCAAATGACTTAGAAAAATTTGTCAGCTAAAGTTTCATATCATTAATCTTCTCCTCTAACTCCTTTGTGGCTTCCGGCCATGATAAACAAAATTTTTACAAATCATAGGCTTCTTTTATGGTACTTTGTATACCTCTTATTCCATTGTCTAAAGAAATTTTATCATTGATCAACATGGTCTTTAACTTAGCTAATCATATCTCATCAAACTCTTTTTTGACTTTTGTTTCTGCAAATTTTTCAAAGGATTCAAAATGATTGCTAATTGATTTTATCATACCTTTAAGTTGATCATTTGATGATAATGTATTTAGGCATGAACTTCTCTAGTACATCAGATGTTGCACCTATGAGCTCATTGTCTTGTATGTGTGTTTTCATCATCTCTTCCCATGCCTTTGCTTGAACAATTGATACCAATTTAAATATCTGCATAGGGGACATTGAATTCAAATTTATTGGTCCCTGCAGAAATTCAGGCTCATCCAAGACTTGTTTTTCTCTTTCCAAGAATTCCTTGACAGACTCTGCAGTGTCTCTTGCTATACCAGAGACTTCTTCTTCTTGGTTTTGTTCTAGAGGATCTAAATCCATGGCATCATTTGCATCATTCTTTTGTTCTTGTGAAGAGTTTTCTTTCGCTTGTTCCTCTTCTTGATCATCATCTTTATTTTGTTCCTTGTCTATTTGATCATTAGTTTGTTAATCTAGAGGAATACTTGTTTTGGATTGATCCTTAACAACAGTATCCAAACTAGTAGCAGGGACTGGATCTTCTTTCTCCTTTGGCTCTTCATCACTTTTGTCTAATCCTTGATCCATGTTCACCTCAGGAATAGATGTATCATCTTCAACACATGTTTCTTCATTATCATATATTGTTGGAAGATGAAATTCTTTCAATGCTTTTAGAGTGATTTCGTTAGTCTCCTTAACTACCTTCTCAATGTCATCTGACATGAGAGTGTTCATCCTCTTATTTGTTCTAAATTCTTTATGCAACACTTTAGAGACTTTTGCTTTTTCTTCCAATGTGATCTTCAGACATAACTTTATCAGTGTATGCTCTCTAAGTTCAACATCCTTAGCCATAAAAGCTTCCTTTCTTGCATACATTATACTACCCAAACTATTTGGGAGATTAGTAATGATCTCAATAAGGGCTTTGTTGTAGATGTCCAAGTATCTGACGATAGCGGTCTTAATGATCCTCTTGTCTGGATCATCAAACTCATCATACAGTTGGGCTATGGGTTTCAAATTGCCATCAACTGTTATGGCCTTTAGGACATCTTCAAGACTTATAGTGGCTTCTCCTATCTGAGACTTATCTTGCCTTGGCCTTTTCTTAGTTCTACCTTTATCAGAGGGTTTCTTCTTGCTGCTCCTGGAGGCTTTGGTGGCCTCAGTTTTCATTTTCTTCACTTCTTCATCTAACTCTGTCTCTTCCTCATCTGCTCCTATACTGACATACATTCTATGACCTTTGGTTTTCTATCTTTTGAAACTTTTGTCAGTGAGCTTCTTGGTGGGAACTTCTACACAAATAGATGAGGTCAGACCAGAGGTTTTTAATGTAGTTCCTATAGAGACTGAACCTCTTGTTCTCTTCCTTGTTACAACAGGTTCCTCTGCCTTTGCTTCAAACTCTTCTAGAGCCTTGACCAATTCATCTGTAGCCCTTTCTGCTTGTGGCTCTTGTTGTACATCATGAACTTCCAGAGCTTTATTGACTTCCTTCAATTTTTCAATTGTTCTTGCCCTTGTTTTAACAACTTCTTCTTTTGTAATCCCTATGCCCTGGGCATATTCCTCCACCAATTTCCTCATCTTTTCCTAGATTTCTAGTTTCCTTAGTTCAACATGGAATTTTACAGATAATTCTTCATAAGTACCAAATCTTGGCTCAAAGGTTTCCCTAGGTTTTCTTAACATAAGCTTGGCATAGCCATCTAACACATCTACATCTACTTCATACCCCATTGGCATAATCCAAACTATTCTAGGCTCAACAACCTCCATCATACATTGATCTTTGTTGACAATGAAGCATATGTCATTTTTATATCTCTCAACAATTGATTCAGGTATCCTTTATCTAGAATGCATAGCTTTTTGAAAATTCTTAAAATAGCCCCACAGAGCTGTATTCTGTGCATCTTTGTTTCCTATGCCACTCAAGTAATTTCTAATTTGAATTGCAACTGGTTGATTGCTAGAGGTTAGATCAACTTCATTCCTGGTAATTCTTGCATAAAATAGAAAAATAAGCACATTATCAATGTACCAAATTTGAAGGGATACTTGCTTTCTTTTGTCTTCTTTAGATTCTCCATTAGTTGTTGTCGGAGAAATTCACAAAGATCATAGTCTTTATTTTCCTTAATCATCTCATAGGCTATGTGTATAGTAGTACCTGAGACAGAGTTCTCCTGATTTGAAAAGTAGATTTTGTAGCCAATTACCATAGATGCAAATGTTACTGCATGGTCTTCAATATCATTGATTGTTAAAGCCCTTTTGCCAAATTTGGCTTCGGTGGCCATCATCACTGAGTCATTTTCATAGCTTTTAGCATAGGTACTATTTTGGTAGAATTCAATCCGGTTATGACCCTTATCGCATCCTTTGTGATCATAAATGGTTTTTCCAGCCACACAAATTCATCATGTATCTTGCTTAAGACATACCAGACCCATTCATCTTTCACAAATATTGGAAATTCTATGTACTGAATGAATTTCTTCTCACTTAGCACCTTATATTCTTCCTTCAAATCAAAATTGCCATGACTTAGATGTTTTAGATAGAGATCATCAAACCTACTATCACCAAATTCTTTTAGAGCAACATGAATGTATGCCCGAACATCTTCTGCATGCATTACACCAAATGAAATTTCTAAAAATACACCATTAGGATAGACCTCTGTTGATTTGTATGGATGTTTCTTGAACTTCAGCCATGGTCTTTTAATGATATTGACTACTTGAGGAGATTCCATCTTTGCAAAGATTTAGATAAATTCACAGTAGGGTTTCAAATATGAAAATACCTCTTTTTATCGAATTAGGGTTTTGCTTGATCTTACCTTGAGTTGCTTTTGAAATCACTGTAGTTGCTTGGAATTTCACTTCAGTTCACCTTAGACACTTGAGAGATTGAATGCAAAATGAATTGTCCATCGAATGAACTCATTTTTAATCCTTTGTTTGTCTTGACCTAATTGTCATGAATGTTATCTTTAAAAAGTTGTCAAACCATTCTCTATTGAGTACAGTTGATTAGGATTTCTCTGCAATGTTCCACAATTGATTCTTTTCCTTTGAAATTTCTTTTAAAAGATCTATCATATAAATCTTTACATCATTTCTTCATGCCGAATCCTAGCACTAACTATCTGGCAAGGGGATTTGGATTTTCAATATAGCTTCCCTTGAGCCAGAGCTCCCAATTTACTTCTCGGAGGAAGTATCTGCACCAGGGACTAGTGCGGATCCATCCCTGATATTATCAACATCCTTCTTGATCTAGATCATGCTCATTTCCTTCTTGATCTCCACCGGATCAACCTTGTTTTTACCTTTGTCTTCTTTCTGTTCTGTTTTCATCTTCTTTGTAGGATAGTTTCTTTTCTCATTCTTGCTTTTGCAAAATTTTGCAACATGGCCAAACTTATTACAATTGTAGCATACCACATTCCTCTGTCCTTGATTCCTTCTATTGATTTAATTCATTCTTGATCTATACTGGTTAGCCATATGTCCAAATCTATTGCATGCAAAGCACTTTCTATTAAAGAATTGAGTATTCCTTCCATAGTTAAAACCATTCCTAACCAGACTTCTGCATTCATTTGATCTATGACCAATTTTCTTGCAATTGAAACATTGACTAGGGAATGAAGAAACATTTTGATTTATTCTACTCCTACACTGAGTAGCCTTGTGACCAAACTTATTGCAATTAAAACAATAGCTATTGAAAGATGGGTACCTTTGAGCATTTGGTTGTCTGACCGAAGGTGTTCTAGGTCTTCTTCTCTGATTCTGGAACTACTTGCCTTTGTTTTTCTTAAACTTAGTGTTTTCTTGGCCTGATTTTGAACTTTCTCCTTTTTCAAATCCCAAGTCTTGCTTGTCATCTAGACTCTTCTGACTTTCAATCAATTCCTCAAGATTTGCAGAGCTTATTTTGAATTTTTCTTTATAGCTATTTGCTGCTTCTAGATCATATTTCAAGAGTAACACCTCTTTTCTCAGTTTTTCACATTCCTCATACTTGTCCTTCACAACCTGATTCAGATGTTCTTCAACCTTTATTTTTTCTTCAACTAGCATAGATAGATTGTTTATGGATTCATTTGTTGTTTTTAGTTCTTCACTTAGTTCTTTCCTTCTATCCTAAGCCTTCTTGACTTGCTCCTTTAGTTTCAGAATACAATCATCAACTTCTTTAATATTTTCCACCAAATCTTTGATATCTTCCTTAGACTTGTCAAGATCATCAAGAGCAGCTTGTAGTTGTTCACCAATGCTACCTAGATAACTTGTTCCTAAAGAAGTGAGATATCTTCTTGCAGCCATGTGTTCACCTTCCAAAATCTTCCTCAAGTTGCTAAGCTTTTTCCAAGGAACCTTTCTCTAATACCAATTGTTGAACACAATGAATACTGAGAGGAGGCATGAATTAGTATTCTACAAAACCACTTCTTCACAAGATCTATAAACTAATTACCAAATTCAACAACATGAAGGTAGAATAAACATAAGAACAACAACCATAAAGTCATAACACATAGACACCAAGATTTTTACGTGGAAAACCCAAAAAGGGAAAAACCACGGTGAGTGTTAGCTCACAATATATTATGATAGCAATACTAAATTACATGAAGGCTCACTGTCTTAGGGCTCACTTCCCAAGGACTCACTATCCAAAGAAATGCTCACTGCATAAGGCTCACTGCCAAATAGAAGAGAAGATAGAAGAAAGATTGGCTTACTGCCAAGAGGTGATTACTACAGGTGCATCTATAATATGCTGAGGTGAAGTATTATTTTTCTCAGTCTACAGGTTCAAAGGACTTCATACTGTCTTATCTACTTTTCTGCTCTGCTTCACATATACTCCTATTTTCTATCCTTATTACCCTTTTCTGCTCTGTAAACTACTTTAGATTATGCACATATCAAATTCACACATTATCCACACAAATCACTACACTCAACACTAAAATCCATTGAATATATATATCTGCAATAAGATTCATCTCACAATCAAGTCGGCAACCCAGACATGAAATGTGTATACATGTGTTGTACCTTGTTGGCTTGATATTGTGCTCAAATAGGAATGCGGACCCAAACAAACATAAAATAGTCTTCATATAGGTCAGCATCAATCATTCAACTACTTGAATTAATTATTCAAACAATGTATCTTCTCTGCATATAGGTCTAGCTTGCTTGTTGGCCTATCCCTTAAGCACACACTTGACCAATTCAACTATCACATCATGATTTCCACTGCGAACCATATGAGACTTTAACAGTCATATCCAACATTCATCATTGACCTTTTGACATACATTCAAATCCACAGGACATAATAGTCCTTTATAGCAAAATCAGATCTTGGAACCATTGCTTTGTCATAGTGAAATACTGTCAAACTGGAAGCTGATAAAGAACAACTTGTAGAATGTGATCAAAGGAACTTTAGAAGGTGTAACTTTGGATTCAGGTAGTCATGATGTGCATCTTTGCTACCTTAGAACTACAAGACAAAATATGCCATAGCAGAGGAATGCAGAACCTTTATTCTGGTACTATGCACTATTCCTGACTTGACTCTGTTCACCTGAACTTAGATATTTTACCATATGACTTCTGGAGGAAGTCAGTACTTGAACACTGGAACATGTGATCACTAGGTAGCTATGAACGACATAACTGAACTGCATACAAATGTCTTTAACTATGGAGGCATACCATCTCAAACATTGTTACTTGGTATATTGTACACTACCCATACTCAGTCATTTATTCTTCCGGAGTAAGGTCTCTTTGCTATGCCAGTAGAAACCCTTTGCCTTGTTTCCATCAACGACAACATTTAACATTCATCAGAGCAGTGTCTCTTGCCAACATGAACTCCCTCCTTGCACATCTCCTTGCGTAATCTCATCACTGAAGAGGAATATTATGTTGCACATCTACAAGAGTTAGAGCTACTATATGAATAATGCCTCAATGCCTTGAATCATCTCTAGGCATAATAGAATCGACTCTGTAGATCATATAATAAGAAGTTTTGTGCCAGAGAGTTTGTTGTAGGTGATTTGGTCTTAAAAGAAAATTAGAAGAATCTGCAAGAATGAGAAAGGAAAGGCAAATTTGAAACTAATTGGTGTTAGATTCTGTGAGAAATGAGAACCAAGCCAGGATCTGATATCGGTTGTAGATCACATACACTTCAGTCGACAAATGATCGAAGATCAAAATAGTAGAATGAAGAGAGAATCTGAAAAGAGAGAAAAATAGAGACAAAGCAAGAGAACTTGAGAATACTCTCGATACTCTCACAGAGCTGTCACCGAACTGGTATTGAACTAGTGAAGGTGAGAGTAGAGAGTTGTATATATAGCAAAAATAGGGCATATACATCCAAGAGGTGCATTAACTCCTACTACCCATAAAAGGTGGGAGGTTTTACCTACTTGGTAAATGACAAAACATGTGGCATAACCTCCTCAAGTGAAGACAAAAAGGAGGTGGCACATAAAGCCAAAAGAGTGTCAGAACTCCAACAACCCCGTAACCTACTCAGGTAAAGATAGAATAGTGGTTATGCTCGAGGTGGCACAAAAAGGCAAAAGAGGATGTGTAACTCAACTACCCATGTGTGGGAGAGAGTTACACATGTTGTTGATGTATTTCACCATGTGTCCTCATATTAACTACATATACTAAACCTAAGAAAGCTTAATAATGTGTAGGAAAAAGAATATCCCTAAGGAAAATAAAAAAACCTACACTAACACCCCCTTGAGGTACCCATGTACAAAGAATTCCTCCCCAAAAGAGAAGAAAACTACCCCTGCAAAATAGAGAGAGTGAAGCGAAGAACTAAGAAGCCCCTCCAGAAGTAGAAACTGGCCACACCCCTAGCAAAGCTTGTAGATGAAGGAACTTTCTCTCAATGAAGGGTTTAGTGAAGATGTCTGCAATCTGCTCTGATGTCTGAATGTACTTGAGATTAATGATGTTTGCATGAATCAGCTCCCAAATGTAGTGCATATGTATCTCAATGTGTTTGGTCTGTTAATGATGGAATGGATTCTTTGAGATCTGTATTACACTCTAATTATCACAAAAGATGACTGTTGGGTTTTTGAATGAAATGCCAAACTCAGCAAGAATATTCTGAAGCTAGATGGCCTTAGTGGTGGCATTAACTACCCCTAGACACTCAGCCTCTATAGATGAAAGAGCAATTGTAGACTATTTCTTACTTGACCAAAAAACTAGACTAGAACCACGTGAGAAGCAATACCCTAAAGTAGACTTGTGATCCTAAGAATCACCTGCCCAATGTGAATTTTTGTATCCCACCAAGTCAAAATCCATGCCCACTACATAATGAATCCCATAACTATGAGTTCCCTAAACATAGTGGAGAGTCCGTTTAGTTGCTTTCCAATGCAACTCATGTGGCTCTTACATAAATCAAGAGACCATGCCCATGACATATGAAATGTCAGGCCTCATGTGAGTCAAATAGATGAGACTTCCAACAAGCTGTCGGTATAAAGTGACATCAACCAAGGGTGAAGAACACTTAGCCTCAAGTTTGACCCTAGACAGAAATGGAGTCGGCGCAGGCTTACAATCAACCATGCAAAATCTGGAGAGCATGTCAAGTGCATACTTGGGTTGTGCCATGAAGATACTTGAAGATGATTGAGTGATCTCAATCCCTAAAAAGTAGTACAAAAGACCCAAGTCTGACATTAGAAATCGATCATGTAGAGCAGTTTTCACTGCTTTGATGGTAGATGAATGACTCCTTGTGATTAACAAGTCATTGACATAAAGAACCAGAAATGTCAGAGTATCACCCTATTACAGAATGTATACATTTGGATTAGAATGACATCGAGTGAACCCAACTAATAGAAGGAAGGAGTCCATCTTGGCATACTAGGCCCAAGGAGCCTGTTTGAGGCCATAGAGAGACTTCTGAAGATGGCAAACAAGTGATGGATCCTGAATGAACCCCTATGGCTGCTCCATATATATTTCCTCTTGAAGATCACCAAGAAGAAAAGCACTCTTCACGTCCATCTAATGAACTTCCCAGTGATGGGTTGCAACTATAGCAAGTACAAGTTGGATGGAATTCATTTTGGCTACTGGTGCAAAAGTCTCAGAGTAGTCAATCTCGGGCACCTAGGAGAATCCTTTAGTGACCAAGTGAGCCTTATGTTTGTCAACTGACCCATGTGTTGCAAATTTTGTTCAATAGATCCACTTGCATTGAACAAGTTTCCTTCCCTTAGGAAGAGGGACTAAATCCCAAGTGTTATTCCTTTCCAAGGAACTAAACTCTTCCTGCATTGTTGCATCCCACTCAGGGACACCAGAAGCTTCCCAAAAATTAAATGGATTAGAAGATGAAGCAATGAAGAGATGTGGAGCCTACTGAAATTGTGACCTTGTTCTTCTTGTATCTAAAGGATCACCAACCCAATCACCTCCTAACTGCAAAGTCTGACGAGCCCAAAGAGGTCCTATGGTAGGAGAATCCAGAGGAGAATCATCAACCTGTGAATGATGACTAGGAGAAGAGGGCGAATCCTCATCATCACTGCCACCATCTGAAGTGGAGGAAGAAGACTCCTCATCATGATCAGGAGGATTAAGATCCTCTGAAGAACTGTCATCATGTTGCAATGTCTCCAATGTGATGGTGGATGGAGAAGTGATAGGAGAAGAACCGGAAGAGTCCTCCTCAAAACGAATACTCCTCTCAATGAACAACTCATGTGTAGTGGGATAGAGAAGCCCACTTAACACCATCTTGGTATCCAAAAAATATGCAAGGATTGCTCTACGGATCCATAGCCTTGCATTTCTCTGTTGAAATGTGGGCCCATGCAAGAGAACCAAACACTTGAAAGTGCTTAACTATGGGTTTCTGACCAATCCAAGCTTTGGAAGGAACTTGATTCTGGATATAACACGCACAATTGATGGCCTCCACCTAGTACTGAGGTGCCATAGACCTAGAGTGAATCATATATTTGGCCATTTCTTTCAAATATGTGTTCTTCTATTCTGCGACACCATCCTGTTGTGGACTATAGGGAACTGTGTGCTGAAGATTAATGCACTCAGTGGCACAAAACTACTCAAACTTGTAGCTGACATATTCCCTCCCATTATCTATACATAGAATCTTGATGGCCTTCCCAGACTGTTTCTTTGCAAAAGCTTTGAAGTCCAGAAAAGACTCAAAGGCCTCTGACTTCTGCTTGAGAAAATAAGCTCAAGTGTATCTAGAAAGATCATCAATGAATGTTAGAACACATATAGCCCTGTTGAAAGAAGGATGTGGAAATGGTCCTACCAAGTTACTATATACCAACTCCAGAAGTTGTGTGGCCGTCCATGCTTTGCCTTTTTCATACTTCTCCTCAGGATGCTTACCAAGAATACATCCCTGGCAAACACCATCAGATAATCAAATTGAAGGCAACCCTGAAACCATGTCCTATTGACTAAGCTATTGCAAGTAGCAACAATTCAAGTGGCCAAATTATTGATACCACAAATGACTCACCTCATCTAAATGAGCGAGTAAAATTGTTGAAGGAGAGTCAGGAACAAAGTGATAAAACTGATACAATCTAGACTGATGATATGCTTTTCCCACAACAACTGTAGACCCATCATGCAATTCACTGATGACCACATTATTTGGTTTGAATTCAACCTACTTGCTAGAGCCAGTGTGAGTGATCTAATAAACAAATAAGAGATTAGTTGACAAATATGGAATGCAAAGAACATCCTAAATTATTCCTTTATCCACATCAATAGACCCTCTCCCATGCACTTCAATAGGAGTGTCCTCACCCATGAGTATGGTAGGAATAGAACATGGCTCCAAGGAGGCAAAACTATCTTGTGAGGAAGCCATGTGGTGTGAAGCACCCGAGTCAATGATCCAAGTATCAGGTTGTGAACCAACTGCAACTAGGCCCTTGCCCTTTCCTTTCTCCTTACTTTTTTCTGTGTCCTTTGAAGACCCTTCCGATGAACTTTATTTGACAGAATCACGTACCTTAATATTGTACTTCTCAAGAAGATGTGACAAGTGATCAATCTATTTCTTTAAACACTTGTACTCATCATGTCCTAGTCTTTTATAGTAAGAAAACTTGACCTTCTCCTTCTTAGGTTGATCACCTTTCGATGAAGAGGTCTAATTAGCTACATTTAGACTAGTAGGTTTCTAATTTTTCCTCTTCTCTCCTTGGTTCTTTTGTTTCTTTTCCTATTTGCTAGACCCCTTCTATTCTTTTGTGCCTTGATTTGTAGCCAAGGCATGTGACTTCGAGGGTTTAATTGTACCCATGTGAACCAATTTATCTTGCTCCTGGGCAAGTTCTACAACAAACTCATCTAGAGAAGGCATTTTATAGTTTGAACCTAGGGTAGTTTTTGTGGCATACAAGGTAGAAACAAAGACTGAATAGTTTGGACCAAGCTTAGAAAGAATGCTTAAGATCAGTTGTTTGTCTTCTTTTTCTATTCCACACTGTTTCAACTATAATATGATGGCTTTCAACTTTGTGAAGAAGTCTTGTATAGTGTCAAAATGGCTTGGACTCAACCATATGAGTTCATTCTCCAACTGATGACCCCTTAACTCATCCTGCTTACCAAAGATTTTTTCCAATATGGTCCACACATCATTTGGTGTAGTGGCAGATTCAATGTGAAAAAGAAGGTTAGGAAAGACTGACATACACAGAGTACCAAAGGCTTCATGACATTTATTAAACCATTTTATCTTTTTTGCAGCATCTTGAGTTCTGTCTCAAGTCCCATTGTGACCCTATGATATCCATGTATTTTGAGATAAATTATCATCTTTGATTTCAATTCAAAATAGTTATATGGTGTTAAAACAAGAATTGTAGATGCATCCATGAGTGCAGAAAAGTAAAATGAAATGCAGAAATAGAAGTGCGAAAAGAGAGACACATGAGACACCCCCCCCTTTTCACTAGTTTCTAAAATGACCCCCCCTATAAATTACAATGTTGGCACTTTATAATTAGTGTGATTTACAATGTAAAAATCAGATATTTGGACTCTTACAAGGCCCAAAATGGCCAAAAAACTAAAACTATAGCTCAAGTATAATATGAGATCAAATTGAGAGTATTGATGTGGAGTACATAGAAAAATATGAACTTTGGAAAAAATGGCACAAAAAATGGAGTCTGTTTGCACAAGTTATGGCTCCCGGAAGGTCTCAAAAATGAGAACTTCGCAACAAATTTTGGAAGAATCTTCAATTTATAAGAATCTAGAGCATCAAATCAAAAAACTGACTTCACCACAATGTAGGGTGCAAAATTTTAACCCAAATAAAAAAAATTCACTGAAAAAGGAGTCAGAACGCTCAAGTTATGGCTCTTCAAAGTTTGAATTCAAAAGGCAAAACTCCAATGATGAAGGGGGAGAAAAATCAAAAACATCCTACCTATGTCATGCTGACGTCACCTCCAATTTTGGTGGAAAATACCTAGTTTTAGTAGAGCTGCCAAATGTAGTTGCAACTAAATAGTTTTAACTATGACCAATTTTGGTGAAGCTACTGATAAATTTGGTAGGGTTTTTGTTTGGAAAACTTGTTAATTCCACTGCCAAAATGGTGGGCTGCAGAGCTGGTGGTTGAGCCGCTCAAGGGCAACGGCAGAGGAGGTGATGGCTACTCAGGTGAGGGTGGAGCCCAAGCCAGGCACCCTATTGGTGCCGCTGAAGGTGACCGCTTGGGTTTTTGAGCACCAAGGGCATTGGAGCCGTGCCCACTCGGGGGTGGGCAGAGCCCTTTTATAAGGGTCGAGCCCCTTTAAACAGGGCTTAAAGCCATTTCAAAAATTTTATAGCACTTAAAGTGCTTCTTTGCTTTATTTTTATTTAAAAAAAAAAAACATTTACACAAAGCACTAACCGCTAAATGAAAAAAGTTTAATATTTTTTTGCACGAATTTTTGTAACGTACGACGCTTTGTATAGAGTAGAAGCAAATTTTTTTTGCCTCAGAGGTCAACTGTCCAGAATTCAACTTTTGGACAGTCAATCTTTAGGTTTTCGAGCTTTCTAAGTGCGATGGTGAGGTCCGTTCAAGCTGAAAATGCACCGATTTATCAACTACTTCTAGGAACCCCTTAAAAAACCTCTGTAGCAACTAGATCCTCTAATCTTCAAATTTGGTGAAACAAAAGCCAATCTTGACTTTTTTGAGCCTTCTGGACACTATGGAGACATTAAAAATGTCTCCAAGATTACCAAAAGAGTTGTAATCACCCATATCTCATAAGAACACAAATATGCATGCTAGAGTAATACAAATGCTTATTTTCCTTCAAACTATTCTGATTCTCTAGATCGTCAAAGGATGCAAGAGAAAAGCAAACTAGGTTTTTGAAAAACTATTAGCAATCTAATAGTCTCAAATCTCTCAAATATTAAGATTACAAAAAATGAACTAAACCAAACAAACAGGCTCTGATACCATGTTAGATTCTACGAGAAGCAAGAACTGAGCCAGGATCTGATGTCAGTCATAGATCACATACACTCCAGTCAACAAATGATCAAAGATCAAAATAGAAAAATGGAGAGAGAATATGAAAAGAGAGAAAAATAGAGACAAAGCAAGAGAATTTGAGAATACTCTCGATACTCTCATAGAGCTTTCACCGAATTGGTATTGAACTATTGAAGGTGAGAGTAGAGAGTTGTATACATAGAAAAAATAGGGCATATACATCTAAGAGGTGCATTAACTCCTACTACCCATAAAAGGTGGGAGGTTTTACCTACTTGGTAAATGACAAAACAAGTGGCATAACCTCCTCAAGTGAAGACAAAAAGGAGGTGGCACATAAAGCCAAAAGAGTGTGAGAACTCCAACAACCCCGTAACCTACTCAGGTAAAGACAGAATAGTGGTTTTGAGAGGTGGCACAAAAAGACAAAAGAGGATGTGTAACTCAACTACCCATGTGTGGGAGAGAGTTACACATGTAGCTGATGTATTTCACCACATTTCCTCATATTAACCACATATAATAAACCTAAGCAAGCTTAATAATGTGTAGGAAAAATAAATATCCCTAAGGAAAATAAAAAACCTACACTAACAATTGGCTGGGCCCCTATGTGGTTGTCTCTAAGTATGGTTCTGGGGCATATCACCTAGCCACTCCTGAAGGTGAAGATATTGAAGAACCCATGAATATCATCCATCTAAAGTAGTTCTATACCTAGGCTATTGAATACCCCATCAAAAATATAAAAACATAAAAAATGTCAAAAATACAAAAAATAAAAAAATGTCAAAATACAAAAAATCCAAAAGGAAAAAAAGATCAAAAATAGTAAAGAGATAATTCATCCTATGGTGAAAACCACATCTTGTGGCACTTTGGATAAGTACTATGCTAAAAACCTGCTTGTAGGCGTCATATGTAGTATCAAACTAGGTCTACTATTTATCCCCTTTCATTGTTTTCATATCTCATTACACCCCATATCCACCTTCCATACTAGAAGTTTGTGCTGGATTGTTATTTCCCCATTCCATCTATCATCACATGCCTCTAGCTAATACATCCACTCCACAATTATCCACATTAGGATCTTGGTATCTCCAACCTCTTTGGTTGTCCCTGCTACCTCAGCTTGGTTATCCACCTTTCACACTTCATCGCCCATAGACACCTCATTCCATCCCTCGCAATAAACACTAACTCTCATAAAAAACAAATACTCATACCCAAAACCATCCCGCTTCATCTCCATACTTACCTAAACTTGACACTCACATGACAAATATACTACAAATACTACCAAAGCATTAAGCTTCCATCAAAATCACATGTGATAAGATCACCCTTGATAATAGCACATTGCCTCCATATCTATTCGTCTATCATATGAATCATCTAAACCATCATCAATCCCTACCTTATGGATGCATCCTGCCTACAATAGGTAGAATCCTAAACCTGCACAACTCTTGGCAAGAGATATGGTGGTTGTGTAGTCTGTTGGTTAGTTTGTCTTTTTCTTGTTGATTTTTCTTTCTGTCTCATTCTATGATTCCTTCAAATACCACCTTGATCTTTCTATATTTCGGTGTGTTATGGAGGGCACGGAATGAGGCATGGTCATTTCTTTCATATGTCATGTTTGTTGGGTGTTCTTATTACTCCAGCTAATATTCATATCTTGTGTGTGATGGAGTAGATTTTTGCATACCAGTTGTCCTTTTCCATCTAAGGCCATTCAATACCTTTTGTGCACTAAGGACTTATGCTCTAAGTTTTCTTCCTCACATGTCTAGACAAGCTGTATTATGTTGGGCATGTAAAAGGTCATTCTTTTGTTTGTAAAGTCAATTCCTATGCATGGGATACATTTTCACCTTGGTTCCTTATACCTTGGTGCATAACATCTCATGCTATATCAAAATAAGTGCTCATGACATATGCAATATTTTAAATGCATTCAAAAGTTCTCCTACATCCATCATCTTTGTATTCCCCCCATCTATTTATAGCTCCAAGATTCAAGTCATCATCCTTCCTACCCTTCTATCCATTCCATCATAAGGGTTTCGATTGAATACCCATACCCCTATTGTTGCAAGTATGTGCAGTTGGTGTTGTCATTGATGTCAACAAGCTTGTGTTGTCATTGGTGTCAACTGTATGAGCAAGAGAATATTGTAAGAGTATGAGCAGTTTGTGTTGAATATATGTTATCTCTAATGATGAGAAGGTTCTAAAGATGCTGCTAATATGCTTTTGGTACTGGGGTTCCAAGTAATTTTGAGAAAATTTGAATAAAATAAGAAAACAATGTGTGACAGTGGTATTCTATGTTGCAGCGTAGTGTTCTAGTTTTGCTCCGCATTTCCTTTATATGGAAGATCTATTTAGGTGGTTTGGATATTTTGTTTAGTAGTGTTTAGAGGTGCTACATTTAGAATTTGGTGTGCTAGATCAATGTGCAGAGGAAGATGTGTTCACTAGTGTGTGAACTGTGTATTGTAGAGGTGTTTGGGAGAAATGTTTTTTCTCCGTATTTCTCCACAAAGTGGTTTTAGGTATTGTGGTTCTAGAAGTATGTTTATAATGTTCATATCTATCTTCATTTGAAGTTGTTCATGGTTTGGTGTTCCAGAAGCTGATTTCTTGAGTTACGGAGCTTAATAGAGATATTTGAGCATACTGGGTAAACAAGATAAGTTTGTTTGGTAGGTGAAAGTTGTTGTGGAGGAATTTTTTGGAATTTAGGATGTTTGTGGGATATTCTAGATTATGTTCAAGCATGGTGTGTGGCCCGCAAGTCATCTTTGGCTTTGAGGAAGTGCGTACATAATTGTTTATGGTGTTAACAGTGGTTTGGCCGACCTTGGGTGTTTACACTAATTGCGTAGCTGCTTTGATGTTTGTGGAAGCATGATGTGGCATGTATGAGTGGATTTAGGTCCAAGATAAGGTGTGTTGTGGTCTTCCTTCATTCCTTCCACCGTGGGAATGTTTTGGTTTCGACCTAATTTGAATTTACATGGTGAAGGTGTATTACCGACCTTGGAGAATGTTTTCAAGGTTGAAGATGATATTGTTTTATGGTAAAATTGGTGGAGGGTTAATGTTTTATTTAGTTTGAATCCTCCTTTCCACAAAACATTCCAAGCAATTTTCAACTGAGTGCCTCACCTATCAAGAGGAGAGTCAACTATTAGATTTGAGTTGCCACCTACTTTTTTGCTAGGAAGTTCAGATGTGATCACACAAGTTTACCAATTAATGCTTTTATGCCCTTAAAACCCTAATTTAAGTAAAATAGTAATCAAATCTATGAATTATGACAAATGCTATAGGAAATGAACAGAGGGCAAAGAACCTTAACTCACTATTTTTCATAGTCAGAAAATAGAGAAATCTAGGACAACGGTGATGACACCCTAGTCTAGTGTGCCACTTTTTCTGCACAGTCCCAATCTCCTTTCAGCACTGATCTCTAATATGTCTTTTGTTTCCCATGATCTAAAAATGGAGGACAAGGTTGATGGAGCCCTTGTCCTGAAATGTTGAATAGTGTCTTCTTCTTTTTAGATCCAGAATCTTCAATGTCTGCCTTCTTGCTCTGCAACTCCACTTCCTCCAAATCTGACACCTATAACCTGTAATCACAAGGAGTGTGAGAGGGGCTTGTGGTGTTTAGAGGCTTTCCACGATCAAGCCTTGGAGAGACATTCAAGTTTTCTGAACACCGTTGTTAGAGAGAGTGCATACCCTTGGGAGGCAGAGGAAAAAACCAAATGATAATGATTGATAAATCACAATAAATGATACCTTGATGATGAAGCTCTCATGGAAGGAAGAAGTTCTTCAATGCCATGAGGAGAAGATGTAATCCAACTTGCAAACAAACACAATAAAAATGCTATGCTTTGCAACACAATGAAGATCACGAGTATGCCAATAGCTTTCTATCATAAACATCCTCTAGTTTGCAAATGATAACTT
The DNA here is from genome assembly GCA_027924645.1 of Cunninghamia lanceolata. NCBI lineage: Eukaryota > Viridiplantae > Streptophyta > Pinopsida > Cupressales > Cupressaceae > Cunninghamia > Cunninghamia lanceolata. The sequence goes on from BSBN01001035.1 coordinate 3,473,716, forward strand.
AAACATGCTTATATATGCAACTATTAAGATTCTTGCCAAGAATTTCATGTTTGAAACTTATGATGTTGACCTAGAGACCAAACAACGTTCACAAACCGGACATTTAAAATTAGGGCAGACCCAAAATAGGTTGGACTAGGGCACTAGCGCCCTTGTCCACCTCCCTCTCTTTGCTCAATGATCATTAAAGTGCAGCCCCCTAGGTCCTATTTGCCACAAGACCCATGGGTTTTCTCATCGGGAGTTTGATTTAACATGCAAAATGCTCTAAATGCAAATCTAAAGACCCAGGAGCTAAACCTTTAGGACAAATTCCCCAAGGGTGCATTTTTCTGACATAACAGATATAAATAAGTGTTAAGGGATCGTGAATGGGAGTGTGCGCGATGTATGAGATGTGAATGGTAGTGTAGTAAAGTGTGTAGTGTAGTGCAAGCTTTCATGTGTTAGATTACTAGATGTAGTGAGCAAGTGTCTACAATTCCTTAGTGAGACTATGGAGGTGATGATGGTGTTGTGGTGGACTTCTCTATTGCATTGAGATAGTTTTCTCCTTGTAACAATCTTCTCTATCTTCTTCTATATTCTAGCAGTGAGCCTTTGGTTGTGAGCCTATTATTTTTTGATGTTGATATTACTTTATATTGTGAGCTAATCCTCACCGTGGTTTTTCTCTTCTTGGGTTTTCCATGTAAATCTGGTGTTCTCTTGAGTTTGATATTGATTTTATTCAGTTTCTGTTATTTGCTTTCATGCTTAATCATCATGACAATTTAAGGGTTAATTGAATTGATGTGGATCTAAATGTATTTGAGGGTTTTGGAATTATAAGTTACAACTAATTCACCGCCCCTCTCAGTTGTCTTGTGCATTCAACAATTGGTATCAGAGCAAGGTTCCTTGAAGAAAGCTTAACCACTTGAGGTAGATCTAGGATGACGCATAAGAAGGATGTTCCCCTGTTTGATGGAACAGACTATGTATTCTAGAAAATAAGGATAGAAGGTTATCTGATTTCTCTTGGATATGAGATCTGGAAGTTTGTTGAGACTTAATACACTATACTAGAAAATGGTCCAAGTACTGCAAATGAGATCAAGGCTTATGAAACCAATGGTAAAGCAAGGTATGCTCTTTTAAGTGGTCTTACTAATTCTAAATTAGTGAAAGTCATGAATCTGAAAACTGCTAATGAAATCTGGAAAAAGTTAAAAAGTATCTATGAAGGAGATGATAAGGTCAAGCAAGCTAAGATGCAGAATCTAAAGATCATGTTTGAGACCATGCAAATGTCAGAAGATGAAAAAAACACAAGCTACTTGTAGAAGGTGGATGAAGTTGTCAATAGTATTAGAGGTCTTGGTGGAGAACTTAAAGAAAAAGAAGTGGTAATGAAGGTACTTAGAACTCTTCCCAAAGCTTATAGTCATAAAGTTTCTACTATTGAAGAATTACAAAATTTGGATCAATTTACTAGAGATCATTTGTATGGTACTTTGACTGCTTTTGAAATGAGAGAATTTGGTACAAGTAGTGCAAAAGTTAAGACTGCCTTTAAGGATGACAAATCAGAGAAGACTGTAGAGTCAGTTCAGGAGGATTCTAATGATATGGAAGCTAACTTTGTGAGAAAAATGAAATTGGGTATGGTAAGTACAGTGGTAACTTGCCTTTCAAGTGTTTCAGTTGTGGCAAGATAGGTCATTATGCTTCAAGATGTCTAGAAAGAATTTTGAGAAGAAAAAATAGGGAAAGCAAAAGTAAAGTGTTTAAGAAGAGATATTATGTTAGAGAAGATGCAAGTATATCTGATGATTAATCTGATTATGAAAATAATGAGGATAGTGAATGTCTGTTCATAGCTTTAAAAGATGATACTATTGCTGCTAACCCTGAGGAATGTGTGAAGGAAAGGGCTCCGAAAGTAAGTATTAATGTTGAAGGCACTTTGATGTCTACTTTTCATACCAGACATGAAAAAAACTAGTGGGTCATTGATAGTGGATGGTCAAATCATATGACCGGTGATAAAAGTAAGTTTGTTAAACTTGAAAAATATGACAGAGGACTAGTTAGATTTGGTGATGATACATCTGCTAAGATATGTGGAAGATGTTCAATTAGTTTTGATGGCAAGCATAATACTGATGATGTTCTTTATGTTAAGGGTTTAAAACATAACCTCTTGAGTGTTGGACAAATGTGTAGCAAAGGATACAATCTTGTGTTTCAGGATGGTGGCTATGAGATTAGAAAAGATTCTGAAACTGTAATAGAAGATAGAAAGAGGACAAATGGAAATGTTTATCAGCTCAAAGGTGGTAATGGTTATTGTTTCATGATTCAGATCAGTGAGAGTTGGCTATGGCATAGAAGATTGTGTCACATCAATTTTTATATCCTAGTAAGAACAAATTCAATTCAAGTTGTGAGAGATCTATCAAAGATTACAAAGCCTATCAATGCCATCTGTAAGGAATGTCAAGTTTGAAAGCAAGCAAGGAGTTTCAAAGTCAAGGATCAATCTTCTACCAGATTGTTGGAATTGGTGCATACAGGTCTTTGTGGTCCTACCAAAGTAAGGAGTTTTCAAGGTGACAGGTATTTCATGCTACTAATTGATGATTATTCTATAATGACATGGGTTACTTTTCTCAAAGAAAAATCAGAAGCCCTATATAAGTTTAAAGCATTCAAAGTCATGGTTGAGAATGAAATGGATATGAGAATTAAATGTTTGAGGTCTAACAGAGGTGGAGAGTTCACCTTCAATGAGTTTAAAATGTTTTGTGAGAATCATGGAATAAAGATGCACTTATCTACCCCTAGGACTTGTTGGAAATATACAGCCATAGAGACTAATTCCTCATAACCCAATAAGAGATTCAATGTGCAATAAACCATTAATCCACATGCAAAAGAAATAGACAATCATACCATCGATGGTGACACAAGATATACCCTGGGAAAACCCTCATAGAGGGAAAAACCTAGTCTCCAAAAGCATGCATCTCTCATGTATTATTCAACAATAATCAACAAATACATATGCATAGATAACCTCTGAAACACCAAGCTCTCTCTACATACAATCTATCTGAACAAGCATGTAACCATACATTCCATGCCATGCTTCAAATCCTCACACATCCAACCTGCAAGAGAAGTTACAACCCAGCCAACAAGCTAAATGGCTAACTCAACTCCAATCTCTACAACTACCCTTGTGTTTGCTTTTATAGACATAAGCTCACACAAATACATGTGGTATTGTAATACCATTTTCCCCAAAACCATGTGTCTACAAAAGCATTGACCCTACATTTGATTATTGGTACTAAGTTTTCCCAATTAATCAAATAGTTACAAATAAAGTAATTAACCCAATGCTACATACAAAGATTACAAGTGGCATCCAAATAAATATCTAATGTGGCTAAAAACATCACATGATGCACCACAAATAAAATAATATCAATGTTATGCAAGGTGTACAACACACCTACTCCAACATTCTCCCACTTGTTGTATACATTGCACAAGGGATCAACATGTAAACTCAAAACATCAAGGAAAACCATCATGTGTGCCCAACATATACCATATAACCATCCATGTGCTCCATGTGCTCCAAGATACCTGCAAAAATAATCAAGGTGTCCACCATCTCAAACAAGAATCCCCTCATCCTCCATATAGCCTCATAAAGAATAAGATCCTCCAAAGAGATGCCACAACAAACTATCACATAGAAGCAAGAAACCTGCATCAACTGATATCCAAACATGCGCACCAAATCCAATGGTAACAAATAGGCTCAAGTAGTTGACAATAATCAATCATCAAAGCTGAAATAGCAACCATATCTAGTTGCTAATGCATCAGCTAACCATACCTCCAAACCAAGGTATACAAAAGATAACAATTAGACCTTATGCCCACAACATATCCAACTCAAATCACAATGATAACAAGTCCCTCTATATACTCAATCCTGCATAAAGAAGTCCTCCAAGGTAACAACACAAAGCATGTGATAAAAAACCTCAAGACCCTCCATACCACAACATAATGAGAACATCCAACAAAGGAATCATATACTTCATAGAACTCCCACTGCATGAGTAAATGTCAAATCTAGAAGTAGATCAAGGCATCTAAAGATCCACTAATAGCACACACATAGAAGATGTGGCAAAATCCTCTATCACATAGTGTCAAAGAACACACACAGATATGCAAAATCTACAAACTAAATAGCTGCAACATAACTCTCCTCAAAGTCCATATCTCTCCCAAATCCTCCACATCATAAGAGAAAGAAGTCAAAGAGAATCAAAAGCTCCATACACATCTCAACTCCAATGTCATGTGAACACAAATATCTAGGAAGAAGAATAAGACCAATCAAGAGAGAACCTACAAATCATGACCATGTCCTTCTATCCACACTAATGTGCTTTAGCTATGAAAAGTATGATCTTTACAACCCAAAGACAAGAAGCCTCCACAACATCTAATAACAAGATGCAAGCCTCTCAAAACAAAAGGTAGATCAAACTCATAACTATCCCAAGTAACAGGAATAAGCTCAAAGCCACTAACCATCTCCATTACACACAATGATCTCATAACAACTCAGGATCAAACCTAATGAGATAACTAATCAACCATGCATCGACTCCTCAAACAAGTCCTCACAACCATAATCCATAACTCAAGACTCAAGCATGAGAAGATAGGACACAAATGAAGAATACATTTGAAAATCAGGTGGGCATACCTATCAAATCATTTACCGCCAAGTGGACCAAGAGTGGGTGTGAGATTGCTCCTCCAGGATGCACCAAGCCTCGAAGGCTCTCTCCAAGAACAATCTCCTCAACACGTCCATGTTGAACTCACATCTAACCAAGGTGTAGGCTCCTCGGTCTTGCTTCTGAAATCCTCATCAAAGAGTAACCATCTCAACACATGTCTCCAATCCCAAGAGAACTCAAACCTCACCTAAGTCTCCAAGTATCCATGAGTACCTCCATGATCAATCCATCCTAAACTCCAAATGCAAAACTGCACCATCATGAAGCTCCCAAGCACATGACCAATGTACCCAATACCAAGAGAAATAACAAGATCAGTGTCAATGCTCCAACTATAGAATTAGGAGCCCAATCATGACATCACATGATCTAATCATCACATGCACACATCATGTCTCAAGTGAACCTGTATCATGCCAACACTCTAAACTGGTATCAAGAGTAAACCATGACACAATACCAACCATCTTGCAGGCAAGGATCACCTATCCAAACTGACAAACCATAACCAACACCTCAACCAAAGACTCCAAGAGTCCTCCATGGTACCTGTAGTTAGGGTAAAATTGCAAATCAGGGCAAATGAATAAACAGCAATGATAAAACCCTAGCAATGCACAATGAAGCACAAGACAACATGAAAATCAAAATAACAAATGTAAATTCAAACCGATCTCCATGCTATGCTCGATTTATCTCCATTGCTCTTCTCCACCTCGCATGAGCATGCAAGATTTTGAAGGATTATTGTTGGAAGAATGTTGGGTGCTCACTTCTGCAGCATAACATTAAGATGAAGATGCTAGAATGAGGATGATAGTTGAAGGATGCAAAGGCTCTAATGATATTTTGACATAATAATGTTACTTGAAGCTCAATGCATGCTTTAGATAATTTGGCAGAATAATGTTACTTGAAGCTCAATGCATGCTAATGGCTTGTGAGGGGTTTGGTTTATAGGAAAGGCTTGGTTCAAATGAATGGTTGAGATTAAAAAGCTAATTGATTGATGTGGACGGCTAGGATTGATTAGTTATTCCCACTCTTCAAGGGAGTTGTAGTCATTTGACAAGTGTCAAGGAGAATAGGGCTCATGTGTGCTTGTGTACATAAAAAGTACTACATATAAAAGATATTAAATAAAAGGCTGTAGTACCACTTATCTTTTTAAATGAAAGAGGCACACATGTCGGCTAAATGATAAGATAAATTAATTAAATAAATAAAATTTATTTAATTAATTAAAAAGTCGGCTTATGATGAGAACTTAATTCAAATAAAATATTTGAATTAGTTGGGATATGAGTTAGATATTAATTAAATAAATAAAATTTATTTAATTAATTGGATAAATGAATAGGATAAGATAAGATATGATGTGGAAATTAATTAAATAAATAAAATTTATTTAATTAATTGGCTAAGTAGGATAAGGATGAGATTGAATGGGATTTTAATTAAATAAATAAAATTTATTTAATTAATTGGCTAATGGAATAAGTGGGGTTAAGAGTGGGATTTAGGACAAAATGCTACATGATGTCTAGATAATGTATTTGACTAGGTGTTGTAGGACATGAACAAAGTTGGGACAAATTTGGGTGTCTACATTTTGCCCCTCTTTGAGATGATGTTCGAGATGATAAGCTTTATGTCGAGTAACATCGTTTCAAAGAAGTTAAAGTATGGATAGAGGAAAAGGATAGTGATGATGATGGAAAGATAGGATGATGATGATGGAAAGATAGGTTGGTGATGCCCCCTTGAGAGGATAGGTGGGTTGGACAAACACGGGTAGGCTCTCGAAAAGAAATGGATTGGCTAAGAAAGAAAGTTAAAGGAATGGATAGAAGAAATGGAGATGTGTTATGCTGCAGTGAATGTGAGCAACCATGATGTTTGATATAGCACTAGACATTATGCACCAAGGTATAAGGACCAGGGTGACGATGTGTCTCATGCCCCAGCATAATACAACCTTGTCTGGATACAAGATATGAATATTAGCTGGAATGATATCGATGTGATGCAAATGCAAGATAAAATAATAACACACACAAGCAAGCAAGCAAGCATGCACAAATGATTCAAAAACAAACAAGGGATTGCCCCTGTCAAGCTGTAAACCAATGATTAATTGTTTGATTGTTGATAGTTGAGAGTGTTGTCATTGCGGGGAAAGCTATATCCCTAGATCAACACAAGGTTGTTTGCTAAGTTGGTTGGTTGGTTGGCTGATTGATTGGGCTTACAACAAGGCTAGGATCAAGACCATGGATTGCGTTTGGATAACTTGGCTTGATTGATTAACTTGATTGGTATAGATTAAGGATTGACTTGCATTTGGATCATTGCTTGGAAAGATTTTGAGGATGATGAAATGTTGATTAGATTGATTTGATGAAAGATGGATTGATTGAATGATAGATTGATTGGAAGAAGTTGTTTATTGATGATGTAGAAGATAGATGATAGAAGAAATGATGAGAGGAGAAAAATGAAAATCGCTTGTGCCTGAATCTGGGCACTTCCTTCGTACTCCAGACTGCCTACATACCCTATATCCATGGGATCAAGGCACTTAACGATGGAAATGAGATGTAGTTCTAATTTTTGTTTGATTGATGATGATCAAAGATTGGGTTGAATGGATCAAGTTATGGATTAATGAAATGTTGATGATGTGATGATATCTGGTGGATTGAGCTGCTTTTGATTTGCTGAAGTTATTGGATTTGTTTTGATGGCTAGCTTGATGTGCTTTGGTTTTGATGTTTGCTATTGCTGGGTTGATTGTTTTGATGATTGGATTGTTTTGAATGATGATAGTGATGATATGATGATGAGAGTATCCACTCAATCTAAGCATAGGCAAGTGTTCTTAGTATGCTCAAAGGATGTAAAACAAACAAGGTATTGCCCTTGTCAAGTCATAAACCAATGATTGATTGTTTGTTTTGTTTGATAGATAGTGTTGTCATTGCGGGGAAAGCTATATCCCTAGAACAACACAAGGATGTAGGAATGCTATATCCCATTGATGATGATTGATTGGGCTCATGACAAGATTTGGATCAAAACCTGTTGATTTGATTGGATAATGTTCCTTGATTGATTGGCTTGCTTGATACGGATTAATGTGACTTGGATTTAAGATCATTGCTGAGATTGATTTGATTGATATGACTGGAAGAAGTGATTGATTGAAATGGATGAATGAATGTTATTGATAAGAAGAATTGATGATGATAATTTTGATTTTGATTGATGTTGATGGAGTGGATTGTTTTGGATGATGATTGAATTGATCTTATTGCTTGGATTTTTTGTTGGATATTTGATTTTTTTGGATTTTTTGACATATTTAATTTTTTTTTTGTAGTTTTTGAAATGTTTTGGGATGTCAATGGATTTACAATTTAGGTAGCTGTTGTGCTAGATACCAATGACAAGGGAAAACCAAGTCTAGGTGCAAAGATGGATGAATGGGATTGGATGGATAAAAGGATGGGCAATAAGGGATGGAAGGCTCATGATATATGGATGGATAAAAAGATAGGCCATAAAAGGGATGGATGCATGCCTCATGATGAACAAATAGGTAGGCTATAGTGGAAAGCTCATGATAAATGGATGGGGATAAGCTATAAGATGGAAAGCTTATGATAAGGATATGCCATAGTGGATGGATCATAAGGGAGCTAGGATGTGATCTTCAAAGGCTATGTTGCATAGGAAGAACTTGCCCCCATTCTAGGTGGTAATGCTTAGGATTTTTACATGACAAAGTTCATGACCAAGGGATGACATGATAGATTGGGTTGAATGGGATGGATAAATGGTCATTGGATAGGACTTGGTTTGGAAAGAAGGTATGTCAAGAAATATCCAAACATGTTTCAACATTTTGCCCCTATGTCTTCATCAAAATCAAAAGGTAAGAGGATGGATAAATGGGTTCAATAGGATAAGCATGTTTATGTAATGGCTAAGGATGGTAGAATAGAATGGTATATGATAGGTTGGAAATGGATAGGATTGAAAATGATATAATGGGATAGATAGTTTGGAAATGGATAGGTTGGATGAGACAATGTGCCCCCAAGTGTAAGTGACATAGAAGATCAACCTACACATGATGCCTGTTTGCCAGGTTTTCATCATGGTACTTATCCAAGGCGCCTGTTTACTAGGTTTTCACCATTGGATGAAGGGATTTCTCTTTACTATTTTGACTTTTTTTTTTTGCTTTTTTTTTTTTTTTTGCTTTTAGATGGGTTGACAATTACACATGGAGCCTGTTTGCCAGGTTTTCACCATGGTAATACATAGGAGGGACTCAAGTGGCTAGTTCAATGGATGTTGGTAGTCCCATTGGATATGGATGTCATCGCATGGACCATGTTGTTATGCTCATAGATGTTGATAAGGGATTGCGTGAATGGGAGATGGATTAGGTGGATAATAGATGATGAAATGGATTATGAAAGGTTCATGAAAGGATAGATGGATAAAAGGCTTATGCAAAAGCATGGACCATAGGAAGGTGATGGGGAAGATTTGTAGGATAATGGATGAAGGATGGGGAGATGGAGGCATGTGGGAATGTTTTGGAATGGAAGGGAATCATGACCAATGGTTGCATACACCATGATAAACATTGAAGCTTTTGATTGGATGGTGGTGTAGGAAGCAATGGAGATGTTTGCTTAGGAGATGGTTGATGAAGTGATTTAGGAACCCACATAGATTTAGTATTTTTAGTGTTTTTGCTTTTCTTGTGGGAGTTTTGAAAGTTTTGGATAGGCTCTTGGATGGATATAGGCTTTTGGACGGAGGTAGGTGATTGGGATTCTTGAGATGTGAAGGAGGATGCCTCGTTTGCTTTGCTAGCTGTGTGCTTAGGAACCCAAACCATTTTACTTTTGGGCTTTGCTTTTGGAGGTAAGGGTTTGGATGGTTGCTTAGATGTGGATGAGGATGCCTCATTCGCTTTGCTAGTTGCTTGCTTAGGAACCCAAACCATTTTGCTTTTGGGCTTTACTTTTGGAGGTATGGGCTTGGATAGCTTTTTGGATTGCTTTGTTTTGGTTCTTTGCATTGATTTTTCATGTTTGTGCCCTAAGGCATGAGAGTCCTTAGGATTTTTGGTAGGACTTTTAGCTTTGTAGGTAGAGACATCAAAAATTTTGCTTTTGAATCCCATAGGGTGGGTGGAGTGGATGGAATTATTGGAAGCTTTATGTTTAAACGATGTGTGCTTTTGTTGGCCATGATTAGGGATGTAAGGATGCTTATGAATGATAGGTATGTTAGGTGTTGGAAGCAATGGTGGCAAGGTGGATGGAGGGATATTTGGAGTTGGTAAAAGTGGAAGTAAAGTGGATGGCGGAAGGTGTATGGTCACATGCTTTTGACATTTATAGGATGATGGAGATGGAATGGCTACATATGTTTTGGGTATATGATGGGGGGTGTGATGGAAAGTGGTAAGTTTAGGATGCATGAAAGGATTACCAACATCTTGGCCTTGTTTACCTTGGGGTGTGTATCCAAGGCCATATGAGCATGGAGGGATTTTAACATGGTTTGGCTCCAAAATACCTTGTTCATAAAGGGCTAGACCTTTGCCTTGGTAGCTCATGTTTTGGAGGATGCAATTGACAATAGGACTAGGTGTGGTTTGAACACTAGACTTGAGTTCATTATTGGATGGAGAAGATGAAGTGGATAAAGGTTGTTGTTGTCCTAAGGAAGAACATTCATGGAGGAAGGTGGTAAGACCACTAGGACATGATGGTGGACTTGAAATGGGATCGATGGTAGATGTGGAAGGATGATCATTAGGATCTTGATTATGTTCGCTAAGATCCAAGCTAGTTGTTTGATCTTCTATGCTTATGTGTTCTTGAGAGGCACATGTCTCATTATGACAAGTGGATGTTTGCTCATTATGAATAGGGCTAGATGGTAGATGACTAGGAGCAATTTGGATATCTCGCTCATGGATAGATATAGGATTATGGATAGGATCAAGGTGCTCATGGATAGCTTCTTCATAGGTATCATCTTGATCATAAAGAAGGTAAATGTTATGGATAGGTTGAATTTGGATAGCTTGCTCGTGAATGGTTGTTGGGAGATGGATAGGATCAAGTGGCTCATGGATAGATTCATCATTATGGCTATCATCGTGATCATAAAGAAGGTACATGTTATGGATGACTTGCATGAAAGTGTTTTGATCTTGAGTTGGACTAGGGCTTAAAGTTTCCACATGCTTAGGATTAAATGCTTGACATACCTCTTGGGTTGCTTGAATGGAATTGGAAGGCTCTTGAGTGGACTTTTGGTCAACAACATGAGAACATGATGACTCTTGTCTTGGATTAATGATAGAAGGTTCACAAATAGGCTTGATGGCTTGTAGGTCACATGATGGGCTTGAAGGGCTAAGAATGTTAATGGAGGGCTCATGGATAGTCTCAAGGATATGTAGACCACATGATGGGATTATGACCTTTGGATGTTCTTTGGTAGGCTCATGAATGGGTGTTTGACATGGAGGTAGTTTATTCCTAGCTAGTATCCAATGGATCACATCCTTCGCAAGGGTATGAGTGGATGGGCAATATAATGGATGGATGATAATAGTAGATGGTGTTGTAGGCTTATGATTAGGATTAGGTTGAGGGCTAATTGGATTGGGTGGATTAGGATTTGGACTAGATGGGTGTGACACATGGGATTGGGATGATGTGGCATGATTTCTTATTGTATGTTGATACACCTTGTAAACAATTGGAACAAATATTGGGCATTGATTTGTATTGTGGCCTTTGGTCCTATGGTATGCACAATAATCATGTTCATTATATGGACTTTCTTCACATGGTTTGACTTTAGGAAGTTCAATGAGTTTTGCTTCAAGCATTCTTTGTAAAACTATCTCAGCTGCATCCTTTGGTGAAGGATTAGAATGACATGGTGATGAAGGTAATGAAGGGCTTGGTGGTTTGGAGGGGAGCAATGGACTAGGAATGGGATCACATGATGGTGTTGGGATAAGATTAGTTGGCTCATGTGTTGGCATGTGATTGGATGGTGGAGGCCACTCTAGATTGGTGTCTCCCTTGTCAAAGGTTATTAGATCTTGCATAGGATAACTTGGACTCATTTGATTTATGTACAAGGGACCATTGGGATTTGGATATTGTTCTTGTTGGAAAGGTGGACTTAGGTCTATCAATGGTGCTTGATGGTCTTGTTGAAAATGTGTACTTGGACTTGCTTGATTTATGTACAAAGAGCCATTGGGACTTGGATGTTGTTCTTGTAATATCACTTGATTGCTTTGTGGATGGGCTTGGTAGTGCATTTGAATGGTGGTATGAGGGATTGGATAAGCTTGAGGTGGATGTTCATAGGTTGATGTGGTATTGACTTGGTGGATAGGTGGATTAAGTTGATATGAAGTGGATGGATATGACATGTGGCTATGAGGTGGATTAGGTTGGTATGGAGCGGCTAAGGATTGTTGTACTTGTTGAGCTTGACTAGTGGCTAAAAGGTGTTGGACTTGGGCTATGAAGTGTTGTAGTTGAGGTGATTGGCTTGCATGGGGTTGAGCTCTTTGGATAAAGAATTGTAATATTTCAATGGCGTCTTGGTTTAGGGGTTGTGATCCTTGATAAAGATTTTGGAGGAATCTTTGAAATTTGATTGTTGGGTCTTCTAGTGTAGACATGTTGTCACCCAAGTGTTTGCCTTAAGTCCTTTTAGCAAGTGCTTGTTTAGGGATTTGGATGATGATGTGGATTGTTTGGATGACTTGGCTATGTTTGAGATGAAAGTGATTGGGTTTGAATGTTATTGGAAGAATGTGTAGGATGACTTGTCTTTATGTGTTTGGGTGTTTAGAGCTTGATGTGGCAATATTCAAACAAATGATTATGCATATACACACATGAATCACTCACGCAAGACACATAAGCAAGTTATTAGTTTGGAATAATGTGATGTTGGTTAAGCAAGCACGTGAAGACAATTCAACAAGTCCTAGTCAAGGCAAGGCCACTATCACAAGGAGGTTCTAGTGAAAATCCGGGGGACCGGCACCCCACGAGCATCCAGCAAGCCACTTAAGACTTTAACTAACCCTACTAGGAGTTTTAATATACACAAAGGTACACCTCCTTTTGAGTTAGCACTGTATGGTGAGCGCTAATACCGGTTAGACTTGGCTTTCGCCTTATCCTCTGATTTTTATAGCGGACCGGATGAAAGTACTGCTTGAGGTCGTTCCCTTGGGGTGGATACCAAGGCAGGCCTCTCTAAGGCTAAACAAAAGCAACACAAGTAAATGTTTTTGATCTCCAAGTTCGTGTTGGAACGCGAGGAGAGAGCATACACATTTACTTGGTCACACTCGCATGGGGTTCATTAACCTTAGAAGTTTAATGTGTGGAAGACAATGCAAGCACTTGTTTATTTTAAAACCCAAATCCAAATGTGATGAAAGACAATGGTTTATTTTAGCCCAATTTTTTGATGTGAATTTGCAAACAATTGTTCATTTTATGCCCAAAATCTAAATGTGTTTGCAAACAATGATGAAAAGATGAGAAATGAAATGATTGCACCTGGTTGATTCGCTATCCAAATTGTTGTAGATGTTGATGTCAATGTTGCTTCAACTCCTTATGATCACCTACAACATAAAAAAAAATAATATTATAATGCAGGCATAAAAATAGGCTCATCAGGCAAGAAAAATTGTAATTTTAGATGCATAGCCGAATTAGATTTGATTATTTCGATAGATTTTTGATTCGAAAATTACAAAATCAAAGAAGAGACCCCCATTAATTTTCAAAGAGCTTTCCGAAAATGTAAAGAAATCAGAAAAATTCTCTGATTTGCGCCCAGAAATGCGGATTTATGAAAACGGTACAGTCGGCAAAGATCTGATATTTTCGCATAGTAAACGACATCCAAATTAAATCTGTAAAACATAGACCCAAATTAGAATTTCAAGAGATTTCTAAAAATATAAAAATTTCTGAAAAATTCGCTGATTTGCGCCCAGAATTGCGATTTTATGAAAAAACATAAAAACGTGATAAATCCCGCAAAAATCACGATAATCCAGAAATTTTTCTACTGTAGCTTCCTTATATCATGGACAAACTTTAGCTAAAATCTTGTAGAAAAATTCGTATCCGTTTGGAAGATATGATGAAATCTTTAAAACCTAGGGTTTTGCCCAAAAAGTAGCAGATCTGCAACAAAAAGTTAATTAAACCTGCAAAACTCAACAATGGGGGTTATATGAATGCAAATTTTTATTACAAAAACCTGCAAAAAAGATCAAACGAAGTGAGTCCCACCGGGCGTGCCAAATGTAGTTAGGGTAAAATTGCAAATCAGGGCAAATGAATAAACAGCAATGATAAAACCCTAGCAATGCACAATGAAGCACAAGACAACATGAAAATCAAAATAACAAATGTAAATTCAAACCGATCTCCATGCTATGCTTGATTTATCTCCATTGCTCTTCTCCACCTCGCATGAGCATGCAAGATTTTGAAGGATTATTGTTGGAAGAATGTTGGGTGCTCACTTCTGCAGCATAACATTAAGATGAAGATGCTAGAATGAGGATGATAGTTGAAGGATGCAAAGGCTCTAATGATATTTTGACATAATAATGTTACTTGAAGCTCAATGCATGCTTTAGATAATTTGGCAGAATAATGTTACTTGAAGCTCAATGCATGCTAATGGCTTGTGAGGGGTTTGGTTTATAGGAAAGGCTTGGTTCAAATGAATGGTTGAGATTAAAAAGCTAATTGATTGATGTGGACGGCTAGGATTGATTAGTTATTCCCACTCTTCAAGGGAGTTGTAGTCATTTGACAAGTGTCAAGGAGAATAGGGCTCATGTGTGCTTGTGTACATAAAAAGTACTACATATAAAAGATATTAAATAAAAGGCTGTAGTACCACTTATCTTTTTAAATGAAAGAGGCACACATGTCGGCTAAATGATAAGATAAATTAATTAAATAAATAAAATTTATTTAATTAATTAAAAAGTCGGCTTATGATGAGAACTTAATTCAAATAAAATATTTGAATTAGTTGGGATATGAGTTGGATATTAATTAAATAAATAAAATTTATTTAATTAATTGGATAAATGAATAGGATAAGATAAGATATGATGTGGAAATTAATTAAATAAATAAAATTTATTTAATTAATTGGCTAAGTAGGATAAGGATGAGATTGAATGGGATTTTAATTAAATAAATAAAATTTATTTAATTAATTGGCTAATGGAATAAGTGGGGTTAAGAGTGGGATTTAGGACAAAATGCTACATGATGTCTAGATAATGTATTTGACTAGGTGTTGTAGGACATGAACAAAGTTGGGACAAATTTGGGTGTCTACAGTACCAAGATGTCAACATCTCCAAATCACATGAAGATAATTATATCCTACCAATACTACCACTGGAGTGTGATACTGAGCTATATGATATAGAGCACAGTGTGGATAACTTGAACACAACACAAAACAATTGAACTTTGTAATCTTAGAACTTAACTTGGTGGGTTTTCATTCATTAGGCCTCAATCTCCTAGTAGTACTTTAGATTGACTACAATGGCCACAACTTCCCAGGAAGAATTGATCTCCAAAAGACAAACCCAGATTTGGATACCCTTTATGGCTTTATTCAACATATGAAGAAATCAGATATGGTTACTATGGAAGGAAAGGTTCAAAACTTGGCCTAGGTTTTGAAATGGAGCGACAAATAGGGTTTTTCGGCCATAATTTTTAGTGTAGACATGATCTCCAAAATATAAACATAGTTCTAGATACCCATTTAGTCTTTATATAACATATCTCAAAATCTAGAAATGGCAATCACTAATTTAACCTTAACTTTCACAAAACATGATGACAATCAACCAAACCAAAAGCATTAGAAAGGTAACTCAATTATATTTCCAACCATACCATATTCAAGTTGTATGAATGTTGTACAAATCTGTACCAAGCTCTGAAACAACAAAATAATGTTCAAAAAATGTAGAAAACAAAGCTTCTTTATTGATTTTTGTGCAAAACTTCAACCACCACACCCTCTCACCATGTCTTTGACCTTACCAATCCCTTTTGAAACATTTATAACCATTTTCCAATGGTTCTCAACCAAATTTTTAACTTACAACCATTCAAATTCCCTCATTTACAACTTATGACTCTTCATATTCCATGTTTTGCAATATTTGACACCTTGTGTAACTTGACACTCCAACACACCTATCAACCTAATATGGATACAAACACATCTAAAATGGTCTTCAAATACCTTATTACATGAGAAAACCACAAAAGAAAAACAAAATGACAGTTTTTCCTATTGAAGGCATGAAACTTGAGGGTGCCCCTGCACCATACTCCCAGGGAAGAAAAAAAACTCAAGCTCCTCTTGAGTTAGGGTCGACAAGATGAGAACTATGCTTGAAACCTCTTGTTTGGTGTCTTTGAATCCATTTGCATTATCTTTGAAATAGTCCCATGCTAGTTTCATCTTCACTGTAGGTTTCTTGAACATTTGACAAAGATGTTTGAACTTGTCAATATAAACCTGTCCTCCATTTGTACCTCTAAATCCTTCTTTCAACAATGCTTTAACAACTGAAAGCTTTATTGCTGTATTAGGCTTAGAAAACTTCTTCTACCTCTTCCAAATACTCTCTCCTCTTCTCTCCTCTTTCATGGGATCAATCCCACCATAGACCGACCACCTCGACCAAATCTCACGGGCACAATCTCTCACAACTTCTACATACAGATATGCAACAATTGTATTCCACTTTGTCACTACACAATCTTCCTTCTCTAACTCTTTACTCATCTCAACATGTAAATTCATTACAAATTCAACATCACAAAACTTATAAAAATTAAACTTTACCTCAGCAACTTCTGTTGTCACTACTTCCTCTTCCTTACTATTTGCTGCAATATTTTCTTCTTCATACTATTCATTCTCTTCTTCAGTATAAAAATAAAAAATGTTGTGCATTACATATTTCTTTGTCACTACTGCAACATCTTCTTCACTCTTAGCTACACTTTCCAATACTTTCATGTCTTCCAAAGGACCAACCACTGTTGTAACATTATCCTCTTCAATTGTTGCAACATTACGTTGTTCCTCAATCTCTGCTATGATTTCACCATCTTCCTCTACAACTGTATCCTTTTTCTTTTCATCCTCGAAAACCTCTACCATAGCCTCTTCTCTTTCTTCTTTATCCTTAGCCACTAGTACACTTTCCTCTTCTTTTTCAACCTCTTTCTCTATGCCCCCATCAGGGCATACTGCTACAACTTCTTTCACCACTTCCTCTTGTTTACCCTGTAATGGACTCAAAACATACTCTTCCCCATCCTTTATTATGCTATATGTATTTTCTTTGCCATTATGTATAGCTTCTCTATCATAGAGCCATGGTCAACCCAACAAAACATGGCATATATCCATAGGTACTATATCACATACAATCTCATCCTTATATCCACGAATCTGAAAATCAACAATACATTGTTCATTTACCCATATTTGATGATCTCCTTGCAACCAAAAAATACTGTAAGGGTTTGGATGCTTACTTCTTCAATTTCAGCTTCTCGACCATCTCTAATGACACCAAATTATTTGTGCTACTGCTGTCCACAACCACTTTGTAACACTTTCCACCTGACTTGCAAATAGTTTGAAACACATTGCTCCTCTAGATGGGCTCTTGCTTCTCTTTTGTGGCTTCAGGAATTCTTTCTTCATCAGTAAACATTCTCCTAGATTCCAAGATATTTTTCAAACACTTTTCATGCAACCTCAACCTGCAACCTGCACAAAGTTCATAACCTACTCTCTGCAGCTTCACCACTTCTCTTCTCCACCCGCAAGTCCTGGTGTAAACTCTACACGCTCAAGACCTCTAGCTCTGATACCAATTTGAAGTAGAGCAAGGTGTGGATAACTTGAACACAACACAAAACAATCAAACTTTGCAATCTTAGACCTTAACTTGGTGGGGTTTCATTCATTAGGCCTCAATCTCCTAGTAGTACTTCAGATTGACTCAAATGGCCACAACTTCCCAGGAAGAATCGATATCCATAAGACAAACCCAAATTTGGATACCCTTTATGTCTTTATTCAACATATGAAGAAATCATAAATGGTTACTTTGGAAGGAAGGTTCAAAGCTTGACTGTTCTACTCTTGCCTAGGTTTTGAAGTAGAGCAGCAAATAGGGTTTTTCGGCCATAATTTTTAGTGCAAAGATGATCTACAAAATATAAACATAGTTATAATACCCATTTGGGCTTTATACAACATATCTCAAAATTAGGGTAGGTTACTTTGTACAGAATTCTTAAAAAATGGACTGTCCTTCTGCCAGTTAGGCCTAAAATCTAGAAATGCCAATCACTAATTTAACCATAACTTTCACAAAACATGATGACAATCAACCAAACTAAAATAATTAGAAAGGTAACTCAATTCTATATAGATCTGTACAAAGCTCTGAAATAGCAAAATAATGTTCAGAAACTATAGAAAACAGAGCTTCTTTATTGATTTTTGTGCAAAACTTCAACCACCACATCCTCTCACCATGTCTTCAACCTTACCAAGCCTTTTTGAAACATTTATAACTATTTTCCAATGGTTTTCAACCAACTTTTCAACTTACAACCATTCAAATTCCCTCATTTACAACTTATGACTCTTCATATTCCATGTTTTGCAATTTTTGCAATCTTGTGCAACTTGACACTCCAACACACCTAGCGACCTAATATGGACTCAAACACATCTAAAATAGTCTTATAAGACCTTATTACATGAGAAAACCATAAAAGCAAACCAAAATGACACTTTTTCCTATTGAAGGCATGAAACTTGAGGGTGCCCCTGCACCACTATACATGGGATCATCATAAACATCAAACCATCAAACCCATCACTATCAAAAGCTCCCACTAAAACCTATAACCAAGATATCCATGACATTGTGATACCCATCTCCTACATGAAGATCATCCATGGCTCCAACACAATCAAAGAATCCATTGTAAACGACACAGCTCCCAAAAGGTCAAGTAAACTATAATCTCCAAACCAAGAATATGAGCAAAACCTGTAAACCAAATATCAATCCAACACCACCAAACTTGCACCTATAAAACAATCATGTCATGCCAAAGTCACAACCAAACAAGGAACATCTATGACACCATGATTAGTACCCAATGCACCTACACCAAACTCCTATCATGTCTCACATAACTGTACCATATAGTCAACAAACATAGGTCCCATATCATGATTGTATCAGGTGATATCATCTCTTTATATCTCATAATGACAAGCAAAAACAATGTAACATATGACTAACCCAAGCCACAAATCAGAATTTGTATCAACACTGAAACATCTATGGGCATAGACAACCCACATCCAAATCATAAATGTAACCTGTAGGCATAGACAACCTATAGATCTCACAATGCAACATGCAAACTCAACAATACATGTATAATGTTGTCAGCCAAGGATAATTAGAGATAAACTTGTAAGTTTGTAATGATTCAAACACCAAATCATCCTAGATTCAATTTGCCATCGACTCACAAAATCACCAAAAGTCAAAGGGATCAAAAGTAGATCAAACTGATATAATCTAAACAAAACTTAGAATATCATCTCCAAACCTATTCCACTATGTAGTGCTTAGAAATACCTTTCCAACACCTATAAGAAGTCTGAAATCCAACTCTGTATGCACCTGTTATGCCCGATCAAAGCTCAAAAGCAACATCTGGCTTCCAACTAGAAACAACTAGTCAAAGTGGAAAAATTAAGAAATAGTACATAGAAAGAGCTTTCCGTCGACTATAAGAAGTCAAAAATTTGACATCATGGGAAAAATTTATGCCCCCTAGAAAAAATCTGCCCAGTTATGCTTATATGTCAAGCCCTAGTGGCTCTCTGGTGGCTAGATGGTGGCCCACCGGTGGTGGTGGGGCACTGGTGGTGCAGGAGCACCTCGAGACCTAAGAATCAGGAGGAATTCCATGCATATTCTGTTATGTCCAAAGTGTCATGTTTGTAAGGCCTTAGCACCATATTGAATCATAGTTGGCCGAGTAACGGCATAACATTGAGTCTGTATACGTGTCATTAACGATTGTAACCGAACTGAATGGGTGTAACCGAATGGAAGAAGTCATTGTAGGGCGATTTGCCTTCCATCTTATGTAACTGTCGACATGGGTCTATATAGTCGGTCTGTGTTCGTTAAGGAAAAATGAACAGACATAGACGAAGAATTGATTTGTATGTGTATTTTTTGAGGAATAAGGAATTTTGTTCTGTTGTGTATATCTGGGCAAGGTTCTGTTACATAGAATGTAGATTGGAAGCATTCCACTAGTTGAGATTTCTTTGAAATTAGTGGAATGACTTCCTTAGAGTTAGATTGTTTTCCATTCTGTTGAGTTTTTGTTTCTATTTAGTGTTTGTGTAGTTGCAGAGTTACAGAAGTAGTCATCGGTGTATCGGCAAAGAAAATCCAACCATGGCCGATAGAAATCGTCTTGCCGATAAGTGAAAGTCAAAGTTGATGTCTAGAGTTGGTCCATTAGCGCATCAATCAGAGGTCGTAAGCATTTGCCGATAACTAGAGTATTCCCAAAGATAATGCGATCGGTGCATCGGCGTAAGTTGATAAGTGTTCACCGATGACAAGGGTCATAGCAATGAGAGATTTGTTACCGTGGAACTAACCGTCGGCTGAATGAGGAAGTCTAGCTGAAGCCAACATACTGCATCGGTATATCAGTGAAAGGGTTTAAGGCCTCACCGGTGTTTGGAGTCTCATTGACGATAGTTGTATTAGCGTATTGGCAAACCTTGGTTAGAGTTTGCCGATGGGAGTAGTCACATCGAAGTCAAATGTATTGGCACATCGGCCAATGTTCATAAGGCTTTGCCGATAGCAGTCTATCTGGCTGATAGGAGTCAACAATAGAGTGATCGGTGTGTCAGTAGAATAGCTTTTGAGTTTGCCAATGGTATTAAGTCCTACCGATAGTGAGTTTGAAGGAGTAGATTGCTGAGACATGGTGGCATCAACCTATCAGTAAACGGGTTTTTAAGCTCGCCGATGGTATGTTGTCTCGCCGATAGTGAAGAAAGTGTGTGTGGTTCAGTATTGTTTGGACCTCGAGGAGCATTTAGAAAGATGATTAAACATTAATCTCTTTGTATTGTGGGTTTGATGGGTATTCACCCCTATTTTGAAGTGTTTTCTTGTTATCCCTCATCATATTGGTATCAGTTGTGCGTTTCCACTATGCGCTCTGCATCAAATTGGTATTAGAGTTGGCAAAAGGTCTAGGTAGTTGTGTATTTGATTTCTGTCACTGAGAAGGCAGATGAAGAGTTGAAGCAAAATGTTTGGTTGGTGACCATTTTGAAAACAGAGATCGTAGAAAGTATTTTGAAGGATGACAGTAGTTGCTAGACTGTTACAGATGCTCCTGCTATCTAGTTGCGAGAAGGAATGGGATTCCTGTAGTGTGTGGGTAGATGATGATGAGGTCTGTCAAGACCATTCACTAATAGAGATTTGGCTGGAAGAGGGTGCAGAGTGAGGCCACTGAGAGAGAGAGTGGTAGTGCATCTCTAGGATCTGCTGTTGGACGAGGGGAATGGGTCTGTAAAGCAGTGTGTAGGATGGACATCTAGTTGAGCATTGTGTTGTAGTCGTTGAGGAGTTGATCAGTCTGAGAGTACTCCATTTCTCAGAGTAGAAGGAGCCTCAAGATACTCTAAAATGCTGATGGTAGTTTTCCATTGTTGGTTGGTTGGTCACTATTCCATTGTTGTGAAGATTTGAAACCTGAAGCTAAAGAGACAGAGTGAAAGATGAAGCCAGACAGAGATGCAGGAAAAGGTAGTTTTGTTTTGTAGGTACATTTCCAAGGGACTTGGAAATCTTTGTTGGTTGGTTGTATGGTGCAGGAGCACCTTGAGACCTAAGAATTAGGAGGATTCCATGCATATTCTATTTTGTCCAAAGTGTCATGTTTGTAAGGCCTTAGCGCCATATTGAATCATAGTTGGCCAAGTAACAACATAACATTGAGTCTGTATACGTGTCATTAACGATTGTAACCGAACTGAATGGGTGTAACCGAATGGCAGAAGTGGTTGTAGGGTGATTTACCTTCCATCTTATGTAACTGTTGACATGAGTCTATATAGTCAGTCTGTGTTCATTAAGGAAAAATGAACAGACATAGACGGAGAATTGATTTGTATGTGTATTTTCTGAGGAATAAGGAATTCTGTTCTATTGTGTATATCTAGGCAAGGTTCTGTTACACATACTGTAGATTGGAAGCATTCCACTGGTTGAGATTTCTTTGAAATCAGTGGAATGACTTCCTTAGAGTTAGATTATTTTCCATTCTATTGATTTTTTGTTTCTATTTAGTGTTTGTGTAGTTGAAGAGTTGCAGAAGTAGTCATCGGTGTATCGGCAAAGAAAATCCTATCGTGGCCGATAGAAATCATCTTGCCGATAAGTCAAAGTCAAAGTCAACGTCCAGAGTTGGTCCATCGGCGCATCGATCAAAGGTCATAAGCATTTGCCGATAACTAGAGTCTTCCCGAAGATAATGCCATCGGTGCATCGGCGTAAGTTGATAAGTGTTCACCGATGACAAGGGTCATAGCGATGAGAGATTTGTTACCGTGGAACTAACCATCGGTCGAATGAGGAAGTAAGTCTCACCGAAGGCAACATAATGCATTGAT
Organism: Cunninghamia lanceolata; assembly: GCA_027924645.1. NCBI lineage: Eukaryota > Viridiplantae > Streptophyta > Pinopsida > Cupressales > Cupressaceae > Cunninghamia > Cunninghamia lanceolata. The sequence continues at coordinate 3,496,461 of BSBN01001035.1, forward strand.
ATATTGATGAAAGGGTTTAAGGTCTCACCTATGTTTGGAGTCTCACCAACGACGGTTGTATTGGCATATCAGCAGACCTTGGTTAGAGTTCGCCGATGGGAGTAGTCACACCGAAGTCAAATGTATCGGCACATCAGCCAATGTTCATAAGGCTTTGCCGATAGCAGTCTATCTGGCCGATAGGAGTAAAAAATGGAGTGATCGGTCTGTCGGTGGAATAGATTTTGAGTTTGCCGACGATATTAAGTCCTGCCAATAGTGAGTTCGAAGGCGTAGATCACTGAGACATGGTGGCATCAGCCTATTGGCAAATAGGTTTTTAAGCTCACTGATGGTATGTTATCTCGCCGATAGTGAAGAAAGTGTGTGTGCTTCGGTATTGTTTGGACCTTGAGGAGCATTTAGAAAGCTGATTAAACATTAATCTCTCTGTATTGTGGGTTTGATGGGTATCCACCCATGTTTTGCAGCATTTTATTGTTATCCCTCATCATATTGGTATCAGTTGTGTGTTTCCACTATGCGCTCTACATCAACTGGTGGCGCCTAGGTGGCGCAGAGGTGGCAGGGTGGTGGCAGACTCCAAAATTGATTTCAAAAGGTTTAAACTGGGTTTTAAATCCACCATTTGAAATGTTTGATTTTAAAATAATTTTAAATGTTTTTAAAATAGGGTTTACCTCCCCCTTGCAGGGGCGTGCTGGGCCTGGCCCCGCCGAACTAGGGCCTGTGACCGGGGCGTAAGGCCTACCGACCATGGTAGCTTGTTGGCTGAGGATTGCTTACCAGCAGTCGACTACCAACCTACCAAGCCATGTGACCTTTGCAGGCCATGCAACCTGCTGTTGTAGGTGCGACGAGGGGGGATACAACCCCCCCAAATTTTATTTAATTTTTTAAAAAATTTCCTTATAGACTTTATAAAACAAAAAATATGTATGAATAAAAAATTGTAGATTCCGTACTGTCGCTGCGTAGAAGATTCTAATGACGTTGTACTATATAATAAGATTCTTTCTATAGATTCCCCTTAGGGCAGAATAGGGCAAAAAAATTTCCAACTCCAAAACATGTTGAATTTTATATGAAAATATAGGTTTTCATGCCTTCTGGACTCAACCATGGGGTCTATTTTTACCTAGGAGGCCTCCAACAAAATCTCACCCCCTAAAACCCTCATATAAAGAGCCCAAATCAAAAACCCACATGCCAAATCTCCATGAAACCCTAGATCTGCAATAACTCAAGTCTGCAAACAACCTTGTAACCTTGATGTTGCCTTCGTTTCTTCCATGCAAAGCCATGGATTCTGCTATACATGAAAAATCCACTCATAGCTAGGGTTATGAAACAGGGATTTCTTCCCAAATCATGGCAACTTGGCTCTGATACCAAATGTTGGAAAAATACAGCCATAGAGACTAATTCCTTATAACCCAATAAGAGATTCAATGTGCAATAAACCAAAAATCCACATGCAAAAGAAATAGAAAATCATACCATCAATGGTGACACAAGCTATACCCTCGGAAAACCCTCATAGAGGGAAAAACCTAGCCTCCAAAAGCATGCATTTCTCATGTATTATTCAACAATAATAAACAAATACATATGTAGAGATAACCTCTGAAACATCAAGCTCTCTCTACCTGCAATCCATGTGAACAAGCATGTAACCATACATCCCATGCCATGCTTCAAACCCTCACACATCTAACCTACAAGAGAAGCTACAACCCAACCAACAAGCCAAATGGCTAACTCAACCCCAACCTCTACAACTACTCTTGTGATTGATTTTATAGACCTAAGCTCACCCAAATACAACATGTGGTATTGTAATACCATTTTCTCCAAAACCATCTATCTACAAAAGTATTGACCCCATATTTGATTATTGGTACTAAGTTTTCCCAATTAATCAAATAGTTACAAATAAAGTAATTAACCCATTGTTACATACAAATATTACAAGTGGCATCCAAATAAACATCCAATGTGGCTAAACACATCATATGATGCACCACAAATAAATATTTATTTTACATACTAAAATAATATCAATGTTATGCAAGTGTACAACACACCTACTCCAATAGGACTCCTCGGCAGAATGGAGTGGTTGAAAGAAAGAATAGGACTATTCAAAAAGTTGCAAGGACAATAATAAAAGAAGCAAATCTACTAGAGATCTACTAGAGAGAAGCAATTCATACTAAGCTATTTATATACTAAACAAAGTGAAGGCAAGAGAAAATAGTACAAAGACTCCTTATGAGTTATGGTATGGAAGGATTCCTACTGCCAAATACTTTAGAGTGTTTGGAAGCAAATGTTATATTAGAAGGGATGAAGAAAACCTAGGAAAGTTTGATGCAAGGTCTGATGAAGGTATCTTCCTTGGGTATTCTACTAAAAGCAAAGCTTACCGGTACTACAACAAGAGGCTAAGACAGATTGTTGAGAGTGCAAATATCAAAGTTGATGAAGATCTACAAAATAATTCAAAAGTAAATGGATATGAATCAGATGAGTCTTCTTGCATATAAGAAGAAAATGCTATAGAAAAGAAAGTGTAGATTGAAGAAGAAGTTCTGAAAAAAACTCCTAAAACTCCCAAGTATGTGCAGAAGCATCATTCTGAAGATCGGATCATTGATTATAGGAACAAAGGTATGCTGACAAGAAGGAAAGTTGTTGAAGAATAGGTAAATCTATGTTTACTTTCTAAAGTTGAACCAAAAAAAAAGATTGAAGCATGCAAGGATGAGTATTGGATCAAGGCTATGGAAGAAGAACTAATGCAAATTGAAAAGAATTAGACTTGGGAACTTATCCCAAGACCACCAAACAAAAATGTGATTGGAACTACGTGGGTATTTTGGAACAAACTAAATGAAAATGGAGAAGTGGTAAGAAACAAGGCAAGGCTTGTGTTTAAATGCTACTCACAAGTAGAAGGAATAGACTATGAGGAAACATATGCTCCAGTGATAAGAATGGAGGCCATCAGGATGTTTTTGGCTTTTGTAGCACAAGGATTTCAATGTATATCAAATGGATATGAAGTCTGCTTTTTTGAATGGTGAATTGTAAGAAGTATACATAGAACAACCGGATGGATTTCAGTTATCAGATAAACTGGATATGGTTTGTAGATTGAAGAAGGCATTGTATGGATTGAAGCAAGCCTCGAGGGATTGGTATGCAAGTTTAGACAGATACTTATTACAACAAGGATTCAATAAAGGTACTATAGATAGCAATCTGTATATCAAAGTAGGAGAAGATCAAATTCTAATTGTGGAAGTATATGTGGATGATATAATATTTAGTGGAAATGAAGGTATGTGTAAGAGTTTTGCAGATGAAATGCAGAAAGAATTTGAAATGTCAATGTATGGGGAAATGAATTTTTTCCTTGGGTTACAGATCAATCAGACAGATGAAGGTATTTTTATTTCACAATCAAAGTATATCAAGGAGATGTTAAAGAAGTTTGGAATGGAAGATTCTAAACCAATTTGTACCCCTATGACTACTGGTTGCAAGTTGAGAAAGAATGATGAAACTCCTAAGGCTGATCAGAGCATGTATAGATCAATGATTGGAGGATTGTTAGATGTAACTGCTACTAGACTGGATATTATGTATGCAGTTTGTCTTGTGGCTACATTTTAAGAAGACCCTAGAGAGTCATGTTGTAGCAGTGAAGAGGATATTTAGATATTTAAAGGGCACTCCAAATCATGGCTTGTGGTATCCAAAGGATACTGACTTTACTCTAAGTGCTTATATAGATGTAGATTGGGCTGGTTGTGTGGATGACAGAAAAAGTACAAGTGGTGGTGCATTCTTTCTTGGAGGTAGAGTGGTGTCATGGCTAAGTAAGAAGCAAGATTCAATATCTTTGTCTACTGTAGAGGTAGAATACATTGTAGTAGCATCTTGCTGCACACAAGTGTTGTGGATGAGACAAACTTTGAAGGATATCATCTGAGTTGTATATGATGAACCTATTCCTATCATTTGTGATAATACAAGTGCTATTAACATTTCAAATAATCTAGTGATGCACTCAAGGACAAAACATATCTCAATCTGGTATTACTTTCTGAGAGAGAAGTTTGCAGAGAATGCAGTGAAGCTTGAGTATGTGCCTACAAAGGATCAGGTTGCTGATATATTTGCTAAGACTCTTCCTAAGGATACATTTGAGTATCTCCAGGAGAAGTTAGGGGTTATTACCCCTCCTTCTTTGAACTAGATGCATAATGTGATGGATCATTCCAATAGATTTCAAGATTCATTCTCTATTTTGGACTAATTTTGGAGGCTACCTCTCTGGGGGAGTAGGTAGTGGTCATGTTGGTTGTTGTAGTCAGGGGGAGTAAGTTCTAATGTAGTTTTCTTCTAAGGGGGAGTATGCAGAGTAGTAAAAGAAAAGATGTTGCAAAGCAATAGTGAGCAGGTACAAGTTTGAGTAGTTTTTTAAAGGTGAGAATGAAAGAGAGATGTGTCACCCTTTGCCATTGCTGTCAAAGGGGAAGAGAGAACAATGTGAAAAAGGAAAGAGTTAGTTGTCAAGAAGAGAATAGTAAGTTGAGGGGGAGAGAAAGAGAAAGGAAAAGAGTTGGTGTGAAGCATAGTATTGAGGACTATTGTGTTGATGGTTTTTCACATCATGTGTTGCCATCAATGACAAAGGAGGAGATTGTTGCAAGTATGTGTAGTTGGTGTTGAGTGGGTGCTATCTCTAATGATGATAAGGTGCTAAGGATGTTGCTAATATGCTTTTGGTACTAGGGTTCCCAGTGCTTTTGAGAAAATTTGAATAAAATAAGAAAACAGTGTGTGACAGTGGTATTTTGTGCTGCAGAGTAGTGTTCTAGTTTTGCTTCGCATTTCCTTTATATTGAAGATCAATTTATGTGGTTTAGATATGTTGTTTAGAAGTGTTTAGAGGTGCTACATTTAGAATTTGGCATGTTGTCCATCGATGTGTAGAGGAAGATGTGTTCACCAGTGTGTGAACTATGTATTGCAAAGGTGTCTGGGAGAAATGTTTTTGCTCCACATTTCTCCACAGAGTGGTTTTAGGTCTTGCAGTTCTGGAAGTATGTTTATAAGGTTCATATCTACCTTCAGTTGAAGTTGTTCATGGTTTGGTGCTCTAGAAGCTAATTTCTTGAGTTACAAAGCTTAACAAAGATATTTGAGCATACTGGGTAAATAGGATAAGTTTTTTCAATAGGTGAAAGTTGTTGCAGAGGGATTTGTTGGATTTCAAGACATGTTTGTGGGATATTCTAGATTGTGCTCAAGCATGGTGTGTGGTCCGCGAGTCATCTTTGGATTTGAGGAAGTGTGTACATAATTTTTTATGGTGTTAACACTAGTTTGGTCGAGCTTAGGTGTTTACACTAATTACAGAGCTACTTCGATGTTTGTAGAAGCATGATGTGGCATGTATGAGTGGATTTAGGTCTAAGCTAAGGTGTGTTTTGGTCAACCTTCATTCCTTTCCACCATGGGAATGTTTTGGTTTTGACCTAATTTGAATTTACATGGTGAAGGTGTATTGCCAACCTTTGAGAATGTTTTCAAGGTTGAAGATGATATAAATAAGTGTCGAGGGAGCACAAATGGGAGTGTGCGCAATGTATGAGATGTGAATGACAATGTAGTAAAGTATGTAGTGCAGTGCAAGATTTCATGTGTTAGATTACTAGATGCAGTGAGTAGAAGGTGTCTACAATTCCTTAGCGATACTGCGGAAGTGATGATGGTGTCGTGGTGGATTTCTCTGTTGCATTGAGATAGCTTTCTCCTTCTAACAATCTTCTCTATCTTCTTCCCTATTCTGGTAGTGAGCCTTTCTTTCTTTTGGGCAGTGAGCCTATTTTTTTCCAGTGTTGATATTACTTTATATTGTGAGCTAATCCTCACCGTGGTTTTTCCCTTCTTGGGTTTTCCACATAATCTGGTGTTCTCTTGTGTTTGATGTTGATTTGATTTAGTTTCTGTTATTTAATTTCATGCTTAATCATCACAATAGTTTAAGGGTTAATTGAATTGATGTGCATCTAAATGTATTTGAGGGTTTTGGAATTATAAGTTACAAATGACTCACCCCCTCTTAGTTGTCTTGTGCATTCAACACTTATCGCTAATGCTTTGGCAAGCCCCTCCATTCATCTAAAGTATCCTATGTGCGCATGTTTTATTCATCCCATTTATCTCTATCATTTTCACACATTAGACATCCTATCCTCCTCACCCCACTTTGTGACCATTTTCAAAGACCATGTATCATGACCAACCAAAAAATTAACATTGTCCACCATTATCATGTATGAATTATTGTGATTGATAATTTGAAACAACTGTAAGAACCTAATAAGATACCACAATTACTCTAAATTCATACTCAAATTCAATTCACCAATGAAACTAAGAAAAATATAGAAAATCTGAATTATACCTTGCAAACTGATTTATCCTTTGCATTCCATTGTCTCCTATCTTCTCAAGATCTTGATGATTATGATATTGCTCTTAGAATTGTACTTTTCTTTTCAAGATGACAATGAGATGAATGGAATTGTGGATTCAAATATGCAATGTAAATAAACCTACAATGCAACTAAGACAATGATGATGATAAAGCTAATGATATTGATAATGATTGATATGAGGATAATGATATGCAACTAAAGATACTATGAAGCTAAAATGATAATGTAACAATGGAGATAATGATATTGATATGCAAATGGGGGCCAAAGGCACGCTTGTTCCTTGATGGAATTTCTGCAACATGTAAGTACTATAGCTCTTGTGATTGTTGAAAATGAAGGTGAGGAGCTTGCTTTTATAGGCCAAAGAGGAGTCCAATCCAAGTGTCAAAATATCCATGGTGGAAGAATAAGTCTTGTCACATGTATGGTCAATATCACATTGGTTGGGAGGAGGGAGATAAAGGTGGAAGATGTTCCTACTACGATGACAAGGTGGAGGAATACGTGGAACCATAAGCCACATGTCATGATACTCACAAGGACAAATGAGATAAAGGTGGAAGACCATGAGAAGAACATGGAGGAAGGAGTCTTTGGTTGTTGGATTGTGAGAGGGAATATAGGATTTCGAAGACAAGTGTCTTTGACCATGGTAATGGTTGAGAAGAAATAGGGTACATGTTTGAGAGGATAAATTCTTAATTATATATTAAGAATATTTAATTATTGGTGCAACATGATGAGGTGTCCAATGATGTGTAAGATGACAAGGATGAGTGATTTGGATTTTAGACATAAGACTTTGTCTTAGAGGAAATAATTAAATAATTTAGGATTATTTAATTAAATATGACTTTAAAGGAGTTTAAGATATTTAATTGTTAGAAGAATATGATGAACGTGAAACAAATAAATAAATTAGTATATTTATTTATTGATAGAGGAATAAGAATAAAATAAATATAAAATATTTATTTAATTAATCTCGAGCCATTTTTAGGTGTATACATTTTGTCTCTCTTTAAGACAATGTGTTTTATCATGTTGTTTCAAAGAATAAAATTTTTATGAGTATGATACATGCCCCAGTTTGTCCCTGGTACAAGTTTGATGATGGTAGGGATGAATTTTGCAAAAGGATAATGGGTGATCTCACGATGAACAAGAATGAACAACATGATGCATGGGTGAAAAATTCAGGTGATGGAGAATGAGGAATGGATGAAAAACATAGCATGCATGTGCAAGGTCAAAACATCTCCAGTTAGGCTTGATTTGTCTATAAATAAGGATGTGGGGTCTCTTTTCTATTCATTTACACACTTGTCATTTGAAGAGAGATTATAGGGAGCCCTAGAGCATAGTAGAGCAGAGCAGTCAGCGAAGATACAACAGATTTTGATAGCTAGCCATAGGTTTGAGAGGATCCATAGATTCAGGAGGCCAAAGGAGTACGAACCCCTGGTATGTATGCATTTAATTTCATGTGAAGTGCATTTATTACTAGGGTAAAAAATTAGGTCCAAAGTTAACGTTTTTGCATGCGCAACAAAATTGTTTTTGCACATTTGATAATTACTTCTGTGCATACATCCTGATTCAACACATTTGAGAGTTGAATATGTGCATCCATGATATTTTCACATCTAATAAATAGTGATGCACATGTATTGCAATGTTGTGCATCTTATTAGGGGTTCTGCACATCCAACATGATCCTGCACATGTGTGTAAAGTTGTGCATACAGTGCCTATTTTTGCGCATATGACTAAAATGGCAGATTTAATTAGGGCTTCTGCGCATCTGTAATGAAGTTGCACTTCTGATAGATGAAACTATGCATATGATATAAATGGTCAATTACTTAGCTGATTTGATTAAGTCAGCATCTTGATCGATGTTGGCCAACTGATAGGTCATCTTCGAGATTGATAGAATCTCAGAAGAGATGATAGGATAGGTTTATTGATAAGATAGCTAAGTAATTGGTTTGATAGATTTGATAGATAGGTAGCTTAGTTAAGTTCTTGATTAATGCGCTTGTGTTATTGATTGCAGGATGAGCTAGACGTGATGATGTCGTGAGAGAGATTTCCCATGACATAGCTGTTACGACCTTATTTGACCGAGACTGATCAATTGGTTCTTGGATCCATTGGACTATGGTTTGTGACCTTCATTCCTGAGATTTAGGTGAATCTTTGGATGCTGATTGCTCTAGCTGAGAGGTAGCATAGTGAGCATTGTACCTTCCACTTGCTGACTAGTGAGATGATGATGACACTGGAGGATGTGCACCAGATTCTTAGGATTCTGATATTTGGAGAGATGGTGGAGTATGAGCCACATGTAGGAGCTGGACTTAAGGAGTGTTGCATGGTTGTTGGCGACGAGGACATTGAGGGCATGAACATCAGCTGGGTTGATATGGTTGATTACTATGAGCCCTTGCTATCGATACTAGCAGGGTTGATAGGAGGCGTGATTTGCCCCAACAGGAGATCACATGGATTTGGAGTAGGATGGGAAGGACTCTAGAGAGGATGGTGACTAATGGGACATGGTTTGCATGGGGTGTATGTTTACTTGCACATTTATACCATGATCTTCATCAGTTCATTTATGATGGAGCTACAAGTCTATCAGCTGGAGTTTCTCTATTAAAAATTTGGGCATGGGGCCACATAGCGATCACACGGTCAATAGGGATGGGAGTCAAAGGTAGGGATAGACCCTATTCCTACATGTTTCAGGAGAGCCTTTCCCCGCCCAAGCTGGTAAAGCTTGAGTAGTGGCGGCATGTGTTTAACAACATAGAAGCAATTGAGTGGTAGCCTTACCTGGACTATGAAGCATGGGATGATGATGCAACAGAGCTACCATTTTATTTTTAGATGTAGTGGCTGATAGGGAGGACTCCCTACATTCTATAGTGACATATCATTTCTTATGTGTACTGACAGTTTGGCAGGGTCTAAGGGATGCCCTAGGGTACTGTTGTGTTTACTTAGACACACAAAGAGCATCCATGGTGGGGACCTGTGGCATCATATGAGAAGGCGAGAGCTAATTTCCTACATATTCCATACTAGGCCTGGGATTTGTGACAATACATTGTGTCTACGGGTATGAATGTGGATTATGTAACACATTTCACAACCCATCCCTTTCCTAGATACTCTGGACCTGGGGAGCTAGCTCCTAGACTGGAGGACATAGATGAGGATGACGATGCTCCACAATGGAGGAGGAGGCAATGGCGAGGTGGGAGGGGTGGCAGTGGTGGCCGAGGTGGAGGGGATGATGGTGGCAGAGGAGGAGAGGATGATGGAGGGGATGATGGAGGAGATGGAGGGCAAAGGAGAATTAGACAGAGAGTGGAGAGGGTGTCCTAGGTACAGGTTCAGCCTCAAGTGTAGGCACATGATTAGGATCTAGTGTAGGGACATGCACATGGTCAGGATGATGGGGCAGTGGTAGCATTTGCGATCCTAGGTGGCTTAGCTACAGGGACATCTTGGCTAGATGCAGGGCTAGATTATGTAGTTATAGGGTTAGGACACAGAGATGTAGGGTGATGTGAGGGTAGTTACATAGGAGCGGGGCACTGCTATACAATGATATACTAGGGCATAGGCCTTATTACAATAGGTATAGCAGATGGCAGCCCAAGGTCCCAGTGGATAAACTATTTCAGAGATGGTTCATGTAGGCTAGGAGATATTCTATTGGAGGTCATTATATGAGTAGGTTGTGCCCCCAGAGAAGAGGGTGGGTAGCTTCCATCCCAGCTCACGTAGCAGATCTAGGCATACACAGTCAGAGAGTGGAGGGGTCATGCGGCCACCACCTCCTCGAGGGCCACCAGGGACAGGGCCTTTAGGTCCTCAGCCTCAATAGCTAGCACCTTTTGGAGGTAGTACTACATAGACATTTTGGGACATGCATGATTTTATATCATTTTATATACACATTATTTTTGATAGCTCAAGATATACATTCATGATATCATTGTGTACTTGGACACTTTATTTTTTGATGATGATATACATATGAGTTTGATAGACTATATGCATGTGCACTATGTATGGATGTTTTCTATATGATTGATGTTATGATTATGCTTCTATTTGATGATTCTAAGATGCTAATTCTATGGTGTATATGGTATTTATGATATGATGTTTCTATGATTCCCATGCTGACTTATATCTATGTGTAATGTTATGAGTAATGATCCTATATGCTTATAGTTTATGATGACCTAATACATACTTTGATGATTCCTAAATGCATTACATGATGGTTTGAAGTTTCAATGTATGATGACATAATGTGGATGTGCTTTGACAATGATATCTATGTTTTTTTTATTTTTGATGATAAATGTTATGCATGCCCTATGTTGATATGTGTATGAATGATCTAAATGTTTTTAGATAATGCACTTAAATGATCTGAACTTACAATTGACATGCCTATGATATACACAATGATTTATTTTTGTTATGCCAAGTATACTCAATCATGAATAAAAGATCACTTAGAAGAATTAGAGGAATGATAAATGGATAATTTGGATGAATAATGATAAATGAATGACTTGGATGAATGAAAGAAATGATTTGGATCTTCCGACACTTGGAAAATGATAATTATGAAATATTTATAAATGAAATGAAATGCAACCTTAATATGTATAAATGAAGTGTAGTCATCTTGTATACACATATTTGAAGTACTTTTTTCATCATTGAGCTTTTCAAATATTGTAAGGGAATACAAGCATATAGGTATAATTAAACCGAGATGACCTGAGTATCTCTTACATGGATTTTCTAATCATGTCACTAGACAAATCTTCACATTACTAAAGATAAACCCACAAACAGCAAAAAAATGAAATAATCATGCCCCATCATAGCTCCTTTAGTCTTGGACACCCTCAAGTAGCATAGGAAACATGATAACTAAAATCAAGACATAAGATAGTTAACAACCATAAAACTTTCTTTCCATAACAAATAAAATGATCCTGATAATTTAGGCACATTGTAGTTGTCTGGTGATAGGTGTAAGGAAAGCACAGGTGCAGAATATAGCTTCCCTAATGTTAATTCAAAGGGGATAATGCAGATAGGTAACTTTTAATTCAAATACAAAGATGAACACACCAGAAAATATAGAATAAACATACAAGATAACATAGAACAACACTAGATGTACGTGGGCAAACCTTTTTGGGTAAAAGGCCCACCACCACAAGAGAGACAATCTTTATTTATAGTAAGCTTAGAAAGGTTACAATAAAGATCCCAGCCTTCTTGCTTAGGTATTGATTCTCAAATCATACGCATAGTTCACTTCCTCTATACATCTATAGAATGAACAATTTGATCGAATCACATCGTCAATCCATATAGACAACCTCTCCAAATTTGTATATTACATAGTCTTCAAGAGCAAAACTGTTTTGAACTTCTACCCTAACTATTCATTCCAACTAACCCAACGTCACTTTTCCAACCGTCGCTCAACTATTCGTATTCATGTGAGACCTTTAGTCCCACATTCACCAGTTCGAGTTGGATATCCAGGTTTATATACCCGAACACTATGCAAGACTATCGTTAGCAATTTTGTTACCGACGATGCCAGTCAAATCCTCATCAGAATAGCCTAAGCCATTGGAGACCACTTCACCATTCACTCCGATGGTTCCTTGTCCCACTGATGCCCAAACCTTCAACCTACATCGGAGTAACGAAGACCGTTGGAGTGAAATTTCAAAACAACACTGAAAGTTATGGTCTTGCTGATCCAAGCCTTCATCGAAAAGACACAAGACTATCAGAATGACACCTCAAGGCTAGGCTGATACTGGTTCTCACGCTGATACATTGATCTCTGATGCTAACTCCCATCAGAGTAACCCAAACTGTCGGAGTGACTACCACAAGCTTAGCCGATGACCAACCTTATGCCAATAGACATATCTTATCAGTATGACACATCGATTGACAGAGCTAGAGCATGTCAACTCGATGGCTAGCTCTTCGTCGGTGAAACCTTGCATATCAGCCAAAGACTCCTCACTTCCGCCGATACAGAAAGTCTGCCCGATAGACAAACAACCATCGGTGAGAGTAAAGTGATTGGTGTAACATTAACAAAGTTTGTTGATGCTCTAGTGTGGCCAATGAATGACTGAGGTTTGAAGCAGAAACTTGAGACATTAGGTCTCTTCAATCTCCCACTTGTTGAAGAGATTACTGCTACATCTTAATCCTCATTCAATTACTAAGAATTATGGGCTCGAAGACCCATTTCATCTAAACATCATTTGAACTTGGCCATGCTCACTGGTTTAGTCAAGGCATCTGCAACATTATCCAAAGTATCAACCTCTTCTAGCTTTACCTTTTTGTCTTCCACCATATCACGAACAAAGTGATATTAGACATCAATATGTTTTGTCCTAGCATGAAAAGTAGGATTTTTTGCCAAATAGATAGCACTTTGACTGTCACAATGAATTTGTATCTGCCCTGCATTAAAACTAACATCAAAACACAACCTCTCCAACCAAACAAATTCTTGGCATGCATGAGTAGCTACCATGTACTCTGCCTCTATTGTGGACAAAGTGACTACAGCCTGCCACTTGCTCATCCAACTAATAGCACCACCATTTAATGTGAATACATATCCACTGGTGGATCTTCTATTGTCAATGTCCCCTGCCCAATCAGAATCAACATATCCCTAAATGCTGATAGATTTCTGAGATCCAACTGAGTTTCCATGATAGCAAATAGCATAGTCAAAAGTTCCCTTCAAATACCTCATAACTCTCTTCACAGTATCCCAATGTGATTTGCCTGGATTTGCCATAAATCAGCTAAAAACTCCCACTGCCTAGGCAATGTCTGGTCTAGTATAGACCATTACCTACATTAAACTGCCAAAAACACTTGTATAAGGCACTTTTTTCATGTCACCAATTTCATTCGAAGATTCTGGACAATCTTCAATAGATAGTTTTATTCCCTGCAAAACTGGAACAACTAACTATTTGCAATCAGACATATTAAATTTATTAAGAACATTGGTAATATATTTGCTCTGGCTGAGCCAAAGCTTTCTATTTGATCTGTCCCTTTTGATTTCCATTCCCAGAATGTACTTCGCTGCCCCCAGATTCTTCATTTCAAATTTCAAGGACAACTGAGATTTTAAATTTGAGATCATCCCCTTACCATTGCCAATGAATAACATGTCATCCACATATAGTGCAATTATAAGAATCCGATCACCATCAGTTTTATAATAGACACAATGATCAGATTTAGATCTCACATATCCCAAAGATAAAACATACATATTGAATTTCTGATACCACATTCTAGGAGATTGCTTCAAGCCATAAAGAGACTCTTTAAGTTTACATACCAGATGTTCTTTACCTTTTACCACAAAATGCTCTGGCTGGGACATATAAATTTCTTCTTCAAGGTCACCATGAAGAAATGTTATCGTCACATCCATCTGCTCAATTTCAAAGTCATACATTGCTGCAAGTGACAACATAAATCTAATGGATGTAAGCTTAGCTATAGGAGAAAAGATTTCTCCATAATCTATACCTTCCTTTTGAGAATACCCCTTAGCAACTAGTCTTGCCTTGTACTTTTCAATACTACCATCTGGACCATATTTCTTTTTGAATACCCACTTACAACCCACAGGTTTTCTACCTTCAGGCAAGGGAACTAGATCCTAGGTTCCATTTTTCTCTAACGATGACATTTCGTTATCCATGGCTTCCAACCAAGAATCTAAATATGGTAAACTAATAGCTTCTTTCACAGTCCTAGGTTCATTAGTATTAGCAAGAAAAGCATAGGCACAACTTGAATCAAGTACTAAAAATCCATACCTATCTGGTTGTCTTCTTTCACGTGTAGACCTCCTCAATGACTAAGGTATAGGTTTAGGTTCTTGCTCTGGATCTACATCTTCGGAGCTACTCGAACTCACATCTGAATCATCTACACTTGGTGCTTGTTGTTCCTCTTTTACAGGGGTTAGGGGAATATTAAAAACACTCTTTTCTTTCTTTTCTTCTGTCTTCTCCAGTTGAGGATCAATAACCAAAGGTTTTAGCTCTCTGGAAATTACATTCCTATTGTAAATTACTTTTTTAGTTTCAAGATTCCAAAGCTTGTACCCTTTAACACTGACTCCATAGCCAATAAAGATACATTTGACTACCTTGTAATCCAGCTTAGATCTTTTTACCTTAGGAATATGAGCATATGCCTCACAGCCAAAGACACAAAGATGTCTTAGAGAGGGCTTCTTTCCAGACCATGCTTCCATGGGCGTCTTATCAACCAATGCCAAAGTAGGAGAACGATTCAGCAAGTAACAAGTTGTAGCAACTGCCTCAGTCCAGAACCTTTGTTCAAGACCAGCATAACTCAACATACTTCTTGCTTCCTCCATCAATGATAGATTCAAACTTTCAGCAACTCCATTTTGTTGTGGAGTATAAGGTGTAGTCTTATGCCTTTTTATTCCATGATCAATGCAATATTTATCAAAATTTACATTGTAATATTCACCACCATTATCCTTTCTCAAACATTTTATTTTTCTACCAGTCTGATTTTCCACAAGATTTTTAAATTCTTTAAACTAACTAAACACTTTTGATTTATTTTTCAAAAAATATACAAATGCCCTCATTGAATAATCATCAATGAACGATACGTAGTATCTTGATTTAGATAGAGAAGGAACATCAAGTGGACCAAAAACATCAAAATGTACATAGTCTAGAACACTAGAAGATTTATGAGAACTAGAGTAAAAAGAAACACGGTTCTGTTTTCCATATATGCAATGTTCGCAGAAATCAAACTCTAGATTACAATCAATCAACCCATCTACCAGGTTTTTGTTTTTCAAAGTTTTTAAACCTTTTTCACTTATGTGACCAAGTCTATGATGCCAGTGCATTGTTTTCTCTGCAGGAAGTTTAACTTCCATAGAGATTGCATTATGTGTTACAATAGTAGCTTTTTCAGATTTTACAGAGACATTATTACAGCACACTAGTTTATCATCTAACCTATACAAAGTTCCAATGCATTCACCCTTTGCCAGTACAATAGAACCTCTAGTCATCTTACAACCACCATTCACAAAAGTAACTTGCACTCCAACATCATTAAGCTTACTAACAGAAAGTAAATTTTGAGCAAGACCTGGTATGTGTAGTACTCCATTCATTCCCTTTATTCTGCCATCCGAGAACTGGATTCTGACTTTTCCTCAGCCAACAATTTCCAATGTCGAATCACTTGCCAGGAACACCTTCCCACTAGCATACGGTTCATACTTAGTGAACCAATCTTTGTGAGATGTCATATGAAAAGATGCTCCTGAATCCACTAGCCATACATCTTCAAATGTAGGTGTTGCCAAGGCAGCAATGAAGGCATCAACATCACTCTGAGAAGAATCGGTGTTAGAGAAGTTCTTCTTCTTCTTCTTCTTTTTCTCCTCTTTACAGTCTTTTCTGATGTGTCCTTTCTGCTCACAATTCTAGCACTTCACCTTAGACTTTTTTCCAGGAGATTTTGATCTCCCCTCTGATTTAGACTTAGACTTCTTATCTTTCTTCTTGTCTCTTTCCTTTGATCTACCTCGAACAGATAGGGCCTCTTTGGCCATCTCAGAAGATTTCCTCCGCATCTCTTTAGATAACAGTGAGGCAACAACTTCTTCAGTTGTAAATGTGGTTGTTGTACTTCCAATAGCCATCACAAGATGATCCCATGAGTCAGGTAAGGAACACAACAGAAGCATACAACGGTCCTCCTCTTCTATTTTTACACCTACAAAAGTCAACTGTGCAACAATCATGTGAAATGAGTTCAGATGGTTTGTTACAAATGCTCCTTCATCCATCTTCAGAGAGTACAACTTCTTTCTGAGGAAAAGTTTATTCACCAAGGAATTGCCATGATAAATATATCCCAACTTCTTCCACAAAGCATTTACAGTCTTCTCCTCATGGACATTCAATAGAATAGAATCCACTAGACTTAATCTTATCAGTCCTCTGGCTTTCCTATCTGCCAGGTCCCAGTCTTCTTGCTTCATGTCTGAAGGTTTAGTCCCAGACACAGCAACCCAAAGATGTTTGTCGACCAACAAATCTTTAGCCTTAAGCTTCCACAACTCAAAGTTTGTGCCATTGAACTTTTCAATGTCTATTTTTCCTGATGTACTTGCCATCTTATTTTAAAAAATAGACCACTACAAAACTCCCACTCACAGAACTGACACAAAAAACCCAGCCTACCAACAAGGATAGCACAACTGGCCAGGCTCTGATACCACTTGTAAGGAAAGCACATGTGTGGAATACAGCTTCCCTAATGTCAATTCAAAGGGAATAATGCAAACAAGTAACTTTTAATTTAAATACAAAGATGAACACACCAGAAAATACAAATAAACATACAAGATAATAGAGAATAACACCAGATGTACGTGGGAAAACCCTTTCGGGTAAAAAACCCACCACCACAAGAGAGACAATCTTTATTTACAGTAAGCTTAGAAATGTTACAATAAAGATCCTAGCCTTCTTGCTCAGGTATCGATTCTCAAATCATACACACAGTTCACTTCCTCTGTACATCTATAGAATGAACAATTTGATCGAATCACATCGTCAATCCATACAGACAACCTCTCCAAATCTGTATATTACACAGTCTTCAAGAGCAAAACCATTTTGAACTTCTAGCCTAACTATTCGTTCCAATTGACCCAGCATCGCTATTCCAACCATCTCTCAACTGTTCATATTCATGTGAGACCTTTAGTCCCACATTCACCAGTTCAAGTTGGATATCCAGGTTTATATATCCGAACACTCTGTGAGACTATCGTCGGCAATTTTGTTGCCGACAATGCTAGTCAAAGCCTCATCGGAATAGCCTAAGCCATTGGAGACCACTTCACCATTCACTCTTATGGTTCCTTGTCCCGCCGATGCCCAAACCTTCAACCTACATCGGAGTAACGAAGACCATCGGAATGACATTTCGAAACTACACCGAAAGTTATGGTCTTGCCAATCCAAGCCTTCATCGGAAAGACACAAGACTATCGAAGTGACACTCAAGGCTGGGCCGATAGTGGTTCTGATGCCAATACATTGATCTCTGATGCCAACTCCCATCAGAGTAACCTAAACTTTCAGAGTGACTACCACAAGCTTAGTCGATGGCCAACCTTATGCTGATAGACGTATCTTATCGGTATGACACATATCGATCGAAAGAGCTAGAGCATGTCAACTCGATGGCTAGCCCTTCGTCGGTGAAACCTTGCATATCAACCAAAGACTCCTCACTTCCACCGATATAGAAAGTCTTCCCGATAGACAAACCACCATTGGTGAGAGAAAAACGATTGGTGTAACATTAACAAAGTCTGCCAATGCTCCAGTGTGGCTGATGAACGACTAAGGTTCCAAGAAATAAATTAAGACATTGGGTCTCTTCAATAGGTTAACATCTTCTTTCAAGATTCTATTTAAAAGGTTATTGTTGTGCTTTGTTTGTTGCCTGGATATAGTATTGCGATCCGGATTATTATCCTCTAGATTGTGGCTTTCAAGAATCTAATTTCCATAACTAGGTTGAGGATTTTGCCCCCAGTCAAGTAAAGGATCTATTTATTATGGATGAAATGATGGAAGACTCAATGTGATGGGCCCTAAGGGACTGATCTAGTGCCTCGAGGGCTCATAGATGACAGCCTTGCCTACATGACAATGCAGAGGCAACATAGTTCGACTACCTGGACCATGTGGACCTAAGAACTAGGTGGTTGGGAAGCCTCAGGGGCTCATTGATGATGGCCTTGCCTATATGATAGCTCAGAGGCAACATAGTTTAACTATGAAGACTGACACTGGTGATGGATGAACAGATGGAGTGTAGCAGTTTATGGTAAGACGAGAGGTATGGATGGAAGCTTCAATGTGATGGACCCTAAAGGACTAACCTAGTGCCTTGGGGTCTCATCGATGGTAGCCTTGCCTACATGAAAGTGCAGAGGCAACGTAGTTTGACAATGATACTGATAATGGAGTTGTGATAGATAAGATGTATGAAGGATTAGATGGATGATGCAGAGGAAACGCAACAGAAGCTTACAAATAGGATGGAAAAGCCATTAATCCACTAGCATGTTAAAATCCTGGTCATGCAGTATGTAATACCTATCAGCTTATCATCATCATCATATTTCTTGCTAACACAGACAGCATCATCATATTTCGAAGAGGCATGAAATATCCTCCTGCTAACTACTGTTCACTTTCTTATCGCCTTTCGCCTTTCACCTGTCCGCAGCATCATGATACTCGACGAACACAATTATCCTCCTGATGATCACTATTCACTTAGCGCCAAACTCTATCGGCAGCATCATGATGTTTAGCATCATCTTCACCCTTCGTCGGTAGGATATGAAATATCCGGTTCCTCTCATATATCTTGATGACGATATTCCTTATGCACCTTTTCTTCGATGCTTACGTCACCCTGATATCGACCTTCTTTAAACAAACAGCATCAGGATGTGACTTATCAGGTCATATTGAAACATCCTGATGATGTTAACCAAACTTTATGCCGATGACTTACGCCGATGCCAAAACACTTAGCGACAGCAGGATAAACTTGCATAGGGTGATATTCGCAATATCCTGATGACGATGACGTCACTTGCACCTGATGATGATGTCAATGTACCTGATGATGATGTCAACAGGATATAAGACACTTATATCCTCTGCAACATGATAATGAATATCCGGTGATCTTTTCAATATCCTGATGATGACCTCTCCGGTCCTTAGCCAAAAAGTGAACTTTCACTTCTGCATGCGATAGCGATATGCGGACGATGGATACACACGAAAGATGATCTTGACGATGATATATACACTGAGCATATATCCAACCTATATCATCCTGATGCACTTGAAACATACAATTTTTGCCAACTTCAGAACCTGATCCTGATAGCGATATACTCGTAGATGATGATATGATTCACTCCGTCTGGAAAAGCACATGCAGATCCCTGTATATCCGTCAGCTGCATGCAAACTCACAGAACCGCACAATTTTACAAAGAAAACATGATGATCGGGCCGGATCACCTTCAGATCAAAACTTAACAGTTTATCTTCCTAAACCCTAGCACATGAGGATGCTAGGTTGATTCATAGCATGCTACCAATCGATCTCCCACACAATGAAATGCATAAACAGAAAACTAAAATACAACCTAAACTAACATGCATGACCATTCCACCGATTCACAGAATCAACCGGTGGAAGGGTTGAAAGAATCCATTAACCTGTAATCAGAACAGAAATCAAAACATAAACAACTGATAAACCAGATAATGCAATTGATGAGATCTTATTTAGATGAAACACAAATGTCCTGTTTCTACAATACTATCGAACAACAATGTTTCACAATGTCTGGACTGATCTCTGGATCTCACTCAATCACCAGTACAACATAACATAACTACTACTCTCTTTTCAAACCCTAACTGATCTGAGTTATTTATAGCAATATCCTACGAGTACTACCAACTCGATTCCCAGCGGCTGGGAGCTTCCAAGAGGCTGGGAGAGGACAGCTCATACTACCTGATCACGAGCTCTAACTGCCTGCACACTCTCCTAGGCTGATCTAATACATATGCATTGGTCCAATGGACCTTATTACATTATGAAGTCAAACATGCTAAAACTAGACTAATGTCCTGTCATGCGGACAATGAACCTATATCCTGTCTTGTAGGGGTGCTCCTGCACCATACTCCCCAGAAGAAGAAATCTCAAGTCCACTTGAGATGAGAGTATGAAGATCTGCACTATGTTTCTGGATCTGCTCTTCAGTCATCCAGAATGCTGCAGAATTAGGTTTTCCCTTCCAAGAGACTAGATACTCCAAGTACTGTTTGTTCTGGGTCTGTTTGACCACTCTGGTGTCCAAAACCTTCTGCAACCGTGGAGGATCATGCTTGGGAATGTTATCATGGACGGTATCCTGTAGGAGATCCTGATCTGCATCTGGATAAGACTTGTATGGAGTTAAATCACATACATTGAATATAGGGGACAAACCAAGATCAGGGGGGAATTGTATCTCATAAGCATTCTGTCCATGCTTGTGCAAGATCTGACATGGTCCAACTTTTCTCTGCATAAGTTTAGTATATTTTCCCTTAGGAAGTCTGTCCTTCTTCAAATGAACCCATACCAAATCTCCAACATCAAACTGAACATCCTTCTTCTTTTTATCAGCATATTCCTTATACTTCAAGGTGGTTTGCTGCAGTTGGGTCTTGACTTGATCATGAACCTCTTTGATGGCTTCTGCAAAAGCTTCACCTTCTGCACTAATAGGGTCTACTGTAGGTAGATCTCTCAATTCCAAAATTCCTCTTGGATGCACACCATAAACTATCTAGAAAGGTGATTTCCCTGTGCTCCTATTGACAATATCATTATAGGAAAATTCAGCTTGAGATAGAATATTATCCCACTTTTCTCCATGTTGTTTTGTCAAACATCTAAGCAAATTTCCTAAGGAACGGTTCACTACTTCAGTCTGTCCATCCGTGTGAGGATGATATGCAGAGGAAAAAGACAAATTTGTTCCAAGTTTCTTCCAAAGAGTTCTCCAGAAGTGACCAATAAACTTCACATCCCTATCTGACACTATACTCAATGGCAATCCATGGATCCTGACAATCTCCCTGAAAAACAAATCTGCAATGTATGAAGCATCAACAGTGGTTTTGCATGGCAAGAAATGTGCCATTTTGCTGAATCTATCCACTACAACAAAAACACTGTCAAACCCTTTCCTTGTCCTTGGTAAACCCAAGACAAAATCCATACTTATGCTTTCCCATGGTCTGGAAGGAATGGGTAAGGGCTGATATAAACATGCATTAGTCGACCTGCCTTTAGCTTTTTGACATATCACACATGTCTCTACAAACTTTCTGACATCTGATTGTAACTTAGGCCAAAAGTAATGTCTTCGGACAAGATCAAGAGTCTTATCTAGACCAAAATGACCTGCCATAGCTCCACAATGTTTCTCCTTAATGATGTTTAACCTCATAGAACACCTTGGAATACATAACTGTCCACCTTTGAACAACAATCCATCCTGAATCAAAAATTCAGAGAATTCAGCATGATATTTCTCTCCAAAAGAAGTACATACATGATATATCTTCCCAAAATCTTCATCAGTCTCATACATGGTCTTTAGTGAATCAATGCCAACACTTTCTAACTGAATCTGGTTGACTATTAGAACTCTCCTTCTCAAAGCATCTGCAACTTTATTCTTGACTCCTTTCTTATGCTTCAATGTAAAAGTAAACGCTTGTAAGGTTTCTACCCATTTCATGTGTCTGTGGTTCAGCTTTTCCTGGCTGTTTATGAAACTCAGAGCCTGGTTATCTGTGAATACTATGAATTCCTTTGGCATCAAGTAATGCCTCCATTTCTTGAGTGACTGGACTAAAGCATACATTTCCAAATCATATGAGGAATACCTCTTTTTAGCATCATTGAGCTTCTCACTGAAAAATGCAATAGGTCTACCTTCTTGGCTGAGTACTGCTCCAATGGCCATGTGACTGGCATCACATTCCACCTGAAAGATTTTGTTAAAGTCTGGAAGTGCAAGGACTGGTTGCTGTGCCACCTTCTTCTTCAATGTTTCAAAAGAATCATCTGCTCTTTGAGTCCAAACAAATCTGCACTTCTGTCCTCCTTTGATGGTATCAAGCATGGGTGCACAAATATGACTAAACCCTCTTATAAACTTCCTGTAGAAGGTTGCTAACCCATGGAAACTTCTGACATCATTCATAGTCTTTGGGGTTGGCCAAGACAATATGGCACTTACCTTCTTCTTATCCATTTGTAACTTTCCTTGTGAAATGACAAAACCCAAATATGTGATCTCCTCTTGCATGAACAAACACTTGTCTAAATTTATCATCAGCTGCTCTTCATGTAACCTCTTAAGAACCAAATCTATGTGTCTGAGATGTTCTTCTTTTGTGTTACTGAAAATCAGAATGTCATCTAGATATACTATGACAAACTTACCAATGAACTCTTTCAAAACCTCATTCATCAACCTCATAAAAGTACTAGGTGCATTAGATAAACCAAAAGGCATAACCTTCCACTCATATAACCCTTCATTAGTTTTGAATGCTATTTTCCATTCATCGCCTGGCCTAATCCTGATCTGATGATATCCACTCTTCAAATCTATTTTTGTAAAATACTTAGCACCTCCCAAGCAGTCAAGTAAATCCTCTATCCTAGGGATTGGAAACCTATACTTGATTGTGATCTTGTTAATAGCTCTGGAATCTGTGCAAAGCCTCCAAGTACCTTCCTTCTTTGGTGCTAGTACAGCTGGTACTGCACATGGACTTAAACTTTTCCCAATCAGACCTGAATCCAATAATTCTTCAATTTGTCTGGCTACTTCTGCATTCTGTTCTGGAGTTAGCTTATAGGCTGCTTTGTTTGGAAGTGTTGACCCTGGAATTAAGTCTATGCAGTGACTAATATCCCTGATAGGTGGTAGGGATCTTGGCATTCCCTCTGAGATGATACCTTTGTACTTATCCAATAGCTCTTGGATAGCTGGGTCTATGAACCTTTGCTTCTTCTCTTCCTTGACTTCTTGCTGCTGTTCTTTATTCACCCTCATACATGGGATTAGGGCATATGCAACTGCACCTTCTGCTGCTACTTCTTTCATGAACTGTTTACCTTCCATCAGCATTACCTTCACCTCTTTTCCTTTAGATTTCTCTTCCTTCTCCGTCAATGGTAGTAACTTTATAATCTTACCATCTTTAGTGATTGTATAGGTGTTTCTAACACCATCATGTTGTGCCTTCAAATCATACTGCCATGGTCTACCAAATAAAAAATTGCAAGCATCCATCATGGTAATGTCAAACAACAACTTATCCTTATATGCTCCAATCTGAAATTCTACCCAAGTCTGCTCTTCTACAATTGTCTGCTGACCTTGGGTAAGCCATGCGACTTTGTATGGGGATGGGTGAGGTAATCTCCTAAGCTTAAGTTTTGTCACCATTTCTTCAGACACAAAATTTTCAGTAGAACCAGAATCAATCAAAACTTTACATGCCTTACCTCCTGCTTTGTAAATAGTCCTGAAAAGAGACTTTATTTGAGGGGATTCTTTGTCAGGTACCTTCATGGTAGTCACTGTTCTTCTCATCATTAGAGACTTTCCACTTTCTGGGTATCCATAATTATCAGGAGCATTCACACTCTAAAAAGAATTAGAGCCTGTCATACTTTGATTATCAGGTTCTTGGATCAGATTTGTTCTCCTTTCTCCTGTTGAGCTTGTGGCCTTTTCTAGACATCTGCTGGCTATATGGCCTTCTTTGTTACAGTTATAACATCTGATGGATCCTCTGCCCTGGGATCTTCCTCTGAAAGGTCTTCTACCTCTAAAGTTTCCTTGCTGACTATAATTTTCCCTCTGGTTCTGACTATTGTTTCCCTTACTATTGTCATGACTGGATTCTCCTTGATATCCATGTCCATGTCCTCTACCTCTAAAAGGACCTCTTCCACCCCTTTGTTGTCTTCCTCTTCCTCTATTGTGTTGTTCTTATTTTCTCTTTAACTTCTCTTCCACTTTCAATGCCAACTGAAAGCATTTCTGAACTGTATCTGGATTATGCAGACTTAAATCTTCCTAAATGTTGAACCTCAATCCATTAAGGTATCTGGCTACCTTCTCTTCTTCACTTTCCTTTACCTTTGTTTTCATACAAAGTTTCATGAATTCTTCTATATATGAGCTGACATCTAGCTCCTTCTGCTTCAGATTTTGCTTCCTCTTGTGTAATTGGATACTGTAATCCAATGGGACATAAGCTTCCTTTACTAATGCCATCATTTTCTTCCATGTAGTGACTCTACGCTTTCCTTCCTGTACTCTATCATCTTGGACGAAATTCCACCATGTCAAGGCAACTTCTTTCATTTTTGACTGGGCTATTTTCACCCTCTGTTGTTCTGGTATCTCCTCTATTTCAAAGAAATTGTTCAAGGAGTCTATCCACTCCATCACTGAATCAGGTTCCATCTTTCCTGTAAACACTGGCAAATCCAATTTCACATCCATGGTTCTCCTCTCCATGGCCTTGAGGGCGTTCAACAGTGGTCTCTAGTCTGCAGGAACGACCTCCTCGTTCCAACTAGGGATCTCTTCTTCTTCCCTATCTTCTTCTCTACCAGAACCTACTCTGTTCCTCAACTTCTCTAACTCATCCTTCAATTCCTGATTCTAAGCCTTCACGACCTTGCTCTCTGCAATCTGTTTCTTTACCAGAACTGCCAACTCAACGTTGGTCATCCTTGCCGGAATCTCAGATGTTCCTTCTTCATCTGACATCCTGCTATATCTTGATCTTTTCCAGAAGATCCTTCCTTTGCTCTGATACCACTATGATGCAGAGGAAACGCCACAGAAGCTTACAAATAGGATGGAAAAGCCATTAATCCACTAGCATGTTAAAATCCTGGTCATGCAGTATGTAATACCTATCGGCTTATCATCATCATCATATTTCTTGCTAACACAGACAGCATCATCATATTTCAAAGAGGCATGAAATATCCTCCTGCTAACTACTGTTCACTTTCTTATCGCCTTTCGCCTTTCGCCTGTCCGCAGCATCATGATACTCGACGAACACAATTATCCTCCTGATGATCACTATTCACTTAGCGCCAAACTCTATCAGTAGCATCATGATGTTTAGCATCATCTTCACCCTTCGTCGGTAGGATATGAAATATCCGGTTCCTCTCATATATCTTGATGACGATATTCCTTATGCACCTTTTCTTCGATGCTTACGTCACCCTGATATCGACCTTCTTTAAACAAACAGCATCAGGATGTGACTTATCAGGTCATATTGAAACATCCTGATCATGTTAACCAAACTTTATGTTGATGACTTACGCCGATGCCAAAACACTTAGCGACAGCAGGATAAACTTGCATAGGGTGATATTCGCAATATCCTGATGACGATGACGCCACTTGCACCCGATGATGATGTCAATGTACCTGATGATGATGTCAACAGGATATAAGACACTTGTATCCTCCGCAACATGATAATGAATATCCGGTGATCTTTTCAATATCCTGATGATGACCTCTCCGGTCCTTAGCCAAAAAGTGAACTTTCACTTCTGCATGCGATAGCGATATGCGGACGATGGATACACACGAAATATGATCTTGACGATGATATATACACTGAGTATATATCCAACCTATATCATCCTGATGCACTTGAAACATGCAATTTTTGCCAACTTCAGAACCTGATCCTGATAGCGATATACTCGTAGATGACGATACGATTCACTTCGTCTGGAAAAGCACATGTAGATCCCTGTATATCCGTCAACTGCATGCAAACTCACAGAACCGCACAATTTTACAAAGAAAACATGATGATCGGGCCGGATCACCTTCAGATCAAAACTTAACAGTTTATCTTCCTAAACCCTAGCACATGAGGATGCTAGGTTGATTCATTGCATGCTACCAATCGATCTCCCACACAATGAAATGCATAAACAAAAAACTAAAATACAACCTAAACTAACATGCATGACCATTCCACCGATTCACAGAATCAACCGGTGGAAGGGTTGAAAGAATCCATTAACCTGTAATCAGAACAGAAATCAAAACATAAACAACTAATAAATCAGATAATGCAATTGATGAGATCTTATTTAGATGAAACACAAATGTCCTGTTTCTACAATACTATCGAACAACAATGTTTCACAATGTCTGGACTGATCTCTGGATCTCACTCAATCACCAGTACAACATAACATAACTACTACTCTCTTTTCAAACCCTAACTGATCTGAGTTATTTATAGCAATATCCTACGAGTACTACCAACTCGATTCCCAGCGGCTGGGAGAGGATAGCTCATACTACCTGATCACGAGCTCTAATTGCCTGCACACTCTCCTAGGCTGATCTAATACATATGCATTGGTCCAATGGACCTTATTACATTATGAAGTCAAACATGCTAAAACTAGACTAATGTCCTGTCATGCGGACAATGAACCTATATCCTATCTTGTAGGGGTGCTCCTGCACCAATGGATAACCTTATTTGATAAGGTGGTAAAGGTGAGCACACAATAAGCCATGATAAGTATCTTTATGTGTTTTGATGGATGCAAAAGAAAAGATGGAGGAACCAGTTTATCACAAATAGTGCATGTTTCTAGGTTTTCACCATTGGCTTTTATTGCACCATTTTTTTTGAATGTTTTTGGTTCCCTTGCATTGGGGTTTTAGGTATAAAACTTTCAAAGATGCATATTGTTGATGGGATCATCAAATTGCTCACTTTTTGATGTTGCTAACTGGTATGCTCCTGGTCCATAAGCAATAATGATTACATAAGGACCAAGCCAATTTGGTTTGAATTTGCCTTTCTTTTCTCTATCCTATTGATTTCTAGGATTTTCCTTGAGGACCAGGTCACCAACTTGAAAGACTTTAGGTTTTACTCTATGGTTTTAGCTTCTTGACATTCATTGTTGATAGGCCTTGAAGTGATTAAAGGCATTTTATTGTCTTTCCTCCAACAACTCTAACTCCTGAAGTCTGGGAACTTGATACTCTTCATCAGTTATTAGACCTTTTAACAATACTCGTAGAGATGGTAACTCAACCTTAATAGGCAAGATTGCTTCTGAGCCATAGACAAGGGTGTAGGGTGTTGCACCTGTGGGTGTGCAGATACTGGTATGGTAGGCCCACAAAGTGGGATTCAACTATACATGCCAATCACGACTGGCATCATTGACAGTCTTCTTCAAGATTTTCAAGATCATTTTATTAGATGCCTCTACCTGACCATTTCGTTGGGGATAGTCTGGTGTGGAGAGACAGTGTTCGATATGGAACTTGTCGTAGAACTCTTTGACATCCTAATTTTTGAAAGGTCTTTTGTTATCAGTGATAATGGATAAAGGAATGCTATAACGACAAATGATATAGTTCAGGATAAATGAGGCAATTTGCTTGCCTATGACATTGGTTAAGTGTATGTCTTCAATCCACTTAGTGAAGTACTCAGTGACGGTTATTACAAATTTATGGCCGTTAGATGAAGGGGGATGAGTCTTACCCACAAGGTCGAGTCCCCATTGGAAAAAGGCCAAGGAGTCATTAAAGGCTGCAGCTCTTGTGCTGGTGCATGTATTAGATTTCCATGAATTTGACATTTCTTGCAGCTTTTCACAAAATGATAAGAGTCCGTTTCCATACTTGGCCAATAGTATCCCATACGCATAAGTTCCTTAGCCAAGATAGGACAACTAGAGTGCATTCTGCAAATACCTTTATGCACTTCTCTTAAGGTAGTTTGATATTCCTCACTTTCTAGACACCTAAGGAGAATACCATCAAGACCTCAATGATATAGGGTATTGGTGATTATGATATAGCAAGCGGCTTGATGGATGAATGGTCTTCATTGATTATTGGATAAATCAGGTGGTAAGGTATTCTCTTTCAAATAAGTATAGATATTTCTGTATAAGGGGGAATCAAATCCTACTATGTGACATATAATTCTTGTTTCAGGGATATCGTAAGCAGGATTAGACACTGGCTCCACTAAGAACTCATATCATGACTAATTTTCTGATATATCTAAGAGTGATGCAATGGTTTCCATGGCCTCTATAACTTTATTCTCTAGTCTTGGTATTTGTTCAAAGGAAATCACAAAAAAATATTCTTTGAAGTCATCTACCATATGCTTGTAAGGTATTAACTTCTCATCCTTGGTTTGATAGTCATCATTTACCTAATTGATGACTAGTTGTGAATCTCCGTACACTTGAAGCTCTCAAACTTTCCATTCTATAGCCATTTTGACAAGGGAAAATTAGTCTATATAATTTCAGTATTGTATCTCCTTGAGGTGTGACCAACAAAATGCTTGCTCCTGATTCATGCTATGTATAAGACCCATCAAAATAGAGTTTCCATTATTGTGTTGTTATGTTGAAGATGGCTTCATCTGGAAATTCAAAAGTTAATGGATTGTCATCATTCAATTGTCATAATATACTTGTCAAGGTTGCCTTACTGAGAAAATACTTCAATGGATCTATCTTTGCTATCAAATTGATTGAATGAGTGAGCATATAATGTCTTAGATTTTGAGATACAAAGACTATGACAAGACATGCTTGTTCAATAGGCATGTATTGTAGCTCATAGCCTACCAATGTCCAACTAATGTAGTAAATAGCCCATTCCTTTCCTTCATAATCCTACTGTGCCAGTAGAGCCCCTAGAGCTACTAGTGTAGCTGAAATATAAAGTAACAGTGGTTTTCCTTGGATTGGTGGCATCAAGATTGGTGGATTCATCAGATACTCTTTCAATAGTTGAAAAGCTTGTTCACACACCTCATCCCATCTGAAAGGAATGTTCTTGTGAAGGAGACGAGTGAAAGGATAGCATTTGTTGACTAATTGTGAGATAAACTGATGGATAGATTGCAAATTTCCTTGCAATGACCTCAGTTGACTGATATTTTTGGGTTGTGGCATTTCCATTATAGCTTTCACTTTTGTCAGATCCACCTTGATGCCATTGGCTAAAACTATATATCCTAAAAGTTTGCTGGATGTAACTCTGAACACACATTTCTTTAGATTCAAGAGAACATTGAATTGCTCTAGTCTCTGAAAGATCTTGTCTAAAACATGCAGGTGTTCTTCCCATGTGAGTGATTTGCCTAGAATATTGTCTACATAATCTTCCATAATAGTGTGCATCATATCATGGAAAATTGTGGTCATTGCTCTCTGGTATGTTGCTCCTGCATTTTTCAGTCCAAATGGCATCATGTTGTAGTAATATGTACCCCATAGACATGTAAAAGCAGTCTTGTGTTGGTCTTCTGGTGGTATTTTGATATGATTGTAGCTAAAAAATCCATCCATTAAAGACAACATAGTATGCCTCACTCTTAAATCCACAATGATGTCGATATTAGGCAAAGGAAAGCCATCCTTGGGACAAGCTTTATTCAAATCCTTGAAATCATTGCAAAGTCTTATCCTCTTATCTAGTTTTGAGACAGGAACAATATTGGAAATCGATTCTAGATATTCAATTGATCTAATAAACATGACATCTAATAGCTTCTTCAATTCTTCTTTTACTAATAGTGCTATATGCGGATGCATCTTCCTTAGCTTTTGTTTTACTACTTTAGCTCCTAGAGCTAGTGATAAGTGATGCATTATGAGATCTGAATCAAGTCCAGGCATATCTGTATAGGACCAAGCAAAATGTATCTGTCTCTATTTGAAGAATTGGATGAATTCCTTCTTTTCTTGCTCAGATAAAGATTTTGCTAGATGGATTATCTTTGGATTGTCTTCTTTACCAATGTTGACAGGTTTTGCTAGTTCTATCAAAACTGAGGACCTCTCCTGATGTGTAGGGTAGGCGAGAGTGTCAAGCCTTTCATCCTTTGGCACCTCAGAGAGGTTTTCACCATTAGATTCATTCTTTATTTCACCTTTTTCATGATCTAATACTGTCGCAGAGTGGTTTTCACCATTAGATCTATTTTTTATTTTAACATTTTTGTGACTAAAAGGCTTGGCACTCTCTCCAAAATAAGCCACATTATTGAGTTCGATAGTGAAGCCAACTTTATGATCTCCTAAAGGTAGATGATCCCTTAGTTCTAGATAGTCAATAATAGCATCATCATTTTGAAAGGTATCTAGTTTGGGGGCCTCTTGTAGTTCCCAATCTATAAGTTTGAGATGTACTAATGGTAGAGGATCATCAGGTTGGTTTGACTCAAGGGTAATGATGGTTAGGATGGAGGAGTTGTCTAGGCTTGTGGGAGTATTTACAAGGTCTAAAACAATACTCTCCTTACTATTATCTAGTAAGTGTGACATCTGACCTTCCTCATGAGACTCACTCTCGATATTGTGTGAATCAAACTCTAGAGGTTGAGACCTCAAACTTTGTCCCTCATGGTATGTTTTTGTAGAGATGTATGTTTGAACTACATCAATACGCTTGTTTTCACAAGATAGCTCAGACAGACTATCCCATTCCCATTCATTCAAGTCTGTCTCACTTCCTTCTTGCAATTTGTGAATCTGCTCTACTAAGTTGGTAGTAGCCTTTTCTCTATCTTTTTATTTATACCCTAGCTTTGTAGTGTCTCAGGCTAATAAGGAAGAAGGTTGTATGGGTTTAGTGATACCTTCTTTTCTCAAACCTATGGGACTGTGACCATCGTATCCCATTCTTTGTAAGATAGAGAAAATTGGACCATACTGTTCAATTTGTAATTGGGGTTGATGGTCTTGTAGCTTGTATTCACTGTCTTCTTCTTTGTATAGCCATTGAAGGACATCTTTCTCATCAATTTCATTTGATAGATTACCCCATTTGATAAAAGGACCCTTGGGAGTCTTCAATGACTGTTGTTTGGACATAGATGGTTTTCCATAAGACTTGGGCAATAGGGGTAGTTGTGCAAGACAAAAGGTTTGCTCAATCGAATATTCTCCTACACCTTTGTCCTTGAGGTTAACTTTTAATTCAGTGGTTTTGGATGTAGAAGATAATGAGCTTGGGTCAACACGAGCTATAGAGGATGAAGTAGGTATGACAACTTCAAGCTTTGGTTTGATGGTATTGCAATACCGAAATGGATCGAGATCACCTTGGATAGTAATCTCTTGGCCATTGCATGGAAACTTTATGCATTGATGATAGGTGGATGGTATGGCTTTCATTGCTTGTATCCAAGGTTGACCAAGGAGAATATTGTAGGCTAGCTCCATGTCAAGGACTTGGCAAACCACGTCCTTCTCTACCGGTCCAATTCTTATTGGTAAGACAACAGTGCCTTTAGATGTTCTTTCTTCTTCATCATATGCCTTGATTGTGATCTTCTTCTTTGGATCAATCGCATTCTTAGAGAACCCCAATGTAAGGATTAATTTTAGTGTGCATATATTTAAACTTGTCCCTCCATCTATAAGGACCCATTTTATTCTATGTTTATGAATGAGGGCTTCGATGTGAAGAGATGCATTATGAGGTTGAGTAATGGACATGTCATCTTTTTCAGTAAAAGATAGGAAATGGGATGTAGTGAGATGTCCTACCATGACTTGAAATTTCTCTTGGCCTAGATTTGTTTGCACATTGGTTTCCAATAGAGCTTTTTCTAGGATAGCCTTATGGGATGGTGAGAGATGCAAAAGCTCCAAAATAGATATATGTGTAGGTGTCTTTTGAAGTTGGTCTAGGATATTATGCTGATTGGATATAGAAGATGGTTTAGGTGGAGCTCCTTGGAGAGTAATCTTTCTACGATGAGTGGTTACATTACAATCGAGCTTTTTATTTATAGTAATCACATTTACATGTAAGTCACTTTTGGCTATGTGGTTAACAGTGTATTCATAGGATACATTTGTGTAATTTGCATTGTTACCACCATTATTCTTTGATTTAGAGGTACTTCCCTTTTCATAGTTAGGGAGTAGATTCTTGAATGCCACATGTTCATCATTGGATGTATGCCCATCAATTGATATATCTCCTCTATCTATCAAGTCTTGGATGGTGTTTTTCAATTGTTGGCAATTGTTTGTCTTGTGTCCTTTGCTTCTATAGAATTCACAATAATTAGAATCTTTCCACGAAGAGGGTTTGAACTTGGGTTCATATTCTCTTACTGTAGGAAGCGTTATGAGGTTGTTTGTGATGATCTTCCTTAGGGCAGATTCAATTGATTCCCCCAATGGTGTAAATTTTCTACGAGGAGGAAAGTTTGTTGGTATAGATTCATTGTTTGTGGGTTTGTTTGAAGGTACATTGTTGTGTGGACTTGATAGATTTAGAGTGGGTTGTTTTGGTGTCACACGTTTTGCATCTACAACTCCATCATTGACAATGTTCTTGTTCTTAGTCCAAAACCTAGATTTATCCATGTTGTTGCTTGAACTAGGGACATCCTTGTAGATTTTGATTTGTCCTTTATCTATCAAAGCTTTCTCAATAAGTAATCCCATCTCAATGACCTTACTAAAAGTAGTAGGAAATTGGATTTGAATTTGATAGCTTAACTTTATATTCAAGTTGTGGACAAACATTTCAATCATTTGCTTTTTGGGGATGTGGTAAGGACATTTGCTTACAAGTTGTCTCCATCTTTGCAAGAAAGTGGCGAAGGATTCTCCACCCTTTTTTTTGTTGCATAAATCTAATATTGAAATCTCATGTTCAATGTTATAGAAGTGTGTCCCAAACTTGTCCACTAGTTCATTAAATGTTCAGATTTTGGGAGGTAGACAGGAGAACCATTCCATTGCTTGACCTCCTAGGTTGTGTGGGAAGAGTCACATTAGATATGTCTCATTATGGGTGACTTATAAACATGTGACATTGAATTCTCTAATGTGGTCATGTGGATCACCTTTTCCCCTATATTTGTCAAATTTAGGGACTTCGAATCTTGAAGGAAAAGGTACTAGGACCAAGCTTTTGTCAAAAGGATATGGAGATATAACCTCTAATGAGTAATGTTTTGTGGAAGTTCCAGTTTGTAAGTCCTCAAATTGTTGTTGTAAGGCTTTGATTTGTTACGTGAGTGTATCTAAAGGATTTGACATATCCTTAGCCTTTTCATTCTTGGGAGATTCTTTTTCATTTTTGAGAGCTTTTGTTTCATTTGATGGGGTTATTTCTCTCAATTTTGAAATGTCAAAATCAACAGGTAGCTTGGCTCCTTGTTGTGCAAGTAAGAGGAAGTATTTGTGAGGATCCATTGTTATGACCTTATCCATCAATTTTTAAAATTTTAGATCTTGTAAGTATTTAACAAGTTCTTCTTGGTCAATTTCTTCCTCTCCATCACTAGAAGAGTGTACACTATTGTTTGTGTAATCCATTTCTTTTCTTCTTTTGGCTTGAGACCTAGTTTCAACCATACAAAGTTTGATATGAATGGAGTTGGATGAGAGACTTGTAGATATGAGTGCTGTTATTTTTTTGATAGGGTGTAGTTTGGGGTGATAGATTGGATTGAATGTTTTGGTGGTAAGATTTTCTAAGAGTTGTTTTGATCTTTGTTCAAACAATGGTCTTGAGCTATGATGTATAGCTATCCAAGTGTTGATCCAAAGTTAAGTCAAAATAGGGATGATTGCAATCACTATTGATGTAGAATAACCTTGTCAAGATATTTAGTATAGTTCCTAGATAGAGGACGATTGATCCTGATAGGGAAACTAATTAGATTGCTTGATTGAATAGGAAGATCTCAATGGCCCCTTTGGTAAAATCTTGTTTTTGGTTGCTTTTGGAAAGGATAAATATGAGATGTAATGTGGAATGTTTGAAAATGGGTATGGGACGTGTCTATATGGTTCAAATGACTTCTCAAGTGAATTCTAAGCAAAAATGGGTATCCAAAATTGATCTAATTATTTTCTCAAAACCTTGGAAACAACTCACTGTTATGAATGCGCAGGTTTAAATGCGCAAAAACATAGTGTATATGCACAACAAAAAGTGGTATATGCACAGTTCTGAATGCATTGGAGCAAAGTGTAAATGTGCAATAATGTTATATGCGCAATGGGATGTTGTATATGTGAGATCGAAGTATATGCGCAACAAAAATTGGCAGATGCACAATTCTACTAAAATGACAGGATTTTATTCAAGTTTGAGTGTTTTTGGCATGTTTTTCTAAATGACCTATTGTTTTTGTGATGATTTATTTCTAGTTTTAGGCAAGAAAACATAGCAGACAATAAAGTACAATGGTTATTTGTGACATTAAGTGTATGTTCAAGACTTATAAAAAGTCCAAGTTTTCATGGGTCTAATCACAATTTGCAAACAGTAACAAACACTTTTTATCCCTATGGACAAGGCTTAATTGCAGTACATCAGCTCACAACTTAGATCTCCATCAACTCAAATGACATCACATAGGTAAGCACATGTGGGAATTATATCATCTTTGCGAGAGAGGATAGGTAGGGATATCTCACCCTTTCCACCGGAAAGCTCAAGTAGGTCACGAGAGCTTATGCTAGCCGAGGATTAATATCTCATCTCAAGGGAGGCAATGGTGAGTAATCTTGAGGGCTTGTATTGATTCCCCTTGCACTAAATACTACCACAACATTCAGAGGTGAGTTGGGTGGCCACTAGCTAAGAGGTTCTTAGTAACTTTGAGGGACCAATGCCTTGCAAGCATGCGTCAAGCTACTAAAAGATTTGACCAATCCTACTAAGAGTATCATATACCTCCCACAATGGGAAAATTGTTTCCACAAATTGATGGTATGCCTCTTTTCGATTTGGCACCGTAAGGCAAGGCTGATGCTGGTTAGGACTTGGCTTTCACCTTATCCCTCTTATATAGCGGTTCAAAGGAAAACTCCACTTGAAGTCATCCCTCTTGGATGAAGTGCAATCCAAGAGCAGGCCTTTCTAAAGGGTTAACTGAAAGCAAATGATAGATGAGTCTAGCTTTTTTATCACCCAAGATGTTGTAAGGGGAGAGCATATGCCTATCACCTTTACAAGCACAACAACCACTCATTCATTAACCATCTAGATTAAGCTAAGTGTGACTAATCTAACAACACGAAATGCAATATTTGCATGATAGCATAAAAGGAAAGATAGTCAAATTTAGCCTCTAAATTAAACTATGTTATGATTGCATTCAAGATTGGATGAAATTACTTCCCCCTATTTATGCTATGTTTAAATTGTATGCAAGATTGTCTAATTAAACCTCCTAATTTAGACTATGTTATGATTTGTATGCAAGATAGTATGCAAGATTTGTCCAATTCAACCTCCTAATTTAGACTAGGTTGTGATTTTTGTGCAATATATTATGCAAGATTTGTCCAATTAAACCTCTTAATTTAGACTAGGTGAAGATTGTATGCAAGATAGAATTACTTCCTCCTAATTTAAACTAAGTTATGATTGTATGCAAGATTGTATGATTACTCCTATTTTAAACTAGATGCCACTAGATTATCAATGTATGAGTTAATGTAACAATGAGATCTAAACCAAAGCCCTAAAACCTGCAAACACAATTTATCAGTAGTCTAAGCACACTTCTATGATGATTGATGATAGCTACAACAAGGTTAGTATCAAAGATTAGCCAAAAAATATACTAAAACTTGACAAAATTTAGATGCACAGGAATAGAGCACAGATGCGTAGTAGAATGAATCAGATGCACAAGAGTTTTATATGCTCAGCATAAAGTGTCAAATGCACAGTAGAAAGTGTATGCGCAATAGAAAGTATCAAATACACATCAGAAATTATCATATGCGTAGGACTAGTATTTTTCTTCCTATAGGTTCTGATTTTTGTCACAAATGTGTCAGACTAGAACTCAAATGCGTATAAATGACCTGTTACTACTATAAGTACACCAAAAACTTAAATTTGGAAGTTAAAAATGAGGCAAGGCCCCACGGTGGGTGCCAAAATGTGATTGATAATTTGAAACAACTGTAATAACTTAATATGATACCACAATTACTCTAAATTCCTACTCAAATTCAATTCAACATTGAAACTAAGAAAAATATAGAAAACCTGAATTATACCTTACAAACTAATTTATCCTTTATGTTCCATTGTCTCCTATCTTCTCAAGATCTTTATGATTATGATATTGCTCTCAAAATTGTACTTCTTTTCTTTTCAAGATGACAATGAGATGAATGGAATTGTGGATTTAAATATGCAATGTAAATAAACCTACAATGCAACTAAAATAATGATGATGATAAAGCTAATGATATTGATAATGATTGATATGAGGATAATGATATGAAACTAAAGATACTATGAAGCTAAAATGATAATGCAAGAATGGAGATAATGATATTGATATGCAAATTGGGGCCAAAGGCACACTTGATTGCTTGATGGAATTTCTGCAGCATGTAAGTACTATAGCTTTTGTGATTGTTGAAAATGAATGTGAGGAGATTTCTTTTATAGGCCAAAGAGGGGTCCAATCCAAGTGTCAAAAGATCCATGGTGGAAGAATAAGTCTTGTCACATGTACGGTCAAGATCAAATTGGTTGGGATGAGGGAGATAAAGGTGGAAGGTGTTCCTACTACAATGACAAGGTGGAGGAATATGTGGAACCATAAGCCGCATGTCATGATACTCATAAGGACCAATGAGATAAAGGTGGAAGACCATGAGAAGAACATGGAGGAAGGAGTCTTTGGTTGTTGGAATTTGAAAGGGAATATATGATTTAGAAGACAAGTGTCTTTGACCATGGTGACGGTTGAGAAGAAATAGGGCACATGTTTGAGAGGATAAATTCTTAATTAAATATTAAGAATATTTAATTGTTGGTGCAACATGATGAGGTGTCCAATAATGTGTAAGATGACAAGGATGAGTGATGTGGGTTTTAGACATAGGACTTTGTCTTAGAGGAAATAATTAAATAATTTAGGATTATTTAATTAGATATGACTTTAGAGGAATTTAAGATAATTAATTGTTAGAAGAATATGATGAACGTGAACCAAATAAATAAATTAGTATATTTATTTATTGATAGAGGAATAAGAATAAAATAAATATAAAATATATATTTAATTCATCTTGAGTCATTTTTAGGTGTATACAATTATCATCTCCTATCCATGTCATTTTCATCTTATATCATATATTAATCTAATCCTCGTCATTTTCATTTCCATTCATGATACACGTTTATTAATCTTTTGTATATTCATATTATTTCATTTTTCACCTAAAACATTAAACAATCATGTGTAGTTGTCACAATCCATCATAATCCACAAACATATACATCCACAAATACATAACATCCATATCATTTTTATTATACACCATAATCCATGTCAACATTTATCCATATACCATAGAACCATCCATCCATAATATACCTTCTCATACATTCATATCATTTTCATTTCCATTCATAATAAATGTTTATTAATATACACACCCATTTATGTCAATTCACATCTCATCTCATTATCACCAAACAATCAACAAATGATCAAATTTGTCCATAATGTCATAATTCATACATAACATCTATCATATATGATCCATATCCACATACATATGCCACATAACCAACCTAACCATATCATTTCATTTTCATCCATATAAAATTTTTATTAATCTAAACATTTTCCATCCCATTTTCATTCATCACAAACATATTTATTAATCTAAGCATCTTTTCATATGTCATTTTAACATAAACATAACAACAACATACATCCATAACACATCATCACATCATAAAATCCATAAACCATAAACCATAATCGACTAACATGCAAGTCATCCACATAAATGTATCATATCATCATAATATGTCATAACCAATCCACATTATAACTCATAAAATCCATCTTATGACCATCATCATGTAACATCATCGCATCCATAACACTAAAACCATCATAAGCCATGCATACCTCATCATAAACACCTTGATCTAACCATCCTATCCATGACATCATCAAATCATATAAACATAAAACCATAACCATAATCGTAACATGTATACACATAATCATAATCATCCTCGCATCATCGTATATACCATAACATCATAAAATTAAATAACATCAAAGCATCATAGCTACATCATGTCTACAGAGTCCATAAATCATCCATAACCCATCATAATGCATCATACATAAACATAAATAAAACCATGACAATGTCCATATCACTGCCTAAACATGTCATCTCATATAAACATCATCAAAAAATGGTCATGATACATTGTTTATACAAGGGCTCCACAGTGCTATCAAAATACAAAATAAGGATGAAGTCATATCAAATACAAATCAATTCTAGCCTCTAGACTGAACTACCTCCCTTGAATGGTGTGGGATGTGGTGGTTGTCCTAGGTATGGTGGTTGTGATGGTTGTATAGGTTGTGAAAGGCTTGCCCCTGATGTTAGTTGTACTACGGGGGGAGGTAGTCCTATAGGCTAATGAGATGGCTTTGGTACTGACCTCTTTGATCACCCTGTCCTATGAGAAGCTGAAGCTCCCAACTAGCCATAGAAGCTCTCCCTCCTATCTACAAGAACCTCCCTCTCATACTAGGCCTTGTAATGTTGAGCCTCTCAGCTAACTCACTCTAGATGACTCTGCAAACTCACCAGCACATTAACCATCCCTGTACTAATTATCCACCACACCTCATCCCTCTCTTGTTCGTATCAGGCCATATGTGCCTGCATCTATCTCACTAGCCCCTGGCCCTATGCAACCTATGCCTAAAAATATATCATTTGTGCCTGCAGTTTCCCATTCCCCTATCCTCCCACATATGCTAGCTACACCTACAACTATGTGATATGTCCCTAAGCTTGGCCTAGCTATATTTACAGTTGTCCTACCTGGCCCTACAACTATGCCACTTGTGCTCAAAGTTTCAAAATCTCTTGGCCATCATATTCCTCATCCTCTCCCTCTTCTATGTCCTTCTCCTCAATCTCTACATCCCCATACTCCTCCTCCTCCTCATCACTCCTTGCACCAGCCTACCCTGCTACTAGGATCATCAATCAAATAGGTCGTTGTTGTGCCCACCATGCATCATATGCCACTGTCGTCCCTGCCTCGACCACATCTAGTCACAATTTCCAAGCCATCAATGTTGTTGGTTCCCAATATGGCTAATCCCAAATCCCTAGAACACTTATTCACTCCTAGGCTAGGGATGTCATCAAGAGTGAAGAAGGGGCTTCATCAACAAGATAAAGGTGATTTTGGCCAACTAACATGAGTGGGTAGACTCCTCTACACTTTGAGCTCAACTTAGACTTTGGAGAGATATTCCAAGGGGTATACCTAGGCAGGTATTAACTTTAAAACCATATAAACAACTAAAAACAAAAGGACAACCAAACCCAAATCATTTTCTTGGCCCCAAAGACTATCACTAAACCAAGAACAACTAGTTGTCATAAAAACCCCTATATAGCTGATATGAGCAATCCTTCAGAATGATGATTCTTATGGAACTACTATTATGTCCTAAGAAAGATATAGTGTTTTATTTTTTAAAAATCTTGGGTGATCACAGGCTTCTCAGACCAGTGTCTATCCATTTAGCTGCAGAGTCTCAAGTTCACCAAAAGAACACAACTATAGGGAAATGTATGTTTTCCTATTTGAAGATTCAAATGCATGAAAATCAATATCAAATCACTGAGAATACTTAATAATCCAATACCACACAACGTTCTACCTTATGTGATACTAAAATAATCATTTACAGAGCATGGAAATGAATTAAGAACTCACAAATTCATTCAAATCAGAGTTTACATTCATACCACTAAACATGGAAAGAGAAAACTATATCTACAATTAAAGTTTCCTGAATCATTTCCTAAGAAGAACACTTACAGTGGTGGAGAAACATAATGATTCACTACAAAGATTGCAAAATATTTAACTTATAGTTCACAGTTGTTTCTTGAAGAACAAAAACTACAAAAATGATCTTTTCTTTTCTAGCTTTGGATCTCTAAACCTTGTTTAGGGTAAAATTGGATATTGTTAATCTTTTGTTCTTTAGATGTTTGAATCCTCCTTTCACCCTACATTGAAGGATCTAGGGTTGAGTGGCAAGCACTATCATACCCTAGGTCACTTGCAAATGAAGGGAAACTTGGATTAGGGAATTAATTATCAATTTTTCCTTCTCTTATGTCCAATTAACCACTAAAACCCTAATTATGCAAATACGACAACAAATTGATGAAAGATAGAAAAAGCTCTTACAGGCGGGAGTAAAATGACAAATCACATAATACCTATTTTTGGGGTTCTGAGGCAGAACAATCAGGGACTAAGGTGCTGGCACCCAAGTCCAAGGTACCTACTTTCTTAGGGAATCTGGACATCCTTTCGACACTGATCAGCCTTGTAACTTATGTTTTCCAAAATCTATCTACGGAGGACACTTTTGCGAGTGCCCTAGTCCTGGAACTATTCCTTTGTCTGAATTTTCTTCAGATCTTGAATCCTTGATGCCTACCAATCTTTCCTGCAACTCCACTTTTCCCAAATGCGACACCTATAACCTACAATCATAAGAGTTGGTTTGGGGGTTGTGGTGTTTAGAGGCTTGCCTCAGTCAAGCCCCGGAGGACACTTAAGTCTCCAAACACCGTTGTTAGACAAAGAGTGTGTGCCCTTGTGAGGCAGAGATAAAAACCAAAGGAATCAATGATAAAAAAAACATAATGATATATCACCTTGTAGTGAAGCTCTCATGGAGGAAGATGCTCTTCATGCCATGAGGAGATTGATGTTCAAATATGCAAATATCAACACACAAAACATACAAGTGTGCTCTTACAACACAATAGAAAGCCTTCAGTCACCTTGATAACACAATAGCTTGCTAGTAATCATCTAGTCTACAAATGAATGCCTACACATGCTTATAGATGCACCTACAAGCATTCCCACCAAGCTTTTAAAAATCAAACTTTACCATGTCGACAAAGAACCCACCTAACGGTCATAAACCCACACCAAAAATTGGGGATGTCCTAAAATAGGGCAAGACTAGGGTGCGAGTCCTCCCCCTTATTTTAGGTAGGGTACAACTCAAGAGGTCCACCTAGGTCCTATTTGCCATGGGACTTAGGCCTCATTCCATCGGGATACTAAAATATGAACTAAAATGTCCTAAATGCACTCTAAAGACTCGGGAGCTAAACCTTATGAGGCAAAAGCCCCCAAGGGGGACATTTTTTGATGTTACATTTAGCCCCCATTTTAATGTATGTATAAATGCAAGGCCAATACATGCATTAAAGTAAGGTCACAAACACAACAGACACGCCAAGCATGGAGAGGACATGCCAATCACATAGAAGACAGTAACAGGCATGCAAAACACAGAGAAGACAATTACAATCACACAGAACATAGAGAAGACAGTCAATGCATAGAAGACACATTAATGCATGGATGACAGAAATGATATCTTTTCTTTTCTTTTTCTCATATATATGAAATGCAAATGCAAGTACTAGAAAGTAAACAAACCTCCCATAATACACAAAGCACTACTCAGGGGTGCTAGTCTTTGTATATATGGGGCAACACACATGTAATACATGGAAAACCTCCCAAAATGAATGAAGCACTACTCAAAGGCACTAGTCTCTGCATATGGGGCAACAAACAAACCACACAAAACAAGCATGCCAAAACACACACACTTGAAGATACGGAGAAAACACAGTAGACAAGCGATGGTGTGTTCCCTATTTCTAGGCTTATCACCATCTCAGGCACATTACATGCACACACAGACAATTGGGCTTCACCACAACAATCATCAAAGACATGCTTAAGGGTTGAGTTAGTCATAGAACCACTCCCCACCTCCATAGAGGACTTTTGAAAATCACAGGATGATGCAATCTGCTCTGAGAAATACACCATCCTTACCTCTGCAGAGCACTTAAGAAAAAGGATATGCTCGATATCCCACCCCTGCAGAGGGCTTACATGATTGATTGATTGATTGATTGCAAACAAGCTCAAGATGCACGATGCACTACTCTAGGGCGCAAGTCTCTACATTTGAGGTCAAGCACATTGCTAACATCTATGACATACAGCTTACCTTATATATGCCCCCACCTTAAGGTGGTTGATATCAATTGTCGATATCAAGCACGTTAAGGTAGGAAGAAAACACACAAGGGAACACCAACTTTCGCAAAGCCCATGCCCCCTGGAAGTGACATGTACTTTATGATCGCCAAATGTTCCCACAAACACATCCTTGGAAGAAACATGTTAGTGTCTACAACATCAATGCATATGATTAATCACACAAAGAGCCAAGGTTATACAATGAATTCGGAGTTTAAGGATAACTGTGGGGCTATATCACGAAGCTCTCTGAATTGAGTACCACCAAGGCTAGATTCAAATGAAAACAAAGGTGCATAGAGGAGCAGTATTGTTAAGGTTTGTAAATGCGATAGAAACATCATAAAATTCACTACGCGGAAAGCACAAGTGCTTCCACTAGCCTAGTGTAAGATATAATATACAACCCCATTGTTATATTAGGAACTAAGTCCATTTGTTGATTTCTCTTGAAAGGGACACTAGGTCTGCATCAGTATAAATGTTTGTTGTCATCCACCCTCTAGATGGAAACACTAGAGGAAGGGAAACAAAAAATAAGAGAGAAGAAAACAAATGTCTTAGGGATAGTCACGTAGGAGGGTGCCCCCAAGTCACCAACCATGATGCTACGTTTGCAAGACACAACACACAACAATGAAATCAAAGAGAGGCAATTTAGAAGAATGATGATACACATAGAAGAAGGTCACAACAGAGGCAGTCTCCTGGTATCCCAAAACTTACAGGAGAATTCAATGTCATCCCAAGAGGCCTAAACAACATATAACACATCACGAGGGAAGTACATCATGAGAGAGATAAAGGGTTAGAGATACTTACCTGTAGGGTGCCTTTCGGGCTAGAAGTTATCTATAAGTAAATCATCGTCGTCCTCTTCCCACTCCCTAATTTTGGAGGATAGTGGGACATACAGTACCATAGCCATATTCATATCTTGCACATTATGTTGTTCATCATTACAATCATCTTTTTTTGATTGAATATTAGGATTGATGTTTTCTTGTTGAGAGGCAAGGTTTATAGCATTTTCTTGTCCTCTTTTTCTTCTTTCTCTTGATTTTCTATTTCATTTTGTTTTACCACTTATCTTTTGTAAGACAAGGCTATCCTCTTTCATAGGATTGCACAAATTAGAAGATGAAGCACCAGGATCAAAAATCATTTGTCATGGTGGAACCCTTTGTTGTTGACAATGATCTCCTGATCCTTGTAAGGATTTTGGGGGAGGAAACTCAGCATAGGGACCTTGTCCTTTCGGTCTAAATTTTTCTTCACATGCACGTTGTTTATATTTTATCATTTCTTGTTTAGAAGGATTAGGTACTTTGATTTTATCCCA
Organism: Cunninghamia lanceolata; assembly: GCA_027924645.1. Lineage (NCBI taxonomy): Eukaryota > Viridiplantae > Streptophyta > Pinopsida > Cupressales > Cupressaceae > Cunninghamia > Cunninghamia lanceolata. Next base: position 3,540,379 of record BSBN01001035.1, read on the forward strand.
AAAGTAATTCAACTTGTAATGTTTTTTTTGAACCAAAGGTTTATACTTGTTTCGAGGGATGGTGATTATACAACCATCCAAAGTGAATTTCAGACAATGGTGTATTGTTGAAGGGATGGCTTTCATTTATTTTAGCCAAGGATGTCCCAATTTAATGAGAAAGAGGTTAGAAATGGGGACAACATCAAACCATTGTTTGACATGTCTTCCGGATAATGTTACTAACAATGATATCTTACCCAAAGGCTTGATAAAGGTTCCCTTATGTGTCTTAGTCATCATGCTTGAGAGGCCATAAGAACCTTGCATTAGTTGATGTGAAAAGAGGAACTCCTCAGTGGAAATATTAGTCATGCAATTAGGATCGATAAGAGTTCCATTCATGGGGTTTCCCATTATTTTCACAGTAATGTAAAGAGGTCCTTTTTCTCTAATTGTTCTATCATGAGGAGTAAAGACAATTTCAGGTTCAGGAACCTTTCTTTTAATGTAAGGTCTAGGAGGGAACCTATTGTTTCTATTATGAGTAGAGGCCATGTTTTTATGCTCAAACTAATGCCAACTCATATTTTGAAAGATTTTCAAAATTGGTGCAAAAGATAAGAGCAAAAATAGCCTAAAATGCTTGATTTTTCGATACTTTTCAATGCCAATGACTGAAACAAAGGATGCTATGAGCATTTAAGTCAAGGGAAACAAGTTATATGTCTGATATTAGTCCAAAATAGAAATTTAATCACTCTCAAGACACTCTTGATGCAAATCCAAGATAACGCCAAGTCAAAATATAGTAAAAATATGTCAAAATAGGCACTTTTTTCACCAAAATTCAATTCAAAAGAGCATAAAAAAGGGTGTTGTGAGGAAAATGATGATGGAACAAAAATAATATCAGTAATAACAGCCACGTGGTGCCAAAATACCCAATACAACACACTTTTAGTACCACTTAAGGTCAAACCTTAGTGAAAATATAGCAAAAATAAGCTATTTTTCACAATTTTTCAACTCCAAGACCTAGCAAAAGGGGTGTTGTAAAGAATTTTAGGAGTTAAAAAGAAGAATATAAATAATATTAGTCACTTCAATCCATAAAATTGATCACAATAGTCTTGGAGTGTAAACTAGGTCAAACCCTAGGGCAAAAATAGCTAAAATGTGTAGTTTTTTTGTAAAATTTTCACTACAAGAGCCCGTTAAAAGGGTGTTGTGAATCTTTTTATGAGGGAAAACAAATTAATAACCTGATAATAGAAAATTAATGCAAAAATATCCTTCACAACACACCTATAGTGCAAGTTTGAAGAGTCGATAAGGCTAATTTTAGTGAAAATCGTTGTTTTTGAAGCCCTAGGTTTAAGGTGTTGACGCAAAATGCTATGCAAATGCTTTGAAGTATGATTAATGGTGAAATTTACTTACTATCAGATCTGAAAATAATTTTCAAGCCTTAACATGCAAAATGCCCATGCAAATTTAATGAAAATGCACCAAAATTGCTAGTTTTTATTGAAATTTTCTATGCAAAAATGCAAATATTTTAAATCTAAATGCAAATTCACACTAAAATGCAAGACTACAGACAAATTAAAATTTCAATGAGCCTCTAAAATCAATATAAAAATCTGATAAAAGATTTTGCCTACAAACCCTAGATTTTGGAATTAGTAGGTTATATAAAATTGACAAAATTTCCACAAAACCCTAGCAATTAAATGATGAAAATGCAAGGCAAAATTTCTTATTTTTTGTATTTTTCTGTAGTTTATATCAGATCTGATGCAAAAATCATGAATTAGGAAAATTTAGAAAGAATTGATGCAATTTAGTAAGCCAAACAATGCAATTTTTTTATATTTTTCTAATTTTTCAATTTTTTTGATTTTTTCTCAATGCAATAAAATAAATGACCAAATGAATGAATAAAATCACACCAAATCTGAAGACAAACAATTAGCAAGTTGCAATTTAAGTCCAAAAACATGGGTTCACCAAAATGTTTAGTGGAAAATTGGATTTGTCAATGTTTTAATGTTTAGATGTTTAAATCCGCCTCTCCACTATACATTGAAGGATCTAGGGTCGAGTGGTGAGCACTATCATACTCTAGGTTACTTGTAAATGAAGGGAAACTTGAATTAGGGAATTAATTGTCAATTTTTCCTTCTCTTATGTCCAATTAACCATTAAAACCCTAATTATGCAATTACGGCAACAAATTGATGAAAGACGGAAAAAGCTCTTACAGGTGGGAGTAAAATGACAAATCACAGAATATCTATTTTTGGGATTCTGAGGTAGAATAGTCAGGGACTAATCTGTGGGCACCCAAGTCCAAAGTACCTACTTTTGGGGGGAATCTGGACCTCCTTCTGACATTGATCAGCCCTGTAACTTTTATTTTCTAAAATCTATTTGTGAAGGACACTTTTGCAGGTGCCCTAGTCCTAGAAGTGCTCCTCTGTCTGACTTTTCTTTAGATCCTGAATCATTGATGCCTACCACTCCTTCCTGCAACTCCACTTTTCCCAAATGCAACACCTGTAACCTACAATCACAAGACTTAGTTTGGTGGTTGTGGTGTTTAGAGGCTTGCCTTAGTCAAGCCTCAGAGGACACTTAAGTCTCCAAACATCATTGTCAGACAAAGAGTGCATGCCCTTGTGAGGCAGAGGAAAAAACCAAAGGAATCAATGATAAAAAAAAATACAATGATATGTCACCTTGTAGTGAATCTCTCATGGAGGAAGATGCTCTTCATGCCATGAGGAGATTGATGCTTAAATCTACAAATATCAGCACATAAAACATACAAGTCTGCTCTTGCAATACAATAGAAAGCCTTGAACACAATAGCTTGCTAGTAATCATCTAGTCTACAAATGAATGCATACACATGCTTATATATGCACCTACAAGCATTCCCACCAAGATTTTAAAAATCAAACTTTACTGTGTCTGCAAAATAACCACCTAGTGGTCATAAATTGACACCTGGAAATTGGGACTGTCCTAAAATAGGGCAGGACTAGGGCACGGGCGCCCAAGTCCTCCCCCTATTTTAGGTAGGGTACAACTCAAGGGGTCCACCTAGGTCCTATTTGCCATGGGACTTAGGTCTTATTCCATCAGGATGCTAAAATATGAACTAAAATGCCCTAAATGCACTCTAAACACCCGGGAGCTAAACCTTATGAGGGAAAAGCCCCCAAGGGGACATTTTCTGATGTTACAAACTTGTTGAGAGAAAATAGTCAATTGACCAACCACTAATACATCTAAAACATGTGCATATATAGCAATTTAGCTTACTGCACAATTCAAAATGTTACACTCTGTCATCGAGTACACCCATGCTGCATTAAATCTAGCCCATGGTCCTGTTAGAAAATATATAAGATTAGAAGAAAACCCTATCCTAACAAATCTAAAAATGTGCAAAGGGAGATTGCCCACATGCCATGGGTACCTGGTGTTAGGGTTAAGGCATATCGAAGCAATAAACACTAACAATTATATGCAGATTAAATAACCCAAATATAACAATGAAGAACAACACAAAAGAGATCAACGTAGAAATTTAACATGGTTCACCTAATATGTGCTACATCCATAGAAACTTAGCCATCCAATGATTTTATTATCCAGTGCAAAACAAATTACAATCTCACGAATTCCACACCCACAACATACATCCCAACCACTTATATCAAGCTTTTTGGAAGCTTCTAGAATTAGGGTTTTACAATGTCATTTTTCTTTTGTCAATTAACAAAAATTAACAACCGACTCTGAATGGCAAAAAAGAGGGAATTTTTTTTTTCAAGGTTGTGCCCCCGAACCCCTACTTCTCGGGGGCTGCCGCCCCCAAACTTCAACAAGGATACATGACGATTGTACATTACTTGCATGATCAATCGCCACATATCAACAATCTCCCACTTGGAGACTGATCAGGCTCCACACCAAACAATCTCCCACTTGGAGATTAATCCTGGATGACACCACTGCACTTGCAGCTCCCACTAGATTACAGGCCTGGCTAGTTTCTTATGTCCACCATTTTTAGTCATGAAGGCCAATAGAAACTAATGAGGAAATTGGTTTCTCCCATGTAACTGCTTTTGTGAACACATCTGTAGGATTCTCACTTGTGTGAATTTTCTCCAGCTTCAAGTGTCCATCCTCCAAAACTGACTGGATGAAGTGGTATCTGAGCTGTATATGCTTAGTTTTTGAATGCAAAGTTGAATTCTTAGGAAGATGAATGACACTCTGGCTATCAGTGTACAAAGGGATATCTTCTTATTGTTTCCCCAATTCCTCTAGAAAACATTATAACCAAATCATCTCCTTGCTAGCTTCCGTAGTAGCAACATACTCAACTTCAGTGGTTGAAAGTGCAACAACCTTTTACAGCCTTGAAATCCAACTGATTGTAGTACCTCCTACAATAAAAACATACCCTGTAGTACTCCTCATGCTATCAATATCACCCACCATATCAAAGTCAACATATCCTTTTAGAGGCAAATTTGTTCCTCCAAAACATAGTTTCTTTGAAGTAGTACCTCTCAAATATCAGAGAATCCATTTTACCACATTCCAATGTTCCATTCTTGGATTGTTCATATACCTGCTCACAACTCCCACTGCATGTGCAATATCTGGCCTTGTACATACCATTGCATACATCAAGCTGCTAATTGTTGATGCATATAGTATCTTAGACATTTTGTCTTCCTCCTCTTGTGTCTTTGGACACATCTCCTTAGTCAACTTAAAATGACTAGGCAAAGGTGTACTAACTGCTTTTGCATTCTGCATGTTAAACCTTTTCAACACCTTCTCTACATACACACTTTGGGACAAAAATAATTTTCTATTTGTCCTGTCCCATGTGATCCTCATACCAAGGATTTGTTTTGCTGCACCCAAATCCTTCATAGCAAATGAATTTGCCAATTTCTTCTTAAATTCATTAATATGTTGCATGTTAGACCCAACAATAAGCATGTCATCAACATAAAACAATAGGATAATATAGCTTCCATTACCCAATTTCTTGAAATAAGCACAATAATCAGAATGACATCTTTTGTAACCTTGTTTAGCCATAAAACTATCAAATTTCAAATACCATTGCCGAGGTGCTTGCTTCAGGCCATACAAACTCTTCTTTGACCTGCACACAAAATCCTCCTTGCCCTTAACCTCATATCCCTATGGTTGCTACATGTATATTTCCTCTTCCAACTCCCCATGGAGAAAAGCTATTTTCACATCTAGCTATTCAAGATGCAAGTCTTCCGCAGCCATAAGACTCATAATAGTTCTAATAGAAGTCATCTTTATAACCAGAGAAAATATTTCATCAAAATCTATACCTTTTTTCTATGCAAAACCTTTTACCATGAGTCTGGCCTTACATCTTTACTTGCCTCCATCTTCTTCCATCAACCTATAAACCCATTTATTTAGCAATGCTCTTTTTCCTTCAGGAAATTTGACTAAGTCCCAAGTCTAATTCTACAGCAAGGAATCCATTTCCTCTTTCATGCCTAGCTCCCACTGCTTTTTGGTATCTACCTGCATTGCTCCTTCATAACCTTCAGGTTCACCAGAATTAGTTAATAATATAGAATATAATGATGGAGAAAATCTTTCTGGAGGTCTAGTAATCCTTGTAGAACATCTAACACTTGCAGGAGTCTATGGGATAACTTGTTGTTGAGCATCAAGTACCACTAGCATTTTATTTTCTGAGATCTCATCCAGCACCACATATTTTTTTTAAGTCTGTTCATGCTTCTTTTCATGTAGCTGATCCTTATGCATGACCTTCTCATTGAATATAACATCTCTGCTCTTAATGATTATATGATTTTCATAATCCCATAACCGATAACCAAATTGATCTACTCCATATCCAATGAAGGTACATTTTTTAGACTTAGTCTCAAGCTTGGTTCTATTTTTAATATCAACATGGACAAAAGCTTCATGACCAAAGGTTTTTAGAAATGAATAGTTTACATTTTTACCCATCCATGCCTCCTCTAGAATGCCACCATTCAAAGGATTTGAAGGTCCCCTGTTTATTAAATAAACAATGGTATATACAACATTTGCCCAAAAGTGTAAGGGTAGTCCAGCATGGAATCTCATGCTCCTTGCATGCTCCATAATGGTCCTATTCATTCTCTTAGACACACCATTTTCTTCCTACCGATTCCATTATATGAACAATAACTTTCAAATTCTCTACTACAATACTCGCCTCCATTATCAGATCTAAGACACTTCAACTTTTTTCCTGTCTCATTCTCAACCAAAGCTTTCCACTTTTAAAAGTTTCAAATACTTCTAATTTTTGTTTTAGGAAATACACCCATGTTTTCCTAGTTGCATCATCAATAAAAGTAACATAATAGCAAGAGCCACCAAGAGAAGATACCTGAGCTGGTCCCCATACATCTGAATGCACAAGCTCTAATTTCTCACTCTTCTTCTCTTTCACAACAATGAGAAATTAGACTCTTTTTTGTTTTTCATAAACACAATTTTCGTAGAACTCCAAGTCAATCTTCTTCAGACATGGTAGAAACTTTCTGGAGTGAAGGATCTTAATCCCTTTCTCACTCATGTGCCCAAGTCTATGGTGCCACAATTCTATTTCTATCCCTATAGCAAGTGCTATAACTATCTCAGTAGCAACTATTTTTGTAGCAGCTAAGGTAGAATAAGTATTACCAATACAAAAATATAATGTGCCTACCTTTTCACCTTTAGCTACTACTAGTGCACCTTTAGTGACCTTCCAAACTTTGTCTGAAAAGGTAACTATGCAACCTTCACTACCCAGTTGTCCTGCAGAGATTAAATTCCTTCTCAAATTTGGAACGTGCCTTACCTCCTGTAGCAACCATTCATTTCCATTCTGCAACTTGATTTTTATCTTTCCTTTTCTAACAATCTGACAAGGTTCATCATCCCCAAATATACCTGTCCAAAATCACCTTGAACATAATCTACAAAATATTTCCTATGGGGTGTGGCATGAAATGAAGCCCTTGAATCTATTACCTAGGAATCATTAGCATTATCTAAACACAAAATTAAAGCATCCTGTAATTTATTACTTGCAACATTAGCTTCCTTACTATCATCATGTTGTCTGTCTCCTAATTTTCCCTTTCGAGACTAGCAATCCTTCTTCAAGTGTCTTGGCTTTCCACAATGCCAGCAATCCATTCTTCCACTAGATTTAGATTTGCCTTTCTTTGACTTCCCTTGTGACTTCCCATGATTTGTAGGGATTTTTCCTCTTTCTTTTGTTCTTCCCCTATTCTCTACAGTCAAAGCATTACTAGATGTTGAAGTCTCACCTGTGCTTTTCTGTCACATTTCCTCGCTAAGGAGAACACCAATAACATCATCAAATTTCAAAGTATTTGAACCAGAGACAGACTTACTTACAACCATTACCAAGCTATTCCAACTTTCTAGAAAAGAACATAAAACCAAGAGAGCCCTCACGTCTTCATCAAATTTCACTTTTACAGAGGTTAATTGACTGGTAATCATATTAAACTCATTTAAATGATCTGACACAGATCCACCTTCAATCATTTTCAGATTAAACAAGTGCTTCATGAGAAATACCTTATTTAAGGCTAAGCGTTTTTCATACAATTTTGTCAAAGCTTTCATCAGTTCATCTATTATCTTCGCTTCTGTTATATTGAATGCCATAAATGGTGCCAGGCACAACCGAATGGTTCCCAGTGCCTTTCTGTCTAGAAGATTCCAATCCTCATTAGTCATTGTTGCTGATTTCTTGGCTATTCCTTCCAACGACCTCTATAAATCCTTCTGATAGAGATAATCCTCCATCTATATCTTCCATAACTGAAGTTCTACCCATTGAATTTATCTACCTTCAATTTACCCTCGTTTGCCATTGCTCCCACCCACTCAACCATGAGACCTTCTTGTAGATGATAATCTAACACAACCAACTCTGATACTAGTTGTTAGGGTTCAGACAGATCAAAGCAATAAACACTAACAATTATATGAATATTAAATAACCCAAATATAACAATGAAGAACAACACAAAAGAGATCAACACAGAAATTTAACGTGGCTCACCCAATATGGGCTACATCCATAGAAACTCAGGCATCTTGTGGTTTTAAAAATCCAGTGTAAAATAGATTACAATATCATGAATTCCACACCCGCAACATATATCCCAGCTACTTATATCAATCTTTTTGGAAGCTTCAAGAATTAGGGTTTTATAATGTCATTTTTCTTTTGTCGGTTAACAAAAAATTAACAACTGACTTCTGCCCTTGAACCCCTACTCAGGGCCCAGCCCAGCCCCAAACCCTGGCAAGGATACATGATGAGTGTACATTATTTGCATAATCAATCGCCACATACCAACACCTGGAGCATTAAACTAGGAATGTTGAATTTATGTTTTGGTACTTGCAAATCTCTTTCATCTATTTTGTCCTCCATATGTGTATTGACACATTGAATATTTTCACTGTGTCAACCACCTGCAGAACCTTGCTCTGCAACACATTAATTTCTGAGTACTAATCTATTTGCACAATCCTATAATCATGGCATAATTTCAGGAAATTGCCTCTTCAAACCTTTTACAATACTTTAAAAGTGTTGTCCAATTTCAGTTATAGGCCCCCTTTACATCTGACTATACCTGATGAATTCAAAAATCTACCAGGTTGATCTTCATCTTCATTTCTATTAGGCCATCTGAATCTTGATTCTGTGCCCTTTTTGTGCATTGGGCACCTTCTTTTCCCCTTTGTCAGAAAACTAGTTAGTAAACTACTTAGTTAATGAACATTCAAGTTCACAAACTCACTATTTCTCTGGCAAGGGCTCTTTCTTTCATTTCCCCCTCTTTTATTTGCTTTATCAGTGAATTACCATTATCACGAACTTCTTCCTTTGTCATTCCCTTTTCTATTGGCAAATTTTTCTACTAACGAACCATCTTTCTTTTCCCTTTTTCCTTAGCCTTCTGACTTGTTCTTTCTCTTTATGTTTCCCTTTGTTGGGGAAAAATCTTGTTGGAAAACATTTCATCAGCGAAACCAAGGGTTCACGAACCTAGGGTTTTCCTGACCAAGACTCAAACATTCCTTTCTTTTCTTATCCCTTAGAAAACTTTACCCTTAAGCACATGTTCATTGTCTCCTTTCCTTTAGTTGGAGAATCTTCATGGTGGTGAACTTGGTTTTCGATGAACCCAATGGTTCGCAAACCAAGATTTTCATCAATAAAGACTTCAAGCCCTCTTTTACTTAGAAAAACTTTCTTTCACTCTTTTTTCACTTGGTAGGTGAATTGGGGAAATCACAAACTCACAACCTGGTCAGCAGAATTGGTAGTTTGCGAACTAGCCAATTCAATGTAAAAGGACCACAAACTTCAAGTTTTTTCTTTCTTTCGCTTGTTTCCTTTGCCCCTTTTGCCGCCTTATCGGCAAATCGATAAACTGACGAAACTGTGAACTCACAAACTCAGTCGGTGAAATCGGTAGTTCTCAAACTTGCCAATTTTCTAGCAAAGCCTTTAGAAACTTTTCCTTAGAACATCTTCCCTTATCCCTTTACCTTAGAAAATTTTTCACTTCCCACGGTCCTTTCTTCTGTTGGTGAAGTTGTCGTCGATAAAACCTTCAATCAATGAACTTTTAAGTTCGCAAACTAAAAAATTTGCCGACAAAGGCCATTCTTCTTCCTTAATTTTCCTTAGAAAAAATTCAATTTCCTCATTTGTTTCTTGGTCAGTGAATTAGAGAAAACACAAACCCACGAACTTGGTTGGCAAAATTGGTAGTTCGCAAACTTGCTAATTTGCCTACAAAGGGCACAAATGGACAATTTTTTTACAAAGAAGAAAACACATTGACTTGGGGGATTTTCACTTAGAAATTTTTGAAAGAAACCCATTTAAATTATCTTAGATTAGGTATATATGATGGGTTTAAAAAGAAAAGATAAAAAGTGGAATTTTCACTGAATTTGGGGCAAAATATGCATGTTCAGGAGCTAGTTTACAAGTGCTAACACTAGCTCTGGTTGGGGATGTGTGACAAACAATGTCACAATGAGGATCTAAGATCTCTGGGTAGGCCAAAACACAAAAAAGAACACACATAAACAAAACATAAACAAACACACGATCAAGACCAACAATGGTCAAGACTGCTCAAGGTCAAAAATCAAAAGTTATAGCTTGATTGAATCATTCAAAATTTCAAGGGCAGCATTACTTACGAAAAGTAAAGCTTCAAATGTTGTCCATGAATGGGTAGCTCTAGAAGTTCTCCCTCCATATTTATGATGTAATAGGTGTCCTGGCCAATGTTTTCATCAATTTGATATGGACCCAGCCATAATGGCTCAAATTTACCATGCTTTCCCTTGTCTTCTAATCTTGCATTCCAGAGGGGAACCAGATCACCAATCTGAAAGCTCCTTTTGACTATTTTCTTGTTGAACAAATTCTCAACCTTTTATTGTTGTAGCAAATTTGTATCATGCACCATTCTTCTAATTTCATCCAACTCTGTCAATTCATGCATTCTTAATGCCAAAGCAACATCCCCATCCTTTCCTATTTGTTGCAGTAGTTGATACATGAGCAATTCTAGTGACATTGGTATTTTTGCCTCTAACCCATATACTAGGTCAAAAGGGCTCTCGCTTGTAACACATTTGTAGGTGATCTGATCAGCCCAAACTACATACTTTAGCTTGTCATCCCATCTTTTCTTGTTCATTTCTAGAGTCCTCTTTAGATTTTTCATGAGACTCTTATCGCTAGACTCGACTTGTCCATTACTCTATGGATGATATGGTGATGAGTAAATCATCTTGTTCAATTACTTGGAACAAATACCCACTATGTCTTGAGATCTAAAACATGTAGCATTGCCTACACCAATTCTAGATGGCACACCAAATTTAGTTATCACTTTGTTCACAAGGAATTCAATCACCACCTTGGACGTGGCATTGTGATTGGGGATAGCCTCTACCCACTTGGTGAAATAGTTAGTGGCCACAAGGATCCACTTAAATCCATTCCAAATTTCTCCTAAATTTCCCCTATGAAATCAATGCCCCATTGCTGAACTGGTGCCTCAGTGATAACATTCATGAGGGGAAGGGCACCTTGAAATTTCAACTTACAAAAAAATGTTGGCAAGCATCACTTTTTTCTAATTTGTCTTACAACATCTCTAGAGAGGCTAGGCCACTAGAAACCTTCCCTAATAATCTTATGCATTGTGGTTTTGGCATGGAAGTGGCCGCCACATATTCCTTGGTGATATTCATTAATAACTTCCTCATATTGTTTCTAGTCCAGAAACTTTATCAAAACATACCTCTGATTTCTCCACATTAAAACATTTGGATCAAAACATACCTCTGAGACTGGAGCTTAAGTTTCCTTTGTTGAGTTCCATTCATGCTTGGGGAACAATGCATGTTGACAAGATAGAAGATAATATCTTTGTACCATGGATCATTTGTCAATGTACACACATTAGCAGATGGAACAACATTTACCTCATTTATCTTAGATGCCACTAAGTTGGAATTATCCATCAACTTAGCTAAAACCTAGCTTCTAACCAGTTTGGTGACCTCCACCTCAATGTGATATTCTTGGATCCTGTTGATCCATCTGCATCTCCCTCTAGAAGCTTCCTGTTGTATGAAAATATCCTTCACAACTAAATGGGATACATATGCAAGTGTCTCTGCACCAACCATAAGATAGGGTCTGAAACATTTTATTTCCTTAACCAAACCATATGCTTTCTTTTCCATAATTGAATAATTTTGTTCAACAGCCTGCAAGGTCTTGCTAAAGAATCCTATTGGCTGCTCAAATCCAACAACAATAGTATAATATAAAGCAAAAGAGAAGTCTCAGAAAATCTTTTTATAATCTAGGCTTACCAATATTGGTGCATTCTTGAGAGCCTCCTTTATGTAAATAAATGCTTCAGCTAGTTCCTTGCTCCATGTAATAGACTGCCCTTTCTTGAGCATCTTGGAAATTGCCTTAGTATTTTTAGCAAAGTTAGGGACAAACTGCCTTACAAAGTTGATTTGTCCAAAGAAGGATTGGATACCCTTGACTGTTTTAGGATGAGGGATAAGATCAATGGCCTTAACTCTTTCAGGATCTATTCTAACCCCATCCCTTGATACAATATGTCCCAACAACTTTCCTTCTTCTATTCCAAACTAAAATTTCTTGGGATTCAAAGACATACCATACTCCAAACATCTATCAAAAATTAGTTGCAAATGTTTGCAATGATCTTTCCTATCTTTGGAGAATGCAATGAGATCATCTTGGTATACAACCATGATCTCATCAATGAGGCTTGCAAAGGCCACATCCATTACTCTTTGAAATGTTGATCCTGTATTCTTCAACCCAAATGGCATTCTCAAATAAACAGAGGTTCTCCAAGGAGTAGTGAATGTTGTTTTGTACTATTCTGACTCCTTGACCAACACCTAATTCTTTCCTAAGAATCCATCCATCATAGACATTAGTTCTGAACCAAAAACCCTTTGCAAAAGATGATCCATGCTTGGAAGATGATAATTATCCTTGAGGGATTTGATGTTCAAGTTTATAAAATATACACACAATCTAATCTCCCCATTCTTTTTCCTCACTGAGACAAGATTAGACACCCACTCAAAATGACTGATTGGCTTTATGATACCTCCCTCTTTTAGCTTTACCAACTCTTTCTACATCTTGGGAGCTATGGTGGGATTTATAGGCCTTTGCTTCTACCTAAAGGGTTTTACATTAGGCTAAAGGGGAATAATATGTTGAAATAAATCCTCCTTGTATGCCTTCAGCTCATCATAAGACCATGCAAAACACTTCTTGATTTTTCTCAGCAAAGTAATCAACATCTATTTCTCATGGTGTTTGAGTTGCTTACCAATGTAAACCCTCCTAGGTGTCTCCTCAATGCCAAGGTTAACACATTCAACTCTATTGTCTTCAACTAGTTTACCTTTGCTTTTCCATTGGTCAACATTATCATTCTTTCAAGCACCACCAATCCTTTTGGAATGGTATTTGTTTTCATTTGCATGACCTCACTACCAAATAGAGTTTCCTTCCTATCTTCAACCTCTATCATAGGCAGCCAATTAAACAATCAATTGTCAAACTCATCTATGCAATTCATGAAATTATAAATTTGATTCTTGTCATTGAAACCCTGCCAGCTATAGACATTATTAGGGATTATTGGTTTGTTGAGGACTTCAACAATATAATGGGAAAAGGGATAAGAATCTAGTTGCAGGTCAAACTTTGAACCAATAATAGCCAAATCATCCACCCTTTCATTTTTATTCCTCTCAATCCATTCAATGCCAATGGCATCAAACAATTCCAATGTGTCCCAAACTACATTCATGTATTCTCTCAATTTGTTGTCCTTATCAACAAATGCACTTCTAATCTGCTACACCACTAATTCTGAATCACCATGTATCTTCAGACATTTGACTCCATGATGCTTGTGAGCAACATTTAAACCCAACAACAATGACTCATACTCAGTTATGTTGTTAGTACACTCAAACTCAAGTTTGAAGGATAAACCAAATTGTTCTCCATCTGGTGATCAAAACAATACCAGCGCTTGATCCATCTCTTAAATATGCACCATCAAAATACATTGTCCATAAATCATCCGCACCATAGGTAGAAGTAGTGGGAGTGGAAGGTAAAACATCATAGCTATGATCATCTTCACTGTAATATCCCATGAAGTGGTCAACATCAGTTTCAAAGAAATTGGCGTGACCTTCCTGTGCTTTATACGTGTTCTCAATGTTTTCATCTTCTACCTTTTTCTCCCTATATAGCTTCACCTCCACACCCTGGACTAGAATAATGGCATATGAAAGATCTATCTGGATACTTCCACCCATGGAGGTTGCCCACTTTCTTGATAACATCATACCCCACTTGGTAGGGCAGTCTACAACAATAACATCCATCAAGAATTATTTGTTTAGGTAAGCAATAAGTTTGACATCGACATCTTTAACTGGACCTATCACAATAACTTCCCTAGAATCCATGACAAAACATTTTCCAAAAGACCTAGACACTTCCAGTCTCAATTCATTCATTATCTCAAATGGCATAACATTGATGGAAGGACCAAAATCAAGCATGCAATTATGTAATAGCCAACCATTTATGATCAGGGTAGTGTAAAAAGGGTCTACTCCCATCTTGTTGTTAACAACAGTTAATCCTAGATATACCTATATGGTTTCATCACGGCCTTTGTCCTCATCATCATTACTAGGAACAACCATATGTTGTTTTTGTGCATCTACAGTAGTAACTAATGACACTGCCCTATCTCTATGTTCAGGGATTCTAAGTAGTTCAACTATAGGCACTAAAATTCTAACTTGGCTAAAGATTTGAGCCATGTCAATGGGGCTATAATTTGGCAAAGGAGCATCACTTGAGATGTTGATATCATTTGGACAAGGAATGTAAGGTATTATTTGACTTGAGGAAATATCCATACCTTTTTCTTGATCTTCTCCTTGCCCTTTTTTGGTTTCTTCTTTGCTTGAGGCTGATCATATTTCTCACCACCCTTTTGATCATGAACCCTTGGACTAGATATAGTAGCTAGTTGCACCACTTGTGCTAGATTTTTCTGCACATACTTCTTCTTTGCAACTAACAACTACATAGGGAATTTCTTCTTTTCTAATGCATTTTTCTTGGGAGCGCTACTACCTTTTTGGTCCATGTTCACATTACATTTGTCCTTCTCTCTATTTAATCCATGTTGTCTTAATTCTACAACAAGAGGACTCTACATAGGGATGACCTATTTCTCAGCTGATGACCTCCTTGGACTTCCATAATTGCAGCATCACTCAACACCTTCATGTCTTCTTTTGAAGGTTTGGACTATTGATACTTCTTCTACGTAAGATCCCTCAAGTGCCTAAAATCATGAGTTGGTAGTTGATAACTCTTTAGAACATCATAATCATATTGGAAAATATGATCATCCTCTTCATAACTGTCATAATCGACAACCTGAACCATTCGCTCTTAATCCTCTGTGTCAAATTGATTTATCTCCTCTTCATAGTATTCGACTGCACCGTCTTCATTTGGAAATTCTTCATCTCTACTCATTGAATGAAGCACCACAGAATTAGCTAGATCATGAGAAAGAAAGCATGTCTGGCACCATTTTGAAAGTTGATTTGATCCTTTCTTAATGGATCAGGTGTGTCTCTTTCAAGCTGTTTGATACTTAAATGCCTGGGGGTAGCCTGTATGACATTCTATTGTGATCTCTTAGACTAGTCAATATTGTAAGGTCTATTATGCAATCTCTGACCTTCATTGAAATGTGTTGTAGCACCCTGAGGTGGCAACCCTTTATCATTTCTAGCAACCTTGTAAGATAAATCTTTCATAACCTCCATAAGCTTATCTAATTTGTCTTCAGTAGTGAGGGACTTATTGAAAGCTGCTTTGTCTGGTTGGGACTATTTTACATCAAACCTTTTGATGTGTTTTCTTAAAGCTCTCATATTACTATCAATATTGTTAGTTGTAGCATATGCTTCCCTTAATGTTTGTGGACTTTTGTCCCTCAAATAGTAACTAATTTTTGAATCAAATGCACCATAATACAAAACCAAACACATAGATTAATTAGGTCCCATATGAGGAGGTACCTTTCTCATTGTCATGATGAAGTGGTTGTTAAAATCATCTACTATCTCATTTATGGCCTTTTTGATGGCTGTGAGTTCATGGATGGCAAACTTGGGGTCAATCCTATCCCCATACTCCAACCTAAACACCCTCATGAACTCTCAAGAGTCAATATTGTTATCACAGAGAGCCTTATACCATTCTTTAACACTCTCCTCCAATAAGTGTAAAAATAGTTTCATCATAACATCTGTTACATCCCTAACTTTGACTATGTTTTAATTTTTACTTTTGAAGTAATTAGTAGATAGTTACACATGATTCAATGATTTGATTTTTAGCAAAAATGCAGGAAAAATCAATGATTTCATGAAATTATGTTTATATTATAAGAACTAACATGTGTTTATATGTTGTCAAGATGCTATGATTTCATAAGGATTATGAAATGATTATTGATACACTAATTACGGGTTGGTGATTGCAAGTTGTATACAGGAAATAGGTTTCTACCCCCCCTAGAAAGGGAGGGAGAGCATCATCGGAGAGAAGAGTATAAATACAAGGAAAAGAATAGTTTGTAGGCATCTTAAGTCTTGTATTGGTGCAAATGGTTGAACCTAGTTGAGTCAGGTAAGTGGTACTTGATCTTTTTTGTTTATGTTTATTTCTTGACTCGACAAGTTGTCAATGCTGTTTAGAATCCTTTTGATGTCTTGTTAACGTTAATCTAGTCATTTTGTGAAATTGACATTGCCGAGGTTAAACAATAGTCATTTTGTGACTAAGACAACTTTCTGTTGAACACACCATTCTTGATGTCATAAATGAGTTTTCAATTATGTTTTCAATGGCATAGTGGGTAGTGTTGGCAAGAGACACTGTGTGGCTTCATAAGTGTTGTCATTGATCGCAACAAAGTCTATCACACACATCCGCAGTACATAGTATGCCTATACCAGAAGTCAGATTGAAGATTGTTTTGGTTCGGTGAACAAGAACAGACTATGTAATAAGGTCTGACAATTAGGTCCGGATCTCTCAGACTGTGTAACTCAGTAAGTTGCAGACTCAGACAAGTCAAGAGGGGTATCATGATAATTGTATTCCAGATATTTAGCCTTCGGTGATAAAGCATGAAAAAGATATGAGCATCTAAGTGTTGGGTTCCAATCAGGCAGAGCAAACAGAGGAAGAATTGATCAACAAAGTATCAGACTTCAATCCAGACAAGTAAAAGGTGTTGATCAAGCAATTTATTGAATTATACATTGTTGGTCAACATGATTAATGACTTCTATGCCTATTTTTTTGATACGTATCACAAATCAAGCATGGATTCAGCCAACAGATCAGTAACTTGCAAATATCTTGAGAGTTCTTGTTGCTAACTAGAAAGTTGATGAGAATCCTTGATGCAGATATATATACCAGATGGATTCCAGCATGTAAGAGTGAGGTGAAGGTGGGAAATAATAAGGTGCAAAGAAAAGTAGGGATAAGTGTGAGAATAGAAATTCAAGTCTGATATGTGATTGAACAACAACATTGAACAGAGGAAGAATGAAGTGCATCAGATCAATATATTGTGCCTAACTGGAACTGAACTCTTGCATTTGTAGATGCTTCTCATCAGTTCAAACACTTAATTATCTTTTGTAAGTTCTATAGACAATGAGTCTCTTGTAGGTAGTGTGCCTCTTATGAATAGTGTGCTTAGGTAGTGAGCCCTAATTAGCAAGTGCCATTTTGTACTCCTTTATTCTTTTAATAGAGAATACAATCTTGGGTTAGTCACCCTGTGGTTTTTCCCTTAATAGGGTTTCCACATAAAAATCCTTGTGTTATGTGTGTTGATTCTATTTCTATTCTTATGATTACATATGCTTTCATGTATTGATATAACACTGAATATTAAGATAACAAAAAGAAAGTTAAGGAAATTTTGAGATGACTGAGTCAGCCCCCTCTTAGTTATCTGGCTTGTTTCCAACAATTAGTATTAGAGAAAGGTTCCTCTGAACAAAGCCTAATAGCTTGAGGAAGATCTGGGAATCTCAATGGATGAATATGGTATGAAGGAACAACTTCAGTCTGTCCTAGATGATCTTGAACAATCCCACTCTGAAGTCAATAATTTGAGAGAAAGACTCAAACAAGCTGATGAATTCATAAATGAGCTAAAAGAAAAACTTAGCATTTCTGTGAAAAAGAGAAAGGAACTACAAAATTAGCCAATCATAGTGAAGTCAATGATACTAATGAAGATCTAAATGAGAAAAATAAGGTATGTAAGCTGTGAAAAGAAGTCATTATGGTAAGGCATGAAATGGAATCAGGGGTTATGATATTCACCCAGGAAATTGAAGAAAAAAGAAAGATTGAAGATAATCTAAAACAATCCCTCAAGGAGAAAATAAAGGACTAACACAAAATGGACAGAATAATTAGGCATCTTGAATTTGATCTTGAAGAAGCTAGAGAAGAAGCTAGAGACAATGAAGAACAACTTGAGAATCAGATAGACACTCTTAAACAAGACCTTCAAACAACAAATGAATACAAAGAGAAATTCAAGATAAGCTCAGCCCAATTTGAAGTTCTTCTTGAAAACCAAAAGAGGGTAGATGATAAGCGTGGCTTGCGATATGAGAAAGGTGAAAGCTCTAGATCCAGTCAGAAGAACTTTGGATCAGGAAATTAAAGAAACGGACCTAAAAGACCTCCAGTAAGGTAACCAAATACCCAAAGATATCCATCCTTCAATGGACACTACTTCAATTGCAACAATTTTGGTCATAAAGCAACTCAATGCAGGAGGAGAATGAATCAGAATAATCCATCCTTCTCTAGACAATGTTTTAATTGCAAAAGGTATGGTCACAAATCTTATGAATGCAGAAATATGCAAATAAACAATTCATTCAGTAGTAGATGCTTTGCATGCAATAGAATGGGACATATGGGTAATCAATGCAGATCAAGAGGATATCAATCAAATAAGCAAAGAAATGTTACATGTTACAATTGCAATAGATCCAGTCATATTGTCAAATTCTACAGAAGCAGAAATTAGGATAGAAAAGGTCCGGTGGAATATGATCAGAAACAAGATAAGGGTAGAGGTAAAGTGAATGCGGATGAAGTTCAAAAGGAGATGAGAAAGATTTGGGTAAAGAAGAGTATAGAAAGTATTGGGAATGGATCTATACCAGAATCCGGTGCTGATATTCCTTCCAGAAACTAAAAAGGTGAGCTCTTGCTTAGGGGGAGTCATAGAGAAAAACAAATTCCCCTAGCCATTTAACTAGTGCCTAAATTTGGCACATTGAGTAAACATCTGACGTTGCAGATTAAAGGATTCTTAGAAAAAACATCTAAATAACCTTCAGTCAAAATATGAAAGATCCGCATGGAGTTTTGCAAGATTTTAACTACTCAAGTTAATTCGGTTCTGACAGCTATCCGGTAAACCAGAATTTCACAGACAAATCTGATATGGTTCAAAATTGAAATGCTTTGATCTGTGGACCCATGGCATGATTGAAGAAAAGAAAATATGTTGTCAATCCTCACTGACAATGATTCTAAGTTCGGCGTAGTGATTCAAGAAGATCTCTCTCAAAATAAGGCAACCAAATAACTTAAGTTGTGCATTTATTACAAAAGGAAATTAGGGTTTGCACAAGGATAAAAGGGTTCTTTCACTCATTATTTACACACTTGCACTCACGAAGAAGAAAAGAAGAGCTATGCAAAGAAGATTTTGCAATTCACTCAGGATCAACTAAAAATTGAATTCAACCAATGATTCGTTCCAGCTCCTGCTTCAAACCCTAAAGCGTGAAAAGGTACTTCCATTTTGAAAATCTCTCTCCAAATCTCTTAAAAAATGGCTACTCCAATGGTTGTCAAGATTTCTGATAGGCCGAGACCTAAATTTAATAAACACCCTTATAAATCTCTAGAAGTTGATCCCTTAGGGGTGTTTTCTAGCATTCCACATGGAGTGTTGCATGTAGAAGATGTTAGGGTTTATATCCATGCCAACATTGAAGAATTTGGAGACTCAAAATTGATGGACATTTATCACAAACAGCTAATAGATGAGAATTTTGAACTCAAACCTGAATTCAAGGCCCTCTGAGACAAACACTTTGGACATTACATACATTTTCCATGTTTTATAAAAGATGATTGGGTTTGGTATGTTCTAAGTAGGATGTATGATAATTTTATGTGGCTAATGAGGCCCTTCAAGATAACTAAAGATGCCATTAGGGCACTAACTGGACTGTATTCATCCGGTGGGTTACCTGCACTTAAATATGTGAAGAACCAAATAGTAACTAAAGCCACCAGATCCAAATTTGATAAAAGATCAATGACCATTAATGACATCACAGATCCGGATGTCAAGTTTTCCTCAATGATAATCATCTACAAAATTATCATTCAAGCAGGGAAAATTTTGTGTCTGGCACAAGAATCTATACATCATATCAAATGTTGAGGGAAGATGCATATTATGATCTGTGTGAACTTCTTCTAAATCAGCTGTTGTTGAACTTACAGAAGATCAAAAAGGATAAGAAAAATTCCTTTAAATATGGTAGCCTACTACTATGTCTATTCTTCTATTATATGAATGAGCTACCTGGATCACATGGTTGGGTCTGGCAAAATGATAAACCACTTACAATTTAGATTAGAGATTACATGTATGGACTTGGTGATGCTCAATCCCAAAACACATCTCTCTGGGGTTACTTCAAGAACTTCTAGAGCATGATGCAAGCCAGAGAGAGAATTCCATAGTCCATAGTTGAGAAATACAAGGACACGGTTTGCTTTATGGTTGACATTGATCAATGCCTAATGGAGGCAATTGAGCCAAGGACTATGTGGATAATGCTTATAGGATATGAAGTTGATGGAAAATCTTGGAGCTACATATCCAACACCTGCTGAGCTAGCCTAAGGACACTGAAGAAGAAAGGTTTGGGACCTTTCAAGAGCTAAGTGTTAAAATACATGTTGAGTTAAGATAGCCAAAGATAAAGAGGAAAGTAAGAAGGGAAGTTGAAGAAATTGCCAAAAGATTTGGCCTATCAAAGGAGGTTGTAGATGCAAATAGAGAGAAAATGGAGAAGGTTGAGAAAGAAAAACAAGAAGAAAAGAAAGGAAATGTTCCGGTGCAAGCCCCCTCCTGGACTAGATCTTCCAAGAGCTTTATACCTGTCACTCCTAAAAGCTCAAAGGCTACTAAACCAGAGGTCAAGCCATCTGGTAAAAGTGAAAAGAGAATGAAGACCAAAGCCTCAAGAACATATACAAGCCATAAGGATGATGAAGAAATAGAATCAGATGAAGAAATCAAGAAAATGAAAAAGAAGAGAATATCCGGAAAGTTCTCTGCTAGTAGAAATGAGGAAGAGAAGGTAGAGGAATTTGTTGAAAAGCCCACTCTTTCCATTGATGACATCATCAAGGTAGTTACTGTGGATCAGAACTTGTAGCTGGTGACTGAGTTCTATGATGCATACAGTGATGCTAACAAGAGAATTCTAGAGGAAGCTACTATTAGGTATTTGAACATTTACAATAAAGCTTTCATTGAAATTATATCATTGACTCCTAAGAGCCTAGAAAAGGTTCTTGAGCTGAGAAAAGAGATTGCAATGATTAAAGACTTAGAAATCTAGGAGCAAATAATGATTCAGCTTTACCCTTCTAGCACTCCAAAACAAATGGACATGATTTTCAAAGACTGTAAGGATGAGTTCCAGAGTAAGGTGAGAATAAATAGAGTTATGCTTGGAGAAACTGACCAAGTAGCAAGTGAAACAAAAGATATCCTCTGAAATGCTTTGAAATGATTCAATCTTCCTATTGTAGAGGAAACAGATGAAGAACCTTCTACCATGGATGTTGAAGGATTAAATGTAATCAATGGAGAATTTTCTGACAAGAATGTAGAAGGATCAAAGAAAATAGATGAATAGAAGTCTGAGGACTTAGATTCCTCTGTTCTGGAAGAGGAAGTTCATGAAGCAGTCAGCACAGGTGACATCTCTCCTCTGGATCCCACTACAACTATGATAAAAATTCTAGACTTTGAAGCTGAAGGAGAAGATAGAAGAGAGGAGAAGAAGATTAAAGAAGAAGAACAAGAAGAAAAGTCTACTGATGACTCTTTTGATATTTCAAAGAAGTCTCAATCTCTAGCAAGAGACACTACAGAGATAGTGAAGAAATTCTTAAATAGAGAAATGATGGAGCTGGATGAACCTGAGCTATTTCGAGGACCACTAAATTTTGACTCTCTCTCCCCAGTTTAGACAATGAAAATAACATCTTTTGCTCAAGCCAAAGCAAAAGAAAAACTCTTGAAATCTCACATGGAGGACTGTGAATTGTTGGAGATTGCATCCAAGATGCTGGAGAAGATCATGCCATCCTATCAAAAGGATCCTTCGGCCTCACCATCCGGTAACTTGAAAACTTTGGTAAATTTTGTTAACACTCATTTTGAATCTCTAGAGAAATCAACAAAAGAAAAGGTTCAGAAGGATTTTCTAGGAAAAAGATTCACTGAGGTGCAAGGACTTATTGCTAATGATAGGCAGACTCTAGATATTGGAATAAAGAGCCTTGAAAATGCTCTCAAAGATGGTGGATACCTATTCAAATTTTGCTAACTTAGCTTAAAGTGACAAAAGATATTGAGGATAAAGTAAAAGAACAAGAAGAAAAACTATCAAGCCTAGTTTAGAATTTTGACCCTCTTTGCTCCTCTCTAATGAATCAAGAATGCCAGGCTATTGTTATCATAAATGAAATAAAGAGGTTGGACAAAGAAAAGAAGAACATAATGAACATAATGGGTGAACTTAGAGCAATAATTATCCCTAAGCTAGAGGCAATGCATGAGGCATTGACAGATGCTCAGACCACAGCCCGGACTAGTGATCCATCAGATTTAAGAAGGACAGAAGCATATGCATTTTTGTTGAGTGGTCACATCTCCATTTTGGATAGGATGAAGTAGAGCTGGGCCACAGAGTTTGTACAACTAAAGACTACTTTTGTGGATATACTTAAGTATATGTAAGTATAACATATGATTTATATATACTTATGCGGCCATGTATAGAATAATTTTTGCAAAATTTTGGTATGCAGATTCCACCTTTTACCATTGATGTCAAAGGGGGAGTGAAAAGTAGTGAAAAATGTGAAATCTAGCTAAGGGGGAGTTCTAGTATAGCAGTGCAAAAGACAGAGCATCAACCAAGGGGGAGTTAATACAACACTTAGCCATTTTTCACTAAGTGTTGCCATCAATGCCAAAGGGGGAGATTGTTGGAAACAGACACTGTGTGGCTTCATAAGTGTTGTCATAGATGTCAACAAATTCTATCACATACATCCGTAGTACATAGTATGCCTATGCCGGAAGTTAGATTGAAGATTGTTTTGGTCCGGTGAACAAGAACAAAGTATGTAATAAGGTCTGACAATCAAGTCCAGATCTCTCAGACTATGTAACTCAGTAAGTTGTGAACTTAAAAAAGTCAAGAGGGGTATCATGACTATAGTATTTCAAAGATTTAGCCTCCGATGATAAAGCATGAAAAAGATATGAGCATCTGAGTGTTGGGTTCCAATCAAGCAGAGTAGACAAAGGAAAAACTGACCGACAGAGTATCAGACTTCAATCCGGATGAGTAAAAGGTGTTGATCAAGCAATTTGTGGGATTATACATTGTTAGACGACATGATTAATGACTTCTATGCCTATGTTTTTGATATGCATCACAAATCAAGCATGGATTCATCTGACAGATCAATAACTTGTAAATATCTTGAGTGTTCTTGTTGCCGACTAGAAAGTTGATGAGAATCCTTGATGCAGATATATATACCAGATGGATTCTAGCATGTAAGAGTGAGGTGAAGGTGGGAAATAATAAGGTGCAAAGAAAAGTAGGGATAAGTGTGAGAATATAAATTCAAGTCCGGTATGTGACTAAATAACAACATTGAACAGAGGAAGAATGAAGTGCATCAATTAGTATATTGTGCCTAACTGGAACTGAACTCTTGCATTTGTAGATGCTTCTCATCAGTTCAAACACTTAATTATCTTTTGTAAGTTCTATAGACAGTGAGTATCTTATAGGCAGTGTGCCTCTTGTGAGCAGTGTGCTTAGGTAGTGAGCCCTAATTGGCAAGTGTCATTTTGTACTCCTTTATTCTTTTAATAGAGAATACAATCTTGGGTTAGTCACCCCGTGGTTTTTCCCTTAACAGGGTTTCCACATAAAAATCCTTGTGTTATGTGTGTTGATTCTATTTCTATTCTTATGATTACATATGCTTTCATGTATTGATATAACACTGAATATTAAGATAACAAAAAGAAAGTTAAGGAAATTTTGAGATAACTGATTCACCCTCCCTCTTAGTTATCTGCCTTGTTTCCAATAGGTAGAATTGTTAACATGTTTCTTGTTTATTTTTAAACGTCACAAAATTTTGTTCATTGTCAAAAGGAAATCGATGTATTTTTCTTTTATACGTGAAGGGGAGATGAAGACGACCCAATCATGCTTGTGCGTAAGTATTCATCACTTTATTATAATTCCTATTGATATTAATATCTATGCTTTATTATAGATTATTATGATGTTATTATGTTTTTCAGTGGTTGGTTTGATGTTGTTAGTTGGTTTTCAAGGATAACAACCTTTGTTATAGAAAAGAATATTCTTTCTTAACTAACCGAGAGCTTTGAATGTCTTTTGAAGTCATTGTTGGTTAAGAAAGAGAGTGGTGTTAATAACCACGTTTCCCTCTAGTTGCATGCTCAAGATAAGAACATCAAGAGGCATGTTTTATGGAGTCTTTAAATGTACATAAGGTTTGAGTCAATGGGATAACTTTTGTTATCACTAAGTTATAGGAGAGAGTGGTCATTTTGACTGACTTCTCCATATTGATTACATGCTAGTAAAGCTTGTATTAAGGCCAAGATATTGCCTATGTTTCTATGGCCTGGTAGAGATGCTAGGTATTGACAAAAGTGATTCAAGGATGAAAAGTGGTCTATGAGGTGGCATGTATGGCCACTACCACCATCATTGTCGATATACGACCATTTAGAGAGAATAAAGGCACTTATTTTGGAGATTCCCATAGCTTAGGAAGCCAAATAACCATTTGTAGTTGAGTCTTAATGAAAATACAGTTGTGGTCATTATGGAGGGTGACAATTTTTGTTAATAAGAGAATGTGTTAAGATAAATGGAAGGAGGACAGATAGGGAGATCATTTTTGAAAACCATTAGAGCTGATAGAGAAGAATTTGGCCATTGTAGAAGGAAGAACACATGCAGGCCGACATGAGATTAATAGGAAAATTGATAGGGCATCGTCTATCACATACTGTGTATCTTCAAGTTGCATTTGTGAGGCGTGCAGGTAAGAGTTGACTTTGTTTCTTATTTTTTCTACTCTTTTTAAGTGGAGTGAAACATATATGATATCTACAGTTCATTTATGAAAGAGAATGTAGGCTGTCTAATAAGAAATAGTCGATAAGATTTATAGGTTCTCTCTAGTCATCAGTTGTTAAGAGTATATGTAGTATTTATAATTAACAGAGAGGTATGTAGCTAAACAATAACAACAAATACAATTTTTTTTGCATGCTTTATAAGTTAAGTTTTATCGGAGAGCCTATAATTGTCTATTGGTATTCATATGACAAGTTTAAGTCGAGACATTAAGAGTACATAATTTATGAAGCTTCTTCATAGGCAATCTATTTAAATGCTCAAACTGTAGGTGTCTCTTTGATACTAAGTAGGCAGTCTTTTAATATGTCTTATATTCTTGACAAGTTGTAGGTTATATTGTAGAACAATACAGTTAAGAGAATGAAGAATTTGCATGTCTTGCTTACTTGGAAATAGCTTTCTTATAATCATAAAGAACACTTTAGTTCTAAATAGTAAGTATTATCTTTATGAG
Organism: Cunninghamia lanceolata; assembly: GCA_027924645.1. Lineage (NCBI taxonomy): Eukaryota > Viridiplantae > Streptophyta > Pinopsida > Cupressales > Cupressaceae > Cunninghamia > Cunninghamia lanceolata. The sequence goes on from BSBN01001035.1 coordinate 3,566,234, forward strand.
TGTACTATGCTTTTAAGGGTACATTAGGAGAGATGTTTTCCTATAACAAGTTTAGATGAAAACACTTGTATATTGTCAAAATGACATAGCTTATTTTTTAAAAGAGATAAAAGCTTAAACATTGAAATCATGTGGATAACAAATGGAATTAGTCCATCATCCTTTTGAAAATCAAAGTGAACTTAGTTAAAGTTTAAACTTGTTGAGAACCTTTAGTATGGCTATAACTGAGATATACTCGTATTTGAATCTAGACAAGACTTGAGAAACTAAAACAACCTCGTAGTCAGAAGAAGACTAGAGGTTAACCCTTTTCTTATGAAATTATTACTTGTTAATAAGTAAGTTTGTTATTCCATTGTGATACGAAAAGGAAGACCGAGAGGTCCAAATTTATCTTATTTTTATTATAGACTCAATATATAACTAAAGAAAAAAGTGATCAAGTCAAGTATGCTTATATTATTCATAGTGAACTCGTATTCTATGAGTAACGAGAATTCTATTAGTGCCTAAGTGGTCTAGAAGAAACTAGAGGGTACTACATTCAGGTTGTATTATTATATTATTGTACTTGGAATCTAAGTTAGTAATGGGAAATTAAGGACAATGGAAATAGATACTTTAGTCAATGTTAAAGACTATGGAAGTTCCATAGATGAAATCTTGCTAGATCTCTCAGGGGACTTTTTGGTGAGATAATATCATCATGAAATTGAAGCGAGGAGGATGCAACATGGATAAAGATTTCTTTGTGTGAAATAGAATTCCTCTTGTCAATTATAATACATATCCATGGTAATAGGTGATCCAAGAATGTGGAAACGTAGATAGCCCTTAATAGAATCTATTACTTATGTTATGTTATCTTGAGAGAGAGAGAGAGTGAACTAGACAATGCAAAGATATAGATCTCATAGTTTTTGTTCTATAGAACTTATTTTAGTGCTATGTGCATAGAAGACAAAGTTATCCCAAGGTGGGGTATCACTAGAGTGATTTATTCCAACTGGTTTAGGAAAGACTAGAGGAGTATGTTCTCATGATTTGTTATACTTATGTTATTATCTTTGGAAAATAAGGATGTTTGATTTTTCCATGTATTGGGTTAGAGAAGTTAAACCCTAGTACTAAGACCAGAAAGAATTAGGAAACCTATAACTCTTATGTCAGCTGTGACATTGTTTATATATTTATATATTGGTTGATAGTGAAAGGTCAAGAAAACCCTAGAGCAAGACAAGAAGAGTCTTAGTAGTACTTCATCAAATTTAAGTGATCCTATGATAGAGTCAAAACTTGTTGTAATGCACTAAAGATGTTTGATATTTGAATTAGAAAGTAGAATGACAGAAGGTCATAGACCCTAGAAATTGCAAGTATGCAAAGAGGGACTCTTTAAAAGGTTAGAAATACCTAAATCTTTATATTGCAAATATATCCTAGATTAAGGATTTGTCCTAAGTCAGATTCACTAGAATGGATTTACAGTACATATAAGTTTGTGTCTAGAGTTACTAAATAAAGAAAGTCAAACTATAGGATGAGATACTCTCCAAGTCGAGTTGGAGGTGGGTAGACATTACGACTATGTGTATTGTGAACATCTATTTATATTAAATCCTTGGCCAAAGTAATGCATCTGTCTCTGCATGCATTAGTCAGTTCACCGTGTCCAGATTGCATAACCTATTAGAATGATCATACTTAGCTAGAGGGTATCTAGGGTTGTATGATCGATAGCATTATGTAGGATACAACACAAGTACTTAGATGGCAAATAATTGTTGCTTACCTTATATCTATACTCTTCATGAAGGGTAGGGCCACATCCAATTGGAAGGTGTACGGGGGACCGCTGGTCTATGGTTGGAGGAAAAGCACTCAGATGATGCTCTCCCTCTACAACAAATGACTCGCAAAGGCTTGTGAAGATAGATATCAATATTTTACATAAAGTGTATTCCATGTTATGACTTTTCACAGTCAAATTTATGAGGTAAAACTATTCTTTATACCAAGTGCAGTTATGTTTTATAAATGAAATGACAGGATGTCAATTTTGTAAATTATAACATGTTTATTTCAGAAAAGAAATTCTATCTTTTTACCTTATGAGTTTTATCTCATGCTAAAAAAATATATTTTTAGTCTTGTTTGTGATGGTGGATGTTACATATGGTATCAGAGAAAATTGAGTTCAACACATGGACCTATGAGCTCATTACGAGAAAACTCGTTAAACATTCAGCAGATTAGCTAATGTTTGAAAACTAGTTTTATGCCAGAATGGCATAGATAGTAATCACGAAAATTGTTAGGAAGATTATTTTCTAGTACTTACCCAAGTTAGTGGTTAAGAGAGAACAAACTGAGGAGTTAAAACTCCAAGAGAAAATTAACTTTGTTGGGGATATATAATGGAAGGATTCTGAGACTTTGACTAGAAAGGTAAAACCTTGGTCAATTTCTAATTAGACTAAGAGCTCAGGTAGAGCAGTGTCTATATGAATTCAAGATCAATCTTATTTCTCAAGAACTTAAGAATGGGAAGATCCAGAAGTGATCAACAAGGTGCAAGAGCAATTGAGTATTGAAGATCCTATAATTGTATCAAAGATACGTAGATAAAATGGGTTCTTGTCTAACTTCTAGATTGCTTGGAATGAGCCAAGTGGAATAAAAAGGATCATTAAAGGATATATTAGCATAGAATGCTGAGAAAAATGGTAGAGGACTTGGAAATGTTTTTGTTTTCCAAGATTCATCAGAAAACCAATTGCCATATACAAAGAATCATGCATAAGTAGAGGTGAATAAGAGTTCCTTTTTACCTTTTGAAGCCTTTTGGAAAAAGGTATCAATGTCTAGTAGAGGACGTAAATAAAGTGGATCCTCTCAGGTAATTTTTGGATAAATAAAGGTTGGGATTAGTAACTTTCTTTGAAACTTTTGTTAAGAGACTGCATGAAATTTGCAAGGTAATTCATAACAATTGTAAGGAGAAGATATTGTTTAATCTCATGGCATTTTGGCCAAATGGTTGAGAACTATGTACTTTGTCTCTTGGTTAAGCTAGAAAGTACAACTACAATGGTGAATGTAGTTATCACTAAGATATTTAGTCAAGCTCTTTAAAGTTTTGAACAAGTAACCTATTTAGTGAGGTAGGTAATAGAGGTTTGTTAAGTAGAATGAAGAGAAGAAGTTTGTGTTCCAATTGTGATCCTTGTGTGTTGCTATAACACCATCTTATAACATCATCCGAGTGATGAATGATAGATACTCCAGGAAATAGGAGTGGATGTGTTATAACCTTTTGATTTGCAAAATTTTTGAGCATGATGAAAGTCTTAAGGGACTTTTTTTTATTTTTTGTGCTTGTAGCATGATCTCAAACCCACTGGAAGGTTTTGGAAAACTCGAGTGCAATGCAACAATCTACTTCCTTCTTAGTGACTCAATTAGTCACATAGTGCATAGTAAGTGTTCCTCTAGATTTTGACACTTCTTAGGATTTTTGGTAAAATCCCTTTTAATAATTGCAAGGATAGTCATTGTTTTATTCCTTTATTTGAGAATGGTCTAGCCACCAAATTTTGAAGATTGTTTATTTTATGACCAGTTGGTCAAAATTTGATTTATTGTAAAAAATGAGCTCATTCTTTTTACTTATTCCTGAAAATGAAATTTCTTATACTTTGATATTGATTTAAATTTTTGTGGTGGCTATACTAGAACGTTTTGGTTGTTCACTATGTTTTATGCAATGTTCATCTCTATCATATCCTAGATGGGCCTATGATGGAATGTTTAAGGGAGTAAATTATAGAAAATGCACTTGGTATGTCCCTAACTCTATGGAATTAAGAAACGTTGTGTGGAAGGAAAATTCATTTTGAACCATAAACAAGTCATCCAGGAGTAACTAAACTCCTAATTGATGTGAAATCTCTTTATTTCTGGAAAAGAATGAAGAGTAATGTTGCAAGATTTGTAGCAAGTTGCCTAGTGTGCCAAAGAGTCAAGGCTGATCATAAGCATCCTGTAGGAATTTTGTATCTATATGATATTCCAGGAGTGGAAGTGAAAGATCATTAACATGGACTTTGTGCAAGGTCTTTCTATGTCTTGAATTAAGCTAGATGCTATTCTATGGTGGTGGAAAAATTCACCAAGGTAGTTCACTTTATACCTGGGAATCTTACAGAAAGAGTACCAGTTTTAGCTCACAAGTTTGTGCATAAAAATTTTAGATTACATGGAGTTTTTGAGAAGATGATCTCAGATAGAGATGCACACATGATGTCAAGATTTTGACAAACTTTATTTTAGTGCCAGGGACACAATTTAATATAAACTCGACTTATCACTCTGAGATAGATGGTCAGATAGAGAGGGTAACTCAAATTTTAAAAGATTTCTTTCAAATGTATTGCATAGAACAACAATGCAAGTGGAAAGAGTATCCACCTATTATGGAGCTGTTTATAACAACTTCTATAATTCTTCTATCATAATTAATCAATTTGAAACATTGGACAGAAGAAGATGTCAAACTCCTATAAGTTGGGAAAGCTAGAATATAGGATTAGCATTAGTCCAGAAATGTTGTCAGAAATGAATGAATAGATCGAGTTGATCAAAAAGGATTGGCAGAAGTAATTGATAGGCAGCATACACCAAGTAAATTCTCAGTTGGAGAAAAATTTCTTTGAGGGTTAAATCACCAAAAAGATTCATAAAGTTTGGAAAGTATTCCAAACCAGCTCCTAGATATGAAGGACTCTTCGAAGTTCTCGAAGTTATCAATTCGGTTGAGTACAAAATTGAATTACTTCAAGCTTTTTCCAAGAGGCATAATGTTTTTTATGATTATATTTGAAAAGTATTAAACAAATGACAATTATATTCTTAGAATGTTTTATAGGAACAGGACCTAGGAGTGGTCATGATTGAGCTTTTTAAATGTTCAAGGATCACAAGCTTTGCTTACGAAACAATGAGATTACTCATGGAAAGGTCTTGTGGGATAGTGTGCAGAGCGTAATATGACATGGAAAGTTTACCATGATTTTATAGCAAAGATTTTCTTAATTGTTTATGCTTTTACAGGTTGAACATTTTTTTTATCTTATTAATGTTTTGAATACATTGGATCATCGAGGACGATGAATCTTATGGGGTGAGATATGTTACATCCCTAACTTTGACTATGTTTTACTTTTTACTTTTGAAGTAATTAGTAGATGATAACACATGATTCAATGATTTGATGTTTCGTAAAAATGGTAGGAAAAATTAATGATTTCATGAAATTATGTTTATATTATGAGAAATGACATGTGTTTATATGTTGTCAAGATGTTATGATTTCATAAGGATTATGAAATGATTATTGATACACTAATCATAGGTTGGTGATTGCAAGTTGCATACAGGAAACATGTTTCTGCTCCTCTGAGAAAGGGAGGGAGAGCATCATTGGAGACAAAATTATAGATAGAAGGAAAATAATAGTTTTTCGCCATATTAAGTCTTGTGTTGGTGCAAATTGGTGGACCTAGTTGAGTCGGGTAAGTGGTACTCGACCCTTTTTGTCTAAGTTTATTTCTCAACTCGACAAGTTGTCGATGTCATTTAGAATCCTTTTGATGTCTTGTTAACATTAATCTAATCAATTTGTGAAATCGATGTCATTGAGGTCAAATGATAGTCATTTTGTGACTAAGACAACTTTTTGTTGAACACATCATTCTTGACGTCGTAAACGAGTTGTCAATTACGTCTTTAATGGTGTAGTGGGTAGAATTGTTAATGTGTTTCTTGTTTATTGTTTAAACATCAAAATTTTTGTTCATTGTCAAAATGAAATCGACATATTTTTCTCTTATATGTGAAGGGGAGATGAACTTGACCCAATCACGCTTGTGCATAAGTGTTCGTCACTTTATTATAATTCCTATTGATATTAAAATCTATGCTTTATTATAGATTATTATTATGTTATTATGTTTTTGAGTGGTTGGTTTGAGGTTGTTAGTTGATTTTAAAGGATAACAACCTTTGTCATAGAAAAGAATATTATTTCTTAACTAACCGATATCTTTGAATGTCTTTTGAAGTCGTTGTTGGTTAAGAAAGAGAGGTGTTAATAACCACATTTCCCTCTAGTTGCATGCTCGAGATAAGAGCATCAAGAGGCATGTTTTATGGAGTCTTTAAATGCACGTAAGGTTTGAGTAGATGGGATAAATTTTGTTATCACTAAGTTATAGGAGAGAGTGGTCATTATGACTGACTTCTCCATATTGATTAAATGCTAGTAAAGCTTGTATTAAGGCCAAGATCTTGTTTATGTTTATGCGACCTGGTAGAGATGCTAGGTATTGACAAGAGTGGTTCAAGGATGAAAGGTGGTCTGTGAGGTGGCATTTTTGGCCACTACCTCCATCATTGTGGATATATGACCATTTAGAGAGAATAGAGGAACTTATTTTGGAGATTCACGAGGCTTAAGAAGCCGAATAACCATTTGTAGTTGAGTCTTAATGAAAAGACAGTTGTGGTCATTATGGAGGGTGACAGTTTTTGTCAATAAGAGAATGTGTTAAGAGAAATGAAAGGAGGAAGGATAGGGTGATCATTTTTGAAAACCATTAGAGCTGATAGAGAAGAATGACTTAGTTCTTCTTAGGAGAGAAGAATCTGGTCATTGTAGAAGGAGATAGAATACACGTAGGCCAACACAAGGGTAATAGCGAAGTTGACAGGGCATCGTCTATCACATACTATGTACCTTCAAGTTGCATTTGTGAGGTGTGTAGGTAAGAGTCAACTTCATTTCTTACATTTTCTACTCTTTTTAGGTGGAGTGAAACATATATGATATCTAGAATTCGTTAATGAATGATAACATAGGATGTCTAATAAGAAATAGTCAATAAGATTTATAAGTTCTCTCTAGTCATCAGCTGCTAAGAGTATATGTAGTATTTATAATTGATAGAGAGGTCTGTAGCTAAACAATAATAGAAAATAAGATTATCTTTGCATGCTTTATAAGTTAAGTTTTATCAGAGAGCCTGTAATTGTCTATTTGTAGTTGTATGACAAGTTTAAGTCGAGACATTAAGAGTGCATAAGTTGTGAAGCTTTTTCCTATGCAATCTATTTAAATGTTCACATTGTATGTGTCTCTTTGATACTGAGTAGGTAGTCTTTTAATATGTCTTATATTCTTGACAAGTTGTAGGTTATATTGTAGAACAGTACGGTTAAGACAATGAAGAATTTGCATGTCTTGATTACTTGGAAATAGCTTTCTTATAATCGTAAAGAATACTTTAGTTCTAAATAGTAAGTATTGTCTTTATGAGTATACTATGCTTTTAAGGGTACATTGGGAGAGATGTTTTCCTATAACAAGTTTAGATGAAAACACTTGTATATTATCAAAATGACATAGCTTATTTTGTAAAAGAGATAAAATCTTAGACATTGAAATCATGTGGATAACAAATGAAATTAGTCCATCATCCTTTGAAAATCAAAGAGAACTTAGGTAAAGTTTAAAATTGTTGAGAAGCTTTGGTATAGCTATAATTGAGATGTTCTCGTATTTGAATCTAGACAAGACTTGAGAAACTTAACACAACCTCGTAGTCAGAAGAAGACTAGAGGTTAACCCTTTTCTTATGAAATTATTACTTGTTAACAAGTAAGTTTGTTATTCCATTGTGATGGGAAAAGGAACACTAAGATGTCAAAATTTATCTTATTTTTATTATAGACCCAATGTATATCTAAATGAAAAGTGATCAAGTCAAGTATGCTTATATTATTCATAGTGAACTTGTATTCTATGAGTAACAAGAATTTTGTTAGTACCTAAGTGGTCTAGAAGAAACTAGAGGGTACTACATTCAGGTTGTATTATTATATTATTGTACTTGGAATATAAGTTAGTAATAGGAAATTAAGGATAATGGAAATAGATACTTTAGTTGATGTTAAAGACTATGGAAGTTCCATAGATGAAATCTTGCTAGATCTCTCAAGGGACTTTTTGGTGAGATAATATCATCATGATATTGAAGTGAGGAGGATGCAACATGGATAAAGATTTCTTTGTGTGAAATAGAATTCCTCTTGTCAATTATAATACATATCTAGGGTAATAGGTGATCTAATAATGTGGAAATGTAGATAGCCCTTAATGGCATCTATTGCTTATGTTATGTTATCTTGAGAGAGAGAGTGAACTAGGCAATGCAAAGATATAGATCTCATAGTTTTTGTTTTATAGAACTTAGTTTAGTACTATGTGCACATAAGACAAAGTTAGCCCAAGGTGGGGCATCACTAGAGTGATTTATTCCAACTGGTCTAGGAAACACTAGAGGAATGTGTTCTCATGATTTGTTATACTTATGTTATTATCTTTGGAAAACAAGGATGTTTGATTTTTCCATGTATTGGGTTGGAGAAGTTAAACCCTAGTATTAAGACTAGAAGGAATAGGAAACCTATAACTCTTATGTCGGCTATGACATTATTTATATATTTATATATTTGTTGACAGTGAAAGGTCAAGAAAACCCTAGAGCAAGACATGAAGAGTTTTAGTAGTACTTTATCAAATTTAAGTGATCCTATGATAGAGTCGAAACTTGTTGTAATGCACTAAAGATGTTTGATATTTGAATCAAAAAGTAGAATGATAGAAGGTCATAGACCCTAGAATTTACAAATATGTAAAGAGGGACTCTTTAAAAGGTTAGAAATACCTAAATATTTATATTGCAAATATATCCTAGATTAAGGATTTGTTCTAAGTTAGATTGACTAGAATGGATTTACAATATAGACAAGTTTGTGTCTAGAGTTACTAAATAAAGAAAGTCAAACTGTAGGATGAGATAGTCTCCAAGTCGAGTTGTAGGTGGGTGGACATTATGACTACATTCATTGTGAACATCTATTTATATTAAATCATTGGCCAAAGTAATACATCCATCTCTACATGCATTAGTCGGTTCACCATGTCTAGATTACATAACCTATCAGAATGATCATACTTAGCTAGAGGGTATCTAGGGTTGTATGATCAATAACATTATGTAGGATACAACACTAGTACTCAGATGGCAAATAACCGTTGCTTACCTTATATCTATACTCTTTGTGAAGAGTAGGGCCACTTCCAATTGGAAGGTGTGCGGGGGACTGCCGATCTATGGTTGGAGGAAAAGCACTTGAATGATGCTCTCCCTCTATAGCAGATGACTTGCTGAGGCTTATGAAAATAGTTATCAATATTCTATATGTAGTGTATTCCATGTTATGACTCCTCACAATCAAATTTATGAGGTAAAACTATTATTTATGCCAAGTGTAGTTATGTTTTATAAATGAAATGATAGGATGTCAATTTTGTAAATTATAACATGTCATTTATTTCATAAAATAAATTCTATATTTTCACCTTATGAGTTTTTATCTCATGCTAAAAATATTTTTTTATCTTGTTTATGATGGTGGATGTTACAACATCTTCATCCTCAATCTCATATTCATCAATAACATTAATAAAATGTCTAAGATGCTCCTCACACGTGATAGCGTTGTTACCATGAAACCTAGGAATCTTCCCCCTAATCTCATTTGGAATTGGATTACAAAAGTCAGGTATGTCAAATAAATCAAGTTTTTTATACCTTTTAGCTCCCAGCAGTTGTCTCTATGGAGGAAATCTTTGTGCTTGTCTTCATTGCATAGGCCTAACATTCTGAATGCTACCATGTTACTGATTGTCCTGGTTTAGTTGTGGCTGAATGGTAACATTTTGAGCATGGGATTGATTTACAGCCTATTGTCCCATTTTTTGACGTTGATGTTGCTTTTGTTGTTGTCTCTAATTGTTCTGTAGGTTATGGCCTTGTTGTTATGCATTTTGGTTTTGTTGGGTCGACTAGGCAAGCTATGCTTATTGTTGATCAAGTAAGACTTACACCTCTCTTTGTCTATTCATGAGATGATCATGTAGGTCAAGTTCATATTGGATTCTTCTTTTCTTTCTTTATCACCAAGCTACTCCTACTGATCTCCCTCACTAGGAATGTTACCGTGTTGACCTCTAAGTGATCCCATGGGAGAGGTAGGATACCTAACATTCTGACATGTCTATTCATTCTCAGTGGGCATTCCAAATGTTCTCAAATGTGGACCATGAGATCTATCTCTACTTCCTCTACCAATAACATTTTTAGTTCTCCTAACATCACACTCATTCCTATTCATTCTTCTATTTGTTCTAAGTATATTATCTATAGAGTACTCAGAAGTATAGTTATATTGGCTCTTGATTTCAACAAATACATGGTCTTGGGTATTCAATGGAGGCATCACTTGGGGTATCTTGTCCTCCATCTACTCTTATTTCTTGTACTACTAGAGGATTCCACATGCCCAGGCTGCTCCTGGTTTCTTCCTCTATTCATTGTGAATCTCTTTTTAGACTATAATCAATTTCTGGGTTATTGTGAGTCTCTTTTCAGAAATATTTGAACAAACACTATATAGTGTCCCTAGAAAAGCACCAAAATGTTGGTTCCCAAAATAGCTAATCCTAGATCTCTAGAACACTTATTCACTCCTAGTCTAGGGATGTTGTCAAGGGAGTGAAGAAGGGGGTAAATCAACAAGATAAAGGTGATTTTAGCCAACTAACAGGAGTGGGTAGACTCCTCTACACTTTATGCTCAACTTAGACTCTGGAGGGATATTCCAAGGGGTATACCTAGGTAGGTATTGACTTCAAAACCAGATGAACAACTAAAAACAAAAGGACAACCAAACCTAAATCCTTTTCTTAGCCCCCAAGACTGTCAATGAACCAAGAACAACTGGTTGTCATAAAAACCCCTATATAGCCGATATGAGCAATCCTATAGAATGAGGATGCTTATAGAACTACTAATGTGTCCTAAGACAGATATACTATTTTGTTTCTAAAAAAGATTAGGTGATCACAGGCTTCTTAGATCAGTGCCTATCCGTTGGGTTGCAGAGTCTCAAGTTCACCAAAAGAACACAACTATAGGGAAATATATGGTTGCCTATTTGAAGATTCAAATGCATGAGAATCAACATCAAATCACTGAGAATACTTAATAATCCAATACCACACTTCCTTATGTAATACTAAAATGATCATTTACAAAGCTTGGAAATGAATTAAGAACTATCACATTCATTCAAACCAGAGTTTACATTCATAGCACTGAACATGGAAAGAGAAAACTATAACTATGATTAAAATTTCCTAAGAACACCTACATTGGTGGAGAAAAAAATGATTCAATACAAATATTGCAAAATATTTGACTTACATTTCACAGTTGTTTCCTAAAGAACAAAAACTACAAAATTGATCTTTTCATTTCTGCCTCTAGATCTCTGAACCTACTAAGAGAAAATGCCTAATTGACCAGCCATTAATGCATCCAGAATATATGTGTATATAGCAATTTAGTTCACTATGCAATTCTAAGCACTACACTCTGTCATCGAGTACACCCATGTTGTATTAAATTTGGCCCATGGCCTTGTTAGAAAATATGTAAGATTAAAAGAAAACCCATACCTTGACAAATCTAAAAACCTGCAAAGGGAGATTACCCACATGCCTTGGGTACCTGGAAAAATAAAAAGGGAATGTTGAATTTATATTTTGGTATCTACAAATCTATTTCATCTTATTTTTCCTCCATATGTGTACTAGTGCATTGAATAATTTCAGTGTCAACCACCTATAGAACCTTGGCTTGCAAAACATTAATTTTTTAGTACTAATCTATCTACACAATCTTATAATCATGGTGTAATTTTAGGAAATCACCTCTTCAAAGATTTTATAACACTTTAAAAGCGTTGTCAAATTCACTTACATGCCCCCTTTACATCTGACTGTACCCAAAGAATTAAAAAATCAACTAGGTTGATCTTCATCTTCATTTCTATCGAGCCATCTGAATCTTGATTTTGTGCCCTTTCTGTGCATTGGGCACCTTCTTTTCCCCTTTGTTGGCAAACTTCTTAGTCAGCAAACTATCAAGTTTGTGAACTCACTATTTCTCTAGCAAGGGTTCTTTGTTTCATTTTCTCCTCTTTTATTCACTTTATCGGCAAATTTCCTTTATCACGAACTTCTTCCTTTGCCATTCCCTTTTCTATCAAAAAAATTCTCTGTTGACGAACCATATTTATTTGCCCTTTTTCCTTAGCCTTTTGACTTGTTCTTTCTCTTTATATTTCCCTTTGTTAGGGAAAAAGCCTTCCAGCAAAACATTCGTCGGAAAAACCAAGGGTTCGCGAACCTAGGGTTTTTCTGACCAAGACTCAAACATTCCTTTCTTTACTTATCCCTTAGAAAACTTTTCCCTTCACCGCAACATTGTCTCCTTTGCTTCAGTCAGTGAATCTTCATGGCAGCGAACTTGGCTGTTGGCAAACCCAATGGTTCACGAACCAAGCTTTTCACTAATAAAGATTTTTGAGCCCTCTTTTACTTAGAAAAACTTTCTTTCACTCTTTTGTCACTTGGTTGGTGAATCATGGAAATCACAAACTCACGACCTAGTTGACGGAATCGATAGTTCGTGAAATAGCCGATTCACTGAAAAAGGGCCAAAAACTTCATTTTTTTTCTTTCACCAGTTTCCTTTGCCCCTTTTGCCACCTTATCAGCAAATTAGAAAACCAGTAAAACTATGAACTCACGAACTTAGTCTGTGAAATTGGCAATTCGCGAACTCCTTTCTTTTGTCGGTGAAGCTATTATCGGCAGAACCTTCAATCGGTGAACTTTTAAGATCACAAACTAAAAAATTGATTGATAAAGGTTGTTCTTCTTCCTTATTTGCCTTAGAAAACTTTTAATTTCCTCATTTGTCACTTGGTCAGTGAATCGGATAAAACACAAACCCACAAACTTGTCGATTTGCTGACAAAGGCCACAAATGTATAGAGTTTTTACAAGCAAGAAAACACATTGACTTGGGGGATTTTCACTTAGAAATTTTTTAAAGAAACCCATTTAAATTGTTTTAGACTAGGTATATATGATGGGTTTAAAATGTAAAGGAAAAAAGTGGGATTTTCACTGATTTGGGGCAAAATGTGCATGTTCAGGAATTAGTTTTTACAGGTGCTAACAGGTGCCAATGCCTCAAATGATACTATAACTAATTGGGGATCAATGGGTACTCCCCATATTTGTGCCTCCCTCTGCACTTGAGGAAACATCACCTCCTCCTCTGGATCCCTCTATGTCACACCAAACTAGCTCAATACCTGCTATGGCATATTTTTGTCTATAATCTACTCAGTCCTCTCGATTAGATAGTGTGACTGTCACATGTACATCAGATGAAGAGAATCATCCCTCCACACCTCACACCCTAGTCACAGCCTCCAGATCACTTCTCCCAAGTCATCCAAGACTCACCTCTAATAAGGAAAGTCACAAAGCCAACAATGTTGCAATATACTGCTATACAAATATACATATGGCCTCCCTCACCTCTACTCTCTCAAAGTAACTAGCTTCGTCACTGCAATGTGCTCCCAAGCCCATATGTGGAGCAGTGTCACCCTGCATCCCAACATCACCCCTGACCTGTATACTACTACATCCATATCATGGTACAGGTGTGCTAGCACACATGGCCCCCATGCAAATACCAAACCCTACTGCACCATCTGTCACAGACAATCCCCAACTAATTGGAAAACCACACAACCTCTTGTCTAGAACCAGTATCCTTGATATTATCCTAGCCATGAATAAGGGCGGTACATACAACCTCCCCATGGATCTCAACCATACCATCTTTGACTGTCGAGCATCTAGTGGCACATCCATCGGGGCAAACACTGATTGCAGATACTGTAGCCCCCATCCATGATCGTATATGACCCACTCCCCATGAATAGAGATGCGGAGAATCTACCACACATCCTCCAGGGTGACTGTAATCTCACCTGTAGGTAGAAAAAACATGCATCGCTCACTTTTCCACTGCTCCACCAATGCTGTCATCATGGCTCTTTGAGCCCAGATCTCTGATGTATCTGCCACCAACCATAACTAACCATGCTCAAGAATGTCATGTCTGTCTTGCACAATAGATCCCATAATGTGAAGGTCAATGGACATTACTCTCATGATTGTAGCACATGTAGATCATCCTGAAATCACCCACAACCACTTCATCAGTTCTTCCATTCCTCTACTCACTTAGTTTTCTTCCCAAACCTTCCTAACCACTAATCTATTATGCACGTTGATCTTGCTTACCTAGGAACTACAATATCTAACCTAGGCGCTAATCCATTCTTCATATGCACTAATCCATTCTGCATAGGTGCTAATCCCCACTTCCTAAGCACTACCCCATCTTGTCTAGGTGCTAAACGGTGCATAGGCACCACTTCCCCTATCCTAGGTGGTAATCGACGCATAGGTGCTAAACCTTACCACACATGCACTAAAGGCGTACAGGGGTCAATCTACCCAACTTGGCTGCTTCGAGACCCATCTCCCTGAGCCATTTCATAGATGCTAAACTACCTTTTCTTGGCAAGCTACACGCCAGAATGAGTGCTAATCACTAGAGTAGGCTTGAAATCATAGAGGTCAGTGCTAATCCCATCCATGTGAGTGCTAATCATGACATGTGGGTGCTACTATCCTACTTTAGCACCTATAAACCCCTATTTTGACCTCTCATTTATTTCCCCTACCCGTAACCCAAATCACAAAGCATGGATAGGACACATACTAGCTCTCCAGTGGCCGTAGGTCGAAGAAACTCCTGCACCCACTCTCCTCGATACTCCTCCCATGGAATTTGTGCCATCTCCTGTTATCTCATCTAAATCACCTTCTTCTCTCCTAATCAAATCTCTCTAATTCGATATGCACAAATGAGGCTTATGGGCCCCCCATAGCCCTATTTATAGCCTATAAAACCCTAATTCTTCCTCCTCCCTCTATTTTTTCTCCCCAACCCACATTTTTCATCTATTTTCCTCTATTTTTCTACCATCCTATTTTCGCCTCCCCTACCATTCTATCACCCCACGTTCCTTCTTTTTGAGACATTGTTTGATATTTAAAAAAAAAATCCACCAATCTCTCAAGGGGGCATCATCTTATCCATCCTTTTCCTTCCCATCAGTTGACCAGGAAAAAACTTAAAAATCTAATTTTCTTTGATATGCGGCCAACACTCTCACTTATGATGCCACATCGAAGAGGGGCAAAATGTAGACACCTAAGAATGGTCACACCACTTTCTAACCTAAATAAAAAAAATCCATTTTACCCATTGCATATATTAATTCAAAATAATTTTTAATTATTTAATTAATATTTTCCCTATCCCGTTTCATCACCAAAAATCATTTATCACTCCACTTTCCTCTACTATAGTCTAAAAGTCAAATATTTATCCTAAAAGATTATAGTTCTTATCCATTCCCAAGAATTAAATAAATTTACTTATTTATTTAAGTCCTCATTTTATCCACTTTTGATTACTTTTGGTAATCATCATTATGTTCCTCTTAAACATGTGCACATAGGTTAATTAAAATCAACCTAGGATTACATCCCCCATGTTTCTAGAAGTCCACTTGTCATTCTATGTACACACAGGTGCATGACAAGTGGTACTTTGGAAGCATGGGAAAATCTTCCAAACAGTCCATTTGTCCTCTCACCCACTCCATGTGTCACTATTCACCTTATTTAAAATTACATGTGGCACTATTCTTCCAATTTTAAATTCCACTTGTCCTCTCCTAATTTTAAATTCTCCACAAAATCCAAACCATACCTTTTCATAAATGAGTCCTTACACCTCATCCACCTACTCAATCCTAGCCATCCATCCATTCAAACTTGTAATCTCCACCATTGATCTCCCCTTGAATCTTGGAGCTCTCCTCTCATGCAATCTCCTTTTGACACTTGTCCATTCCTCCTTGATTGAGAGCTCTCAAACAATGTGAGCCCTTGATCCTTCAATCAAATTTTAGCCCTCCATCTTGGCCTCCAAACATCTATAATTGGAGCTCACCCCCTCATTGACAGAATACTTTTGAATGCAAGGAAATTCTGCCACTTTGAGAACTTAACATCATAGCAATTAGCAATTAGCATAGTCTATTAGGACATATCAAGGCTTTAGCATAATCATTAGGGTGCAAATTATAGTAGTTCATCTGTTTAACTCTTAATGTCTAATCTTGAGGTTGTAGTTAATATGGATTGAATAGGTTATATTTGTTCTAGCTTGTTTAGCATGGTTCACATTTGATTGCATACACTAGTTAAATAGGTAGAATTATAAAATGTGGAATCTTCAAGCCTAAATAGTGTCCCACCTTGTGAGCCCCTGTCTACCACTAAAATTCCTCCAACCAACTTGCAACTAGACTTGTCAAATGTCATATGCACTTTACAATCATTCAACTTAGATAAGGAATGAAGATTTATCATAAGTCCTAGAATGTGCAAAACATTATTGAAAATTTTCACCCTCCCATCACTAAAACACAATTGTACCTTTCTCTCACTAACAATTTGATGCAAAATGTTGTCACAAAGGAAAACTTCTCCTCCATCATAAGATTAATAAGATGAGGACCACTCCTTATGAGGAGTCATATGATAGGAGAACCCTAAATCAATTAGCCAAGATTCATCACTAGTAACATTAATAGAAATAAATGATGCATCATTATCACTATCATTAGAGGATTTCTCTATGGAAGAATCATCGAAGCTCTCCTTATTTCTGTATTCCTTCTCCACATGTAGTCTCTTTTAACAATTCCAACTCTTTTGTCTTCTCTTCCTAGGGACCATATTGGATCATCCTTTATACTTGGACCTATATTTAGATTTATTCTATTCCCCTTTAGACCCACCTTTGTCCCTGGGCCTTCCTTGAACATGTAAGGTATCCTTCAAGTCTTCATCCATGGGTTTTTTCTCATCTCCTTATAAAGTAAGATAACAATAAGGGAGCCCATCTTCAGGTTTGCAACACTTCCACTAATAGAAAAAATTAAATTCTCCCAAGATTAAAGTAAAGAACAAAGTAATCAAATGCATTTATCTTCTTCATCAAGTTTAACATCTACTTAAGCTAGCTAACTCAAATGTTGGCATTCAAATATTCTACAACAAAATTAACTTTCTTGATTTTAAAAGAACACAAACATCTTTTGAGATATAACATTATTTAGACTTTTAGTTTGATAAATATCATGGACCATCTTCCATAGTGCAAAAGTGATAGCCTCATTTGAGAGATTCACCATATGGCATGACCCTTACCACATGTTGTAAACTAGTGGTTAGTCCCCAAAAATAGCCTTCCACTAATTGGATGCCATATGCAACCATCAGAAGCAACCTTCTTCACTTGATAAGTAGTTTCATAGTGGTTAAATGTAGTTTCCTAGCTTTAGCTAGTAGTTTATATGTACATAAAGCAATTTACTAGGGTTTGGCGATAGTATTGGAATATTATGTTGCATAAGAGAATATTCTATCATTTCTAGGATATTTCATCTACTAATGTTAGTATTGTGTTAGGGTGACATCAGTATTCTCTCCCCCAATCTTAACCCCTTATCAATTGGTAGTTTGAAATTGGTACTTGAACTTTAGAGGCTCCTTTTTTGAGCATTTTTTGATTCAGGATAATTTTTTGAGAGCTTCAAAGTGGTGTAGATGATGGTTTTTAATTTTTGTATCTTGATTTTCCAAAAATTATAGATTCTAATAGGTGATGCTAAGTAGCTCTCATTTTTAGAACTTTAGGGGCTCCATTTGAGCTCATATGGTAACAATTTTTGGTGCAAGTTTTTTGAAAGTACATAATTTTTTGCGTACTTCTCATTGGTGTAGTTTGATTTATCTCATTCTATCAAAAATTAGACTTTCAACTTTGTGGCCTTGTTGCAAGTATGCACCTAATCAGTGTTGTCACTGATGTCAACATATTCTTATTGTCATTGGTGTGAACTATATCCTATTCCATTACTTTTTTGGAAGACCTATATGTTGAGGATATTGAGAAAATTAGCCTCTCTGAAAGAAACAAGTAAGCCACAGAGAAGTACAGTACAGACAGTGAGTTGTATGCTGAAGAACAGTCCGGTAAACTGCTCCACATTTGTTCCTTCTTGAATATCATGGTCTACAGATTGGAAGTAAGTTAGAGGTATGTCTAAGGATGCTACATTTTAGGTCTGAGCCATCCACATGAATATCTAAGTGAGTTATGTTCACCAGAGTGAAGCCTACTTTTTTCTGGAAGTTCAGTTGAGACAGGAAGATAGTATTTGGCTCTGTATTCCTCCGCAATAAAGGATTTTGCTCTACGGTTATAGAGGGAAGTCTGGGATGATGATAAGTACCTACAGTTGTAATGGTTTGTGATTTGGTGGTCCAGAAGCTATCTTTCTTTTATGACAATTGAAGACAGTGAAGCTCATGTGTTCTAGTGAGAAGATTCCTATGGATAAAGTGGTTAAGGTTTGTGTGGTTGCTCTTAATGATTATAGCGTGCTTGTGGATGTCTCCTAATCATGTTCCTATCTAGACTTTGGTCAGCATTAATAAATTGAAATGGTGTGGTAAGATCATTCCTAGATAATGTAGTGTGTAACCAGTCTTGGCCAAATTGGTTGATCCTAGTGATTGCGGAGATCTCTAGAAGATTGTGGAAGCCTGTTGTGGTGTGGAAGATCATGTTTGAGTCCTAGGAGATTATTCCAATGGTTGATTCTGACCTTGATGATCATTCCAAGGTTGATGTAGTGTATAAATACTTGTAGTTGAGTCATGGAAAAGGTGTCCTTGAGTGAAAATGATAAGATATTAAGAAAGGTCCAAAGGCAGAGTAGAGAAGAGGCAGAGGAAAGAAGAGGAAGAGAAGACCAGAGGAAGAGTAGGGCAAAGGAAGAGCAGAGCTGAGGATTTGTTTATTCACAATAAATAAAGGTGTTGATCATGATAGTGAATCTGGCAGTTAGCCACCAGTAGGGTTTAACAACCCTCAAGGTTTAATAACTCTTATTGTAATCTTGCTAGGTTTAGGGTTGAGGTAGTGAGTCTGCTAGACCTAGTTGTTCTTCATGGCAGTAAGCCAGTATGTTTAGGTCTGTGGGGCGACCAAGCTTGAACATCACTGTTTGAAGATTGCAATATATATTGAGAATTAATTGTCTCCATGGTTTTTCCCCACCTTGGGGTTTTCCACGTAAATCTGGTGTCTCTTGTGTTTGATGTTGTATCTATGGTTAAGTTTCTGATTTCAAGCCCTCATTGTTAAATCATAATAATTTTGGATAAGTGATGAATGTTTAAATTGTAGAAAGTATTTAAGTTTTTCTGACAACTGATTCACCCCCCCTCTCAGTTGTTTAGTGCATATCAACAATTGCTATCAGAGCCATGTCCTTTTGGAAAGAGTCTAACAACTCAAGGGAGATCCTAATGGAGACAAAAGGAAAACAAATACTCTCTGATACAACTGAATGCTCATGAAGAGATATCAAGAGTAGATTGCCCAAGGAAGTGGTTCATGAAGAACAAAATGACAAGCATCAAAGATGGTCTAAAGCTTATACCAGTGATGAAAACTGTTGGGTTATTGATAGTAGCTACTCAAACCATATGACTAGAGATAGAAGCAAGTTTGTTAGTCTGGAAGAATACAATGAAGGGCCAGTCAAGTTTGGAGATGACTGCACTACTAAAGTCTATGGAATAGGATCGGCAAATTTTGGCAATAGACAAATTTCTAAAGATGTTCTTTATGTAAAAGGTTTGAAACAAAATCTCTTACGGATCAGACAGTTATGCAGGAAGGGATTCAAGTTTGTATTTGAGAATGACTCTCTTGAAGTCAATAAAAAATCTAGAGCTACAATAGCAATTGCAAAAAGAATTGAAAAGAACCTCTATCATCTCAGAAAATGTGACTTTCTTGGATACACATCTCAGACAAATGAAAGCTAGGTTTGGCATAGAAGACTTTTCCATACAAATCTTGATGACTTAACAAACTCAGTTCAAATTATGAAGGATCTACCAGAGATTGATTACTTAAGCAACATCAGTTGTAGGAAATGTCAAAGATTGTCAAGAAAAGCATGGTAAGATAAAGAACGATCCTCTTGTTAGCACTAATTTTGGTCTGGATCTGAGCGTAGGATGTTGGAGGGTTTTTTCCTTATTGGGCCCTAAGTTTCCTTGTTCATCACTGTGATTTTCTCTATCGGCGAAACTTCTTTTTGGGTACTCAGATTTTGCTTGAACCATCATTTTGAACCATCGTGTTGAACCCTTTTGGTTCAAGGTTCAACGGTTCATGGGCTTAGGCTCCATCTTTTCCTGTCAGTGAATTCTTTGTTCATCTATGTTATCGGCGTTGAACTTCTTAGTTGAACTTCTCTTTTGAACCATCAGGTTGAACTGGTTCAGGGTTCAATGGTTCAAAGCCTTGTGATTTTGGTCTTATCAGCGTAACATTCATCATCGGGTGGACGGTGGAGTGTTGGCCCGACGGTTTGCCTCTGGCCGATGGAAGGTTAGAGGTTTGCAAGGTTGGTTTCGGTGTCACATGGACTATCGGGCTAACCGTTGGAGGGTCCGCCAATGGGGTAGTGTCAGGCCAATGAGGATTTGGAGTGGTCATCGGTGAGAGTTGGTCTGTCGGTGAAGGAGCTTTTGGCTAGGCCGATGGTTCTTCTCTGGCCGATGGGGATGTTAGAGGCTTTCAGGAGTTGTTCATTGGCATGATTTGCTATGTCGGCTGAGGGGTTTTTTGCTTGGCCAACGATATTGGTCTGGCCGATGGTGGTAGGATGGTAACTGCTAACGGGGTGCGAGCTGGTCATCAGAGAGACTCATACTATCGGCGGAGATCTGAAGAGTTGGCCCGATGGTGCATCTCTGGCCGATGAAGGGAAGTGTTGTGTATGGTCTTCGGCGTGACTTGTGTTGTCGGCGAGGATGGATTGTGGTGGGCCGACAGTGGGAGGTCTCGCCGATGAAGGAGCAGAGTATAATTCGTTGGTGCATCAGTGAGAGTGTGGTCTATCAGCAAAGGGATCTTTTGCTTGGCTGACGGTATTGGTCTAGCCGACAGGGGATTGCGGTGGCTTCATCGGTGTAACTGATGAGATCGGTGAAGGTTTGGATGGTTGGCCCGATGATGCATCTCTGGCCAATGGGGAAGTGAAGGTAGCGGTCGGCGAGACCATTGAGATCGGAAGGAGAATTCTGGGGTGTGCCGATGGCTTGGGTTTTACCGATGGGCTTTTGGAGAAGGCTTATGCGTCGAGCGCGGCAAAAGGCGCTCGACACCTATTATGCTCGCGACCATGTTTTTAAGGTATTGAAAGAGTCTCCGCGGCACCAATGTGGGACTATTCTTCCTACACATTTGAAACTTCAGTAAAGTGCATTTTGGCGGGAACTTCTATTTGAACGCAGCGACGGTTTCCAGGTAGGCCGCGGGTGGTTGAGGCCTTTAATGGCGACTGTAGCAGGGGCATGGGCGAGTTGTTGAACAGTCATGTACCCGATTTTTGGCGTGAGGACTTCCAAATGGTGGCACAGGGCTTGAGGCCACCATTGTCTACTTTCTGTCTCTGCAGCAATAAATTTTGAGTGCCATTCCTTTGAAGGATCTGTATCTGGTGGATTTTTGTAAAAGCCTTGTAATTAATTGCTGTGGTACACTTTCTGGCTGATATAAGCAGACTGTGTTACCATTGTTTGTTGTTGTTGAAAGTTGAACATTTGGCTCTGTAATATCATACAGCTGATTTGGTTGCTTTGTACAGCAAAACCTGTGAGTTTATGTATCTCTTGTTGTACGTTTTTGCATGAATCCACTGATTTCATGGTTAATTCTATATGAGATAATTGCTATGTTAGCATGTGTTTTGTTAATTCTGTCTCCAGTATTGCATGTATCTTTCTTCTGAGTCTGGATATTTAAGCAATGTTTGAGACTCTAGAACATAGACTTCCTATGTTGAATGTCTGATCTCTTAACTTCTGCTCAATGGGTAGATTAAATTGTTCTCAGATTGAACATTGGGAAGGGTATACTGCAGTAGGGATGCCATAAGTATAGATAGCTTAACACTCTGTATTGGGAGATATCTGTAAGGCAGGTATCATATGTGTCCCCCTGAAATCTAGTTTTAGTTGTTCATGCATATCATTCACAAGTGTATGTCTACTGACTCCAGGCCCTAGATAGGCACCAATCTTGCTTTGTGTTTGTGTTACAACCATGTCCAGCTTTGCATCCAAACTTAAAATCAAAATCAAAATCTAAAACAACATTTAGGACATTAGAATTAGTTTTAGGATCCTCAGTCCTCTGTCTACAACTGCAAATAGGCCCAAAGCTAGCCCCTTTTCTCTTATCTTTCAGTTTTGGTCTACTTACAGGAGGACTTATCCGCTTTCTGTTAGCATCCCAGCCTTGTATGTATATCCTCATGGATGTTGAGTAGGGAATACCCCCTACGTTTTGCAGAGCCTGAAGAAGAAGAGGAGATAAAATATAGAGTCTATCTCCTACACTGTTGGCCCCTGGCCTAGAGATCATGTTGATCATTGATGGCTACCTTGTAGGGAAATCTGGGAATAAGCATCCAGTCTCGGAAAAAACCAACAGAAATTGGCGACTCTACTAGGGAGAAAATTGATGAAAAAGTGTTATGTCTTGTGACCCATCTGAGTCACCAACAAAAATTGGTGACTCCACGAGGAGTTTGTGAAAGAACCCTGATTTTCAAACGAAAACAGTTCCTAGTAATAGGTGGTGACTCCGAAGTAATCTCCCAACCGGTCAAAGTAAAACTTATATGCAGGGGAGAAGATCCCAACAAAATCCTTTATTTGAAGAGTTACCAGTAACAAGAAGAATGATGTATAGAAGAAAGGGAGTTGTCTCAGTCAGTCATGAGGGTTCCCCCAGAAAAAATGATGATATGCAAGATAACCCTAGGCCATTAGGACAGCATGTGGCTTACTTTTCAAATGTAGAAGCTGATATTCAGGGTGCATATGAGAGGCAATAGGGTGGTAGCATGAGAATGAGGTCAGAGGTGTTCCAAGAACGCCCATTTCTAGACCCTAGTGAAAGGTTTGAAGAGGCAGAGTCTCTAAGGGATGATGAAGATGAAGATCAGAATATGGTAAAACCATCCTCCTCTAGGCCTAGCGAGGAAGAACTAGCTGATGAAATTAGGAGCTTAAGGGCCGAGTTCGAATATCAGCAGGTAATAACAATCAGAGATGACCTGAGGAAGAAAGTGCAAGCTTTAAGGGCTGCCCAAAATAATTCAATTCCTACCCTTGAGAATGCAAATGTGCAGAGACATCAACAGAGAAATGAAGTGCAACATCAACATAATGATGAGAGATAAAATGTGAATGATGCTAGGATACCACTGAACAATGTAAGAAACCAAAATGCAAATAGAAATATTAATATTAATCAGTTTGACAGACAGCCCATGCAGTTAGATAGATTCAGACAACTAGTATTTGATGGTATTCCTGGGTATCCTAACCCCATTGACAAGCATCTGAGGCTACAAGTGCCTAAATTTTCAGGAAACAACAAAGTGTTAGGAGAAGATCATCTAAAGGCCTTTCAAAATGTCATGGATAACTTTGAGGTTGAACATGAGGATGTTTTCATGAAGTCATTCATGCAATCTTTAGTAGATGAGGCAAGGGAATGGTATAAGAATCTGCCTAACCAGAGTATTTCATCATGGGATGATTTTAAAAGAATGTTCAAGGAACAGTATGGTGACAAAACTGACCCTAGCTTTTTTGTAAATGAGTTTACGAGTATCACTAAAGGGTCAAATGAGCAGGTTGCAGATTTTAATGCAAGATTTACTAAAGTGTTAAACAAATTGCCACATCACATGAGGCCAAATGAACCTATGTGCATAATATTGTATATCAATGCCTTTGATGCAAAAACTACATATGGATTAAGAGATAAAAGTCCTGCTACTATTAGGGATGCTTTCAGAATTGCAGTAAATATTGAGAACAACAGGAAAGCATCAGGTAAGACTAACAGAAGGGATGATGTGAAAATTCTATAGAATCCAAACAAGCCTCAGAACTCAAGGTAATACATCTGCCCTTGAAGATAAGATAGACAAATTGGCAAATGTTGTTAAGGACCTAAGCTACAGACTAGCTAGAAGTGAAAAAGGGATAGGCCCTGATAGGCAAGTCTATCAAAGGCAGGAAAAGAGGCCATCATTGCATGATATGCCTTATAATACCAATTGGCATAATGGTAAGCCTATATTCCCACATAACAACACAAATCAGAGGACTCAACATGTCAAAGAAACTCCTGATCCTCTAAAGAAAGCTGTAAATATTGTTGATGATACTCCATGGTGTATAATTTGTCAGATGCCACATTCACAGTCACAGTGTATGATTGCTCAGTCCTTGTGTGATAATACTACATCTTGTAATGAATGCAA
This sequence comes from Cunninghamia lanceolata, assembly GCA_027924645.1. NCBI lineage: Eukaryota > Viridiplantae > Streptophyta > Pinopsida > Cupressales > Cupressaceae > Cunninghamia > Cunninghamia lanceolata. The sequence goes on from BSBN01001035.1 coordinate 3,590,870, forward strand.
TGAGCCACATTATGTGCAAGATGATGATGTTAATATGATGTCCACAAACAATGGATACCCTCTTTATGATGCTGATGAGAGTATAGATGATGGAATTCAGGCCTGTCAACAGGACTTTTATGATGAAGGTAATGAAGAGAGCTATGTGTATGCTCAGAGCTCACATAATTATCTGAGTAACTTACAATGACCTTCTGATGAGGAAATTAGGGCCTTCACAGCTGCAGCAGTTGCTCAAGTCAAGAGAAACTACAATCTCAGAGGTAAAAATCAAGTAAGCAGCCCACATCAGCCAGAAGGTATTTCTGCAGGTCAGCCAGTGCATGGTCATAAGGGGATTGAATCACAAAAAAGGCAGTTGGGTAATAATAAACAGAATTTTAGACATAGAACAGGTCATGAATCTCAAGGACCAGAAAATAGAATCCCTCAGGCTGAAGATCAAAGTAAAGGTTCCCAAGACAAGAATGATGATCAGGAAACTATGAAAGTAAAAGCTAAATCAGTTCAGGATAAAAACAAGATTGTGGAGCAAGCTACAACTGTTATACAAAATTATGCTCCATTTGATATAGCTCAAGTCCTCTCCCAGGTAAAAGTCTCTATTCCACTTATGGAACTGATGAAGGTTGAAGAGATCAAGAATAGGACAATATCCCTAATTTCAGGGGCACCTTTTCAAGCTAAACAAAATGTTCAGACCCAGGGTGAGAAACATGTCATGTATAATGAAGAAGATGAGGCTCCTGAAGTCTATTTAGGAGTGACTATGACAAAGTGTCCTTCACAAGTGGAACCATTTTATGTATCCCTAGTTATAAATGGAAAAATAATCAGAAATTGTATGCTTGACTCTGGAGCATCTACAAATGTCATGCCTTTAGCTGTCATGCAACAAGCTGGATTGAAAATCGACAAGGCATGTGGAAAATGTTATGCTATGGATGCCAGAGAGGTGCCAGTTATTGGAATCATGAAGGATGTAGATTTCAAACTGGTAGCATTTCCTGAAAAGAGATATAAAATGAATATAACAGTGGTTGACATCAAGCCACAGTATGGTATGTTGCTGTCAAGAAGATGGGCAGCACTAATTGGTGGAAGTATGCAGCTGGACCTGTCATATGCCATGATTCCAATGAATGGCAGGGATGTTAAGCTAATCAGAGAACAAAGATCATCAGAGATAGTGGAAGACCAAGAAGCAGAGGAACATATATGCTTTGTAAACACTGACTGTGATAACTTCAAGGTTGTCTCAGATGATAGAGAAGATAAAAAGAAAAATGTCTGCAGTGAAGAGCTAGACTAGCAGGGTCTGTGGGCCATGTATTTTGATGAAGCTTGTGCAAAAGAAGGCTTTGGAGCTGGAGTTGTTTTCTTGTCTCCAACTGGTAAGCTCCTCAAATTTTCTTTCTTACTGAGGTTTGTTTGCACAAACAACATTGCAGAATATGAGGCTTTAATCTTAGGGCTAAATATAGCTCTCAAACATGGAATCAAATTGCTAAGAGTATTTGGGGATTCTGAGCTGATTGTATCCCAAATTAGAGATAGGTATGCTTCAAAAAACAAAAGATTGAAACAATACAAGCATGCTGTTTGGGATACCATTGAACTATTTGATGCATTTTCAATAGGCTGGGTAGAGAGATCAAAGAATGTTATGGCTGATTTCTTAGCTAATGTTGCAATAAGGCTAGATGACATCACTCTATCAGATGTTACAAATGTAGAAGTTAAAATTAGGCCTGCAGTACCAAAAAATATATGCAGTTGGCAAGTGTTTAATGATGATAGGGACTTGCTAAAATTTTTGTACTGCATAGATGAATTTGAGAATCAAGAAATTGATTTCCAAGCTTTTGTAGAAACCATAGATGGAAAAGAAACTCTTATGGGGAAGGAGATAATTCAGTTGAAGACTAATAAAATCCCTAGAGGGTTAGTAGCTTTGGAAAGAGCTTTTGACAGTAGAGACAAATTGGTCACAAGGACATCTCCCACAAATAAGGAAGATTTAGAAGAGATAAATTTAGGGACATCTCAGGCCCCCAAGAAGGTGTACATTGGTAAACAGCTCAAACCACACATCAGGAGTATGCTGATTGCATTACTAAAAAGGTATAGACATGTTTTTGCTTGGTCATATGAGGACCTAAAAGCCTATAGGGAAGATCTATTCTAGCATGAGATCCCATTGAAGCCTGGAGCTAAGCCATTCAGACAGAGGCAAAGACCTATTAATCCTACCTTAGCTCCAAAGATGCAAGAAGAACTTAAAAAGCTTAGGGAAGCTGGAATAATTGTGCCAATCAGACATTCAACTTGGGTGTCTAACCTTGTCCCAGTCAGAAAAAAGAACGGTGATATTAGGCTTTGTGTTGATTTCAGGAACTTGAATGTATCCTCTTTAAAGGATAACTATCCACTGCCTAATATGGAAGTTATGTTGCAGAGAGTGACTGGTTGTGAACTCTTATCCATGATGGATGGATTTTCAGGTTATAATCAGGTGAAGGTAAAGGAATCAGAACAGTATAAGACTGCCTTCACCACTCCATGGGGAACTTATGTATATGTTAGAATGCCATTCAGATTAACAAATGCAGGTGCTACATTTCAAAGAGCAATGGATGTTGCTTTTGCAGGGTTGATTGATTCAATCTTGGCTATATATCAGGATGACTTGACTGCATATTCAAAGAAGGAAGAGCAGCATTGTTTGCATCTAGAGTAGATTTTCATAAGAGCACTAGAGTATGGTATTTCTTTAAATCCAAAGAAGTGTGCCTTTGGGGTAGTTGAAGGAAAGCTCCTGGGACACACTGTTTCCAAGGATGGAGTTAGGATAGATCCAGAGAGAGTGGCTGCTATTGACAGAATTCAAATGCCAAAAACTGTAAAAGGAGTTCAGTCCTTCTTTGGATAGATAAATTTTGTTAGGAGATTTGTTCCCAACTTTGTAGAAATTACAAGGAACATTTCTAAGATGATGAAGAAGGATGCAACTGTCAACTGGGAAAGTGAAGCAGTAGAATCATTTCAAAGTATCAAAGAGGCAATCAAGATGGCCCCTGTTCTTAAATCTCCTAATTTTTCTAGGCCATTCCAAGTATTTTCATTTGCTTCCTTTCACACTGTTGCTGCATGTTTGCTACAGAAAAATGAAGATGGTTTTGAATAGCCCATAGCTTTCTTCAGTATGTCCTTGCAGGCTTCTGAGTTGAAGTATGATATTATGGAAAAATAGGCATATGCACTAGTCAGAGCCATCAAGAGTTTCAGACCATACCTGGTAGGATCACATGTAATTGCATATGTACCCCATGCAGCAGTCAAAGACATATTCACTCAATAGGAGGTGACCGAAAGAAGGTGTAGATGGATAAACAAACTGCAAGAGTTCAACATAGACATACAAGTTACCAAGTTAGTAAGAGGACAAGGATTAACCAAGATGATGGCACAGTCAAACTTGGAAGCATGCCAAGTCAATGCAGTCCAAAATGAGAGTGTAAATGTATCAAGATTTGAATGGTACAAGGACATTATATACTACTTGCAAAATCTGAATTGTCCTTCCCATTTCAGTGACAATCAAAAGAGGACTTTAAAGTTACATGCAATTAGGTATGTTATTGTTCAAGGTGAGCTATACTGGAAAAACCTTGATGGTGTGCTGCTGAGATGTGTGGATGAAGATATGGCTAACAATGTTTTGATTGATATGCATAAAGGATTGTGTGGTGGACATTATACTGCCCAAACAACAGCTCATAAGACTCTCAGAGCAGGATATTGGTGGCCCACTCTCTTTTCAGATGCACAAAGGTTAGTAAGGAAGTGTGACCCTTGCCAAAGATTCTCAGGAAAATTGAGATATGATGGTGCTTTACCCCTCAGAACTGTAACTGTGGATGCTCCATTTCAGCAATGGGGAATTGACTTCATAGGGGAAATTGCAGACAAGTCAAGTGGGGGACACAGTTGGATTTTAGTGGCAACTGATTACTTTACCAAATGGATTGAGGCCATTCCAACTAAGAGAGCTACAAGTAAGGTGGTGATGGATTTCATACTGGAAAATGTTATCATCAAGTTTGGAGTACCATTCAAGATAGTCACTGATAATGCTATGTGTTTCAGATTAGGTGAATTTGTTGATTTTTGCAACAAATATGGGATCAATCTATCATATGCATCACCATACCACCCACAAGGAAATGGTCAAGCAGAATCAAGCAATAAAAGCATCATAAAAATTATCAAGAGGATACTAGACAAGAACAAGAGAGCTTGGGACTCAAAGTTAAAGTTAGCAATATGGGCTGACAGAGTGACAGTAAAAAAGGCTATTGGAATGTCACCCTTTGAGCTAGTATATGGTGCATCAGCCAGATTGCCCATAAACAATCTCCTACCAGTTTACAGATTCATCCAGGAAAATGATGAGGAGATTGAAGACTCCATGACAAAAAGAGTGAATCAGCTGGTTGCATTGGATGAGAATAGAAGGAAAGCACACCAGATTAACCTCAAGAGACAACAAGATATGAAATATCAGTTTGATAGGAGAGCTACAAAAAAGAAGTTTCAAGTCAATGATCTGGTGCTCATCTGGAATGCAAAAAATCAGGACAAGGGTAAAAATGGTAAGTTTAAACCCTTATGGATGGGCCCATATCAGATTTGCAATATTCATGGGGAGGATTTATATTTCCTCCAGGCCCTAGATGGTGAATTTCTGGAATTGCCTGTGCATGGCCAATTCCTTAAGTTCTATTTTGCATAGATGACTTGTCACTGTGCACATTTGTAAAAATATGTATATAGTGTAAATGTTCTGTACAGTTCATGCTTTTTTGGCTTTTTTGCCTAGTCTGCCCAGAGATATGGCTCTCGTTGCAGGTTTTTCGCCTACACGTCCCCATTCAGAGCCAGTGTTAGCACTAATTTTGGTCTGGATCTGAGCGCAGGATGTTGGAGGGTTTTTTCCTTTTTGGGCCCTACGTTTCCTTGTTCATCGCTGTGATTTTCTCTATCGGCGAAACTTCTTTTTGGGTACTCAGATTTTGCTTGAACCATTGTTTTGAACCATCATGTTGAACCCTTTTGGTTCAAGGTTCAACGGTTCATGGGCTTAGGCTCCATCTTTTCCCATCAATGAATTCTTTATTCATCTGTGTTATCAGCGTTGAACTTCTCAGTTGAACTTCTCTTTTGAACCATCGGGTTGAACTGGTTCAGGGTTCAATGGTTCAAAGCCTTATGATTTTGGTCTTATCGGCGTAACGTTCATCATCGGGTGGATGGTGGAGTGTTGGCCCGACGGTTTGCCTTTGGCCGATGGAAGGTTAGCGGTTTGCAAGGTTGGTTTCGGTGTCACATGGACTATCGGGCTAACCATTGGAGGGTCTGCCGATGGGGTAGTGTCAGGCTGATGAGGATTTGGAGTGGTCATCGGTGAGAGTTGGTCTGTTGGTGAAGGAGCTTTTAGCTAGGCCGATGGTTCTTCTCTGGCCGATGGGGATGTTGGAGGCTTTCAGGAGTTGTTCATCAGCGTGATTGGCTATGTTGGCTGAGGGGTTTTTTGCTTGGCTGATGATATTGGTCTGGCCGATGGTGGTAGGATGGTAACTGCTAACGGGGTGCGAGCTGGTCATTGGAGAGACTCATACTATCGGCGGAGATCTGAAGAGTTGGCCCGATGGTGCATCTCTGGCCAATGAAGGGAAGTGTTGTGTATGGTCTTCGGCGTGACTTGTGTTGTCGATGAGGATGGATTGTAGTGGGCCGACAGTGGGAGGTCTCACCGATGAAGGAGTAGAGTATAATTCATTGGTGCATCGGTGAGAGTGTGGTCTAAAGGCAGAGGGATCTTTTGCTTGGCTGACAGTATTGGTCTAGCCGACAGGGGATTGCGGTGGCTTCATCGATGTAACTGATGAGATCAGCGAAGGTTTGGATGGTTGGCCTGATGATGCATCTCTGGCCGATGGGGAAGTGAAGGTAGCGGTCGACGAGACCATTGAGATCAGAAGGAGAATTCTGGGGTGTGCCGATGGTTTGGGTTTTGGTAATGGGCTTTTGGAGAAGGCTTATGCGTCGAGCATGGCAAAAGGTGCTTGACACCTATTATGCTCGTGACCATGTTTTTAAGGTATTGAAGAAGTCTCCGCGGCACCAATGTGGGACTATTCTTCCTGCACATTTGAAACTTCAGTAAAGTGCATTTTGGCAGGAACTTCTATTTGAATGCAGCGATAGTTTCTAGGTAAGCCGTGGGTGGTTGATGCCTTTAATGGCGACTGTAGCAGGGGCATGGGCGAGTTGTTGAACAGTCATGTACCTAATTTTTGGCGTGAGGACTTCCAGATGGTGGCACAGGGCTCGAGGCCACCATTGTCTACTTTCTGTCTCTACAGCAATAAATTTTGAGCGCCATTCCTTTAAAGGATCTGTATCTAGTGGATTTTTGTAAAAGCCTTGTAATTAATTGCTATGGTACACTTTCTGGCTGATATAAGCAGACTGTGTTACCATTGTTTGTTGTTGTTGAAAGTTGAACATTTGGCTCTATAATACAATACAGCTGATTTGGTTGCTCTGTACAGCAAAACCTATGAGTTTATGTATCTCTTGTTGTACGTTTTTGCATGAATCCACTGATTTCATGGTTAATTCTATATGAGAAATGCTATGTTAGCATGTGTTTTGTTAATTCTGTCTCCAGTATTGCATGTATCTTTCTTCTAAGTCTGGATATTTAAGCAATGTTTGAGACTCTAGAACATAGAATTCCTATGTTGAATGTCTGATCTCTTAACTTCTGCTCAAGGGGTAGATTAAATTGTTCTTAGATTGAACATTGGGAAGGGTATACTATAGTAGGGATGCCATAAGTATAGATAGCTTAACACTCTGTATTGGGAGATATCTGTAAGGCAGGTATCATATGTGTCCCCCTGAAATCCAGTTTTAGTTGTTCATGCATATCATTCACAAGTGTATGTCTACTGACTCCAGGCCTTGGATAGGCACCAATCTTGCTTTGTGTTTGTGTTACAACCATGTCCAGCTTTGCATCCAAACTTAAAATCAAAATCAAAATCTAAAACAACCTTTAGGACATTAGAATTAGTTTTAGGATCCTCAGTCCTCTGTCTACAACTGCAAATAGGCCCAAAGCTAGCCCCTTTGCTCTTATCTTTCAGTTTTGGTCTACTTACAGGAGGACTTATCTGCTTTCTGTCAGCATCCCAGCCTTGTATGTATATCCTCATGGATGTTGAGTAGGGAATACCCCCCTAGGTTTTGCAGAGCCTGAAGAAGAAGAGGAGATAAAATATAGAGTCTATCTCCTACACTGTTGGCCCCTGGCCCAGAGATCCTGTTGATCATTGATGGCTACCTTGTAGGGAAATCTGGGAATAAGCATCCAGTCTGGGAAAAAACCAACACCTCTAACAAAACAATTGGAATAAATTCATACAGGCTTTGGTGCTCCTACAAGAATACCAAGCTTCCATGGTCAAAGGTACTTTATGTTTTTCATTGACGACTTTTCTAGAATGACTTGGGTGAGTTTTTTAAAAGATAAATCAAAGATTCTGGAGGCACTCAAAATTTTTAAACAAACCCTTGAAAATGAGCTAGGCATGAACATCAAAGTTCTAAGAATTGGAAAAGAAGAAGAAAATATCTCCAATGATTTCAGTATATTTTGTGAAACATGTGGGATAGAAAAATAGCTCTCTGCCAAAATTAAGATAATAGAAGAAGCAAGTAGAACTATTTAGGAGAATACAAAATGATGGAAGAAGGAAATTTGCTAGATGTATTTTGGAAGGAGGCAATACAAACCACTGTCTACACATTAAACAGAGTTCAGGTAACAACCAAAGAAGGAAAGACCCCTGCTGAGTTATGGTGTAGATCAATACCCACTGTGAAATATTTCAAAACCTTTGGAAGCAAATGCCTCATTAGAATGGAAAAGGGCAATACTAAGTTTGAGGAAGGCATTTGTCTTGGAGACTCATCCTAGACCAGAGCTTATCAGTGTTGCAACAATAGATTAGGAAGGATCATGGAAAGTACAAATGTCAAGGTTATAAAAAACATCTAGGAGAATTCAGTCTTAACCAACAAGAGTTTGCAATTAAAAAACAAGAAGGTTCCCAGACCACCGAATGTGATATGGAAGACCACAAAGCTGCTATAAATCAAATGAATATGTGCCTAATTGCTAGTATTGACAAAGACAACTCAAGAACTACAGATGAAGACATGGATTTGAAAGAAGATTTAAGAAGGCAAATCAAATAGTTACAACAAACTCTAAAAGAGAACATTAAAGAAAAGACAAAGATTGAGAATTATCTAAAAGACAAAGTCAAAGACTATATGAAGCTTGAAGAAGAGGTTGAAGACTTGAAATCTGATCTAAAATATGTACAAGATCAAAGTTATCTACTCATTATGAGTGCTGCCAGATATGATAGGTTAATAGTAGAACAGAAAAATGATAGAGAAGGCATAACATTTGGAAAAGATAAAGGATTCATAATAAGTTAGGAAGAGGACAAGATCAGATGGACTCAGAATCAAAGAAGCAGAAGACTATCAATCAGATAGCCAAATGCTCAAAGGTACTCTTCTTTCAATGGTTACTGCAATTTATGTAACAATTTTGGTCACAAGGGTAATTGGTGTAGAAACAAGGTGAATCGAAATATCCCATCCCTCTCTAGTAAGAATTCCATTAGATGCTATGCTTGCCATAAAATGGGACATAGAGATAATGAGTGTAGAAGCCAAGTGAGAAAAGGCTATAGGACAAATGGGAAAATGGAATCCTTCAATGGCTACTATTATATATGCAATAAATTTGGGCATAAAGCTAACCTATGTAGGTCAAGGATGAATGAAAGGATCAATGGTTAGAAAAGTACTATGTGTTTTAATTGCAACAAGCCTCGACATGTTGCAAGACTTTGTAGAAGTAAGAACATGAAGAAGGATAATCCAGAAGAATTGAATAAGTCAGTGGAAAAGGTTGATCTAGTAGAAGTCAAGGAAGAAATGAAAAGGTTTGGGTCAGGAAGGAAACAACTGAAGGAAAAGGTGAGTCTGCTCCAGGCTCCGGAGCAACCACTTCCTCTAAAAAGTAGATTGTGAGTCATGGCTCAGGGGGAGCTGTATTGAAAATTCTAAATCCCCTAGCCAGATAGTCAGTACTGAGATTCGACACAAAGATATGAGGACCTACATGGCAGATTGCTTGAAAGGAATTATGTAGATCAAGGTACAAAAGGATTATGGTCTAGAAGCCCAAAATGACTAAAGTATGAGCAATATATAAAGTAAGTGACAGAGATTGAATCAGTATGCTTCCGCAGTTGATGATCATTATATGTGGTTTAGAGTTAATCTTGAAACAGTATAAAGCATCTAAGTATTTTTGTCTGTATTCTTCTGCTATTGAGTATTTTGATGTGTGGTTCTGAAAGTATGTTAAGAGGTCAATGATGATTGTTGGACATGAATTCTAGAGTTTCATGTGGAGTTATGATGTGACAGACGAATTGGTCAAGTACATAATTAAGGGACAAGCTGACATGTCATGACTTTTGGCTAAGTATCTAACCAATAAAATCAAGTGACAGGGCTCTGGTATTCTAGTCCGCTTGGGTTCACCATTGAAGAAAATGTTCTGTAGTTCTGGCATATGGTTATTAATTAGTGACTACACCTATATCCATAAATATGTCTTATCTTGAGAATAATGAGTAACTTTGGAAACGGTTTGAAAATCTACAGATTAGCTCAGAGTTGAATGATTATGAACTACATGAGCTTTCAAGGCAATGACTGGGAATGAGATATAATTGAGGATCTAATGCTTAAGATCTGAGAGTAGAGGTGAGTCCACATCAAATGAATTCAATATTTTCTATAAAGAAAAAGGGATAAGGAGACAATTGTCTTCCAGGACTCCCCAATAGAATGAAGTTGTTAAAAGGAAATATAGGTTAGTCCAAGAGGTTGCTAGATCAATGATGGAGGAAGCTAACCTATCAGATGCATACTGGAGAAAAGATGTACATGCTATTAAAACAAAGTTCAAGACAAAAGTGCTACAATAAGAGTTTGGGAAAGATCATTGAGAGTATTATTGTGAAAGTTGATGAAATCAGAAAAAGAATATCATAACTGAGTAGCTCCAAATCAAATGAACCTGTTGAACAAGAAGACAGTCAAGTTGAAGAAGAAGAAGAAGGTTCAAAAAGAATTCTTGAGATCCCTAGAGATTATGCAAAGTACCACACTGAAAAGAAGAGCCAAGGTGCATTGGCAAAGAAAAAGAATTGCAGATGAATAGACAAATCTTTGGATGAGGCATGTGAGAATAATTTTTCAATCAAAGAAATAAAAGGAAAAAGGTGTAGCAGTGCAAGTAATAATCAAAGATGGTTGCTGAAGTCAAGAAGGTTATGAAATTATCTCCCAAAGGGAAGCAAGTAAATGATGCTAATATGAATTTTTGATAAAGGGTAGTAAGTATTGCAGTGTTGCTGGCAGAGAAAACAGGGTAGTAGTAGCAAGATCCTAAGGTGAGAATTGTCAAACCAAGAAGGAGGAAAATTCACATAAAGAACCAGAGTTCCAGTCAAGAAAGCATCAAATAAGGGGGAGCAGTCAGTTGAAGAAAGTTCAGAAGAGAGATTAGATCAGAGCAGAAGAGTACAAGTATGTGCCCTTTGCCATTGATGTCAAAAGGGTAGAGAAGTCATGTGAAAAGCATAGAGTGCAGATGTGTAATAGAAAGGGGGAGTATTTTGGAGAAAGAAAGAGTGCAGGTGTGTAAAGAAAAAGATGGAGAATCTTGTCTTGATGGTTGTTGTAGTTTTTCACATCATATGTTGCCATCAATGACAAAGGGGGAGATTGTTGCAAGTATGTGCCTAATCGGTGTTGTCGTTGATGTCAACATATTCTTGTTTTCATTGGTGTCAATTGTATCCTATTCATTACTTGTTTAGAAGAGCTGTATGTTGAGGATATTGAGAAAATTAGCCTCTCCAGAAGAAACAAGTAAGCCATAGAGAAGTGCAGTACAGACAATGAGTTGTATGCTGAAGAACAGTCTGATAAACTACTCCACATTTGTTCCTAATTAAAAATCATGGTCTGCGGATTGGAAGTAAGTTAGAGGTATGTCCGAGGATGCTACATTTTGGGTCTAAGCTATCCACATAAAGATCTGAGTGAGTTGTGTTCACCAGAGTGAATCCTACTTTTTCTGGAAGTTTAGTTGAGACAAGAAGAAAGTATTTGGCTCCACATTCCTCCGTAATAAAGTATTTTGCTCTACAGTTCTAGAGGGAAGTCTAGGATGATGATAAGTACCTACAGTTGCAATGGTTCTTGATTTGGTGGTCCGCAAGCTATCTTTCTCTTATGATAGTTGAAGACAGTGAAGCTCATGTGTTCCGGTGAGAAGATTCCTATGGATAAAGTAGTTAAGGTTTGTGCGGTTGCTCCTGATGATTATAGCATGCTTGTGGATGTCTCATAATCATGTTCCTATCTAGACTTTGGTTCGTGTTAATAAATTGGAATGGTGTGTGAAGATTGTTCCCAGATAACGTAGCATGTAACCAATCTTGGCCGACCTAGTTGATCCCAGTGATTGTGGAGATCTTTAGAAGATTGTGGAAGCATGTTCTGGTATGGAAGATCATGTTTGAGTCCTAGGTAAGGCATGGTGTGATCCGCATTTTATTCCCTTTGCATGATGTTGCAATAGGTCCAGACTTATTTGTTGTGAATTAAGGTGTCTCAACCTTGGTAATTCCTTGTATTATTTCATTGTATTTATTTATTTATTGCCTATTGTATAATTAGGACACAAATCCTATGTTGTCATCTTGTGGGAGTTGGCACGGTGATGTGTCATCCTACATAGCATATGACCACATGTAAATTTATCCTCACATGAGGAGATAGGCATCCCACTTAGTGGTAGGAATATTATGCCATGTGTCAGCATCTTAGATAGTTTGTAAGGGAATATTGACCGAAATGGTCATGACAGATTCCTATGACAGTTCTATGACATGTAAGAGTTAGAAATAGAAGATTCTATGACAGGTGAGGACATGTGTCGAGAAGCATCTTGAAGGAAGGCATCTTTGGGAGCCCCAAGGTGGGTTATGACATGTAAGAGAATATGCTATTTATAGCTTGTGTATGATAGATTCTTTTAAAGCTGTAAGTTATGACAGCTATGACAGATTCTATGACGGTTGTAAGAGTCGTAAGAGCATCTGTCATTACCCATTTTTGGAATAGGTGACCTCTTTGGGATGGGGTGACTTGACAAGTGTCAAGAACATCCTACAGTGTTGGACAAGTGTCCATAGGCATGGGTTTTGGGCCATGAGGCCATGTTGGATGCCCATCTCAATGTGGAGCCATTTTTGCCTTGTACATTCTATATAAACAGGTGCTTTGGAGAGGTGATGCATTATGTGATTGATAGGTACTATTATGTTGCTAGATCATCTCCAAATACGAGTGTCAAAGACTCTTGCAAGAGCATTGGCTCTATGACTGTATTGTAACCTTCATTGTTTACAAAATACATTTGAGCTATGTTTTTGAGTGTGGGGTTTTTCACCCGTAAGGGTTTTCCCCACATATATCTTGTCTCTCTCTTCTTCTGTCTTATATTCTTTTGTATGTGTTTGCTGCAATATCTTTGTTAGTGGGTTAACATTGTTGTAACTGTAAAGATTAAAATGAATTTGCACTCTTCTCTCCTCATTAGATTAGTGTAGGAAGCGATTTTCACACACCTAGCTTCCTTTCACTATTTTGTAAATGTTTGTAATACCGACCTTGATTATCATTCCAAGGATGATGTAGTGTATAAATACTTGTAGATGAGCTATGGAAAAGGTGTCCTTGAGAGAAAATGATAAGATATTAAGAAAGGTCCAAAGGCATAGCAGAGCAGAGGATTTGTTTATTCACAATAAAGAAAGGTGTTGATCATGACAATGAATCTGGTAGTAAGCCACTAGTAGGGTTTAACAACCCTTAAGGGTTTAATAGCCCTTATTGTAATCTTACTAGGTTTAGGGTTAAGGCAGTGAGTCTGCTAGACCTAGTTGTTCTTCATGGAAATAAGCCAGTATGTTTAGGCCTGTGGAGTGACCAAGCCTGAACATCACTATTTCAAGATTGCAATATATATTGAGAGTTAATCCTCTCTGTGGTTTTTCCCCACCTTGGGGTTTTCCACATAAATCTGGTGTCTCTTGTGTTTGATGTTGTATATGTGGTTAAGTTTCTGATTTCATGCTCTCATTGTTAAATCATAATAATTGAGGATAAGTGATGAATGTCTAAATTGTAGAAAGTATTTAAGTTTTTGTGACAACTGATTCACCCCCCCTCTCAGTTGTTCGACGCATATTAACAGGCATAATATTGCATCTTTAATGTACTAAGATCAAGACCATTTTGTTGGTTTAACAAGTGATAACTATAATCTCACTAAGTATAAAATTCCAAGATCATAATTTGTTAGGACATTATTGGTTGTGTAATTCTGTGGGGTGATCTTTTGATTTCATTTACTTTTTCTACTTGAGTCTCTTGATTGTTCTATTCTACGATGAATTTGAGGAGAACATCATTGTTATTCATGAGTATTTTATCACACTCTCCTATTATTGATTTAGAAAAATGGAACTATGAGTCCCAATGAGATGGAATTCTAAAACATTTCATATGGATTAATCTCTTTCCATATCTCTATAGACTTGTCCCCAAACCATATAATCCACATTGAAATATTATATTGAAAGACAAGAGTGATCATGTCCTTGGATTTATTGGTTGTAATGTTGACTACTACATAGCTTGTGTCACAATTGACATTGAGTGCCCTCATGCTCTTTGGATCAAAATTTGGGAGATATATGGAGATCTAGTTGATCCTCCATTCCCAGATGATCCTACCTTGGACTATCTTGTTCCTCTACATGATTATAAGAATCTATCATATGACCTTAAAATAGCTATGGTGCTTGATTGTTGGGAAAGTCATGACCATCATGATAACATAGTGACTTATCCTAATACTACTACTCCTCCAGAGACTCCAATTGATTTTTTGGCTTATATGACTCGTAATACATATCTAGAGGGTTCATCTTCTTTTTTTATGAGTCAACATTTTGAGCTTGAGGATTATATCATTCCAATATTGACAAATACATTTGATGTTCACACATATGCATCTAGTGTGGATATTTTTGAGGATATATAATATGGTCATCTAAATCTTGGAATCCTTTCATCGACTGAGGTTATAAAGACATGTAATAACACTCCATCTCCTTCATCTCCTACTTCTTTAGAGTTTAGTGTTTCTTTGGATGGGGCTTCTAGTGACTTAGTTTAGTAGGATCATATATATCATCTTCCAGATACAGTATCATTGAGGATATTCATCTCCTCTTTGATTTTATCTCCTATGGATTTAGATTATCTTCTTCAAGTATTATGAGGGCACATTTAGACCCTCTTCTTATTTCTCCACCTATTCATTTGTCATAGTTTGGCTGCCTGGCATTGGCTTGGAAATCCTTTCGAAGCAACATTTGGAGGATTGATCATCTTTGGATCTTGTTCTACATTCACTTCCACTAGGTTATGGATTGTCACTTTCTTTATTTAGGCTTGGGACTTTTGATTTGATTGTGGCACCTCTTGGCACTGACATGGTAACACTTGAGAAACTTCTAGAGACAACATACATTTTAATCTTTCTTCCCACATATTCTTTTCAAGAATGGGAAGACATCTTACGTATATCTTTGGCTTTGTTTTTTCCTAAGGGGAGAAATATTGTCTAGTAGTTTTGGATCATCTTCAACATCCATTTTCGAGCATCTACCATCAATGCAAGAGATTATACATTAAGGGGGTTTCATGGTATCTCTTATTCTCTCTTATGGGGGAGACTTTTTCCTCCCATGGGGTTTTATCCTTCTCATACTTTAGAGAGCATTGGTGAAGGAAGTTGTCCTTGGGGGGTCATCCTGAGTCCTCCTCCCTTCTTTTCACTCTCTTTCATGTTTTCTCTCTTTTGGAGAGGGTTTTTTTCTACCTTTTTTTCTCTTTTACTCTATTTGTGAGAGATTATTTTGTACATGAGTACCTCATCAAGTCCTATTGTCAAGACCCATCCTTATTTTTTTTCCTCCCTAGTGTTGGTGTGAATGAGATATATTTCCTAACTGGTTTCCCTCTTAGGTCCTTTTCACACTGAGTTACTTAAGTTTACATAGGGATTCATAGAGCATTTACTTTTTGTGTCTCAAGTCAAATGATTATGACACATGTAATAATCTTATGTTGTCTTATGTTCCCTTGCCCATATATATAAGGGTTTCTCATTGTAATCTTGATCATTTTATATATTTGTATCCTTTGATCAAATAAAATTATTATCTCCTTTTGGGTCTCTCTTGTGCTTTCATTGAAATTCCTTGATATTGGGTGGCTATCTCCATAGCCAAATCTTACATGGTATCAAAGTATTCTATACCATCTCTTATAAAATCAACAAACACATGTGACACCAAATATACATGGAAAAACCCTTGGAAGAATCTCCATTAAGAAAGAGATACCAAGCTTATATTGATCAAGTAGAAACAAGTATATCAATACTTTTCACATAATCATCTTCAATCTCACAACATTCTGGAGACATAAGAGTACCTGCACAATAATCATACCTCCTCCGTATCAACCCCTCAATATATAGACTTAAAGGGGCTTAGAAAACCTTCATAAAACAATACCACAACCCCAAACATGGTCTCAAAATACCATTGTAAAAATTCTCACAACCCACTACATGAGAGTAGTCTCAAAAATAGAAAGTAACTACTCTTACACACTAGTACATCATAGATTTTGTCATAAGATGTTATTAATCTCACTTTTCCATTTTTATGCAGGAGCATCTCTGGTTCAAGAGAAATCTTGCATCAACCAAAAACATTTGCATT
Source organism: Cunninghamia lanceolata (assembly GCA_027924645.1). Lineage (NCBI taxonomy): Eukaryota > Viridiplantae > Streptophyta > Pinopsida > Cupressales > Cupressaceae > Cunninghamia > Cunninghamia lanceolata. Next base: position 3,606,970 of record BSBN01001035.1, read on the forward strand.
TCAGTTTGTTTCTTTTCATTTTCTAGTTCAGTTTAGGCAGTTTAGTCAGTAGCCATTTCTGTATTTTGTTCCGCATTCTACCACAATTGTATTTCAAATCTTGTAGAGCTAAAATTAATATCTAGATTCATTCATCTACATCATATCCAAAATTCAGAGCATTTGAATCAGGTACTGGTAAGATATCTCTATCAAAAGATCAATTGTTTTCTCATAATAGAGCATCCTGACAGGCTCACATAATCAGCTATGGGAGAAGACTAGCAGAGCATTTCATGACTTACAAAGCTAAACAACACATCAATCAATGTTTATTAGTTCATGGTCGACCTTCCCTGAGATTCGCACATCATTCCATTCATTTGCGGAGGAGTATTATTCATTTAGGTCTGACCTATCCCTATACACACATAGCTCTTCCTTGGCCGATGCAGAGGAATATTTTCTACCAGAGATGATATATATTGATGTAATAGATGCCTAGGAAAGTAGTGACGATCATTAGGATAAGTTCATAGTTTGGATTCTTTGTGAAGGAGCTTAAAATCTATATCTGGTGCATATTATGATATTTTATAATCAGGCTTGTGAGCCTTAATTGTAAGCCCGCATGTCGCCGACCAATCTCTATTTGAATTCTACGATAACTATATGACTGAATCTATATTTTCTTTAGATCTTTGAATTGTTTCCATTGTGTTACTCTAGTTGCACGGTCTGGATTGTTCTCTTTGAGGACCCTCCTAACCATGACTATACCAAGTGGTATCAGAGTGAAGGTTTGAATCTTTGGGAGTAAATTGAGAGAAGTTAGTGAAGGAATTTCGTAAGATCTTATTGTGGACATATTGCCAAATCTGAGGCAGTTTACTTATGTCGCAACCGATCACTGATTGTGAGGCAATTGTCACCTTGTAGCCTGATCCCTGAATTGAGGCAGTTTCCACTTGATCCTAGGAAGATGTCATTGAGGAGAATCCCTGACATTGGAACAATGGCTGGTAGAATGGATGAGATAATGGAGATGATGAAAACAATGTGAATTAGACTGGATGTTGTTGAAGAACATAGAAGGAAAGGACTAAACCCTAGAATTGATATTGAGAGTGATGAAGAAGAATTTCAATCTCCTGATCAAAATGGTGAAACCCTAGGAGATGTAGAAGAAGAATCAGATCAAGTCAAGATGTTGTGAGCTATTTCAAAGATTGGGAAAATACCTAGAGTTGATGTACCTAACTACACTGGCAAATTGAACCCTGAAGAGTTGATTGACTGGATAAATGACATGGAAGAATACTTTGAGTATGAAGAAGTTGAAGATCTGGAGAAGCTGAAATTTGCAAAAAAAAGTTGAAAGGACATGTTGCTATATGGTGGAAAGAAGTTTAGTTGGATAGAAACAAAAGAGGAAAGGAAAATATTACAAAATGGCATCGGATGGTGACAAAATTGAAGAATCAGTTTATACCTGCTAACTATGAGTTGGAGCTATTAAAGAGATTATAGAACCTGAGACAAAAGGAGAAATCTGTGAAGGAGTATACTAAAGAATTTCATAAGATGATCATAAGGATAGGACATAGTGAAGCAAGAGAGGAGAAAGTGGCTAGATACATCAATGGACTGAGATTGAATATTCAAGAGGAACTAAGTTTGGTGAGGATGACAACATTAGAAGAAGCATATCAGTTTGTCCTAAAAGTTGATGAAAAGTTGAACAAGACACATGAATAGAAATAGAGAGGCAGAGGAGGTAAATTTTAGAGAGGTAGAACATTTTGTAGAGGAGAGAAATCATATGCAGAGAAGAACAGACAAGAGAACACATTCAAGGAAGACAAAGATAACAATGCATACCAGAGAGATGACAGAAATTTCTACCGCAGAGGAAGCCCTAGTCCATACCAGAGTGAATGAAATAGAAGAGAAGGAAGAGGACCTGATAGGAGAACATTCAGAGGAACCTGTTTCAAGTGTGGAGGTGAAGGACATAGAGCATTTGAATGTAATACGAGGAGTACAAGCAAGACGACAAGCAATAGTGGAAGAGCAACCTATGTTGAAGAAGAACCCGTTAGATCACCTAGTTTAGTTCGTAAACTTGAGAAAGGAGAATCACTTGTCATGAGGAGAGCACTATTTCAAGAAGAGACAAATAAAGAACCACCATAGAGGAAAAGTTTGTTTACAACCAGATGCAAATCATGAGGTAAATGTTGTAAGGTTGTAATTGATAGTGGTAGTTTAGATAATTTAGTTCTAGAGGAGATGGTGACTAAGCTAAAGTTAGAAAGATTGAAACACCCTAATCCATATCAGATAGCATGGATTCAGGATGATCATAAGGTACTGGTGAGTGAACAATGTTTGGTGAAATTTCATATTGGATCTTATCATGATGAAGTATTGTGTGATATTATGCCTATGGATGTATGCCATATTTTGTTGGGTAGACCTTGGCAATATGATAGGAAAGCTATACATGACGGGAGAAAGAATAAATACACTATAAAAACAAATGGAAAGAGAATTAATTTGATTCCTTAGGAAGATGATCCTAAGAGTGAAGTATGTGGGAATGCTAAAATCTGTTCGGTAGATGGAAGAAAATTTCTGGATGGTTTGAGACATGAGAATATGTGTTATGTTTTGATTCCTAAGAAGCTTGAAACATTAAAGAAGGAGACTGAAGAATCAAAACCAGAGGAGATAATTGAGTTGCTGACAGAGTATGAAGACATCATTTTAGACAATGTACCTAAAGGATTACCACCAATTAGAAGTATCATTCATCAAATGGATCTTATACCAGGAGCTAGTTTGCCTAACAAAGTAGCACACAAAATGACACTGGCAAAGAATGAAGAATTGAATAGGTAGATACAAGATTTGTTGAGGAAAGGTTTGATCAGAGAAAGTTTGAGTCCTTGTACAGTACCTATTGTTTTAGCACAGAAGAAGGATGGAGAATGGAGAATGTGTACAGACTTTAGAGCAATCAACAAGATCACAATTAAGTATAGATTTCCTTTACCTAGGATGGATGATATCATGGATTATTTGAGTGGAGCAAAATATTGCACAAAGATAGACTTGAAGAGTGGATACCATTGGATCATAATCAAAGAAGGAAATGAATGGAAGACTGCTTTCAAGACAAATGAATGATTGTATGAATGGTTAGCAATGCCTTTTGGATTGACAAATGCATAGAGTACTTTCATGAGATTGATGAATGAAGTTTTGAAGAAATTCTTGGGTAAGTTTGTTATTGTATACTTGGATGACATTTTGATTTTGAGTAAGACAAAAGAAGAATATTTGCAGCACCTTAGACAAGTATTGTAGAGGCTAAGAAAAGAGAAATTACTAATAAACCTTAAAAAGTGTAGTTTCATGAAGGAAGAATTGGTATACTTGGGATTTGTAATTTCTACAGAATGATTGAAGATGGACCCTGAGAAAGTAAGAGCAATTGTCGAATGGCCTACATCAGAGAGCATTGGAGAAGTCAGATCATTTCATGGATTGGCTAGTTTCTACCAGAAGTTCATCAAAAATTTTAGTTCAGTTTGTAACCCTATGATAGAGACAATGAGAGGAGACAGAAAATATTTCAAGTGGACATCAGGAGCAAATAAAAGTTTTGAATTGTTGAAGCAGAAAGTGATAGAGCAACATGTTTTGGCATTACTAAATTTCAATAAGGTATTTCAAGTAGATTGCGATGCAATTGGAGCAGTGTTAAGTCAAGAAGGTAGACCTATAGCATATTTTAGTGAGAAGTTAAATGATGCAAGGAGAAGATATTTAGTTTATGATCAAGAGTTATATGACATAATCCAAGCCTTGAAGAAGTGGAGACATTACTTGTCATCTAAGGAGTTTGTGTTGTATACAGATCATCAAGCTTTGCAATATTTCAATAGTCAAGGTAAGTTGAATTAGAGACATATGAGATGGGTATAGTTCATGTAGAGTTATACCTTTGTGTTGAAGCATAGGAGTGGAAAATCAAAAAAAGTTGCAAATGCATTAAGGAGGAGAAGAAACTTGTTGACAGAGATGAGAGTTGAAGTATTGGGATTTGATGAATTGAAGAACATGTATGAGGAAGATATTGATTTTACAGAACCTTGGAAAGCATGTAAGGAACCTGTTGTGATAGATAGGAGTAAATGGTTGGAATATTTCATTCAAGAAGATATGTTGTTCAAAAGAAATCAATTGTACATACCTAGAAGTTCCATGACAGATAATTTGATCAAGGAGAAGAATAGTGGTGGATTGGCAGGACACTTTGGCATTGATAAGATAGTGGCTCTGGTGAGTGAAAACTACTTTTGGCCTCAGATACATAAGGATGTTAGGAAATTTGTGCAGAGTTGCAGAGTTTGTCAAGTTGCAAAAGGGAGTAGTCAGAATACTGGATTGTATAAACCTTTGATAGTACCAGAGAGACCTTGGGAAGACATAAGTATGGATTATGTGATGGGATTGCCGAAGACACAAAGAGGACATGATTCAATATTTGTAGTGGTGGATAGATTTTCAAAGATGGCACATTTCATATCTTGTAAGAAGATAGCTAATGTAGTGCATGTAGCTAACCTATTTTTCAAGGAGATTGTGAAATTACATGGATTACCTAAGAGTATAATTTCAGATAGAGATACAAGATTTCTTGGATAATTTTGGAAGACACTTTGGAAGAATATGAAGACATATTTGAAGTTTAGTTTAGAATTTCATCCACAAACTGATGGACAGATAGAGGTAGTGAATAGGATTTTGGGAAACTTGTTGAGATGTTTGGTTGGAGAGAAGGTAGGAAGTTGGGATTTGATTCTTTCACAAGCAAAGTTTGCATACAATAATTTAGTAAATAGGAGTATAAGAAGAACACCTTTTGAGATTATTACCAGAGTAAACCCTAGAGGAATAGGAGAATTGAGACATATTGGTATGGAAGAAAAGAGAAGTGCAGAAGCAGAAGAATTTGCAGGACATATGGAGACAGTGCATAATCAGGTGAAGAAGCATTTAGAGGAGATGAATAGCAAGTATAAGGAGAAATCAGATGAGAAGAGAAGACACAAGGAATTTGTAGTTGGAGATGAAGTGATGGTGTACTTGAGAAAAGAAAGATTTCCAATGGGAACATATAACAAGTCGAAGATGAAGTTTGGACCTTGTAGGATACTCAGGAAATTTGATTCAGGACATGCATATGAAGTGGAGTTACCAGAGACATTGGGTCTATCACCTATTTTCAACATTGTAGACTTATATCAGTATCACGAAGTAGAGTTAAGTGATAGCATTGAAGAAGACTTGAAGAAGTAGTTACCACAACAAGCATTGGAGCAGATTGAAGACATTTTGGATAGCAGAGTTGGACGCAGCACTAAAAGAAGAAAATACAAACAATACCTTGTGAAGTGGAAAGGCTGACTGGAAGAAGATTCATCATGGATTTCTCAGGCTGAGGTAGATCGTCTTGGTTTCCCTTTAGCCCCAACAAAGTGACGGACTCACTTTTTCAATAACCTCGGATGTCTGATGCAAGAGCATCCCTAGTTCAAGAGCAATCTTGCATCAACCAAAAACATTTTCATTTTAGTTTGTTTGCATTTCAATTTGTTTCTTTTCATTTTCCAGTTTAGTTCAAGTAGTTCAATCAGTAGCAGTTTCTTTATTTTGGTCCGCATTGTACCGTAGTTACATTTTAGATCTTGTGGATCTCAAATTAATATCTAGATTCATTCATCTACATCATATCCAAAATTTAGAGCATTTGGATCAGGTATCGGTAAGATAGTGCTATCAAAAGATCAACTATTTTCTCAGAACAGAGCATCCCGACAATCTCACATAATCAGCTAAAGGAGAAGACTTGTAGAGAATTTCATGACTTGCAAAGCTAAAAGACACATCAATCAATGTTTATTGGTTTGTGGCTGACCTTCCCCAAGATCCACACATCATTTCATTCATTTGCAGAGGAGTTCTATTCATTTAGGTATGACCTATCCGTGTACACACGTTACAACTCTTCCTTGGAGTTTGTGATCTTCCTTGGCCGACGTGGAGGTATCTTTTGTACTGGAGATGATATCTATTGATAAATAGATGCCTAGGAATGTAGTGATGATCATTAGGATAAGTTCATAGTTTGGATTCTTTATGAAGGAGATTCAAAGATCTATCTGGTGCATATTCTGATATTCTGTAATCAGGCCCATGATCCCTAATTGTAAGCCCGCATGTCGCTAACCAATTATATTTGAATTCTATGATATACTGAATGATTGAATCTACATTTTCTTTAGATCTTTGAATTGTTTCCATTGAGTTACTCTAGTTGCACGGCCTGGATTGTTCTCTTTGAGGACCCTCCTAACCATGACTGTGCACTTCATGAGTGCAATAATTGTATTATTATTACCTATTTTAAGAAATATGCTCCATAATTTCCAATATTTGACTTACTTTTTGTAACCTTCGTTATTTAATTCCATTACAACAATATCAAGATTACATAAATCAAAGAATAATAATAATAAAAATAAAATTTCATGGCGAATAATGGTTGGCGACTGCATAAGTTTTCAGACCATTTCAAGAAATTGCTATGATCTCAAGTGAGTTTGTTCAATGATTACCTCAGAGCACAAAGGGATGATTGGCATCATGGAAATCGAGGAAAATGACTTGTGCAAAGTTGGGGGGAAAATGAAAAGTAGGGCTTGGACGATGTGCAAGTTAGGGTTGCGACTTTTGATCAATCCTCTAATTTTCCTATTTATATAAATGCAACACAGGGGAGAGAAGGATTCCAATCTAGATCATATCAATTTGGTAGACCTAACCATCATGAGAAGTGATTCAGTAAAAAATTTAGGACGATTTGGAGAGAAAATGAGTTGCAGAAAGAGACCCCAAATGCGGATGAGAAGGTTATTGAGATTCAGATCCCTGATGATTTGATACTACTGCATGTGAAAGATTTGAGTCAAACTGCTTTAATTGGTAATATCTAGAACTTTACTCTAGAATTGGGTGTATTAGAAAATTGGACTAAGGAGAATTGGATAGGGATTACAAATCTTTTCTTACTAGATAAAAGATATGGATTTTTTATAGCCATATTTTCATCCATAGAGGAAAGAGATCTAATTCTTAAAACCAAATCTTGGTTTTTTAATGGGAGAGGAATGTTTTTACAAGAATGGATTCCAAATTTTGATCCAGTAGCAAATACTGGTAGTTTTTTTCCTTTTTAGGTTAATATGCACAATCTTCCTCTAGAATACAGGGATCTTCGAATTCTTAAACTAATGGTGGGGAAGGTAGGGTTTTTTATTAATCATGATTTGTTAATCTTTGAAAATCCTCTATTGTCAGTTTGAATGTGTCTGCTAATGAATACTTCTTTCCCCTTACCAAATAGGGTTCTTTTAAAGACTTATAAAATCGCTTAGTTTCAGAATCTGATTTTTGAGGATCCTAAAACTATTTTAGAGTTTGATAATTTGGGGGTCACTTCGGCATGTGAGGACTCAAAAAATATTCATATTGATTCATCCAATCTTCACAGATAATGTTCAAAATATACCAGATCTTGGAAACACTTTTTCAAATTTAACTCTATGTTGTCTATTCCTTCTAGTCAAGGTTCAGTTTTATATCCAAGTCGTTTAGTAAGTACCGAGGAAGAAATGTCTTTAGATGTATTTGTGACTAAGGATCCAATGAATTTAGATGTTCCAACTCCATCACTGGAGGATGGGGTTAATCTTCAGGGGAAAACACAAAATCTTGAAGGTATTGCTAATAATGTAGTGGCCAATGAGGAAGAATTATCTTTTGAAGGACTAGTGAACAAGGATCTAAGTTACTTTACTGATCAAGTTTCTTTGCAGGAAGCTGTGGTAAAACTGCAGGGGGAAACAATAAATTTTGTCTTTGTTGTTCCTTCTCAGAATATTGAGTCTTTATCTAATCAGGTGGATATGTTATCAAAGGTTTCAGAACTAGAATATGTAGATAAGTTTGACTTGCAAACAACTGAGGGTGTGGATAATTTTGTAGATCAATTCCCTATCAAAGATGTTGAGAAGCTAGTGGATGATATTTTGAATAAAATTGGCATTAACATCATTGAAGAGATTGCAGATGAAGTAATGCAGGAGGACCCAAGTTTAGAATCTGATATGCTTAGTTCAATCTCTCAGACTCTTTTTAATGAGGAAGCGACCCCTTCTTCTACTACAAAAAAAGAGAGGGGAAGGAAAAGTAAAATGAAAAAGACAGAAGAGGAAATTTAGACATGAATTCAATCAACTCTTGATAGAGTTATTCACATGAGAAGAGCTTGTCACTCTCCTCAAAGACAATGAAGATCATTCCATGGAATGTTAGGGGTATTAATGCCCCTAACAAATGATGCTTGATTAAGCGTCAAATTGAAAGTGCATGAGCCCATTTAATTCTTCTACAAGAAACAAAGTTTTCCTCCTCTCAAGACAGATATTTTTTCAAAATGGAAAAAGTGGGATCACTTGCAATGTCTAGTAGCTGGAGCTTTTGGTGGTATAGCCTTATTATGGGATAAATCTTTCTTAGAGGTCAATGATTGTTTTAAAGAGCAAAATTGGATGCTGGTCAAAGTTAAATGTGGGGATTTAAAGTTCTGGTTGTTTAATATTTATGGTCATGTGTCAACTTGGGAAAAGAGACCTCTATGGGATAATTTATCAGAAGTTTTGTTTATTTTGAAAGAAGAAAAGGTGATTCTTGGTGGTGATTTCAATGCAATTTAAAATTTGGAAGAGAACAGTGGCAGTATAATTCCTCCATCTAAATTTATGCAAGATTTTGTAGATTTTATTAATAATAATTTCTTCTTTGATCCTATCTATACAAATGGAAAATTTTCTTGGACTAATAGGAGGGATTTTTGTCTTATAGTAGAAAGGTCAGATAGATTTCTTTTGTCAGTAGAGTGGCCCCAAGATAATTTCAACTTTCACTCCTCAATTATGTCTTTCTCGGGTTCAAATCATTATTCTATTGCTTTGGAAATAAATCCTTCCTCCTTTTCAAATGTGGGCAAGAAATCTTTCAAGTTTGAAGTGATGTGGTTTAGGGATATTCATTTTCCTCCTCTGCTTAAGCAATGGTGGTCTTCAACACCCTTTTTTGTAGGATCAAGAATGTTCCAACTTTGCAAAAAATTGTCCTGGTTGAAATCTAAAATTTTATCTTGGAATAAAGAGCACTTTAAGAATATTTTTAGTCAGAAATATGAACTATTGGCTAGTTTAGAAGCCATAAATGAGGAGGTCATTCAAAATGGTATGAATCAAAATTTGTTTGAGAAAGAAAAGGAGATCCAAAGGGATTTGGAGGAAGTTCTAGCAAGAGAAGAAATCTATTGGAGACAAAAGTCCAGGGAAACATGGCTCAGAGAGGGTGATAGAAATTCAAAAATTTCCATGCTTCTTTGAAATCCCGAAGGTAGCAAAACCTAGTCAGATCCATTAAGTTAGTAGACGGTGAAGTTTTGTCTAATTTTCAATTAATTAGAGCAGAAGTAGTTAATTTTTTTTTCAAACCTGTTGTCAAATCAGAATATTACTTCAAATTTGGAGTCTCTTAATATGGTTTTGGACTACATTCCAAAGTTGGTTCAAAAGGAAGATAATGATTTTCTGCTCAAGGAATTTACTTTATAGGAGGTTAGAGGAGTGGTTTTCTCTATGGATCCAGACAAGGTGCCAGGACTAGATGGGTTTACACCTCTTTTCTTTTAGAAGTGTTGGAATTGTTTGGGAAGGGATATTTGGCTTGCTCTAGAAGAGTCTAGGAGAAATAGGTCAATACTAAAGAAAATGAATACAACTTCTATTGTTCTTATTCCAAAGTGTAGCTCTCCTAATTCCTTCTCTGAGTTTAGACAGATTTCACTTTGCAACATCATTTATAAGATTTTCACCAAAGCAATTACTCTTCATCTTGCTCTAATTATTCCTAAGATCATTTCTGAAGAACAAGGTGGGTTTGTGCTAGGGAAAGAAACTTCTAATGGGGCTATAGTGGCTCATGAAATTCTTCATTCCATTCAGACTAATAATCTACAAGCTATGATTCTAAAGTTGGATATGATGAAGGCCTATGATAGGGTTTCTTGGGACTTTCTAATGAGGATTCTTGTTAAGTTCAAATTTTCAAATAAATGGTGTAAATGTATTTTGTCTTGCATATTACGAGCTACCTTTTCAGTTTTGGTCAATGGATCCCCAGCTAGTTTTTTTCATTCTTCCCAGGGAATAAAACAGGGTGATCCAATTTCACCTTTTTTGTTTATAATTTTGGCAGAGGCTTTGAGCGGGTTTATTTAAAATCAGAACATAAGAGGTTTTTGGAAAGGTTTCTCTATCCCTAAAGTCCCTTTTCCCTTTACTCACACTCTCTTTGCAGATGATACACTATTATTTGGTTTCCCTTCCTTGTTAGAAGCAAAATGTATTAAGAAGGTTATTTCCACCTATTGTCAATTTTCTAGTCAAGTAGTTAATCCTGGGAAATCAAAAATCTTCCTTATCAAAACTAAGGCTTCTCTTCAGTCTCAAATTGCATCTTTTCTCAGTTTCAATATTGGTTCCCTTCCTTCTATTAGTGCCTGCATAAACATTCAGATTCCAAGTATTCATTCGCAAGCACCTTTCATAAAAGTCCAAAAAATTCTAAGTCCCTCGGCCCCATTTTATGCATATTGGGCTTTAAAAACTACAAAAAATAGTTGTATGCATCTTTGTATGCATATCGGGCTTGTATATGTATTCTGGACATACAAAGGTGGAATATACATTGAAGATTCCCAGAATATTCTATGGTTGTATCATAAGGTTTGCATGTATATTTTGTGTTGTATGTTCACATATACATTGGCGACATACAAAGGAAAACATACAAGGCAGATTGTATGTCAGAAGATACAAAGTGCACATACAAGAAAATGTGCAAGGGACAATGTACATTGGCAAGCGCAAAGGTGAATGTATATCCAATATACATTGGAAACATAGAAAAGGCACATACAAAAATAGATACATGCAAGGTCGGAGCCAAGCGATGGGGTCCACCAATTGTATGTTCACACATACAAGTGAGATATACAAGCAGTGATGTACAAAGCGGACGCGGCCAGAGAGTTGACAACATTTGCAAAGCAGGTGAAGTCCACCATTGTATGTTGGGATTGTATGTTCCCAATGTACATTCAGACATGCAAGGGTCATATGCAAATGAAATATACAAAGTGGGTATGGTCAAAGTCAGAGTTTTTGAAAAGTGGTGGGCCCGTGCATTTGTATATCGCACATTGTATGTATGTGCAACATTCAAAGTAATATGCAATGGCTAGATACAAAGGCCAGATTTCAATGTTGCTCTAGTCTGCTTCATAAAGGTTTGGAATCCATGGGTTGTATGTATGTTGCGTTTGTATATGCAATATACAAAGCGATTATGCAAAGGTAAGACATGCAGCTTAGACCTGAAAGTGATTTTAATATGTTTCATAAGAATTTGGGGTCTGCGGCTTGTATGATAAAGTGCTTGTATATGCCGAGATACAATGAGAGATATAAAGGTAAGACATGCAACCCAGATGCGAAGGGAAAATATGTTGTGGCAAATGAATTTTTGAGGTCCACGGGTTGTATGTTGCACGTTGTATGTGCGACATACAATGAAAGATGCAATGGAAAAGATACAAGCCAGATTTCAAAGATTTTTCAAAGTCTGATTGATAAATGGCTGGAGTCCGCAACTTGTATGTTGGGTGTTGAATGTATATTGCATTTGTATATGCAATATATGAATGAGATATGTAAAAGGAGGATATACAAGTCGGACCTAAATGCAAATTTAATTTATTTCATAAAGATTTGGGGTCCGTGCCTTGTATGTTTATGATTGTATGTATATGCTTTTGCATATACAAGGATTTAAAGGCAAAATAGACGAAAATGGCAAAGGACGAAAAGGGTAAAATAAGAGGGGGAAAAGTCAGCAATGGAAAAAGGGCACCTACGTGGCACGATCTCATTGGTTGGTGACTTTTCAGAGTGATTTGGAGCCGTAGATCTCAACGGGAAGAGGGAAATCGATGGTCATGGTTCAAACTTTCAGGGGCAAAGGATTTTCTTTGTATCTACATTAGTTCAAGTGGAAAACCTCAGCACGCGAACCATTGTTGCATCCTATAGGTAGGTTGGCCATTAATGGCAGGATTGCAGAGAGGTATGGGTCAAATGGACAAGTCAACTACCCTATTTAGGGAGAAAATCTTGAGGCAGTAGTGTAAATCCTGATTTCACCTGCTCTTTCCTTTGTTTCTCTTGGCTGCATTGAATGTTTTGGGCGCCATTTCTAGGGTGCATTGTATCTGGCAAAATTTTGAAATGCCATGTAGTTAATGCTGAGTACATTTTCTTGCTATATGAGAAAACTGTGTTACTCATTTGTGGGTTGTTGAAGAATTAGGCATTTTTTTGGAGAGAATAACGAAAACAAAGCCTTTCTTGGCTGTTCTATCTCATTTTGGAGTTTATGTGTTGTATTTTGAATGTAGGTTGCACATATGTTCAGTTTCATGTCATTTTTATATGAAAAATGCTTTGATGCATGTGTTAAGTTGTTTGTCTCCTTTGTGGTATGCATGGCTTCTTTTGAATCTGGTTGCTAAGGGTTTCTTAGATTCTAGAATATAGACTTTCTGTATTGCATGCTTGATCTCTAACTTCCATTCAAGGAGTGGATTAAGTTGTTTTAGGTCAAGTATGAAGAAGATTGTATGTCAGCTAGGATATGTGTAAGTAGAGGTAGCTAAATACTCAGTCTTAGGTGGTGTTTGTAAGGCAAATACCAGTCTTAGCCCCTTGAAACTTGAGTGCCTGTGTAAATCATTCACTTGTATACGTCTAGTTGACTACTCACCCTGAGATAGGCACCAGTCTGCTCCCTGTATAGTAGTTATGATCTAAAACCCCCTATCTTGCATCCAAAACATTAATACAAATCATTTCATTATTCCCACCTGTTAGTTTGTAGGAGTAGAAATAGGACCCTGCATACTCTCATCCATAACTAGTCAGATATGTCCAAGAACACTGCCAACCTTGTGATTTATCACATAAATCTTTGTCCAAACATGAGAGTATTCTACCTGTTGTTGTAAAGCTAAACCTTTATGTCATTGGGTGAGTCAATTGTTAAATCTTTAGCTATAGGGATACCCCCCTTGGTGCGGCAGAACCAGAAGTGAAGGGGAGGCAGCTCACGCAACCTCCCGTATCTGTTGGCTGAATCTGCCTGTGCATTGGAACTAACAAACCCTTTGCCGATTCGGATTCCAACAGAATGGCGACTCTGCTAGGGAGTTGATTTGAAAAGATATATTTTGGCCCATCTGAGTCACCAACAAAATGGTGACTCTACTAGGGAGTCAAGTAATCTGAAGACTGGAATACCCAGTTTCCAGTGTGAAGTCATTGCTGCATATCTGGATCTTTCATGTGAATAATGGTGCTCTGCTTGTGGACTGAACTAAGAAAAATATTTGTTCTATGATGAGCTTTCGGTTGTTTAAAAATTTTATCCTCTTTGGAGAGGTGGCGACTCTACAAAAAAATTCTCAGTGCAGATGAAAGGTTGATGTATGTTGTTGTGATCTAAAAATTCTCTGTTCAAGACTTCAACATTTGGATGAGAAAAGGTACACGATTTCTTCCCACTTGTACTTGTTGTTTTATTGCATGAGTTAGATGCCAAGGGGAAGCCTTAGGTCTTAGGCAAACATAAAATGTCTGAAAGTGAAATTTATATGAATCCAAATATGTATTCACCCATACTCAGCCAAGAGGGGGATGAAATGTTGTGTAAAAAAATTGAAGAGATAAAGAATAGGTTGATATCCTTATAGGCACAGTAGGCTCAGTTAAATAGTAATAACCCTATTATGTCTGCCAGTCAGAATGCCAAACCTCTTATCAACCCTTTTGATCCTTTATATGACCAATTAGATTTGTCATGGGTTGACTATGAAGTTGAAAGTATGCCTGCTCAGATTTATAATCAGATGCCTAGATTTAGTGGTCACAGTGTGTGTGATGGGAGTGCACATATCCAAAACTTTCATAGCTTTATGGAGAAACACTCATTTAGAGATGAGGATATGTGGATGAGGTTTTTTTTAGATCCTTTGGTGCTAAAGCTAGAGATTGGTATTTGAGATTTCCAAAGAGATCCTTTGCCTGTTGGGATGAACTTGTTGACTATTTTAGAAAGGAATTTGCAAGAGAACCTACTGATCTTGTTACAAGATTAATGGAAATTAGAAGACAAGATGAAGAGCCCAGTATTGATTTCAGTCAAAGATTTGTAGTTGCCCTTTCACAAATCCCTGAAGACTTCAGACCTAATACTCCAGCCTGCATTGGCATGTATTTTGAAGCTTTTGAGAAGGGCTCTAGTGCAATGTTGAGGGAATTCAAGATAACAAGTATGCAAATGGCATACAAGTTCTTAGAAAATACAGAAAAAATGATGAGGGATGTGCACATACGGAATTCCCTGTCCACAGGCTTTGGTATGAATAACAATTGTATAGTTGTAAATGATCAAATGATCATGGCATCATTTGAGGATAAATGTGAAAATGAAAATCTAGAAGTTGACAATGATGCTATGTTTGAACATGATGCTGATAACAATACTCAACTGGATTGTTCAACAATAAAGAATGCCAATGAGAGGATCAATGATGACTCCCATTTCAAGGTTGAGGTATTTGGTTCTGAAAACAATGATGAGGTTATGGACAACAATGAATACTTGTTTGAATGGGTGTGTGGAGATGATTGTGAGTATTGTGCTCAAGATAGAGAAGAAATAAGCAAATAGAGGAGCAATCCCATGTTTGAATCATTGCCTTTTATTCAGACACATGGAGATGATGAAGAGCAATCAGAGATTGAAACAAGTAGTAGTGCTGAGCATGATTGTTCTTTATCTGATTATAGTTTTGTTTATGACACAAAGGCTGATACTCCTCCACAAATTAAATTCATTGATAATGAAAATGCATGCTTGGATGCCCATGAACCAGTGGCATACTATAATGAAGCTGAAATACTTGGGTCAACCCTTTTTGATACATATAATGAGGAGGATTTGTTTGAGTATGGTGAAAATCAAGGCACTACTATTGATGAGGATCCTATTTTTCATCCTGATGCAAGAAAGATCAACATATATCATGACGGTTGTTGCAGAGAGGTGCCTAAGTCTGATCCTTTCAAATTTGGTGTAGCTAATGATTGTGTGCATGATGTGCACAATTGTGAATGTGAAAGCTTCTTCTTTGATATGCCAACTTATGATAGAATGATATCTGATGATCCCAGTTGTATGGTGAACTATGAGTGCTTTCAGTTTTTAGTCCAGCTGGGAGATCATTTTACAATGCATATTGCTGATATAGATGATGATAAGTGTTATATTTCATATGGGAATGCATTGTTTTATGAATATAACATTCACATGTTGCTTGATGCTGATGGTTGTTTGCATAAGGTTGACAAGAGCAAGCTCAATGAGATATTTGAGTATACAAATGACAAGGTTTGTTTATGGTCAGACAATGGCAGTATCTTCAGGCTTGATCCAGTGATATCAGATGAAAACAGGGTATTTGGCAAAGGAAAATACTGGCTTTTCCCTTTTTGGTGGCCCTGGGCCACCAAGTAAAATTTTAAAAAGTGTGATTTGTGATGCAGATTGGTGTAGTGTTGGACTCTGTACCCCAATGGATAAGGACTAGTCTGCATCCCAGAGATCTATGGTTCTCGCCATGCCTGCAGGAGGCATGTGTCCCCAAACAGAGCCAATGTTGGTGCCTGCATAAACATTCAGATTCCAAGTATTCATTCGCAGGCACCTTTCATAAAAATCTAAATAATTCTAAGTCCCTCGACCTCATTTTATGCATATCAGGCTTTAAAAAGTGCAAAAAATAGTTGTATGCATCTTTGTATGCATATCAGGCTTGTATATGCATTCTAGACATACAAAGGTGGAATATACATTGAAGATTCCCAGAATATTCCACAGTTGTATCATAAGGTTTGCATGTATATTTTGTGTTGTATGTTCGCATATACATTGGCGACATACAAAGGAAAACATACAAGGCAGATTGTATGTCAGAAGAGACAAAGTGCACATACAAGAAAATGTGCAAGGGACAATGTACATTGGTGGGAGCGAAGGTGAATGTATATCCGATATACATTGGAAACATCCAAAAAGCACATACAAAAATAGATACATGCAAGGTCGGAGCCAAGCGGTGGGGTCCACCAATTGTATGTTGGCACATACAAGTGAGATATACAAGCAGTGATGTACAAAGCGGATGCGGCCAGAGAGTTAACAGCATTTGCGAAGCAAGTGAAGTCTGTCATTGTATGTTCCCAATGTACATTTAAACATGCAAGGGTCATATGCAAATGAAATATACAAAGCGGGTATGGTCAAAGTCAGAGTTTCTAGAAAGTGGTGGGCCTATGCATTTGTATATCGCACATTGTATGTATGTGCCACATACAAAGTAATATGCAATGGCTAGATACAAAGGCCAGATTTCAAAGTTGCTCCAATCTGCTTCATAAATATTTGGAAACCGTCGGTTGTATGTATGTTGCGTTTGTATATGAAATATACAAAGCGATTATACAAAGGTAAGACATGCAACTCAGACCTGAAAGTGATTTTAATATGTTTCATAAGAATTTGGGGTCCACGGCTTGTATGATAAAGTGCTTGTATATGCCAAGATATAATGAAAGATACAAAGGTAAGACATGCAACCTGGATGCAAAGGGAAATATGTTGTGGAAAATGAATTTTTGAGGTCCATGGGTTGTATGTTGCATGTTGTATGTGCGACATACAATGAAAGATGCAATGGAAAAGATACAAGCTAGATTTCAAAGATTTTTCAAAGTCTGATTGATAAATGGCTAGAGTCCGCGGCTTGTATGTTGGGTGTTGAATGTATATTGCATTTGTATATGCATTATATGAATGAGATATGCAAAAGGAGGATATACAAGCCGGACGTGAATGCAAATTTAATTTATTTCATAAAGATTTGGGGTCTGTGCTTTGTATGTTTGCGATTGTATGTATATGCTTTTGCATATACAAGGATTTAAAGGCAAAATAGGCGAAAATGGCAAAGGGCGAAAAGGGCAAAATAAGAGGGGAAAATCAGCGATGGAAAAAGGGTGTCTACGTGGCTGGATCTCATTGGTTGGCAACTTTTCAAAGTGATTTGGAGCTGGAAATCTCAGCGGGAAGAGGGAAATCGATGGTCATGGTTCAAACTTGCAAGGGCGAAGGATTTTCTTTGTATCTGCATCAGTTTGAGCAGGAAACTTCAGGACGAGAGCCATTGTTGCATCCCATGGGTAGGTTGGCCATTAATGGTAGGATTGCAGAGAGGTATGGGTCAAATGGACAGGTCAACTACCCAATTTAGGGAGAAAATCTTGAGGCGGCAGTGCAAATCCTGATTTCACCTGCTCTTTCCTCTATTTCTCTTGGCCACATTGAATGTTTTAGGCACCATTTCTAGGGTGCATTGTATCTAGCAAAATTTTGAAATGCCATGTAATTAATGCTGAGTACATGTTCTTGCTATATGAGCAAACTGCGTTACTCATTTGTGGGTTGTTGAAGACTTAGGCATTTTTTTGGAGAGAATAATGAAAACAAAGCCTTTCTTGGTTGTTCTGTCTCATTTTGGATTTTATGTGTTGCATTTTGAATGCAGGTTACACATATGTTCAGTTTCATGTCATTTTTATATGAAAAATGATTTGATGCATGTGTTTAGTTGGTTGTCTCCTTTGTTGTATGCATAGCTTCTTTTGAATCTGGTTGCTAAGGGTTTCTCAGATTCTAGAATATAGACTTTATATAATGCATGCTTGATCTCTAACTTCCATTCAAGGAGTGGATTAAACTATTTTAGGTCAAGTATGAAGAAGATTGTATGTCAGTTGGGATATGTGTAAGTAGAGGCAACTAAATACTCAGTCTTGGGTGGTGTTTGTAAGGCAAATACCAGTCTTAGCCCCTTGAAACTTGAGTGCCTGTATAAATCATTCACTTGTATATGTCTAGTTGACTCCTTACCCTGAGATAGGCACCAGTCTGCTCCTTGTATAGTAGTTATGATCTAAAACCCCCTGTCTTGTATCCAAAACTTTAATACAAATCATTTCATTATTCCCACTTGTTAGTTTGTAGAAGTAGAAATAGGACCCTGCATACTCTCATCCATAACCCAGTTAGATATGTCCAAGAACACTACCAACCTTGTGATTTATGACATAAATCTTGGTCCAAACATGAGAGTATTCTACTTGTTGTTGTAAAGCTAAACCTTTATGTCATTGGGTGAGTTAACTGTTAATTCTTTAGCTATAGGGATACCCCCTTGGTGTGACATAACTAGAAGTGAAGGGGAGGCAGCTCATGCAACCTCCCGTATCTGTTGGCCAAATCTACTTGTACATTGGAACTGGCAAACCCTCTGCCGGTTCGGATTCAAACACCTTCTAAGTATCTAGGTGTTCCTCTTTTTAGTGGGTCACATAAAAGTGAATTTTGGATCAAAGTTATTCAAACAATTCAGAAAAGAACAGCAGTATGGAAAGGTATATGGTTGACTTTAGCAGGGAGTATTGCCCTTATCAAGTCAGTGTTAACAAAGGTGTGGTCTTAGAAATCGAGAAGTTTTTGAGGAATTTTTTATGGAAAAGGAATGAGAGTAAAGAAAGGAAAATTGCTCTTATGGCATGGGAAAAGGTTTGTTCCTCAATCTGGTTAGGTGGGTCAGGAATTCAGAATTTGAAAAATCATAATTTGGCCTTAGGAGCTAAACTAGCTTGGAAAATCTTTGCTAAGCCTGAATCAAAATGGTGTAAATTGATGCAATTAAAATATCTTGATTCTCCTCTTCCAAAAAGAGTTTCAATAGTGTCTAATCCGCCCTCAGGGTCTAAGATTTGGAATTTCCTTATGGATTGTAGAAAGTTAATTCTCCCTCATCTCTCTTGGGCCATTCATAAGGGAAATAAAGCCTCCTTTTGGTTTGACTCATGGAATGGTTTCCCCCCTCTAAATCTTCAGCCGAGATCGAATCAAGCAAAAAAAGTTCTATCTAATGCATGGGGAACTAAGGTTCAAGATTATTTTATTTTCAGTTCTGAGGGAGGCTTTAATAGGGTAAAATGGAGGGATTTCAACAACTTTTCTTTCCCACAGGATCAAAAAGAGCTTCTCTCCTCTTTACTCAACAAAAGAAGAATAGTGATCTCAGATAAGGATGATGAGCTCATTTGGTCCTTTTCCAAATCAGGGGTTTATTCAATCAAAGAAGGGTATCTTTCTATTTTGCAGTCTGCCAAATCTGCAAATTCAACTTGGCCATTTTATTTGTGTTGGAACAAAGCTATCCTTCCAAAAGCAAGTTCCTTTGCTTGGTTAGCATACAATTGTAATGGGTAAAAGTGGGATAATAAACGAATTATAAAAACCCAAAAACATCAATGAAATGTGCAAGTAAAGAAGATTAAAAATAGGAAAGTAATACTCACAACCTTTTTACCTTGCGATTTCCATTGTTTGCCTGTTCCTATTTGATCTTGAGTGATGAATGTAGCCCTTAGGAAGCTTTCTTCCTTGCTTTAATTCCTTGAGATGGCAAAAGAGAAATGGCTTGGATACTTATTGTGTAGAAGGTGATCTTCAACACAATGTGAAATGGATGATAAATGGTATGATAATGGGGGTGCCAATGGCGCGCTATGGATTCTGCATCATAAGTTTACTTGAAATCTTGATTTATTGAAATGGAAGAATAGAGGGGTATTTATAGGATTGTGTGAGAGAAGATCAATGGTGTAGAAGAAATAAGAAGATCATTGGTACAGGATGTTCGAGAGAACATGTGCGAATAGAAGAAGGACATGTGTCATTCAAAAAGATGCTTTGTTGAGTTAACTGCTTTCTTGATGAGGATGAGTTTTTATTTCTTTAAATTAGAATTTATTTTTCTAATTTCAGAGTTTTGTTGATAAAACAAGGTTGCTTTAAATTCGTTAACTCAGCTTTTACTTTTGCATGACAAGAAGAATTTATTTTTAGAAGATATTGAAGATTTTTTAGAAGATAAGAAAGCGTAATTAAATAAATAAATTTATTTAATTATTTGCACGTGATTTGGGAGAATAAATAAAATATTTAATTATATTTTATTTTTGGAGATTAAGATTTAATTTAAATAAATTTGTATTTTATTTAAATTTGGAAGAATGAAAGATTTAATTAAATAATTAAAATTATTTAATTGTTTAGAAGAATAAAGTTGATATAGGTGGAATTAATTAAATAAATGTAATTTATTCAATTAATGGGAGAAAATGAATCAAATAAATAAATTTGATTTATTTATTTATTGATAGAGGAATATTAAGATGAAATAAATATTTAAAATATTTATTTAGGTAGAGTTATGTCATTTTTAGGTGTATACATTTTGCCCCTCTTTGATGCAATGTGTTTTATCACGTTGTTTCAAAGAATAAGAATTTTTGACAATGATACATGCCCTAGTTTTCCCCTGGTACAAATTTAATGACAGGATGCCCCCTCGGGAGATTGGACTGGGAGAAGGTAGAAGGTGTGAGACGAACAATCTCACGATGAGATAGGTTGATAGGAGAAGAAATGGTTGGATGCAGAAGAAAGAGGTGAATGATATGTGATGCCAGATAAAATGATAACACACACAAGCAAGCAAGCAAGTATGCACAAATTATACAAGAACAGACAAGATATTTCCCCTGTCAAGCGGTAAACCAATGAATAATTGATATGGATTGACGATAGTGTTGTCATGGTAGGGAATGATAGATCCCTAGAGCAACATGATAGGATAGTGTCTAGTTTCAGAAAATGAAACATGTCATGTAAGATGCGTGTGTTGGTTTGATTTCAACAATGCAACATCCTGTATAAGACAAATGATTGATTATAATTGATTGAGTTGGTTTACAACTAGACAAGGATCAAGACCACTGAGTGTGATTGGATCATTTGACAAGATTGATTAACATGATTGGTATGGATTAAGGATAGACTTGCATTTTGATCACTGCTCAGATTGACAGCTAGAACTGTGGACAAGAGATATGAAGACAGATAGAAATTTGATCGATAGAAGAATGGCTCGATAGAAGAAATCACAAGCTTATATTTGTAAACATTGATTCTCTGCATAGAATTTTATTGCATGGGATATGGATATGGATATGGATATGGATACGAATATGGATATGAAATGCAATTGGATACATTATGGATATGGATATGGATATTTGTCATCTTGATATCGCAAGTATTTTGAAGTGCTTATTTCATCATTGGGCTTTTAAAATGTTGTAAGAAAATACAAGCATCTAGGTATAATTAAACCAAGATGACCTGAGTATTGCTTACATGGATTTTGATTTAGCAAGTTAATATAAGCATCTAGGTATAATTGAACTGAGATGACCTGAGTATTTCTTGTGTTTCAATAGACAAGGATTGCCCCTTTTCATGTTTAGACCTCGGAAGTCCTCGATGATCTTTTGTTGATCATGTCATTAGAGAAAAGTTGTTACACTACTAAAGATTGATCCACAAGCAGCAGACAAAGAAAAAATGATTATGCCCCCATCATAGCATCTCTAGCTTTTGGCATCCTTGAGTAGCATAGAAAGACCTAATAACAAAAATTAAGACCCTTTAACTTAACCTTTTCACAAAACATTCTTGCATTAGATGTGATTTCTTGCCATAGTATTGATAACATCATTTTGATGGTTTTGGTCTTTGTTTATTTTGCTTTGGATAGGTTGATGTTTTTGTGTTAAGATTTTTGTTTTGGGGAGCTTGCTTTGCTGCGTGCGCTTGTCTAGTGAAAGGGTGCAGACGTGGATAGAGAGAAGGATAGACGACAAGATATGGGATGGACGGGAAGCCCTAGGGGTGCATTGACAATGGCCTTGACTATGTGATGACAAAGAGGCAATGTAGTTTGGGGACTTGGACTTATGACACTGACGACAGACGCTATGCTAGGCTGACACTGTGGATAGGATACTGGATAAGAATTTTGGATAGCCTTAATGCTAGATACTGATGACAATGGAAACACCACGGATAGGGAGATGGATGGGCGATAAGGGATCAATAGTAGGGTAGGTAGAAGGAAACAAGGATGTGATCGCCAAGGACTAAGTCACATAGGAATAACATGCCCCATTGTAGGTAGAGTACTTAGGATTTTTCATGACAATGCTTAAGACAAAGGAGGAGGATGAGAGGATAATGAAGGATTTGTGTGGTTTGGAGGGATAAGGTATGTCAAGAGACATCTAAAACATTTGCAAACATTGTGCCCCCAATTTTTATCAAGATCAAAAAGAGAGGAAAGGAAGATTTAGGATGGATGGACACGACAGGATAGGCATGTAATGGATAGAAATAGGAGGATAGGATAGGAAATAGTATGGTAGGAGAAAAGTAATATGCCGATGAGACAAGGTGTCCCCATGTGTAGCTAACGTAGGAGATCAACTTACACATGACGCCTGTTTGCCAGGTTTTCATCATGGTACTTATCCAAGGCACCTATTTGCCAGATTTTCACCGTTGGATGAAGGGATTTCTAAATTTACTCTTTTTTTTTAACTTTTGGATGGGATAGATGGATATGGAAAGGAGAAACTCAAGAATCTAACTCCCTGAAAGGTGATAGTCCCACTAGATAGATGTTGTCTAATGGACCATGTCAAGTGTGCTCATAGATGTTGGTAGGGGATTGCATGAAAGTGAGATGGAGAATGGTAGATATTGGATTATGGAAGGGTATGATAGTTGACGTTGATGTAGATATATGAATTGGAAAGCTTATGCAAAAGCATGGACCATGGGAGTAGGATGGGGAAGATATTTAGGATAGTAGTGGAAAGGAGGGGAGATGGATTTATACGGAAGTGTCGTGGAATGGAAGGGAACCATGACCAATGGTTGCACATATCATGATAAACATTGAAGCTGATGATAGGAGTGTGGTGTAGGAAGAAATGGATATTTTTGCCTAGTGATGCGTGATGTAGGCCTTTAGGGAGCCACATAGACTTAGTATACTTCTGATTTTTGTTTGTCATGTGGGATGGAAGGATTTGATTCTTGTGGATGGAATGGGAGAAAGTGGTTGGTTGGGGTGCTTTAGAGGTGGATGCCTCATTTGACTTGATGGCTTTTTGCTTGGGTACCCAAACCATTTTTCTTGTAGATTGTACCTATGAAGGTATGGGCTTGGGTATATGCATCTTTTGTGTAGCTTCTAAGATAATTATTTGTTGCTTGGGGACCGACACCTTTTTTAGTTTGGCATTAAGATGTTTAGGTCTATGTAGCTTTTGAGATGGATGTTTCTTTGATTCTTGGATTTAATATCCTAGGTCATGAGGACTCATAGGATTTTTGACTTTATAGGTAGAGGCATCCAAATTTGTGCTTTTGAATCCCCTGGGGATGGCGGAAGTGAGGTTGGTGGAAGCTCGTTGTTTAGACAACATGTGCAATTGTTGGCCATGATTGGGATATTTAGAGGATTTACAGATGGACGGATAACGTGTTGGAAGAAGTGGGTAAAATGCACAGAGGGATATTAGGAGTTGGAAGTAGTGGAGGTAGATTGGATGGTGGAAGGCATATGGTCACATGCTCTTAACAATTGTAGGATGATGGAGGTAGAATGGCCACATATGTTTTAGGGATATGATAGGGTTTGTGATGGAAAGTGGTGGACTTAGGAGGAGTGGAGGAAGTACGAACATCTTGAGATTGTTCACCTTGGGGTATGTATCCAAGGCCATATGAGCACGGAGGGACTTTGACATGGATAGGATCCAAAATACCTTGTTCATGAAGGCCTAAGCATTTACCTTGATAGTTCATATTCTAGAGTATGCGATGGATAGTGGGATTATGTATAGGTGGGACACTAGACACGAGTTGCTTATTGGATGGAGAAGGTGAAGAGATAGATAATAGTTGCTATTCTCCTAAGGAAGAATATTCATGCATGAAGGTAGTGAGACCAAGGATATACGGTGGGGGATTTGTAGCTTGGTCAATAATGGATGGTGAAGGATCACTAGAATATTGATCATCATTATGCTCTTTAGGATCTAAGTTATTGGGTTGATCCTTCATGTGTACTTGGGAGGCAAGTGTCTCATCAAAAGAAGCGGAAGTTGTTGGATCATGGATAGGATTAGATGGAAGATGGATAGAAGTAATGGGGGTTTCTTGCTCACGTATAGGTATGGGATCAAGTTGTTCATGAACATCTTCTTCATAAAAGGTAGTATCTTGATCATAGAGAAGGTATAGATTATGGACGAGTTGGACTTGGATCTCTTTCCCATTTATAGGATCAAGTTGCTCATGGATAGCTTCTTCATAGGTATTATCTTGATCATAGAAGAGATAAAGGTTATGAACGGTTTAAAATTGGAAGGGGGTGTTTTGATCTTGATTTAGGAAAAGGGTGGATGTTTGCACATGCTCTAAGGTGTGCTCTTGACATAGCTCTTGGTCTTCTTGAGTGGAAGCGGATAGCTCTTGGATAGATTCTTGGTTGACAACATGGATGTTTGATGGACCTTGACTTTGATTCATGGTAGGAGGTTCTTCGATAAGCTCAAGGGGTTGCAGATGACATGAAGGGGTTGTAGGATTTGACATGGCATTGGAAGAATCTTTGGTAAGGTCAAGGACCAAAATTTGGTGACATGGTTGACTCTCTGCTAATAGTCCTTGGATCACATCCTTTGTAGGTGTAGGAGTACATGAATGAGTGGATTTGGCTTTCTCCATAGCTTTTTTGTTGTATAAATTTGGAAAATATTTTTCCCAAAACTCATATGATTCTTTTTTGGTTGTCCATTTAGAGTTTGAGGAACTAGATGGTGGTGTTGGTGTAGGACTAGTATGTGTTGGGATAGGCATCTTAGAAGATAGCAAAGGAGGACTAGTAGATGGGGTGGTATATAATTTCTGACTTGATGTGGTGCTTGCCTTGTCACGAGTATGTGAAAAGGATATATAATTTTGGTGCAAGGCATAGCTGGTATTGGCATGTTCAGCTTGCAAGATTGCCATTTCTTGTTGTAAGACTTAGATTTGTTGAGCAATTGCTATACAATCTTGGGGCGAGGGACCTAAGTTTATTTGCAATTGTAGATATTGGAGTGTTTGAACAATATATTCTAATTGGTTTGCCATCTCTACATAAATTGACACAAGACCGGAAAAGCTTACTATGATAGATGTGCAACTACAAATGTGTAGAAACAGAGGATAAAAGCACAACAGGTTGAAGCATATGTGTAGATCTGGCAAAGTTTGAAAGATTTTTGCAATTTTTGGCACGTTTTTCAAAATTTTCTATTTTTGGTTGAAAACTTGGTCTTTTTGAATTCTAATTTTCAATCATGGAAAATAAAGACACAGCAAGCGCATAGAAGTTTTCATGATTTTTATCTTTTATTATTTTTTTTGTATTTTGTGGACTTTTTGACACAATAACAATTACAACCTAGGCTAGAAAAGACAGTATTTGTTGAGTCCCCTAGCTGTGCATATTCAAAGTGTGTAGCTTCAGGATTTGGTAGCACCGGCTCCTCTCCATGACACTCACTTCTCACGCATACCAGATCTGAGTTTCCTTAGGCTCGTACCGCCACCGAACCTTAGGATTGTCCCTACTACCTCTACTAAGAATCACATGAATCAGGGCCGCTTCAAAGGTTCCACCTTTTGCGCCAATAAATAGAGGATTTTCATATACTAAACAATGGCTAAGTAGTCAAGGCAACCGTTCGAGTGGTTACACGTGCGGCATTGCTACTCTCTGTTATGGAGTCTCCCAGCCTCCAAGGGTTACGCCTTGGAGGGTTTTGGGGGAGGTTGGTTGTCGGTGTAACACAGCGGCACTTGTTGCAAGAAGCTTTCGCCTCAAGTACAATTTATTTAAAGTGGATTGGTAGGGCTTGGCTTTAGTCTGTTTCCACTCAGGGTCGTTCCCACTTGGACAGGTGGGCATCCAAGGGTATGCCCCTCTAAAGGTTATACACAAAGAATGACAAGTCTGGCGTTCTGGTCACCGAGTAAAGGGGAGAGCATAAGCCTATTGTCATTCAGAAAACATAGAAAATAATGGTTCATCCAATCCTATTAAATTGAAAAAAACTATATGCATTATCTACTTGGGCACTCACACATTTGTTAACTTTGAAGTGTTTAAAGATAGCAATGGTTCATTTCCCTTTTGTAAGATAGCAATGTTCTAAACTAAGAGAGATAGCAATAATGAAAGATAACAATGATTTTTGTTACTACCCTCCTAGTTAAGAACTATGTGAGATTTGCATGCATGCATTGTTTTTTTTACTTTTTCCCCTAATTAATCTATGATGAGTTAATTAGTGTAGTTAAATGACTATCCAGCTCCTAATCCTGTAAGACAAACATTAGCATTAACCTGCAAAATCATGAGAAAACCTAAAATCATGAGGAAAAATAGATGCGCCACTTCATAGTCTGTATGTGCAGAAATAGACTATAAGCGCTGCATTACAAATACGTTAAGATAGGTGTCAAAAGCCCAAGAATAAGAGACAAATGCATTATTTTTATAGATGCGTCATTCTAGAGGATGTAAGCATCGTGTTTGGGGGTATATGCATTGAAGTATTGCAGGTGCTAAAACATGTTGTATATGTGCTGGATTAGAAGACGTATGCGTCGAATGCTTGCATGCGTTGGAACAGTGCTCAGATGCACCACGGGATCGATCAGATGTGCTGACTGAGCCTATTTGAAACTTGTACGGAATCTGTACGGAACCTGTCATTCAAAAACTCAATTTTTTGGTTAGATTTGGGGCAAAGGCCCCATGGTGGGCGCCAGAAATGTAATGGGTAAAAGTGGGATAATAAACGAATTATAAAAACCCAAAAACATCAATGAAATGTGTAAGTAAAGAAGATTAAAAATAGGAAAGTAATACTTACAACCTTTTTACCTTGTGATTTCCATTGTTCGCCTATTCCCGTTTGATCTTTAGTGATGAATGTAGCCCTCAAGAAGCTTGCTTCCTTGCTTTAATTCCTCAAGATGGCAAAAGAGAAATGGCTTGGATACTTATTGTGTAGAAGGTGAGCTTCAACATAATGTGAAATGGTATGATAATGTGGGTGCCAATGGCGCGCTATGGATTCTGCAGCATAAGTTTACTTGAAAGCTTGATTTATTGAAATAGAAGAATAGAGGGGTATTTATAGGATTGTGTGAGAGAAGATCAATGGTACAGGATGTTTGAAAGAACATGCACAAATAGAAGGACATGTGTCATTTAAAAAGATGCTTTGTTGAGTTAAATGCTTTCTTGATGAGGATGAGTTTTTATTTCTTTAAATTAGAATATATTTTTCTAATTTAAGAGTTTTGTTGATAAAACAAGGTTGTTTTAAATCAGTTAACTAAGCTTTTGCTTTTGGATGACAAGAAGAATTTATTTTTAGAAGATATTGAAGATTTTTTAGAAGATAAGAAAGCGTAATTAAATAAATAAATTTATTTAATTATTTGCACATGATTTGGGAGAATAAATAAAATATTTAATTATATTTTATTTTTGGAGATTAAGATTTAATTTAAATAAATTTGCATTTTATTTAAATTTGGAAGAATGAAAGATTTAATTAATTAATTAAAATTATTTAATTATCTAGAAGAATAAAGTTGATATAGATGGAATTAATTAAATAAATATAATTTATTCAATTAATGAGAGAAAATGAATCAAATAAATAAATTTGATTCATTTATTTATTGATAGAGGAATATTAAGATGAAATAAATATTTAAAATATTTATTTAGGTAGAGTTATGTCATTTTTAGGTGTATACAACAATAACAAAATCCTAACAAGCAAGAGATTAACAAAGCTATGGATTTCTTTAGCTTTTCTTTGTTTGTTTTGTGGCCTAGAAGAAGAAAGTACTGATCATCTTTTTGTCACTTGTGCATTTGCCTTAGAGTGTTGGTATTGGATTAGTGAGAAACTAAACTGGCTCTCCCCACTTCTAGATAAGTTACAATCTCTCTCTGACAGCTGGCCGTGCTTGAATAAACAATCTTAATTCTCAGCCCTATGGCTAGTTACTCCTTCCATAGTCATCTGGAGCATATGGCTAGAAAGAAATAGGAGAATTTTTAGAAAAGAGTATATATCTCTAGAGGATATTCTTTGTTTGATTGAAAAATCGATCTGCGAATCAATGGTGGCTCATCTCAACAAACCTGGTATCTCTAATCTTTCTTTTTCCAGTTGGGATGCACTCATGTTAAAAAGTTGGAAGTATCTTACTCCTCCCCCTCCAAACTATCTCTCTATTTCGAAGAAAGTGGATAGAAATTCAATTGTATGGTCTCCTCCTTCGGACTTGCAAATTAAACTTAACTTTGATGGTGCCTCAAGAGGGAATCCAGGTTTATTAGCTATTGGTTATGTGCTTAGAGATTGCATGGACAAAATTATTGTTGCCTTTTCTTCTTGTATACAAGAAGGGACTAACAAGCAAGCTAAGATTTCTGCAGCAGTGGAAGGTTTGAAACTGGCTGTTTGTTGGGGAGTTCAAGATATCTGTGTAGAAGGAGATTCTTTGATAATTGTGAATTCTCTTAAGACCAAAAAGCTTTTAACTAGCAATTGGAATATTTACTTTTGGAGGCTTGGAAGCTCATGGATACTTTTGAAAATTTTGAAATTAGACATTGTTACAGAGAAGCAAACTCACTTGTAGATGGTTTGGCAAATATGGATTTTGTTCATAATTGGAAGAATAAACATTTGAACTCTGAATCATTAAAATATTTCTCCCATCTTGCCCTTATAGTTCATAAAGAAAGGGTTGTTGGTGCTAGCTCTTGTGAAATTGCATAAGGGCAAATATTTCTAATGGCAGAAAAATAGAGTCTAGTGGTTGGTTTTGAATTTTTTTTGCAGGTGTCTTTGCAAGCCATCAAAAGTTGGGAACCCCTGAGCTCATCAGTGATGTCATGTCTCTATTTTTAGAGACATGAAAAAGGTTTTTTATCTAACGGTTTCTTTTTTGTTGACAAGTTCCAAATTTAGTAGCTGATGAAAAAAGTTGTTATTCTTTGCCTTCTTATTCGACATTGGCAAACTTGTGCAAAATGGTTCTCTAGTAGATTCATACTCACTTATTAATAGCTCTTTGATGTCATCTAAATTGGTTCTAAGATCCAAAGCAAGATTTAATAATGTGGTTTCAATTCTCGCATGGGGACGCTTATTAAATATCTTTCATTCCTTCATGTTTGTCATTCTCATTGTAAAGTTTTCTAGTGAAGCTGCACTGTAAGTTCCTTGTTTTGATAAGTGGTTGCAATATGGGTTCTCTGCAGAGAAACAAAAGGTTGTATTTTCCCATTCAAAAGTGCGAGAAGCCTACATAGGGGTTATTGTTGCCAAGTGCACTTGCAGAGGTGTTTAAAATCTATAATAAAGAGGTCTGGAATGCAATTATAACTGTTTGTGGACATGAAATGCCCGGGTTCCCTAGGCCTATCTATCTGTCTCAAGCCATATCCCACTTCCTGTCAAATGCAATGGATCTCACTCAAAATGCTGAAGTGGTATGGAATTTGGGTTTGTTGTTTGTCCAAGAATTCTTCTTTTTAGTGGACAAGTTTAATCTTGCACTAGTAGATTATGACTTGTACTCGAGGACTGCTCCTATTGGTGGTTTATTCTTTCATAAAAACATTGATCATTCTCCCCCTATTCACTGTGCATTCACATCCTTTACTCACGAGCTGCAAAACGACTATGTTGTATCTTTCCAAAATAGCATCCATTGCCATGCAGATGAACTCAATTTGGTCTTGGAAGGTGCTACAAGGGAGATATTCTAGGCTTTCTTCTTCCTGATGCATTTCATCCCCCCGCCACCTCCTCTAGTTGGTGGTAATGAAGATATTGATGAACTAGCTCAGTAGGGTTTTTTAATTGAAGATTTAAATGGGGTGGATTAAGTTCAGGGTTGCTATATGCCTAAGTGTTAGTAGTTAATTACTTTATTTCCTGCACAATCTTTAGTTGCATTTGTCTTTTGGTCGGTTAATGAAGCTTTTTGTTTGTAATCCTTCTCTTCTCGGTTGTTTTGGAGAAGGTTTATTAGTGTCTATAAGGTTTATATCTGGCTTAGATGTTGGAGCCATTATCTGTCAGCCCAAGAACTTGCAAATTGGGGCTTTTTGTAAATCTATTTTGTAATCTTTTTTCTATTATATATAATATATTACAGGTGCCCTGCACCTTTTGCTTAAATAATAATAATAATAAATAATATCCCTCAACTCCTCATGGACATCCAAGTTACCCAGTCCAAGAAAGTTGGAGGCCTGACATTATACACTAGGGTTGTAATTTAATATCACACTATCCCAACACTTGCCACCTTTTAATCAATGAAATGATTAGTAATATCAAAAACTTATAAGTGACAAAAATTAAATAACACACTATTGAAACCATTCAAAAAATCTTTTGCCAACATCCCACTTTGTGCACGATTGTAATACTAATAATGACTATAGTCATTAATCCCATGAATAAGACATTCAAAAATCAGACTATTGAACCATTATATCTTATAGTGTAAATGTAAAAAAGTTTTAAGACTTAGGTTTATAAATAATACCACCCTAGATCTATGATCAAATCCTTATGAACATCATACTATAAACCCATCAATATTATGATCAAGTATCTTAGACAAACCAACTTGTGAGCAAAATCAGAGTGTTTTCAAACATTAATCGGTTCAAATACTTTATCAAATGGTCATATGTCATATTATATTTAGATTGATGAATCTATTTCCATCCTTATAACTTCTATAACTAATTTTGTCCAGTACACTTAGGATAAAGCCAACCAATTGAATCATGTTATTACATAATTAGGGAACTAACTATATTTCTAGACAACTATATAAAAGAAGATTTGACTGATCACATCTCAAATCATAACTGTTGGCTATTTCAATAGTGAACTTGGAATTTCAATATAATTTCCACGTCTAAGATAACAGGCTTCCACATAAATGCAGACTAAGATGATTTTCTCAAGACAAAGCATGCAGAATCGTATAGTATTTAAAAACGTGTTAAACACGGAGTGATTAACCTCAAAGTCTTATTTAAAACTGGTGGGAAGCAAATCGTATACCTAGGCAATATATAAACTAGCAATCGCACCTTAGTGTGCAATGGGTACGCCAAGATATCATGTAGATAAAATTAATAAGTAATTTCTTGAGAAGAGAGCATACAGTTTTGTTGATGGTGAATGGTTATTGTCCATCCATCAGTAGAATTGATAAGGGAAAATGTGTTACATTGTGTGATAGACTTGGGGCTATGTTCAAGCATTGTAATGGAAAACCTTACATTAAAGATTAGGCTATGGTACTTTTATCATGTAAAAAGTGGAGCTTGGTATGAAATGACACTTTTACAAAAATAAACAGAGGGATAAAGAAAAGAGAGAATGAGTCTCTCTCTATTCCTCTTTGTCTATCAATCTCCCTCTCTAAATCTCTCTCTCCCATTCTCTCTTCCTCTATTGGTCTTTCTCTCTCCCCTTCTGTCTCACACTCATTTTGTCTCCCCTTCTTTCTCTTACTCATCCTCTATATGATGAAAATGGCTCTAGATTTTTTCATCATCAGTGTGTCAATGGATCTAGAAATATACGATGCAAATTCCATTATAGATGGTAGTTGTTCTAAATTCTTTCCCAGTGGGTTATACTATCTTGCTCCAATGAACCAATATCATTCTGAATGTTTATGAATGGATCCAGTATAGCAACAGTTCGCTCCAAAAAATGCTTGTAAACGTTGATCATCTACTATTGGGATGGTGGTAAAACGACAGGAGACTCAAACAATATAAGGTGTTAAGTGTTGTTTCCATTTGTTGGACTTCCAAGATGCTATAAATGTCCATCTTTGAGATACTTCAATAGGTGGCATTGTGCCCAATTGTATTGGTCATGCCTTGTATTAATGAATGAATCTTGGAGATGGGATGTTGCTATTGCTAGAGATAGCTACACTTTAGTGTGTAATGGGTACACTAAATAGGTATAGAAGGAAAGAGAGAGGATACAAAGAGATAGTAATAAATATAGAAAGATAGAGAGAGGAGACAAAGACTTAGATAGAGAGGGACACAAAAAGAGATATATATATATATATATAGAGAGAGAGAGAGAGAGAGAAGAAATTTAAATGGAAAGAGAGACTAACTTTCAATTAAGCATTTTATACCAACAATCCAGAGAGAGATGTACAGAGATAGAGAGAGACGGGGGAGAAAGAGAAAAAGAGGAAGATAGCTCAGATAGAGAGAGAAGAATAGAGAAACACAAAGAGGAAGAGAGGGGAGATAGAAAAAAGTTTTAAAGACAGAGGAATAGAGAGGGAGAGAGACGTAGAGAGAGATAGATGAGAAATATAAAGGGAAAGAGATATAGAGAAAAGAGAAACAACTTTCATTTACTCATTTAGTGCCAACAATTCAAAGATGAGAGATAGATAGATAAAGAGAGAGAAAGAGAGAGAAAGAGAGAGGGGGAGAGGTTATATGTATGTATGTATGTATGTATGTATGTACGTACGTACGTATACATGTATGTATGTGTGTATGTATGTTTCTATATAAAGAGATTGAGTGATAGAGGAAGAGAGAGGAATACAAAATGGGATTGATAAAGAGGAAGAGAGATAGAGTAAAGGAGGGAGATAAAGAAGAGAGAGAGAGAGAGAGAGAGAGAGAGAGAGAGAGAGAGATACAAAAGTTGCTTTGCATTGTTTGGGTATACCACTCAATTATGTTGTACCTGCAAAAAATTATAAAGAAAACAAGATTATTCTCAAAAGTTGGGTGAGAAAAACATGTCAAAAGGGTAAATTTATTGAGTTGGAAGATGTGCAAAATTTGACAAAATAAAGACTTGATGTAATCGTCTTCCTGTGTTGCCTATCTGATTATTATAGGGGCTTCCACCTATTATCATATCAAAACCTCCAACCTCTATGTTAGAAGGAGAGATATAGAGTAGGAGAAAGAGAGAGAAAAGAAGATTGAAAGAGAGATGAATAGAGAGAGAGAGAGGTAGAGAGATATAGATGAGAAATATAAAGGGAAAGAGATATAGAGAAAAGAGAGACTAACTTTCATTCACTCATTTAGTTGCCAACAATCCAAATATGAGAGAGAGAGAGAGGGGATATGTATGTATGTATGCATGTTTCTATATAGAGAGATTGAGTGATAGAGGAAGAGAGAAGAATACAAAAGGAGATTGATAGAGGAAGAGAGATAGAGTGAGAGAGAGAGAGAGAGAGAGAGAGAGAGAGAGAGAGAGAGAGAGAGAGAGAGAGAGAGAGAGAGAGAGAGAGAGAGAGAGAGAGAGAGAGAGAGAGAGAGAGAGAGAGAGAGAGATTGTTAGAATGTGTCCATGGGGAGCTATGCTTAGGGCAATGCAAATTTAAAAAGAAATAGAGAGACAGAGAGGGAGAGAAAGACACATATAGATCACTTCAATAGAGATAGAGACAAATGTAAAAAATAAATAGAGAGATATAGAGGGAGACAAAGACATAGGGAGAGATAGGTAGAGAGATAGAGAGATCAAAAGGGAGAGAGGGGAAGATTGATAGAGAGATGGATTAGAAAATAGAGATAGAGTAGCAGAGAAAGATAAAGACAAGAGATATAAAGGGAAAGAGAGATAAAGAAAAGAGAGACTAACTTTTGATCAGCCATTTTGTGTGAACAATCCATACTTTATTTGTATATATATAGAGAGAGAGAGACATGTACATTGAGGCATAAAATAGAGAGAGACATAGAGAACAAAGAGAGGGGAGAAAGAGATAGATATATAAAGAGAGGCGAGATAGGGAGAGAGATAAGAGGGAGAGGGAGATAGATAGAAAGATACACACACACATAGAGAGAGACTAATAGTTAAAGTGTAGTGTTTATGGTTCCACATTTTGCATGCATGTCATGAATTATTATATATACGCCAATTTATTATTAAACAATTTATCAAAAATATTAAAATAAAAAACTTTAAATTAAAAGAAGATATACAAATTTTTAAAAAAGATAAAATATATATTTTTTAAAATTATAAAATATTAAGAGAAAAATTATATCAATATAAGTAAGCTATTTACATTTGAAAAGATTTTTTTTTGGTAAATAAAACCAATAAAGTAAGTAATATAATTAGATTAACTTAAGAAATTAGTTTAGAAACATTATACAAATACATGTTATTAAATTGATAAAGAAGGTAAAAATATTTAGTTTCATTTGTGGTAGGAAGATGTTCTGTTATATTTAGTGATGTAATTATGTGTATTACTATTAAATCTAAAACTATGACACCTAACAAACTAAAAGATGGCATTTGTCTGGTCCAAGCTATCATAACTCAATTTTTTTGAATTTTGAATTTGAAAACTAAATGAGATAAATATAGTTTAATTTAAAAAAATAATAATAAACAAGTTTAAATGACAAATGGTGTAACGACACTTCTAGAAAAGGGCAATAAATAAGGAACCTTCCCTCCCATTCTCAAGTCAAGACCCCAATTTATGAGATGAGTCCATTTTCTCCTAAAATTTATTACCATTGGAAATTTTAGGAACATATTTATGAATTATAAGAGTCCTTTTTCCACAAAAATTAAATAGCAATCTTGAAAATAGAGAGGAGCATTTAAGATGAAGACTTGACTGAAGACTTGGAGTTTCATCCATGAGGGTCAAGTTTTTCTATAAATTGCTTGGATTTTGAGGAAGAAGACACTCATGATCTCTGGTTTGGGAGTGCTGGAGAAAACTGTAAGAATTTTCTTCTCCATCATTTTGTTTTTCTTGATAGTTTAGTTCTTGCATTTTGTTAGTAAATTTTAGTTGAAATTCATGTGATAATATGTTGCAATTTAATATTGGTGTGGAAGTTCTTATGAAAATAGAAGTAGAATCGTTGATATAAATCCCTTCTTCTTGTAATGCTAGGATGGATGCACATATTATGTTCCTGAAACTCCATTTAGGCTTAAACGTTTCTAGAGTCTTTTTAATCAGATCCATTTTGTGCACGCCCTGCAAATGTTGTAGGATCTAAGACAATAATTCTTCGAGGTATTTTGTCAAATAGTTCGTTGTGCTTTGGGCATGCTTCAGTTTTTTGTATGCGTGTGTACTGTTGCAATTGCAACTACAACTTCTGATGAAATTGTGTCTTCAAGCTTTGATGTATGTCCATGCCCAGCTCCAAACTTTTTTCAACGAATCCATTTTGAGCACGCCCTGCAACCGTTGCAGTCCATTAGGCGTCATTTTCTTAAGGGATTTAGGCATCATTTCCTTGAGGGATTTTGTCAAACAGTTCACGTGCCCTGTCTGGACTTCCACATCCCACATACGTGTCTATTAGAGTTTTTCCAACTATAATATTTGATAAAAATTCCCCTGTTGATATGGGCGACGGACGTCCATACCCTGTGCTAAAGTTCCTATGAAATGATTGTAAAGGTTGTAGAATTTGACTTTATGTTTGTCAATTGTTCTTTTTTCTTGAAAATTCTAAAGCCTTATCAACCTGTCAATTTTTTTTAGGCATCTTGCCAAATAGTCCATGTACCTTGTGAATGCTTCTACTTTCAGTATGCTCGAGAATCGGGCAATTGCAACTACAACATCTGATGAGATTTTCTTTTCTTTATACTTTGATGTATATCTATGCCCTATTTTAAAGCTCCCACATAGGCACAGACAAAGGGGATGCTGGCAAAGGTCATGGATTTTGTCTGCCAATTTTCCTTTGTTTGAAAATTTCTAACTCTTTTTCGTGCATATCATGCAAATATAGCATTCCATGAGACGACGTCTTATTGAGGCATTATGTCAAATAGTTGGCATCTCTTCTCTATGCATATATGTCTGCCGAGTATCTCCAACTATAATATTTGACTCAATTCTGCCTTGACAGATAATCATACTCAGTCCGAAGTTCTCATTTCAGTACAGATTATGGTCTTTGGCTTTAAGTTTGCCAATTTCATTTGCTAGCAAGTTTCTAATTCCCTTTTCAACAAATCCCATTTTGTAAATTCCTATAATCATTAAGTCGACTTCCTTTGTCCTCCAGGGATAACCAAATACATGTTAACTTTACCATCATGGTCATATTGGAATAACATATAGGCAATTAATAGTTGCGAGTTATGGTGTTGGGAGCTATCAAACGTTTCTAAGATTAGTAACATTGTTGTGATCCTTGAATATGTTTCTTAATAGCCCTTTCCTTCTATTACCATTCTCAATGACAATTATTCCACCTTTATGATAAAGAGGATCATCCTTTTAGTGGCTGTATAATATTACTTTGTTGCAGTAGAATGAAATAGTATAGCAGATGTTTCTATGAATTATAGTTAGGATGGATGTGATTATATATATGTATGGCTTGGCCTTTGCTTGAATATAAACTTGGTAATTAATGGATAATTTATAATTGATGGTCTAAATATGATTTTAGGGCACTTGTTGTAATTATGACACACAAGTCTTGGGAGAATTGAATAATTAGATGCCATTGATTATCTAAATACAAATTAGTAGTCAAAATAAATATAGGCATAATTAATTATATAATATTAAAACATTAAACCTTAATAATTATAAGCAGACTTAGATAGTAGATCAATTTTACATTCCTATCCCCTCATTTCTTGAACAAACAACCATATGCTTAAGTATTGTTATGGATTCATAAGATCAAAAAAGTCATCTTAATACGAATGCTCCCTTAGATAAGAATACATTAAATTTACTTAAATCAACATTAAGGATTACTAGGGAAAAACGAATAATAAGTAGAGTGAATAAACTAACTTGTTCCTTAAGCATAATGTTTCAAAACAAAGGTATTTCCAATGGATGAATGCAATAAACAAACATGAAATATGTGTATGGGTACCTTATAGATTTCAAAAATTGATCAATGGTACCCTATTGCTCAATACTATTGATAAAACCAATAATAGTGTTACACACTTCAATCCTAACTATTTAAGTAGATATTGGAATTTGATTATGTATTACGACAAAGTGAAGGATAGAGTCCCCTTATATGAGTTTACATTTCCTTGGATAATAATGGAAGAAGTATAATGTTTAATAAGAATATCTTAATGAACAATATTGAACTAATGGTATCATCGAGGAAATACATAAACTTTTGTTCCTTGGGAATATATTTCAACGCAAAGGGTTGGGTCAAATATTTAGTAGAAGCCTATAGTGAGAATCAAAGATGGATTACAATAATTCTTTAAACAATCGTTAATCTTAAATGCTTTAGAAAGAACAAAACAAAAACCCAGTGTTTTGAAACAATTTCCCCTAATCTCAAAATGTGATTGAAGAACCCCTCATTTGACCTATGAATTAGAAGTCAACATTATTTATCATGGTTAGGAAATGTTAATTCTCAACTAAAGAGGTTGAGTTAAACTCGTGTTGGATAACTTATCCTGTTAAGATTACAAGCCTTAATTTGATTCTATTTTTACATATAAGTTTGAAATAATTATGCAAGAAAAGGATCTAGTACCCTACTCTTGGAACAAAGATTAATTTGATATGTGACTATACATCATTGTTTTACCTTGAATAAAGATCACTTGATGTACGACAAATTAACTATCATATCACCTTGAAACTAAATGAATAAGTATATTTTCTAATTTATGTTTGTGATTAACGTAGTGAATTAATATCTTCTAGAATTATGTTTACAATTGTTTGAATGTCTTTACTTGACTCTTCCTTATGTAAATATGAATGGATCAAAACATCTATCCTTATTATTTACATGCAAGCAAAGAAGTTTAATTCTTCTCATTTCCTTATAAGCTATCATATAAGTTTTATTTTCATCTAGATAGGTAAACCTTGTAAATAAACGTCCAAACTCAAACATTTGCAGTGTTCGGTATTTACGGTACCTCTAGGTCACGTTTACGGGTTATGCCGTCGCATTAAACCAAGTACCTCGCACCTAACATAACTGCAACAATGACGTCTAGGCACCGTCCCTCTAAATCGTCAGGGAGTAATAAGGGACATGTCTAAGTTAAATTTGCAGGAAGGGAAAATCTCCTCGGATACCTCACTAAAAAGATTAATTAAAAAGAAAGGACGGGGCTATCAAAAATAGTTGTAGGACGATTATCACGACATAAGAACCTTTTAACTGTCAATGGAAAACCTCGTCGGACAATTACGCGTTCTAGGAAAACTTAAACGCCAAACACTCCCAAGAGGTGTGTTTGCAAGCTAGTTTCTTAGGAATTCCGTCATTGTATCACTTGAGTGAGTGGGCAGTCGGCGAAGAACTGTGTACCACCCACAGTTACATAAAACATAGTGCAAGACAGAACTACATGTTCGCATTCGTCGTGTAGATCGCATCTGAAGAGGGCCTTGATCCCGTGGATACAAGGTATGTAGGCAGTCTGGACGGTGAAGGATGCCCCTAGTACTCAGGTCCCTCGGATATAGTATACTCTTTTATAATCAACTTCGTAATCTCGATCCCTAGTTCAAAGGTTATCTAGGTAATTTAAGAACTCTCCTAGTACTCAGAAGAATCCCCGAGGTGGATTACTTATACCCGACTTTGCCGTAAACTGAGGTGAGTACAAGTTGATGTTATGTGTTCCCTAGTTGACATCCTCAGTACAGTATTTGGACAGACTATGGTCCCCAAGAAGTGACTCATGAACTCGTATTGGTCCTGAAGGAGTCAGAAGTATCTGGCCAAAGCATAATGATTCCTGTCCTCTTTAGCCCGTTAAGTTGTCATGTTTACTTATCCTGGATTGGATAAAGTATTGGTCTGTTTGGCCCACTAGGCTGCTTGGCCACTGTTTGTTCTACCCGTATCAGGTAGCGATAAGGTCCGTTTGACCCGATTCCGTATGAACCTATTTGCCCAAAGGATAGAAGAGCCTGGGTTGGCTTAAGAATGTTCTGTTTGAACATATGGCCCGTTTTGGCCGAAGTTTTTCTTGAGTACTCAATCAAAGTCTTGATATATCTCATAAGAACTTGTTAATAAAGTAAATTTTTTTAAAATTCAAGTTTGGACCAAGCGGGTCCTTACACAAGCTCAATCCTACATTGACAATTTTGATTTGTGCACATGTACACTAGTAACCCTTTTTCTATGGTATTGATTCTAAATTGTGAATTTGAAGTAAAGGCTCCAAGTGCCACCCATTAAATTCAAGTTGACAAAGTGGACTATTTGATTGTTTTCTAAGTAGTGTAGGTTTCATGTTATAAAGCTTCATTACTTCTTACCAATAAAATGATGGGCAAAGTCCTTTCTAGATGATGCATCGACAAGGACCTCAACACAAGTTGATATGTAGGTATAGTGGATACCATATAACATGGAATTAATT
Source organism: Cunninghamia lanceolata (assembly GCA_027924645.1). NCBI lineage: Eukaryota > Viridiplantae > Streptophyta > Pinopsida > Cupressales > Cupressaceae > Cunninghamia > Cunninghamia lanceolata. The sequence continues at coordinate 3,646,836 of BSBN01001035.1, forward strand.
TTCCCAAAGCATTTTTAGTGTTAAGCTATGTTGCATTGTACCTCTAAAGTTGATTTTGGTATGATTTTTTGATGGTAGAAATGGGCCTCTCTCTCTCTCTCTCTCTCTCTCTCTCTCTCTCTCTCTCTCTCTCTCTCTCTATATATATATATATATATATATATATATATGTATATATATAATCTCCCTCTCCCTCTCCCTCTCCCTAAATGTTATTTTTTCTGCCAACATTTGTAACTACAACATCTAACATGTCATTCATAATTATACTAATTGGTAAGCTGGAATTTTTGTAGAGGAGAGAGTGCCACTGGGAGGAAGGAACTTGGAAATCGTATAGGACATGCCATTTTTCATTGAATATACACAAAGTTACAAAATGTTTGTTGGATTGACTCCCTTGCAAGACGTAGTGTATCTTCTTCCTCACTTCTCCTATTTGCACTTGTTTCTCACCTTTGGGAGTCTTAAATTGCACTATGCCATTGTTTTCATGTTATCCATACTTGTTTTGCTTTAGTTTCACATACAACCTTGTGACTATGCAGATACTATTTTGATTATATGTTCTTGAATGTTGATACCCTCATTCACATTTCAATAATTAGATAAAGGTTTTTAATATGTTTATTATTTCAAAACTTATATTTGAAATCTTTTGCTTCATTAATTATGTCAAAAGATTATTAAAGGAAAATGCAAATTAGAAATATAAAAACATAGAGATGTATTTTCTTTTTCTTCTTCATTTAGGAGAATTTCTCCATAGAGCTCTCTTAGGAACCCTTTTGTTCTTTTCAAAGTGAGTTCAAAAACTTACTACATATGAAAGATAGCTCCTCTTAACACATTTGGAATTTCCATTTCTTGGCATCCTTTTCTCATTCCATTCTTCCTCTAGAGATTGGAATCCAAATTCTATGTTCATCACTATAGGTGATCAATCCCCTTTAGTACTCAAAGAATAACTCAAGGATAATGAGGATCTCATAAAACAAGTCAGTAGTCTTCAATCTTAGCTACAAAAAATGGAAGGGAAACATGATCTAAATTATAAAATTGCCCAAAATAGCCAAGGCCTCCAAAGTATTTTCCAAATGCCTATGACGTCTTATAATTTCAATGGTGTTCAAGCATGTATACATATATAAAGATAGAGAGATAAAGAGAGGATACTAAGAGACATATATATAAATATAGATAGAAAGAAAGAGAGGATACAAAATTAGAGAGAGAGAGAGGGTAAATTGATTTAGGTGGAAGATGTGTAGAATCTAACAGAAGAAAGTCATAGGTTGAAACCACAGAATGAGTGTAGTAAAATATCGTGAGGCAAGATTTTTTCTTTAGTAGTAAACATTTTTCTGCTATACATGTAAGGAGCACCAAACACAACTTTGCAAAGATCCAAAGGAAAAGCATTGTTTGTGTAAAAATGTGATGTGTTTGAATTATGTTTAGTGTGTGAGATTTGTTATTAAGTTTGTGTTAGTTGGTTTTGAGAAGTTGGCTTTATAAGCCTATGGATGAAATCGTAAAATCTATCCTAGCATATATGAATAAATAATGTTATCCAACATATGTATATTTTTAATGTGATTTCCACAATTTTGAGGCTCTATGATCCAACAAACTTATCAGAACCATGGAAAGGAAATTGAGAAGTTATTGTAGTTGGCAATTATGTTGATTGAAGAGTAATACCATGACATTGGGGATTATGTTAGTTTTGTTTTGTGTAATTTCCATGTTTTGGAGCCATCCTCTCCAAAGTTAAAGATCTTCACTTTATGTATGCATAAAGATATTTTGAGATCTATACTACTGATGCAAACATTTTTTTTAGGGTTTGATCTAGATAAACCTTGTCTATACACCTTTTATTCAAGAATTAGTTGAGTAGCTTCCTATCCATATCTATTGTGGGATGAGTTAATAGCATGAACAAATTGTTTAATAAAGTAGATTAGCTCATGACAAGGATTTTGTACCATGCAAAAATTTATATGCATTAATACACTACTAAATGATTGTTGTAAGGTACAATCTCAATGGACATTTAAGATTGTATAAAGGAGTAAACTTATGTGCAATGCATTATTTTAACTATGTGTTTTACATGAGACATTACATGACAAGTCATTAAAATAGGGGGCGATCAAATACTTTCCCATAAATATCTAATATGTCTTATCCGCATTAGCGAAGACTTCCACCAATTATAAATGTCAAATATGATAATATTAAATTGTACATTTGTATATTTAAATTAAATATACTTATTATTTAATTATACATCTATTTTATATATAAAATCTATATTTATTATTATATATTTTATTTTATAATCTTATTTTATTATCTTATAGTCTATACATATAATTAAAATCTTTTTAAAAACTTTTTAATTATTAAATAAAATGAAGCATTTAAATCATACCCCAATCAGAGCATATATTTGTAATAAATTTTTAACCTTAATATTTAAATAAAATAAACTTTATAAAAAATTAATAACATAATGATCAATTTTATTAATAGTTTAAAGTTATTGTACGAGTGACGTAAAGTAGGAGTTAATGTGGCTAGTTAGCGAGATTGATTTAGTGAGCTTGCAATATTTTTGCTCTCCTTGTTATGCGTTCACTTTTAACATAAGCTGTTCACCTTAAATATTTTGCTGCTGTAGTTTCGGCCCCTCATTCGAGTTAAGTTACCGTCATTTGACTCGATGTTGAAGAAATACAGAAGCATTTGCGTTATGTGACGGCATACGGATGGCGGTAGATAAGGATGACAGTTTTACAAGTTTCTTTCCAGGAAATTCTGCTGGCTACCTAGTTTCGTATAACGCGACGGATAAAAAAGTGCGAACGAAAAAAACAGGGGAAAGAAATAACCATGAACGGCAACGGAAAGGAGAAAAAAAATCTGGCAGAATCAAATGGCGGGCGACGATTCAATCGTCTTGCACGCCTCTCGTACGATTCCTACCGTGGATCCTTCAACTCAGGTATCTGTTCGCCAAGGATATTTACGAACGACCAAGGAAAAGCACTACAAACGAAAAGACGATGACGGAAATAGATGGCCAAATTTCTGCAAACACACGGAAAGAAGATCAGCGAGTGAGTTTCCTGATGATGGAAAACAGCCAGACAAAATCCAACGGTTGAAAACAGTTCAATCGTCTTGGCACCCCTCATTCACCCCTCCAAACCATTGATTCATTAAGTCAGCCCAACTGCTCACAAAGGGAACGCCTTCGGCGTAAATACAAGGGGCAACAACTTCGTTCTTTGTGCCGATACAACGTCATGCCTTACGTATTGGGGGGTTATCCATGGATGAAGCGATATATGTCCACGTCGGCTTTATCACGTGGCAATTTCGTTAGCAGGTGGAGTTGCTCTTTTCCGATCTCATGTCGTAGGCTGCTGGTTTGTAGGGTTGTATTGGATTTTTTTCCCTTAAAATAAGATTAAAAGTTTGGAAGCTAGTCAAATGTTAATGTAAGGAATGTGTAATAGCGAAAAGCGTATTCTCATCCATTTGAGATTCACTTCGACTTTTGTTTTTAGTATACTAGTAGTGGTACAGAATTTATGTGTAATGGAATAGCTGATGAGGTGTATCAATATCTCATTTGTAACCGTAAAATTGAAATGTAGGAATATTCAAAGAGAATGTAAAACTAAAATTAGGAATATTCAGAAAGAACATATTTGTAAATGTATATGATTCGGGTGTATCAATTTGTAATTGTAAATTTGAAATGCTGCGTTTCATAAAAGACATTGGGAATAACTTGTAGAAATATTGAGAAACAAATCGAACAAGAAATCCGAAATGTTTTTACCTAGATTAAAACAATAAAAAAAATTGTGATTACATTCTACTAATATAAATTTGTAAAATTTTTAAATTTAAAGATACAAAAAATCATAAAAATAAATAAACATTAGTAAATATATTAAATTTTATATATTAAATATATTAATAATTAAAGATCTAAATTAATTATTTTAAAATATTATTTTTTTATGCATTAAATTTTATAAAATACTAATAGACTAATTTTTAAATCTTTCTCCTTTAATACTACCTACAACCTCCTTGTATTCATTTCATGTGGGCTTCACTTTAAAATATTCTTCCTTTTGATATTTTTGTGTGGTTGTAGAATCCACATTTTATAAACATAGTAAAAACCAGAAATTTACTATAAAGTAATTTAACAAGGTAAAAATGAGATAGAGAAAATTTTTCTTTTATTCAATATAATCAAGTAACTACAATCACAAGATTTCTCACTACAAAATACAATAAACCATATTGTCTTTCTCAAGTATAATGTTTACAAAAAGTAAATCAATTACAAATATTTGCATTAGATAATGTTTTACATAGTCTCAATAAACATAAGTCTCATAGATTACTGCATCCGAAAATCTGACATCTTTATTGCAAGCCTCGGCATGTCTTCTGCTAGAGAGAGAGTATCTTTCCAGTGATTTACCTCCATCCATAGACCGGTGGTCTCCCACACATCTTCCACATAGGAAGTTGCCCTACCCTTCACGAGGAATATAGACCAAAGGTGACCAGTGGTAATTTGCCTTCCCGAGTACATAGTGTTGTATCCTACACAACTCTATCAATCATATAAGCCTAGATACCCTCTAGCTAAGTATGATTTCTGATAGGTTGTGCAATCCAGATACAGTGAACCGACAATGCATGCAGAGACATATGCATTACTATGGCCATAGTTTTCAATATAAATTGACGTTCGCAATGAATGTTGTTGTAATGTTCACCCACTCCAACTCGACTTGGATACTATCATATTCCTACAATTTGACTTGGTCAACTACATTCAACTTATGAAGTCAAGAGAATTTCATTATTTAAGTTTCCCGACCTAGACAAGTTTACATTCACTATCTATTTTCCATAGACCTTATCAACTCATAAAAATTTTAAAATTGATTTATAATGACTAAGATGGTTACCTTACCTAGGATAAGCATCGTAGTCTAGGAAATTGTTTCCCTATCTTACCAGTAAGAATAATCATACATAGTTAGGGTACTTGTCCTTTCAATCACGAGCTATATAATATAAATAAATACCATATCTGAGTCAAGTTAAGGTTCAACTAAAGAGTGACGTCCAACTCAAATCAAGTCTTTTTGACTTAGGTGTATTCATGAGACATTGTCATTGCTCCATTGACCGTTATGAATTGACTATCCATTCTTGGGTATCTTTCTTTGTATTCTTGCAAGGTTTGAGATTCACCACTTATCAACAACTAATAGCTAAGAGAAGTTGTAACCAATAATATGTGAAACACTTTATGGTTGACTACCATTAATAGTACCTCTTATAGATTTGCAAAACTTGAGGCTCATGTCTTGTATTTCAAGTCGACTTGTAGCCCAACAAATTGTTTTTCTCTACCTAAGGTTAAACATTGTCAACTAATAACAAATTTCCTTTCAATGAGATAAGTATGAACATTTACTAAATTAGGAATTCTCGACCCTTAAATGTCTACTTAAAATGGTTTATAAACCTAAAGGTGTTGTCACATAACCCTTAACCCTTTTAGGTTAAACTAGGGTTTTATTTATTCTATTCCAACACAAGGGAGTAACAATCATACTTACTAGAAAGCAAGAATATCATAAGAAATGATTATCCTCTAGTCTTCTTTTGTCTAAGAGGTCGTTAGAATCTTTGAATCATGTCTAGATTATTACACAAGTACAATCTTAAACTTATATATACCAAAGATTCAAATACAATTCTAAACTTTGCTTACATTAGCTTGACTCCAAAATATGATGACTAGTACCACTTGTTACCCAATTAAAATCCATGTCTAAGTTTTTCTTGTCTCGACTCAATGAGCCATGCTCAAACTAAACTTACAAGTGATTTAGTTTATACCTGATATAGAGAAATCTTCTCACCTAGAAGCACTATTAGAAGCAAAGTATACCTCTTATAGTAAAGTTTATTATCTAGAACCTAAGTGTTCTTCTTAAATAATAGGAAAACTAATACCATAGTTATCCATAACATTCAATCATATATATATATATATATATATATATATATATATATAATATTGCTTAATATAAAAATCATACAGTATAAAGGAGACATAAGATAAGTGCATAAAAGTTTACACAGTAACCTTATGACTATTTCACAATGTAACCAATGACATAAGGTATTACATAGACATGCATACATCTTTATTACATAATAGCCTTTGTGTTTTTAACTGTCTTCGAGTCTTATAAACAGAGATTAGCCTTCGACCATAAAAATTACACTTATGACTTATGGATTTTAAGAGACAAAAACTTTGATATTATCTTGACGAAAGCTTATAATATCGACTTGAAATAGTATGTAGAGTAACATCAACTAAGTGTTCTCTAGAGAAAGTAAAGCTTTAGACATTCTCAACTTACTATCAAAAGGCTTCATATAACGCACTTTTATAACCGGGTGCCTACTACTCAATTGTAAGCTATAATATTGTTAACTATTCGAAGTGTTCACGTTATACTATCTCCAAAACATAGGCGACTAGATGACTATATCAGTCTAGTGATAACTAAAACTTAGGATTTAACAAACTCTAAACATGTGTAGATCTACTATGATTAATTTGTTCTATAAAGAAGTCTTAGTCTATTCTTTACTTAACAATGTCTACGCTATCCTACGGTACCGAAGAGAAACCAGGCTAAACCATCTTTCCAAAATAACTAGAAATCATGATTTCTTCATAGCACGACTCTTATTATAGAGAAATTCAATATTCAAAGTTGTCATAGCATTTTATATATAAAAGAATTAGCCATTTCAAATATGAGGACATTGACCTTTTTGCACACAAAGAGCAATTCAAAACCTTAGAAAAACTAGGAGATAGAAACATGCACCATACACAATGCAAGATTATTGAATAAGGAAAGGAACCTGATCTATAGTTTATGTATTCCTCTTACTACATTTCTTCTTTGCCATAGATAGCTCACGGCTCATAGTGTCTTTCTTTGCTAAGTGCAATGCTATTACCCTTGTTTCTACTCTACTCAGGATCACTGATATCCACCAGATCTTACACCTCTTAAAACAATAAAATCTCTCCCTTCCTCCCTCACGACTAAAGGATCTATCCACTCCACTCTTCACGACTCTCTTTATAAGTTGATCCCTTCATTTTATCCATCCTCCCACTACAATGAACCACTAATGTTAAAAAAAAAACCTGCCTTACGGATAACGGTTTCCTCTTTATCTGTTAACCGCATATCAAGACTCCACTCTAATAGGTAGAGTGAATTTCCCCGGGTCACGACATTCTCTATATTTTCCTTTAATTTGTTATAACAACTCCACTTATAATGAAAGGACTCCCTCATTCCCACTCGCCTCAACGCTCTCCGCATTAAACAAGGGAGTCCCTATTTCTTAAAACTTCCACTATATCCAAATAACCACCTACCCAAAATAGTAAAGGCACCCCTCGAGGCAGTGGGCAATATGCCAATAATAGCACAAGGATCCTCCAATGAATTGAGAGGTATTCGCGGTTTAGAAGCACCACTCAATGCTTATAAAGAACACACAACTATAATATTTAATAATGACTCTAATCAAGCCTAACCACTCTTGTCCACTCATAGTTGGTTAAAACAAATTCCCACAAATTGTGGACTTCTCCATAGTAAAAGGCATGCACTACTTATGAAGAAAGTGTGGGAAGAAATTGCCTCTTAAATGTTTAAAGATTCCCTCTTCACTATATCTCAAGAAAAGAATAGATAGACATGATAATAGAGAATGTGGTTAATATTAATTTGATGACCATCTCCATTAATCACTAAGGCTTACGGATAATGTGAATGGGTTAAGTTTGTCTCCCCATCACAATCCGTCGACAATAATCGAATATCAATGACTTTGACGAAAACATCTTATCATTTACGAATTGTATATAACATGTCAAATATCTTAATAGTTGTAATAAGACTATCATTTGATGACAAAAACATCGTGACATTTATGTTAAATGTAAATAGTTATAAATCAATCTCAAATGATGCCATTAATGCTATTAACGACTAAGATGAATTAATACGACTTAGCAATTTTTGAAAACAATATCGACTACCCGTCGATTTGGTTTAGAAGTAAACTGACAAGACATAGCTTATCTCTTATGATACCACAATTCACATTTTCATTAAAAACTTTATAATCAGTTTGGCAAATAAATCACTCGTAACTCGAGGTTTATCTCTCTCTCTCTCTCTTCTCTAAGAGCCATCTGAGAATCTGTATTCCTGTTCCAACTTGTAACCAAACAATTTATGATCAATGCATCATTTTTCAAATAATAAACCAAATTTCATAATGCAATATTAAATTGATAATAACATAATCTTTTCATAATTTCGTAAATAACAATCAATATAATCTATCTTTCCTTGACATTAATCTAAACATGAAAATAGATTTACTTATGTCTTAGTAAAAGTAAAAGTACAGCAAGTCAGAAATTAGGGATGTAACATTTGTATTTGATATTCATACAAATGTTTTTATCATAAATGAGTTTTGAGTTTGTTTTTGTAACATCCAAATCCGACATGACAAGAAGTACCTAAGTTTTCACGATGGTAAATTTTTATTTTTTTTTAACAAGGTAATCAAATACATAAAACTCATCTATAGTACCTTACAACATTTTTCATTTTATCATAAACATGATTGCATTCTCATAAAGACTGAAAGAAATGATATTCATAATACACTTTGTTTTCTAACAAATGAAATTTTCTTGAAATAACAAATATTGGAATCATACCATTATCATGCATCTCGATTGTCAACCCATCACGTTCAAGACTCGGCAGTTCCTCAATATTGGGAAGAGAAAGTATCTTCAAGGAGCTTAACCTCCAACCACAGACCGTCGGTCTCCCGCACTCCTTCCTAACCGGAAGTGGCCCTACCCTACTCAAGAGGATAGACTTAGGATAACCATCGGTGTTTGCCATCTGAGCTCTGGTGTTGTAACCTACGTGTCTTGTTATCATGCAGATCCCTAGATACCCTCTAGTCATGCACGACCCTCCACAAGAAAACGCCATCCAGTTATGGTGAACGTTCGATGTACTTGAGGATAGCACACCACCTTGGCCAAAGGATTTGTATTTAGATAGCGTTCTACAAACGCTTGAACTTGGTTCACCCACCCTACTCGACTTGAACTGGTCAAAATCCTACAGTTTCCAATTTGTATCATTTGAACTAATTGACAACCTTGATGCCCTCAAGGTTTTAAGATTTCCTCCTGTAATGGCGCTTGGCGCAATATTTACCCTAATCCTGAGTTCATAGTTTCATAAACTCATATACATGTAAAACACTGTTTACTAATGACCACTCCTAAGTGGTTTCACAATTGTTTACTTATTTTCCCATGTTTGCACAATACACTCGAATATCTATAACAATATCCTGTTATCCCAGAATTCAAGGTTTCTAGACTCATAAGGCCTACAAAATGAAACTAAAATCATCGCATGCAACAATAATCAAGATTCCACATGCGGGTATTCCACTCTACATGCCCATCATAAAAACATGGCGTTCTACGACACAAGAAAACTAACTCCCTACTTCGCTTTTAAGTCAAATAAGATTTATCTCTGTGGTTTTAATCTCCCACGCTACATTCTCGTGGAGCAACGTGATTTCTCACAATGCAGCTACTGTTTTAAGTACTCTCGAATGGTTTTACGTGGTTATCTCTGTCTTAAAGGAAACTCTTAATATTTTACGTCTTTTCCGACGGTTTGAAGTTTGCAGCTCACATTTGCTTCATACGGTGATCAATCTTAAGTGACTGCACCTCGAGAGCGAAGATTTATCATCGTACATTGTCAACCAAGAGAGATAAGGATCTATTTTCTAAGTTCTTGGACACTGACAGACAGCAGCATTTATCGTTTATAAGGTTTCTATTACCATTAAACAGTAATAAAGTGTTTATAACAATAAACCTCACACAGGTTCTCAGTAGCAGACATTGTCTTCACATTTCATTCATTGTAACATAATTATTCTTGTGCAATTAAGACACATTTACTGGTCTATACCGAGAAAGAGAAAAGGAAATGGAAGGAACCTGTTGTCAGAGAGTGAGATTACTGCGGCAACTTCACTTCTCCTTTGGCTGGTCGTCCTCCTTCAGTTTACACAGCTCTTCCTTTCTGCTTCTAACACAAAGACCAACCACCTCAATCTATCTTCCTCTCTACCGAACACTACTCTAGACAAGGCAGGTCTCACAATTTCTTCTCTGGCGAACACTACACCGCAGCTTCCATCGTTCTCTCTCTATCTTAATGACGACGCAGAAGTTTCTCTTGTAGCTCTCTCTCTGTTTCCCTTAGTTAACTCACCTACCAATAATAAACTCTGCAGTTCTTCCTATTCTTCCACCCTCCGACAGACTCTCCTCTCTATTCTTTTTACACAGCGATTCCCACCTCCTAAAACTTTCTGTCTAATCTCACAAACTCTCTCCAAAAACTACTACCCTCATCCCACACTCTCCTCTCTACCGTTTTCTCCACTCTCACATTAACAACTACCTCCAAAAACTACTCTACACACCCGTAGAATCTCTCCTTACTCCGCAGTCCTAACTGCCCCCCCGTCCAAATCTCCCGATATAGTTTTTAACTCCCTCATTATACCACGAAAAGACCCTTATCCCTCCTGCTCGGCCGACTACTAACTTCCCACGTTTCGCAGACCTTTCTCCTTGTCCTCCGTCGAAATCTCCCTTCAACAAAGCCACGACGGCCTCCATCTCGCACTCCCTCTCTTCCCACGTGAAAAAGAATCTTTCATTAAAGTTTTTCCTTCTCTAAAGGACTTCCACTCCACATACAAACATCCCACGTAGGAAAACCTCTGACCTATCTGCGGTTTGGTTAAAGTTTCCCACCATCGCAAAACTGATGCCTTTGCTGTCTTGATGATGGGCAATCCCAAAATATAGCAGTTACACTGAGCTTAACCGCCAACGTTTCACTTACCTTAAGTCTACGATGAAGAGGAATCTTTTTACAAACTCACAATCGTCACACTCTTAAATACTTGAGTCTACATAACAATCTTTTACCTACTTCACTTAACATGATCACAAGAAGTTTAACCGACCTCATTACTTATTACGACCATAAGAAAGATTAAGTTCCTTCGGTGATGAGGCTTGCCAAAGGACATAACTGCCCGACTTAACTAGGACAAAAAGGCATCAACCTTCCAAGACTAGCTAAATATTAAATTGAAGAGCTAAAGCTCGCCACGGCTAAGGTTATGAAACAGTTTGAGCATCGTTGGGGTCGAGATGGAGAGAGGGCAAAGACCATTTTACTAAGAAACTCAAAGTCAGATTGATAATAACTCGTAGTCAAAGTTGGAAGAAGAGACTTACTTTTAGACGACGACTAAAATAAATGATTTCACGCTATGGCTACAAATCGACATTCGTCGATCTACCAAAATAGAACAAATTCACGAGTTCGACGCATTTTACGTCAATCGCAACGGATTGATCGTAACACAAACAAGTTCCTACAACGTTAAACGCACTAAGCTGACTTCTCGCGATTTTTGACTTCGAGACAAGATTTGCAATTTCACCACAAGATGACTCAATAAATACTTATAGACGTGAATATTAAACATCTAAAATACATCGACTTACTATTATGGTCTTACGACGCCATCGACGTCTCCAAAATTCTACAAGATGACTTCCGACTAGGATGTTATACTTTATCATTTGACGTCGACATCAAATAAACTACCCAAACTGACAAACAAGACTTACTTGTTGGTTTCCAGGCTTATCTATATGTTTGGCGATCTCAGTGGCAAACACCTCTGGTTAGTTTCCAGAGTCTATACTCTCTCTTGAAGATACTTTCTCTTCCATCGAACACTGTCCACCTGTTCCTGCATCGACAGACTCGCATGCAATTTTGTGGTCAAAGCATCTATGCTCAAATCAAAACATAATATATCCAAAACATCATTGCATTTATTATAGCGACTTTTAGTCTACAATATCACCTTGATTGTAATCATTAGATTCCACAACTCAATACAACTTTGTAAGATAAATCTTCAGTTTTCATGTCGTTCACAACATAATAATTTACTGAAATTTGTAAGAAAGTAAATAGCATCATTGTTTTCAAAAGGAGGGATGTAACATATCCTTCCCCTTTAAAAATCATCGTCCCCGATGATTAAGTTTATCAAGCAAAAATTTAAACTTAAAACAAACTTTCTATAAAGCAACATTAATGTCTTTAAAAAGTTTTGGAAATCTTTGATAAATGTCTTTGTAGTCTTCCCAAGTGGCGCTATCCTCGCCATATTGGTCCCACTATATTTTGCATTGCAAAACTTCTCGATTACGTAAACAAAGTTTACGCATTTCGAGCACCTTGAGTGGCTCGATCACAACCACCCCGGGTTCTTGCATCTGTAAGGAATTCCAGTTAAGGATGTGGTTATTACCTACAAAATATTTCTTTAAATACGAAACATGAAAAACATTATGCATCTTAGACAAGGCTGGAGGTAGAGCAACTTTGTAGGCAACCGGATTGATAATCTCAAGAACTTCGAAAGGTCCGACATAACGAGGAGCCAATTTCGAAGATTTACCAAACTTAATAGAACTCTTTTGGGGTTTCACCCGCAACAGCACCTTCTCGCCAACAGAGAAGTGTCTAGGCACTCGTTTGCAATCTGCATAACTCTTTTGCCTGTCATTGGCTTCTGCCAACCTCTTCCTAATCACTTTAACTTTTTCTTCCATATCAGCAAGCATTTCAGGTCCAATGCTTATCCTATCTTCCAGCTTATCCCAGCTTATAGGAGTTCTGCATTTCCTTCCATATAATGCTTCAAATGGCGCCATCTTAATGGCAGAATGATAGGAGTTGTTATAGGCAAACTCGACAAGAGGTAGATATTCCTCCCATCTATATTGCTGATCCATGCAATACATTCTCAAAAGGTCTTCTAATACCTGGTTCACTCTTTCTGTTTGACCATCAGTTTCGGGATGATATGCAGTACTTACATTCAATTTAGTCCCTAATGCAGAAAATAAGGTTTGCCAAAATCGTGAAGTTATCCGAGCATCTCTATCAGATATTATCTTTTCAGGTACCCCATGCAATCTGAAAATCTCTTGCACAAATTTTCAAGCCAAAAGATGTGCTCCATCTGTCAAGTTTCCCGGTATGAAATGTGCAACCTTGGTTAGTTTATCCACAACAACCAATATTGCATCATGCCTATTCTTAGACATTGGCAACCCCTGGACAAAATCCATACTAATAACTTGCCATTTCCATTCTGGAATCTCATGTGGGTACAACAACCCAGTAGGATGTTGGTGTTCTGCCTTCACTCTCTGACACTCCAAACAACTAGCTACAAACTTTGCAGCATCGCTTTTCATTCCTTTCCAGAAATATAACTGCTTGACATCAGCTAATAGTTTTGTCACACCAGGGTGTCCCAAGTAAGGAGCACAGTGAACTTCCTTCCACACAAGGTTTCTAAGTTCTACTAAATTAGGAACATAAATTCTTCCCTTAAATCTCAGCAATCCATCGGATTCAAAACTGAATTCCTCATATCTTGGATCCTTAGGGTTTAGGTGCAGAGCCTGTTTCACTTGTTCATAATACTCATCCCCAGATAAGTTTTGCAATACTAAATCTTTAAAGTTAGCATGTATGGAGATTATAGAGGCTATGTGCCTTCTTCTACTTAAGGCATCTGCTACTCGGTTTTCCTTGCCCTTGATATAAGAAATTTCAAAGTCATAATCTGATATGAGTTCCAGCCATCTCCTTTGCCTTGCATGGAGATTTGGTTGTGTGAATATGTAGCGAAGGCTTTGGTGATCAGATTTTAAAATAAAAGTCCTTCCGAACAAGTAATGTCGCCACATCTGAAGGGCGTGAACCACTGCTGCCATCTCTAGGTCATGAGGAGTGTAGTTCTGCTCATAATTTTTCAGCTTCCTTGACTCATAGGCTACTACTCTACCATCTTGCATAAGCACACCTCCCAATCCTTCCCCCGAGGCATCAGTGATAACCTCAAACTCTCCCTCAGGATTTGGAACTTTCAGAATTGGAGCGGTTGTTAATTTTTCTTTTAACAAGTCAAAGGCCTTTTGACATTCATCCATCCAAACAAACCTTTTTCCTTTTCTCTGTAAAGAGGTAATGGGACTAGCAATGCTTGAGAAATTCAACACAAATTTCCTGTAATACCCTGCCAAACCCATGAAACTTCGTACCTCTGACACATTGGTAGGTTCAGGCCATTCCATAATAGCTTTTATTTTGGCCGGATCAACTGATATCCCATCGGCTGATATTATGTGCCCTAAATACTGTACCTCTTTCTGAAAGAAAGTGCACTTGGAGAGTTTCGCATACAGCTTATGCTCCCTTAATCGCTGTAAGACTATTTGAAGATGTCGTGCATGCTCCTCTTCATCCTTGGAATAGATCAAAATATCATCAATGAAGACTAGTACAAACTTATCGAGACAATCTCTGAATACGCTATTCATGAGATTCATGAAAGCAGCAGGTGCATTGGTCAATCCAAACGGTAACACCGTGAACTCATAATGACCATACCTCGTTCTAAAAGCTGTCTTGGGAATGTCTTTGTCTTTCAACCTTAACTGATGGTAACCAGATCTCAGATCTATCTTGGAAAAGACCGATGCGCCACGCATTTGGTCAAATAGATCATCAATTCGTGGCAAGGGATACTTGTTCTTTATAGTTGCCTTGTTAAGCATCCTATAATCTATACACAGCCTGAGAGTTCCATCTTTCTTTTTGACGAAGATAACCGGGGCTCCCCACGGTGATACACTTGGCCTAATCAAATTCTTAGACAAAAGCTCCTGCAACTGAGCTTTTAATTCCATAAGTTCAGTGGTAGTCATACGATACGGAGCTTTAGAGATTGGCTCCGATCCTGGTTTAATATCTATACCAAAGTCAAATGTTCTCTTCGGAGGCAAGCCAGGTAACTCCTCGGGAAACACATCTCTGAAGTTACACAGAAATGGATATCTTTCCTCAAAAGATTGCTTCTCCGAGGTTTCCTCTACTAAGTCCATCTTAACTGCAAAAAGTTGACACCCCTTTCGCCTAGCCCGCTTCAATTGTTTTGAAGAAATGGATCTAACCTTTATTTCCCTCTAAATTCCTTGGAGATTTACAGTTTTGCCCATCTCATCCAGACACTCAATGGTTTTATGAAAACAATCTACTTTGGCTCGATGTTTCCACAACCAGCTCATTCCTAGGATGATGTCGTAGGACCCTAAAGGTGCTACGTATAAGTTTGCCTCAGTGGTGAAGTTAGAAACATCAATCCTAGCTTCGAACAAACATTGCTCTACCTGAGCCTTTGAATTATTGGCATACTCTACTGTCCAAGGTTTTGACATAAAGCCAGCTTTTCTAGAAAATTTACTTAGAACTCTAGGTGACACAATTTTCTGTTGCACCAGTATCAAATAGAATAGAAACAGGAACACCAAATAAGGTACCTGTCATCTCAATAGGAGTGATCTGATACTCTGCTTGCCGATTGTCAAGAGTGGCATGAATCCTTTGCTGAAAGGCTTCCTGTTGTGAAGGAAGCTCCGTGTTCCTGGGCCTCCCATTCGGCTTCTTGTTGGGGCAACGGTTGGCATAATGATCTCCTCCACAAGAGAAACATCCTCCTATAGGTCCTCGCTTCTCAGATGACCTACTTGCAGAATCACCATTCTTCTTAAAATTTGCATTTCTCTTAAAATCTTCACCCCTACGGTCATTACCAAATCCTCCTTGATTCTTTCGATTTCCCCTATCAAACCTCCTGTTTCCAAATCCCTTATCATTTTTCCTTTTAAAAGACTGATCATTGTAGTTCTTGTCAAACTTCTTGCATTTCTTGTCACGGTATGCAGAGATAGACTTAATCTTCTGCTCCTGTTTTATTGCCTTTTCATAAACTTGATCTATTGTGCTTGGACCATGCACCTCCACCTCACCGCCGATCTGAGGATTGAGTCCCATGATGAACTTTCTGATTCGGAACCTTTCGTCCTTTTGATATTGGGGTACATACTTTAGTAGCCTAGTGAATTTTTCTGCGTACTCGACTACAGATAGCTCACCTTGCCTGAGGTTTTGGAAGTCTGTTAACTTCTGATCAAAATACAACTGTGGTAACCACCGTTTACGGAATAGTTCCACGAACTCGTCCCATGTCACCTTCAAGGGACTTAGTTCCAACTCCATTTTCTTATTCATCCACCAAGTGGATGCTTCCCTAGACAGCTGATAGGCTCCCCACATGGCTTTAGTAACCTCAGAGTAGTTTCTGATCTCAAAATATTTCTCCATCTCCGTCAACCATGCTTCAGCTGCATCTCCAGTTTTTGTTCCATCGAACTTTGGAGGATTAACCTTCTTCATATCCTTAGATAACTCTAAGGCAAGTTTATCCTTGGTTCTTCTTTGGGCTTCACTGTCATCATGATGTTCACTTGACGTGCCATTTTCCCAATGCTTACTCTTGCTTGTGAAGTGTGAGTTCTCGTTTCCATCCTCTGTGTTACCAGTTTCATCTATTTTCCTCTCTAGTTTGTTCAATATTTCCTTGGTTTCAGTGAGCATGTTGAGGATCCTATCCAACTTGTCAGTGGAATTTTCCCGAGAGTTATGACCTTCCCGATCCTCCCCCTCGTTAAACCCTGATTGGTCCATGCTATTTTAGTTTCACACCTATTTAAACATATACTAATCAGTTTTACGCTTATTAAATTAAACACCATCAAAAGAACACAACATTTGATCATATTCATAATTGTTCTCAAACCAAAATTTTGTCTTTATTTATTTTGCAAAATTGTTTCAACATCATTAGAGATAGACAAATCTCATGTTTCTACATAATGTTATCTAGTGGAGTGTAACCTTCGGATTCATTGTCTGACACATAATCACGAGGTGTATACCCCTCAGACTCACTATCAGAAGATATCTCAATAATCTCAGCTCTAGGCACTACACGAGGATCTCTAGTGATCATGGGTATAGTGCTAGGTACAATCTCAGATACACTAACAGGTACTCTATCAGTTACAATCCAGGAGAAACGGTCGATCATGGTTCGAAACGCCATCTCTGCTCCCTCTAGAAGTTCTCTCCTCACTCGCTTAAGTCGTGACAATGCATTGGCTAATGTTTCCACATCATCAAGCCAAATGTCATTCTCGTCATTGGTTTTCTCTATGGTCTTGACCAACGCAAGTCATTTCTGCTTAGCTTGCAGATAACGCTTCTTACCCGCGAAGGATTTTCTTGCGGTTCTCTTGGTGTATGCCATCCTGGCATAATAAACCAAATCATTAGCTACCCGCATAATGATGATTTCCTAATCAGGTTAGTGGACTCATCAGCCCTAGTGCTGAACCCAACTTGGCCCTGATACCATATGTAACATCCAAATCCGACATGACAAGAAGTAACTAAGTTTTCACGATGGTAAATTTTTTTTTTTTTAACAAGGTAATCAAATACATAAAACTCATCTATAATACCTTACAACATTTTTCATTTTATCATAAACATGATTGCATTCTCATAAAGACTGAAAGAAATGATATTCATAATACACTTTGTTTTCTAACAAATGAAATTTTCTTGAAATAACAAATATTGGAATCATACCATTATCATGCATCTCAATTGTCAACCCATCATGTTCAAGACTCGGCAGTTCCTCAATATTGGGAAGAGAAAGTATCTTCAAGGAGCTTAACCTCCAACCACAGACCGTCGGTCTCCCGCACTCCTTCCTAACTGGAAGTGGCCCTACCCTACTCAAGAGGATAGACTTAGGATAACCATCGGTGTTTACCATCTGAGCTCTGGTGTTGTAACCTACGTGTCTTGTTATCGTGCAGATCCCTAGATACCCTCTAGTCATGCACGACCCTCCACAAGAAAACACCATCCAGTTACGGTGAACGTTCGATGTACTTGAGGATAGCACACCACCTTGGCCAAAGGATTTGTATTTAGATAGCGTTCTACAAACGCTTGAACTTGGTTCACCCACCCTACTCGACTTGAACTGGTCAAAATCCTACAGTTTCCAATTTGTATCATTTGAACTAATTGACGACCTTGATGCCCTCAAGGTTTTAAGATTTCCTCCTGTAATGGCGCTTGGCGCAATATTTACCCTAATCCTGAGTTCATAGTTTCATAAAATCATATACATGTAAAACACTGTTTACTAATGACCACTCCTAAGTGGTTTCACAATTGTTTACTTATTTTCCCATGTTTGCACAATACACTCGAATATCTATAACAATATCCTGTTATCCCAGAATTCAAGGTTTCTAGACTCATAAGGCCTACAAAACGAAACTAAAATCGTCGCATGCAACAATAATCAAGATTCCACATGCGGGTATTCCACTCTACATGCCCGTCATAAAAACATGGCATTCTACGACACAAGAAAACTAACTCCCTACTTCGCTTTTAAGTCAAATAAGATTTATCTCTGTGGTTTTAATCTCCCACGCTACATGCTCGTGGAGCAACGCGATTTCTCACAATGCAGCTACTGTTTTAAGTACTCTCGAATGGTTTTACGTGGTTATCTCTGTATTAAAGGAAACTCTTAATATTTTACGTCTTTTCCGACGGTTTGAAGTTTGCAGCTCACATTTGCTTCATACGGTGATCAATCTTAAGTGACTGCACCTCGAGAGCTAAGATTTATCATCGTACATCGTCAACCAAGAGAGATAAGGATCTATTTTCTAAGTTCTTGGACACTGACAGACAGCAGCATTTATCGTTTATAAGGTTTCTATTACCATTAAACAGCAATAAAGTGTTTATAACAATAAACCTCACACAGGTTCTCAGTAGCAGACATTGTCTTCACATTTCATTCATTGTAACATAATTATTCTTGTGTAATTAAGACACATTTACTGGTCTATACCGAGAAAGAGAAAAGGAAATGGAAGGAACCTATTGTCAGAGAGTGAGATTACTGCGGCAACTTCACTTCTCCTTTGGCTGGTCATCCTCCTTCAGTTTACACAGCTCTTCCTTTCTGCTTCTAACACAAAGACCAACCACCTCAATCTATCTTCCTCTCTACCGAACACTACTCCAGACAAGGCAGGTCTCACAGTTTCTTCTCTGGCGAACACTACACCGCAGCTTCCATCGTTCTCTCTCTGTCTTAATGACGACACAGAAGTTTCTCTTGTAGCTCTCTCTCCGTTTCCCTTAGTTAACTCACCTACCAATAATAAACTCTGCAGTTCTTCCTATTCTTCCACCCTCCGACAGACTCTCCTCTCTATTCTTTTTACACAGCGATTCCCACCTCCTAAAACTTTCTGTCTGATCTCACAAACTCTCTCCAAAAACTACTGCCCTCGTCCCACACTCTCCTCTCTACCGTTTTCTCCACTCTCACGTTAACAACTACCTCCAAAAACTGCTCTACACACCCGTAGAATCTCTCCTTACTCCGCAGTCCTAACTGCCCCCCCGTCCAAATCTCCTGATATAGTTTTTAACTCCCTCATTATACCACGAAAAGACCCTTATCCCTCCTGCTCGGCCGACTACTAACTTCCCACGTTTCGCAGACCTTTCACCACGTCGTCCGTCGAAATCTCCCTTCAACAAAGCCACGACGGCCTCCATCTCGTACTCCCTCTCTTCCCACACAAAAAAGAATCTTTCATTAAAGTTTTTCCTTCTCTAAAGGACTTCCACTCCACATACAAACATCCCATGCAGGAAAACCTCCGACCTATCTGCGGTTTGGTTAAAGTTTCCCACCATCGCAAAACCGATGCCTTTGCTATCTTGATGATGGGCAATCCCAAAATATAGCAGTTACACCGAGCTTAACCGCCAATGCTTCACTTACCTTAAGTCTACGATGAAGAGGAATCTTTTTACAAACTCACAATCGTCACACTCTTAAATACTTGAGTCGACATAACAATCTTTTACCTACTTCACTTAACATGATCACAAGAAGTTTAACCGACCTCATTACTTATTACGACCATAAGAAAGATTAAGTTCATTCGGTGATGAGGCTTGCCAAAGGACATAACTGCCCGACTTAACTAGGACAAAAAGGCATCAACCTTCCAAGACTAGCTAAATATTAAATTGAAGAGCTAAAGCTTGCCACGGCTAAGGTTACAAAACGGTTTGAGCATCGTTGGGGTCGAGATGGAGAGAGGGCAAAGACCATTTTACTAAGAAACTCAAAGTCAGATTGATAATAACTCGTAGTCAAAGTTGGAAGAAGAGACTTACTTTTAGACGACGACTAAAATAAATGATTTCATGCTATGGCTACAAATCGACATTCGTCGATCTACCAAAATAGAACAAATTCACGAGTTCGACGCGTTTTACGTCAATCGCAACGGATTGATCATAACGCAAACAAGTTCCTACAACGTTAAACGCACTAAGCCGACTTCTCGCGATTTTTGACTTCGAGACAAGATTTGCAATTTCGCCACAAGATGACTCAATAAATACTTATAGACGTGAATATTAAACATCTAAAATACGTCGACTTACTATTATGGTCTTACGATGCCATCGACGTCTCCAAAATTCTACAAGATGACTTCCGACTAGGATGTTATACTTTATCCTTTGACGTCGACATCAAATAAACTACCCAAACTGACAAACAAGACTTACTTGTTGGTTTCCAGGCTTATCTATCTGTTTGGCGATCTCAGTGGCAAACACCTCTGGTTAGTTTCCAGAGTCTATACTCTCTCTCGAAGATACTTTCTCTTCCGTCGAACACTGTCCACCTGTTCCTGCATCGACAGACTTGCATGCAATTTTGTGGTCAAAGCATCTATGTTCAAATCAAAACATAATATATCCAAAACATCATTGCATTTATTATAGCGACTTTTAGTCTACAATATCACCTTGATCGTAATCATTAGATTCCACAACTCAATACAACAACTTTGTAAGATAAATCTTCAGTTTTCATGTCGTTCACAACATAGTAATTTACTGAAATTTGTAAGAAAGTAAATAGCATCATTGTTTTCAAAAGGAGGGATGTAACAGTTTTAATATGTAGGCTTTCATTTCTTATTTAGTAACCCATGTCATTTTATTAAACATGAGCTTCTTTTGGCATTCGGGATATGCTCTAACTTATTCACCTTTTCAAATAATGTTTAAATATATATGAGCTTCTTTTTTTTTGTTTCTTTGCGGGCCCATGTCTTTATACATACATCCTCTATACCTTCTCTATTTTCATTTCTTAATTTAAAATAAACATGTACAATTTCAACTCCTATAATTTTCTATTATTCAAATCTTTAAAAAAATATAAAAAAAATTATTATTACAATCAAATTTAAATATAAGATTCAAAAATTTGAATTTAAAATAAATAAATGTAGGGGAGTGTTCAACCGAAGTATGGCATAATTCCAAGCCTTAAGGAGCCACAATTGCGTCATGAATTAAGTTTCATGTTTTCAAAGATTAAAAATATATAAAAAAACCAACACCACAAAAGGTTCACAAAACCTATAGTTGTCTTGGATATCATCCAACACATTAAGAAAATTGAAATATCCTTGTTAATTTTTTTTTATAAACTCTATGATTTCTTTCTACTTTCTGATTTGCAATGCAAATTCTTAATAAAATATTACTTGAACAAGCTGAGTATAAGTGCTGATGAAATGCCAAATTAGATTCATAAATTTTAGTTCACCTTGAAACGTGATAAACTCTCGTAGTGAACCACCTAACTCCCATAATACTTACAGTACTAAATGGATGGCTAAAATATTGTTTCCCAAGCTGGACAGGTAACAGACATGCTATTTGGAATGGTAGGGATTAGGGATGTGGCTAGGATTTTAGCTTGTAGAGCAGTGCCAAACACAAGGTAAATGCTTACCAAAGGGCTGAGTTGACTAGTTTCCACAAATTGAAAGATACAACTGAAATTCATACATTGGCCAGCTAGATAACCCAATGAAACCACACCAATAATGAATATAATGAAACGAAAGAGTGAAGACACAGTAACTGAACAAGGAAAACAATGGGTTTTTCTAGCAAAAGGAGGCAGGTAGGATGGCACATTTTTGAGAGTTGTTGTCCATGTGTACATTTTTTTTATTGAGATTGATTGTTTTGAAGAAGTAAATTTTTTTCTGGGACAGAAGCAGACGTAGAAGGCCAGAAAATAGAAAAATGATGGATTTTTAGCAACCTAATAGGCAGGATGACGATTTTTCGGGAGCAAAAGCTCCCACTAAGAAGCCTATCGACTAAATATTTAATATTTAAATGACATATTTTATAGAAAAGTTGGCAATTACTCTATTTTTGAGCCATTGTTGTTTAATGGTCTAGACTCAAGCTTCATTTTTTTTATTTTCAATTTTTTTTAATTGAAAAATGCTAATTACAATAGGTATCTAATGTATATGATATATATGTTGTGTGTAGTGATGTTTCTATTGTATATATTGTGTATACTTATTTTCAATATTGATTCAATATTGTAGTTGTGATTCTTAATCTTATCGAGGATTGCATGTGTAGCCTTGAACCCTAAATTTCCAAATTCACTTTTTTACATGGGCCCAAGCAGACTTACTTCCTATTAATCGTTGCCTCCCAACTCAAACACAAAAAATTAAAATTTTGACCCTAGGGTGTTATATAAAAGGACAAAGCCCCAATTCATTTTAAACCATTAGATAACAGTTTCATATATACATCATTTCGATCACTTAAGCATCTAGAAGCATTGCATCAACATATGGGATCACAAGGATAGATATAGACATTTATATTTTTGTTTGCCATGTTTTTAAACTTGTTCTAGATTGTTGAATTGATCCAAGGGATTGATTAAGGCACAAGGTGGGAGACTAGGTGACTTCCATTCCCTAGCATAGCAAATTCTGATAGTGGTTTTAAGTACCACCATTTTTGGATATCAAAATGTAAAGATGCGACAAGACAAGTTTAAAACCACAAAAAAGGATCAAGGTCGCAGGTGCGAAGACCAAAGTCGTATGTGTGGGATTGAACCAAAATAGAGAAAATGTCATTTCCTATTTATCAAAGCTTCATAATCATAAGTCTGATAGTATAAATAAAAGTTGGATCGCAACACGTACATTACAACAAATCACTCACTTGTTGCATGCAAAGCTAAATACTCCTTATCTTTTTTTTATCAATTTTTATAACATATTTCAATATTGTTTCGAAACACAATAATGATTTCTAAGTTAATTGTGTGTTAATTTCTTTAATTAATTAAACAACCTAGATAATTAAAAAGGAATTATTTATTTTTTTCAATATGTTATTGACAAATTTATATAATAAATGCTTATTGTATGAGTTTTCACTTCCTTAGTATCAACTATCATATAATTGAAATGTAACACCCACCCATGTGCTAACTCTTTCCTTGTCATGATGTTACTTATGATCAGATTAAAGATTATATTGTGTCAATTCTTATATGATGTATTTGTAGGATGGATATATTGACTGGCTTGGAAGGTTCTTAGGGAGAGCCCCTTTGCTAGATTACACATTCTCGTTGGTCATTCTACGATGCTTTGGTTGTTATCTCCATTGTTGGATTTGATGCTCCACTTTAAGTGTACAAGAAGTTTACAAGTGTTTGACCAATGGAGGCATGTGGAGAAGAATGTCATAGATTTCACTTAGTCATCTCACCTTGCCTAGTCCCTATGGTCGAGTTAGTGAGCATCATAGATTTCACTTAGTCATCTCACCTTGTCTAGTCCCTATGGTCGTGTTAGTGATCTAGTGACTCTTATGGGTATGTTTGTGTGTTTAACCCATCCTATTTGGTTGCAAATGAAAGGATGTTCCTTGTGGTTATCTTGTTTACCACTAGTTTGAATCATATGTGATTCTAGATCACTATTGTGTGAAACCTATAAATTGTATGTTTCCTTATGTGTTATTTTATTCAAGAAATAAAAGTTGGTTGTCTTGTGTGTTTGGAATAATTTAATGATTTATTTAAGAATGGTATTATGCAATTTGGTTTAGTAGGAGTTAAAAGGATTTAATTATTTGTGTGAGCTCATGTTAAATGTAGTATTGCATTTGTAATTCCTCTAGCACTTGTGCCTTATCATTTGTTGACTTTTGTTTTGATCCACTATTTTTGCTAGCGATGATATGTTATTATGTCATCAAGGTGTTTTTGATGGGGTTGTGTATTAGCATCTAGACTTTGACAATGGATGCACATGTTAAGACTTTGACAATGGATGCACATATTACGACTTTGTACATTGGACCTTTCAGTGCTACTGTTCATTGCTTTTGATGTGTGTGTTTATTATACTTGAGATAGTATTTTGGACTTTTACTAGTTATTGCATCTTTATGGTGATGGTTAGTGATGCATGTTAGATGTGATGATTTGATATCATGTTATGGCTTTTACCATGTTGGTTGGATTATGTTTCTTTGGCTATTATTTACGGAGTAGGCACACTTGACACTTGACTTAAGTGTGTAATTATAGGGTTATTCCCTAATGGTGGTTATAAAAGAGATGTTTGCATTGGGTAATTTGTGTGTTAACCTTTATCTCACTCAATTCAAGTATGAGATGGATCTCATGTATCCCTATGTAAATCTAGATCCCAATTGGTGGCAATTTTAAAATCTACATGTTGTGAAACTCCATAAAGTGTGTAGAAGTCCTTTGCATATGTTTATTTTATCTTAGCACATATTTAAATTTATCTTGAAATGCATGTTTATTGTGTTTGTGGAAAAGATATTTAATTATACTTTAACAGAAAGAGCAAATGTGACATTTTATTATTTTATGTGAAAAGAAATATATACTGAATTTAATTATTTTATGGATTTAGAAAGGGTGATCCCACAATATTGGGTTACTCTTTTTGGCCAAACTTGACATTGAAATGAACATTTTGAACTACATCTTCACTTTCGGACACCTATAGCTGCTAAACCGTGAGAAATTTGAAGATGATGCAAACTAGTGATTTGTGACATTTTGTCTGTAGATTCTAAATATATTTTTAAAATTTTTTGGAATCAAATTGCATTTATTTTTCCATCTCCTTTGATAACTAGTTTTTAACAGTAAACACCATTTTTACAGAGTGATGTGTACTGTGTATAACATAACTTTTTTCTATGAAGGATAAAATTCTATTTTTTTTAAATTTAGATTTGTAACTATAATATCTAGAGGATGCATTTGGTTTCATAATTTTTTATTGAATTTTTTTAATTAATTTTTTAAGTCAAACCAATTACAATTTAGACATAGGTGTACTATAAAGAGCATAAATTTTTTTGTATGTATCGGAATTCAATTTTTTCTTTTTTGTTGGAATAAGAACATCAATACCTAGAGGACATGTATTTTTTAGAATTTTTTTTCTATATTTTCCTATTTTTCCGTATGTATGAAATAAAGACCTTGATGTTCATTGAAAAACCTACATTCACAAGAAATTAAAAAAATGAATATAAAATCAAATTAAATATATTTAAAATTATACTTTTTGGGAAGCTTATAATAAGGAAGTATATACTTACAAAACATAAATTTTAAATGAATTCATTTGATCCCCCAAAAGGTAAATCAAAAGTGGTTTTTTATTAGCATTTTGATAGGTGTAGAGGAGACTCCATTATAGGTATGGTTTAAAACTTGTGGGGTTCTATCCAAGGGGGTTTGATCTAATGGGGTTTGATCAAACTCTCTTTAATTAAAATCCTTTAAATGGAACCTTTCAAGGCTTAAATCATTATATTTTCTAAAAATATGTAATTTCAACAAAAAATAGGATGTCCCAGAAAGTGTAATCCATTATTGTGCCAGCACCCGAAAATATGTATAAGATAAATAGAAGTTTTGTTTAATTGGAAATTCATGTTATTTGAATAATGGTTAATGTTTTAAGTTATAAGGATTTCATTTATTCCTATTTTCCTTCCAAAAGTTTAGTTACAAAATGAGAAAAAGAAAATGAGCTTTTAAGGTATAAAGGGAAAAATAGGCTTGGATTTTTATTTCCACTTTCAACTTTTGCTTAAACCCTTTTCTTGCTCCTTTGAAAAATAATTTTTGAAAAGATTGGAAGAAAAGTTTGGTGGATTGCTTCAAGTGGATTTTGCTTAGATTGGGATTTGTGTGTTTGTGGCAAGGAGTGTTTTTGGTGTGGTTGCTTCAAAAAATAATTCCTCTCCATTGTCTTGTGTTCTTGTTGAAGGTATTTTCCCCCTTTTATAGGTTCAATTAAAAATTTGAATTTTGGATGGAAATGCTCCATTGCCATGCCCACAATAGGTGGTGCATATGGCCTAGTTGTAGGGAACATTTGGATTGAAATAACATTTTTAGGAATTGCATTGTGTTATGTTTTTATTTTAAAATTTTGGAAAAAGTCCATAATAGAACCCCATGGCAAAATTTTCCTAGAACCTCTTTCTCAAATTTTATTGAAGAATAATGATGTTGGTTGTATTTAGAGTAAGAGGATAATTTTAGTTTTTGAAGATTTGCTTTAAATCAAAAGTAGGAAAATTTTAAGGTTGCATATACTCTATTAATGGAGGTATGAAGAATTTTATGGTTTTACAAGTCCTTTGAGAAAAGTGTACAATTGCAATTTAACATGTAATTAAATGAATTATTTTATGAAATGATTTGTCTCTATTATTAAATGACACTTTGCATCTTTTAGGAATGTGTAGGAAAATGGTGCATTATTTTTCGTACCACACCTAATTTGTAAATATTGGAGTGATGGCCCTTTAGGACTAAGGTCTAAAATAGGAGAGGAGTGGTTCTCACCACTCATCGTGATCAAGAGTGATACATGATGATGGAGCAAGGGAGATTTCTAATCAAGTGATAACACAATTTCATTGGGTAAATTAAAATATGATTAAGATACATGTGCCATACTAAATGCCTTGGATCGATTCGATTTGGTCATAAAGGACATGTCACAACACACGGTAGTTGGTGAATGTCATCAAGTGGATTCATTAAGGAAGTGTTGGAATTAGGGCTGACAACTGAGGGGGGTGAATCAGTTATCTTAAAACTAAAGGTTGCTGCAATTAATTCTTCTTTACCACTTCTTAACAGATTACTGACATAATCATGAAAAGCAAGAATTGATAATACATGAGCAAAAACATAAAAAACACACTTGACACCAAGATTTGACATGGAAACCTGGTTAAGGGAAAAACCACAGTGGGGGTCAACCCACAAAGATGATACTCTGTTAAAAGTATTACAAAGAGGAAGGCACATGCCTTCGAGCTCACTGCCCAGAACTCACTGCTCAAGAGAGGCTCACTGCCTACAATAATGATTACAAAAGGATTACAAATTGTGTGAACTGATAAGTAGCATCTTCCAATGCAAGAATTTAGTTCTGGTTAAGCACAGAATACTGATTTTACACACTTCATCTTTATTCTACCCTGTTTACTGCTTTGCCATAATCCGGACCTTAGATCTCTTCTCTTTTTCACTTCTATCTACCTTTTTCATACTTACTCCATATTTGCATCACTATTACACCCACCATACTCAAATCCATCGGTTATATATATTCGCATCAACAAACTCAATCACTTAGCTGTCGGCCTTGTGAAGAACTTAACAAATAATACATGTACTCTATTCTGTCGGCTAAATCCATACATCAATATTGATGCATACCAAAAATAACATTTATAGGTCACCAATCATGTCAGCCACTAACATTATATCCCATACACAACTCACCAAAACACTTCTACTAGATCCGCACAAGGATCTAACACAAGTTGGCCTGTTCTTCACTAAACTATTTTGTCATATTAGGACTCGGTACTCAGATGCTCATTACTTTTAATCCCTTTGTTACCAGAGGCTAAAATCTTGGATTTAGATTGTTCTAACATTCTCTACACTCTCTCAGATTTGCAACATGTAATAATTAACTGGAGAGAATCGCTGACCAAAATATTGAACTTAGCCATAAACCCTATTCCTGTCTATCCAGACTGGACAAATATTGGAACAGATTTCCGGTAATATCTGATACTGCACTATGGATGTGTGGAATGGACTTAGTTGCCATCAATGACAACACTTATCATGCATAGCAGTGTCTCTTGCCAACGATCTCCCCCTTTGGCATTGATGGCAACACTTAGTGAAAAATGACTAAGTGTCGGAGCTACTCCCCCTTACTCTATTCACTTGTGCTCTCCATTGTTTCCAAAGCTCCCCCTTTGCTAGATTTTTCATTTTTCACTACTCTTCACTCCCCCTTTGATATCAATCACAAAGGATGGAATCTGGAAACCAAAATTCACCCAAAAATTCTTTATACAATGCCGCATATGTACAACCAATCCTTTAGTTGTATTTACGTATACTTAAGTATATCTCCAAAAATATTTTTCAGTAGGGCCAACTCTATATCCCAACTCTTCTTCATACTATTCAAAGTTGAAATGTGGCCATTGAGCAAAAATGCTTATGCTTCAGCCTTCCGAAGGTCAATGGGATCACCTGTTGTGCAGTAGTTTGGGCTTCTATCATAGCATTGAACATTTCTTCTATCTTAAGGGAAATCAATCCCCAAAGCTCACCCATTCTTGCTTCAATGTTCTCCTTTTCTCTTGTCAACTTCTTTATTTCTTCCATTAGGCTGGTTGCTTGACATTCCTTACTTGCCATTGATACTGTCAATGGATCAAAAGCTTGGGACATACTTGACAATTTTTGTTTGGAGTCCTTTATTTTATCTTCCGTATCCTCTATGACTTTAGGAGTAGATAGGAAAACTTATATATACTGCCTCCTTCTGAAAGAGCATTTTGAATACTCTTTATACTATTATCTAATACCAATCTATCTAGCCCAATCATGCCTTTGAGTGCATCAAATCTTTTTCTATTAAAATCATTCTGAACTTTGACTTATGTAGATTTTTCAAAGGACTCAAAGCATGTACTTATAGAATTTACAAGGCTCTTCAGATTTCCAGAGGGAGAATCAGATGGATTCTTCTGGAACATTGGCATTAACTTCTCCAATATACCAGATGCAAGGCCTAGAAGCTCATTGTCCTCTATGTGAGATTTCAATACCTTTTCTCTTGCCTCGGCTTGTGTGAAAGATTCTATCTTAATCAATTAGACTGAAGAGAAAGTATCCAAGTTGAGTGGTCCTTGAATTAGTTTAGGTTCATCAAATTCTAGCATCTCTTTACTCAGAAAACTCTTCACTGCATTTGCAATGTCTCTTGCCACAATTTTTGGACCACCTTCCTTTCCTTGGGTTTTCTCAGTGACAGGACTATTTTGTTTGGGTGCATCAATATTTTCACCATCCTCTTCTGCTTTATCTTCCTTACCTTTGATTTCTTCTTCTTTCTCTACTTCACCTTTCTCAGCTTGTGGCTATTTTCACAATATCTGAATATAATAGTAAATATGCTGCAAATACTTGATAATAATATGCCACTTCGAGGGGGCAACCTCCTAATCCACTTCGAGGGGGATACCTCCAACAGTCTTCAATGAGAACACAATACACAATATCCATGAAATGAGACTCACTACCTCCTATATATACCTATTTATGCCTAGGATATCACCCAGGCCAACTTAGATAGACCTATAGAAGCCTTAGGCTGACCTAAACAACTAAATAACAATATAATAATGATAATATGACTTAATTAAGAGTTAAGATAGCCACAAGCTGACTATTCATAACCATATACACTATAGAAGTAAGGGCATAACATGCCCCCCTTCTTTACAAAAGCATTGTCCTCAACGCTGATCAATTGTGGTAGTTTCTTCATATAATCTTCATCATCCCATGTGGTAACTTCAACTAGAAGATATTTCCTTATAACAAGGTAATTTGGAACTGTTGATGTCCTCAGCTTATTCATGTGTGTCTGGAAAATTAACTTCATCTCCAAGATGTGTCTTCCCTTTGCATCTAGCTCTTGATGGTGATGAATGTGTTCTTCCTTTACTTGAACCTTTGATGTGCCATAGAGGAAGAGGTGAGGAATAGTACATGGTACCCTTGCATTGGTTGAATAGCTTGACTAGGAAGTTCTTCTTCTTCTTTCACTTCTTCCTCTTCATTGCCTTTTTCTTCTTCTTCTTCATCATCATCTTCTTCTTCTTTTTCTTCGTCCATTTCTTCTTTTTGTTCTTCTTCTTCTTCTTCTTCTTCTTCTTCGGGTTCTTCTTTTTCTTCTTCTTCTGCTTCTTCTTTTTCTTCTTCTTCTTCTTTGTCTACTGCTGCTGTTGCTTCTTCTTCTTCTTCTTCTTCTTCTTCTTTTTCTTCTTCTTCTGCTTCTTCTTCTTTTGGTTCTTCTTCTTCTTTGTCTGCTTCTTCTTCTTCTTCTTCTTCTGTTTCTTCTTCTTCTTCTTTTGCTTCATCATCATCATCATCATCATCATCATCATCATCATCATCATCATCTTCTTCTTCTTCTTCTTCTTCTTCTTCTTCTTCTTCTTCTTTGTCTACTTCTTCTTCTTCTTCTTCTTCAGGTTCTTCTTTTTCTTCTTCTTCTGCTTCTTCTTCTGGTTCTTCTTCTTCTTCTGGTTCTTCTTCTTCTTTGTCTGCTTCTTCTTCTTCTTGGTTGCTTGAGACCTCCTTTCTTGGTTCCTTCAATAAGGCACTTAACATGCTTCATATATATGATATATCTCCTCTTAGGTCACAGATATCCCTCTTGAACTTACTTATTTCCTCATCCTTATCAAAGGATTTCCCCAGTGTGATAGCATTCTTGTTGCCTCTTGTTGCAGGCCCCGTCATGATGGAAACCAATATTTTTGAAATAAATCACAAAAAAGAAATGTAAATTTTCTAAAATTTTTACTGTAACTTACTAAGGCCAAGATACCACTTACATAGAAAAAAATCCAAAAAAATTAGCAAATTTGCTGCCTTGAGAGCAAATTTGTTGGAAACCCTAATTTTGTAATAACTCGCTTATTTTTGCTTCAATTCCTTTGAAATCTGGACTGTATCTTCTTTAATATTGTCTTCAAAAACCCTTTAAAAATCTTTTAAAAATTCATAAAATCTGAAAGTTATGCTCTTCCCAAAATCGCCTCCAATGTTGAGAAAAATTTTTGCCTCTACGGTGCCAAGATCATGCTCTGATACCACTTGTAATGAAACAACTTGCACAATATCTGAATTAATAGTAAATATGCTGCAAATACTTGATAATAATATGCCACTTCAAGGGGGCAACCTCCTAATCCACTTCGAGGGGGATACCTCCAACAGTCTTCAATGAGAACACAATACACAATATCCATGAAATGAGACTCGTTACCTCCTATATATACCTATTTATGCCTAGGATATCACCCAGGCTGACTTAGATAGACCTATAGAAGCCTTAGGCTGACCTAAACAACTAAATAACAATATAATAATGATAATATGACTTAATTAAAAGTTAAGATAGCCACAAGCTGACTATTCATAACCATATACACTATAGAAGTAAGGGCATAACAAAGTATCCAGGTTGAGTGGTCCTTGAATCAGTTCAAGTTCATCAAATTCTAGCATCTCTTTACTTAGAAAACTCTTCACTTCATTTGCAATGTCTCTTGCCACAATTTTTGGACCACCTTCCTTTCCTTGGGTTTTCTCAGTGACAGGACTATTTTGTTTGGGTGCATCTACCATAAAACAAATTTCATCCTTGTATTTCTCAACTATTGAATTGGGGATTCTTTCCCTATAATGCATCATATTCTAATTTGTTTTAAAGTAACCCCAGATTGTAGTCTTCTGTGCACTTGAGTCTCTGATGCTGAGTAGATGATCTCTTATTTGCCAAGCAATTGGCCTGTCATTTATCTAGTGCACACCTTGTACTCCAGGCACTTCATTCATAAAATAGAAGAACAAACATATAACTAAGGAACCATATTTGAAGGTGTTTTTCTTAGCCTTTTTTTATTTTGCTTAAATTTTTAATTAGTTGGTTTTGTAACAGCTCACATAGGTCATAATCTACATTCTCCTTCAACATTTGATATGCTGCAAAAATGGCAGTTCCGGAGACAGAATTCTCCCTGTTGGAGTGGTAAATTTTGTAACCAATCACCATAGAGCAAACTTAAAATCCAGTTCAATAATGTCATTGATGGTCATTGCCCTTTTGTCAAACTTTGCACCGATAGCATCGGCCACTGTCTGGTTCTTCACGACTTTCAACATGGGTAATCCACCAGTTGAATTTAACCCAATTACAATCTTGATAACATACTTTGTTATCTTGAATGGTTTCAAAAACCATATGAACTCATCATGCATTCGGCTCAAGATATATCAAACCCACTCATTTTCATCAAATGTTAGAAATTTAATGACTTGTAGAAAATGTTTGCTTTCTAGGGCATTGTATTCCAGTTTCAATTCATAGCTATCATCCCTTAGGTAGTTGACAAATAAATCTAAGAGTTTCTAGTTTCCAAATTCTTCTATCCTACAGTGGATGTAAGCCTTAATATCCTCAACATGCAAAACTCCATATGGGACACCAGAAAATGCTCCTAAAGGTTCGATTTCGACTAACTTGTATGGATGCTTCTTAAATTTTGGCTGAGGCCTTTTAGTAATATCAACAACAAGAGGAGTGGCCATTGCAAAAGATTTCAAATTCAAGGCTTCACAGATAAATACCTTTTTCTTCCACGGAGCTAGGGTTGGTAGACAAATTTGTCGGTAGCACTTCAAATCCTTTGAAATCTTAGCTCAGACGCTCTTCTTCTTTCTATCTTCGAATACAAAGTGATTCAAATGAAGAATGAATGACCTTTTATGCTTTGCAAAAACCTAATTTGCCTTTGTAATAAATGCTCAGTCCTAACACATCCGGTTACAATGTTTCTGCATACAGTCGATCTTCAATTGCTCTGCAAATCGTTATATCCACTTTTTATCTTCTAGAAATCCTTTCAATTGATGTATAATAATCCAAATTATTTTCTCTCATTGTGCCAAATTCAGGCACCCACTTATTGGTTGGGGGATTTTAGATTTTATTGCAACTCCCCCTGAGCCAGGGCTCTTAATTCTTTTCGTAGAAGAATTATTAGCACCGGATTCCGGTGTGGACCGATTACTATTATTCACAACACTTTTCTTGACCCATGTCTTGCTCATTTCATTCTGGATCTCATTCATATCAATTTTTCCCTTGCCTTTGTCTTGTCTCTGCTCATCTGGTTTTCTATTTGCTGGACCTCTTCTGTCATTATTCCTACTTCTGCAGAATCTTGCAATATGACCAGATCTATTGCAATTAAAGGACACAACATTTCTTTGCTTATATACTTGATTTCCTCTTGATCTGCACTGATTAGCCATGTGTCCAAATCCATTGCAAATAAAGTAGTAACCATTGAAAGAGTTGTCATTTTCTCTATTGTTAGAGTTATTCATAATCATACTTCTACATTCATTTGATCTATGACCATATCTCTTACACTTGAAGCATTGACCAGAGAAGGATGAAGCATTTTGATTTTATTTGCTTCTGCACTGTGTAGATTTATGACCAAATGTGTTGTAATTAAAACAATTTCCATTGAATGATGGATATCTTTGAGCATTAGGTTGTCTTACTAGAGGTCTTCTAGGTCTGTTTTTCCCATTCATTGGTTGAAAATTTCTTTGTCTAGATCCAAAGCTTTCACCTTTCTCATATCCAAGACCATGCTTGTCATCAACCTTTTTCTAACTTTCAAGCAGTGCTTCAATTTTAGCTAAGCTTATCTTGAACTTCTCCTTGTATTCATTTGCAACTTCTAGGTCATGTCTAAGAATTCCAATCTGCCTCTCAAGTTCTCTCTCAATGTCTCTGCTTTCTTGTAGATCAGACTCTAGATGGCCAGCCATTCTATCCAATCTGTAGCATTCTTCAATTCTTTCTTTTAGAGTTTGATTTAGGTCTTCTTCAGTCTTCTTATTTTGCTCAATTTCTTTGGTTAGCCTCATTACCCCATACTCCATCTCATGTTTTAGAACATAAGCTTAGTTCGTCAGCTTCTCACATTCCTTTATCTTTTCTTCTAAAGCCTCATTCATGCCACCTTATTCAGTAAGACTAGCTAGTTGATGAAGTAGTTCTTTCCTTTTTCCATTAATTTCTTTAAAATATCTTTTAGCAAGTCAATGCAATCATCAACATCCTTAAAGTTTACTTTTAGATCATCAATTTCTACTTTGGACCGATAAAGATCTTCTAAAGCCAATTGAAGTTGTTCTCTGAGTGAACCCATTGAAACTCCTTCCTAGATCTTCCTCAAGCTATTAGGCTTCTTAAAAGGAACCTTGCTCTGATACCAATTGTTGGAATTAGGGCTAACAACTGAGAGGGGGTGAATCATTTGTGTTTAAATTTTTAAAGCTTTCTTCAATTAATTCTTCTTTACCACTTCTTAACAAATTAATGACAATCATGAAAAGCAAGAATTGATAATACATGAGCAGAAACAAAAACAACACACTTGACACTAAGATTTGACGTGGAAACCCAGTTAAGGGAAAAACCACGGTGGGGGTTAACCCACAAAGATTATACTCTATTGAAAGTATTACAAAGGGGAAGGCACATGCATTCAGGCTCACTGCCTAGAGCTCACTACTCAAGAGAGGCTCACTGCCTACAAGAATGATTACAAAAGGATTACAGATTGTGTGAACTGATAAGTAGCATCTACCAATGCAAAATTCAATTCCGGTTAAGCACATAATACTGATTTTACACACTTCATCTTTATTCTTCCTTGTGTACTACTCTACCATAATTCGGACCTCAAATATCTTCTCTTTTTCACTTCTATCTATCTTTTTTGCACTTACTCCATATTTACATCACTATCACACCCACAATACTTGAATCCATTAGTTATATATATTCGCATCAACAAACTCAATCACTTATCTGTCAACCTTATGAAGAACTTAACAAACAATACAAGTACTCTATTTTGTCGGTTGAATCCATACATCAATATTGATGTGTACCAGAAATAACACTTGCAAGTCACCATTCATGTTGACCACTAACATTATATTCCATACACAACTCACCAAAACACTTCTACTGGATTTACACAAGGATCTAACACAAGTCGGCATGTTCTTCACTGAATTGTTCTGTCATATTAGGACATGGTACTCAGATGCTCATAACTTTTAATCCCTTTGTTACTAGAGGCTGAAATCTTAGATTTAGATTGTTCTAACATTCCTCTACACTCTCTTAGATTTGTGACATGCAATAATTAACTGGAGAGATCCACTGACCAAAATACTGAACTCAACCATATACCATGTTCCTGTCTATCCAGACTGGACAAATCTTGGAACAGACTTCCGATAAGATCTGATACTGCACTACAAATGTCTAGAATGGACTTAGTTGCCATAAATGACAACACTTGTCATGCATAGTAGTGTCTCTTACCAACAGGAAGTTCTACTCCTAAACCCTACATGGTCATTGTTCTATTGTGATGACACTCCTCATCTGAGTTCTAGGATTCTCATCCTTTCTTTTAGTTAGATTCTCTATTCGACATGATTGTGATCATGTATATTGTTACCTTTATGATTAATGCATTTAGTGTATTCATGTGGATGTAGTACATATATACTTGTTTCTTGTCATGTGTGATGCCATCCTCCCTTGTATTGTGTGAGTGTGCCTTGTACCCATGTGATTGTTTCCCAGTTCAGTGGGGTGGGCATGATTGTTCTACATGGTTGGGTGGTGTTGTACCACTATTGGGGACCACATGGCCCTTTCATCCACTTGGAGAGTGTGTTGAGAGCCTTCCCATTTTGATGACATGGTGAGTACTTAGAAATAGATGTATTTACTCAATTTTCACTTTAGCTATGTAATTTACTTTCTTAAGGTTTTGAAAGTGGAATTCACTTTCCACCTTGGATCTTGGAATCCATACTATTCAGGAGGTTATCGTGTGGCTAGGTTCTAGCCCATGAGCCCCTGATCATTTGGCCCAAACCATTTTTAAAAAACTCTAAAATTAAGGAATTTATGCCTCATAGAGTATGGAAAATGTCCTTGTTGTTTTCCATGCCTTAAAAGTTTTCTAGGCTCTATTTTTGCAAGTTACAAAAAACATCCAAAATACATGCAAGATAGGTTTACTAGTCTAAACTACAAGTTGCAATCATTCCCTAAAACTTGAAATGCAAGTTAAGTTCAAAGTTTAGAATTCCAATACACATTGCATAGTGCAAGTTGCAATCAACTTATGGGGTCTGAGGTAGCAGGTGGTCTAGAGTACAAAACATGAGTGCACTTTATAGTTGTGCAATTTTAAATGGTGCCCAAAATCTGAAGCATTGTAGACCCAAGGTTTGAAACCTAATTTCATTTTATAGATGTGCATGTTGCAAATGTTTTTCAAAGTTTGAGTCTTCCAAGGTCCAAGAATTGGAAGTTCATTTAAATTTTGTAGACATGCAACCTGCTAATGATTTCTGGATATAGGGTTGACTATCCATTTGCATAAAGTGATATGCTAAATGGAACTTGAGGGACAAAAGGGTGTAGTATGCAACTGTATCTTGAAACCTAAACCCAAGCCTATGCAGATTGTAACTTGCAACCCAGTTCTGAAACCCAACCCTTAAGTGCAAGTTCTTCTTACAACCTAAATTTGATAGTTTTAGTTTTTCATTTCCTGTAACTCTAGGATATTTGAGGGGTGGCCTTGTGGAGATGTTTTGAGGGTTTTTCAATGATATTGGAAATCTTGACTCTCCTCCATTTCTCATTTTCTACGCCAACCATGGTGTCTTGTCCCATGGTACCATTAAGTCTTTTGCTTATGTCACCTTATGTTATGCATTGATGTGCATGGCAAGTGATTCATCACATGTTTTTATGACACCTTGGGCATTTTATAGTGTTTTCAAGTTTCTTATTACTACTTTTCTATCATGAAAAAATTGTTCAATTATTTTTGTTTGTTAATATCTTGAGCAAAAGCTTGGGGCATTACAACATTTGAGCTAAATGCATAGTTAAAATATAAAATACATTCTAGTTAATAAGGGATTATCTAAGTGAATATTATTAAAAAGTATAATATGCATTTCACTTAAAGGTTAAAATCTCATTTGAAAAGAAAACACATTAGTCATTTTGGAAAAGATTATATTAAATCTTGTTTTGAAAAGAAATGAAAATATATATTGTTACAATTATCTAGTTCAAATGGGAAAAGGAAGGAAAAGTCACTTGTGACTTAGAGATTTTTAGAAAAAGGGAAGAAAGGGTTGTAAAGGATTATTATTCATTATTCTTGTTTGGTGTTGGTGCTCTTGTTTTAGAAAAGAAAGTTTGCTTCCTTGAAACACTTGGATTGCTTAAGGATCATTTGGAAAAGAGGTTTTCTTGTGGATTGAGAACCTAGTTGAATGGGATTAATTGGAGAAAGAATGCTTGGTTCTTTCTTGGTGTGTGAGTTGCATTCTAGAAAGAGGCATCTCCAATTGTGTGGGTTGCATTATTGTAAGGTATTTTTCTATTTAATAAAAGAATGCATTTTGTTGTATGATTCTTGTTGGCCATACTTATGTCTTAAGTAGTAAAGCATATGGCTTTGGGTTGGGAGCATTAAAATTGAATATGGCATTATTTTCAATTGAAATGCTTAATCTTGTTGTAAGTTAGCATTATTTGAGAAAACTCAGTTTTGTTGATTATTATGGCAAAAATTTTATGTGATCATGAAAGTGTGCTCTTTTGGCCTTTGTGCTTTAAAGGGTATTTCGAAATTTTGAGAATTTGTATTTTTGAATTTGAAGGATTTTATATGTTTATTTTTTAAAATATGTAATTTACCCTAGAAAACTATGGGATTGCAAAAATTTATGTTTGTGTTCTTTGAGTGTCGTTATGTTTTTCACAGCATCTTGAGTACATAGATGTGCAATGTGACATGTTGATGTTGCTTTTGCATCATAAAAAATGTTCATTCATCTTTTGTCTATTAATGTCTTGGGAAAAATCTTGAGGCAACATTATATGACAATATTGAATGGATAATTACCATGAAATTTTGGTTAATGCATAAGATGAACCATCCAATTTAAATCCCTTAAAAGGAACAATGATCATGCCTAGAATTTAGTAGTGTTTCCTACCTCTCTAATAGAAATTGGAAATTTCATAAATTTTGAAATTTAAAACTAAAATTTATATTATAGCTAATAAATAACTATTAAAGGCTACTAATATTTAAAATTTAATTTTAAATACAAATTATAGAAAAAATAAGAGAAAGAATAAGTAAAAGGTATTTATATATAGATAATATTCTAAAGTAAGATGTTATATTATTGTTGAGATTGATGGTGGGAGGAGTAATGAACCACCTTTTTGTTCCTTTGAAATTCAGGTTGAACAAGATAAATTTAAAGGTGAAGGTTGAGATAGAATTGTCTTGATAACTTTTGAGGAGGCAAAATCTTTGATGGGTCATTTCTTTAATGAATCTACCTACACATCATTAGTCCTCATAATAAATAAGATTTCATGAAGAGTCTTAATTTTGTTTGAAGAAACAATAAATTTGTCACAAATCTCATAATACACTATATGCCTAAATATACAATGCTCTTTTGATTTAAGTCTATTGCTAGAAATTGTACAAATTCAATAATGAATGGTAATATAATACTTTAACTCCATACAAATATATAATGAAAAAAAATTGAAATTGGTCAAAAAGAAATCTCAAACCAATTATACATATGGAGTATAAGAATAGAGTTCTATTGATCAAACAGTTAAGGAGTCACTCGTCTGAATGAAAAAAAATAAGCAAATCATCGTAGGGTTTCTATTAGTATATTAGTTTAATCATACACTTTTGTATGGTTTTAAGATGCACATGTATATTAACATTGTAATATAATCTGTATATTATTTGTAATAATTTGTGGATATTCATTGTGTAAAGGGTAAAATTTGGATAGTTGGTTTTTGGTAGTTTTGTGTGTGTATCTTCCTTTCACCCTTTCATTCAAGGACCTAGGTTCGAGTTGCAATGTACTATCATACCCTAGGTCACTATGAGATGTAGGGAAACTTAGATTTTTATGATTTGATTATCAATTATCTTCTCTTATGCTCAATTATACATTAAAATCCTAGTTATGCAAATACGACAACAAATAGACAAATATCGAAAAATGTTACTACAGAAAGATGTAAAATGACAAATAACTATGCACCTATTTTCAAGGTTCAAAAGCGAAACAGTCAAGGACTAAAGAGTGGGCACCCAAGTCTAATGCTCTACTTTTTGTTAGGATCTGCAAACAAGACCTGCAACCTGTTCCTACTGTACCAAAGGTTTTCCCATCATGGAACTTCAAGGACTAATGAGCAGACGCCCTAGTCCAGGGAGCTATTTTCTTTTCTGATCTGCAATTCCAACACTTTAAAATACCCTCCTACAACTTCACTTTTCCTCTATCCTCGACCTATAGCCTGCAATCATGAAAACATTAGGAAGGGGTTGTGGTGTTTAGAGGCTTGCCTTAGTTAAGCCCTGGACAGACATTCAAGTCTTCTTAACACCATTGTTAGATAGAGAGTATGTGCCCTTGTGAGGCAAAGGCAAAAACCAAATGATAAATGCTCAAAAACACAAATGATGTCACCTTGTAGTGAAGATATCATGGAAGGAAGAAGCTCTTCATGCCATGAGGAGATGGATGCTCAAATATGCAAATATAAACATATAGACAACACAAATCTTCTCTTGCTACACAATGAATGCCTTGAATCACCTTTAGAATGCATAAAGTTCACAATAGCCATCTAGTTTACAAATGAATGCCTAAACATGCTTATATATGCAACTATAAACACTCCTGCCAATAATTTTGTAATTCAAACTTACCTTGTCGGCATAGGACCTAATTAACGGTCACAAGCCGACACTCAAAATTTGGAACTGACCCAAAATAGGGAAGGACTAGGGCACAGGTGCCCAAGTCCTCCCCCCTATTTTGGGTAGGGTTAGGTTCAAGGGATTCCCCTAGGTCCCATTTGTCATGAAACTTAGGGATCATTTCATCGGGATGTCAAAATATGATGTAATATGTCCTAAATGCAAATAAAAGACCCGAGAGCTAAACCTTATGAGGGAAAAGCCCCTAAGGGGACATTTTATGACATTACATTTAGCCCCCAATTTAATGTATGTATAAACGTGAGGCCAATACATGCATTAAAGTATAGTCAACAAACAGAACAAACACACCAAGCATGGAGAAGACAC
This sequence comes from Cunninghamia lanceolata, assembly GCA_027924645.1. Taxonomy (NCBI): domain Eukaryota; kingdom Viridiplantae; phylum Streptophyta; class Pinopsida; order Cupressales; family Cupressaceae; genus Cunninghamia; species Cunninghamia lanceolata. Next base: position 3,687,530 of record BSBN01001035.1, read on the forward strand.
ACTAGACACATTGAAGACAATGATAGGTATGCAAAACACAGAGAAGACAGTTATAATCACATAAAACATGGAGAAAATAATAGATGCATAGAAAATAGTTAATTCATAGAAGACAGGAATGATTTCTTTTCTTTTCTTTTTCTCTTGTATAAAAAATGCAGATGCAAGTACAAGGAAAGTAAACACACCTCCCATAATGCAAGATGCACTCATCGCATAGGTCTTTAAACTGCATATATGGGGCAACACACATGCAAGACACACCAAACCTCCCATAATGTAGGATGTACTCATCGCGTAGGTCTTTAAACTGCATATGGGTCAACAAACATGCCAAACACACACTTTGAAGACATGGAGAAAACACGGTAGACAAGCGATGGAGTGTTCCTATTTCTAGGTTCAATACCATCTCAGACACATTATAGGCACACACCAATGATTGCGCTTCGCCACAACAATCACCGAAGACATGCTTAAGGGTTGATTTAGTCACAAAACCGCTCCCCACCTCCTAATGAGGACGTTTTGAAAATAACAGGATGGGTACTCTCCACAAGAGATACACCATCCCCACCTCCACAGAGGGCTTAAGATGATTGATTGATTGATTGATTGATTGCAAACAAACTTAGAGTGCAGGAAGTACTCATCTCACTAGTCTTTAAACTACACCCGAGGACAAGCACATTGCTAACATCTACAATAGACAACTTACCTTATATATGCCCCCACCTTAAGGTGGTTGATATCAAGTATCAATATCAAGCAAGTTAAGGTAAGAAGAAAAAACACAAGGTAACACAGACTTTCGCAAAGCCAACGCTCCTCAGAGGTGATATGCACTTTACGATCATCAAATGTTCCCACAAACACATCCCTACAAGAAACGTGTTAGTGTCCATAATCATGATAAACAACATGAATGCATATGATCAATCACACAAAGAGCCGAGGATAACCGTGGGGCTATATCACAAAAATCTCAGGACCGAGTGTCACCAAGGCGAGATTCAAAGACAAACAAAGTGCATAGAGCAGTAGTATTGTTATGTTTTGTAAGTGAGATAAAACATCATCAAATTCATTATGTAGAAAGAATGAGTGCTTCTACTAGGTAAGCGTCAGATAAGATATACAACCCCATCATCATATTAGGAACTAAGTCCAATTATTGATTTCTCGCTAAAGGGACGCTAGGTCCACATCAATATAAATGTTTTTCATCATCTGTCTGCTAGATAGAAACACTAGAGGAAGGGAAACAATAAATAAGAGAGGAGAAACAAGTGTCTTAGGGACAGTCATGTAGGAGGGTACCCTCCAAGTCACCAACTGCAACACTATGTCCATAAGACACAACACACAATAATGAAATCAGAGAGAGAGGCAATATAGAAGAATGATGATACAAATAGAAGGTCACAATAGAGGTAGTCTCCTGGTATCCCAAACCTTACAAGAGAATCAGGGGTCTTCCCAGGAGGCCTAAACAACACATAACACATCAAGGAGGAAGCACATCAAGAGAGAGATGAAGGGTTAGAGATAATTACCTGTAAGGTCTTTGTGCTAAGTCTCATCATTAAGTAAATCATCGAGGAGGTCATTATCTTCCCAAATTTGAATGCTAGAAAGAGGTATAGGTTGTTCCATTTGTCTGTCTAATGTATTTTTATCACTTCCCAATCCTTGAAGGGATAACGAAGGATGGACCTCAACATAAATATCATCTCTTAGTGGACTAGGTGGTTTATGAAACTGTTCCTTATCCACATCAATCATACCAAATAGGTCAAGATAGTCAAAACAATGTTGCGTTGTCAGGATGTCATCCATTAATGCTACACTTTGGCTAGGAGGATTATTTGAATTACTAGAGCTAATCCTAGTCTTCTCATCTGAGTTATCTAAATGTTTAGTTGTAGTGCCCCGCCATGAACACCTTGAAAGACAACACATCTAAGCAAGCAAAGTGGAATTTTTTTTTTTTGAATAAGATAACAAGTAAGGTTTAGCAGATCAATACACATTATTAACTAACAACTTGTCTCCCAAGGTGCCATGGTTGCAATACTTGACAAATAATCAACATCATTTACATGCATTACTAACTAACATCGACAAATCATTCTAACTCTATTACATTATTGATTATACATATACATCTCCATTTCGTGACATCAATTAGATAATCAACTTTGATCAAGGTTACATGCACATATTCCAAGTCTATACAATTGAGTACATCATTATGTAATTTACATTATCACTATTCTGATTACATTTGAATACATATAATCTGAATCAACTGATACACTGGCTAGAACATGAGCATAATAAGTATCTTCATAAATAGGTACAAGATCTGATGTCGGATACACAAAGAATGTCCCCCTCGCTTACAAGCAATGGCAAAGGAAAAACCAATGGATAAAGATCTTCCACCCGAGCATGTGGAACCCTGAGGTCCACTCCCCAAGCTAGGAGTTAACATAAGGTCCCCATGACAACAACAGTCAGGTAGACAGTGGACTAAGGACAACACATGACTCCAACATCACAAGTCAATATTGCAAACAACACAATAGTACTTCCAGAGGCAACACTTAACAACTAGGGAGAGTACAACTAGGGACTGCTAGGCTACAGTAGGGAGAGTGTCATCGCATGGCCCTAGCATGGGTTACCCAGGCTATCTATCACCAGAAGCCAACCTCCATCTATGGTTACCCTAGCAGCCTCTCTAGGCACCGACCCTATAGGGTGACGCATGTAGAATCAACATTCCTTTCATGAGGACAAGGAAGTTGATTTTGCCAACCATGGCCTTCTCATCTCATCCTTAGCCTGAACGAGCACTATAGGCATGAGTGAGGCATCCAATTATCTTGTTAGTGTGAAAACTACCCAACCCCCCTAGATTAATTATTAGGTTATCACTTGATTACCAACTTCTAATGGGTTACCCTGGCAGCCACTTTGGGCATTGGCCCCACATTGGAAGCCACTCCCCTATCTGCACCTAGGAGACCCCATCCATCATGCACAAATCACCATAACAATAAACTAGACATACACATTGCAAGGCATTAACCCTCTTGCAAACTATGGCATAATCACAAGGCAATTCTCAATACATTCTTCATGGTTTCCAGACGGAGTAACACATGAGAGATTTCTTCTATACAGATGACAATGTGTCCTCGTTGTCTCATCCAACACAATACCTTATAACATACTTAAAACAATTAACGATTGCAACATCCATGAAGGACTTAACCCCATACCATGTACATGAAAGCAAATGACATAACCTATGCCTCTGGATTACACTCTACTAACTTGCACAAAGAACCTCATTAATATTAATAATCTATCTTATGCTCAATTATACTCTCTTGATGCAGCTGAGTTCACTATTCACATAACTTTCATCACCATACACTCTTATTAACTCTCAAAACTTATTTACTAACTCTTCACAAGGATAATATAATAAAATTCACTTCCAGATTAAATCAATTAACACTCGTAACAATTCAAAAATATAGTAATTGATGCCTTCACTAAAATATTAAATCTTATATTACTATTAAATAATCTAATACACAATTTATATAATTGCACTTGTGTAGCTATCAGATACATATAACTATGCAAATCTTTCCTTGGATAGACAACTAATATTTTGAGATAACAATAGTAATAATAATAATAATGATGATGATGATAATAATAATAATGATAATAATAATAATAATATTAGTAATAGTAATTATAGTCTAAATTTAATTTACAAAGAAGGCGGGTGTATTTATATTAAGCACAGTGTGTCATCGGTTGTAATCTTACAATTACATTAAAATCACTATATGCAAATATTTACCAAAACAAATATGTAAATTAAATCTTAAAAAAAATACAACTATACTTATGTCTCACTAACATAACTAGGGTAGCCATCATTGTCTTTCTAATAAATCAAATTAACTAAATAATTTCAATGTGACTTAAATTCAATACTGGCGGGTAACTGGAGGGTTCCTGTTTATTTTATAACCGAATTAAAACCCTAAACCTCGTTAAAACCATATTTATCTTAAAGGTAAAAAGAACATCCATATCTATTTACAACTTCTACTATAACCATACAAACATTGCGTACCCCATTCATATCCCAATAATATTCCACCAACTACAGTTACTAACAAAGTGACAACAATATTAATATAGAATGTCTTGCCAATACGAAATTTATTTCCTATACACATTGTCATCTATAATTTAATAGCTACAGTTCATAATAAAATAACTACACTTAATTCTAACCCTATTACAATAACTATTTCCCGCAACCTCAAACCACAAACCTAACCATATGTAAATAACTAATTTGGAACACATTTAATGAGAATTTTCTTGACCACCCAAACCTAACCTTAAAATGCCAACTCCGTATGATATTCTCATAACAAAGCCATCTAAGATTTCAATGCCACGAAAGAAAAATTAACTCTACAATGACTTACACCATCACATTAACTTTGATTCACCAAAAGAAGGCCATGGTTATCAAAGGCATATCCTCAAATGAAAACATCATTGCATTCTAGGAAGGTATGAGGTCTGCAAGATGTTCGTGTTAAAAATATATAAGGAAATTATATATCAAATACATGTCTCAAAAACCAGTATACTTTGAGTTATTCTCAAATAATCATAAAGACAGATGTGTATAAAACGTTAACAGAAATTGGTGAAACTTTGAATACCTTATGCCTAAAATGATGATCAATCTATTACTATTAAGATTAATTTCGATATACCAAAGTGCCTATTTTGGGAGTGGAGATAACTCAAGGGATGTCAGATTCTATGTTTATCATGGACAAAGAAAAAGGATTATACTAGAAAAACTAGAATTGAATATACCAATTAAATTTATATACATTACACATGGTATTAGTTATTTTAAGTTTAAATTTTTTTTCATTTCACTTCCAATGAGCTGCATCCTTGTACCTTAAGTCCTTGATATCCAAGTCATTTTTGCTTCTCTATGGAATCTATTCTCCCTCACTATCTGTGTGCGACCCCAAAATTTACTGCACTATCTGTATTCACTATTTGCAATCTTTGTTTCTTAATACCTCATAAACCTAATCCCTGATACCACAATTCAATTTTATATTAATCTTTGTAGTATAGTTTGTACATCTTCCAAATAAATTTACTAAATTTTTGCCTCCTCAAACTCAACTGATAACATCAAAAAAGAATTTCCTAATTTATGTGTGACTCACTAGAATGAAAATGTTCTCAATTATCTTGTTAATGGTATTTACTCATAAACTAAATCCCTTTTTACTAATTATGAATATGCTAGACTGGATCCTAGTTATATCTAGGAATTTTTATTTTTTTTTAAATATGTAGTTATATATTTAGTTTTTCTAATGGGGATCTAGAAGACATACTAGACTCGTCATCAGGATGCCAGTTACTCTTGCGGTGGCTGTATGGGTAGGTTTAGCCTACCACGAACCCATGGTCTAAATGCAGATGCCTCCCAAACCTCACGATATGGCCTGTGAGTGTTAACCACGGAATGCAGTGGCTGCGAAATATACACAAGGTGGATTTGTTTTCCCAAATGTCTATCCCTAAGCTTACAAGCTTAGAGAACTTCTGGCACAAACCCCTTTTGGCATGAGACAATTTCCCCAACACTATAATGCTCACAAATAAAAATAAACTATCAGCTAATTACGTAACAAGAGTGACTTCTTTGCAGAGATTATAAGCAAGTAAAATGAACAATCAAGGCAAACTCCATGTACGCTAGGTCTATTGATTGAGTGCCTCAGGGAAAAAGGTGCCTTAAGAAATGATTTCCATGCTTGCACAAACAAATTTATTCAATTGATTACAACTGACAGGTGAAAGGTTTGAAGATCCGGCGGCCATCGCACAGCGGCCTAAGGGTGTTTTGACAGCGTTTTGCAATAATGGTTTAACAGCGGCAACTTTCTTTTGGAAGTAAATGGTTGTTGTAGAATATATCATACCCTATGATGTGATAAAGCTTCAGAAAAATTAATGATGTGGTTAGAACAATAATTTAATTAAGATGGGATTTGCACGGACAGTATGGGTGAACTACATAAAAGTTTAAAACCAGTAGTCAGAGTGTCTGTTGGCCATCAGAATGGTGGCATGGTAGTAACCTTGCAGGAAACATGAGCATAGCATTAGCAACACATTCGTTCCAAACTCCTGCAAATCTGGAAGCTATGGGCAGCGTTGATCACACCGAAACATATTTTGCATCAACGACAGTGTGCAGCACTAAATAACTAAATTTACCAAAGCAATTGCTGTCTATAAATATTTGTTAAGCGGACTCCCACAATTTAACTTGTTTAAACTTCTACAGAGCGTGAAATATTTATTAATCAGATCTACACTGGAGTCCAACAACATGCTAGACCAATGGAGCATAAGGTATACCAAAACGCAGCAAACATTCATTAACATAATAAGCACAGCAGATAAAAGGAAAACCCCAAGATTGCATTGATCATTGCCAACACACTAGGTATGAAAACTGGAAGGACTCAGAGGCATCCGCACAAAAGCAATGGAGAAGCTCAGTCAACATTATACAGAACAAAATACATACTGGGCAAAATATTTATTTGGCATAAATCTCAGGAAATTGTACGATTCGAGAGGATAATGAGAACATACCTGATTTTAGTTCACCTCCAAATTTTTCCAACTCTTGCCACCAACTCTTTTTCTGTTCTTCCTGCCCTAGGACTCCCCTCCTCAGATAAATGCAGGAGACATCCTGTAATGCCCCGACAACCCACTTTCTCCAAAACCGGGATTGGACTCCTTGAGTAAATGCAAACCATGCCTCTCTCTCCTTTCCCAATAACCCACTTTCTCGTGGGATTCCAAATTAACCATACCCTGGGATTCCCAAGCCTCCAAATTTTCAATTGCTGGCACACGGGAATAAGTTTGCACATCCCCAAAAAAAAATTCTGAGATATGGTAATAAGCGTCAACCCCAAAATTTTTAACTTATAATGTTATCATTGTTACTATAAATGTATTTTTGTAAGCATTATAGTTATTTATCCGTCATTACTTATGTATATTTCTTTTTTTTTTTTGTTCACTTTTTAATCTAACCTGCTAACAACTTGTAACTTATTAATTCACTTAATAGTTTATCTAATTTATTGATTTATTTACTAATTCCTATTAATTTTACCAATTAATCTTTTTTCTAATTTTATTTATTTATTTATTAATTCCTGTTAATTTTACTATATAATCATACAATTAACTCATTTATACAAAATCACCACACATGATTCCCCTAGCACATGATTATTTAATGTTAGCCTAATTTAACCTTATCTTTCATAAAGTACTAACCAAGCTTAAATCAACACTTAAATGGGATAAACCAACCCTACAGGATGATACCTGACCCCATGTAAAGCCATAGGACATGGCGACAATAACGATAATCAATCCAACTGACGATGATGACAGGATACAACACTGACAACACATCCTCCTTGAGGATGTCGACGGAGTAGGGAACCTTATGTTAACTCCAATCCACAACTTGATGCAGAGGCATCCACACTATAACCTTCGCATATAGCATGGATGTCTGCAGCCCAACCTCATCATCATCATCTTCGCCATCATCATCATATTCCGCTTTACACCGTCCGCATCATCATCATATTTCGGACAATCACGATTATCCTCCTGCCGACTACTGTTCACCTCCTCCGCCTGTTGCCTATCATCATCATGATATTCAACGGGCGCAAACATCCTCCTGTTGCACTGTTCATCGGGCTCCAAACACTAGCGGCATCATCATGATATGCGACACCACCTTCGTCAGCAGGATATCAAATATCCGGTTGCTCCAAATATCCTGATGACGATCACCTTCAGCACCTTCCCTTCGATGCTCCGCTAGCCGACGACACAAGCAACAGCATCATGATATGGTTTATCCGGTTCCCTTGAACCCTCCTGATGATGTTAATACAACCTTCTGCCGATACCAAAGCACTTAACGACGGCAGGATAAACTTGCATAGGGGGATATCTCAATATCCTGATGACGATGACGTCATATCCTGATGACGATGATGTCACCCAATATCCTGATGACCTCTTCAACACTTAGTCAAAAAAAAACAAACTTTCACTCCCGCATCTGCTCGCGATACGCGGATGATGGGCTCTCCCGAGAGATGACCCTGATGCCGATACGCTCCTCCTCGGCTCCTCCTGATGATGATCACCCCGACGCACTTGCACTTCATGCAATCGACAACATCATGTTCTCCTCCACTTGTCTGGATGACGACGCCCAACGCGACTGCAGGATATTTGCAGAAATATCCTGATGATGCCGTCTTCACGAACTTTCAGCTTTAGCAAATTTTCACTTCGCTGATCCTCCAGGGACGACCTGATCCACTCTTAGGGTGATCTTCCACACTCTATCTTATCAACTCGACCTAGCACATGCCCATGCTAGGGTCTTCGACACCTTTCAGTCGCGATCCTACACACCTGCATACGAACAGAAAACAAACTACAACCTACCCTACTGTACATTACCATTCCACCGATCAGATGAGTCAACCGGTGGAATGGATCAGTGAATCCATGAAACCACCCAAACCAGCAGATCAATTACATAAAGGAGATTAAACAGAAAACGAAACAGGATCTTTATTGATTTCAAAGATGCAATACAATGATCAATCTCTCTCTCAGTCTCACTCTCTGCAACCTAGCTCGATCGATGATATCTGTCTGTATATGCAATATCAACCGATCTCATGCTTAAATAGATTATCCTACGAGTACTACTGACCCGACTCCAAGCGGCTGGGAACTCTCCAGGCGGCTGGGAGATCCAACCGGACCCTACCGCATGACAGCTGTTATAACCAACTAACTAAAAATAGCAAAAGCCTGGTTAGCATGATCTTATCATGATCAGCGTGACCTTATTACATGCATTTGGTCTTAACAGACCTTCTTGGAAACATAAACAAGACCTAAACTACTAACTGCCTCATGAAGGCCAGCTGTCAGATAGGTGCTCCTGCACCATACTCCCCAACAGAAAAGAACTCATGTCCCATGAGTTTAGTATGTGGAAGTCCTCCACCTCTACACTTTGCCTGTGCAATGTTCTGCCCTGTTCCAGCTTTGTCTGCTGCTGTCTCTTGGCTGCTCCAAGACTTCTGAACTGTAACTTGCTTTCTGGCAAGTAAATCCTCATGCCTGTTGATGTAGGCCCTTCTCAGGTTATCTCTGTGTTTGTCAGATTGTCTGACCAGAACCGCTGTCTGAACTTCCTCTGTGGTGTTCAACTGTATCTTTCTTTCAATCGTTATAGGACAAGCAATAGTCCCAACTATGACAACATCCTTGTCATTCCTCTCAACTGATGGTTGGTTGCACCCCTGTTTCTGAACCTGCTGCTGACCTCTGTCAGTCACAACTGATACGTTCTTCAGCTTGTTGTCTGTAACAACTCCTTTCCCTGCAGTGTCCTGAACTGCCTTTATGCCTGCTCCTCTAGGCATCTGCACAAATTCCTTCTTTCCCATTAAAATGATTTGGGCTGCCTTTTGTACTGCAGCTTTTGCCTGCAATGGCATCAACTTAATAATCTTCCCATCCTTCTTGATGGTATAGGTATTAGAATACCCATCATATAGTACCCTTCTGTCAAATTGCCATGGTCTACCCAACAGTAGGTGACAACATTCCATAGGCAAAATATCACACAAAATTCTATCATGATATGCTCCAATCTGAAAATCCACATATGCCTGTTCAGAGACAAAAAGTGATTGACTATCACTCACCCAAGATGTCTTGTAAGGGTGTGGATGTGGAATCCTTTCCAAATTTAATTTATCCACCATCTCCTGAGATACCATGTTGTCTGTTGAACCAGTATCAATGACAACCTTACATACTTTACCTTTGCTCTTACATGTGGTCTTGAAAAGAGCTCTTCTTTGCATCATATCCTTTGATGCCTGCAAACTAATTCTCCTTAGCATCAGTGATTCTCCACTCTCTGGATATCCACAATTATCAGGATCTCTGTTTGAACTCTGTGCACTTTCTTCTACTTTCTCTTCTTGCACAAGTTGTACTCTCTTGTCATTAGTTCTATCATTTCTGGATGATGAACCTTTGTTTTCTGGACATTTGAAAGATGGATGACCAAACTCACCACAGGTGTAACATTTCCCTGAAAATGTAGTAGAACCTCTACCACCTCCAAATCTTCCTCTATTACCTTTCCATCCACCTCTGAAATCAGACTGTCCCTGTCCTTTACCAGTGTCTTCTTGACCCTCATTGGTTTGCTTTTGTGCAGGGGCTGTTCCTCTTCCCCTATGGTTTCCTCTTCCTCTCATGGACTTATCATGTCCTCTATTCATCTTTTCTTCAATCCTGATTGCCATTTGGTAACAATCCTCCACATTCTTAGGGTTAGCTAAAACTAACTCATCCTGTATGTTAAACCTCAAACCAGCCAAGTACCTAGCCACCTTTTCTACCTCATTCTCATGATGACCAGATCTCATACTTAACAGATAAAATTCCTCAGTATATGCTTTCACATCCCTGTCTTTCTGCTTTAAAAATTGCAGCTTCTTAAACATCTGGATTTCATAATCCCTTGGCAAGAATTTACCCTTGATCCTTGCTACCATCTTATCCCATGAAGTGATCTTAGACTTCCCTTGTTTCCTTCTCTCAGATTGTACATAATCCCACCATACCAAAGCATGACCTCCTAACTTGGTCTTTGCAATCTTTACCTTCTGATCCTCAGCAACATCTTCACATTCAAAGTGATTATCAAGTGCAGCAATCCAATCTAACAACTCATCCTCATTCAAACTTCCAGTATACTTGGAAACATCAACCTTTACCTTAGGTTTATCATTCTGCACTGCCTTCAACAATTTTGCCAATCTCTGGTCTTCAGCATCCAGATCTTCAGCTACCTCTTCATACTCTTCAACAGTATCTTCATCTTCTTCAGACTCACTGTCGTCTACTTCCCTTTTTTTGTTCTTTTCCAAGGCTGTAAGCCTGGCTTGAAGTGCTTCAGCAAGCTCCTTCATCTTCCTCATCTCTCTAGCATGTTTCTCCTTCAGTTCCTGCAATTCCCTTGCAGTACCACTACCTTTAGGAGGCATTTTGTCAACCTCTCAATCAACACACAACACATAATTCAACTCTACCTCTGCCCTTTCGGTGACAGAATCAACACACAACAGCCCAGATGTTTTGCTGAGCTCTGATACCACTATGATGCAGAGGCATCCACACTATAACCTTCGCATATAGCATGGATGTCTGCAGCCCAACCTCATCATCATCATCTTCGCCATCATCATCATATTCCGCTTTACACCGTCCGCATCATCATCATATTTCGGACAATCACGATTATCCTCCTGCCGACTACTGTTCACCTCCTCCGCCTGTTGCCTATCATCATCATGATATTCAACGGGCGCAAACATCCTCCTGTTGCACTGTTCATCGGGCTCCAAACACTAGCGGCATCATCATGATATGCGACACCACCTTCGTCAGCAGGATATCAAATATCCGGTTGCTCCAAATATCCTGATGACGATCACCTTCAGCACCTTCCCTTCGATGCTCCGCTAGCCGACGACACAAGCAACAGCATCATGATATGGTTTATCCGGTTCCCTTGAACCCTCCTGATGATGTTAATACAACCTTCTGCCGATACCAAAGCACTTAACGACGGCAGGATAAACTCGCATAGGGGGATATCTCAATATCCTGATGACGATGATGTCATATCCTGATGACGATGACGTCACCCAATATCCTGATGACCTCTTCAACACTTAGTAAAAAAAAACAAACTTTCACTCCCGCATCTGCTCGCGATACGTGGATGATGGGCTCTCCCGAGAGATGACCCTGATGCCGATACGCTCCTCCTCGGCTCCTCCTGATGATGATCACCCCGACGCACTTGCACTTCATGCAATCGACAACATCATGTTCTCCTCCACTTGTCTGGATGACGACGCCCAACGCGACTGTAGGATATTTGCAGAAATATCCTGATGATGCCGTCTTCATGAACTTTCAGCTTTAGCAAATTTTCACTTCGCCGATCCTCCAGGGACGACCCGATCCACTCTTAGGGTGATCTTCCACACTCTATCTTATCAACTCGACCTAGCACATGCCCATACTAGGGTCTTCAACACCTTTCAGTCGCGATCCTGCACACCTGCATGCGAACAGAAAACAAACTACAACCTACCCTACTGTACATTACCATTCCACCGATCAGATGAGTCAACTGGTGGAATGGATCAGTGAATCCATGAAACCACCCAAACCAGCAGATCGATTACACAAAGGAGATTAAACAGAAAACGAAACAGGATCTTTATTGATTTCAAAGATGCAATACAATGATCAATCTCTCTCTCAGTCTCACTCTCTGCAACCTAGCTCGATCGATGATATCTGTCTGTATATGCAATATCAACCGATCTCATGCTTAAATAGATTATCCTACGAGTACTACTGACCCGACTCCAAGCGGCTGGGAACTCTCCAGGCGGCTGGGAGATCCAACCGGACCCTACCGCATGACAGCTGTTATAACCAACTAACTAAAAATAGCAAAAGCCTGGTTAGCATGATCTTATCATGATCAGCGTGACCTTATTACATGCATTTGGTCTTAACAGACCTTCTTGGAAACATAAACAAGACCTAAACTACTAACTGCCTCATGAAGGCCAGCTGTCAGATAGGTGCTCCTGCACCACAACTCCATTGACTAGGGCATGCTCAGACCTGATAGTACAGGTGGAGTCGATGCCCGGTACCTGCATCCTACAGCAAACAACAAGGTTGCACATATATACATATATAAACATGTCATCATAAACATAATGAATGGAAGTCACAGCATGATAGGGTACTCGGACATGAGTAATGTAACACTGTTCCGTTCATGTAAACACATCATTAAGTAACTATATCCATTACCAATAATGCATCATAATCACAATCGAGTAACACATAAACCTCAGAATAACATTAGTCTATAATCATCAGATATATCCATCATGATCAAGGAGATCATAAACCATAACATAGCATTCCAAATGTCTCGAAACTATAAATATGCAATATAAAACTACCAACTATACCAGAATTGTCATAGGAAATATGAGAACATAGCCCTAACATACTAGTCCAAATGTCTCGAAACTGTAAGTATGCAATATAAAACAGCCAACTATACCAGAACTACCATAGGAAATATGAGAATAACATCTATCACAAGCCAAAAGTGAGGGGCATTACACTAGTTGTAGGAGAAGTAGGGTAGCTTGTGAATTCATTATCACTCTCATAATCATTGTTAATTTCATCTCCATATGTTTCAGCTATTAATTCCAAACTATTATGAGAAGTATCATGTTGTTCATTCAAAGTGTGTTTTATCAATTCTTATACTACCCAAGGGTATGTATTGATGAGAGATATGAAGTTGTTAAGATTAGATACATAGTCAAGGATTTCAAAGGAAGAGGACATAAATATATCCTTGTTGTACATAGCTTGTATATAGGTAATGACATGAGGATGCATACTAAGAAATTTATAGAGATTTTCAAATTTTGTGATATATGCATGTAAATATTCCAAAGAAAACTGAGAGGATGAGGCCATGAGTGCCAAATCAGATTGTAAAAGTTTTTCAAAAGATATGCAAAAGACAAGTGCAAAGTTATATGCAAAAATGACCTAAGATGCTTTGATTTTTTGTAATTTTTCAATGCAAATATATGAAAAAAAAGGTGTTGTAAGGATTTTGATAAGGGACAGAAAATAATATGTATTATATCAGTCCAATGCAACCATAATATCCTTTGCAACACACTTTTGATGCAAATCTATAATGATGACTAGTCAAAACCTCGTGAAAATGCCCTAAAATATGTAATTTTTACCATTTTTCAATCCCAAGACCTAATGAAAGAGGTGTTGTAAGGAATTTTATGAGGTGTAGAAAATAATAGAAATGATATCAGTCACCTAGAAGCATAAAATCCATTACAACATGCTTAGGGTGCAAACTAGGCCAAACCCTAGGGCAAAAATAGCAAAAATGTGCAAATTTTCACCAAATTTTCAATACAAGAGGCCAATAGAAAGGTGTTGTAAAGATTTTTTAGGAGGGTTAGAAGACAATACCCCTGATATCAGCCAATTAGTGCAAAAATATTCTTTACAACACACCTATATTTCAAATTTAGAGAGTCGATAAGGCCAAATCTAGTGAAAATCAATGTTTTTCAAGCCCTAGGTTTAAGATCTTGATATAAAATTTTGTATGAATGTCTTGTAATCTGTTTTATGATGAAAATTAAATTCACTCATATCTAAAAATGATTTCCAAGCCCTAACATGCAAAATGCAAGTGCAAATCTAGTGAAAATTCAATGAAAATGCTAGTTTTTTTTGTTGAAATTTTCTATGTAAAAATGCAAAATTTTGAGATCTAAATGCAAATTTACATTAAAATGCAACACTACAGAAAAATAAAAACTTTAATGAGAGTCCTAGATTAGTAGAAAAAATATGAAACAAGATTTTACCTACAAACCCTAGATTTTGGAATTACTAGGTTATATGCAAAATTCACAATTTTCAACAAAACCCTAGCAATTCTATGATGAAAATGCAATGCAAGCTATTGAATTTTTGTAATTTTATGCAATTCAAATCAGATATAATGCAAAAATCATAAATTTGATGAAATTCAAATTAATTGATGCAACATGCAAACCCTAAAATGCCAATTTTTTTTCCAATTTTTTAAGTTTTCAATTTTTTTGTGAGTTTTCCAATGCAATAAGATGAATGATTATATGAATGAATGATATCACTGCAAATCTAAAGCAAAACACTCAGCTAGGTGCAACCAAGTCCCATAACACAGGTTCACCAAAATGTAAAGGGTAAAATTTGGATAGTTGGTTTTTGGTAGTTTTGTGTGTGTATCCTCCTTTCTACCCTTTCATTCAAGGACCTAGGGTTGAGTTGCAATGTACTATCATACCCTAGGGCACTATGAGATGTAGGGAAACTTGCATTTTTATGATTTGATTGTCAATCATCTTCTCTTATGCTTAATTATAAATTAAAACCCTAATTATGCAAATACGACAACAAACGAATAAATATCAAAAAATGCTGCTACAGAAAGATGTAAAATGACAAATAATTGTGCACCTATTTTTAGGGTTCAGAAGAAGAATAGTCAAGGACTAAAGAGTGGGTGCACAAGTCCAATGCCCTACTTTTTGTCAGGATCTGTAAACAAGACCTGCAACCTGTTCCTACTGCACCAAAGGTTTTCCCATCATAGAACTTCAAGGAGCCCTAGTCCATGGAGCTATTTTCTTCTCTGATATGCAATTTTGACACTCTAAAATACCCTCCTGCAACTTCACTTTTCTTGTATCCTTGACCTGTAACCTTCAATCATGAAAACTTTGGGAGGGGGTTGTGGTGTTTAGAGGCTTGCCTCAGTCAAGCCCCGAAGAGACATTCTAGTCTTTTGAACACCATTGTCAGATAGAGAGTGCGTGCCCTTGTGAGGAAGAGGCAAAACCCAAATGATAAATGCTCAAAAACACAAATGATGTCACCTTGTAGTGAATATCTCATCGAAGGAAGAAGCTCTTCATGCCATGAGGAGATGGATCTTCAAATCTGCAAATACAAACACAGACAACACAAATGTGCTCTTTCTACACAATGAATGCCTTGAATCACCTTTAGAATGCATAAAGTTCACAATAGCCATCTAGTTTACAAATGAATGCCCAAACATGCTTATATTTGCAACTACAAACACACCCACCAAGAATTTCGTAATTCAAACTTACCATGTCAGTATAGGACCTAATTAATAGTCACAAGCCGACACTCAAAATTTGGGATTGACCCAAAATAGGGAAGGACTAGGGTGTGAGGGCCCAAGTCCTCCCCTCTATTTTGGGCAAGGTTAGGTTCAAGGGATCCCCCCAAGTCCCATTTGTCATGAAACTTAGGGATCACTTCATCGGGATGTCAAAATATGATGTAATATGTCCCAAATGCAAATAAAAAACCTGGGAACTAAACCTTATGAGGGAAAATCCCCCAAGGGGACATTTTTCGACATTACACATTGTAATAATTCATTGATAATGTATAAAATAATGCCCACTTATTCACACACTAGTTGTATTAATACTAAAGTTCTATCTTAAGTAGATATGTTTTATTAGTTAACTATCTTAAGGAGTTGAGTTATACGAGTTAACTATCCCTTAAATAGACTCATTCTCTTAGATAAATACTCTCCAAATCTTATCCCTAGTCTCTGCCTTATCTATGGAAGAGAGCTAGTGGTTGAGGTATCAATATGGAAGAGAATTATTGTATTATTAATGGCAATATAGCTATTAATTGTAAATCTCCTTTGTAGAAGGTTTCTTTGGTTTTGTAGAATCCTTGGTTCTTTTGAGTCCATTCATGGACTTTTACATGGTATCAGAGCTATAAAAGCTTCACTTCATGTAGCATACATGTATAAAGATTAGAAATATATAGTTTTTCTTTTTTTCTTGCATATTTAGATCTTTGTTGTAGTTTTGCTTCTTTTCTTAAAGTAATTTTCAAGCCTAGAATATAGTGGCTTACCACTAATAACTAGTCTTAAGATTTCACCTTTCCATTTGTGGGATGTTGGTTGATCAGAAATTGGTGAACATAGTGGAGTACTACGAGTTGAAGATAGTCTTTTCTAGAATTTCCCTAGGTTAGAACTATGTTCTAGTATTTGATAAACATTGATTTTAGCTTCCATGTACCTGACAGTATATAGGAAGTGACTATATTTTTTTATTTTTTATTAATAGGAATCCTTTTGGATATTTGATAATGTGGTGCATCAAAAAGTAGTTATCCCTAGGAAGTTACTCTCATTGTACCTCAAAGATAGGATAGTATAGCTATGGAATGGTGGAATCCTTTGTAGTTAGTGCCCTATAAAATTGGGTTGTGTTCACTATTTATGACTAGGATAAGTATATCAGAGAGCGTATAGATCAAACATACCTAAACCTAGTATTTCTTAACATAATTCCAGTTAATTTTGAAAGATCTTTGTTCTAGATCAGTTGTATGTTTGTTTGGGGTTCTTTTTTAGAAAAGTATACAAGGATTTAGTTTCAAAAAATATAGAGAATACAAAGGGTTATTTTGGTAGAAATAGGTGATCTTGGTTGATCAAGAACTGGTGAAAGTAGTGGGGTACTATGGGTTGAACCTAGTTTTTCCTAGAATTCCCCTAGGTTAGAACTGTGTTTTTGCAATTGTTAAACACAGAGTTTAGCTTCCATGTACCTCATGGTTTATAGGAAGTGCCTAGGATTTTTATTTTTACCAATAGGAAGCCTTTTGACCATTTGATTATGTGGTGCATTGGTAAGTGGTTAACCTAGGGAAGTTACTCTCATTGTACCTGTGGCTATGGGATAGTGGAATCCTCTGTAGTTAGTGCATTGAAAAGTTGGGCCTTGTTCACTAGTTATGATTGGGATAAGTATATCAGAAAGCCTACAAATCAAGCACATCCTAAACCTAGTATTTCCCAACACAATTTTAATTACTTTTGAAAGATTATTGTCCTAGATCAATTGCATACCTATTTGGTGTTCTATTTCAAAAAAGTACAAAGAGGTTCAGTTTCAGAAAATATAGAGAATACAGAGGGTTATTTTGCTAGAAACATGTGATCTTGGTTGATCAAAAATTGGTGAACGTAGTGGGGTACTATGGGTTGAAGCTAGTCTTTTCTAGAATTCCCTTAGGTTAGAACTATGTTCTAGTAGTTGTTAAATGTAGAGTTTAGCTTTCATGTACCTCACGGTATATGGGAAGCACCTGGGATTTTTTTATTTTTTTCTAATAGGAAGCCTTTTGGCTATTTGATTCTATGGTGTACCAGTAAGTGGTTAGCCCAATGAACTTACTCACCTTAGATATGAGATAGTGTGACTATGGGATGGTGGAATCCTCTATAGTTAGTACCCTAGAAAATTGGGCCATGTTCACTATTTATGACTAGGATAAGTATATCAGAGAGCCTATATATCAAACACACCTAAACCTAATATTTCCTAACACAATTCTAGTTACTTTTGAAAGATCTCTATTTTAGATCAGTTGCATGCCTGTTGGGGGTTCTGTTTTAGAAAAGTACAAAGATTTAGTTTTTGAAAAATATAGAGAATACAGATGGTTATTTTGGTAGAAATAGGAAAGCTTTTTTTTGTTTGTCTAGAATTTTACAACCTACGTGAAATATCCTCATAGAAGAAAAAATAATAATACAATTTTTTTTTGTTTATTAGGAAATAGCACCATTGTGATTTTCTCATTGAGGAAATCATTTTTGCATGTATTTCCTTTTTTTTTTAAATCTATTTTTTTGTTCCAAAAAAAAACTGAGATTTTTTTCACATAGGTTGATTACACCATTGTGATTCTCTCATCAAGAGATCATTTTTACATGTATTTCTAAAAAAAATTGAAAAAAAAATTCATACAAATTTATAGGCTATTTTTTTACTAGCAACAACTTTCTATGCTACACCATGACTAAAAAAGGGTACTTCTCACAAGTTCAATCTACTAAAAAAGGGTACTAAGTAAGGGTCTTTACTACATGGCAATGGGTGAAGGGATTTCTCCTTCTAACATTTGGAAACAAATCAAGTTGAAAAATTGTAGTGACGAAGATAGAGGACTCATAGGTCAATCAATTTCTCTTGGATTGAAGTTCACTTTTAGAGAAACATGTTTCCTTGGGAAGTTTGGACAATCTTGGAGGATCTTTTTGGGAAGAATAGTAAAATGAGGGCATACCAGTTGCAAAATAAGATTGGAGCTCTTAAACCAAATGACTACCCTTGGATTAAGGACTTCATCACTCAATTCAAGTGCTTGAGACTTCTCATTACATAAATTGGTGAAACAAAGTCTAATGAAAAACTCATTATGAGTATCTTGTCAAAACTAGGTTGTCATTACTCAATCTTTATTTCAAATCACTAAACACAACAAGATTCTTTGGGTACTACATATGTGGCACCGAATTTTGATAAGTTCTATGAGCAACTTTAGAGAGAACATGAAAAACTATTTTGTATTGGTGAAATTTGACTTGGAGGAACTAAGAAGGTAGGCATTAGTAGTCAATGAATCTAATGTGACATCAAGATCTAACTTTGGCAAAGGAAAGGGTACTACCAAAGAAAAAGATAAGGCAAAGGCTAATCCTAAATAAATCCTCTTTACAAGACTTTTCCTATCCTCAAGACAAAGGCAAAGGGAAAACAAATACAAAAGCTAACATAGAAGGTTGCACTTGGTGTAAAAAAATGAGCCATCAAGAACTTGAGTATTTCAATAGGATGGCATACCAAGAAGTCAAGATGAAAATAATGTAGCTTCATTGCCCTAAGACAAGAGTTTCTCTTTCTACTACAAGAATCAAATCACCTATATATCTAAATGGATTTTGGATTTAGAAGTCTCCTATCATATAGTGCAGGATGGCTCACTATTTGACAATCTTGACAAAAGCGAGACAACTAAAATTTTTGTGGGCATTTCTTGTCCTCTCACTATTGAGGGAGAAGAGTGTGTTGAAATGAAGAATGGAATTATCAACAAAGTTGTTCATGCTATAGACTTGTCTATGAATCTCCTATCCTTTTATCATATCATACAATTAGGTGAAGGAAACATTATTGAGTTTATGCCCATAGATGTTATCCAGAATCTCAAAGACTAGTCTACTATTCTAGCCACTAGAAAGATTGATCACCATGCAAGGATTGTTAGGATTAAGGTGCCATCAACCTTGTAAATCCTATGTAATTAATTACTCCTAATGTTGTTTGTAAATTTCCATAAGGGAAGAAGTATTCACCAAGTAACGATCTTGTTTCAGCTGCATGTTTGATCCTGGTACCTGATGGATTTGTAGGTTATCTAGGGGGTTGCAGGGGGTACCCCACTATGGGGTCCAGGTTGCCCCCGAAAGCCACATTTTATATATATTTTTTCATTGTAAATCTGGACCGTTCATCATTAGGTCACATATCTGACGGTAGAGGTTATGTTGGCTTGTCTTTCCCTAAAAGGCACCCATTTATGAGGATATTGTATTATGATTGTGTTGTAGTAGAGAGTTGAGACTAGAAAAATAGGCCCGTTGTTGGATGAAGACCGAAGAGGAGATTGATAGTGTTGTATTGTAAACTCTATTGAAGTTAATACAAACTAGTGCATCTCTTGTGTGGATTTTTTTCCTGAAAGGGTTTCTCCACGTAAACATTGTGTTATGTGTTTGATCTTTTGTTCCATTATTTCTTTGTGTTGATTTTATACCATCTCCATTTTGGTTATGCACAGTTAAATATCTATATTACAGTTGTAATTAGTTCTCCATTGATAGTTGTTTACCTTCATTTCAAACAAGGATGTACAAATTTTATAGCTTTGTGTTAAGTCAGCCTTCACATGTTATGATTGCACATGAAATTACCTTGAGTAAACTTTGGCATGAGCATTTTGATCATCTCAACTATCACTCATTGCAAGATCTTAATAAGCATAACATGGTCATTGGTTTGTTGAAATTTTCTTCCACAAATGGTATTTGTTCAGGTTATGCATTTGGAAAAGAACACATGGATCCATTTCCCAAAGGAAAATATGAAAGGGAAAATGATAGATTATAATTGGTTCATAGTGATCTTATATCCTTCCCAAATGTTTCTTTTTGAAAACATAAATATATGCTTACATTTATTAATGATTTCTCTTATAGAACTTGGGTTTTCTTTCTAAAACATAAAAGTGAACTTTTTAAGCACTTCAAATTTTTCAAAACCCTTGTTGAAAACCTATCAAAGAGAAATATTCAACAACTTAGAATAGATAATGGAGGAGAGTTTGACAATAATCAAATGGTTACCTTTTGTGAACTAGTAGGCATTCAACTTTAGCATATTGTACCTGACACCCTTCAGTAGAATGGTGTTTTGAGCACAAAATTTGTACACTTAAAGAAATTATAAATTACATGGTACATTCTAAAGAATTGTCTCCTTAGTTTTGGGTAGAGGCGATTTAGTGTGCAAATTACATTCAAAATTGAACTTCCCACTCAATAGTGCAACATTTTACTCTTGAGGAAAATGTTCTAGTGTTAAGCCCGATGTTTTAGATTTTTGGATGCAATGCTTGGGTGCATATCCTTGATGATACACATAAAGCAATGAAAAAGAAAGGTTGACCTTGTATCTTTTTTGGTTACTATGAATATGTTAAGGCATATCATCTTCTTGTTCTAGGAACCAAAATAGTATTATTTGATAAACAATCCCAAGCTTACAAGCCAAAATCACCTCCTCCATTGGTCTTTGTCGAGCTAGACTTGAAAGCTTAGATGTTCCTTATGAAGAACAAGGCAGTTTAGATGACTACATTCTATATCCTATCTCTAGCCCATATTATACTAATTATTGTTCCCATGCTAGAGACAACTCTACCTTCTAGAACTTATATCTATCTCATACATACTTATCATGCCTTGTCATTCTAGATGTTAGACATGCTTATCACATAATGTATTCATTATTATCACTATTTCTTTAAACTATTCCTATAATTAAATGCTTGTCTATATATCACATTTACTTTCATTTATGGTTTTCCCTTTCCTTCAATTCCTTATATCCTATGGATACAACCAATTGAAGGGATGGAATATATTGCCACTAATGTTCATATGTTGAATTCTCAAGTAGTGTTGGGTGCTACAGAGACTCACCATTATGACCAAATGAGGCATTATAAAATGTTATGCCTTGTTCTTCATGTGCCTTGTCATCTCATGGCTCCCATGCTAGGTAAACCATTATGATTTTCCAAACAAGTATAATTTTCTAATTTTATTCATTTTCTTTTTGTTCCTATTTCCTAGACATTTAACAAGTTCCTATTTTTTACTTAATTTTCACTTCGGAGATAGAAGCTACCTATTCTACATTTTTTCTCTATTTTTTAGGTTTCTATAGAGAGTGCATATTGAAGGACACACTTACATAATGACATTGTGCATGGTCCATTACTTTATATGGATCCCCTTGCATAACCTTTGATGTTTGAATATTTACTTTGCCTGTATATTTGTGAGTTCTACATGCTTTGAGATGCATGACAATTTTAGCATTCACATGCACCTCAAAGTGGGAGAAAATTGTAATGGTGAAATTTGTATATCCATGCCATTTTCCATTTAATTTTGTGCCCATTTAAAGGAAATATCTTGATAAATGTACATATTGACAAATGGCGCAACATTGTGCAAACATGGACTCATTCCCTAGCCTTTAACAATCCATACATTGACACATTCTCATGCATCTAGCCTTTACCTTATCTATATACACACACTTCTATACATCTGCCTTATCCTCACATTTATCATGTTCACTTATGCACCTACCTTCATGTAAATTTTAGCCACCTAGATATGACCATTTATGCATCAAGGGTCATTTATGTGATTAACCTTGTGGTCATGAATTTGATCGTTTATAAAATTCAAAATTCAAATTTGTCTAACTAGCTCCCTTCATTTTCTTACCCTAAGCTAACTAAGTACACATTTTGTGAAATTTGATGCTATGTGCTAGTATTTAAGGAAATTCAATGCATTCATTCTAACACATTTAGAATTTATAAGTTCTCTCTAATTCTAGAGCATTAAAGGATCAATCAATAGTGACAAATTTTGATTTGGTGCTTTAAAAGGAGTAACAAGTTTGTATACATCATTATTAGGCCCTTTCCTACTATCTTTGAATCTGTGTACACATTTTTGGGGGTTGACCTAGGAAAACTTGTTGCCTTATGATGAAACAAAAATCCTTCCAAGGGATTTCTAAATATCTCTAGCCCTTATACAATAGAAAGGAGAAAAGCATAAATAGATTATTCAAGTGAGCAATAGAGCAGAGTTTCACCCTATGTAGAGTTGAGTCCAAACTCAAATGATAAATTAGTGACCAAAAAATTTGCCCAAACTTGTGAATTTGATCATTGATAAAGCACACATATATAGTAGATTATGAGGTATTCACTAGTAGAGAAATCACATTTTTCTGAGTAGATACTTCTCAAGCCAAGAAACTAAACTATGGAATTGAAAATAAATGGAAATGCAAACCCAAATTGCATTCATTCTAAAATATGTTGTGAAATACATATTTATCAAGATAACATGGCCATTCAATTCATCTCTAGAATAACTATTTAGATTCTACAAGAATAATATTTGTAATAATATAAAATATTATTATTACAAACAATAATTGATAACTAGTCTCTGTTGATTAGGTCTCCTGCACTCAAGAGTAGATTGCAACTCCATCTATTAATACAAATAAATAATGTATGTAAATTAGTATACAAAACATGACACATAAAATAACATAAGTAAATAATCACTTACTAAAATCTAGTTTAATCCTTCTTAATCATCCATTGATTCTCATCATCCACTTGATGGGTAGGTGCATGAATTAAAGTTTTCCCCTCCTCTTGTGGCAAGCATGAAGAAGTAGTTTAGAGTAAACATTAATGTCATATTTTCTATTAAATTACAAGAAATTCATAATGACATTTACATTACCAGCTCATACTTGTGTAAAAGACATAGATGATGATATTGCCACAAAAACACCCATGTCTAGTGATCCATGAAAATGGGGAGGAGTCTCTAATGAAGTCATTAATTGAAAATAATATTTTAACAACTTGGTTATATTACCAGAATAATGAAATCTATAGACATATGATTAAGAATGCTAAAACTTACGTTAGTGTAAATTAAAAAAAGCTACTACACCAACATGTGTGGATGCTGAAGGTCTAATATCCACATGTGTAAAAACCCCTACCAATTCTGACCCATTTTTTTCCTTGTTGTTTTGAATTTTTGAATTTTGGTTTTGAATGTTTTGGTTTGTGTTTTTTTTGTTTTAATGCATGTAGGGTTTTGCAATGATATAGTAGTGAAGAAAAAACATAATAGTATTGAAATAACACAAAATAGATGACTGAAAATGATTGGATCAGCTAGCAAAACCATTTCAATTTAAAGATATGAAATAGGTACCTTTATTTGACATACCCAAATGATTATCCTTGCCAATTACATTCATGAAATGAAAGATGATTACAAACAGTCCGATCTAATTATAAAACTAGACTTATGAAAGCATACCAATATGATCCAATGATCCACAATTCAACCTTAATCATGCACTGATCTCATCCTCCAACTGTAGCAGCCAACAATGATGAAATCCAATAGCAAAGATCACTAAAATATGTTGTCCAAACCCTAATTTCAGACCTATAGAAGTCTAATTACAAATCTAATCACAAAAATATGCTAAATGAAACCCTAGAATATGGTGATTGAGCCTCCAAAGGCTAGTGCTACTCAGATGAAATCGCTAGGGTTTTGTATGCCAAAAGATGATCAATAACACCTTCAAACCCTCACTTTCTCAGACTAATATGAAATTACAGTAGTTTGATATAAATTTCTGAACATAAGAAAGTAAAATCCTTCACCAAAGAAACCATGAAATGATAACAAATAAATGCCAAACCCTAGCTGTGGATGTAGAAGATGAAATTATGCCTTATTATCCTTCAAATATGAATTATTATGCCTACAATCTGTAAACACACTTCAAACCCTAGCTGGTTACAAATTCTCCTTTCAAACCCTAGCTGGTTGAAGCTCCAAATCCTCCAAAAACCTGCAAATAAGCTCAATAATGGATCCTAGGTGAATCCATCTCTTAATGTGGGATAGGTTTTTGTCCAAACCACCAAGATCTAAGGGTTTTCGTCCTTAGAACACGCTGAAACAAAGTTGCAGCCAAGAGAAACTCTCCAATATATCAAGATGCCAAATAGATGAATGATGAAAATGACCTCTAATGACCTCCTTTTATTTTTCCATACTTCTGTACCCAAATAAAATATATTTTATGTCATTTGGAGTCCACCGCCATAATAAAATATTTTTATTTTATTTTGTTTAATTTTCTCACTTTGGGAAGCCAACTTGGAGAGAGAAAATAACAATAAAATAATATTATTTTATTATTTTTTCTTTTTCAACTTGAGTAGCCACGTATGGGAAAATTATATATTTGCTTTTTACCTTATTTTCCATTTTTCCCATATTTTTCCCATTTTTATATTCTCCAATTGGGTTTCTTTTCTCCTTGGCTAATTATTTAAATATTTTTTACTTTTCCACAATTACCAAAAAAATACCAAAAGTCATTTGCCAACTTCATTTCATCAATAAAAAATAGTTGAGCTTCATAAAATCAACATTCCATTCTCCAAGCCTTTAGCAACGTTCTCTTTTCCAAGCCTCCATATAACCAAAGCTCAATCAAGACACTTAAGCTTAAAATGGGGACATTACAACATGTTCAACATCAAATTGTCATTTTAAGATTAACATTTCTACATAAAAAACAAGTTGACACAATATATTTACTAATGTATCACAAATACACCTTAGGAGTTTGCAGGGCTACAAAAGTATGAGATGAAGTTGCATGGGATGTAGGATGTATTGTTTGACCCTAAAATTTTATAATAAAATACAAAAAAATATTAATTTTTATTCATAATGGATTTTAATAGAGTTAATTCTAAAATTCAATAGGAAATATACTAAATTGCATAACTTTATTTAAAATCACTTGTGGGTCACTACCAAATGTCATCACCATACTTTCCAACATAAACATTTGATGATGTGGCTTATGCTATGTAGCATACTCCTTAGTGTGTGGATCATCCTACTTAGTCTATGGAGCATTCTCCTTAGCCTCTATAGCAGCCTCATTAGTATATACATCCTATGTTATGTGCCTAATCATAGAGTCTTCTAGCTCATGAATGCATACAACCCTACAAGCATGACAACTATATGGTGATACCTCACACCTCAAAGGATCACCCCCATCACTAGGATAAATGTACACTATGCTCAACAAGGGACTATGTGAGTGAACTAATAAATTGTAGTGTTTAAACATTTACACTCTCCTTTACAACTAAAGGGACTATGACATGTTGAATGGATGGTTGACCAAGGGGTCTCACTAGTTAGTCCTATGCATGATGTGTCCCCTCTATCCTAAATAGAGCCTTTGTCTCTGCCCTAGAAATCACAAATATCAAAATAGTTTCAAATCTCATTAAGGACAAACTCACAATAGAGTTTCCTCAAGAAATACTGAGACACTTCATGCCTATAACATGGTGGCTAGTCAAAATCCATCCACAACCTATCCCAAAATTTATTCTATATTTTCTCATGGTTGCACCAATAAATTTTACATCTTTTGCAACTTGTTTCTAATAGTACATTAGTTTTTGGGTCAGTAAACGATACAATAATTTTTCTTTGGTAATTTTTTTATCTTTCACCATATTATAAGATAATTTTATGGCATAAAAATGACAATGTTTTTCTCTATGGATTGTCGATGTGTTTATTTTCCCTATGATAGAATCAATGTGAGATATCAAAGATTCCAATGATGCTGCAAGACCTTAGCATTGCATGCTTATTGCATTTGGATTTTTTAACTTTTCTTTCAACACATTGAACTCAATTTTGTTGTTTTCAATTTTCCCTAAAATATTTTGTTGTGCTTCAACAGGATGCATGGGAATTATAGGAGGACTTTGAGTGGTGTTTTGTTAGTCATGTTCTACAATCTCATTTTCTTCATGCATTTCCTTAGGTGGAGGGTAATGAGGTGGAGGAGGGTTTGGATTAACTGAAAAGAAAATTTAATAGATCAAACCAATTCAAGAAAACATAATTCAATCTAACTAAAATGATTAAAAAATTGATATAAATTAACTCTTACATGTTAGGGCATTGTTGACTAGGAGCAGATGGCTTCGATTCAACTTAGAAATGTGGTCATATTTTCTCCTGCTCACATTTTGTTGCCAATGGAGAAAATAAAATAATAAGAGGTATCTCTCAACTACTACATTTTTTTTGGTTTTATGTCAATTATATAAATGTGAGAGCATTATAATGCGCTTGCATTTAAGTTTGAATCAACTAAAGCTAAATATACTCATGTTTACAACAAGATCAAGGCTTAATACACTTATGTTATAACATGAAAGCATTACTTTTTATAATGTTAGTGTGTTATCTTTTTTTTCCTCCAAAAAAATTTTGGCCACTTTTTAGCCCCCTATCTTTGTGCACATACCCTTACATCCCCCCTTAATCCATAAGAGTTATAGTAAGACCAAGCATGCCTCTAAAATTTTCAAATTTCTCTCTTCCAAGAACTTTTGTTAGGATATCTACTAGTTGCTCTATAGTTGGACTATATATTAATTTGACACTATCATCTTTCACATAATGTTTCAAGCCAAATGGAATTTGGTGTTGATGCACTTGGTTTGGTTGTGAAATTTACTATTTTTTTCCATTTTGATTGCAAAAGTGTTGTCAACCATGAATGGTGTTAAAGAAACTCATTTCTGCTGTGAATCCTCAACAATCATTTTGAGCCATAATATTTCCCTAGTTGCCTCTAAAGTTACAATTTATATTCTACTTCTACCAAAGTTCTAAATGGAAATTTTAATGGTTGAATCTGTAGGAACTTCAGGTGGCATGGCTCTTTTATGGAAAGAAAATTCCATTTTAGTCAATCTCATTGCTTCTAAATCTAATTGGATGCTATGTCAAGCTCGTAGTATTCACTCAAAGTTTGATTTATGGATCTGCAATCTTTATGGGCCAACCTCTATGCTAGAAAAACATCTTCTTTGGAAAGAACTCTCAAAAATTCTTGAGCCTCTTAGAAATGAATTTCTTATTGTTGTTGGCAATTTTAATGCAATCTTGTCTCTTGAGGAGAAATCTGAAGGTATCATACCTCCTTTAAAAACAATGGAGGATTTTGGTAATTTTGTAATAGAAAATCAGCTTGTTGACTGTGTTCTGAAAATGGCTTGGCTACTTGGTCTAATAGAAGAAAGGACTTCTTACAGATTACAGAAAGGCTTGATAGATATTTGATTTCTCCAGTGTGGTTTCTTAATGTTATTTCAATCTCCTTCAATTGTCCCCCTTTCAAGTTCTGATCACTTTCCAATAGATTTTTTCTTTGATAAAAGGTCCTTGTCCTCCTTCAAAGCTCCTTTCAAATTTGAATCAATGTGGTTTAGGGATCAAAATTTTTTACCTTTTTTGGAGCATACCTGGAAATCTGCCCCATTCATTTTTGGTTCCAGAATGTACCTATTTACCAAAAAGCTACATTTCCTCAAAAACTAAATTAGAAGTTGGAATAAGTTGCATTTCAAGAATATTTTTGTGTAAAAATTTAGGCTTCAAGAGGATTTGAAATCTTTGAATGAGCACATTATTGCCAATGGTATGGATAGTGCAAGTTTTGAGAAAGAAACTTTTTTAAAATTCTAGCTTCAAGAACTCCTTGCCATAGAGAAAATTTATTGGAGACAGAGGTCATAGGAGATTTGGCTAAAGGATGGAGACAAAAACATAAAGTTTTTTCATGCTTCGGCCAAGATCAAAAGTCATAAGAATACTATTTGTAGCATCAATTTCTCTGATGGAAAGCTTCTTTCTGTTGAGAAAGAGATACAAGATGAGGTTGTTCTTTTTTATAAAAAAATTCTTTCCTCCTCAAGCCATCTAAATGCTTCTTATGACCACATTCTTGACAATATTCCTTCTTTGGTATCTCCTAAGGATAAAAAAATGCTTCTCAGGCCTTTTTCCATGGAGGAGATTAGAGCCGTTCTTTTCTCAATGGCTCCAGAAAAGGTTCCAGGTCCGGATGGCTTCTCTGCTTTATTTTTTTAGAAAACTTGGGATTTTATTAGCAAAGATGTCTGGGCAGTTGTAGAAGAGGCTAGAAAAACTATAAATATCTTGAAAGAGTTAAATGACACCTTTTTGGCTCTTATTCCTAAGAAGAAGACTCCTTCCACTTTTGCTGATTTTAGGCCGAATGCTTTGTGCAATACATTGTACAAAATTATTACAAAGGCAATCACCCTAAGACTAGTGCAAATTATTCCAAACATCGTTTCCAAAGAACAAGGAGGATTTGTGCCTAGAAAAGAAACTTCTGAAGGAGAAATATTTGCACATGAAGTGATCCATTCCATCCATGATTAGAAGTTGAAATCCATGATGCTGAAATTGGACATGCTAAAAGCATATGATAGGGTAAACTAGTCTTTCCTAATCAAAGTTCTTTCCAAATTTGGTTTCTCTGCTTCTTTTTGTAAGTGGATTCTTGTTTGCATTTCTAGCCCAAGCTTCTTAGTTGTGCTGAATGGGAAGACATGTGGTTTTTTAAGACTTCTTAAGGTATTAGGCAAGGGGATCCAGTCTGTCCTTTCCTTTTTATCATCTTGGCAGAGGCTTTGAGTAGATCTATTTGATTTGAAGTTGATCAGAATAAATGGATTGTTGTCAAGAGCCCTCATTTTCCATTTCTTGTTACTCATTCTCTTTTCACAGATGATACTTTGCTTTTTGGTCGTGCTTCCTTAACTAGGCTAAGACCATTAAATTTGTTTTAGACTCCTATTGTACAGCTTCTGGACAGTAGGTTAATCCTCTTAAATCCCAAATTTTCTTTTTTCACATTGATGCTATTTCTCAATAGAAAATATGTCATTGTTTGGGCTTCAAACTGGGGGAACTTCCCTCTCTACACCTAGGGGTACCTATGTTTTCTAGAGCCAACAAAAAGGAATTTTGGTACAAGGTGTTGGATTCAATTAGAAACAAAATTTCCACCTAGAAGAATAAATGGTTAACTTTTTCAGGTAAACTTATTATGATTAAAGTTCTTTTGTATGCCATTCCAGTTTATATGATGTCTGTTTTGAACATGCCAAAGGGCATCATTTCAGTTTTTCACAAGATTGATAGAAAATTCTTGTGGAGAGGACATTTGGATTCTACTGAAAATAAATTTGTTACCTTCATTTCTTTAGACAAAATTTGCATGCATAAAATAAGTGGTGGAACTGTAATTCAGAATCTTGAGGCACACAATTTAGCTCTGGGGGCTAAGTTGGCATGGCAAATGTTTGACAGACCAAATTAGAAATGGTGTAAAATCATGTAGGCCAAATATCTTGACTCTCAGGATCCAAAAAGAATTTTCACTGTGGCAAATGCACATATTGGTTCAAGAATTTGGAACTTTATTGTTAAATGTAGATAAGTAATTCTTCCCTTTCTTTCCTGGACGATTTATAATGGAGAAAAAGCACTCTTTTGGGAAGATTCATGGAATGGATATACAAAATTAGATTCAATTCTAGGTTTGCAACAAGCCAAGGAAATCCTTTGTCAAAACTAGGGTACTCATGTTAAGGATTATTTAGTTAGGCATGAAGATCAATCAGGGCTTTTTAATAATTTGGTTTCTTGGAAAGATTTTTCAAATCTAAGCTTTCCTCAAGATCAGAAAGACTTTCTTTCAAATTTGTTAAGACAAAGGAAAATCTTCTTCTCAACAAAATCAAATAAGTTATTCTGGCGCCCCTCAAAATTGGGGTCTTCTTATGTCAAACAAGGCTATTTATCTCTGGTTTCTTCTTCTTCTAAGGATGTAGATTGGCCTTCATTCTTATGTTGGGGTAAGTCTTGCCTACCAAAAGTAGGAGCTTTCTCTTGAATGGCTTTGAAGAATAAAATTCTTACTAGTGACAGTTTGGTAAAATTGGGTTTGGCAAATCCTTTCAAATGTTTAATGTGTGGCTTAGACTATGAATCTGTGAATCAACTTTTTCTCCTTTGTCCTTTTGCTTTTGACTGTTGGAGTTAGTTTTTTAAGAATGTTAATTGGATGGCTCTGGTTCCTAACACTCTCTTGAAATTATTCCAAGGTTGGCCTATTTTCTTTAAAAAATCCTTATTCTCCTCCATTTGGGCTATACCCTCTTCTATAATTGCCTAGAACATTTGGCTTGAAAAAAACAAAAGGATATTTAGAAAAGAAATTATGCCTTGGGAGAAAGTTATTTCTAAAATTGAGATCTCCATTTCTAAGTTGGTCATTACTCAGGTGTTTGGAAATTCTGGAGCAACTTTTTCTATTTGGGATGATATTATTTTGAAAAAGTGGAAATATCTTCATGTTATTACACCTGGATTTCTGGGTTCTAATTCCTCTGCTTCTTCAGTTGTTTGGAAAAATGTTCATCAGACCCCCCCTCCTTCTGATTGGATCAAAATTAATGTAGATGGGGCTTCCAAGGGGAATCCAGGGAAATCTAGTATTGGTTGTATTGTCAGAAAGGTAGTCTTCTTTATGCCAAAACAACTGGGGTGGTTGATGGGACAAATAATGTTGCAGAAGCACAAGCTTTTCTTTTAGGTATTCATATTGTCGTAAGATTGGGAATTAAGAATCTAATTCTTGAAGGTGATTCACAGGTTATTATTCATGCTTTTCAGAAAAGATCAATGGATAATCAGAAACTAAGCTATGTATTAAATGAAGCTTGGAACCTTTTAAATTATTTTGATGGTTTTATGTGTACACATACTCTGAGAGAAGGAAATAGAGCAGCTGATATTCTGGAAAATATGGTTTGTCTTCTAAATGGGGAGGACTCTTTGTAGATTGATCAAAAGAATATTGATAAATATCCTTCTCTTTGGGGTCTGATCAAAGCGGAGACTCGTCCATGATCCTCCCCTTGGGTGGAAATTTTGTTTGATCTAACTTTTTTGTTTTTTTTTTACAGGTTTAGAAGCAGATTATTTGGGCCTTCTTATTTGCAATGTGGCATTTTAAGTTTACTTCCAGCTGGCATTAATTACCTAGCCTTGCACATGTGTTAATCCCATGGGTCCATTGAATCCTTGGTACGATGCATGGTGCAAGATGATTTTTTAACCCTCTAAAAGATTTCTCTTGGCTTCTCATTTTGTTTCCTCTCAATCGAAGGACTTTTGCTCATTATTTTGGTTCGTGTAGAGCTCTTTTTATTTAGAATACAATGGTGGCTTCTACACCATTCTTCCCCTATTGCGGTGCTGTTGCCTTTCCATCTTGCAACTTCTCAATTATGTCTATCATACCTTGTAATGGTCATCTTCTTCTCTCGGTCCAGCATTGGGAGCAGCCACTTCATGAGAATATCAACTCAGAGTTAATGGCGAGGGCTTTCAAATTGTTTTATGAAGAGGTGGAGGATTCTTTGGTTGATGTTTGTGACATGGAATTTCTTCTGCAATCCAAGGTAAGCTATGTGTCCCATCTGGTTTCACACTTTCTGTCTAATGCTATGAATATGTTCCAACATGTTGACATTGTTAAAAGATTAGTTGTCTTATTTGTTCATGACTACCTTATCCAAGAGGCAAAGCTCTTTGAAGTTTTTACCAGTTATAATCTTCATGATGGCCTGACTTTAATTGGGGGATTGTTTCTCTATGAGGATATTATTAAAAAACCCAGTTACAATTGTGTTTTTCAATTGATGGTTACCAGTATGCAATTCTAACAACAGAGAGGTTTTTGAGAGCTTGCTTCAAGCTCACAAAACTGTGTTTGGTCATTCCAAGAGAGAAGTTTGAAGAAGTTTTCAATTCTTGGAGCTTCTTGGCACATTTTCAAC
The DNA here is from genome assembly GCA_027924645.1 of Cunninghamia lanceolata. Taxonomy (NCBI): domain Eukaryota; kingdom Viridiplantae; phylum Streptophyta; class Pinopsida; order Cupressales; family Cupressaceae; genus Cunninghamia; species Cunninghamia lanceolata. The sequence continues at coordinate 3,720,536 of BSBN01001035.1, forward strand.
CACTAGTGGCTCCTTTTCTCAATGACAATGATCTAGCAATGGCAGATGATGACCCTGTTGCATATCAAGGGTTTAGAGTTGCAGACTGAAATGTTGGAAATACATGATATACTTTGTTTAGGGTTTTTTGGATTATGATTTTCACTGCTGTTGATATGGCCTTTTAGGGCTTTTTGTTTATATGCCTAAGTTCTATAGTTTATCTATGATCTTCATGATCATATCCTGGCATGTTAGGGCTTTTTTGTAATATGTAACAACTTTGTTATTAATATGATGCTATAAGCATCCTTACTTATTCAAAAAAAAAAGAGTTAGCATGAACTACTTATTTAACTTCCAAGTGATGACTATTAATTATAAATTCATCAAGAAACCTAAAGTAGATTTCTTATCTTTAAAATCACCTACATAATATGAATCTCCAAGTAGTTTCAAATCTGCTACCTTGGGATATTTGATCCCAAAATTTTGAGTTTACTTTGATTTAGCAGAACCCTCTTTGTTTCTACCTAATGACTTTCTCTCAATTGTTGCATGAATCTAGAGACAAAGCTAACAACAAAAGAAATGTTTGGTTTAGTTGTGGTTATATAGATTAGACTTCCAATGAGCTATCTATACTTTGTTATATCTTGAAACTCTATAGTATCATTTGATGTCAACTTTATATTATTTTCCATGGGCATTTTTGAGTTGTTTATAGTTAGTCATTCCAAATTGGCTCAAACTTTCACCAATATACTTTTGTTGTGAGATGAAAAAATACATTGATTTTTGAATCATTTCAATATCCATATAGTAATGAAGATGACCTAAATTTGTTATTCAAGACCTTTCATATTGATTCTACTTTGACTTTTGTAGTGTGCCTTTCATTATTTCTTGTTATGAGTAGATCATCTACATATATAACTAGGTATATAATTGCCTTGAAAAAAAGAGGTGCATGTTCAAACTCAAAATGTTTAAAGTTCATCCTCAAGAGGTGCTTGGTGTGTTTTTTTGTACCAAGATCTTGGGGCTTGTTTCATACCATACAATGATTTTACCAACTCACACACTTTGTGTCCTTGACTTTCAACTGAAAAACTTTTTGGATGAGTCATGTAAACTATTTATTTGAGATCACCCTTCAAAAAAGTAGTTTTCATATTCATCTAATGGATTTCCATATATTTTGTGATGCCAAAGCCAACAAAACTCAAATGGTGGTCCATTTCATTGTTTGTGCAAAGGTCTCTTCATAGTCTATCCCTTCTTTTTAAGCATATCCCTTTGTGAAAAACCTTGCTTTGCATTTGTTAAGTGAGCCATCTACTTTGTATTTATTTCAAAAGACACACTTCCAACCAATGGGATTACAATTAAGGGGAGGATCAACTAACTTCCAAGTGTCATTCTTGACCAAGGCATCATATTCAATTTCCATTACTTTTATCCATGAATCAAGCTTTTTATCTTGTTTGAAGGAAGTTGGTTTTGAATCAAAAGCAATATTGATTTCTTTTTTTGAATGCCCTCCTAAGTTAAGATTTGATATCTTATCTTGAATCTCTTCTAGGTGATTTTTATCTTTTTTGGTTGGCTTTGTATGCATTTCTAGTGCATGTTTTCTCAACTTTATCAGGTTTAACATATTTCAATTCCTATGTGGCTTATTTTGGAATCTTTTCCTATGTTACTTTGGGAATAGTTGGGGCCTCAATTTCTTGATCTGAAGATCCTTCATCTTGTAGTTATTACTCAAACAAAAACATATGTTTTCATCTTCTGATGAAATTTCAATTTCTTCCTTAGGGAGAGTTTGTTTTTGAATTATTGGAGGTAAAACAAATTAAATAGATTCTAAACTATATGCAAACCTTAATATTTGTAATTTCCATATCATTCTTCTTGAAAACATAAAATTTTACAAAATTTTCAAGTTGACTCAATTGTTGATCAATGTTGGCTATGTCCTTTGTGGTTTCACATTAAATAACATCTCTTGTAATGAGAAATTTCTGATTTTTCTCATCAGATAGTTTGTACGCCTTTGATTATTTTGAATATCCCAAAAGGATGCATTTTTTACTCTTGTGGTCCAATTTATTCCTTTTCACCTTGAGAATCAATGCACAACAAGTGGATTCAAAAAATTGAAGATGCTACAATGATGGAAGATGACCACACCAAATTTCATATGGAGTTAAATTCATTTTTAGAGTTATTGAAGGTGACCTATTATAGAGATAGATTGTTGTTTGAGCTTCTTTTACCTATAAATGTAGGTTTACTCCTTTGTATACAACATTAGTTGAACCATATTCATCACAATTTTGTTCATCCTCTCAACTACTCGATTTTGTTAAGGAGTGTGAGGTAATATGAGATGATGCTTAATCCCATTTTTCTTGAGATAGTCTTCAAACATATTTGAAGTAAATTCACTACCATAATCAATCCTCAATGTGGCAATATGGGATTGTGAATCATTTTCAACCATTATGCAAAATTTTTTAAATATTTTGATTTATACTTCAAAAAATTGATCTAGGTTACTTTGCTATAGTCATCTATGAACAAAATGAAGTGCTTATCACCACCAACAAAAGGAGCTGAAAGTATATCAATTGTCCTTTATTTTTATCTCTCCAATTTGATTTTTGAAATGGCTCTTTTTGTTGTTTAGCCATAATGCATGCTTCACAATTTTTAATTGTTTTGGGTAGGGTTGACAAACTCCCAACACCATTCTTTTGCATTCTATGGATGTTGTCATATTTGGTATGCATAAATATTGCATGCCACAAAAGACTTGTTAACACTCCTCCTTCAATGAGGTGAGCAAATTTTCTTAAAAATTAAAGGCTCATATTTGATTTTCAACAACTTTTGTTCCTAAAATCTAGTTTTAAGATAACTCCATTATCACATTTTCTTCTAATTATTACCTCTCCATCATCTAGAAAAATGGAGTGGAATTTTTGTTGAATGAGCACCGGGTCCAACAAGTTTCATTCTAGCTGAAGAAGGTATAGGACATTATGGAGAATGAAATTTAGAGATCCTAGTGACTTGAGTTGAATTGTCCCTTTTCCTTCAAGTTGCAAACTTGATCTGTTTCTCAAATATATAGGACCACATATTTCTTCATGAAACTCCTAAAGAAGTCCCTTTAAAAGTCATGTGTTGTGTGGCACTAGTATCTAGGATCCAAGAATCATACTAAGTTGAATTTGCTAAAGCATAGTTGACATCATCGAATATTGAAAGTACTCATTCACTTGCAAACTAAGTTAAATTTGGTTCTAAAATTTTACTCTTTCCCTTGTTTGATTCCTTTCGAATGTTTTTGATAGATCTCAATTTTATCCCATTATGTTTTGTATTCATGAGCCTCATGACTCCCATTTCCACCACATCATTTGCAAAACAAGTTTTATTTATCATTTTGTTTCTCATGGTGTTGACCATTATTTTTGCAGCTAGTTCTATCTCCTCATCCTTTATTTTCTCATTTACCTCCATCACTTACTTCATTCTTGGAAGATGAAACATTATTGGAAGATTTTCCTTTTTGATGAGCATAGAAAATATTCTCTCTAGTAGTTTCAATCTTTCTTTCAAAGGCATTTTCTCTTTTATCTATCATTTCAACCAATTGATCAAAGTGAGTGACTTCAATTGATTGATTTCTTACAATGACTCCAAATAAGTTGAATATATGGGAAGAAGAACTTTTATGAAGTTATGTGCTAAAATATATATATATATATATATATATGGGTGCTGCCACAATAATGGGTTACACTTTCTGGGACATCCTAATTTTTGTTGAAATCACATATTTTTAGAAAATATAATGATTTAAGCCTTGAAAGGTTCCATTTAAAGGATTTTAATTGAAGAGGGTTTGATCAAACCCCCTTAGATAGAACCCCGCTAGTTTTAAACCATACCTATAATGGAGTTTCATTGAATTCATTTAAAATTTATGCTTTGTAAGTATGTAGTCCTTATTATAAGCTTCCCAAAAAATATAATTTTAAATATATTTAATTTGATTATTATATTTATTTTTTATTTCTTGTGAATGTATGTTTTTCACCGAACATCAAGTTCTCTATTCTACACACATGGAAAATTAGTAAATTACTAAAAAGAAATTCTAAAAAATATCTATACACTAGGTATTGATGTCCTTGTTTCAACAAAAGAAAAAAAAATTTCAATATATACAGAAAAAATTATGCTTTAAAGAATAGCCTATGTCTAAATTATAATTGGTTTAACTTCAAAAATTAATTAAAAAATATATATTCAACAAAATATTATGAAACTAAATGCATACACTATATATCGGTGTTACCAATATAAATTAAAAAGAATCATAATTTTATTCTTTGTAGAATAAAAGTTATGTGCTACGGAGTACACATCACTTTAAAACAATGTTGTTTACTATTAAAAACTTATCAAAGGAGATGCAAAAAAATTTACAATTTAACTCCAAATTTTTTAAAAAAAATATATTTAGAATCTACAAACAAAATCTCACAAATCACTCTATGCCCGCGACCTGTAGACCCTAGAAAGTGTGCTCACGTTTTGCAAAACTCCATTCAACACAAAAACCTTACCAATTCGTTGCCAAAATGCCGCCACGACGTCAAGCATGCCAAAGGAGTGAGTTATATTTGTTTTTTTGTTTGAATTTATTTCTAAATAGGTAGGTTTTAGTTGATTTTTGATTGTTATTTCGTTAATTGTTAGGAAATGTTAATGCACCTCCTCCTCCTCCTCCTCCTCAAAATCCACAAAATCCTAAGGAGGAAATACCTACGGAACAACAACCTCCTCCATCCATTCCTCGACATGCCCCTGGAACACAAGAAAATATAATGGGGCAAATTGAAAACAACAAAAAAGAAATTGAAGATATAATTGCAAGGTTGAAATATCCTTCCACTTCAACCTTGCATAGGTCCACGCTTGCCGAATCTCTTGAGTCTATGTTATCAAATGTAGATTCAATTAGCAAGCAAATAACTAGTTGGATGGATAAGAAGAGAGAGTTTAGATATTACCATGCAGACAAGTTGTCATACCAAGATGTGAAAAAATTACAAATTACAAAATTAGACTTGTGTTCAATTTTCACAAACCCACAAACAAATCAACCTCCACCCATTACATGCAAGAGGTTCCCTATCCATTGGTGCAACAACCAAGCGATAAGGGACAATTTTGGGCAGAGGTGGTGGATGGTTTTTGACCATCCTCCATGTAATAATAATGAGGTCCCGCAATACTTTTTGAGGAAACTCTACTGTGAGTTTGTCCTCAATAAAGTGCCAAACTATTTTGATATGCAGGACTTCCAAGGTAGAGGTGGGGGATCAGCACAAGATAGACCAGGGGCACGTCTTGACCCACAGTGGGTAGTGAGACGAGTAATCAGCAGACTAGCCCATGAGCATGTTTCTATCCCTTCCATTGTGAAGGAGAGTGTTGAGGTCGATACACTTCAGTCGATTAGTGCCTTGACCTAGAGCATCATAGAGCATGCTGGTCCTGCAACACAGAGTGGGTTGGGAGATAGTGCGAGGAGTAGGGTCCCACCCCATACTTGTCAGGCTTGCAGGTCAGCCTGTGGTTATGACCCCATGGACAGTTAGGATGCAGGTGTACAGACTACATATGCAGCTGAGCAGATGGTGATGACAGATACCCTCCTGAGTGAGACTTTTGGCCTTGATACTCAGGTAAATATTAGCAAGTTTATTGAATTTAATTTATTAAATTTTATTTTTGAAATATAAGATTAACTAATTTAAATTGATGATTTTAATGAAATTTCAAGGTCATAGCGTCGATGCAGTTTTTAGTGGTTCTTCAGCTACATTTTATAGTAGATCATCTACTGTCGGGGTATGTAACTAGTATACAATTATAAATATTACATGTGAATAGCATCGTTATATGAATGGTATTCTAATATCTGATTTTGGATGTTGAATAGGTTAATACTGTAGATTTCACGGCAACACCTGCCAGCGGTGGTGGACTTCAAAGCTTTATGGAGGTAGTAAAATAAATAGTTCAATGAATGAATTGTACTTACTAGATTTTTGTATATGATTTATGTGTTTTATTGTGTGTACTTCCATGTTTAGATGAACGTGTGTGTATGTTAGGAACCATGATTTGCATCACTATTATAGTTTTTGTAATTGAATAATATTGTTTTATTTCCAGATGATGCAGGCTGCGGAGACACCTCCCCATGTTCATAGGGCAATGGAGCAGGGTGTGGCCTCTACGATTCATAGCTCCATAGCATTGACAGGGGTATGAGGCAGATTAATAAATTTCAATTTACATTCATTGTTATAGTTGTCTATTTTTGAAAAATTAAAAGATTATTGATTTGAAGTTTAATTTCTATCTGGATAGTTTCTATAGGACATGACATCACCAGGGCCTATTCCTGCTACTGAGGCAAGTGAGGAGACAGATTATATGTTAGTGGTAAGTGATTATTTTGTTAAATGTTTCATTTTTTATAACATGTAATTTCTATATATTAATGTCTATACTTTTTATTGTAACAGGTAAAGATGCAGGAAGAACTAAATAGGAGGAGCAGCCCTCAGATTTGTAGTAGACCACCCACATGCGCGTCTCCATCCCCTAGAAGATCAAAGGCTGCCCGTGATCTATTCTCTTCACCAGCCAGAGGGGAATGAATTTTTATTGTGTTCCTTTGTTGTATGCCTATATGGAATTTGTGGACATATATTTTGTATTGTATATAGTTGACATTGTATGCCTATATGGCTATTTTGTATATATGTTATACTTATATCGACAGATATTGATGTATGCCTATATGGATATTTGGTTAATAGAAATCTTTTTTATTGATGACGTCCATACTTGCATTATAAATCCACATTTGAATGGATATTTGTAGATGGCTACTTCAAATATTTAAAGTCCAATTGTATTACATAGGATGTTTGATGATCTAATAAGCTAGCTATTGTTATTCACGTATCACCTAAACCTCATTTTGGAACTAAAAGATAAAAGTTGTATTTTTAAAAAAATGAATCATCGTGTTGAACAGAAAATATTAATATTCTTTATGAGTAGCATAGAATGTCAACTATATGCAATACAAAAAAATGAATCATCATGTTATTCTTTATGTTTGAGATCCTAAAAATGACTAAGTCTGGTAGCCTGATATCCTGAAACACTAGGATGAATATCCAAGTCATTAGGATGATTGTGCCTTGAGAAAAAGTCATTAAGATGAGTGCCTAAAGGAGACTTTCTTAAACATTCAAACATTGAGCAACAAGCATGAAGGGTTAAGACGCAATTTGCAACTCATAAATCCTCAAAAGGGCGCCCAACTTAGAGAGAGCATTCATTTAAGACAAGGCACCCATTGACACCTATTCCACCATAAAAGTGCGCCTAAGGTGGAAGGAGAACAAGCCTCTAATAAGTGAAGTGCACCTATTGTCTAAACCACTTCATTATGGCACCCTAGCATGTGGAGGAGTATATAAGTCAATAGGAAATGGTGCCTAGAATGCAAATGAAGGACTAAGTGGCATTTTCAATAAGCATCAATTCACCTTGAGCTTTCAATAAATACATCAAATTGAGCCCCATAAGCCTAGGCACCCTTTGCCTTCAAAAGAACCTTGTATTGACATCATGAGTTGGTCATATCAGCGTATCAGCAGACCTTGGTTAGGCTTTGCCGATAGTGGTTTGTCTTGCAAATGAGTGTGGTTTGAAGTCGAAGACATCGGTGTATCAGAAGATAATCCCATCGGTGCATCGAAAGAGCAATTGAGAGATTCGCCGATGAAGGGGGTCACACCGATAGTCAAAATCCATCGGTGTATCAGCCCAACAAGATTAGAGTTCATCGATGTTTGGAGTCTCACGAACGGGTGTGGTTTGAAGGTTGTCATTGGTGAGATCGGTGTGTCGGTAGAAGAGTTTTTGAGTGTGCTGATGGTATTAAGTTCTACTAATAGGCGAGGGACTTAGAGTCTCGTATCGTGTGACGCCTACTTTTTACACTACTGTTCATGAGACTATTTGCAGTGATAGTTCTATTATGTTTATGTTGAGAGACTATTGATCTTGAATCTTGTTTATTGAACCTAATTGATTTTTAAGGAAATAATTGTGTGATGGTATTTAGATATTGCTTTTAAGAAAATGATGAATGGATATGGAACTTCAATGTGATTATATGGTAGAATGTTAGGATGCATGTATTTAAATTGCTTCGGCTATGATATCTCTATGTGATATTGACTTCGAGTTTGAGTGTGTAGGTATTGCTAACAAAACCACAAATACAGGAGATCATCCCATACCTATGTTGTATCCCTTGTGAGCCAATCTAGTTCTATGAGGAACTAAGATCAACCTCGTGTTTGGAGGAATGTTGTAATGTTGTAATGTGTTAATGTTGCATGAGGTCAAGGGAATAAGGGCTATCTTCTGATTTACTTTTATTATGATAAGTGTTGTAAGAAATGTTGTTTTTAATCTTGTTTAAACTTTATTTCTTTTTTACCTTTTTCTTGTGTTTTTAGTTGACTCTGGGAGTTCTAACTAGGCAAAAATCAACCCTGGGTTATACCCCATGGGTCTAGGGACCTTTTTGGCTAGGATAACCTTGGGTTAACGTCCATATGATCACTTACACTTCACAGTGAAGTTAAGTGACGAATTTGGAAGCATGGGGACAATGGGATGAGTGGAATCCACACTCAGGCCCACTTCCAAGTCATGGAACAACTCCATGATCCCCTAATAATGGAGTGTTTATCTCCATGTGCCTCTCTTTTGGTAGGGTTCCCCTTATTTAGGGTAGTGTGTCATCCACTCCCTTTGTATTTTTATTTTATTTATTGTATTTTAATTATCCATGTGTTGTAAAAGGACTATAGTGGGGAACCTATTGAGTGGGGGTCAATTGTTTTATGACCACTAGGATAATGGATGAGTTGTGGATTAGTTGTTTAATGCCACTTAGGAAATTAGGAAAATGGAGGGAATTAGTTTTTAAAATAGAGAGGAGGAGGAGAGTAAGGGGGTTGGATTATTGTGGAAAGAAAGAGATTTTGGAGAAGGAGGCTAGAGAGGAGCTCTTCATCAAATTTCATCCATAATTGGGCTTTGAAAGGTTGGTGAACAAGACTACTCTCTTGTGTGATCTATTGCATGATATGTATGTTTGTTTCTTGCTAGATGAATGAGTTTGCATTTGTCCTCTATGAGTTTTTCTGTTAGTTTTGGGGTTTTGCTTTTGGGTGTAGAGAGAGTTCCTTCTAGTTGGAAGGCAATGCTCATCTTGTATAGGGAAGGGGAGGTGTGACCCTCCTCGGGTGTCATCTTGGTTCTTGTTATAAGAAATGCCTTGAGGGCATGTTGGTACTTTTGAGCCTTGAGGGCTTTCTGGCTTTGAGAGCCTATTGGGATATCCCTGGTAATTTGATTCATTGGAAGGCTTGAGGCCTTGTGATAAGTTGGCTTGAGGCCTTGCGATAAAATGTGATTAAATGTGAAAGGATGACACCTAGAGGTAGAGATGTCTACTTCCCTACCCTCCCTGAACTCACCTAAGCTGAGTCTTTGTATTGTGAGTCAACCATGGGTGTGTGTGTGAGTAATTGCTTGTTTGTAGTTGTCCTATGTTGTGATGTGTTTGATCTATTCTACCTGGGTATGAGGATGGTCTCCCTAGCTCAGGGGTGACCCTCTTGTGGGTCAAAGGTAGGGAGGAGAGCTAGATGGTTGTTGTTTTTCTCCTTGGTTGTCTTGCAGGTTACTATTGAAGCATGATTAAGAAGATTGAAGATAGATTTACCTTGTTAAAGAAGATGTCTATCTTCCTATTTGCATTAAGAGCTTGGTCCTTATAAGTTTCATTATGTAAGAGTTTTGAGGAGAGAACTTCTCTCTTGAATTTGTTGTAAAAGTGTTACCTTGGGAGTGGAGAGATAATCCTCCCTTATTATGTTAAAAGTTGTGATTTTAATTAGTTTTTACATTACCTCAATTGTATGTTGGGAGAGGAAGGTAATTCCTCCCTTAGAGTGAATTTGAGTTGTGGAAATCTTTACAAATGTTTGTCATCTATTGGTTTTATCAAAATGTAAGTTGTGTGAATGTTTGTTGAGTTGGATCAGTTGTTTTAAATTATTTCTTGAATTATTTAGTGAGAAAGTTGTATTTTACTGTATTATAGAAGTTGTAAATTTACCTTGCAAAATGAAAATTAAATCTTGGGTTAAGTTTGCAATGTGAATTAATTTAAATCATATTACTATTTGTCTGTTGTGTGTTATTGAATTGGAAAGATCCAATAGTTTCTTGTATATACTTTTGGGCCTTAAGTTTATTTGAAATGGAGAATTTACTTGCATGATTTAAAATGGCAAATTCAGATTTAAATGGTTCATAGTCTTTTTCATTGGAATATCTGCTATAATGAAATTAATATGTTAGAGGTAGTAAGAAATAAAATTACCTTGAACTTCGTTAAAAATGTATCAATATATACATATAAATAAATATATATATATATATATATATATATATATATATATATATATATATATATATATATATATATATATATATATTTAAATGTATATTTGTATTATTATTTTTAAATTTAGTTGTGAAACTTGATATATCTGTATTTCATACCAAGTGAAATTGTGAAACTGAAATATATATATATATATATATATATATATATATATACATAAATAGATTTAATAGTTATTTCAAAAGAAAATTGTGAAAATGAGAATATTGCTACACTTGTGAACATATATATGTGTGTGTGTGTGTGTGTGTGTGTGTGTGTGTGTGTGTATTTAAAATAGTCTTAAATTAAATGTAATTGTGAAAACGAGATATATTCATGTATATATATATACATATATTATATATATATATATTATTGATTAATATCAAAAAGCAATTTCCAAATTTTCCAAACAAATAGATCTGAGTAAGGTTCGCTGTGTTTAACACAGCCGTAGGTATACATGGTAGGCGGTGGGGTTTAAAACCCCACCGTAGTTACAACTAAACCACACCCCCACCGTGTGTTCACCTCCCGTGACCCGTAGGCCCTCCGCAGCCCAAACTCCCTTCCGCCCACTGCTTTCCCTGCGTGGTGAACCTCAAACTAGCCACTACGCCACCTCTCCCCTCTGCCCGCTGCAACCACCGCCCCTACACTCCTCTTTCGCCCTGCGCAGCATGCCCTCCGTCGTCCCTGCGAGCTGCGCCCTGCCCCATGGCCGCCGCTCCATACCCTGCAAAATAACATTCACAACAAAGAAAATAAGTCTTAGGGTTATTTAACCCAGAAGCATGAGTTGGAAATTCATAAATGAAATGCTATTAAATTTTAATGGTAATTCCACTAACCATAACAAATGAATAAAATTATATATATATAAATATATATATATAGATAACTATATATATATGTATATTTATATATATATATATATTAAATATACATGAATGAGCTTGCACTATCAAGATGTTTGATTTAAATATATATATATATATGGATTGAGTGGAGTTTCCACAACAAGTTTTTAAAGAGAAATTATATATATATATATAGTTGAATATATATACACAATTGGGAAAAGCTTAATGGGCTATTATAATTTGCTCTAATAGTAAATTAAATTAAATTCGTGTATAAGTACATTGTATTTGTTAGAGATGTAAATTCTTTTTACTAATGTATTTCTAAGTATGGAAAAGGAAATAACAAGAATAAGATTTTTTTTTAAAAAAGAATAAATTAAGAAATTCGTAAACGGTGAAAAATGCAATGTTTTTAAACAAATCGATAGAGGATTAAACAAGGAAATGTGAGGCAGAATTAAACATATTGAGTTAACCAATTTAAGATCATCTATCTACCAAGAGAACCCTAAACGAAGCAAAATGAATCTGACTCAATCATAGTGATCGATATCAACATACACATGTGCGCGGTATATTCCGTAGCAACAATCACTTAGATAACTTAAACATACGCAACCAAGCACGCTACACATGCGAGGGAAGATTTCAAGTAGTAAAGGAAAAAATTTTGATATTTCGTATCATGACCACATGACGCATGTGGACATGACACACGGATTAGCATGTTGTGAATGCATGTGAAATGTGGGCATGACATATCGGAGTGACTTGACACGGATCCCAAAACCACCTATTGGACCAATAGGATCCTAGGCGCTCACTTCATGCATTATGATTTCTAGGTGCCAGTTTGATGCTCCATCACAAGGAAAGTGCGCTCACACTTGCAAGTGTTTTTCTTCAGGATCTAGGCGCCAGTTGAAGGTTGTAGTTGCCAAGAAGAGCGCCTAGCAAGAGGAAGTCTTTTGGAGTCTCCAAAACACATCGAACACTTGACTAACAACAAGATAACTTTTTCCCAAGTTAGGTGGTTCAAGAGGGAAGTTAAAATATGAATAAGCGCCAACTTGTCTAGGCGCAAACTCAAGCTTGTTGAGGATACACATGGCACCCAACATTCCTTGGTGATTTCACAAACTTCAAACGCTCAAAACTGTTCAAGGAATGCCCAATGCCCCTTCTTGATGATAGACACCAAAGTGAGGGTGGAATTGTGCCTTGATGGCATTAGGCGCTATCTAGAGTATGCTACTCCATGGAAATGCGCCTTCTTGCTTAGAGTAATTCAAACACTCCAAGGTCTTCAGTGATCAATTCCCCAACTTATGAAATGTCCTCCTTCATTTTAAAACACATTGTAATGCTCCAGAGAGATGACTATACCTAGGCGTCAATCTGGGTTAGAAATGCCTCCAAAGTGCGCCTTCTATTTTAGAATGCAAAACAAGGTCCAAAGGTGCTAATAAACTGAAGTGCTTCTTTGGAAAAGTCCCGGAGGTTAAGATGCGCCTTGTCTTAATGAGGTACAACTCTTGGGTAAGAAAGCTTGTAAAGTGCGCCTAACTTAGTGAAGAGGTTGATAACTTCTAAACCCTTCCTAGAACTTAGATTACTTCAACTAAAGATCATCTTGCACCAATACATCAAAATTTCAATCACAAGATCAATTCCAACTTAGGCGCTCATTAAGAGTCTTTCCAATGTTGGCGCATCTGAGAGGTTGAACTGGCAAGAGATGGCCCCTAGCTTCCTAGACCTTGTTTGAATATGTTTGAGTTCCAAAGTTTACTCAATGGTATCAAGATGGCACCATAGAGTCTTTGGACTAGTTCCTTAGAGTTTCAAAAACATTCTGGCTCCTTGGAAATTCTTCCTACATGCTTGGGCGCCATTTCAAGGTCCTGGAACCATGATGTAGCACCTTATTGCTCTAGGCACCCATTCATGATTATGCAACTTGAGATTGGCACCTACAGTGAATAGGCTTTCATCCTGACTTAATACACTGCCTCCTTTTGACAATTTTTGGGGCAGCAAATAACCTTTCACCACGGGCAAATGTCTCAGAGATATAAAAAACTGAGAGAGGTTATTGTAGAGGCACTCTATGTGATCGCGTTGCCTCAAACGGAATGTTTCTAAGTGACACGGTTTTTGAGTAACATCTTGTCAAAGATTGCTGCCTTTTTGCACTTTGGACTCTTTAGGGATATCGTCGATACAATGTAGCTCGGATTGTTTTGACATGTTTGGGTGAAAAATAGGACCATGCCTAGTGTAAATGTACCCATCCAGATGCATTGGAATAGTCAGTTTGGTCGCATCAGGAGCAAGATGAAAGTTACACCCCTTTGCAACTTTACACTACCTCCTTCTGATAATTTTTGGGGCAGCAGAAAACCTTTCACCACGGGCAAATGTCTCATAGATATAAAAAACTGAGAGAGGTTATTGTAGAGGCAGTCTATGTGATCGCGTTGCCTTAGACGGAATGTTTCTAAGTGACATGGTTTTCGAGTAACATCTCGTCAAAGATTGCTGCCTTTTTGCACTTTGGACTCTTTAGGGATATCGTAGGTACAATGTAGCTCGGACTATTTTGACATGTTTGGGTGAAAAACAGGACCATGCCTAGTGTAGCTGTACCCATTCGGATGTGTTGGAATAGTCAGTTTGGTCGCATCAGGAGCATGATGAAAGTTACACCCCTTTGCAATTTTACACAGCCTCCTGACAATTTTTGGGGTAGCAGAAAACCTGTCACCATGGGCAAATGTCTCAGAGATATAAAAAATTGAGAGAGGTTATTATAGAGGCACTCTACATGATCACATTGCCTTAGACGAAATGTTTCTAAGTGACACATTTTTTGAGTAACATCTCATCAAAGATTGTTCTTTTTTGCACTTTGGACTCTTTAGGGATATTGTCAGTACAATGTAGCTCAGACTGTTTCGACATGTTTGGGTGAAAAAAAGGACCATGCCTAGCATAAATGTACCCATCTGGACGTGTTGGAATAGTCATTTTGGTCGCATCAGGAGTAGGACGAAAGTTACACCCCTTTGCAACTTTACACTACCTCCTGACAATTTTTGGGGTAGCAGAAAACATTTCACCACGGGCAAATGCCTCTGAGATATAAGAAACTGAGAGAGGTTATTGTAGAGACACTCTATGTGATCGCGTTTCCTTAGACAGAATGTTTCTAAGTGACATAGTTTTCAAGTAACATCTTGTCAAAGATTGCTACCTTTTTACACTTTGGACTGTTCAGGAATATCATCGGTACAATGTAGCTCAGACTATTTTGACATGTTTGGGTGAAAAATAGGACCATGCCTAGAGTAAATGTACCAATCCAGTTGGAACAGTTAGTTTGGTCGCATCACGATCATGACCATGCCTAGAGTAAAATCACCTTGATTTTGGCACCCAATGTACATTATAGAGGTCGAAGCGCTCCTTATCATTCAAACATCTTAGATGAGCGCATAGGAAAGGAAAAAACTCTAAGTTTCATCATCATGAGTGCCTAATATCAAGAGACTTTAATGGCTCAAACCTTGATTTGGCGCCCTGTATGTGAAGGAAGATCTAAAGGCATTAAAATGGATGTTGTTTTGCAAGAGTTTGGATTATCAAAATTGAAAGAAATAAGTCTATTAAGCTTGGGTGCCCTTGATCTTCTTTTCATTCATTATGAGCGCCTTGGGAGAATGGTATATAGGTCATCATCATGATTGGGTGCCCTGGATCCAGAGTATTGGAGAGATCATCAAATGGTGTCTAGAGGAAGTAGGGTGAGTTATGAGTTTGGAAGCATTAGGAGGACACCAAAAATGCATACTATGATGATGTAAAAATGTGTATATGTATAAAAATGCAGGAGGAAATAAAAAAAGATAAACCTTACAAATTAATGTGCATACTTACAACTCAATGTAACATGACTTTACAAAATCAATGTGAATACTTACAAATTAATCCAATGAACCATCTGAGTCTGCTCTACTCTTTATTGTGTCAAGTATTGCTTCATGGTCAGACTCGCGCACCTTCCACAAGATTTTGTTCAAAGGTCTACCCCGATACTTTATCAAATGAACATTGGATGCCACGACAAGGTTCGAGTAATGAAGAATCTTCCGATGCATGTCAAAGTCCTGAAATAGCCAAATATTAACACTATTATGTGGGTACCTTCTAAGCCATGTTCCAGTAATAACCACTGAGCCTGTAGGGTATTCAATGTTTTCTCCATCCGTAACAGGGGCCTCTGATTTATTTTTGGCCTCAACACAACGACATAAGTAATAATCTATTCCCTCTTCAATATCTTCATCCGCAATAACTACATATATGTGCCCTACATTGATATGTGTAGCAAATTAGATGAAATTAGTCAACATTAAAAAAACACTACAAAGTAAGATGACATTACCTGGTTGAACTAGATGAAATTAGATGCATATACGTGCCCTATATTACTTGGTTGAACTAAATCTGATATGTGGTCAAAGTCAACTGATGATTCCATCTATGTTAGTTCCAGTGTCATCGGGGGTCGATACATGTCAAGTGGGCTAAGATAACTTAATTGCCATTCATCAACCCACTCCTTTGACTCACACTTATCCTAGACTTGAATTGTACAGGAAGAACAAAAGCATGACATCTTTCGTGTATAGATACTCCATGAACCTGTAATTGAGCTTCTGAAAGAGTGCATCTCATTTGATCCTGTCAGTGTACAACAGTCCTCATATGGTGCAATGTTAGTATCATCTATCAACCAAAAAAATCTACGAACTGAAGACTTACCTTCATTACTTGGACCCATGGAAGCATTACACCACTCAACAATCAATTTTGCATCTGTCAACTTTGCATTGTCTTTATACTTTAAATCTTCTCGTGCTATGGCTCTTTTGATACATGCTCCTGGACCATCATGCTCCACCTTTCCATGCCTGGCCTAACAAAAGTTCCACATATGTTGAATACCTATAAAATTATGCCTCCTACTCAGCCAATAGAAATTCTGTGAGTTCTTGAATTGTGACGCACAATTATTCGACCATATGATATGCTGACTGAATGATATGCCCCTTCTAGCCAAATCATTGTAGAACACCTAAAAGCAACCTTGCACGAACTCCGTAGAATGCGTGCGATCATCACTGATATAGAAATTATACTCCTTTATGATCTTCCTCTCATCCTCTATACTATCATTCGCATCAATGAATGCGATGTGCACAAATATAGAAACCTGTGTGGAGTTGTAATATTGTGATTGCACCTCACGGTGTGGCTATAGACTGTAGTTCTCTGTAAAGTCGACGACTGAAACAATGCTACCAACCGGAAATGTGTCCTTGCATAACTTGAATTGCAAGTCCAACCATCGAGCTCTATGGGCATGTCTTGCATACTCATACACTATGCTGTCACGAAATATAGGCATAAACTGATACACTAGAATCTTTTCAATAACCAATTCACACCTCTTTGCTTCTTTACCATCTTTTGTATCGTATGCCACTATTTTAAACTTGCCAAACTTTACTAGTTCATTTCCAACTGCATGTGTTCTTTCCATATGTTCACATATTGGCAAATGTTGCAAGCCACCGCAACGATGACATGTGTCATCCAAGCATAATTTCTTGTAGCATATTTGACCTTCCTCTCTTTCACATAAAATTCTTGATATGAAGTCTCTTGAAGATGTTGGTGGGGCACATATGGCACAACCCTGCAAATCATTGTTAGTATGCATATCTAAACATATAGACCTATAAGCATCAAAATGGTTAGAAAATTCAATATGTAATCTACAACAACAAGTAGTGTGTGTGTGATTTATCTTAACATAGAAAGGTTTTAGCATTTCAAAATATCTTTGACAAATTTTAATTTGAAGATACTTCTCTAGAAATTTACCATAAAACTGTGTTTGAGTCTCATCCAAAAAATGCTTTGGATGTGGCTGGCGGTTCTGACTACCAATTCTCCTTCTTACCACATCCCTTTGATTCGGAGATACCCTTGTGTAATTCTTCCAAAAGTCTTCAATTAGTGATCTCAATGCTTCAACAATTGGTTTATCTTTTTGTGGTAGTCTCCCCGAGAACGCCCATAATTCATTGGCATTAGTGTCCTCAATTCTTTGGTGTCTTCCAATGGCTCTTGATAAAGTTTTCCTATTAATTCTCAATTGTTGACTCATCTTTCTAATGAGACAAGCTTTCCTCGTTTGACTACTTACTATAGTCGATGTAATCACACGCCGTGTTGCATTACTATCTTTTGTGTGTGAGGTGTTACCCACACTCTCATATGCACTCATTAGATTCTTAACAATAGATTTTTCACTTGAAGCCTCTGATGTTCTCAACCCAAGAATCTTCATGAAAGACCTATACTTTATACTTCGCATCATTTCAACAAATAGTTGACATCTTGCAGTCTCATTTAACTTTTCAAAGAACAATCTCCAAATCTTATTAGCATATCTTCTACAAGTGTGTTTTGGAATCTTACCTTCCATTGGCTGCAAAATATTCTCATCAATATCAATCAAATACTTTGGCTATCTATGCAAAATTCTAGGTGGTGTTAAGTTAGGTAAATTCATCTCAACATCAGGAATTTCATCAATATTTAAATGAGATGAGTTAGATGGCATACCTTTGATTGAAGATGGAATAGATGACATACCTTGAGGTTGAGGTGGGAAAGATGGCATACCTCCTTCATCACATGTGAGTGATGATGTACTCTCAACTTGAGATGTGGTAGATGGTGTCCCTACATGTTGACTTGCGGTAGAGGACGTGTCTCCAACTATGGTATTCAAATCTCTCATACCACGAAGTTTTTGCATTCGTTCTCTTTGTGCCACCAATACCATATCTCTTTGTGATAGTTGTGGTTCCTCTTCAATTGGTATGTCTTCATTTATCGTGTCCAATTTCCTCTTCTCACGAAGTTCCCTCATAGCCACTACTTTCTTTGCATTCTTAGCTTCTATCTCTTCCTGTGTTGGTTTAATTCTTGATTGTTTCCTCGGCATGATGGAGAATTTGTCTGTAGCATGATAAAGAGACCAATATTAGTTCCTAAGAAATGAATACAAGATAATAGTGGGATTGTATTTTTATTATGTTGTAAGGATTTATTCTTGTATAGTTTGACATCATGGTATGTTAAGGTCTGTTTATTACACATAATTATTAAAGAGCCCAAGTGTAGAAAATATACATGGCATCATGTGAGATTGTAGGCTACTTTCTTGATTGGGAATGTGTCTATGTTAAACATGTATGATAAAGCATGATAAAGTAATTCAATCTGAAATAAGGAAAATGTAAAGAATATGCATGTAAAGACTTGACATACCTAAAAAATGAAGATTCGAATGGAGAGAGTAACCAATTATGTAGTGTTTTTTCTTCTTGCATCAAAGTCCTCAGCAATTTGAGTTTTTTCACCACTTGCTTCCTTTTCAATGTTAAATTGAATAACACTCAAATATAATTACTATCAACAATACTATTAACCAATCTATAATGTTAAATTCCTAAAATTAAATCACAATTAACATTGCAACACTACAAAAATTGAAATTTGAATAGATATATATCAAACTTGGTGTGAAAACTATGTTATTTCCTCCTCAAGTTGGCAAAGCAGAAAAGGTGGTGGAAAGATCATGCAAAGGTGGTACAATGTGTCAAATGTGCATGTGAACTTCCCAACAGCATGAAAGCACTTCTTTTTTGTCAGAGCACGCGCAGAATCAGTAAGAAAATAGAGCATGTGGGCCTGGATCACAGGGGTCAAAACTTTTTGACCATTTCAATAGCAAGACAAAATGTGAGCGCGTTATAACGCGCTTGCATTTTGACCTGCTATAGATTGATCACATTCTTTGCATTGATCACATCTCTTTCCAAACCTTCCCCTTCAGACTTGAATGACCACAAGGTTTTTGAGGGAGAACTTTTCCTGTTTCCTGCAAGAGCTTGCCAAATGCTCCGCCATATGATAGGCATAACAATGAAGGGGCAAGCCCTCATAATCAAGTTCTTGATAGAAAATGCCCATCGAGGAAGAAAGACAGATCTTCTTTGGAAGTAGAAGTTCTAGTTTGTGACAAATCCTTATCCAAGCATAAATAGCAGGGGTTCTATCAAGCGATTTCTAATCCACTTCCACAAAGTCTCCTGAAGACTTCCTGATTGATTCCAAAACATCCACACCCCAAAACTGGAGAGGCAATCAATATAATCAAACCCATAAATCTACATTTGACGAAATAAATCCTCAACACTATACCTTAAACCCTAATCCCTCAACCCTCAACCCTAATCCGTCATCCCTCAACTCTAATCCCTCATCCCTAAACCCTAAATGCTATCCCTATTCCTAAACCCTCAATAGACTCGATATTATACCTTAACCCTAATCCCTTATCCTTAAACCCTCTAACCCTATCCCTAATCCTTAACCCTCCACACTCTACTTTAACCCTAATCCATTGAGCCTCAACCCTATCCCTAAACCCTTGACCCTCGAACCTCAACCCTCAACCGTCAATGTCAAACCCTAATCCCTCAACCCTTAACTCTGATCCCTCGACCCTCAACCCTCAACATCAAATCCTAATCCCTCAACCCTTCACTCTAATCCCTCAACCCTAAACCCTATCCCTAAACCCTCAACACTTTACCTTAAACCCTAATCCCTCAACCCTCAACCCTAAACCTTATCCCTAAACCCTAATCCCTCAACCCTCAACCCTAATCTGTCATCCCTCAACTCTAATCCCTCATCCCTAAACCTTAAATGCTATCCCTATTCCTAGACCCTCAACAGGCTTGATACTATACCCTAAAACATAATACCTCTACCCTTGACACTCTTATTTAACCCTAATCCCTTGACCATTAACCCTATCCCTCAACCTCAACGTTCAACCCTCAACCCTCAACATCAAACCCTAATTCATCAACCCTAAACCCTAATCCCTCAAACCTAAACCCCATCACTAAACCATCAACCCTCAACACTATACCTTAAACCCTAATCCCTATCCCTCAACCCTTAACCCTTAAAACTTAAACCCTATCCCTACACCCTCAACACTTGACACTATATCTTAAGCCTTAAATCCTTATCCCTAAAGCCTCAACCCTCAATCCTTAAACCTTCAACCCTAAACCCTATCCCTAATCCCTCTCCCTCAACACTCTAACCCTAACCTCAACATTAAATGCTAATCCGTCAACCCTAAACCCTAATCCGTCAAACCTAAACCCTATCCCTAAACCCTCAACCCTCAACACTAGACCTTCAACCCTAATCCCTCAACCCTCAACCCTAAACCTTATCCCTAAACCCTAATCCCTCAACCCTCAACCCTAATCCATCATCCCTCAACTCTAATCCCTCATCCCTAAACCCTAAATGCTATCCCTATTCCTAAACCCTCAACAGACTCGATACTATACCTTAAACCCTAATCCCTAATCCCTAAACCCTCCAACTGTATCCCTAATCCTTACACCCTCCACATTCTACTTTAACCCTAATCCCTTGACCCTCAACCCTATCCCGAAACCCTTGACCCTTGAACCTCAACCCTTAACCCTCAACATCAAACCCTAATCCCTCAACCCTTAACTCTGATCCCTTGACCCTCAACCCTATCCCTAAACCCTCAACCCTCAACCCTCAACGTCAAATCCTAATCCCTCAACCCTTCACTCTAATCCCTCAACCTTAAACCCTATCCCTAAACCCTCAACACTATACCTTAAACCCTAATCCCTCAACCCTAACCCAAAACCTTATCCCTAAACCCTAATCCCTCAATCCTAATCTGTCATCCGTCATCCCTCAACTCTAATCCCTAATCCCTAAACCCTAAACGCTATCCCTATTCCTAGACCCTCAACGGGCTCGATACTATACCTTAAACCCTAATACTTTATCCCTAAACCCTCCAACCCTATCCCTAATCCTTATACCCTCCACACTCTACTTTAACCCTAATCCCTCGACCCTCAACCCTATCCCTAAACCCTTGACCCTCGAACCTCAACCCTCAACCCTCAACGTCAAACCCTAACCCCTCAACCCTATCCCTAAACCCTAAACCCTAAACCCTCAACCCTCAACCTTCAACCCTCAATGTCAAATCCTAATCCCTCAACCCTTCACTCTAATCCCTCAACCCTAAACCTAATCCCTAAACTTTCAACACTATACCTTAAACCCTAATCCCTCAACCCTCAACCCTAATCTATCATCTGTCAACTCTAATCCCTCATCCCTAAACCCTAAATGCTATCCCTATTCCTAAACCCTCAACATACTCGATACTATATCTTAAACCCTAATCCCTTATCCCTAAACCCTCCAAGCCTATCCCTAATCCTTATACCCTCCACACTCTACTTTAACCCTAATCCCTCGACCCTCAACCCTATCCCTAAACCCTTGACCCTCGAACCTCAACCCTTAACCCTCAACACCAAACCCTAATCCCTCAACCCTTAACTCTGATCCCTCAACCCTCAACCCTATCCCTAAAACCTAAACCCTAAACCCTCAACCCTCAACCCTTAACCCTAAACCCTAATCCCTCAACCCTAAACCCTAAACCTTATCCCTTAACCCTCAACCCTCAACCCTATCCCTAAAC
This sequence comes from Cunninghamia lanceolata, assembly GCA_027924645.1. Lineage (NCBI taxonomy): Eukaryota > Viridiplantae > Streptophyta > Pinopsida > Cupressales > Cupressaceae > Cunninghamia > Cunninghamia lanceolata. The sequence continues at coordinate 3,742,746 of BSBN01001035.1, forward strand.
CCTCAACCCTCAACCCTAAACCCTAAACCCTAATCCCTAATCCCTCAACCCTCAACCCTAAACCTTATCCCTCAACCCTCAACCCTCAACCCTCATCCCTCAACCCTCAACCCTAAACATTATCCCTCAACCCTCAACCCTAATCTGTCATCCCTCAACTCTAATCCCTCATCCCTAAACCCTAAATGCTATCCATATTCCTAAACCCTCAATAGACTTGATACTATACCTTAAACCCTAATCCCTTATCCCTAAACCCTCCAACCCTATCCCTAATCCATATACCCTCCACACTCTACTTTAACCCTAATCCCTCGACCCTCAACCCTATCCCTAAACCCTTGACCCTCGAACCTCAACCCTTAACCCTCAACGTCAAACCCTAATCCCTCAACCCTTAACTCTGATCCCTCAACCCTCAACCCTATCCCTAAACCCTAAACCTTAAACCCTCAACCCCCAACCCTCAACATCAAATCCTAATCCCTCAACCCTTCACTCTAATCCCTCAACCCTAAACCCTATCCCTAAACCCTCAACACTATACCTTAAACCCTAATCCCTCAACCCTCAACCCTAAACCTTATCCCTAAACCCTAATCCCTCAACCCTCAACCCTAATCCATCATCCCTCAACTCTAATCCCTCATCCCTAAACCCTAAATGCTATCCCTATTCCTAGACCCTCAACGGGCTCGATACTATACCTTAAAACCTAATCCCTCTACCCTCGACACTCTTATTTAACCCTAATCCCTTGACCATTAACCCTATCCCTCAACCTCAACCCTCAACATTAAACCCTAATTCATCAACCCTAAACCCTAATCCCTCAAACCTAAACCCCATCCCTAAACCATCAACCCTCAACACTATACCTTAAACCCTAATCCCTATCCCTCAACCCTTAACCCTTAAAACTTAAACCCTATCCCTACACCCTCAACACTTGACACTATATCTTAAGCCTTAAACCCTCATCCCTAAAGCCTCAACCCTCAATCCTTAAACCTTCAACCATAAACCCTATCCCTAATCCCTGCACCCTCGACACTCTAACCCTAACCTCGACATTAAATGCTAATCCGTCAACCCTAAACCCTAATATGTTAACCCTAAACCCTATCCCTCAACCCTCAACACTATACCTTCAACCCTAATCCCTCAACCCTCAACCCTAATCCATCATCCCTAAACTCTAATCCCTCATCCCTAAACCCTAAATGCTATCCCTATTCCTAAACACTCAACAGACTCGATACTATACCTTAAACCCTAATCCCTAATCCCTAAACCCTCCAACCCTATCCCTAATCCTTACACCCTCCACACTCTACTTTAACCCTAATCACTCGACCCTCAACCCTATCCCTAAACTCTTGACCCTCGAACCTCAACCCTTAACCCTCAACATCAAACTCTAATCCCTCAACCCTTAACTCTGATCCCTCAACCCTCAACCCTATCCCTAAACCCTAAACCCTCAACCCTCAACGTCAAATCCTAATCCCTCAACCCTTCACTCTAATCCCTCAACCTTAAACCCTATCCCTAAACCCTCAATACTATACCTTAAACCCTAACCCTCAACCCTAACCCTAAACCTTATCCCTAAACCCTAATCGCTCAACCCTAATCCGTCATCCCTCAACTCTAATCCCTCATCCCTAAACCCTAAATGCTATCCCTATTCCTAGACCCTCAACGGGCTCGATACTATACCTTAAACCCTAATCCTTTATCCCTAAACCCTCCAACCCTATCCCTTAACCCTAATAACTCGACCCTCAACCCTATCCCGAAACCCTTAACCCTCGAACCTTAATGTACTCAACCCTCAATGTCAAACCCTAATCCCTTAACCCTTAAAACTTGAACCCTAAAACCTATCCCTACACGCTTGACACTCGACACTATATCTTAAACCCTAATCCCTTAACTCTCATCCCTAAAGCCTCAACCCTAAATCATTAAACCTTCAACCCTAAACCCTATCCCTAATCCCTCTACCCTCGACACTCTACCTTAAACCTAATCCCTCGATCCTTAACCCTAAACGCTATCCCTAAAGCCTCAACCCTAAACCCTAATCCCTAATCCCTCTACCCTCAACACTCTACCTTAAACCTAATCCCTCAACCCTTAACCCTAAACGCTATCCCTAAAGCCTCAACCCTAAACCCTAATCCCTCAAGGTCCTAAATTCTAATCCCTTATCCCTAAACTCTAAATCGTATCCCTAAACGCTCAACCCTCAACCTTAAACCTTAATCACTCAATCCTTATCCACCCCTCTCCTCCCCTATCTGGCTCACTCCCATCTCTACCCTCCTCTGCCCTCGACACTATACATACATACATATAGGCATACATAGATACATACATACATACATACATATTGGCATACATAGATACATATAGGCATACATTGATACATACATACATACATACATATAGGCATACATACATACATACATGATTAATAGCCTTGAAGATAAAAAAATTTAAGGGGAACATAACGCGAGCGCGTTATAACGCGCTCGCGTTATGTCAAACATGACAAACAACAAACTTGTGGAAAAGAAAAATGCAAAGCAAAACATAACGCGAGCGCGTTATAATGCACTAGCGTTATGTCTTGCTCTGGGAATCCCAATCCTTGGGCTTGGGATTTTCTTTGGATTTCCAACCCAAAGGCTTGGAGTGCCTTTTGAACAGTCACAGACGTGTTTTTCTAGATTCTTCAAGATTTCACATAATTTCGTTCGTGCTAACCCTCAGATTTGCACCTGTTTCAATGTCAAACAAATCGAACACCTGGGTAATGTTAGGCTTTCTCTTATCTATTTGATGATGTGATTTTTTTCACATTTTAACAATGTTAAGCCTTTCATCTTTAATTTCTTTTGTTTGTGTGTCCATTTTTGGGCAAAAACCACTGTTTGGTCTTTTTTTCATTGTAAATTAACTATTCATTGAAATTTCAAAAAAATTACATATTTAGAAACTAGTCTCCATTCTACAAATATTAAAAAAAAAAAAAATGATTTTCAATTACTTTTCAAATTTATAGGGGTAGCACGACCAAAATTCTATTTTTTAGGATGTGTCCACTTTGAAAAATTAGTAAAAAATCAAATATTAATGAAAAATTTATCAAAAAAATCAGGCATAAACTAAATGCCATTAGCTAATTTCTCACCGAAGAGATTTTAAGAATACCAAAAAAAAGTTGACCTTTTGAGGGAGCCACAAAACATGCTATGTTATGTTTTTTTGACAGAAACAACACCAATTTCTGTGGCTCGCTCTTTTGAACCCCTTAATCTATGCCATTTTCAAAAAAAATAGTAGTTTAGAAAGTAGACTCAGAGCACTACGAACATTGTTTTGGTTGCATCTCCAAATTTTGAGTGTAACTATGCTCAATTTCTCATCCAAGGCCAGTATTTCCTGATTTCATAAAAAAAGTGGCCACTTAAGACCCCTTTTTGGCCCCCCATCTTCTTGCACTTACCCAGGATGTGATTTATGTTCTCATTGCATTCAAAAAATGTGTGGAGGATAGAGATTGCAAGCATGCAAGATACCAAAATAGGCACATGGGGTTAGTAAGTGGGCATGCAGCTAGAAATAGTCTACATTTAAAAGATTGAGAGTATGTGAGATAAATTTGGGAGGAGTAGAAGTTAGCAAGGCTGACATTCAACCTTGTATCATGCAACAATAGTAGTAGTGGGGCTATGATTCAAAATGTCAAATAGAGGTCTACAATAGAGATGATAGACATGAATTAGAATTAGGGCTAAGGATGAGGGACAAAGACTGGATTGTAAAATAAAAATAAAAATGGAAATGCAGATCCAAAATTTATGCATTCCAAAATGTGTTTTAAAGTACATATTTATCAAGATAATATTACTATACCATTTGTAGACACCTAAAATTCATCTTTAACTAATTCCTCCAGCTTATTTTTCTTCTTTTGCTAGCTAGTTAAATAAATTTTATTTAATTAACTATGCTAATTTTCTAACATTAGTTAATTAAATAAATCTTTTTATTTTATTAACTAGGCTAATATCATCATTTAAAAAATAAAAACATTTATCTTCCATCATAAAATCTAAAATCCACACCATCATTTCTCTAATTTAAATTTCCTCAATCCTAAATGAAACTAACTTTACATCGTTGCCATCAATTTGCTCAACTTAATCTTAGACATCCATTTCCCAATCCAAAATGAAATCAAGTCTAAATCTCCACCGTCTATTATTTGAAGGACACATACACCCTCCATTCTCAGACATGTGTGAGATCAATCACTTGTCATAATCATACATCCCCATGATTCTCACACATGTGTGAGATTAATCACTTGTCATAATCACACATCCCCATGATTATCACACATGTGTTAGATCAATCACTTGTCATAATCACACATCCCCATGATTCTTCTCACACATGTGTGAGAGCTTTCAATCTTTACCCTTCATTCAAATCAAGGTAATCTCAACCCTTCATCTCTCTCAATCCATGTTTCATTTATTCTCACCTCTCCCAAGCTTCCACTTGTAGGCTTCTCATTCCCCCATGTAAGCTCATCAATCTCCACTGTCTAATCCAAGATCAAATCCTAGCCCTCCATTTAATTTATGGTTGTCTAACCTATCCCACGCTAGTTCCTTCTAATGGGTTTGCACCCACTCTCCATAACAACTTGACAACCCTATATGAGGTTAAGTTAAAATATTTGTTTTCATCTGGTTTGGGCTTACAAATTAAGCATCATTCCAAATTATTCCCACTCTATATGCATGTTATCTATGAGAATTTAGATACATCTCATTTTTTTCTTTTTGTAAAGAGTTATATTTTGGGGTTTCTTTTTTTAGTTTCATCTTTTTCATTTGCATATGAATAATTTATGCTTTTGTAATTTGGACTTTCTTGCTAAATTAGATAGGAAATTAGGGGTTTGGCCATGACCAAATTTGTGTGAGTGCCAACAAAATTATGGGTATTGTGAGTAATTATGATCTAACTAGTTTATAAGGCTTTGAATGGTTGTCGGTTAACATGTTTCTATCTAGGTAGTATTGATTAATTATAATTATTGAGCCATATAAAGCTTACTTTGAATAACAAAAAATGATATATACTTTTAGTTGTGTAGGGTCACTTGTTGCTCTGAAATTGTAAATTCAGGCACTTTTGAAATTTTTCTTTGTAATTAGCCTAAAATTTGGATGTCTCATGTTAGTTTTTTCTTTTCATTTGCTAGTTATTATTTTTAGTCACCTTGAAGGTTGCATTTTGCATTATCGTTCGTGTGCATTACAAGCTTCAAGTGTAATTTAAGCTAGTGAAAAATGTTGTCAAAACACTAATGCAAGGTTGTTTGATCATTTCTCATAAGCTAGTTTGTGTAGCTCTGCATTATGTCCTCTTATTGTTAAATGTGTAGAAAACCCTTGCAAACAAGAATGAGAGATGGATATCACATTCTAGTTAGCAATGTGCTCATGTGAAAGAGCATCTTGTTTGAAAGTTAAAGCAACTAGCTTGATCACATGTAGGTGAATCCCGTCAGCAGATTCAGGTCGCTGCAGCCAAATACGCCCGCGGCCAAATCCCCTCCACCACCGAAGATAAGAAGAGCGACTTGGCAGAGAAGCCAATTTCTTCCACTCTCACGGAAATGGAGACGTCAAGTGACAGTCTATTGTTGTCCGAGGAGCTGGACTTCTCATTCTGGGAATCTTTGTTCGGTCATTCCGACGGCAATCAATTGCTGAATTGGGACAAATTCGTGTGACTTACGTTGGAACTGACATCATCAACAGGAACAGGGCTCCGTATTGTTAGACCCACAACCGTAGTGGAATTTATGAGCTGATTGGGACAAATAGAGAAAAACCATCATGTCCTTGCTTAGAAATAATTTGTTCGGTTGGGAATGTTTCCACACATAGTTCAATGAGTAATTCTCATTTATGCTTTCTCCCCCTTCTAAATAGCATTCAGATGGTTGGTAGTCCTCTCTATAGTTGCATAGTCAATTGAGCTTATAGGCGTGGGGAAAATTATTTTATACATCATTTTTATACACATATAGTAGTTGGTTTATTGAAATAACAAATTTGGTTAGTTGTGGACATGTTCTTATATTATGAGTTCCTACAAGAGGATGGGTTTCCATTATATTTAGAGCCACAAGAGCTAGTTTTTCCTTGATGCATTGTCATTTTGAATCTCATTCTGCATTTGATTTTTATTATGGTATATCTTATTGAGGACGGGTAAAGAGAATTAGACAATTTTCCCCCTCCTCTTGATTTGCCCAAATGATAATTTGACCAACTGTGAATCAGGTTGTCTTAAGATTTATGGTTTGTAATGGTATGAATCTAATTTGCACAATTTTAGCAATAATTAAATTTTGCAACAAACATCCATATATTTGAAAGCCTAATTGTATAGTCAAACATCCTAATGCCAAATTTATATAAATTAATGTACCACAGGGGTGTTTCCTCGGTATTTCCATCTGGTGTTTGTAGAGAAAGATATCTCATGATAAATATTAACACTCAACATGCATGTACATAAATAATATTCATGGATATAGTTGATGATGCACCTATAACACCATTTTCCTTGCTTCCTTTTAAAGTCAAGAGGATAAACATCCTAGATCTTTTATAGAAACCCATTGATATTGGGAGCATAATCACCCTATGTGTACAAATAATTGACCTCTTTTATCTTAATGCCAATGACTAAGGGCCATCCATTTTTCCAAAGTTGTCTCGAGGCACAATTTTGGTCTTATCATTTTAGAGTATGAGACCTTTGCATTCAATAAGATTCAATCCTTGGTGATATAGATTAGACTTCTAATGAGCTATCTATACTTAGTTACATCTTGAAACTCTGTAGTATCATCTAATGTCAACTTTATATTTTGCTCCATGGGTATTTTTTATTGGTTTATAGTTAGTCATTCCAAATTGGCTCAAAATTTCACCAATATAATTTTGTTGTGAGATGAAAAAATACATTGATTTTTGAATTATTTCAATATCCAAATAGTAATGAAGATGATCCAAATTTGTTATTTCAAGACCCTTCATCTTGATTCTACTTTGAATTTTATAGTGTGCCTTTCATTATTTCTTATTATGAGTAGATCATCTTCATTACTATGGACTTTCAAACAATGGACATTTCCTGATCACTTTGATTGAGAAGATCAAGTGTTATAGCTTGGGAGTTAGTCCTTCCCTTGTGTTAGGTGATGTACTTCGCACTAAGATGCAGAGGGGTCAATCCCCTTGGTTGCAGTTGTGTACCTTCTAGTTGTCCTTCCTTTAGTGCGAGTTTTCCCTTTTGTTTGGTCACTGTTTGTGTTGTTATGGAATGAACTTGGGTAGTGGACACCCTCATCCAGCTCCATGTGTCTGCGAGGGAGAGAGGGTGGCCATCGACTTGTGCCTGACCTTCCTCATGGAATAAGATCTATTCTCTCATATGGTCATCATGGTGGCTACATCAAATGATGAGCAAAGTCTTCCGCTTGTGTTGTTCTTGAGGTGAGCATTGACCATGTGCATGGCTATTTGTTAGGTGCCTAATAGTCTTGTCCTGAGTAGTCATTATGTGGCATTGTGGTGGTTATCATGCTTAGTGTGCAATTGTGACATGATCTAGTGTTACAATTGTATCAAAAATAAATTGATCGTCCAATTTTGTCATTAATGTCTTGAGCATTAGTTTGGGGCATTATAGGTTGTTGGTTAACCCATTTCTATCTAGGTAGTATTGATTAATTGTAATTATTGAGCCATGTAAAGCTTAGTTTAGACAGAAAAAATTGATATATACTTTTAGTTGTGTAGGGTCACTTATTGCTTTGAAATTGTAAATTATTGTACTTTTGAAATTTTTCTTTGTAATTAGTCTAGAATTCAAATGTCCCACGTTAATTTTTCTTTTCATTTGTTGGTTATTATTTTTAGTCACCTTGAAGGTTACATTTTACATTATTGTTCATGCACATTGCGAGCTTCAAGTGCAAAAGCTAGTGGAAAAAGTTCTGAAAACACCAATGCAAGGTTTTTTTTATCATTTCCCATAAGCCAATTTGTGTAGTTCTATATTATGTCCTCTTATTGTTAAATGTGTAGAAAACCATTTTAGACAAGCATGAGAGATGGATATCACATTCCAATTAGTAGTGTGATCATGTGAAAGAGCATCTTGTTTGAAAGTTAAAGCAACTAGCTCAATCGCATGTAGGTGAATTAAAGGTTCTACTATAGGGAGATTATGGGTTAACTCTGCAATGCTTTACTACAATGTTTGATACTTGCCCTACTTCTTCCATAAAATTTTGGAGGAAGCTCTTCAATGAGCTTCTTTTGTGCAACACCCACATTTTTTACTTATACATCAATCCAACTCAATCCATTTTCCTTTGCTTTTACTTGGCGGGTGGAGATTTCTTTAGCTCCTCAATCCAAGGAATGCCCATCGTGACATGTTAGGTCATCCTTATGGTCTTCTATTTCTTCTATTGATAAGAACTCATTGCAAGAAGTTTTATGACACTTTAACTTTATGCTATTCCCTCTAAGACATTCAATATTTGGTTGATTTGTTGTTTCGGTAAAAGTTTGAATGGGAACCTTTTGTTGTTTTTAGGACAGACAACTAAGAGGGGGGGCGAATCAATTGTCACCAAACTTCTATTCCTTAACCACTTAAAACATTCTTATATTTCAGCAGCATAACAAAGATTCAATCATGAAGCATAATGCAATAACTCAAGAGCATAAACACATTCAACACATATAACACCAAGATTTTTAACATGGAAAACCCAGCTAAGGGAAAAACCACAAGGTGACTAACCCAAGATTGTATTCTCTGTTAAAAGAATAAGAAGAATAAAATGGCACTTGCCAATTAGGGCTTATTGCCTAAGCACACTACTCACAAGAGGCCCACTGCCTTAAGGAGACACACTGTCTATAGAAAAATATAAATATTACATATTTGAGCTGGAGATTAGCATCTTCACCATGCTTGAGACAGTTCTATTTGAGCTCAACACCTCTGCTCTACTTTTCTCTCCTCTTCTTTATTAGTTTCTCATCATGACAAGGATACTTTTAAATGACTTCACAAATCTTATTTATACATGACATCGACTTTGGAATGACCATCAAAGTCAGTACAACACATACTTTATTTTATTACAGAGCAATTACAAAAATACAACTTGACTTGTTACAAAAACTTCATGTGCATCACTACATAGTCAGCCACACATATTTGAGACTTCAATCTCCTTTGAGGAACATGCCATGCTTTACAAAACATCTTCAAGATCATCCGCAACATGCACAAATTATTCGGTTGGCCAAGATTAGGAAGAACACTATCACCCGAAGGTAAATCTTCAATTACGAGCTCAATCTTCAATGCGGACTGCCAACACAAATTGGACACAATCTAGAGACCCCCACAAGCTTGCTTGAATCACCAAGAACATCTACACCACTTCTGCTTACTGTAATCATTCGCATCTTCATTCAGAACCTCAAGAACATAGTCGGTCATCACTGTCACATTAGAAGGATTGCTTGTTTACCTCCAAACCACGAACCAATTGTGTTGTCAATTCACATTAGCTTCCCAAACATGCCACCAGATCTGCAGAACAAGATATTGCATTTTCGGATCTCACCGGACCTATTTGTGCCACTCTATCACCTCTGAATAGTTTCTAGAACCAGTTTTATTCATATGGCCATAACTTCTCCAAATCTTCATGCGGATCTCTGAAATCTTGGCTGGAGCACCTTCAGACACATATCTGTAAACCCTTTGATGTGCATACTCTGATCTTCAACTGACTAGGATTTTTGCTTCATATAACTTCACTGTCTTTGCTATCCTTCTTTGTTTCTGATAGGGCTAATTTTTTCAATATCCTCAACACACAGCTCATCCAATCCTTGACATCAATGCAACAGGAGTATGTTGACATCAATGACAACACCAGTTAGGCCCATACTTCCAACACCTTTCCTTTCATCGAGACAATACTATACTAGCATATGGGATGGGATTCTATCCCAACACCCTATGTTACAAAATGAATGAGGTTAGGCTATTAGTCTTTCATTGGCGTGGGCACCAAAAATTCAAAATTATGTGTTGGATGGTATATTCAAAGACATCATCTAAAGACATTTAGGCATTATGGAAGATCAAATTAAATAGATCCATATCGGCATCTCAATTACTTTATGTTTTGAGGGAAGTTTAGATTTCTACATATTATTCTATATAAAATACAATCGGTGTAACCCTTACACCTCCTTTTGGTGCAAGTGCTAGTTATTTACATGTGTTATATTATTTGTTTTTTCACTATATAAAAAAAACTCTAAAGTAAAATAAAATAACTTTAAAGATATCTATACTAGTTAATTAATCTAAACTCTTTTTTTAATGAAAAACAAGAATTTTTAGCCTGGCCTGAGCTAGAGAGGCCACAACTGAGGGACCTCTTCCCAAGGAATTATTGCCTTTCTTTCTTTAACACAAGCAGTCTAAACTTGCAAGTGCAACAGCTATAAGAACAAGGTTTGTGAGCACAACAACCTAGGAAGGGTTTGAACCTTGGTGTGATAGTAAGACCACATTTTTAACCATACCACGATGCCCTTATCAACTAATTAATCTAAACAAATTTATATTTTAGAAGATATAATTTTTCTACAAAAATATTTTTAAGATTATTTAAAATTAGTTATGTAATTTTTTCATTAAAAACACTTAAAAATAAATAAACAATTTTTTATTTAATTATGCCGAGAGGCGTTATACAGTCACATTAGGGTGGGGATGAGAGCACTCATTTTTTCTACTAAATTTATTAAAAAAATTTAAAATACTAAAAAGGAAATACAAAATAAAACTTAAGAAAATCAAAGAAAAACAACCAAAAAAAATTAAAAAGTGTTGAAGGAGAAAAAACTAAATCACAAAAACTATGGAACCAAAAAATAAATTGGAAAAAATAAAAAATAAAACTAAAAAAGAAATTGGAAAAAATAAAAAATAAAAACCAACAAATAAATTAGAAAAAATAAAAAATAAAAACCAAAAAAGAAATCGAAACTGTTGGAAGGAGAAAAAGCTAGAGAAAATCACGAAAACTATGGAACTGAAAAAGAAATTAAAAATTTTTAAAAATAAAAACAAAAAAAAAGAAATTAAAAATTTTTAAAAATAAAAACCGAAAAAGAAATTGCACATGAAAAAAAGTAAGAAAATCAAACTATGAAAAAAGATATCCCTCGACGTACTTTAGATATATTTTTTAAAATATAAATATACTAGTTACTTTTGTTTAATTAAAATTAAGCTTTAGGAAATAGATTTTTCTTTATAATGGCATTTTGTAAGTGTACGTCTTACAATCTTGTGCACTTAGCTTTATTCAAAACTCTATATTATATCTAAAAATAGTATTTAATAAAAAATTGATTGTGATTATTTTTTAAAGAAGCTTTCGAAACAGCGAGAATGTTTTAACGTTCACTTTCATTTGGCATGTCCTCTTGTTAGTACTAATTCCTCTATTCTATTCTATCCTATTGCTCCCTTTTTCACTTATACAAATCTCAACAAGTGTAAATAAATGGAAGATCCAAAAATGTCCTTGGCATACCTATGAACTTTTATGCTTTGGATGTTTCATACTTCCAAAATTAAGCTAGTGGTGAGTGATGATTGTTCACATGTTTAATCATTTGATATGGACAACTCAGCGATGTTGCTCCAATTGTCACTGTTCTGTCGCATGTGTCCTCCATCTAGAAATATTTGGTTCAAAGTTGTCATTGCTCTGTAGCATGTGTCCTCTATTAGTTTTAGGATTAGAAATGTAAGCAATCAAAAAATGCAACACATAAGACAATGAACATGATGTTTACCCTAGGAAAACCCTCCTACTCAAGGGAGAAAAACCAAGAAAATAATCTCTTCTTATATATCAGAATAAAAGGAGTAGAAATTTGCTTACAGAATCAGGCCTTACACAAGGCTGAGTATATACAATGAATAGAGACACTTCTCTTTGATACAAATAAATATGCTTCCCCTTGAAATTTGGTCTACTGCAAGTGCGAATGAAGTGATTGAATTGATGATCAAATGACATGTCTTCACCTTGTATATATACAAATCAAGGCATATGCGTCTCTTCATATGACTTTTCATTTTTATATTTGGGAGAAGGATATCTCCCACCACTAAAACGTCAACACTCCCTCTTAGCTACGGAGGTATCCTTCTAGATATCCATGTCATGGAGTCTCTCAAAATGGCATCCATAATGGCTCCACCCATTTGTGAAATAGTTCATCACGGAGTTTCTCAACGTGATATCATCTTGGAGTCACTCAACATGAGGTCCACCATGGATACTTCCATGTGTGGAAGAAAACATGTGCATAAGTGCCCATCACGGAGTCTCTCAACATGATGTCGTCATGGAATCCCTCAACATGACATCCACCATGGCTACTCCCATGTGTGGAAAAAAACACAAGTACAAAGGATTCATCATGGAGTCTCTCAACATGATGTTGTCATGGAGCCTCTTAACATGATGTCCCATAACAGTCTCAGAGATGAACAAGGGCTCGCACCTCATATTTCTCTATCTCAGAGAAATATACACTACAAGGGCTTTCACCTCATATTTCTCCATCTCAGAGAAATATACACTACAAGGGCTTTCACCTCATATTTCTCTGTCTCAGAAAAATATATACTACAAGGGCTTTCACCTCGTATTTCTCCATCTCAGAGAAATATACACTATAAGGGCTTTCACCTCATATTTCTCCATCTCAGAGAAATATACACTGCAAGGAACCTTCATGATGATGTGACTCCCTCTAAAGCTCCAAGTACTAATATCAACATCCTGACCTCCTCATCCAAGGTTGCCTCTGTTGTTTATCAAACTCCCTTTGAATGTTAATTCCTCCTCTTCGAAGAAACTGATCGACTTTAGAATAAGAAACCTTCCAAATCGACTTTAGAGCTTGGATCCTTCTGAGATGTCCCCATGGCAATTTCTGCAGTAGAAATAAGTTGTGTAGACCTTAATTTGTAATCTCGAGCAAAGTGACCATACCTGAAACACTGAATGTGAGAGAGATCTTCTTCTTCAGTTTTGGGGTAGAATCTAATTCTCTATCTCTATTCCTCTTTCTTCCTTTGCCTCTTTCTCTATAAGTATGTGTAGCAATAACTTGATTTTCTACATCATGATAGTTTTTCTCAATTCCTCTTGCTACCAACCTGGACTCTTCTTGAATACAATCAGCTCGAAGACAATCAAACATGGGAAACTTAGATCTCCCATTGATGCTTTGGATAAAGGACTCCCAAGATTGGGGAAGACCATTTAGTGCCAACATAACAAGATCTCTATCTGCAATTATGTCCCCAATAGTGCTCAACTGATCTCTTAAATCAACAATCTTCATAAAGAATGAGATAAACTGAATCTTCTTTATCCATTTTTACATGATGAAGCTGTTGTCTCAAAGCAAGGGCTCTGTCGATATTGTTGATCTCATACAATCCTTTTAGAGTATCAAACATTTCTTTAGCTGACTTCAACTTGGAGATGATCGGTACTAGGTGATTCATCATAGAGTCTATCAAGATCTTTCTAGCCTTCGTACCCTTTTTCTTCCACTGAATTTTCTCAATATCATCAGAAGGCTTGGGCATATTACTTTCCACAAAATCTAGAAGATCATTCTCCTCTAATGCAATAAGTACCCTAGGTTTCCAAGAGTTGAAGTTTGAGGCTCCATCAAGCCTATCTTCTACCTTGACAACATTCACCATCTTCTTTTTCTACAAAAATTCTCCTTCAAAGATCTGCCCTTAGGTCTGAAATAATTTGCAACCTTAGATCTGCAATATTTTGCCTTGACTGCTTAAACAAATTTGATCAAATCTTTTCTTAGACTTGCTCTGATACCATGTTAGTTTTAGGATCAGAAATGTAAGCAATCAAAAAATGCAATACATAAGACAATGAACACGATGTTTACCCTGGGAAAACCCTCCTTCTTGAGGGAGAAAAAACTAGCAAATAATCTCTTCTTATATATCAGAATAAAAGGAGCAGAAATCTGCTTACAGAATCAAGCCTTACACAAGGCTGAGTATATACAATGAATGGAGACACTTCTCTTTGATACAAATAAATATGCTTCCCTTGAAATTTGGTCTGCTTGCTACTAATGGAATGGCAAACTTCTGCTACAGATGCAAATGAAGTGATTGAATTGATGATCAAATGACATGTCTTCACCTTGTATATATATACAAATCAAGGTGTCTCTTCATATGTGACTCTTCATAAGCATCTCTTCATATGACTTTTCATTTTAAATTTGGGAGAAGGATATCTCCCGCTGCTAAAATGTCAACATCCTCCATCTAGAAATATTACATTCAACGCGCTTCAAACACATTTCCCTCATAGTCTCTACATGTTTACAACTATATTTCTAGATGGAGGATGTTGACATTTTAGCAATGGGAGATATCCTATATTATGAGTTCCTATAAGAGGATGGGTTTCCATTACATTTAGAGTCACAAGAGCTAGTTTTTCCTTGATGCATTGTCATTTTGAATCTCATTCTACATTTAATTTTTATTATGGTATTTATTATTAAGGATGAGTAAAGAGAATAGACAATTTTCCCCCTCCTCTTGATTTGCCCAAATGATAATTTGACCAACTATGATTTAGGTTGTCTTAAGATTTATGGTTTGTAATGGTATGAATTTGATTTGCACAATTTTAGCAATAATTAAAATTTTCAACAAACATCTATACATTTGAAAGCCTAATTTTATAGTCAAACATCCTAATGCCAAATTTATATAAATTAATGTACCATAGGAGTGTTTCCTCAGTATTTCCATTTGGTGTTTGTAGAGAAAGATATCTCATGATAAATATTAACACTCAACATGCATGTACATAAATAATATTCATGGATATAGTTGATGATGCACCTATAACACTATTTTCCTTGCTTCTTTTTAAAGTCAAGAGGATAAACATCCTAGATCTTTAACAGAAACCCATTGATATTGGAAGCATAATCACCCTATGAGTACAAATAACTAACATTTTTTTCTTAATGCCAAGGACTAAGGGCCATCCATTTTTCCAAAGTTGTCTCGGGGCACAATTTTTATCCTTTTAGAGTATTAGACCTTTGCATTCAATAAGATTTAATCCTTGGTGAGCTCTTTTTGAGCCATTCAACTAAAAACAATAGACCAAAAGGTCACTTGATAAGAGCTCTTGTATTCATTTTCCAATTTCATTTTAGATTTATAACTCCACCTAAATGCAAGGTTACAAACATAGTATCCAATCATCTAGCAAGATTATGTACAAGGTCCTCTTTTTCATTGTCAATGCATATCAATTAGATGTCTAGCTACCCTAAAATGTAAGGTTACAACATAGTATTGGGATTTGGAAGGATTTGTATGGTAACTAATAGAATAATGATGTCAAGATCCACCAAAACCCAAAAAGTGTCTTTTTGATATCCAACCTCCAATATCAAATAAAATCCAAACCATCCATGATCTTGATAAAAAAATCCATAAAACCCTTATTTCGCAAGCACTTATAAAGCAAGAAAGGGGAAGAAAAGAAAATGACATGTTGGATTCTTGAGCAGCCACACTTCTTCTCTCAATAACAATAATCTTGGGCACATCCAAGGCATCAAGAGGGTATTGGTGAGAATTTTAATTGTCCTTTCATTATTCTTTTTCATTCTCTTTTCTCAATTAAAGGTGTTAGTGCCCTGCTCTATAATCCTCTAAAATTTGCATAAAAATCCTAAGTGTGGCCCCCTTGTAACTTGCCTTGCTTTGACGCCTCAAAAAATCCTAAAATTTGTTGAGTGTTAAATCTTTTGTTAGCCCTTATGTTGCCTCTTTGAACTTTGTCGATGGTTCTAGTGGTTTTTGGAACCATTGAAACCTCCAACATGGTTCTATGGTTCCCTTTCTACTTCGACAAGATCAGAATGGTTTGTTCGTCAGAGGTTCTAATGGTTCCTAGAACCACTAGAACCCCCCAACATTGTTCTTTAATTTCCATTTTCCCCTAACTAGCTGACATACTTGAAGTTGCACGACTTGGTGATTCTTAAAGAAAAGCATGTTGGGCGTTCCAATGATTCCTAGAACCACCAGAACTTCTGACAATGTTCATAGATTCCCTAAATGGTTTTAACAACCGATAGAAGGAAGATAAGGGTAAGTTTTATGACTTCAAAAATTTTCATTGGTGTTGGAGGTGATGTTAATGATTCCAGTGGTTCCTAGAACCACTAGAACCCCTGCAATGGTTCTAGTGATTCCAGTGGTTCCTAGAACCACTAGAACCCCTGCCATGGTTAATGATTCCAATGATTCCTAGAACCATCAGAACTTCTGACAATGTTCATAGATTCCCTAAATGGTTTTAACAACTGATAGAAGGAAGATAAGGGTAAGTTTTATGACTTCAAAAATTTTCATTGGTGTTGGAGGTGATGTTAATGATTCCAGTGGTTCCTAGAACCACTAGAACCCCTACCATGGTTCTTTAATTTCCATTTTCCCCTAACTAGCTGACATACTTGAAGTTGCACAACTTGGTGATTCTTAAAGAAAAGCATGTTGGGCGTTCCAATGATTCCTAGAACCACCAGAACTTCTGACAATGTTCATAGATTCCCTAAATGGTTTTAACAACCGATAGAAGGAAGATAAGGGTAAGTTTTATGACTTCGAAAATTTTCATTGGTGTTGGAGGTGATGTTAATGATTCCATTGGTTCCTAGAACCACTAGAACCCCTGCCATGGTTCTAGGTTGGTCTAGAACTTCTAATGTGCAAGGTAAAGGTGCGGTGATGAAGAAGGAATGAAGAGACAAAGTGTTGGGTGAATTATTTGTCTTCAACTAACTGAAGGCAAAATGGTTATATCGACCACAGTGTAATGAGATAAATCTCTCCTCTCATCAAGGGGAGGTTCCTTATCACTTTTCACAAAATACTAATTTAGGGGTAAGACCATATCATCCATTTCTCTTTTTTCAGAAATGATGTTTATAAAATAAAAGAACACTTTCTTGATACAAACTGAATAACCGAGAAACCCACGAGAGCGCAAAGTCTATCATTACTTCTTTTGCTGAATTATAACTTAAAACCAAGTAGAATGAGGTGTAGCTCAAAGTCTTCACCAAAAACTACAACAAAATATATGATCACAAAAGATAATAGTAGTTCAAAGCCTTTCCAATATCTTTTACTTTAAAACACTAAATCACAAACTAAAAATAATTGTTGTAGCACAAAGTCTCCACAATCAACATTAGAACATCTCCTAGATTATTCTCACTCACACTACCATTTGATCAAACAGATAAGATCATATTAGGAAAATGACATAAGAACAATTTTCAATACAACACAAGTTATTTCAACACAAAGTTTGAAATGATCACTTGCTTTCTTATTCACTTGATAAAATTTGATTTATAATTTGAATGCAAAGTCTCAAAATGCTCTTCAATTTGGCAGAGTTTGCTTCAATAACTAAAAGATCATATTTACAATAGAGGCCCTCTTTATTTATAGGGAGGAGCCTGGAGCAAAAATAGGAAATTTACAACTACTTTGACTTATTCAACAAAAGAGTCCTTTTTGACTTGGGACTTCCTATGTTTTTACATGTAATTACATATGGAAAAAGTACATGTAAATATGTCCAAAATTGTTTTGAAAGTACATCTAAAAATGGAAAATAAACTAAGGGAAAAAACTGCTTCAATTCATATAGTCATCTCTCTTCATGTGACCATCATACATAGTGAAATCTACTTGCATCCCGATACTGTCTGGACTGACCGTGTTCCTGAAAATCATCTTGGCTCTCACTATGGCATCCCTTATTGTGGTGACTGATTTTGCATGACTAGTTAACTTGGTTTTCAGATTATCCAAAGTTAACTAATTGTCCAGAATATTGTCCACAAAAGCCATTGAAAATGTCTTATCCTCAAATTCTTTCTGGAAGATATCTCAAAATCCCCAAACCATTTCTTTTGTAGAGAGAAATTGGTTATCTTGTGATACAAGCTTGCAAGGTAGCTCCTCTAATTTATGCAAAAGACTAACATCACTTTATTCACTAAGTTTCCTTGCAGTTTCAAGATCATTGATCAAATCTTTAAGCACATAGCTCCTGTATGTCAGTGCCTCTTTAGTTTCTATATAAGAATCCCTATTAGGGATGGAACCAATTGATATTAGAGTGCTTATTTTCAGTTTTATCATCTCCACCCATTTGTCATGATTCTTTTCTATGCACTCAATATCTTGAGAAATAGTATCAGTGAGATCATCAAGTTCTGCTCTTATTTTCCCCATTTTATCTGTCTTCTCAGATTGCTCCATAAGCAGAGAGATTCCTTGGGTGTGCATCCTGTCTAAGTACTCTTCAAGTACTTTTCCTTTGAGATGAGTCTTTTCTACTTTCTGGATGATGGGGTCTTCTACAGAAACAGCCTCAAGAGTTACTGCTTCTGGATTCAAAGTGATTTTCCTCACCACTGGAGTCAACTGTTCCACCATTGCTTTGTAGTGATCTTTCATTTCTTTCTCCCTATCAAATTTCTGAATCAGGATGTCCATGGCCGACTACATATCATTCTTGGCACTTTCATGAGTTATCTTGCCTAATTCAACTATAGAGATAGAGTAATCATTCATATCAAAATTTTCCATGGTTGCATCTTGTGGAGGTTTTGCAATCTCCAGAAATTTATGTTCCTTGTCCTCAAGCATTCTTGAAAGAATCTTTGGCTTCTTCGGGGCCTTGGCTTTTGCAGGCACCAGCTTACTGAAATCAAAGTCATCTGGGGAGATGGATTGTTTCTTTATTTTTGGTGTATAAGATGACAGCCATGGTGGAAGCATAGAAGTACTCACATTGGGACCCGTTTCCATTGTTGGTGTCCCCTAAACTACACTTGCACTGGTAGTGGAAACAATAGGTGGAGTGTTAGTGAAAACTGCACCTGTTACATTTACATTAGAGACCTGCTCAGTATTCATTACAAAGTGATCAAATATGGAAGTATCCTCAATATCAAAAGATGAAGAAGATAAGATAGGAATTGACTCTATGGAATGAAGAACATCCTCAAAAGTATTTTGAGGATTGTCAAAAATAGTTTTGGAAGGTGAGGGAGATTCAGAAGAGTGAATATCAATGGGAGAAGCAGACAAAGGAACTACAATAGGTGTGTCAGGCAAAGGAGATGAGACTCCCGTTTCTTTTTGTATATTCTCCTGTGGAGACAAAGTTTCCTCTTCTTGTTGATCTATAGACCTATCTTCAACCTCCATTTCTTCAGTAGTTTTCTTCTCAGTGTTTTGTTTCTCAACTTCCATATCTTTTATTTCAGCCTCTTTCTTCACAGTCTTTGATTTCTTCGTCACAAACTTGATTCTAGGCTTATGTGTTTTGGAAGAAGAGGGAACATCACTTTTGTTCTTCGTCCTATTTTCTACCTTTTTACCTGTTTGCTCCTGGATCTCAGTCTCTGACCTTGTAAGGAATTCCTTCAAAGCAATTCCTTTATCCTCCAGTCAATTATTGGTGTTTGCCAATATAGGCTCAAATCTTTTCCTCAAAGAGGTCAACACTTTTTGAGACCACTAGATTGGAGGGAGAGGAGTGTTAGTAACCTGTTTAGTGTTGTATATGTCATCGACCAATTTTCCATCATCCACTAGATCTTTAGGAATATCGGCAAGTCCCAGACATTCAATCTTCTCAAGAGATAACCTGTTGTAGTCCAACTTCCTAACATCTTCTTGTGTTCTCAAATCCACCCAGACATCCTCAACCATAGGTTCATGGAATTGGGTTTTCCTTTTGATTTTGTCCTTCACACCCCTGTAATCAAACTTTGGTCTTCTCTTGAATTGCTTCATGGTAACACGCTGCATCTCAGTCTCCATAGCCCTAGCCTTTGCAGCAGTTGATACTGAGAACCTGCCAATTTCAATTGGAAACCTGAAACTGAGCTTCTTGAGCTCCATTTGTTTATTATGCACAATGATCATTTGTTTGCATAGTTCCATTAAGACCAGTTTATCTGAGGGGAACTTTGGCAGCATATAAGGATGACCTTGGAAAAAGCCAACCCTCAGGTATGAGAAAGAAGGAAACTATAAGAACATGCATCCAAAATCATTTACCACTGTCCAAGCCTCATTTGACACTCTTCTTTGTTCTAGTTGAGGATCAAAAAGACACAAGAATACTGCAAAGAAAGAATCATTTACTCTCCTGAAATGATGAATAGAACCCATCAATTTTAATTGAGAGTAGTATTGATACACAGGGATTACCCTCCTATCTCCTTCTGAGGTTAGACCTGGAAAGATTCTCATAGAGGTAGCTATATACACCAAGTAAGAAGGCATGTAGAATTTGAAGGTGGTAGATACCTTTGTCAATTGTTCATGCAGAGCATTACTAATTTGTTCACCCTAGAAGATAGTTTGTTTACCTTGGAGTATTACCTTGATGAAAGGATACATACATTCATGAAATACTGAAGAAGAAGCCAATCCTCTTATCCTGCTGAGAAGAGTAATCAGATCACCAACCTCTTCTATAAAGTCACTTCTAGGAAAACTCCGTGGCCACCTAGACAAGTTTGACTGTGGAGCTTTGAGCCATTTAGTATTGATTACCTTCTTTGCTTTCTCTAGATTTTTGTCATATTCCTTTTGCGCTTCAGCAAAATCTAGCTTTATCACTTCTGTAGCAGGAGGGCACATAAACACCTTATCAATGAACTTAGGATCTAGTCTGATTATTACATTGCCACTTGCATCCACCACAACCCTAGTATCTCTGTTATAAAAATGAGCACACTAAAGGACAAATTCTGTGTTGTGAGCTACCACCAGAAAAGATGATACCAAATGAATGTTACTGTCAATTATCTTCTTCATTGCAAAGATGGGGTTATTTGACTTGGTTCTCTCCACAAATTCAGCCATGTCCACATGGCCAATCTCTGTATCTCTAATGTCGTCAACATTAGAAGTGACTGAGGTGATTGGAAAAATGCCTTGATATTTGTACTTCATCACTTTCAACTTCTTCAGAGACAATTCAGTCATCTGAACGAGCTATCACTAGAAGGATGTCGATGAAGATAGAAGATCCAAAAAAGAAACTGCAACAAAAAGTCATGATCATGCAATTAGGGGAAATACTGGTAATATGGGAAAGTTGCATGTTGATGATCACGACTATGTAGACGCGCTTGAAAGGGCTATAGTACGAGTAGGCCAAAAATCAGAGGAAAGCAGGCTCGAAAAAATGAAATTAAAAATATTCCAGAGTTGGGACAATTTGTGAGAATGTTTGCATGGGTGGCAAAATTTGTCACCCTTGCATATGAGGGATATTGTGCACGTGTATTGGCGGTAAAATTTACCGCTACTGCATGTTCCAGGAAAAGAGTTATATGTTGGAGTGACAAATTATGCCGACACTGCATAGGTAATAAGGAAATTGCAAGTTTGATGTTCAAGTGGCAATTTTCACCGACAATGCATATGGTATAAGGGTTGCAAGGTTTTCGTGTAAGGGCGGCGGATTTCACCGCCCTTACACTTCCACTTGAAAGCATTGTCAAATACATGAGCAGAAAAATATGACAACACCGCACGTAAGGTAGGGTTGTAAGTGTTTGAGCGGTGAATAACACTGACTCTACATGTTTGATAGGAAATCTTCTGTGTAAGGGTGGCGAATTCTGCTGCCCATACACCTTGCATTTGGAAAAAACTTTAAATGCCTAAGCGGCAAAATGTCGACCTCGCATCTTGTATACATGCGGAGATCAATGATTTCACGAGACAAAAACTACAAAAACACTCACAAGATAATATCGGCCAAAGGGGGTTTAAACTAAAAATAGGGTTTTGTCACAAAAAGAAGAAATAAATGAAAAACTACGATTTTGTTTTGAATAATATACACACAATATGACCTTCGGAGGGCAAGGGTTCAATTGCTTTAACTAACAGAAAATGGAATATTTAAATAAGGAAACAATAACAAACAAAAACACTTACCTGTTTCAAATGGAGGAAAACCCTAATTGTGTCAACTCAACTGTAACTTGAAATCTATTATAATCCAAAGGCACATGATCAAAAGGTTGAAGGAATTCGCGAATCGACTAGAAGGTTTTGAATCAGAAGAAATGATGAGAAACAATGAGTTAAATAACACATTTAAAAGGCTCAAAATTAAGCCCTTAATGCTTGGCACGAGTGGCCATTAATGCCACTTGAAGTTAAAGATCTTGGAGATCTTGCTCAGGCGGTGATTTCGGTCAACCTTACACGTGTTTCACAAAAATGCAAAAGTGGCAAAAAATGCCGATCTTGCATATGTTAAAACCTTTTTAAAGGGAACATGCAATGGCAGCGAAAAGTGTCGCTCGAGCATGTGGAAAAAGATAAACTATGTAAAAGCGGCAGAAATTGCCGACACTACACATGAACAAAAAGACATGCAAAAGTAGTGAATTTGGCCGACTTTACATGTGAAGACTCAAATTTTACTAACACCCTAAAAATGACCAAAATTGATATTTTGATTGGTTTATGACTTTATCGATTTGCGCCAACTTCGAGGAATCGATTCGAGGGAATGTCACAAACTAGTTTAGGATGTCAAATGACTTTGCACAGGACCAAGAGAATCTTGTCTCGATTTGTGAACTTAGAGTGTAGATTACGAAACAGACAAGTTTCGTAGGGGTTGTCTACAAAAATGAGCATAGCTGATTTTGAGAACAACATAAAGAAAGATGAAGAAAAAAAAATGAAGAGAAGATGTTAGTAGTTCTAATGCTTCCAAGAACCAAATCATTGGAATTTTTTAGGTTATCATTGTGAGCACCAAATGTTTTCCTATCATCTATAATTCAAATAAGAATGACTTAGTCAAATGAAAAAACATAGACAACCCTTAATATTTCATTGTGAAATGGTTCTATCAAGATTTACCAATAGTTTGTGTATACACTAGTAAATGCACATAAGAAACAAGCTAAAACCATAACCTATTTCATGCAAGTCCTAAAATACATTGACTTGAACAAAAGGAATGCAAACATATGAAGTTAAACAAACTAACTACATGCAAACCTTGACTTTGTGATGTGCTCCTTTGATATTGGATGTAGATGACTCCTCATATGGGCAGCATAACCTTGCTTCTCATGGAGTCTTGGAGTGAAAATGGAAACATTTAGTTGCATGAAGAAGTGATATTGTTTGTGAAGGGGTAAGCTCCAATTTATAGATTTTTGGAGACTCAATTGGATGGTTGGGATTGAATTGAAAGATCAAGGGTGGAGGATTGTTGAGAGCTCTCAAGCAAGGAGACCTTGACAAGTGTCATGATAGGATTGGATGAGATAAGATGTCCTTGGATCAAGGAGGAATGGATGGTCAAGATTGGGCTTTGGGAATTGTTGTCTCTCAGACTTGCACCCTTGCCCAGTTGTAAAACTTGGCAATCTGGAGAAACATGGGAATGATCTCGAAGTGTGGGACCTTAGGAAATGAGATTAGACCTCTGAAGAAGGCCGGCTTTCTTAACTGGTTATCACCTAAAATCTACTGAATTTGTAGAGGAAAAGGGAGAAGGAATGCTTTTAAAATGAAAGATAAAACAAAAAAACTTGAAAATAAAGGGTGATTCACCAAGTTGAACAAAAGAATCTTCACAAAACTGAGAAAATACACAACATAACCAGATACAACAAGTAGATATACACAGGTTCAGATGATTCTAGTAGAGGTGAAAAACAAAATGGCTGAGAGGAATGATAACATTCACAAACAATCATATGCAGATTCACACTAAACTAAAAATTGGTAAAAGAGGTAAAATAACTTGCATATATTCAATAAGAAGGCATAGTACAGTAGAAGAAAGCTTTGTTTGAAAATAGAAAGACTGAATACTAAAAATTTCCAACCCTTTTTACATCTAATGCCAATGCATATATAGTGTTGGTACTTAGGTAAGTGAGACCCTCAACCCCTCCCTTCGGGCCCACGCGGTCTCTAGGTAACACTAACTGGGGTGCCTCTCACTAACAGTTCAAGCTTTTGGTAGAGTGGTAGTCAGGTTAATGTTAACAAATTGGCAACTCTGCTGGGGAGGGGTTTGAATCCCGCCTGATGTCCACTGCCTCTCATGCGTGCAAGGTGCGCCAAGCTGCCCCACCTGCCTCTGTGGTTAACACGTGGCAGGCTGCAGCAGGTGGGGGTATGTTAGTACTTAGGTAAGTGGGACCCTCAACCCCTCCCTTCGGGCCCGCGCGGTATCTGGGTAACACTAACTGAGGCGCCTCTCACTAATAGTTTGAGCTTTTGGTGTAGTGGTAGCTGGGTTAATGTTAACATATAGCATTTGCATTTTTGACCTAAGTTGATTACAATGAATGCTAGAAAAAAACTGTCACATAGGCCCGTCAGAAATATCTGCGCTAGAAGGGACATCCACCCACAAGAATTCATGGCATAAAAATATCTGGAACAGGGGCAGATGGAAGATATTTTGAATCTTCAATGTGAGTTGCTGAATCATCAACATGCACTCATAAATGCAACAAATATTTGCATCTACATATGTCAAAATGGTCACTGAATGTCCAGTCGATCGAGCATGCAAATCTAGATCCAAATTTTGAAAGTGAAAATATTTTCCTCAAAATCCTACCAAATGAAAGAGGAGGCAAAAATAAGCACTTTTTCCTTTTGAAGCATGTTGAAATTCACCAGGATGAGGGAGATATGAGCAGTCAAAGTTGCGGTCAACTGCATATTGTATTTGTAGATTGCTTTGCATCTGCACTTGAATATGCATTTTACACTGCTGGGTTCACTTTATGCAAGAACAGGCTCTAATTTACCCACCGTCGGTAAGATTTCTCCTATCGGCTGAGTCTTTCATCCCTTTGACGATGCGCAAAGTCTCGCCGAAATGTCCATTGTATTTTCTTTTTGCTTTGACATTTTAATCGGTCTTTAAATCACCTTTGTATGTATGCACCTGCCACGTGTCAACACCTAATTTGTTGTTGAGCTGAAACAGAGAAGCATTGCTAAACATATGCATCCTCCTTATCGTCTGTTAGAAAGACTTTAAACTGAGTCGCTGATACATTCAGTCTCGCTAAAATCCCCTGTATGTGACCCTTTGTATATTTTCTTGTATGTATGCACCTTTTGATCTTGTATATGCAATATACAACTGTGAACCCCAAAATGATCATCCACTGCATTTTATTCCCCAGTCAGGTCTGGATTGTATGTTTTCCCTTTGTATATTGCCTTTGTATATCACATATACAATGTGAATATACAAGCAAAACATACAATCAATCGCACTTGTACCTACCAACAATGCATCTGACCTTTGTATATCGCATTGTATATGACCTTTGTATGTGCAAATATACAATTGAGAACATACACACAAAGAATATATACAATCACTTCTGTCTTTATCAACCAAAATGCATATTTTTTCAGGTCTGGGCTTTGCATCTCAGGATTACATATGTCAATGTACAATGTGATTGTATGTGCAAAGATCAAGTGCATATGCATACAATTGGTGGACCCCAGGGTTTGTATCTCTTCCTTGTATATCCCCTTTGCATCTTTCCTTTGTATCATTGCCTTGTATATCACATAGACAATGCGACTTGTATATTAGATACAATCACCTTTGCACAAAAGCAGACCCCATCTTTTGTATCTCCCCCTTTGTATGGCTGCCTACATCGGCTATCGGGGAGACTTTTAGCTAAGTCACCGATATGTAAAGTCCCACCGAAAATCCTTTGTATGTCTGCCCCTTGTATATTTTATCGGCCATCGAAGAGACTATGAGTTGAGTCGCCGATGCACATGTCACGCTGATTCATATGGCCTTTACGCTGATTCATATGGCCTTTGTATATACAAAATACATGCAACAAATATATACAAAGGACCCGATGCATAGGAACATTGCACATGACCAAGATACAAGGAAAAATGTATCTGAGATGGAAATTGACCAAATGATAGAAAACCCTAAAACAAGGGTGATGTCATCATCATATACATGGAAAATGGCTAAGTATAAAACTGAGAGATCTGTGTGATAGAAAGCACTTAAAGACAAAAGATTTCTGGGTTTTTCTGGGTTTTCTACAAAGATTCTTCAAAAAAGATTTTGGGATTTTTGGCAAGGCATAACATGAGTATTTGAAGGATTTAAGCCTTGTAGGGGTCATTTTCTAAAGGATTTTCAAGGAAAATACAAGGTGAACTATTTAACTCTAGATAGAGGAAAATAGGTCAACAATGTGGTGACTTCTATGGGATGTTTGCCTGCTAAACAAATAGACCAGTGGCCTTAAACATCTATTGGGCATGGAGTCACACAGAGATTAAAAATATACCTTTGACAAATAATCCTGACCTTAGTAACTCAGCATATCAACAATGAAGAACACTTAGAAGACCAAAAGCAAAACAAAATGCTAAAAGCAACCCATCTAACTGTGCTAGGCAACACTTAAGGAAAACAAAAAGGGATCTAAACTATTGTGCAACAACACTTATTGAAAGCAAGAAAACTAAACTACTGCTTCACAGGGTGACTCATACCTCAAAAACACCTCTTTAGGTGTATCCCATTAACTGGGATAGGCAAATTTTCTCCATCCATGCTTGATAACTGAAATACATTGTGCTCCTTGCATTTAGTAATGATAAATGGGCCACTCCACATGATCAAACTTGGAGTGCTTCCCTGGCCTATTTTTCAATTCATCCCATTTGAGTACCATATCACCCTCCCTAAAGATTTTGGGAGTGGATTTCTTATCAAAATTTCTTTTTGTTTGAAGCTGATGACACTCCATAGCTTTCATAGCTTTATCTCTGATCTCTTTAAGCTCCATAAGTTGAGCATATCTGATAGCCATGGGGTCTTCTTCTTCAAACATCTCTAGTTGATTTATGATATCCAATGCTAGCAACTCTAAAGACATAGACAACCTTGCTTATTTCCCATAAACTAACATAAATGGGGAGTTCCCAATAGACCTCTTGGGAGTTATTCTATCTGCCCATAAAGAAGACCTCAGATTGGTGTGCTAGGTTCTCTAGTTGTCCTCCATTGATCTTTTGATAATCTGTATGAGATTCTTATTTGTAGATTCATCCAAACCACTACCTTGTGGGTAATAATTTGATGAAGTGTTCAAATAGATTCCATTCTTCATAGCCCAGTTAGTTATCCTCAATCCAACAAAGGCTAAAGCATTATTTGAGATAATTGACTCAGGTACTCCAAATATGGATACCAAATCATAATAAAAGCTCAAAACAACATTCTCATTGGCTTCCTTCAGAGCCACTACTTCAGTCCACCTTGTGAAATAGTCTATTGCTATAAGTATCCACCTGTGGCCTGCACTTGATGGTGGGTTAATGAGACCTATAAAATAAATGTCCCATCTCATGAAGGGTTGTTCTACTTGAATTGGCTGCAGAGGTAAAGTTGGCAACCTTTCTTTGCCTGCAAAAATGACACATTTTACACACTTTCTAGCCCATCTATGAGCATCCTTGAATAAGTTGGGCCGGTAATATCCAACTCTCATTATTTTCCAAGTAGTAGTCCTTGGGGCAAAATGACCCCCTGTTGTTCCATCATGAAACTCATGTAGCACCTTATCAGTTTGATAATTATCAATGCATCTTAACAACACACCATTAAAATCTTTTCTGAAAAGGATGTCATTAATTAAAACATATGGAATAGACTGCAGTCTAAAATATTTTCTTTTGGTTCTATCTAAACCTGCTGGACATTCACCACTTTGTAAAAAATGAGTCATGTTATTAACCCAACCTGTGCCCACTGTTGCTATATCATCCTGATGTTCATCTTCAATGGCCATAAGCACCTCTTTTTCCTTCACTATTTCATTTTCAAACCCAGTAGCAAGTTGTTCGCTGAGTCCTCTACCTCTGATGAGCTTGGTTATCTTGATATCTATGTCATATTCCATTACTTTGGTAATCCAACTAGCCCTTTTCTCATTAACATCCTTTCCTAACAGAAACTCTTTCATGCCAGGGTGAGCAACCATCAAATGTATCTTATTGTTAGAAATAAGATGCCTAAACTTCTTGAGACTTCTTACCACTGCAAGGACATGCTTTTCAATGAAACTATATCATTGTTCATACTCCTTTAGTCCTTGACTAAAGAAAGTGATTGGCTGCTCAAAGCCTTCACTTTGCTATTGTACCAGAATTGCAGAAATTGTATCTAGACTTCCATAAGCATAAAAAATAAAATATTTTGAGAAATTAGGATTTACCAGAGTTGGTGCATCTGATAACGCTTCTTTTATGGACTCAAAGCTGAGTTTGGCCTCTTTTGTCCAACTGAAAACTACATTTTTCTTTAACATAGAGGTCAATGGCTTCAATAAATTTGCAATGTCAGGTATAAATCTTCGCAAAAATTAATTCTGCCAATAAAACTTTGTAGTCCTTTCTTGTGACTGGGTAAAGGTAGCTCTAGGATAGCTCTTACCCTTTTTATATCAATTGTGACTCCCTCTTTTGACACAATGTGTCCTAAAAGCTTGCCTTCATGCACAACAAAAATGCATTTCTTGGGATTGAGAGATATCCCAAACTCTCCACATCTCTCAAATACTTGCCTCAAGTGGAATAAATGTTCAGCTGCATCCTTAGAGAAAACTGTGATGTCATCTAGGTACACAAGTACCAATTTATAAAGCAAACCTTTGAAAGCCATATCCATAGCTCTCTGAAAAGTAGAGCCAGAATTTGACAGACCAAAAGGTATCCTTTTATAGGCCATGGTGCCCCATTTGGTGGTAAAAGCAATTTTAAACTGATCTTCCTCCTTGACTAACACTTGATTATAACCGGAATATCTGTCAAGTAAGGAGAATCTTTCTGAACCAGCCACTACTTGCAGAATTTGCTCCATTGAGGGCAGCGGGTAGTGTTCCTTCAGGGAGGCTCTATTAAGGTCTCTAAAATCAATGCACAGCCTAATCTCTCCATTCTTCTTCCTCATAGGAAAAAGATTTGAGACCCAAGTATGCTTGATCGGAAAAATGATATTTCCTTCGATCAGCTTGGTTAATTTCTTAATCATCAGAGGCTCAAGTTTTAGATTTAAAGGTCTTTGTTTCTGCCTCAAAGGTTTTGCACTTGGCTCTAACTCTATAGTATGCTGGGCAATATGAGGGTCAAAATTCTTTAAGTCTGAGTATTCCCAAGAAAACACAACTTCAAATTCTTGACAAAGAGTAATAAAAGCCTTCCTATCCTTAGGTGAACAGATTTTACCAATTTTGAGAAGCTTACCTTTTAAAATTTCTAGCTCCTCGTAATGTTCCTCTTTGACTTGAATGCTGGTTTTGCTCTTCCTTAGCTGATCATCGATACCAAAAATGGATTCTAAGGTTACTAATCCTCTGGGCAGCTTATTAGTTCTTAACTAGACAATTTGATGATCACCATATTGTTGTCCAAGCTTGTTCTGATTCATCACAGAAAACTCATCCTCTTCTAACAAGAAATACAGAATCTGCTCATCACTCTCAAAAACTACCAATGAATGTTATTGTCAGGGATAGAGGGCCTATCAACTATTTTCACATGAGGTTGTACCTTTTCTCTTTGAATATCGTTGGGGATATCGAACTGAGCCCCAATTGCAGCTAGCCTATCAGCATGATAGTTTTGATTTCTTGGAATATAGATTAGATTGAAAGCGTCAAACTCTTCAACCATATCCCATACCCTATGTCTATAGCATTTCAAAGCATCATTCTTTGTAACATGCAATCCCCTCACCTAATTTACAATAAGTTCACTGTCCCCATACACCTGCAAACAACCAATTTTCCTCTTTCTTGCCCACTGCAAACCTTGAATCAACCCTTCATACTCAGTAGTGTTATTTGTACATGAAAAAGCAAAATGAAAAGCAGAAAAATATCTATCACCTTGTGGAGATACAAGCATTGCACCACCACCGGATCCATTTCTATTCCTAGAACCATCAAAGTACATTTTCCATACTTCATTTTGTTGTTCTATCTGTTGTTCTGTATTCTTTACCAGGTTTGGAATTTCTACTTCAAGTTCGTGCAGTATGTAAACCCCCATACTAGTTTCTTGAATGTGTCCCTCAGGATTATCTACAATATTTTCCAAGGCCCACTCCTTTAGCAACACTTCTGGTATACTTTTAGCTTGCAGTTCTTGAGCAGCAACAAGCTCAGGATCATCAGAAATAATGCAATTTGCATTAATAGCACTTGGTACATAAGGCTCTATGTGATATTTGGCAAGCAATTCAGATTTTAGAGTCACTTTTGTGCCATATCGGGTTCTAAAAAATATGTGGGACCAATCTGAGGATAAATATCCTCATATCTTAGTTGTGAGCTCTCTTGACAAACACATAGCAAAATGAGGAGGTAAATCTATGATGAACACCTCTAGAGAAATTGAAAAATTTGGGCAGGTATGCAGAGTGAGACCTAGATCTTTCATCACACCTACAGTGTTAACAACTGTGCCATCTAGCTAGAGCACACCCCTCTTAAGGGGCTGGTATTTCAATCCTAATTAATCTGCAATTTGCTTTGGCATTACAGAACTACTTGTACCACTATCCACCATGCAGTTATGTACTAACTTGTCTCCTATTATTAATGACACATAAAATGGAAGTGGTTTAGCACTCTTGTTTGGTTGTTTGCTATTGTCCTGGGATAAATTGGTAAGGACAGCCCTGGCTGGGTCAACAGTTGCATCATTTGATACTTTTAGATCAGATAAGGTAGATTGCAACATGTCCTTCTGACCTGGGATAGCTAAGGAATCCCACATAGATATTGTCATATTCATTTTCTTCATATTTTCAATGATATTGAAAGGTGGAGTAACATTTACCTTCTAATGTGACTTTGCAACAACAATATCAACCTACACATGAGGTTGTTCTCTGGCAGTTGTTTGAGTATTTCTTTGCAAAAAATGGGGAATATGGGATGTAGAAGGATCAATAGGTCCTTTTCCTTTGTTTGTTGCTTGATCTATCTCATAACCCCTCTTTTTAGCTCTTATATTTGCTGCAACTAAAGTATCATCTTTGTTTACGCCACAAAACTCATCTTCCTGCCAATTTAGGAAGGCATAATCATTCTGAGGCTGCTCTTGCTGCTGTATAGCTGCATCATTAGGTGTGATTGGCTATTTGACTGCAACATTTTGCACCATTAGAACCTGATTTATCAATCCATTTGAATGGGTTGCCTGATTGTGTAGCTGATTACATGGAAGACACCATTCATACTCAGCTGCAAGGTTGTTCTGCACAGGAACAAGGTCACTAACTATATTAATGGGTGCATGATTGTAAGGCTAAAACGGCCTCTAGTTCACATTCTACCTAGCACCGTGGTAATTGCTTTCATAAGGTGGCCTATTAGCTTGGTAAGGCTAGTTTTGTCCTTGATTGTGTGGCTGATAAGGCTGTCTGCTTTGGGACTGCTACTTTTTTATATTCACCAGTTCATTCCCAAAATTTTGTAGGATGCTCTCTATTTTGTGTTGGCTATTTTTTATCTCTTAACTCTTGTGATGAGCTAGAAATAGTAGTTTTAGGATTGGCAGTACTTGGCAATGTTGTTGTAGCAGATAAATGTGCAAAATATGGGATTGGCAATGGCATTGAAGCTTGAATCTTAGGAAAAATGGGCATTGGTGGTCTATGCGTTATTTTTCCAACTTGAATTAGGCTATTTTCTGCTCTAATAGCTATTTCATATGCATCTGGTAAATTTGTACCTCCCAACGATTGTATCATTATTGAAATATCACTATTTAGAGCTTTTAAAAAATATAGAAATGCATATTCTGATGGAGGCCTTACCGTGGCAGGAATTTTGTTCCATGTCTTCTGAAACTGGAAATTGAAATCCCTCATTTGCTCCTGGGGAGCTCTCTTTATTGTAGCTAGTTGTTCAACTAATGACAGATGATCTGATATAGCAAGTAGATATACACAGGTTCAGATGATTCTAGTAGAGGTGAAAAATAAAATGGTTGAGAGGAATGATAACGTTCACAGACAATCATATGCAGATTCACACTAAACTAAAAATCGGTAAAAGAGGAAAAATAACTTGCATATATTCAATAAGAAGGCATAGTTACAGTAGAAGAAAGCTCTGTTTGGAAATAGAAAGACTGAATACTAAAAATTTCCAACCCTTTTTACATCTCATGCCAATGCATATATAGCATTTGCATTTTTGACCTAAGTTGATTACAATGAATGCTAGAAAAAAGCTGTCACATAGGCCCGTTAGAAATATCTGTGCTAGAAGGGACGTCCACCTGCAAGAATTCATGGCATAAAAATATCTGGAACAGGGGCAGATGGAAGATATTTTGAATCTTCAATGTGAGTTGCTGAATCATCAACCTGCACTCATAAATGCAACAAATATCTGCATCTGCATATGTCAAAATGGTTACTGAATGTCCAGTCGATCAAGCATGCAAATCCAGATCCAAATTTTGAAAGTGAAAATATTTTCCTCAAAAGCCCACCAAATGAAAGAGGAGGCAAAAATAAACACTTTTGCCTTTTGAAGCATTTTGAAATTTGCCAGGATGAGGGAGATATATGCGGTCAAAGTTGCGGTCAACTGCATATTGTATCTATAAATCACTTTGCATCTGCACTTGAATATGCATTTTACACTGCTGGGTTCATTTTATGCAAGAATGGGCTCTAATTTACCCACCGTCGATAAGATTTCTCCTATCGGCTGAGTCTTTCATCCCTCTAACGATGCGCAAAGTCTCGCCGAAATGTCCATTGTATTTGCTTTTCACTTTGGCATTTTAATTGGTCTTTGAATCACCTTTGTATGTATGCACCTGCCACATGTCAACACCTGATTTGTTGCTGAGCTAAAACTAAGAAGCATCATTGAACATCTGCATCCTCCTTATTGGTCATCGGAAAGACTTTAACTGAGTCGCTGATACATTCGGTCTCGCCGAAATCCCCTGTATGTGACCCTTTGTATATCTTCTTGTATGTATGCACCTTTTGATCTTGGGTATGTAATATACAACTGCGGACCCCAAAATGATCATCCGCTACATTTGATTCCCTAGTCGAGTCCGGATTGTATGTTTTCCCTTTGTATATTGCCTTTGTATATCGCATATACAATGCAAATATACAAGCAAAACATACAATCAATCACACTTGTACCTACCAACAATGCATCTGACCTTTGTATATCGCATTGTATATGACCTTTGTATGTGCAAATATACAATTGAGAACATACATACAAAGAATGCATACAATCACTTTTGTCTTTATAAACCAAAATGCATATTTTTTTAGGTCTGGGCTTTGCATCTCAGGATTGCATAGGTCAATGTACAATGCGATTGGATGTGCAAAGATTCAAGCACATATACATACAATTGGTGGACCCCAAGCTTTGTATCTCTTCCTTGTATATCCCCTGTGCATCTTTCCTTTGTATCATTGCCTTGTATATCGCATATACAATGCAACTTGTATATTAGATACAATCATCTTTGTACAAAAGTGGACCCCATCTTTTGTATCTCCCCCTTTGTATGTCTGCCTGCATCGGCTGTCGGGGAGACTTTTAGCTAAGTCACTGATATGTAAAGTCCCACCAAAAATCCTTTGTATGTCTGCCCCTTATATATTTCATTGGCCATCGAAGAGACTATGAGTTGAGTCGTCGATGCATATGTCACACCGATTCATATGGCCTTTGTATATACAAAATACATACAACAAATATATACAAAGGACCCGATGCATAGGAACATTGCACATGACCAAGATACAAGGAAAAATGTATTTAAGATGCAAATCAACCAAATGATAGAAAACCCTAAAACAAGGGGGACGCCATCATCATATACATGGAAAATGGCTAAGTATAAAACTGAGAGATCTATGTGATAGAAAGCACTTGAAGACAAAAGATTTCTGGGTTTTTTTGGGTTTTCTGCAAGGATTTTTCAAGAAAGATTTTGGAATTTTTGGCAAGGCATAGCATGAGTATTTGAAGGATTTAAGCCTTCTAGGGGTTATTTTCTAGAGAATTTTCAAGGACAATACAAGGTGAACTATTTAACTCTGGACAGAGCAAATTAGGTCAACAAGAATATTGGAGGGATGAGATTGACTTGATAAATGGGAGTTATGGTTTATATTTGATTTGAATTTTAAATTGGAAGCATGGGTACATACCCAATTTACAATTGGAGGAAAAGGGTGTTGGAAATAGGTGTTATACACCTTGTATAATATTGTATTATTTATTTAGAGACCACTTGTTTAAGTTACATGTAACATTGGGTTAATTATTTTATGTGTGGGACACATAGAGTAATTAATTATTTATTTGTATTATTTAATTGTTGGGAAAAAAATGTAGTACTGATATTAAATAAGGGGGTCAAAGGTTTTGTGTTACCCATGGTTTTGGGGCACATGGTTTTCTCATTGTATTTGTATGAGCTTGAATTATAAAAGCAAGCACAAGGATATTATTTGAGGTTAGACTAATTCCTTGTTGGTGGACAGAGGTTTGTGAGAGGTTTTCATTGTATTGAGCTCTCTCTTGGAAGTGCATATTGTGAACCATGGTATGGGATGTGTGGATTCATGCTTGGACACATGGAGGATGCATTGGAGGTGCTCGATGGTTTAGAGGTATTCATGGAGACTCATGGCATGTATTGTAATATCTTTTGCTAATTAATACATATGAGTGTGGATGCTTTTGGAGGCTGGGTTTTTCCCTCTTGAGGGTTTTCTTAGGTATATCTTGTCTTCTTTCTTGTGTTTATTCATTAATCTTTGCATTATGGTTATTTCTGTATCATATTCTCCTAATGGGTTAGAATTGGTTTTATTTGACCTACAAATTCCTAACATGTGGTATCAGAGCCATGTTTATGGTTGAGGGAGGTATGAGCTCCCTGGATTTGCTGATAACCCTTGTGTGTGTAGATCGGATACAAAATGCAAACCATGGCAATGCAAGGAAGGATTTGGGACATTACAAGGTTTTATGTAGGTTGTATTGTAGATTTGGGGTTCTGGGTATTGTTGATTTGTTGTATATTTTGCAAATCTGGTGATTGAAAAATCATGGCTGAAGAGGGTTTATTGGATCAACTTCATGAGGGTTTTGTGGAGGGATTTTTTACAGATGACCTCCTAAGACAAAACGGACCTCATT
This sequence comes from Cunninghamia lanceolata, assembly GCA_027924645.1. Classification (NCBI taxonomy): domain Eukaryota; kingdom Viridiplantae; phylum Streptophyta; class Pinopsida; order Cupressales; family Cupressaceae; genus Cunninghamia; species Cunninghamia lanceolata. The sequence continues at coordinate 3,778,391 of BSBN01001035.1, forward strand.
GTTGGATTCAAGAGGTTTGAGAGGTGAAGAAAAACATATTTAATTTCGCATGGTTTGGCCATTGTGAGAAAAAGAAAAAATTTTAATCCCCCAAGTACGTCGTATGGATTTGAGGTACTCTACAAAAATAAAATTAGAAAAATAATACCCTAGGCTAGAAAATGTTTTTGTATAGTTTTGAAAAAAAATTAAATTATATGAAGAAAAATTTAATAAAAAAATTTAAAAAGGGGTGGGGGTCTACAGACCCCCGTACCCTATACCCCGCCTGTGCATGGCAAGGGCTTAACAGCGGCACATGTTGATTGTCGGCTGCCTATCGGCCACTAGCCGATAGGGCCTTTGGCCCCCTGGTTCCGGCTATTGGGTCATGGCCACAAGCCAGCCAGCATGCCAATCTAGCAGAGCACAGTAAAAACAAAAAAAAATTAGACGTTAAAATCTTTCAAAAAGCTTAGCTTTGAAAGAAATCTCCCTCCCATCAAGGCTAATAATAATAGTCATGATATTTCCACAATCCATGTTGATAGAATAGTAGTGCTTCTAGTAAAACTGTGTGTATCTTTTTTGCCTCAATGTTTCGAATCACACTCCATGATCCATCATCGAGAAGAAAAGAAGAGAGAGCAACTGTTGAGGAAAAAAAGCTACACACAGTTTTACCAGAAGCACTACTTAAATTTTTTATTTAAACCTACCTTTAATACATTTCGGGTCAGTGTTTAAAACCTATTTGAGATCCACCTACGCAGTCAAAGAAAAATAATGCCAACCTAGTTAGTGCCATAGTGGACCCCACCACATGCCTAGTCATTTGCACAATCAACGTCACGCCAATGATGATGTTAGTAAGTACGGAGGGTCCTACCAAGGGTCTCCTTTTAGCCTTCAGAGGGCATTTTCTTTCAGGAGGCATAACTTTTCTCCACGGTATAAGATATTCAACTAATTATAGGTGTCAGAAAGGTCTCTCTGAGCACTATGCAATGGTATAGGTTTCATGACTAGATTTTTCTATTTGTGTCAGAATTTGGTGCCTAAAGCTAGGCATTGCTCTGGTATAGTTTTATGCTCATAAATTTTGCATACAGAATCAGATTTTTGATTTCAGACAGATGTTGGAGAGCTATAGCAATGTACTATAGTTTGGTATGCAAAGAGAGATTGGTACTTGTTTGATCACTTGTAGGAGCCTGAGATTCATGGTGTGATTATGAAAACATTCAGATTAATTTTTAGGCACAAACTTGTGGGAGTGCATGTTGTTATGTGACCATCAGCAAGGTATAGAAGGTTTTTAGATTTGATGCTTCCAGATATAGGTTTACAAGTGTTTTCAGAGTTTGGAGATAGGTACACAGGTTGTCTTCTAGTTTGAGAACATGGGGTAAGTGCAAAAAGATGGGGGGCCAAAAAGTGGCCAAATTATTTTCAAAAAAAATTAATACAAAACGTGAGCGCGTTATAATGCGCTTGCATTATGGCTTGGTAATGACAAGCCTAAGGCTCGTCAAAACCAAGCCATAATGCGAGTGCATTGTAATGTGCTCACGTTTTGACTTGCTATAAATAAAAAAAAGGTTTCTATCTCATTTCATTTCTTTCTTCTCCTTTATGCCTGCGGCTTGCAAACCCTAGAAAGCGTGCTCACATTTTGCAAAACTCCATTCAACACAAAAACCTTATCGATTTGTCACCAAAATGCCGCCATGACATCGAGCACGCCAAAGGATTGAGTTATATTTATTTTTTTGTTTGAATTTATTTCTAACTAGGTAGGTTTGAATTGATTTTTGATGTATATTTCGTTAATTGTCAGGAAATGTTAATACACCTCCTCCTCCTCTTCCTCCTCAAAATCCACAAAATCCTGAGGAGGAAATACCTGCAGAACAACAACCTCCTCCATCCATTCCTTGACATGCCCCTGGAACACAAGAAAATATAACGGGGCAAATTGAAAACAACAAAAAAGAAATTGTAGATATAATTGCAAGGTTGAAAGATCCTTCCACTTCAACCTTGCATAGGTCCATGCTTGCTGAATCTCTTGAATCTATGTTATCAAATGTAGATTCAATTAGCAAGCAAATAACTAGTTGGATGGATAAGAGGAGAGAGTTTAGAGATTATTATGCAGACAAGTTATCATACCAAGATGTGAAAAAATTACAAATCACAAAATTAGACTTGTGTTCCATTTTCACAAACCCACAAACAAATCAACCTCCACCCATTACATGCAAGAGGTTCCCTATCCATTGGTGCAACAACCAAGCGATAAGGGACAATTTTGGGCAGAGGTGGTGGATGGTTTTTGACCATCCTCCATGCAATAATAATGAGGTCCCGCAATACTTTTTGAGGAAACTCTACTGTGAGTTTGTCCTCAATAAAGTGCCAAACTATTTTGATATGTGGGACTTCCAGGGTAGAGGTGGGGGGTCAACACAAGATAGACTAGGGGCATGTCTTGACCCATAGCGGGTAGTGAGATGAGCAATCATCAGACTAGCCCATGAGCATGTTTCTATCCCTTCCATTGTGAAGGAGAGTGTTGAGGTTGATACACTTCAGTCCATTAGTGCCTTGACCCAGAGCATCATAGAGCATGCCAGTCCTAGAGCACAGAGTGGGTTGGTAGATAGTGCGAGGAGTAGGGTCCCACCCCATGCTTGTCAGGCTTGTGAGTCAGCCTATGGTTATGACCCCATGGATAGTTAGGATGCAGGTGCACAGGCTACATCTGCATCTAAGTAGATGGTGATGACATATACCCTTCTGAGTGAGACTTTCAGCCTTGATACTCAGGTAAATATTAGCAAATTTATTGAATTTGATTTATTAAATTTTATTTTTGAAATGCAAGATTAACTAATTTAAATTGATGATTTTAATGAAATATCAGGGTCATAGTGTCGATGGAGTTTTCAGTGGTTCTCCACCTGCATTTTACACTAGATCATCTACTGTCGGGGTATGTAACTAGTAAACAATTATAAATATTGCATGTGAATAGCATCGTTATATGAATGGTATTCTAATATCTAATTTTGGATGTTGAATAGGTTAATACTGTAGATTTCACGGCAACACCTGCCAGTGGTGATGGACTTCAAAGCTTTACAGAAGTAATAAAATAAATAGTTTAATGAATGAATTGTACTTACTAGATTTTTGTATGTGACTTGTGTGTTTTATTGTGTGTACTTCCATGTTTAGATGAATGTGTGTGTATGTTAGGAGCCATGATTTGCATCACTATTATAGTTTTTGTAATTGAATAATGTTGTTTTATTTCTAGATGATGCAGGCTGCGAAGACACCTCCCTATGTTCATAGGGCAATGGAGCAGGGTGTGGCCTCTGCGATTCATAGCTCCATGGCATTGATAGGGGTATGAGGCAGATTAGTAAATTTCAATTTACATTCATTGTTATAGTTGTCTATTTTTGAAAAATCAAAAGATTATTGATTTGAAGTTTAATTTCTATCTAGATGGTTTCTATGGGACACGACATCACCAGGGCCTATTCCTGCTACTAAGGCAAGTGAGGAGATAGATTATATGTTAGCGGTAAGTGATTATTTTGTTAAATGTTTCATTTTTTATAACATGTAATTTCTATATATTAATGTCTATACTTTTTATTGTAATAGCTACAGATGCAGGAAGAACTAAATAGGAGTAGCCCTCGAGTTCGTAGTAGACCACCCACATGCGCGTCTCCATCCCCTAGAAGGTCAAAGGCTGCCCGTGATCTATTCTCTTCACCAGCCAGAGGGGAATGACTTTTTATTGTGTTCCTTTGTTGTATGCCTATATGGCATTTGTGGACATATATTTTGTATTGTATATAGTTGACATTGTATGCCTATATGGCATTCTTGTAAGCCTATATGGCTATTTTGTATATATGTTATACTTATATCGATAGATATTGATGTATGCCTATATGGATATTTGGTTAATACAAATCTTTTTTATTGATGGCGTCCATACTTGCATTATAAATCCACGTTTGAATGGATATTTGTAGATGGCTACTTCAAATATTTAAAGTCCAATTGTATTACATAGGATGTTTGTTGATCCAATAAGCAAGCTATTGTTATTCAAGTATCACCCAAACCTCATTTTGGAACTAAAAGATAAAAGTTGTATTTAAAAAAAAATTGAATCATCATGTTGAACAAAAAATATTAATATTCTTTATGAGTAGCATACAACGTCAACTATATGCAATACAAAAAAATAAATCATCATGTATTCTTTATGTTTGAGATCCTGAAAATGACTAAGTCTGGTAGCCTGATATCCTGAAACACTAGGATGAATATCCAAGTCATTAGGATGATTGTGCCTTGAGAAAAAGTCATTAAGATGAGCACCTACAGGAGACTTTCTTAAACATTCAAACATTGAGCAACAAGCATGAAGGGTTAAGGCGCAATTTGCAACTCATATAGCCTCAAAAGGGCGCCCAACTTAGAGAGAGCATTCATTTAAGACAAGGCACCCATTGCACCTGTTCCACCATAAAAATGCGCCTAAGGTGGAAGGAGAACAAGCCTCTAGTAAGTGAAGCGCACCTATTGTCTAAACCACTTCATTATGGCACCCTAGCATGAGGAGTATATAAGTCAATAGGAAATGGTGCCTAGAATGCAAATGAAGGACTAAGTGGCATTTTCAATAAGCATCAATTCACCTTGAGCTCTCAATAAATACATCAAATTGAGCCCATAAGCCTAGGCACCCTTTTCCTTCAAAAGAACCTTGTATCGACGTCAAGAGTTGGCCGTATCGGCATATCAACAGATCTTGGTTAGGCTTTGCTGATAGTGGTCTATCTTGCCGACGAGTGTGGTTCGAAGTTGAAGACATCGGTGTATTGGAAGATAATCCCATCGGCGCATCAGAAGAGCAGTTGAGAGATTCGCTGATGAAGGGGGTCACACTAATAGTCGAAATCCATTGGTGTATTGGCCCAACGAGATTAGAGTTCACCAATGTTTGGAGTCTCACCAATGGCTATGGTTCGAAGGTTGTCATTGGTGAGATCGGTGTGTCGGCAGAAGAGTTTTTGAGTGTGCTGATGGTATTAAGTCCTACCGATAGGCAAGGGACTTAGAGTCTCATATCATAGTGACAAAGACATCGGTGTGAAAGGATATAAAGTCACCGATAGCAGTCTGTCTGACCGATAAGAGTCAATGATGGGATGTTTGTCAGAAGTGAAATCAAACAGAATCATGGTGGCATCGGCCTATCGGCCGATAAAATTTTAAGCTCACCGATGTTATGTTGTCTCGCAAACAGTGAGTTTGAAGGTTCAAAAGTTGATAATTCTATGCTTCCACTGTGTGCTCTGTATTAGATACTCATCCCTACTATAGTCTAGCATTCTCTAGTTGTGTTCTCCCCTTTGTTTTTGTGAATGCCTCTGGAAGTAATGTTGAGTTACTTGTGATGTCCTTATTGACTAGTGTTGTTTTGGATTCATGTGTAGTCCTTGTTCCTTATAGTCTATTGTCTACCTGACTATTTGTTGTAACTTATTAAACCACTATGATTTTGAATATTTAGATTTAGAGGGCATTAGACACCAAAACTTCTTGACCTTTAACAACCCAACCTAGAATCAATAGATTTTTGTCCATCCCAACTATTCTAGTCAAGACAAAGCATGTTGATTCTCATTCAATCCAAAGTTCATTAACAGGATTATCTTATCATAATATTTAGGGAAATGACCACCTAGATGGACAATAATGTGAGCTATCTATAAAGAAACTTGCAAGAAGTATAGGAGGCATGAGAATCCCTCCATGTTGTTTATCAAGTTGAATGATCTATGACACATCATGTATCATTAGAAAATATTCTCAAAGAGAAAGCAAGTGAAAATACTCAAAAGAACCCATAACAAGATGGAGAAGTTTAAAGGATGGAGGTTGCAACACTTTCCAACCTCATAGCCACACTAGTCCAATGGATCAGGATAATACTATCAAGCATCCACATAATAGTAGATAATCTTATTCAAAGTCAGAGAAATTTCTAAGGACCATAGTGTTATCCGCATGACTTGACACATACTACTTGTTTCATAAAGCAAAGGGACATGATATAAATATTGTTGTTATATGGAGCCTAATCAGACTCGGAGGTTAAATTTACCCAACTTTTATCAGCGTGGTTTCCCCCCAAATATTTTCCTACTAGTTTTGGCACCTTGAAGTCTAAGTACATGAAAATCATTCTGAGTTGGCAACCTAATCCAATGACTTGACACAGATCCCAAAATCACCTATTGGACCAATAGGATCCTAGGCGCTCACTTCATGCATTATGATTTCTAGGCGCCAGTTTCATGCTCCATCACAAGGAAAGTGCGCCCACACTTGCAAGTGTTTTTCTTCACGATCTAGGCGCCAGTTGAAGGTTGTAGTTTCCAAGAAGAGTGCCTAGCAAGAGGAAGTCTTTTGGAATCTCCAAAACACATCAAACACTTGACTAACAACAAGATAAATTTTTCCCAAGTTAGGTGCTTCAAGAGGGAAGTTAAAACATGAATAAGCGCCAACTTGTCTAGGCGCAAACTCAAGCTTGTTGAGGATACACATGGCGCCCAACATTCCTTGGTGATTTCACAAACTTCAAATGCTCAGAACTATTCAAGGAATACCCAATGCCCCTTCTTGATGATATGCACCAAAATGAGGGTGGAATTGTGTCTTGATGGCATTAGGCACTATCTAGAGTATGCTACTCCATAGAAATGCGCCTTCTTGCTTAGAGTAATTCAAACACTCCAAGGTCTTCAGTGATCAATTCCCCAACTTATGAAATGTCCTCCTTTATTTTAAAACACATTGTAATGCTCCAGAGAGATGACTATACCTAGGTGTCAATCTAGGTTAGAAATGCCTCCAAAGTCCACCTTCTCTTTCAGAATACAAAACAAGGTCCAAAGGTGCTAATAAACTGAAGTGCTTCTTTGGAAAAGTCCCGGAGGTTAAGATGCGCCTTGTCTTAATGAGGTGCAACTCTTGGGTAAGAAAGCTTGTAAAGTACGCCTAACTTAGTGAAGAGGTTGATAACTTCTAAACCCTTCCTAGAACTTAGATTGCTTCAACTGAAGATCATCTTGCACCAATACATCACCAAAATTTCAATCACAAGATCAATTCAAACTTAGGCGCTCATTAAGAGTCTTTCCAATGTTGGCGCATTTGAGAGGTTGAATTGGAAAGAGATGGCGCCTAGCTTCCTAGACCTTGTTTCAATATGTTTGAGTTCCAAAGTTGACTCAATGGTATCAAGATGACGCCATAGAGTCTTTGGACTAGTTCCTTAGAGTTTCAAATACATTCTGGCTCCTTGAAAATTCCTCCTACATTCTTGGGCACCATTTCAAGGTCCTAGAACCATGATGTAGTGTCTTATTGCTCTACGCACCGATTCATGATTATGCAACTTGAGATTGGCACCTAGAGTGAATAGGTTTTCATCCTGGCTTAATACACTGCCTCCTTCTGACAATTTTTGGGGCAGTAGAAAACCTTTCACCACAAGAAAATGCCTCAGAGATATAAAAAATTGAGAGAGGTTATTGTAGAGGCACTCTATGTGATCGCGTTACCTCATACTGAATGTTTCTAAGTGACATGGTTTTCAAGTAACATCTCGTCAAAGATTGCTACCTTTTTGCACTTTGGACTCTTCAGGGATATCGTCGGTACAATGTAGCTCGGACTATTTCAACATGTTTGGGTGAAAATCAGGACCATGCCTAGCGTAAATGTACCCATCCAGATGCGTTGGAATAGTCAATTTGGTCACATCAGGAGCAGGATGAGAGTTACACTCCTTTGCAACTTTACACTACCTCTTGACAATTTTTGGGGCAGCAGAAAACCTTTCACCATGGGCAAATGCCTCAGAGATATAAAAAATTGAGAGAGGTTATTGTAGAGGCACTCTATGTGATCGCATTTCCTTAGATGGAATGTTTCTAAGTGACACAGTTTTTGAGTAACATCTCGTCAAAGATTACTACCTTTTTGCACTTTGGACTCTCTAGGGATATCGTCGATACAATGTAGCTCAAACTGTTTCGACATGTTTGGGTGAAAAATAGGACCATGCCTAGTGTAAATGTACCCATCCGAATGTGTTGGAATAGTTAGTTTGGTCACATCAGGAGTAGGATGAAAGTTACACCCCTTTGCAACTTTACACTGCCTCCTTCTGACAATTTTTGGGGCAACAAAAAACCTTTCACCACAGGGAAATGCTTCAGAGATAAAAAACTGAGAGAGGTTATTGTAGAGGCACTCTATGTGATCACGTTTCCTTAGATGGAATGTTTCTAAGTGACATAATTTTTGAGTAACATCTCGTCAAAGATTGCTGCCTTTTTGCAATTTGGACTCTTTAGGGATATCGTCGGTACAATGTAGCTCAGACTGTTTCGACATGCCTTGTGTAAATGTACCCATCCAGATGCGTTGGAATAATCAGTTTGGTTGCATCACAAGCAGGATGAAAGTTACACCCCTTTGCAACTTTACACTACCTCCTTCTGACGATTTTTGGGGCAGCAGAAAACCTTTCACCATAGGCAAATGCCTCAGAGATATAAAAAATTGAGAGAGGTTATTGTAGAGACACTCTATATGATCACATTGCCTTAGAAGGAATGTTTCTAAGTGACATAGTTTTTGAGTAACATCTCATCAAAGATTGCTGCATTTTTGCACTTTAAACTCTTCAGGGATATCGTCAGTACAATGTAGCTTGGACTGTTTCGACATGTTTGGGTGAAAACAAGACCATGCCTAGCATAAATGTACCCATCGGGATGAGTTGGAATAGTCAGTTTGGTCGCATCATGAGCAGGACAAAAGTTACACCCCTTTGCAACTTTACACTGCCTCCTTCTGATGATTTTTGGGGCAGCAGAAAACCTTTCACCACAGGCAAATGCCTCAGAGATATAAAAATTTCAGAGAGGTTATTGTAGAGGCACTCTACATGATTACATTGCCTTAGACAAAATATTTCTAAGTGACATGGTTTTCGAGTAACATCTAATTAAAGATTTCTACCTTTTTGCACTTTGGACTCTTCAGGGATATCGTCGGTACAATGTAGCTCAGACTGTTTCGACATGTTTGGGTGAAAAATAGGACCATGCCTAGTGTAAATATACCCATCCGGATGCGTTGGAACATTGACACTTTTTTGCAACATGACTCAAAGACTCAAACTGACCCCAAATGACTCAAAGTGACTTAAAATCACCTTGATTTTGGCACCCAATGTACATTATAGAGGTTGAGGTGCTCCTTATCATTCAAACATCTTAGATGAGCACATAGGAAAGGAAAAAGCTCTAAGTTTCATCATCATGAGCGCCTAATATCAAGAGACTTTAATGGCTCAAACCTTAGCATGGAGCCCTAAGGCGCATTTCATGTCTCCTTTCATCCATTTTGGCGCCCTTATGTAGATTTTTCAACTTGATTTGGCGCCCTGTATGTGAAGGAAGATCTAAAGGCATGAAAGTGGATGTTGTTTTGCAAGAGTTTAGATCATCAAAATTGAAAGAAATAAGTCTATTAAGCTTGGGTACCCTTGGTCTTCTTTTCATTCATTATAAACACCTTAGGAGAATGGTATATAGGTCATCATCATGATTGGGGGCCCTGGATCCAGAGTGTTGGAGAGATCATCAAATGGTGTCTAGAGGAAGTAGGGTGAGTTATGAGTTTGGTCGCATCAGGAGCAAGACACTAAAAATGCATAACAAGATGATGTAAAAATGTGTATATGTGTAAAAATACAGGAGGAAATAAAAAAAGACAAACCTTACAAATTAATGTGCATACTTACAACTCAATGTAACATGACTTTACAAAATCAATGTGAATACTTACAAATTAATCCAATGAACCATATGGGTCTGCTCTACTCTTTATTGTGTCAAGTATTGCTTCATGGTCAGACTCATGCACCTTCCACAAGATTTTGTTCAAAGGTCTACCCTGATACTTTATCAAATGAACATTGAATGCCACGACAAGGTTCAAGTAATGAAGAATCTTTTGATGCGTGTCAAAGTCTTGAAGTAGCCAAATATTAACACTCTTATGTGGGTACCTTCTAAGCCATGTTCTAGTAATAACCACTGAGCCTGTAGGGTATTCGATGTTTTCTCCATCTGTAACAGGGGCCTCCAATTTCTTTTTGGCCTCAACACAATGACATAAGTAATAATCTATTCCCTCTTCATTATCTTCATCTGCAATAACTGCATATACGTACCCTACATTGATATGTGTAGCGAATTAGATGAAATTAGTCAACATTACAAAAACACTACAAAGTAAGATGACATTATCTGGTTGAACTAGATGAAATTAGATGCATATACCTGCCCTATATTACCTGGTTGAACAAAATCTGATATGTGGTCAAAGTCAACTAATGATTCCATCTGTGTTAGTTCCAGTGCCGTCAAGGGTCGATACATGTCAAGTGGGCTAAGATAACTTAACTGCCATTCGTCAACTCACTCCTTTGACTCGCACTCATCCCAAACTTTAATTGTACAGGAAGAACAAAAGCATGACATCTTTCATGTATGGATACTCCATGAACCTGCAATTGAGCTTCTGAAAGAGTGCATCTCATTTGATCCTGTCAGTGTACAACAGTCCTCATATGGTACAATGTTAGTATCATCTATCAACCAAAAAAATCTACGAACTGAAGACTTGCCTTCATTACTTGGACCCATGGAAGCATTACACCACTCAACAATCAATTTTGCATCTGTCAACTTTGCATTGTCTTTATACTTTAACTCTTCTTGTGTTATGGCTCTTTTGATACATGCTTCTGCACCATCATGCTCCCCCTTTCCATGCCCAGCCTCACAAAAGTTCCACATATGTTGAATACCTATAAAATTATGCCTCCTACTCAGCCAATAGAAATTCTGCAAGTTCTTGAATTGTGATGCATAGTTATCCGACCATATGATATTTTGACTAAACGATATGCCCCTTCTAGCCAAATCATTGTAGAACACCTAAAAATAACCTTGCATGAACTCTGTAGAATGCATGCGATCATCACTAATATAGAAATTATACTACCTTATGATCTTTTTGTCATCCTCTATACTATCATTTTCATGAATGAATGAGATGTGCACAAATATAGAAACCTGTGTGGAGTTGTAATATTGTGATTGCACCTCACGCTGTGGCTATAGATTGTAGTTCTCTGAAAAGTCGACAACTGAAACAATGCTACCAACTAGAAATGTGTCCTTGCATAACTTGAATTGCAAGTCCAACAATCAAGCTCTATGGGCATGTCTTGCATACTCATACACTATGCTATCACGAAATATAGGCATAAACTGATACACTAGAATCTTTTCAACAGCCAATTCACACCTCTTTGCTTCTTTACCATCTTTTGTATTGTATGCCACTGTTTTATACTTGCCAAACTCTACTAGTTCGTTTCCAACCGCATGTGTTCTTTCCATATGTTCACATATTGGCAAATGTTGCAAGCCACCGCAACGATGACATGTGCCATCCAAGCATAATTTATTGTAGAATATTTGACCTTCCTTTCTTTCACATAAAATTCTTGATATGAAGTCTCTTGAAGATGTTGGTGGGTCACATATGGCACAGCCCTGCAAATCATTGTTAGTATGCATATCTAAACATATAGACCTATAAGCATCAAAATGGTTAGAAAATTCAATATGTAATCTACAACAAGTAGTGCATGTGTGATTTATCTTAACATAGAAAGGTTTTAGCATTTCAAAATATATTTGACAAATTTTAATTTGAGGATACTTCTCTAGAAATTTACTATAAAACTGTGTTTGAGTCTCATCCAAAAAATGCTTTGGATGTGGCTCACGGTTCTGACTATCAATTCTCCTTCTTACCACATCCCTTTGATTCGGAGATACCCTTGTGTAATTCTTCCAAAAGTCTTCAATTAGTGATCTCAATGCTTCAACAATTGGTTTATCTTTTCGTGGTAGTCACCCCGAGAACGCCCATAATTCATTAGCATTAGTGTCCTCAATTCTTTGGCATCTTCCAACGGCTCTTGATAAAGTTTTCCTATTAATTCTCAATTCTTGACTTGTCTTTCTAATGAGATGAGCTTTCCTCATTTGACCACTTACTATAGTCGATGTAATCACACGTCGTGTTGCCTTACCATATTTTGTGCATGAGGTGTTACCCACACTCTCATACGCACTCATTAGATTCTTGACAATAGATTTTTCACTTGAAGCCTCTAATATTCTCAACCCAAGAATCTTCATGATAGACCTGTACTTTATACTTCACATCATTTGAACGAATAGTTGACATCTTGCAGTCTCATTTAACTTTTCAAAGAACAATCTCCAAATCTTATTAGCATATCTTCTACAAGTGCATTTTGGAATCTTACCTTCCATTGGCTACAAAATATTCTCATCAATATCAATCAAATACTTTGTCTTTTCATTGCAAAATTCTAGGTGGTGTGAAGTTAGGTAAATTCATCTCAACATTAGGAATTTCATCAATATTTAAATGAGATGGGTTAGATGGCATACCTTCGATCGAAGATGGAATAGATGACATACCTTGAGGTTGAGGTGGGAACGATGGTGTACCTCTCTCATCACATGTGAGTGATGATGTACTCTCAAATTGAGATGTAGTAGATTGTGTCCCTACATGTTGACTTGCGGTAAAGGACGTGTCTCCAACTATGGTATTCAAATCTCTTGTACCACGAAGTTTTTGCATTCATTCTCTTTGTACCACCAATACCATATCTCTTTGTGATGGTTGTAGTTCCTCTTCAATTGGTATGTCTTCATTTGTCATGTCCAATTTCCTCTTCTCATGAAGTTCCCTCATAGCCACTGCTTTCTTCACATTCTTAGCTTCTATCTCTTCCTGTGTTGGTTTAATTCTTGATCGTTTCCTCGGCATGATGGAGAATTTGTCTGTAGCATGATAAAGAGACCAATATTAGTTCCTAAGAAATGAATACAAGATAACAGTGGGATTGTATTTTTTTTTATGTTGTAAGGATTTATTCTTGTATAGTTTGACATCATGGTATGTTAAGGTCTGTTTATTACACATAATTATTAAAGAGCCCAAGTGTAGAAAATATACATGGCATCATGTGAGATTGTAGGCTGCTTTCTTGATTGGGAATGTGTCTATTTTAAACATGTATGATAAAGCTTGATAAAGTAATTCAATCCAAAATAAGGAAAATGTAAAGAACATGCATGTAAAGACTTGACATACCTAAAAAATGAAGATTCGAATGGAGAGAGTACCCAATTATGTAGTGTTTTTTCTTCTTGCATCAAACACCTCAATAATTTGAGTTTTTCACCACTTGCTTCATTTTCAATGTTAAATTGAATAACACTCAAATATAATTACTAACAACAATACTATTAACCAATCTATAATGTTAAATTCCTAAAATTGAATCACAATTAACATTGCAACACTACAAAAATTGAAACTTGAATAGATATATATCAAACTTGGTGTGAAAACTATGTTATTTCCTCCTTCTCAAGTTGACAAAGTAGAAAAGGTGGTGGAAAGATCATGCAAAGGTGGTACAATGTGTCAAATGTGCATGTGAGCTTCCCAACAGCATGAAAGCACTTCTTTTTTGTCAGAGCACACGCAGAGTAAGAAAATAGAGCATGTGGGCCTGGATCACAAGGGTCAACACTTTTTTACCATTTCAATCACAAGACAAAATGTGAGCACGTTATAAAGCACTCTCATTTTATCCTACTATAGATTGATCACATCCTTTGCATTGATCACATCTCTTTCCAAACCTTTCTAGTTTGTGACAAATCCTTATCCAAGCATAAAAAGTAGGGGTTCTATCAAGCGATTTCCAATCCACTTCCACAAAGTCTCCTAAAGACTTCCTGATTGATTCCAAAACATCCACACCCCAAAACTAGAGAGGTAATCAATATAATAGAACCCATAAATCTACATTTGATGAAAGAAACCCTCAACACTATACCTTAAACCCTAATCCCTCAACCCTAAACCTTATCCCTAAACCCTAATCCCTTAACCCTCAACCCTAATCCATCATCCCTCAACTCTAATCCCTCATCCCTAAACCCTAAATGCTATCCCTATTCCTAAACCCTCAACAGACTCGATACTATACCTTAAACCCTAATCCCTTATCTCTAAACCTTCCAACCCTATCCCTAATCCTTATACCCTCCACACTCTATTTTAACCCTAATCCCTAGACCCTCAACCATATCCCTAAACCCTTGACCCTCGAACCTCAACCCTCAATGTCAAACCCTAATCCCTCAACCCTTACCTCTGATCCCTCGATCCTCAACACTATCCCTAAACCCTAAACCCTCAACCCTCAACGTCAAATCGTAATCCTTCAACCCTTCACTCTAATCCCTCAACCTTAAACCCTATCCCTAAACCCTCAACACTATACCTTAAACCCTAATCCCTCAACCCTCAACCCTAAACCTTATCCCTAAACCCTAATCCCTCAACCCTAAACCCTAATCTGTCATCCCTCAACTCTAATCCATCATCCCTCAACTCTAATCCCTCATCCCTAAACCCTAAATGCTATCCCTATTCCTACACCCTCAACAAACTCCATACTATACCTTAAACCTTAATCCCTTATCCCTAAACCCTCCAACCCTATCCCTAATCCTTATACCCTCCACACTCTACTTTAACCCTAGTCTCTCGACCCTCAACCCTATCCCTAAACCCTTGACCCTTGAACCTCAACCCTCAACCCTCAATGTCAAACCCTAATCCCTCAACCCTCAACCCTCAACCCTAATCCATCATCCCTCAACTCTAATCCCTCATCCCTAAACCCTAAATGCTATCCCTATTCCTAAACCCTCAATAGACTCAATACTATACCTTAATCCCTAATCCCTTATCCCTAAACCCTCCAACCCTATCCCTAATCCTTATACCCTCCACACTCTACTTTAACCCTAATCCCTCAACCCTCAACCCTATCCCTAAACCCTTGACTCTCGAACCTCAACCCTCAACCCTCAATGTCAAACCCTAATCCCTCAACCCTTAACTCTGATCCCTCGACCCTTAACCCTATCCCTAAACCCTAAACCCCCAACCCTCAATGTCAAATCCTAATCCCTCAACCCTTCACTCTAATCCCTCAACCCCAAACCCTCAACACTATACCTTAAACCCTAATCCCTCAGCCCTCAGCCCTCAACCTTATCCCTAAACCCTAATCCCTCAACCCTCAATCATAATCCGTCATCCCTCAACTCTAATGCCTCATCTCTAAACCCTAAATGCTATCCCTATTCCTAAACCCTTAACAGACTTGATACTATACCTTAAAATCCTAAACCCTCCAACTCTATTCCTAATCCTTATACCCTCCACACTCTACTTTAACCCTAATCCCTCGACCCTCAACCCTATCCCTAAACCCTTGACCCTCAAACCTTAACCCTTAACGTCAAACCCTAATCCCTCAACCCTTAACTTTGATCCCTCGACCCTCAACCCTATCCCTAAACCCTAAACCCTAAACCCTCAACCCTCAACATCAAATCCTAATCCCTCAACCCTTTACTCTAATCCCTCAACCCTAAACCCTATCCCTAAACCCTCAACACTATACCTTAAACCCTAATCCCTCAGCCCTCAACCCTAAACCTTATCCCTAAACCCTAATCCCTCAACCCTCAACCCTAATCCGTCATCCCTCAACTCTAATCCCTCATCCCTAAACCCTAAATGCTATCCCTATTCCTAGACCCTCAATGGGCTCGATACTATACCTTAAACCCTAATCCCTCTACCCTCGACACTCTTATTTAACCCTTATCCCTTGTCCATTAACCCTATCCCTCAACCTCAACCCTCAACTCTCAACATTAAACCCTAATTCATCAACCCTAAACCCTAATCCCTCAAACCTAAACCCTATCCCTAAACCATCAACCCTCAACACTATACCTTAAACCCTAATATCTATCCCTCAACCCTTAACCCTTAAAACTTAAATCCTATCCCTACACCCTCAACACTTGACACTATATCTTAAGCCTTAAACCCTCATCCCTAAAGCCTTAACCCTCAATCCTTAAACCTTAAACCCTAAACCCTATCCCTAATCCCTCTAACCTCGACACTCTAACCCTAACCTCGACATTAAATGCTAATCCGTCAAACCTAAACCCTAATCTGTCAACCCTAAACCCTAAGCCATCAACCCTAAACCCTATCCCTAAGCCCTCAACTCTCAACACTATACCTTAAACCCTAATCCCTTAACCCTAAACCTTATCCCTAAACCCTAATCCCTCAACCCTCAACCCTAATCCATCATCCCTCAACTCTAATCCCTCATCCCTAAACCCTAAATGCTATCCCTATTCCTAAACCCTCAACAGACTTGATACTATACCTTAAACCCTAATCCCTTATCCCTAAACCCTCCAACCCTATCCCTAATCCTTACACCCTCCACACTCTAATTTAACCCTAATCCCTCGACCCTCAACCCTATCCCTAAACCCTTGACCCTCGAATCTCAACCCTCAATGTCAAACCCTAATCCCTCAACCCTATCCCTAAACCCTAAACCCTAAACCCTCAACCCTCAACGTCAAATCCTAATCCCTCAACCCTTCACTCTAATCCCTCAACCCTAAAACCTCAACACTATACCTTAAACCCTAATCCCTCAACCCTAACTCTAAACCTTATCCCTAAACCCTAATCCTTCAACCCTAATCTGTCATCTGTCATCCCTCAACTCTAATCCCTCATCCCTAAACCCTATTCGCTATCCCTATTCCTAGACTCTCAATGGGCTCAATACTATACCTTAAACCCTAAACCCTCCAACCCTATCCCTTAACCCTAATCCCTCGACCCTCAACCCTATCCCGAAACCCTTAACCCTTGAACCTCAATGTACTCAACCCTCAATTGCAAACCCTAATCCCTCAACCCTTAACTCTGATCCCTCGACCCTTGACCCTTAAAACTTGAACCCTAAAACCTATCCCTACACGCTTGACACTTGACACTATATCTTAAACCCTAATCCCTTAACCCTCATCCCTAAAGCATTAACCCTAAATCATTAAACCTTCAACCCTAAACTCTATCCCTAATCCCTCTACCCTCAACACTCTACCTTAAACCTAATCCCTCGACCCTTAACCCTAAATGCTATCCCTAAAGCCTCAACCCTAAACCCTCATCCCTAATCCCTCTACCCTCAACACTCTACCTTAAACCTAATCCCTCGATCCTTAACCCTAAACGCTATCCCTAAAGCCTCAACCCTAAACCCTAATCCCTCAAGGTCCTAAACTCTAATCCCTTTTGCCTAAACTCTAAATCCTATCCCTAAACGCTCAACCCTCAACCTTAAACCTTAATCACTCAATCCTTATCCACCCCTCTCCTCCCCTATCTATCTCACTCCCATCTCTACCCTCCTCTGCCCTCGACACTATACATACATACATATAGGCATACATAGATGCATACATACATACATATTGGCATACATAGATACATACATACATACATACATATAGGCATACATAGATACATACATACATACATACATATAGGCATACATACATACATGATTAATAGCCTTGAACCTAAAAAAATTTAAGGGGAACATAACATGAGCGTGTTATAATGTGCTCGCGTTATGTCAAACATGACAAACAATAGACTTACGGAAAAGGAAAAATGCAAAGCAAAACATAACGTGAGCACCTTATAATGCGCTCGTGTTATGTCTTGCTTTGGGAATCCCAAGCCTTGGGCTTGGGATTTGCTTTGGATTTCCAACCCAAAGGCTTGGAGTGCCTTTTGAACAATCACAGACGTGTTTTTCCAGATTCTTCAAGATTTCACATAATTTCGTTCGTACTAACCCTCACATTTGCACGTGTTTCAACGTCAAACAAATTGAACACCTGGGATTAGAACAAAGTCTGCATAAACATTGAATTAATCTCATGAAGAAAGATAGTCCACATCCGAGTCATCCCTTTGAAGTCAAGGGGTAGCTAATCCACAAAATTACATAACTCGTAGATCCAAAAATATATCTAACATGCAAACTCATCATCACACTAGTAACATGCAATCTGAGATATCAAAGAAGATAACATGTAGACTCCAAGACTCAAACACCAAATCAATGCTAGATTCGAATTGCTAACAAGTCCACAAATGAGTAACCATAGTCAAGGAACTAATCAAGCATCCAAGAGATAAGAACAACCTCCTAAACAACAGCACAACACCACCTATAATCATGAATCAAACATCATAGCCCATACTTTTCAATCGCATACATGATCATGTCATGTCAATCCAAAAGTGTACCTGTATATCCATGACACCATAAGCATCATCATCATTGTACCTATACTCAACTCCCACTAAAATGAGTCAGAAAGTCTCTCACACGTATCAAACATGGGGTAAGTGCAAGAAGATGGGGGCCCAAAAAGGGGTCTTAAGTGGCCACTTTTTTTCTGAAATAAGGAAATACTGGCCTTCGATGAGAAATTGATCATAGTTACACTCAAAATTTGGAGATACAACCAAAATAATGTTCATAGTGCTCCGAGTCTACTTTCTAAACTACTATTTTTTTGGAAAATGACATAGATTAAGGGGTTCAAAAGAGGGAGCCACATAAATTGGTGTTGTTTCTGTCAAAAAAACATAACATAGCATGTTTTGTGGCTCCCGCAAAAGGTCAACTATTTTTTGGTATTTTTAAAATCGCTTCGGTGAGAAATTAGCTAATAGCATGTAGTTTATGCCCGATTTTTTTGATAATTTTTTGATGAATATTTAATTTTTTACTAATTTTCAAAGTGGACACATCCTAAAAAATAGAATTTTGGCTGTGCTACCCCTATGAATTTTGAAACTAATTGAAAATCATTTTTTTCTTTTTTTAATATTTGTAGAATGGAGTCTAGTTTCTAAATATGTAATTTTTTTGAAATTTCAATGAATAGTTAATTTACAATGAAAAAAAGACCAAATAGTGGCTTTTGCCCAAAAATGGACACACAAACAAAAGAAATTAAAGATGAAAGGCTTAACATTGTTAAATAGCTAAGAGAAAGCCTAACATTACCCAGGTGTTTGATTTGTTCGACGTTGAAACACGTGCAAATCTGAGGGTTAGCACGAATGAAATTATGTGAAATCTTGAAGAATCTGGAAAAACACGTATGTGACTGTTCAAAAGGCACTCCAAGCCTTTGGGTTGGAAATCCAAAGCAAATCCCAAGCCCAAGGCTTGGGATTCCCAAAGCAAGACCTAACACGAGTGCATTATAATGCACTCGCGTTATGTTTTGCTTTGCATTTTTCCTTTTCCGCAAGTCTGCTGTTTGTCAGGTTTGACATAACGCGAGCGCGTTATAACGCGCTCACATTATATTCCCCTTAAAATATTTTTATGTTCAAGGCTATTAATCATGTATGCCTATATGTATGTATGTATGTATCTATGTATGCCAATATGTATGTATGTATGTATCTATGTATGCCAATATGTATGTATGTATCTATGTATGCATATATGTATGTATGTATGTATCTATGTATGCCAATATGTATGTATGTATGTATCTATGTATGCTTATATGTATGTATGTATAGTGTTGAGGGCAGAGGAGGGTAGAGATGGGAGTGAGCCAGATCGGGGAGGAGAGGGGTGGATAAGGATTGAGTGATTAAGGTTTAAGGTTGAGGGTTGAGCGTTTAGGGATAGGATTTAGAGTTTAGGTATAAGGGATTAGAGTTTAGGACCTTGAGGTATTAGGGTTTAGGGTTGAGGCTTTAGGGATAGCGTTTAGGGTTAAGGATCGAGGGATTAGGTTTAAGGTAGAGTGTTGAGGGTAGAGGGATTAGGGATTAGGGTTGAGGCTTTAGGGATAGCATTTAGGGTTAAGGGTCAATGGATTAGGTTTAAGGTAGAGTGTCGAGGGTAGAGGGATTAGGGATAGGGTTTAGGGTTGAAGGTTTAATGATTTAGGGTTGAGGCTTTAGGGATGAGGGTTAAGGGATTAGGGTTTAAGATATAGTGTCGAGTGTCGAGCGTGTAGGGATAGGTTTTAGGGTTCAAGTTTTAAGGGTTAAGGGTCGAGGGATCAGAGTTAAGGGTTGAGGGATTAGGGTTTGACATTGAGGGTTGAGTACATTGAGGTTCGAGGGTTAAGGGTTTCAGGATAGGGTTGAGGGTCGAGGGATTAGGGTTAATGGATAGGGTTGGAGGGTTTAGGGATAAGGGATTAGGGTTTAAGGTATAGTATCGAGCCCGTTGAGGGTCTAGGAATAGGGATAGCATTTAGGGTTTAGGGATGAGGGATTAGAGTTGAGGGATGACGGATGACAGATTAGGGTTGAGGGATTAGGGTTTAGGGATAAGGTTTAGGGTTAGGGTTGATGGATTAGGGTTTAAGGTATAGTGTTGAGGGTTTAGGGTTTAGGGATAGGGTTGAGGGTCGAGGGATCAGAGTTAAGGGTTGAGAGATTAGGGTTTGACATTGAGGGTTGAGGTTTGAGGGTCAAGGGTTTAGGGATAGGGTTGAGGGTCGAGGGATTAGGGTTAAATTAGAGTGTGGAGGGTGTAAGGATTAGGGATAGGGTTGGAGGGTTCAGGGATAAGGGATTAGGATTTAAGGTATAGTATCGAGTTTGTTGAGGGTATAGGAATAAGGATAGCATTTAGGCTTTAGGGATGAGGGATTAGAGTTGAGGGATGATGGATTAGGGGTGAGGGTTGAGGGATTAGGGTTTAGGGATAAGGTTTAGGGTTGAGGGTTGAGGGATTAGGGTTTAAGGTATAGTGTTGAGGGTTGAGGGTTTAGGGATAGGATTTAGGGTTGACAGATTAGGGTTTAGGGTTGGTGGATTAGCATTTAATGTCGACGTTAGGGTTAGAGTGTTGAGGGTAGAGGGATTAGGGATAGGGTTTAGGGTTGAAGGTTTAAGGATTCAGGGTTGAGGCTTTAGGGATGAGGGTTTAAGGCTTAAGATATAGTGTCAAGTGTTGAGGGTGTAGGGATAGGGTTTAAGTTTTAAGGGTTAAGGGTTGAGGGATAGGGATTAGGGTTTAAGGTATAGTGTTGAGGGTTGATGGTTTAGGTTTGAGGGATTAGGGTTTAGGGTTGATGAATTAGGGTTTAATTATGAGAGTTGAGGGTTGAGGGTTGAGGGTTGAGGGTTGAGGTTGAGGGATAGGGTTAATGGTCAAGGGATTAGGGTTAAATAAGAGTGTAGAGGGTAGAGGGATTAGGGTTTAAGGTATAGTATCGAGCCCGTTGAGGGTCTAGGAATAGGGATAGCATTTAGGGTTTAGGGATGAGGGATTAGAGTTGAGGGATTAGGGTTTAGGGATGAGAGATTAGAGTGAAGGGTTGAGGGATTAGGATTTGACTTTGAGGGTTGAGGGTTTAGGGATAGGGTTGAGGGTCGAGTGATCAGAGTTAAGGGTTGAGGGATTAGGGTTTCATGTTGAGGGTTGAGGGTTGAGGTTCGAGGGTCAAGGGTTTAGGGATAGGGTTGAGGGTCGAGGGATTAGGGTTAAAGTAGAGTGTGGAGGGTATAAGGATTAGGGATAGGGTTGGAGGGTTTAGGGATAAGGGATTAGGGTTTAAGGTATAGTATCGAGTCTGTTGAGGGTTTAGGAATAGGGATAGCATTTAGGGTTTAGGGATGAGGGATTAGAGTTGAGGGATGGCAGATTAGGGTTGAGGGTTGAGGGATTAGGGTTTAGGGATAAGGTTTAGGGTTGAGGGTTGAGGGATTAGGGCTTAGGGATAAGGTTTAGGGTTGAGGGTTGAGGGATTAGGTTTTAATGTATAGTGTTGAGGGTTTAGGGATCGGGTTTAGTTTTGAGGGATTAGAGTGAAGGGTTAAAGGATTAGGATTTGACGTTGAGGGTTGAGGGTTTAGGGTTTAGGGATAGGGTTGAGGGTTGAGGGATTAGAGTTAAGGGTTAAGGGATTAGGGTTAAAGTAGAGTGTGGAGGGTATAAGGATTAGGGATTGGGTTGGAGGGTTTAGGGATAAGGGATTAGGGTTTAAGGTATAGTATTGATTCTGTTGAGGGTTTAGGAATAGGGATAGCATTTAGGGTTTAGGGATGAGGGATTAGAATTGAGGGATGATGGATTAGGGTTGAGGGTTGAGGGATTAGGGTTTAGGGATAAGGTTTAGGGTTGAGGGCTGAGGGATTAGGGTTTAAGGTATAGTGTTGAGAGTTTAGGGATAGGGTTTTGGGTTGAGGGATTAGAGTGAAGGGTTGAGGGATTAGGATTTGACATTGAGGGTTGAGGGTTTAGGGTTTACGGATAGGGTTGATGGTCGAGGGATCAGAGTTAAGGGTTGAGGGATTAAGGTTTGACGTTGAGGGTTGAGGGTTGAGTTTCGAGGGTCAAGGGTTTAGGGATAGGGTTGAGGGTCGAGGGATTAGGGTTAAAGTAGAGTGTGGAGGGTATAAGGATTAGGGATAGGGTTGGAGGGTTTAGGGATAAGGGATTAGGGTTTAAGGTATAGTATCAAGTCTATTGAGGGTTTAGGAATAGGGATAGCATTTAGGGTTTAGGGATGAGGGATTAGAGTTGAGGGATGATGGATTAGGGTTGAGGGTTGAGGGATTAGGGTTTAGGGATAAGGTTTAGGGTTGAGGATTAAGGGATTAGGGTTTAAGGTATAGTGTTGAGGGTTGAGGGTTTAGGTTTGACAGATTAGGGATTAGCATTGACGGATTAGCATTTAATGTCAAGGTTAGGGTTAGAGTGTCGAGGGTAGAGGGATTAGGGATAGGGTTTAGGGTTGAAGGTTTAAAGATTGACGATTGAGGCTTTAGGGATGAGGGTTTAAGGCTTAAGATATAGTGTCAGGTGTTGAGGGTGTAGGGATAGGGTTTAGGGTTGATGAATTAGGGTTTAATGTTGAGAGTTGAGGCTTGAGGGTTGAGGTTGAGGGATAGGTTTAATGGTCAAGGGATTAGGGTTAAATAAGAGTGTCGAGGGTAGAGGGATTAGGGTTTAAGGTATAGTATCGAGTTTGATCAGAGTGGTTAAGGAATAAGGATAGCATTTAGGGTTTAGGGATGAGGGATTAGAGTTGAGGGATGATGGATTAGGGTTGAGGGTTGAGAGATTAGGGTTTAGGGATAAGGTTTAGGGTTGAGGGATTAGGGTTTAAGGTATAGTGTTGAGGGTTTCTTTCATCAAATGTAGATTTATGGGTTTGATTTAATTGATTGCCTCTCCAGTTTTGGGGTGTGAATGTTTTGGAATCAATCAGGAAGTCTTCAAGAGACTTTGTGGAAGTGGATTGGAAATTGCTTGATAGAACCCCTACTATTTATGCTTGGATAAGGATTTGTCACAAAATAGAACTTCTGCTTCCAAAGAAGATCTGTCTTTCTTCCTTGATGGGCATTTTCTATCAAGAACTTGATTATGAAGGCTTGCCCCTTCATTGTTATGCCTATCATATGGCAGAGCATCTGCCAAGCTCTTGCAGGAAACAAGAAAAGTTTTCCCTCAAAAACCTTGTGGTCATTCAAGTCTGAAGGGAAAGGTTTGGAAAGAGATGTGATCAATGCAAAGGTTGTGATCAATCTATAGCAGGACAAAATGCGAGCGCGTTATAACGCGCTCGCGTTTTGTCTTGCTTTTGAAATGGTAAAAAAGTGTTGACCCCCGTGATCCAGGCCCACATGCTCTATTTTCTTACTGATTCTACGCGTGCTCTGACAAAAAAGAAGTGCTTTCATACTGTTGGGAAGTTCACATGCACATTTGACACATTGTACCACCTTTGCATGATCTTTCCACCACCTTTTTTCCTTTGCCAACTTGAGAAGGAGGAAATAACATAGTTTTCACACCAAGTTTGATATTTATCTATTCAAGTTTCAATTTTTGTAGTGTTGCAATGTTAATTGTGATTCAACTTTAGGAATTTAACATTATAGATTGGTTATTGTTAGTAATTATATTTGAGTGTTATTCAATTTAACATTGAAAAGGAAGCAAGTGGTGAAAAACTCAAATTGTTGAGGAGTTTGATGCAAGAAGAAAAAAACACTACATAATTGGGTACTCTCTCCATTCGAATCTTCATTTTTTAGGTATGTCAAGTCTTTACATGCATGTTCTTTACATTTTCCTTATTTCGGATTGAATTACTTTATCATGATCTATCATACATGTTTAAAATAGACACATTCCCAATCAATAAAGTAGCCTACAATCTCACATGATGCCATGTATATTTTCTACACTTGGGCTCTTTAATAATTATGTGTAATAAATAGACCTTAACATACCATGATGTCAAACTATACAAGAATAAATCCTTACAACATAATAAAAATACAATCCCACTATTATCTTGTATCAACATTTCTTAGGAACTAATAATGGTCTCTTTATCATGCTACAAACAAATTCTCCATCATGCTAAGGAAACGATCAAGAATTAAACCAACATAAGAAGAGATAGAAGCTAAGAATGCAAAGAAATCAGTGGCTATGAGGGAACTTCATGAGAAGAGGAAATTGGACACGATAAATGAAGACATACCAATTGAAGAGGAACCACAACCATCACAAAGAGATATGGTATTGGCGGCACAAAGAGAACGGATGCAAAAACTTCATGGTACGAGAGATTTGAATACCATAGTTGGAGACACGTCCTCTACCGCAAGTCATGTAGGGACACCATCTACCACATCTCAAGTTGAGAGTACATCATCACTCACATGTGATGAAGGAGGTACGCCATCGTTCCCACCTCAACCTCAAGGTATGTCATCTATTCCATCTTTGATCGAAGGTATGCCATCTAACCCATCTCATTTAAATATTAATGAAATTCATAATGTTGAGACGAATTTACCTAACTTAACACCACCTAGAATTTTGCATAGAAAGCCAAAGTATTTGATTGATATTGATGAGAATATTTTGTAGCCAATGGAAGGTAAGATTCCAAAATGCACTTGTAGAAGATATGCTAATAAGATTTGGAGATTGTTCTTTGAAAAGTTAAATGAGACTGCAAGATGTCAACTATTTGTTGAAATGATGTGAAGTATAAAGTATAGGTCTACCATGAAGATTCTTGGGTTGAGAAAATTAGAGGCTTCAAGTGAAAAATCTATTGTCAAGAATCTAATGAGTGCGTATGAGAGTGTGGGTAACACCTCACGCACAAAAGATAGTAATGCAACACGGCGTGTGATTACATCAACTATAGTAAGTAGTCAAACGAGGAAAGCTCGTCTCATTAGAAAGATGAGTCAACAATTGAGAATTAATAGGAAAACTTTATCAAGAGCCGCTGGAAGACGTCAAATAATTAAGGACACTAATGGCAATGAATTATGGGCGTTCTCAAGGAGACTACCATGAAAAGATAAACTAATTGTTGAAGCATTGAGATCACTAATTGAAGACTTTTGGAAGAATTACACAAGGGTATCTCCAAATCAAAGGGATGTGGTAAGAAGGAGAATCGGTAGTCAGAACCACAAGCCACATCAAAAGCATTTTTTGGATGAGACTCAAACACAGTTTTATGGTAAATTTCTAGAGAAATATCCTCAAATTAAAATTTGTCAAAGATATTTTGAAATGCTAAAACCTTTCTCTGTTAAGATAAATCACACACGCACTACTTGTTGTATATTACATATTAAATTTTCTAACCATTTTGATGCTTATAGGTCTATATGTTTAGATATGCATACTAACAATGATTTGCAGGGTTGTGCCATATGTGCCCCACCAACATCTTCAAGAGACTTCATATCAAGAATTTTATGTGAAAGAGAGGAAGGTCAAATATTCTACAAGAAATTATGCTTGGATGGCACATGTCATTGTTGCGGTGGCTTGCAACATTTGCCAATATGTGAACATATGGAAATAACACATGTGGTTGGAAAGGAACTAGTAGAGTTTGGCAAGTATAAAACAGTGGAATACAATACAAAATATAGTAAAGAAGCAAAGAGGTGTGAATTGGTTATTAAAAAGATTCCCGTGTATCAATTTATGCCTATATTTCGTGACAGCATAGTGTATGAGTATGCAAGACATGCCCATAGAGCTCGATGGTTGGACTTGCAATTCAAGTTATGCAAGGACACATTTCCGGTTGGTAGCATTGTTTCAGTCGTCGACTTTTCAGAGAACTACAATCTATAGCCACAGCATGAGGTGCAATCACAATATTACAACTCCACACAGGTTTCTATATTTGTGCACATCTCATTCATTCATGAAAATAATAGTACAGAGGATGACACAAAGATCATAAGGTAGTATAATTTCTATATTAGTGATGATCGCATGCATTCTACAGAGTTCGTGCAAGGTTATTTTCAGGTGTTCTACAATGATTTGGCTAGAAGGGGCATATCATTCAGTCAGAATATCATATGGTCGGATAACTATGCATCACAATTCAAGAACTCGCAGAATTTCTATTAGCTGAGGAGGCATAATTTTATAGGTATTCAACATATGTGGAACTTTTGTGAGGTCAGGCATGGAAAGGGGGAGCATGATGGTGCAGGAGCATGTATTAAAAGAGCCATAACATGAGAAGAGTTAAAGTATAAAGACAATGCAAAGTTGACAGATGCAAAATTGATTGCTGAGTGGTGTAATGCTTCCATGGGTCCAAGTAATGAAGGCAAGTCTTCAGTTCGTAGATTTTTTTGGTTGATAGATGATACTAACATTGCACCATATGAGGACTGTTGTACACTGACAGGATCAAATGAGATGCACTCTTTCAGAAGCTCAATTGCAGGTTCATGGAGTATCCATACATGAAAGATGTCATGATTTTGTTCTTCCTATACAATTCAAGTCTGGGATGATTGCGAGTCAAAGGAGTGGGTTGACAAATGTCAGTTAAGTTATCTTAGCCCACTTGACACGTATCGACCCCCGACGGCACTGGAACTAACATACATGGAATCATCAGCTGACTTTGACCACATATCAGATTTAGTTCAACCAGGTAATATAGAGCATGTATATGCATCTAATTTCATCTAGTTCAACCAAGTAATGTCATCTTACTTTGTAGTGTTTTTGTAATGTTGACTAATTTCATCTAATTTGCTACACATATCAATGTAGGGCACGTATATGCAGTTATTGCAGATGAAGATAATGAAGAGGGAACAAACTATTACTTATGTCATTGTGTTGAGGCCAAAAAGAAATTGGAGGCCCCTGTTACAAATGGAGAAAACATCGAATACCCTACAGGCTCAGTGGTTATTACTGGAACATGGTTTAGAAGGTACCCACATAAGAGTGTTAATATTTAGTTGTTTCAGGACTTTGACATGCATCAGAAGATTCTTAATTACTCGAACCTTGTTGTGGCATCCAATGTTCATTTGATCAAGTATCAGGGTAGACCTTTAAACAAAATCTTGTGGAAGGTGCATGAGTCTGACCATGAAGTAATACTTGACACAATAAAGAGTAGAGCAGACCTGGATGGTTCATTGGATTAATTTGTAAGTATTCACATTGATTTTGTAAAGTCATGTTACATTGAGTTGTAAGTATGCACATTAATTTGTAAGGTTTGTATTTTTTTTATTTCCTCCTGCATTTTTACACATATACACATTTTTACATCATCATGTTATGCATTTTTGGTGTCCTACTCCTGATGTGACTAAACTCATAACTCACCCTACTTCCTCTAGATACCATTTGATGATCTCTCCAACACTCTGGATCCAGGGCACCCAATCATGATGATGACCTATATACCATTCTCCCAAGGCACTCATAATGAATGAAAAGAAGACCAAGGCCACCCAATCTTAATAGACTTATTTCTTCCAATTTTGATGATCCAAACTCTTGTAAACCGGCATCCACTTTCATGCCTTTAGATCTTCCTTCACATATAGGGTGCCAAATCAAGTTGAAAAATCTACATAAGGGCGCCAAAATGGATGAAAGGAGACATGAAATGCACCTTAGGACTCCATGCTAAGGTTTGAGCCATTAAAGTCTCTTGATATTAGGTGCTCATGATGATGAAACTTAGAGCTTTTTCCTTTCCTAGGCGCTCATCTAAGATGTTTGAATGATAAGGAGCATCTTGACCTCTATAATGTACATTGGGCACCAAAATCAAGGTGATTTTGAGTCACTTTGAGTCATTTGGGGTCAGTGTGAGTCTTTGAGTCATGTTGCAAAAAAGTGTCAATATTGTCAAGTTGCACAAAGCAACTTTTGTATTTTTGGTGTCCTACTCCTGATGCGACCAAACTGACTGTTCCAACGCATCCGGGTGGGTACATTTAGGCTAGGCATGGTCTTATTTTTTACCCAAACATGTCGAAACAGTCTAAGTTACATTGTACCGACGATATCCCTAAAGAGTCCAAAGTGCAAAAAGGCAGCAATCTTTGACGAGATGTTACTCAAAAACTGTGTCACTTAAAAACATTTTTTCTGAGGCAACGCAATCATGTAGAGTGCCTATACAATAAACTCTCTTGGTTTTTTATATCACTAAGGCATTTGCCCATGGTGAAAGGTTTTCTACTACCCCAAAAATCGTCAAAAAGAGCTAGTGTAAAGTTGCAAAGGGGTATAACTTTCGTCCTGCTCTTGATGCAACCAAACTAACTATTCCAATGCATCTGGATGGGTACATTTAGGCTAGGCATGGCCTTGGTTTTCTCCCAAACATGTCGAAACAGTCTGAGCTACATTGTACCGACGATATCCCTGAAGAATCCAAAGTGTAAAAAGGCAGCAATTTTTGACGAGATGTTACTTGAAAACTGTGTCACTTAAAAACATTTTGTATGAGGCAATGTGATCACATAGAGTTCCTCTACAATAACCTCTCTCAGTTTTTTATATCTCTGAGGCATTTGCCTATGGTGAAAGGTTTTCTGCTGCCCGAAAAATCATCAGAAGGAGGCAATTTAAAGTTGCAAAGGGGTGTAACTTTCATCGTGCTCCTGATGCGACCAAACTGACTATTCCAACACGTCTGAATGGGTACATTTACACTAGGCATGGTCCTATTTTTCACCCAAACATGTCAAAACAGTCCGAGCTACATTGTACCGATGATATCCCTGAAGAGTCCAAAGTGCAAAATGGCAGCAATCTTTGATGAGATGTTACTCAAAAAACATGTCACTTAGAAACATTCCGTCTGAGGCAACATGATCATATAGAGTGCCTCTACAATAACCTCTCTCAATTTTATATATCTCTGAGACATTTGCCTGTGGTGAAAGGTTTTCTGCTGCCCTAAAAATCGTCAGAAGGAGGCAATGTATTAAGTCAGGATGAAAGCCTATTCACTCTAGGCGCCAATCTCAAGTTGCACAATCATGAATGGGCGCCTAGAGAAATAAGGTGCTCCATCATGGTTCCAGGACCTTGAAATGGCGCCCAAGCATGTAGGAGGAATTTTCAAGGAGCCAGAATGTTTTTGAAACTCTAAGGAACTCGTCCAAAGACTCTATGGTGCCATCTTGATAACATTGAGTCAACTTTGGAACTCAAACATATTGAAACAAGGTCTAGGAAGCTAGGCGCCATCTCTTGCCAGTTCAACCTCTTAGATGCGCCAACATTGGAAAGACTCTTAATGAGCGCCTAAGTTTGAATTCATCTTGTGATTGAAAGTTTAGTGATGTATTGGTGCGAGATGATCTTTAGTTGAAGAAATCTAAGTTCCAGGAAGGGTTTAGAAGTTATCAACCTCTTCACTAAGTTAGGTGCACTTTACAAGCTTTCTTACCCAAGAGTTGCACCTCATTAAGATAAGGTGCATCTTATCCTCTGGGACTTTTCCAAAGAAGCACTTCAGTTTATTAGCACCTTTGGACCTTGTTTTGCATTCTAAAATAGAAGGTGCACTTTGGAGGCATTTCTAACCCAGATTGATGCCTAGGTATAGTCATCTCTCTGGAGCATTACAATGTGTTTTAAAATGGAGGACATTTCATAAGTTGGGGAATTGATCACTGAAGACCTTGGAGTGTTTGAATTACTCTAAGC
Source organism: Cunninghamia lanceolata (assembly GCA_027924645.1). Lineage (NCBI taxonomy): Eukaryota > Viridiplantae > Streptophyta > Pinopsida > Cupressales > Cupressaceae > Cunninghamia > Cunninghamia lanceolata. The sequence goes on from BSBN01001035.1 coordinate 3,808,641, forward strand.
AAGAAGGCGCATTTCCATGGAGTAGCATACTCTAGATAGCGCCTAATGCCATCAAGGTGCAATTCCACCCTCACTTTGGTCCCATTCATCAAGAAGGGGCATTGGGCATTCCTTGAACAGTTTTGAGTGTTTGAAGCTCGTGAAATCACCAAGGAATGTTGGGCGCCATGTGTATCCTCAACAAGCTTGAGTTTGTGCCTAGACAAGTTGGCGCTTATTCATATTTTAACTTCCCTCTTGAAGTGCCTAAGTTGGGAAAAAGTTATCTTGTTGTTAGTCAAGTGTTTGATGTGTTTTGGAGACTCCAAAAGACTTCCTCTTGGTAGGCGCTCTTCTTGGCAACTACAACCTTCAACTGGCACCTAGATCCTAAAGAAAAACACTTAGACTTCAATTTTCATGCACTTAGACTTCAAGGCGCCAAATCTAGCAGAAACATATTTGGGGAGAAACCACGCTGATAAAAGTTGGGTAAATTTAACCTCCGAGTCTGATTAGGCTCCATATATCAACAATATTTATATCATGTCCCTTTGCTTTATGAAACAAGCAGTATGTGTCAAGTCATAGGGATAACACTTTGGTCCTTAGAAATTTCTTTGTGACTTTTGATAAGATTATCTACTACTATGTGGATGCTTGATAGTATTATCCTGATCCATTGGACTAGTGTGGCTATGAGGTTGGAAAGTGTTTCAACCTCCATCCTTTAAACTTCTCCACCTTCTTATGGGTTGTTTTGAGTATTTTCACTTGCTTTCTCTTTGAGAATATTTTCTAATGATACATGATGTGTCATAGATCATTCAACTTGATAAACAACATGGAGGGATTCTCATGCCTCCTATACTTCTTGCAAGTTTGTTTATAGAGAGATCACATCATTGTCCATCTAGGTGGTCATTTTCCTAAATATTATGATAAGATAATCCTGTTAATGAACTTTGGATTGAATGAGAATCAACATGCTTTGTCTTGACTAGAATAGTTGGGATGGACAAAAATCTATTGATTCTAGGTTGGGTTGTTAAAGGTCAAGAAGTTTTGGTGTCTAATGCCCTCTAAATCTAAATATTCAAAATCATAGTGGTTCAATAAGTTACAACAAATAGTCAGGTAGACAATAGACTATAAGGAACAAGGACTACACACGAATCCAAAACAACACCAGTCAATAAGGACATCAGAAGTAACTCAACATTATTTCCAGAGGCGTTCACAAAAATAAAGGGGAGAACACAACTAGAGAATGCTAGACTGTAGTAGGGATGAGTGTCTGATGCAGAGCACATAGTGGAAGCATAGAATTATCAACTTTTGAACCTTCGAACTCACTATTGGCGAGACAACATACCATTGGCAAGCTTAAAATTTCATCAACCGATAGGCCGATGCCACAATGACTCTATTTGATTTCACTTCTGACAAACATTGCATCATTGATTCCTATCGGTCAGATAGACCACTATCGGTGACTTTATATCCTTTCACATCAATATCTTTGTCACTCTGATAGGAGACTCTAAGTCTCTCGCCTATCGGTAGGACTTAATACCATCGGCACACTCAAAAACTCTTCTTCTGACACATTGATACAACCAACTCTTGACGTCGATACAAGGTTCTTTTGTAGGCAAAGGGCACCTAGGCTTATGGGGCTCAATTTGATGTATTTGTTGAAAGCTCAAGGTGAATTGATGCTTATTGAAAATTCCACTTAGTCCTTCATTTGCATTATAGGCACCATTTCCTATTGACTTATATACTCCTCCTCATGCTAGGGTGCCATAATGAAGTGGTTTAGACAATAGGTGCACTTCACTTACTAGAGGCTTGTTCTCCTTCCACCTTAGGCACACTTTTATGGTGGAACAGGTGTCAATGGGTGCCTTGTCTTAAATGAATGCTCTCTCTAAGTTGGGCACCTTTTTGAGGCTTTATGAGTTGCAAATTGTGCCTTAACCCTTCATGATTGTTGCTCAATGTTTGAATGTTTAAGAAAGTCTCCTTTAGGTGCTCATCTTAATGATTTTTTCTCAAGGGACAATCATCCTAATGACTCTGATATTCATCCTAGTGTTTCAGGATATCAAGCTACCAGACTTAGTTATTTTCAGGATCTCAAACATAAAGAATAACATGATGATTCATTTTTTTGTATTGCATATAGTTGACATTCTATGCTACTCATAAAGAATATTAATATTTTATGTTCAACATGATGATTCATTTTTTTTTAAATACAACTTTTATCTTTTAGTTCCAAAATGAGGTTTAGGTGATAATTGAATAACAATAGCTAGCTTATTGGATCAACAAACATCCTATGTAATACAATTGGACTTTAAATATTTGAAGTAGCCATCTACAAATATCCATTCAAATGTGGATTTATAATGCAAGTATGGACACCATCAATAAAAAAGATTTGTATTAACCAAATATCTATATAGGCATACATCAATATTTGTCGATATAAGTATAACATATATACAAAATAGCCATATAGGCTTACAAGAATGCCATATAGGCATACAATGTCAACTATATACAATACAAAATATATGTCCACAAATGCCATATAGGCATACAACAAAGGAACCCAATAAAAAGTCATTCCCCTCTGGCTGGTGAAGAGAATAGATCATAGGCAACCTTTGATCTTCTAGGGGATGGAGACGCGCATGTGGGTGGTTTACTACGAACCCGAGGGCTGCTCCTCCTATTTAGTTCTTTTTGCATCTTTACCTATTACAATAAAAAGTATAGACATTAATATATAGAAATCACATGTTGTAAAAAATGAAACATTTAACAAAATAATCACTTATCGCTAACATATAATCTGTCTCCTCACTTGCCTCAGTAGCAGGAATAGGCCCTGGTGATGTCATGTCCTATAGAAACCATCCAGATAGAAATTAAACTTCAAATCAATAATCTTTTGATTTTCCAAAAATAGACAACTATAACAATGAATGTAAATTGAAATTTACTAATCTACCTCATACCCCTGTCAATGCCATGGAGCTATGAATCGCAGAGGCCACACCCTACTCCATTTCCCTATGAACATGGGGAGGTGTCTCCACAGCCTGCATCATCTAGAAATAAAACAACATTATTCAATTACGAAAACTATAATAGTGATGCAAATCATGGCTCCTAACATACACACATATTCATCTAAACATGAAAGTACACACAATAAAGCACACAAGTCACATACAAAAATCTAGTAAGTACAATTCATTCATTAAACTATTTATTTTATTACATCCGTAAAGCTTTGAAGTCCACCACTGCTGGCAGGTGTTGCTGTGAAATCTACAATATTAACCTATTCAACATCCAAATCAGATATTAGAATACCATTCATAGAACGATGCTATTCACATGTAATATTTATAATTGTTTACTAGTTACATACCTCTACATTAGATGATCTAGTGTAAAATGTATGTGGAGAACCACTAAAAACTGCATCGACGCTATGACCCTGAAATTTCATTAAAATCATCAATTTAAATTAGTTAATCTTGCATTTCAAAAATAAAATTTAATAAATTAAATTCAATAAACTTGCTAATATTTACCTAAGTATCAAGGCTGAAAATCTCACTCAGGAGGGTATCTGTCATCACCATCTACTCAGCTGCAGATGTAGCCTGTGCACCTGCGTCCTGACTATCCATGGGGTCATAACCACAGGCTGACCCACAAGTCTGACAAGTATGGGGTGGGACCCTGCTCCTCACACTATGTCCCAACCCACTCTATGTTGCAGGACCAGCATGCTCTATGATGCTCTGGGTCAAGGCACTAATGGACTAAAGTATATCGACCTCAACACTCTCCTTCACAATGGAAGGGATAGAAACATGCTCATGGGCTGGTCTATTGATTACTCATCTCACTACCCACTGTGGGTCAAGACGTGCCCTTGGTCTATCTTGTGTTGACCCCCCACCTCTACCCTAGAAGTCCCGCATATCAAAATAGTTTGGCATTTTATTGAGGACAAACTCGCAGTAGAGTTTCCTCAAAAAGTATTGCGGCACCTCATTATTATTGCATGGAGGATGGTCAAAAACCATCCACCACCTCTGCCCAAAACTGTCCCTTATCGCTTGGTTGTTGCACCAATGGATAGGGAACCTCTTGCATGTAATGGGTGGAGGTTGATTTGTTTGTGGGTTTGTGAAAATGGAACACAAGTCTAATTTTGTGATTTGTAATTTTTTCACATCTTGGTATGACAGCTTGTCTACATAATAATCTCTAAACTCTCTCCTCTTATCTGTCCAACTAGTTATTTGCTTGCTAATTGAATCTACATTTGATAACATAGATTCAAGAGATTCAGCAAGCGTGGACCTATGCAAGGTTGAAGTGGAAGGATCTTTCAACCTTGCAATTATATCTTCAATTTTTTTTGTTGTTTTCAATTTGCCCCATTATATTTTCTTGTGTTCCAGGGGCATGTCGAGGAATGGATGGAGGAGGTTGTTGTTCTACAGGTATTTCCTCCTCAGGATTTTGTGGATTTTGAGGAGGAGGAGGAGGTGCATTAACATTTCCTGACAATTAACGAAATATACATCAGAAATCAACTAAAACCTACCTATTTAGAAACAAATTCAAACCAAAAAAAAATATAACTCACTCCTTTGGTGTACTCGACGTCGTGGCGGCATTTTGGTGATGAATCGATAAGGTTTTTATGTTGAATGGAGTTTTGCAAAACGCGAGCACGCTTTCTAGGGTTTGCAGGGTGCGAGCATATAGGAGAAGAAAGAAATCAAATGACATTAGAAACCTTTTTTTTAATTTATAGCAAGTCATAACGTGAGCGCGTTATAACACGCTCGCATTATGACTTAATTTTTTTAAAAATTAATTTGGCCACTTTTTGGCCCCCCATCTTTTTGCACTTACCCATAAACTAAATATTAGGCAATTATAATGAGTTAACATTAGTTTAAATAAAAAACTAAGGCTAACAAAAATGATGGCCTTGATCTCAAAACTAGCATCATCTATCATGAATGCATTGACATGTCAATCTTCTCTACACTACTTTCCTCATGTGTAAACTTCTATGAGCCATTCATTTATATTCTCAAGTTTATTTCTTAAGGATATGGCCCATGCAATAGGTACACCAACATCTTGCTTATCAAAAATAAGCAACGAATCCAATTGGTAATGTACATGGATAATGAAAGTTTTAAATAAATTAATATTTTGAGATAAAATAAATAAATAATTAAATTGATATCCTATAATACAATTAACATTGTTCTACTTGCATCATATTTATTTGTCAAGAATGTGGAATCCATTGCAATAATTGAGTTGTGTGAATGATTCACCATTATTTATTGCATTCATGGCATTTGGATGCATATGATAAATGAACCATTACCCATGTCATTTGGTCATTTGTCATAAGAAAATTTTTGTTCCTTATATATGTGCCACAGTTTGACACATTTTGCATCATCTTCATTTTTGGGGGATTGAATAGAGCATGCTCTTTTACATACATTTGATACATCTTTCATTAACATACATGCATCCCTCTTTTTTATCAATTTAGTCAAACCATGGTCTAAATAATGTTTTTTTGCATATTGTGTCAATCCCCACACCCATTAACAATAAGGACTCAATATATGATTTACATTCATCAAATGACGACCTGAGCAATTTAAAAGTACTCCTTGGATCACTAGAAGGGTCATCCATTTCATGGAAAAATTCACCATTAGCATCAAAATGGCTCTACTCATTTTATGTAATAACTACAACATTTGGTCTACCATACATGACCCTTACATGAAAGTGGGTTTGGCAATCCCGCCTTTTTTAAACATGTGTATCCTTTGCATGTTTTTAGGTTTTATTCTACTATCCTCAGGGCCAAAATCATACCTATAACTATTTAGAGATGCACAAAATAAATAAAATGTATTAATTGATATAACATAAACTAAATAGAAAAAATGACATGTTTAATGATTATGTTAAATCTAGGCAAACATTGAGTACATCTTGGTAGTGTGGTTAGTGTAGTTTGTAGAGTTTTATGTCTATGTAATTTGCATACAAATTTTATCTCTATACTATCCAATAAACATTATCCTTTCACAAAGTTAGTGAGTCTTTCAAGAAGGATTGCAACACATAAATCCATCTCACCATTATCTTCTTCGATAGGTGTCCATTCAAGGTCCTTGCTTGAGAAATAATTTGTTTGGTTGGGAATGTCTTGCACATCTACTTCAATGAGTAATTCCCATTTATTCTTTCTCCCCATGCTAAATAGCATTAATATGGTTGGTCGTCCTCTATATAGTTGCATAGCCTTGATTGAGCTTATAATAGTAGGATGGGAATGAATGCATTTGCACACACTTGGATATTTGAATATGGATGATTATGCTAGCTTTTGATTTTGATTCCTTGATCATGCTTTCATGTTTATTTGGCCTAATATGTGGGTGTATGTAGAGATTCTGGGTTCTTGACATGTGTTTATCTTTGGAATTCTCGGGAGAATTCTCTCTACTTAGAGTAGCCATTTGTTGTGTCTTGTACACATGCCCCACTTTTTGCATGAGCAAAATGGGGACACGCTCTTTTTCTTGTGTTTTTGATGAGTTCTCAGCCTCTTTTGGGTGTTTTAGCTTGTTATGAGTGCTCTAAGTCTTGATTGAGTAGCTTGGTTTGATTGTACAAGTTCATGATCCATTGCATTAAGTTGGCATATTTTGATTATTTCTTGGGTCTTGGTTGTCTTACCTAGTTTTAGATGCATTTGGATGCTCAGAAGTCCTAGTTGGGTTTTATGCTTTGGATGCACTTGTTTATTACCAAATGTCTTATTTGAGTCAATTGGATGTTTATGAGTCTATTGGATTGGTTTTGGCATGTTTTGGGTTTTATGAGTCTTGATCAAGTATGCACTTCATTGTTTCATTTGGTTTTTAGTTTGCATGTCCAGAGTTGGTTGAATGGTCTTGTCTCATTTTATCATGCTCATAGTCATATTGGCAAGTCCTTCATGGTTGAGTGATTTCTTTTTAAGGCCTTGTGGACTCTTGAAAAGGAAGGACATTTATTGTTTTAGAGGATGAGGTTGATTTTGATGATCCATTCAAGTTTATTTATTGCTTCATCTTCATAAAGTTAAGAGTATAATCCTTCATATTTGTAGAGTCTTAGGAGGTGTCAAGATGACTAAATGTACAAATGCATTCATGTGGTATGCTTAGATCTTATCATGTCATTATCATTAGTTTTGTGTTTCTTAGAAGACTAAGGGCTTGATCAAGGTCATGACATACTAATAAAGTGAAACCATTAGTTGGAGGTGAAGAAAACAATCCATGCAAGGGTGAAAAGAACACAATTCATATAAGGTTTTAAAATTGCCTACTGTTGTCATAATCAAACAATAGTATATACATGGTCATAAAAGCCATGAAACCTTGAGAAAAACCTTATAATTGGCTAAAGGACTTGATGGAGAATGTTGTCTAAGTATCCTAACTACAAAACCCAATCATTTTTCACCTAAAATGGTAAAAAAATAGTCCTAAAATTGAATTTTGACAAACTCAAAAACCTCGGAGCAACTATGACAACTTTCATTTTTTATTTTGTTTCGACCCATACAATGCATTCAAAGGGCATTTCCAAGATGATAGGAGGCTTGAGAAGGTAGTAAATATGGAAAGGTCAAGAGGATACATCAAGAAACATTTTTTCAATTCCGATTCCAACATAAGGCCCCTTGTTGTAACAGAAAAATACATCAGCTACTGAGTTATGTCATGAGTCAAGGCTCGATAGTAAAGACCTTGGGGATAATCATTTTTTGATTTATTAGGATTTGATTCCTTTCAAGAGAAAGAGAATACTCAGTATTTTATCTAAGTTGTTGCATATAAAAGCACCCATCAACACTACTTATAATCGTTGTTTAGTGGTAAAGAAGCATCCACTATGAGTTGTGGCAGTTGTGTTTGGATATCAACTATTTCCATTTTAATTGTTTCACCAATAGTCATGTATTATGTTAATAGGTGCTCCTTGGCATTACTCTATAGTATGTATCCCATCTCAAACGATTGACTTGGAGATATTTGGGAGAAATTTGCTTGTGGTCCTAAAGATGTGGAGGTAAGGAAATTTGGTGCTAAGGTGACTACCAATTGTAACTGCTTCATCTTGGTATTGAACTTCTTGATCTTGTTTATGGGATCAAACACTTAATCGATGATATTGGAGTGATAACTACATACTTGATAGGTGATTATTCTCCACACATTTCCTTAAAGATTTCTTTTTTCTTTCTTTGTTTGTATCTTCTCTTCCTTTATTACATCCTCCTCTATTATCATTGTGGTACTCTTTACTTCCTCCTTGTGAGTAGTCATCTTGATATCTTTTGGAAGGTCTCTTATCCTAGATATATTGTATTGCATGTTGTATTTTATTAATTATTCATTGGTTGGTTCTCCATTTAGCCATTATCCTAGACATGGAAGGGTATTTCTACCACTCCTTTTTCTCTTACAATTCATGTATGGATGGGCACATCAACTTCACATTTATGGATATACTAGGACTCACTTTCTTCTCTTACCTATAATAGTAGTGATGGGCAATCATCAATCACATGTTCATCCCACTCAATGTTAATGAGAAGAACTTTATCTATTAGTTCCTTCAATTCAATCTTTATCAAATTTATAGTAGCAACCCTCCTGACATGCACTCTAATTAGGATTCCCTAGCCTTCTCAAAATTTCTATGGTATCTTACCACTCTCTCTCTCTATTATATTTCAGCCACCTCTTCTCATCAATACTCATATCAATTGCCATCTTAATCACTCCAACAATCTCTCTTTGTTTCTTGATGTCTCCTTTGGTCATGGGTGTTTTTGATTTGGTGTTATATTAATCCCTTTATTCATCCTCAATGGATCAAACTAGACCCGCCTCAACAATTGCATATTTTTTGGATTCCCTTTCAGGATCTCTCCATTCCATTCATCAACCCTTAGGTGCCTAACCCCATAAGGGCTAGGAGCTAGTGTGCACTATCACACATCACAATTTCTTATATTCTTATATCTAATCCCTTTCCTCTATTTTTTTCTCACCGTGCAAGACTCTCCTTGGGTTCTGTCCTCTCCTTACCACCAATAACTAGGGTCTTGATAACATAAGTTTCAAATTTTGATAATAAATTATAGATCACATATTTATGAATGAAAGCTAATGTGTTGTAGACTTAAATAAAATTCAAGGTTTAACCTAACTAAACAATCCACTATCATTGCATTCCTACATTGAATTATCAACCAAGGAGCGTAAGCTTATGATGATGCCTACATTATCTATGCCTTCAAGACTCATTTCTAATCTAAGTTAATCTTATACAATTCTTATTTTGTCCAGTCCTACTTACTAGAATGCATAGAAGTGTAAAACAGTAAATAGAAATGGAAAACAACAAAAATAGTCTAAACTTTTAGTTGCTACGGGTTCCTTCAGCAGAAGTTGAAGATAACTATGTTCAACAAAAAACTATAGTTTTAATCTAAACAACTCAAAATGATGAAAAGTCTAACACTAACCTCCGGAGGATTAAAAACGTGCTCTCTACTTATGAATCACAATTACTAGAAATAGCAATTAAGAGTTCTTACTTGCTTCACAATATAACACATGAGATGGGATGAAACAATCTAACTAAGAATGTAGGAATAAATAAAAAAACATGCAAAGTAAGAGTTAGTACCTTGAGTGGCTAGCTCAGGGAACTATCTCACTTTTTCTGGAGATTAAATCTACTTCAAAAATTCACACATCCCATAACATACAATTAAATTCAAACCATGTCACAGATAGAATCTTCTTCAGATTTTATTCAAAATTATAACATGTCTGGAATAACTGATAACTGTAACAAAGTAACGGCTATACGGAAAGTAAAACAAAACAACCAACTTAATCAACGAACCCATCCCCTAACTTATATAAAGATGGGAGAGTCTTATGCATCCTTCTAACTAACTACGATCATCAATTCATTCCTAGACATCATGATATTGTTTTTGAGATCAAGTTATTAACTAGAACAAAGGAAACAAAGTCTTATTCAAATAGAAATTCTAACCATAACAGCTCATAAATAAGATTCATAAACTTTGGTAAGACTCCTAGAATAAGTCTTCTTTCTCCCATGTGTTTATTCTCCCATGATGACCACGTTTGTCTCCACCGATCGCTATGTTTGGTACTTGGACCTCATTCTCATTGATTCCTCTATTCTACATCTTGTTGTAATTACTCCTCCTTGGATTCTTTATCTAGCTGCACAGTGTTAATCATTCCAACATATATACAAAACAACCTCTCATAATAAACTTATGAAATCCTATCTATATTTCATGCATATCAATAATTTAAATCATCCATTTGATAATATAACAACCTGATTTTATTTATCAACATAGGGTCAAAGTCTTTGGAAAGAATATATGAAACAAAATAAAATAGAGATAATGTATGTGAAGTCTTTGCATAACCATATAGAAAAGGTCTTAAAACATATGAAAACAGTATAAAAGGAGGCCAATATTTCATCCCAACATTCATCCCAACTTAGACTTTTCCTTGTCCCTAAGAAAAATTAAAGAACTAGACACCTATGGAAAAAGGTTATAATGAAGGTAATTCTTCTGAGGTCTGTGTCCTCTCTAACTCATTTTCCCTACTTGAGGTAGAACCCATTAGAGTATGCAAGTCTTTCCATCCTAATCAGCTTAGCACGCCTACACTGCTCACTTTTCCCTCCTGTCCAATGTGGCACTGGATAAAGAAAGATAGGAGGCTGATAAGTGAGAGCTAACCATGATACTCCCTTCTATTCTGATATCTGGATATATCTGCGTAATCTTTCAAGCATTTTCATGAAGTTGTGGATAGAATGGGGTTCCTTTCTTTGTAATTCTAGAGTTAAACTGTCCCATCTGCTCTGCACATACCTCTGACAATTTTGGATAATAAACACTGCCATTCTCTATATCCTTCTGTAGTCCCTAAGTCTTAAATCCATAATCACCTTACCTAGTCCTTTATGAGACAACAATGTTAACCATTGGGTTAAGATGATTTTAGGCTCCAAGGCTTCCTTTCTCAATTGCAGTGGTACTTTCATTTCCTGCTCTTCATATTGGTCCATCAATAACCCTCTAAGTTGTTCATTTTTGAAATATGACATTAATGCTTTGACCTAGAGGTCTCTAACATAAATGCAGGGATTCCATTGTGTATCTTCATCCATTATATAATTGTGTAGATAATACTCACACAATTGGTCTTGTTCTTCTAGGCTAACCTCTTTGAAGTAATTACAAAAGATAAACCTTGAATGCAAGTCGGGTTGATCGTTGATAAACCTGTTAAACTGAAAACTGAGAAACTTTTCCTTCAAAATTAGTGCATACACTCTTGATGGGGGTCTGCATCCCATAATCTACTTGGACCTTTCAATAACCTCTGTCAACTTTTTCTCTAACTGTTTAATCCTCAAATCCTTTTCTGCAACAAATTCATTGAGGTTATACTTCTCTTTTTCCCAATTTTCCTTCTCTTGCCTATTTTCATCAGTCAATTTCAATAGTTCAAAACCCAAGGACAATATAGTATGGTATTTCAGAGTTTTTACCATAGGAGGTTGGAGAGTAAGTACTACTTCTTCCTTAATCTCTATTTTATTTTCAGCCAACTGTGCCAACAAATCTAAGTTAGAACCATGGCCATAAGTTTGGATCTTCTCCTCCAACTCCTGAATCCTCTTTTCTTTTTTTCTATCTCTTTCCTCATAACCCCTTACCTACTCCTCAAGTTGCCTTATTCTATCTAGGGCTTCCTACAACTCCTTCCTAATATCTCTATCTTCTATCAATTCCTAAAGGGGCATCAAAAATTTCCTTAGCAAAGTCATTTGGCACAGGTTTTCCCATTTTTTTGGCAATAAACGGATCTTCTAATGCAGAATCAAAAGAAGAAATGTACCTTCTTTTTTTAGCAGGCATATTATCATTTGCATAGGCGTTAGCAGAAGCATCCTAAAGAGGGTTTTCTCCCTTCTCTGAATCTAGATTCAGAGAAGTTGGATCAGTATCCTACTGGCCTTTATTTTTATCTTCTTCTCCTTGGTGCTCAACAACTTTCTCTTTAACACCTTGCTTCCTCAACCTCCCTGATCACTTAGGAGTAGTTGCCTCATGTTTTTCTACCTTTTTCCTCTTCTTGTTGTTCTCCTTCTGACTCTTTGTTTTCTTCCTAGATGTTGAGGAAGTGGTTCTTTTTATTTTAGGAATAGAGGTTGAGGGATCTTCAATTGATACAGGCTTAAACTTTGGAGGGTTCTCAGGTTGTGTTTCTTCCTTCTTAGTATCAACAGGGGGTTCAGTTTCATGTGGAATATCTTCTTCTGGCTTTGGTGCTTCCAAGAGTGTTGAGATGTCTACACATTGTTTAAAGGCTTCCCACTCAATATGTGGGTACTGAATCCTTAAACTCCTTTTTACTAACAAAGCTATTAAACAATGGTGAGAAAGAGTTGTGTCTGCTTGTTTCCTCTGATACTCTGAAGACATTCTTCTTAGCATACTAGACAAATAATTGGGAACATTGACAAGTTTCTCATGTCTCAAGTGATTGAGTAGTTTAAGATGTCCAATATATAGCATATCATATCTACCATCACAAGTGATATATTTGACAATATAGAAAACACATTTCCCCCAAAAATATGGAAGAGATAATCGTTTGGTATCTTGTGTGGTAGAATCTAGGTCTTCACCTCTTTCACAAAACTCCTCCCTAGTCGCAACTGCATCAGCCCTAACTAGATACTCAGACCATGTTCTAGGAAACCCTGAAACTTGAGCAATTGCAAGCTTGGAAGCATCTATTGTCAACCCTCTAACCATTGCTTCATCATATTGCATAGTAAGTGCAAATTCTTTTACCATGTCATCGTCATATTCTATCAATTTGAGGAAGTAATCAAGCCAACCCACTCTAGTAAAGAGCAAAAGAACCAACACATCCTCCAATATTTCCTTGTGTGCCGAGGGTTCCCTTCTGATTATGTCTCCTCCCATTAAGACTGTGAATTAGAAATTTGCAATGTCAATTCTCTACACAATGCCAACTTCTACTAACCAATTTCTATTGCTTCAGCTCACCACCCTGAAAAACTAGTCTTTCAAGTTGCCTCTTTCCTATTTCTCCACTATAACTCCATAACTCCTTAGGGTATTAATTCATTATTTGACACAGGTGAGTTCATAGCGTAGAGTATTTGTCTAGTTTTCTCAAAAGGCAGGTTTTTAAACAAGGTTTTGAAAGGAAAAAAAATGTAAAGGCAACAATGATTAAATGATAATCATTTGAAAAGAAACCCCTCCCCCCAACTCAGTGATGAAGTGACCACACTACATATGGCAGGTTTTACATATGGAGGAGTGATAAAAAGAAATGGTGGAAATATACATTGCATGCATGAAATAAATTATGAATAAACATGAATATAAAAAAATAAATCTAAGTGTATTAATAGAAAGGTGTTGATTATACATATACATCGAAATGAAATAATTAACATACCTTGGAAGTTTTGAACAACACTAGTGAGGTGACAGAATATGCATGCAACAAATGGGAAGTTGGATGTATGGTTATAGAGTGATAATGGAATAGTGCAAGATGGCGGACAGAACTACCAACTCATAAATGTGAATTGATACTGGGAATAATGTGAATGGATAAATTTGAAAGGAATACAGGTTGACGAAATGGGTGGGAGAAGTGAGGTAGTGTTCACCAAGCATGGAACAAAATAGTAGACAGGTGTTGCTACGGGCGCCTGCAGTATAGGTCCTGACTATGTTAATGTAAACAAAATATAACAGGTCCCAGCTGAGTAAGGTCTTGACTAAAGAAGTGAAAAATAGGGCTTGGTGGAGATTTCTAGTTATAACCATGGAAATTGTGCAGTGTGTGCATGTGAGAAAAACAAAGAAATTTAATTGTCAGCAACAAGGTTTGAGTATTGTAACTCAACCTCCACATCACTGGACATTGTTGTTGTATTAGCATCAGAATGTGCATTATCTGGTGTTACAGCAGCTGAATCAGCATCTTCTGGTGTCACAACATCTAAATTAGGAGTATTAGGAGGAGCATATTGAGTAGATAGAGATACCAGAAAGTCATCTCTTTGAAGTGGCTTCTTGTACAATTTGAGCCTATGCCCATTGACCAATAGTGAAAATTGAACTTCATCAATAGTTTGCAGTTTAACTACACCATTAGGAAAAACTTGTTTGATTTCATATGGACCTAACCAACATGACTGAAGCTTGCCCTTGAAGTCCTTATACCTTGAATCATAAAGTAGTGCCCAATCTCCTGCAGTGAATTCCTTTGTTTTTATATACTTATCATGCCATTTTGCCCTATGCTTCTGTATGACCTCTATATGATGAATGGCTTCCAGTCTCATTTCATCCAAGGCATTCAAATGTAGTAGCCTTTCCTGTTGTGTAGTGGTCAGATCCATTCCTAGGTCCATTGTTGTCCTCAAGGTTTTATGTTCAAATTTAAAAGGCAGGACTGCAGTCTTGCCATAGACCAGCTCATAAGGTGTAAACCATGTAGTTGTCTTCCAAGTTGTTCTATATGTCCAAACAACTTCAGGGAGCCTAGAAACCCAATCTCTTTAGTGAAGCTGCATTGTCTTGGTCAGGATGTTTTCAATTTCTCTATTAGTAACTTCTACCTGACCATTAGCCTATGGATGGTAGGGAGTGGATTTCTTATGCCTGATCTTGTATTTTGCAACCAATTTTGTTATTAAATTAGATGTAAACTGTGGCCCTTGGTCAGTTACTATTTCTCTTGGAATACCATACCTAGTGAAGATGTCTTCATACAAGAATTTGGCCACATTTCCATCTCTAGAAAATTGTAATGCTTTCACTTCTACCTATTTAGTTAAGTAATCTATATATACAGGATATATTCTTTGTTGTTTGATGAAGGAGACATAGGCCCCACAAAATCTAAACCCCACTTATCAAAAGGAACTAGTGAGATTTGTGGCTATAAAGGCATCTCATCACTTCTAGTAGGCCTCCTCATTCTCTGGCATCTATCACAACTCCTAGTGTATTTGACAGCATCTTTGTGAAGCATTGGCCAGTAATAACCTATTGTGAGGATTTTAAAGGTTGTTCATTTAGCTGCAAAATGTCCTCCACAAGGCTCATCATGAGAAGCCTTCATTACATCAAATACTTCATCCTCCCTAATACATCTTCGCATAATATTATCTGGTCTAGTGTAGAATAGAGAAATCTAGAAATCCAAGAATAAGAGAAACATTTATGCACTAACTCCCTCTTCTCCCTTGGAGAGAAATATCCTCGAATTTGCCCTGTAACCAAATAATTGGCTATATCTGCATACCATGGAGTATGTACAGTGAGAGCAAATAAATGCTCATCAGGAAAAGAATCATCAACCACAAATCTGAAGACTGTGTAGGTAGTCTAGACAGAAGATTAGCAACAACATTAGCTTTGCCTGGTTTGTCAACAATTGTAATGTCAAACTCTTGCAACAACAATAACCACCTTACAAGTCTGCCACCTACTATGGGTTTATTCATCAAGTATCTAATGGCTGCATGATCTGTATGGATGAAGACCTTGTAACCAGTTATGTAGTGCCTGAACTTATTTATGGCACAAACAACTGCTAACATCTCTTTCTCTATCACTACATAATTCAATTCAGCTCCTTACAGATTTTTACTGACATAATAAATAGCATATTCCTTGGATCCTTCTTATTGGCCTAAAACTACACCAATTGCAAAATCTGATGGATCAGTATGGATGTGAAAAGGTAAGGTCCAATTTGGTCCTCTAGGTATAGGAACTTGTGTCAAGGAGATTTTCATCTTTTCAAAAGAAGTCTGACAATCTCATGTCCACTCAAATTCATTGTCTTTTGTTAATAGAGTAAATAGAGGTGCAACTATTTTACTAAAATCTTGAATGAACCTTCTATAGTAACCTACATGTCCTAGAAAACTCCTGACATCTTTATGCTTCTATGGAATAGGTAGGGTGGAAATAACTTCAATTTTCTTTGGATCCACTTATATTCCAGCACTTGAGATAAAGTGCCCCAAAACTATTCCTTGTGTCATCATAAGGAAACACTTTTCATTACTCAAAGAGAGATTGTAATCTGTACATCTTTTCAATACCTTCTCCAAGTTGTGTAGGGCTTCATCATATGTGTCACCATATGTGGTGAAGTCATCCATATAAATCTCCATACTGTCATGTGCAAAATCAAAGAAAATGCTTAAAACTACTCTTTGAAAAGTAGCTGGACCATTGCACAAGCCAAAGGGCAAGATAGAGTATGCATATGTCCCCCAAGGGTAGGTAAACATTGTCTTATCCTAATCTTCTGGAGCAATTTTAATCTGATTATAGCCACTAAAACCATCAAGGAAAGAAAAATATTTCTTGTCTGCTTGTGAGTCAAGAACCTGGTTAATGAAGGGCAATGGAAAGTGATCTTTCCTGGTAGCAGTGTTCAATTCTCTGTAGTTGACACAAACCCTCCACTTGCCTCCTTTCTTTAGGACTATAACCAATGGTGAAACCCATTCACTATCTGAAATGGGGTATATGAAGCCTGCATCCAAAATTTTTTGTAGCTTAGTTTTAACAATATCCTTGAGGGCTAGATTCATGCACCTTTGCTGCTGCTTGATGGGCCTGTACCCATCATCTATGTATATCTTATGCATGCACAAAGTAGGATCAATGCCTTTCATATCATTATAATCCCATACAAATGCTGCTGAGTGTGCATTTAAAACTCTATGCAAGGAGTCATGTTCTTCATTAGTCAAGGCATTATTAATATTCAACATCCTTCCTAGTCTGACTTCTAATTGTTTGGATAGTTCTTGCACAGAAGACAAATCAAGGCTTGGTAACATAGGTAAGGATTGCTGAGGTAATAAAGCATGAAATATTTGAGACACCTCTTCTGATGAACCGCTTGGTATTATGGTGCTCAAAGGGTCTTGCAAGCAAGATAGGTAATCCTCCTGCTGTGGATGCCTTCCACAATCATTATGGAGGACATGAACAATTAGTTCATCTTCATCTAGAACGTCTAACAAGGTGATGCATTTAATAGTCATTAGTGTTTGCAAGGAATAAGTGTCCTCTTCTTCCTGGAAAGGCCAAATGGTCTACTCAAGTTCATGGTATGGTTGGCCTAGAGGATACAACACCAGTTTCTTGGTCACTGTCCCATTAGATATTATCATGTTACCAGACCTACAACCTATAAATGCACTAGCAGTGGCAAGCCATGGTCTGCCTAGTATAAGAGGATAGCCAACAAGATTAACTTTGGGTTGTAAAACTATGAAATCAGCTGGATACTCCCAAGAGCCTAATGTAATGACCAAATCCTCTATGACTCCTTCAAGTTTGACTGTAAACCTATTAGCTAATTGAAGAAATATCTGGGTAGGCCTAAGATTGTTCAGTTGGAGTATATGAATTGTTTCCTTGGTCATGACATTAATAGCAACACCTAAATCTATCAGAGTGTTCTTAATCAAAGTCCCATTGATCTTGGCATCCACCACTGGACTTCCTGGGTCTGTATATTTTGGAATAATTATATTACCCAACATGATATCTACAAGATTACCTAACACATGCACTGTCTGGGGGTTTATTCTCTTCCTTATTGGCTTCTTTATGTAAAGATCCCTAATAGTTTTGGTAGAGATAATGATATCTTTGATAGCTTGGATTAAGGGAATCTTAATGCTAATATCCTTTAGCCTGCTAAGAAGGGCAGTATCAGCTTGAGTTGGTTGCTTTTGCATGGTCAAACACTTAGGGAAAGGAGGAGACTTCTACTACAAGGTAGGTTGGGCATCTTGGTTTGATTCAGGTTCTAAAGGTTGTTTATCTAGGGTCTCTTCGGTGGGTTCTTCATCTTCAAGATCAATAATTTGGGGAGATGAAGGTCCTACAAGTTGTTTCCCTGATCTAAGATGAACATTACTCACTTCCACCCCATAGGTAGGATATTGTATCACCTTGTTAGTATAAGCCTGCTAAATAGGCTTATTGTTAGGGTTAGGTGTAGGTTGGGTAGGAATTTGGGTAGGTCTAGGAGATGGATTTTGAGGTGGTGGCATTATGGCTAGCTGTTGTGGCTAAGATGGAATCATAGGTTGCTGAAATTGTGCATTTTACTGCCATTGTTGGCCCTTGTTCCACTGAGGCTACCATTGCTGCTGCTGAGGAGGCCATTGAGGATTATAGTTAGCTCCTTGGAAATTTTTCTATGGCCATGGGTTAGGTTATTATTGGTTCCAACCAGCTTGTGGAGTAGGCCATTGGGGATTTTTCCATTATGGATTTTGCCATGCATTTGGGTTACCAGACCATTGGTTAGCATTCCAAGCAGAGAAGTTCTGATTTGTAGCAGGAAAGGGAGGATTAAAATTAAGTGGATTAGGAGGCATACCTGGTCTTTGTTTCCATGGCCTTCTTTGAGAAATGAAGAATAATTGCCTGTCCTCTCCTTCAAATTGTTGCAACTCTAGTCTCTCAATCCTTTCTTGCTGGATACTAGCCACCCTCTTGCATTTGCAATTAGCTTTCATTTGTCTGCAGCTGGGGCAATATTCAATGAGCATTGCATCTACCTCTTCTTATTTTTTTTGGATGTGAAGAGTGTCCAACTATGTAGCCATGTGGCTAATGATATCCTCTTTCATATTGGTCAGCAAGTTACTAATTTCCACTCGAGAAACTCCATTAGCTACCTTGCCTGCAATGGCTACTCTTTCTCCTCTGGGTTTTCTGGAAAAGGTCCTAAAGTAGTTCCTGTAAGCTATACAAATATCCTCAAAGGGTAGTTGGGAGATATCCCCTGTTCTAATGAGATTTAGGGCATCCATGCAATCATCATTGACTCCTCTTAAAAAGATCAGCTTCAGTGATTCATCGGACAACCTATTATGAGGGATTTTCTTCAAGGCAAATTGGAATCTCTCCACATAGTCCTCTAATGGCTCATCCTCCTTCTGTGACATCCTAAAGATGTAATCTTTCCTCCTATCATGTCCTCTACAGTAGTCTTTGTATTTTGCTAGGAATTTTATCTTCATGGTATCCCAATCTGGAATGGCATCTCTCCCTAGTCCCATAAACCATCTTAAAGTAGCATCTTTTAGGGTAGCAGGGAACAGCTTGAGTCTGTAAGGATCTTTGGTAAGATCACTCCCACATAGAACATCAAACTCAAACAGGAAAGTGTCAGGATCTTCGGTAAGATCACCAAACCATAGAAAATAGGCAATGTAGAAGGAGGTATATTTTTCAGAGTAGCTATCCATGCTAAGTCTGGTATAAGGAATTCAAATGTAGCTTGTCCTAGAGGATCCTCTACTACATCACCATGGTTCTAAAAGTTCCCTTTGTGGTAGTAGAGGAAGCTGATGGAGATGTAGCGGGTGTTGATGAAGATGTAAAAGGAAACTCACCTTCAACACTTCCTATGGTGTAGTTGTTGAAATCAATTGTACCCTCATTGTTCTGAGAAGTTGATAGGAGGAATCTACCTCGAGTATCTCTTTGCCTCCGCATACAGTAAATTGAGCTTTATGTTTCAGAGGCCCCGCACAATGTTAGTAGAATGCCTAGTGTTTCTTGAAAAATGAATTTATTCAATCTAATACTGAAATCAATATTTAACTATAAAAGCATGTGAAACCTAACAAATGAGATTATGAAGATAGCACCATCCCTGGCAACAATGCCAAAAATGTAGAGGAAAACTAATGTGTTGTAGACTTAAATAAAATTTAGGGTTTAACCTAACTAAACAGTCCACTATCATTGCATTCCTACATTGAATTATTGACCAAGGAGTGTAAGGTTATGATGATGCCTACATTATCTATGCCTTCAAGTCTCATTTCTAATCTAAGTTAATCTTATACAATTCTTATTTTGTCCAGTCCTACTTATTAGAATGCATAGAAATGTAAAACAATAAATGGAAATGGAAAACAACAAAAATAGTCTAAACTTTCAGTTGCTATGGGTACCTTCAGCAGAAGCTGAAGATAATTGTATTTAACAAAAAATTACAGTTTTAATCTAAACAAATCAAAATGATGAAAAGGCTAATACTAACCTTCAGAGGATTAAAAATGTGTACTCTACTTATGAATCACAATTACTGGAAATATCAATTAAGAGTTCTTACTTGCTTCTCAATATAGCACTTGAGATGGAATGAAACAATTTAACTAAGAATGTAGGAATAAATAAGAAAACATGCAAAGTGAGAGTTAGTACCTTGAGTGGCTAGCTCAGGGAACTATGTCACTTTTTCTGGAGATTAAATCTACTTCAGATCTTCACACATCCCATAACATACAGTTGAATTCAAACCATGTCACAAATAGAATCTTCTTTAGATTTTATTCAAAATTATAACATGTCTGGAATAACTGATAACTGTAACAAAGTAACGGCTATATAGAAAGTAAAACATAACAACCAACTTAATCAACGAACTCATCCCCTAACTTATATAAAGATGGGAGAGTCTTATGCATCCTTCTAAGTAACTACGATCATCAATTCATTCTTGGATATCAGGATATTATTTTTAAGATCAACTGATTAACTGGAAAAAAGGAAACAGAGTCCTATCCAAACATAAATTCTAACCATGATAACAACTCATAAATAAGATTCATAAACTTTGGTGAGACTCCTAGAATAAGTCTTCTTTCTCCCATGTGTTTATTCTCCCATGATGACCACGTTTGTCTCCATTGATTGCTATGTCTGGCACTTGGACTGCATTCTCATTGATTCCTCTATTCTACATCCTATTGTAATTACTCCTCCTTGGATTCTTTATCTGGCTGCACAGGGTTAATCATTCCAACATATATACAAAACAATCTCTCATAATAAACTTATGAAATCCTATCTACATTTCATGCATATATCAATAATTTAAATCATCCATTTGATAATATAACCACTTGATTTCATTTATCAGCATAGGGTCAAAGTCTTTGGAAAGTATATATGAAACAACATAAAATAGAGATAATGTATGTGAAGTCTTTGCAGAACCATATAGAAAAGGTCTTAAAACATATGAAAATAGTATAAAAGGAGGCCAATATTTCATCCCAACAATAATTATATGTTATGTTATAGTTTACCATAGTATGATGGATAAATAAGAGAATTCAAACATGTTTGGTGGATTACAACTTAATGTGGTGGAGTACAAAATACATAAATAAAATAGACATACATTCATACACATCGACTCCATATATTTCTCATATATCCATCATATAATATAGTACATTTTCATACATTCTTTATCTATCCTTTAGTACATTGCATCTTAAACAATGATCTCTCTCTTACTCTGATATGCTTTCATATAATATCTCACTTATCTCTCTCTATTCATGCTTCATCTTCTCTTTGATATATGCATATTCTTATGCAATACATAATATGCTTATCCTTACATATAGGGACATGTTATTCACAGTCATTCATTATTGTGCCTCTTTAGTATTTCCATAAGTTATCTGTAGGTGCTTCACTATTATTCTATTAGCTTACGATAACTTTGATTGGTTCTATAATGCTCTACAATCCCACCATTGTCTGCAAAACAAATGAGCAAATCAAAGAAGTATTTCAAGTTTTGTTACTTCTCACATATCCTCCACCTCCTCTAGGGAATGATGATCTAGCAAATGATGAATAAGGAGAAGATAATATTTTGCATCATGACATTGATGTGAACGAACAACCTCTTTGGTTTTATTCTATACTTGGTCATGAGTTTTTGGAGCAGTTGTTGGTGTTGTTGCTTGATATGCCTGCTACATTTTTTGTTGTAGTTGATGTCTGGGAGTTATAAGATGTTTTTGATGTTATTGAAAATTAGGCTATGTGACAGACCCTTTTGTATTTACTGTTTATTCTGTCTAGTCTTTCATGGCTATATCTGGCTTTTCTTTTGAGCCATTTTGTAAACTTTTATTATATATAGTAATATATTTTAGGTGCTTAGCACCTTTTGTTGAAAAAAAAATTTTATTGGTTCGATCCTGCTTGGGGATGTTATCTTATTGTACTAGGCTTTAGCACCCTTATGGGTTTTCACTATTGGCCCTTATTAGGCTACCCTTTTAGGTTTTTAACCTAAGGGGAGTGGTACTTTGTCCCATCAACACCTCTTGAAAGGTATCTCCTTAGGAGTAGTTAGCAAAGGAAGAAGATTAGTCGGCATGCTATATCTAGACAAGTGGACAACAAAGTGATATTTATGAAAGAGGCCATACTGGGATCTAGATGGGAACTACAACAAATAGGGATTGAAGAAGATCTTAACTATGTAGTAAAACTCATAAATTAAAGACAACACAAAGTTTAACACATGACAAAGAGAAGATTTTTATGGAAAGCTTGAGTTAGGTTCACCAAAACATGGAATTTAAACTAAACTACTTATATTATGTTGATGTGGATTAACTTTTACCATACATTATTGCTTTAACTAGACTAACTTAAAAAACTAGTGTAATTAAAAAATAAAGGTTTTTTCTATTGGTTTTTATGATTTCAAGTTTATAAGAAAGACATACACAATGAGCTAAATAAGATGGAAAATATGGTAACTGGTTATTAAAAGAACACAAATGTCCCTGTTATTGATAATAACTGGATTCTAGAACATAAATGACAAACATAGACTAGAAACTTGAATCAAACTAAATTGCACCTACAAAACCTTGGCACAACTATGTTATAGTATGTATGGTTGCATTGTTGTCCAAAGATAATAGAAAAGTAAACAAATGGAATTAAATTTGTAACACCCTCACACAAAGACAATATAAACACATAGGTAATAACATGATAAATAACTAGCAAACTACAAAGCAATGATAAAATGATCCTAACAATATTTGTCTTAGATTAAATGATAAAATGGGTTTGAGAGTATGAAACTTTTTCATGAAAAGATCACTAAAAATACATATAGCCAAATAGAAAATAGAATAGAGTTGAGTATGTGCTCCTATCCTATGAGTGTCTAAAATTAAGAGTAGAATTTAGAAAAAAAAATATGAATAATAATAATTGTATCTATCTCTATCCTAGTGTATATCGAAATTTGAGTTAGAAATGGAATGAGATATGTAAATAAAGATTTAAAGAATATCCAATTAATATGGATAGAGGTTTTCCTATTATGAATTGTAATCTTATTTTTTCTTTTGCAATTGTACTCATGTAATTTTAATTGTATAATAAATATTATTAATATGATGTCGTTCTCACACAACCAACTATAATATGATATCTTAATATGATCTCTTATAAGGTATGGTCATGATATTCATATATTTTCATGGTGTTATAATATATGTTTTTCTATTTATTTGAATGTCTTAAACCAATGTGTATTGTACACAACACATTTAAACATTCAAATGCATTCAATAAGTGATTTAATAACACAAAATATACATGCCTATAATTTCTTTTAATTTTTAAGAATAATGCATTTTGAATGTGCCTTATTACGTAATGAATCGTGAAAAAATTATAGTGTTATTGAAAAGATACATCTCTTAAAAAGAAAATTATAAATTAGTCCTTTTATGGTTAACTAATACTTATTGTGTCACTATCACTATTGAGTATCTTTGGAAATCATCATCAATATTAATGAATTAAAATAACTTCAATGTTGCTTCTTTTTTATAAAATTGTCAAAAAATATCTTAGTCATCACACCCGTGAAATTCTTGAAAATTGATAACAAAAGGTAAAGGTACTATCAAATAGTCTATCTAATCGTTTGATACCACCTTTATAAGTTGTTACTAGTTAATAAATAAATCACCTTTTTCTTAATAAATATTGATCTAATTCTAGAATATTTCTTATTAATACACACTTTTTAGTCATATAACTAAGTACCACCCTCCATTATATTTACTTCCCTAAAATAACTATTCTAAACTATCAATTTTAACTATTATACTCATTTAATTTAAACTAATGTGTACTTATTTAATTAACCTAGGTTAGCCCTTAAAAACAAGGTCATTTTAGGAGAAGGGAAAAATCAAATGAGTAGATTGAAAGGTTTTTTCATCAATTCTTTATGACTTGGTTGGTTCTATTCTTTTCTATTGCGAAATTTTTTCCCCCCTTTTGTGAAATTATGCAAGACACTTGTCCACCCGTGTTTTGTTTCTTTGTGTTTTGATTTCAACTGGATCCTTTTCTTTTTGGCTTGAGTCTTTTTCTTTAGCATGTACGCTGATTGGTCCATCTTACCATTTTTTGTGCATTTTTTGGTTTCATTTTGTATTTTTTTTATGGTTGCAGGCGATAGTAGGGGAGGCAACAGATAATTTTCTTCTTAATCCAGGTATTCTTCACTACTCTTCTTAATACTAGGGGTTTTCTTTAGCATTCGTGAATTCAATTGCATGTTCTAAAAGGAATTCTACATATACATAGCTGGTTTTTTTGAATAGCCAAGCAAGTAATATACAGGGGAAATTGGCGGCACACATTGTGTTGTGTGTGAGAGCAAGAGAAGAGAATTTTCATTCTCTTGTGGGATGGTTTGTTTAATCCAAGCCAAATTGAAGGCAATGTCGATGGGTCTGAATAAGGCTCATGCAATTGACCTAGCTCTCACTAAACCCATCCATCCTATACACCTCAAACTACCTCACATCTAGATCCCTCCCTTTGAATTGTCCAAACCCATTTTATTTTATTTACTTAAGAATTCTTTTATAATTTTATTTTAAAAAAAAAATATGTCAATTATGTTTTACTTTTTATTACACCTAAGACGTTGGACTCTTCAATATCACTATAGAATATCTCTAAACATTAATTAATTAATATTTATAATTATTTTTAAAAGAAACTTAAAACTAAACAGCCAAAAAAATCTTTGACGCGGACTTTCATTTGGCATGTCCTATTGTTAGTACTAGTTGATTATTGTTGTATTGGTCCCCACCTCCCTTCATCCCATGGCCACCACAACGAGAAAAAAAAACACACGATTTCTTATAACATCAAAAACCATCGACACGATTTCACCCATACATATCTAAAGAATCTGAACTATTTTACTCTTTTATAGTTTGGGTGTAAATAAATGGACAATATGGAAGATCCAAAAGTTTTATGCTTTTCACATTCATACTCCCAAAATTATGTTGGCAGTGAGTTGTGAGCAAATTTATTTGGCATGTTAATCATTTGAGAGAGACAGCTTGGTCGTGTTGGTCCAAGGTTTTTGGATAACAACCAAAAGTAATTCCATTCCACGTTGGAAAGCCTTGGCCCTCCTTTAACACTACCAATCTAGAAATATTCGGTTCAACGTGCTTCCCACACATTTCCCTCGAAAACTGTAGTTTGCGGCGCTATTTATGTTCTACTCTCATTTGTCAAGTAATATGGATAGAGGGTTTTGTAATTGTAATCTTATTGGTTTCTTTTTCAATTGTACTCATGTAATTTTAATTGTATAATAAATATTATTAATAGGATGTTATGCTCCCACAACCAACTATAATACGATATCTTAATACGATCTCTTATAAGGTATGGTCATGACAAATTCATGTATTTTCATGGTGTTATAATAAATGTTTTTCTATATATTTGAATGTCTTAAGCCAATGTGTATTGTACACGACACATTTAAGCATTCAAATGCATTCAATAAGTGATTTAATAACACAAAAATATGCATTCTTATAATTTATTTTAATTTTTAAGAATAATGCATTTTGAATGTGCCTTATTACATAATGAATCGTGAAAAAATTAGTGTTATTGAAAAGATACATCTCTTAAAAAGAAAATTATAAATTAGTCCTTCTTATGGTAAATACTTATTGTGTCACTATCACTATTGAGTATCTTTGGAAATCATCATCAATATTAGTAAATTAGAATACCTTGAAAGTTGCTTCTTTCTTATAAAATTCTCAAAATATATCTTAGTCATCACACCTGTGAAATTCTTGAAAATTGATAACAAAACATAAAGGTACTATCAAATAGTCTATCAGTTATCTAATCATTTGAAACCACCTTTATATGTTGTTACTAGTTCATAAATAAATCACCTTTTTCTTAATAAATATTGATCTAATTCTAGAATATTTCTTATTAATACATGTACTTTTTAGTCGGATAACTAAGTACCACCCTTTATTATATTTACTTCCCTAAAATAACTATTCTAAACTATCAATTTTAACTATTATACTCATTTAATTTAAACTAAGTTGTACTAGGTTAACCCTTAAAAACAAGGCCATTTTAGGAGGAGAGAAAAAGCAAATGAGGATATTGAAAGGATTCTTCATCAATTCTTTATGACTTGCCTAGTTCTATTCTTTTCTGCTACGAATTTTTTTCCTCCCTTTTGTGAAATTATGTAAGACACTTGTCCACCCATGTTTTGTTTCTCTGTGTTTTGATTTCAACTGGATATTTTTCTTTTTGGCTTGAGTCTTTTGCTTTAGGGTGCACACTGGTCAGTCCATCTTACTATTTTTTAGTGCATTTTTTGGTTTTGTTTTGTATTTTTATGGTGGCAGGTGATAGCAGGGAAGGCGACAGATAATTTTCTTCTTAATCCAGGTATTCTTCGCTACTATTCTTAATACTGGTGGTTTTCTTTAGCATTCATGGATTCAATTGCATGTTCTAAAAATAATTCTACATATACATAGCTGGTTTGTTTGAATAGCCAAGCAAGTAATATAAGGGGAAATAGGTGACACACATTGTGTTCTCTGTGAGAACAAGAGAAGAGAATTTTCATTCTCTTGTAGGATGGTTTGTTTAATCCGACCCAAATTGAAGGCAATGTCGATGGGTCTGAATAAGGCTCATGCAATTGACCTATTTCTCGCTAAACCCATCCATCTTATGCACCTCTACCTCACATCTAGATCCCTCGCTCTAATTCGTCGAGGCCCATTTTATTTTATTTACTTAAGAATTCTTTTATAATTTTATTTTTAAAAATATACAGTCAATTATGTTTTGGTTTTTATTACACTTAAGACATTGGACTTAGGGCTTAAATTTGACAGTCAACCTTGACTGTCAAGCAAAATTTTTTTATAGTTATCTATTCAATTGCGGCTTTAAAATATTATAACATATTTTAGTATAAGTAAATTATATAAAAACCAAATATATATTATCATAATCTTATATAAATTTTGACAATTTGTCCAAAATCTCTCATTTCATATGATATGGTCTTTTCAAAATTTTAGTTGTATTTTATAGCTAAAATTTCTAAATACAGCTATACAACTGTGAAATTTAAGCCGTAATTGGACTCTTTAATATCACTATAGAATACCTCTAAACATTAATTAATTACTAGTAGTTGCACGGATGAGCGCGCAATGGTTTTGCCGATAGGCATTTGTAAAGTAAATGTTTTTTGAGAAGTGTTTGTGTTTCATGACTTGTTGGCATTGCATTGTTTGAGAAAGGTAGTGTAATTTGTAATATATAGGCATTGTAAGGGAGTATTTGTTTGTAAAGTAAATGTTTTTTGAGAAGTGATTGTGTTTCATGACTTGTTGGCATTGTATTGTTTGAGGAAGGTAGTGTAATTATGATTTATAGGCATTGCAAGGGAGTATCAATTCTCATAATATAGTGGCTCCTCTTGCGTATATTTATATAGTCAATTTTTTTGCTGTCATGCTATGTTTTGCAATTTAGAAATATGGTTTTTTAATTACATTCTATTGTGTAATAAATAGCTATGTAATATTTCAAGTGGCTACATACTACTACTATGACAAACCTTGAAACAAAATTGGACGTATCAAGCAGATTGTCGAATAGACTGTGAAATCATTATTCTTCTCTAAGTAGTGTCGTTTTGAAAAGTGCTAGGAAGGTGGAGACCGCATTGCATTATATGGTCGACCATGCTTGTTTTCTAGTGTATCTATCTAGTTGCCTCCATTGTTTTGAGAGTGTATTAAAACGTAATTGATAGCCTCTAAGTAATTTTAGCGTGTAGGAAAAACATTTATGCAAACAATATTGACTCATCTTTATTCTAATATTTGGAGATTTAATACTATAGAGCTACTTCAACTTTGAAGAGACCAGTTTAACAGTGAGAAAGCTTAAGGAAAAAAACAAATGCAAGTACAAATGGGAAGCAACGCCATCTGGTTCTTAGTTGTCGCTACTCTTAAAAAATAATAAGAAAACCATTCCTTTATAGTCAATTAAAGAATAATTTCTTCTATATAATGTGTGTTCATATGTGAAAACAATATTCACCTGGCCAGAGAATAATGTGCGGGATCAAGTGCGACAGGTAGAAAATACAAACTTCTCATAATTGAACCAAAATTGACTAGTAGGCTCAAAATGATGTCCCAAGGTTCTTTGCAAAATTATTTCGGTCCTCCTTACAATAATTGTGAGTTTTTAAACTTTCTACAAACCCATCAACACAAATTACCAGCATTAAATTCTCTCAAATGGTGAGGAATTTTGCACTGATTCCTTTTGAGAATTAGGTGAAATGCTTTCAAAAATCTTCCCCTGAAACAGTTTTTGACCATCTCTTATAGAACTCTAGAATTGTTTATGTAAAACTACCCTACAGAGCCTCAACACGGCAATTCGACAAAAACTCCAAAAATGTAAGTTTAACCATAGGAGAGTGTTTTTGACATAGATAGATTCCAATTGAAACCCAAAACACACCCAAAACAAACCAACAATATTTTTGATTGATGTAAAGTGTACTGCCCTAATTGGAAACTATGTGGTTTATTGGAAGAAGTTATTCTCATTTGTAAAAATAATGAGTTTGTTTCCTTCTGCCATTATTTTTGTGAATGGAATGAAGTGGTGTATTTTCTTATGAACAAAGGAATAGACTAACACATTTTTCCTCTTTGGTCAACTAAAGGGTGGCAGAGTGAGAAGGATTAGATGACATTAAAATTAAAGAGGAGTCATCATGATCAGTATTATAGGTGCCTTGTAGTACACCTTTTTAGTTGGCTTCCCAAGTGGTTTGATTTGGTAATGATAGTTCCTAAGTTCCATAGATCATATTAAATTTGATTTTAAATGTGGCAAGGTTAGTGCTTGTGTTGTGGTTTTAGCTATGACATTTCCTGAATCCTCACTCTGCTTGCAATAGTTTGATAGGTGTCTTTTTTAGTTTATCTTGTTATGGGTTTGGATATTTGGGTGGTGGTGTGAGGATGATCTTGGCATGGTCTTTGGTTTTGTGAAGTGGTATTGCTTGGAATTATGGAAACTGGTAGTAAGGGCCCTCTCAAGCATGGTTGGCTTTTCAACCATCATATGAGTAAGATCTTTTGATGCCCTAATTTAATGTTGTTGAATCTAGTGAAGCTCATTTTAAGGGAGGAGGGAATTGCTAATAATAGGTCCTTAATTTTGGAGGCCACCATTGTTATTTTTTGGAAGAAGCTTGAGCAGGTGGCTTAGTCAGAGGATGTTCATGGTTGGTTGGAACTTCTACTCCTCCACTCTAAGAATGCAATGGTGGTAGAGGATGATTTGGAGGAGGCAGAGGTTGTCATGGGTGATTCAAAAAATTTTGTTGACACCAACATGGATAGTGTTGAACTTAAAGTGATTAAGGAAAAGTTGTGTGCAATGAATAATGGAGTTGAGACCCTTACAATGTTTGTCAAAATTTATGTTTGGTTGTCAAATTCCTATTGGTTTTTCATAATAAATGGACTCTTGAAGTTACCAATGCATATACTTTGCCTCATATTTATGGTGGTCACCTACATAGAGCTTTAGAGTGCTCAAAAATTATTCATGGTATTAAATTCTTATGTCTTCTAGATGGAAACGGTGATATGAAACCAAATTTGATGATCATGGTAGCTAAGGGTTGGAACAATTGCATGTTAGGTAGGGAGTCTAGGGTCTTGGGTCTAATGTTAGTGTCAACCATTGGGGTCTTTTTGAACTCTTGTAGCTTGGTCTATATTGGTGGTATATGGTTGGTTCAGTTTTTATTTATTATTAGTTCCAATTTGTTGTTTCATTTATCTCTTTGCCTACTACTACCTCTACGTGGGTTTTCTATGGCAACATTTTAATAGTTCTTCTCATATTAAAATCTTATTTTTTGTTAGTTTTATGGGTTGGGTGCCTTATAAATCCCTACTACTATGATAAGTTAACATAAATAACAATATATATTTCCAAATAGAAACTCTAAGGAAACTTCAAAGCCAAATTGTGATGTCATTTATTTAAGTTATATAGTTCTGTTAACATTTTTTAATAATTTATAAATTAGGCAAATTAGATATATTGTAACATGAGATACATGTTCCCTTGAAATATTTTGTATCTTTGAAATGTCATTTGCAAAATCTGTAGAATTTATATAATAGTCACTCTTACATTGAAGAAATGATTGTATTAGTGTTGTAAATGCTCTTAAAGTTGTGCAATGAATTTAAGTTAATTGATTTTAAAAGGCAAGATTAAAAGGTAAGGGATTTTACCTATATAAAAGATCATTTATTTTTCATTGTACATTTTTTAATTTATATTTTAAGTTGAAATCTTTTTATATCATAGCTACTAATATAGCAAAGAATTAATGATGTTATTGAGAATGTAAATCATATATCTTATGGGTGGACATTTAAGGTAGTTAAGATAGCTCAAAATGTAAAGAAAAATGTGGAAGCTAGTCATAACACTTTTTAAAAGTTTAAATACTTTCCTAAGATTTTTTATCATTTCACAATCTTCTTTTCTAGCAATTATAAAAATCTAAATATATGTTAAAATTGTGTTGTTTGTGTCACTCTATATTTTTCACATTGTCCATTTCACATTTAAAATTATATAGTTACATCATTATTTTAAAAAGGCACTTTAAAAGTCCACATTATCATTTTCACATTTAAGTATGTAGTTACTAAGAAAGTATAACTTGAAAACTGATAAATTAAATTATTAAAAAAAAGTGACAACAAATAAGAATATTTATTTAGAAATTAAAAAAAACAATCAATACAAATTTAGATAAATTAATTTTATAAAATTTTAAAATTGTGAAAAATGTTGAAAATAATATTTAATAAAAAATTAAATATATCATTGCTTTGCTCAATTGTTGTGACGTTCTATTAAGAGTGGTGAAACTAATCCTCCATGGGCGTTTCTTGAATTCTCATTTGTAGGGTTCAACCAATGATGTCTCCTATATGTGGCTATTAGATTAACTTTGTGTAATCTTTGTTGTCTGGTTATGCTTGAAGTTGTATCTAATATATTTTGTACTTAGTTTTATGTTCTTAGTACATTGACTCTTTTGTGTTCTCCTAGTTGAACCTATCCCCTTACAGCCTTTTCTATATAACTATGTGTTTCTATATCTTTTACAAAAAAATAAACCCCCTTAATAAATTCTCAGATTAAAAAATAATAATAAAATATTATTAATTATTATTTAAAATTATTTATATTCAATCAATATTATAGTTTACCTTTTAAAAAAAGACATTCTTTAAACCATTGAATTTTTTATTTATTTAATTGTTTTGATGGATAGGAAGGCGGATTAACATCAAAGAAAGGCAGATGGACACACGAATGACATATCCACTAACATCAAAGAAAGAAACATTACATGAATGGCATATCAAAGGACACATCTTTTTTAAATAGAAAAATCTAATTGCAATGTGTAGTTAAGTTAGAATTTTAGGGAGAATCTTATATGATGTTTAAAATTACTAAATCAATTATTATGCTCCAAAATTTTAATATAAAAAAATGTTTGCATGTTGATTTTTTTTTAAATAAATATTGAAAATTGTTATCCTTGTTCTTTAGGGTTAATATCTTCTTTAAAAACAACACTTCAATTTTTAACTATATAAGTATTATGATTTGAATTATTTCCCAAGTTGCAACTTTCATTGGAGAAGGAAAATCAGTGTACCATATAACATTTAAAAAATAATAATTATATACATTTTAGTTTTTAATTCAAAGAAAATGTGAAAAAAACAAGAAGTGTAAAAGTATCATTTACAAAATTTTGGTAACAAATTTAAAAGAAAATTATTTTTCAACTTAAAGATGTAAATGATTATTGTTTAGAGTTAATTACTGGCACATAAAAATGAAATGCCTAGGTCTGAGTTGTAAATAAAATATATTTAACCATCATAAGCAATCTTGAAACCAAAGGAAAATTTGTTTGACGGAAAGAAGGAAATCCGAAAAACTTCCCCACACCAAACAATTTTGAGGGACAGAAATGTCCCAGATATAAGCCTATGAGCTAATTATTAATGTTTTTAATGAATTAATTATATATTATATTATTATTTTTATTTTAAATTATAAAATTATAAAATATATATTTTATTATAAAAATACTGAGAATATTAACATTCCTATTGACCTAATAATTTAGCTCTTATCATAACCTTCACGTCAGTCAAGTGAACTGTATACTGATGTGTACGAAATTTCTGTGACGATACTGCAGCAACTGATGGTAACTGACACGATTTCAAATTTATACCCATTATTAATTAAACTTTTTGATTTAAAAAATTGCCGTTAAAAAATGTCGGCTTACCGGCAATTTTCCGGGACAAAAATGTCCCGCATATAAGCCTATCGGCTAAATATTTAAGATTATTTTTAAAAGAAACTTAAAACTAAACAACAAAAAAGCTTTGACGCCCACTTTCATTTGGCATGTCCTACTGTTAGTACTAGTTGATTATTATTGTATTGGTCCCCACCTCCCTTCATCCCACCACAATGAAAAAAATATAAAAATAAAATAAAAATAAAAATCGATTTCTTATAACATCAAAAACATCAACACGATTTTCACCCATAGAAATCTGAAGAATCTGAACTATTTTACCCTTTATACCTAGTTCGGATGTAAATAAATGGACAATATGAAAGATCCAAAAGTTCTATGCTTTTCACATTCATACTTCCAAAATTATGTTGGCAGTGAGTTGTGAGCAAATTTATTTGGCATGTTAATCATTTGACAGAGACAGCTTGGTCGTGTTGGTCCAAGGTTTTTGGATAACAACCAAAAGTAATTCCATTCCACGCTGAAAAGCCTTGGCCCTCCTTTAACACTACCAGTTACGATACCATCTAGAAATATTCGGTTCAACGCGCTTCCCTCACATTTCCCTCTGTCTCTATATGTTTGCGGCGCTATTTATGTTTTACTCTCATTTCTCACTTTCCCCTCAACCCGCACCCTCACATTCTTCAAACTTCTTTCTATGTTTCACAGTTTAATGGAAATTGCTTCCTGATTTCCACAGTAGAATCGTGCAAACTACAGTTCTCTATATCTTTCATTTTTCCTGACAAAAATGAACAAACCCGGCAAACAAAAGCGTATCCACATTCCGCCCCCAGATAATCACGGAGAAAAGAGCAGTCAATTTAAGGGAGTTTGGCTGAGAAAATGGGGAAAATGGGTATTGGAAGTGAGAATGCCCAATTCCAGAGCTAAAATTTGGCTGGGGTCTTACGACACCGCTGAACAGGCAGCCCGTGCTTTCGACGCCGCCGTTTATTGTCTGAGAGTAGCTCACGCCAGTTTCAACTTTCCCACCACTGTACCCGCCATTCCGTCTGCCTCGTCACTTTCCCGTCAGCAGATTCAGCTCGCAGCTGCCAAATACTCGCGCGGCCAAATCCCCTCCACCAGCAAATCTAGTTACAGCGTCTTGGCGGAGAAGCCAATTTCTTCCACTCTCTCAGAAATGGAGAAGTCGTCAACTGCCAATCAATTGGTGTCCGAGGAGCTGGACTTCGTGTTGTGGGAGTCTTTGTCACGACATTGCGACGGCAATCAGTTGCTGAATTTGGACAAATTCCTGTCACTTGACGCAGCTACAGTGGAACTAACGTCATCCCCAGGGGAGCAGAGCTCTATATTCTTGGACCCACCGGAGTTGTGGAATTTCTCAGCTGATTTGGACAAATAGAAAAGACTGCTTTGCCTGCACCGATAAAACTTTTTCGTCCACGTTGGCAATATTGCCACCTGGACATCTGGCGTAGTTTTTGTGCTCCCACATGCAAGAAGAGGTAGTAGTGGTGGCTATATTGGAAACATACTCAAGTACCAACAATGTAAAGGATGGAACCACTGTTTCCTAGTGTGTGGTAGCAACAAAGTATACAAGATGATTATCCATAAGGGGACATCATATTTGGTGGTAAACTTGTGGTAGGCTAACATCACATATGCACGATGTATGGTTACATGACTCTTGGTATTCTACAAGTTAGTTATGTGGTTGGGCAATTGGTATTCCCTGAATTTGCCTATATTATATGAACCAAGTAAGTATGAAGGCCTATATGAATGTTGGAAGAGCTACAAGCATTGTAAATCTTAGTGAATAACCACTAGTAGAAAAACATAAATAAATGACTAAATACACTACCAAAAATTGGTCATGTGATCAGTAGTTTGGTCATGTGACCATTGGTAGTTTATTGCCGGTCATTTATCTCGTGACCAAATTTATGACCAAACAAATTTTAGTCATTAATTTGGTAGTATATTTAGTCATCAATTTGGTAGTATATTTAGTCATGTGACAATCGGTCATTTATCTCATGACCAAATTTATTTAGTCATTGTAATCATTAATTGTCGTCAATTGGTAGTATATTTAGTCGCTGATTTCCGTCCATTGGAAGTATATTTGGTCATTTTAATCATTATTTTTCTGTCAACTGGTCATACATAAACAACTAGTACATGATAAACACCAACTATGCCATTTTTTGTTGTTAAACTTAAACAAATCTACTTAAAGGATTGTTCAACAACAATGCTGGAAAATAATTCACTATATATTCAAATTGTATATAAAATATGTTACAAAGAACTCTATATATAGAGTTTTCAAGACAAAGATTTGTGCGGTATGCAAACTGTTGATTTATTATGCTTTTAAAACTTAAAAAAACTAAAACTAAAGCTAAAAAGCCATCGGTGTGAATGCATGTCTTCAGTGATGCCATTGTTGCACATGGGCTGGACTATAAATACATCTAGAAGGCTCTGGTTTTGCATTTTCTCCTTGCTCTGTACCTGTTCACAATCAAAAAAATCAAAATTTGTTAATAATTTTAAAAGATTTATGAAACTTTGAAATATAAAAAACAAAGTGGGATGATAAGGAATTTTACAGCAATATAGGCATATATTATGAAATTATGTAAGAAGAAATGCATATACAAGTCTGATAGTCAAACTCCATAGTTCATTTATTCATATTTGATTGAAACATAATATGATCTATGTAAAGGTAACCCCCAGTCATATACAATTTCAACTGAACAACATTGAGGACTAATGTTCAAGTTTGACACATTTGTACCATGCTACTGACATACTAGATGTCAAAGACAACTGATATATAGTTTGTCAAAGGTCTCTGCATCACAAAGACCACTTAGTGTTCCTTAATAAACACATATCAGATCACTGCACTAGAGCCTGTTACTCTATCCAACAATGCCATATAGACTGTCTCTTTTCTTATTTGCATATATGGTTACTAGGGTGCTTGAAATTACAAAAAGACTCTACCTTTTATCACATTGATGGAAGCCATACCCTCCTACATTAAACACTAAGCTTGGCAACCACATAGTAAGTTAATAAAATGCTCCAACGCCAACAAGAAAGTTGAGCAAAGAATATTGTCCTATCTTGAAAGCACTTTTGTCATTCAATGAAAGTCTGATAAGGTCTGTCACACCATAAGAATATTATCCCATGCCAAACCAAGAAGGATATGGAATCACTGTCAAAGTATAGAGCACTATTAGTGCCATAGCACTGTTGTCAGGATGATTAGCATGGTAGAAGCACAACACCAAAACATGATGGATATGTCATAACACTATTCAAGATAAATACTATCAAAGGAGCATGTGAAATGTCACCATAGACCTGAAAATTGTTGTATGATACAAGAGAATAGAAGAAATCACATACTGCAGGAAGAACAAAGTGTCATCAATCATTAAAATGCCAATTTCCACCAGGATACAATAACATGAAAAGAGATCACAAAATGATGAAGCTTGTTAATCATTTGTCACATTAATGCATCAAAGTAAACATATCAACTGATAATAGCAGGGATGAAAAATATGCTAAGAAGCTCCCCCTGTCAAGAAGACTACATCATAGACATGATAGGTCATCAATACCAACATAATTCATGCTTATATCATTACCTCCAAAACCTTGTACACCTATCCTCAAGTACATGGATGATATATGTATCAACAAAAACCTCAAACTACACCATAGACAACATTGTACCAACACATATGACACGATTAGTGCATGTAAAGACAATATTAAAGCAAACAAACTTCCTGAATTAAGAGCATTAGCATCAATATGCATGACCTTCTAAGTCAACACCATTCACCTTAAACTTGTTAATAGGCAACACATCTCTTGGAGCACAACCACAACTTACTGTAATAGACTCCATACCCTGTTTCAAGGCCTGTTCATTGGCATCAAGTACTATCCACCAAACCTGCAAATGTGACAGATAAACTTCTTTGATAAACATGATGGATAAAATGTTTTAGAGGATGTTTAAGTTATTCTTTAAACCTTAAACTTTCCAAATATTACCTTAGTTTTGTCAAAAATCCTGTACATGTCATGGAGGGAATGTATTTTTCAAAACAAATCATATTGTAAGTCGTGGTTTTGTAAGTTTCAAGCTTAGGGTAAGTGCAAGAAGATGGGGGGCCAAAAAGGGGTCTTAAGTGGCCACTTTTTTTCTGAAATCAGGAAATACTGGCCTTGGATGAGAAATTGAGCATAGTTACACTCAAAATTTAGAGATGCAACCAAAACAATGTTCGTAGTACTCCGAGTCTACTTTCTAAACTACTATTTTGTTTTGAAAATGGCATAGATTAAGGGGTTCAAAAGAGGGAGCCACAGAAATTGGTGTTGTTTCTGTCAAAAAAACATAACATAGCATGTTTTGTGGCTCCCTCAAAAGGTCAACTTTTTTTTGGTATTTTTAAAATCGCTTCGGTGAGAAATTAGCTAATAGCATGTAGTTTATGCCCGATTTTTCTGATAATTTTTTGATGAATATTTGATTTTTTACTAATTTTTAAAGTGGACACATCCTAAAAAACAAAATTTTGGCCGTGCTACCCCTATAAATTTTGAAAACTAATTGAAAATCATTTTTTTATTTTTTTAATATTTGTAGAATGGAGTCTAGTTTCTAAATATGTAATTTTTTTGAAATTTGAATGAATAGTTATTTTACAATGAAAAAAAGACCAAACAGTGGTTTTTGCATAAAAACGGACACACAAACAAAAGAAATTAAAGATGAAAGGCTTAACATTGTTAAAATGTGAAAAAAATCACATCGTCAAATAGCTAAGAGAAAGCCTAACATTACCCATGTGTTCGATTTGTTCAACCTTGAAACACGTGCAAATCTGAGGGTTAGCACGAACGAAATTATGTGAAATTTTGAAGAATACAGAAAAACACGTCTGTGACTGTTCATAAGGCACTCCAAGCCTTTGGGTTGGAAATCCAAAGCAAATCCCAAGCCCAAGGCTTGGGATTCCCAAAGCAAGAAATAACGCGAGCGCGTTATAACGCGCTCGCGTTATTTATTGCCTTACATTTTTCCCGCAAGCCTGTCTTTTCCCATGTTCGACATAACGCGAGCGCGTTATAACGCGCTCGCGTTATGTCCCACTCAAATTTTTTTACACTCAAGGCTATTCATCATAGGGTTAAGGCATAAAGGATAGAGTTGAAAGGTTTAGGGATGAGGGATGACAGATTACGGTTGAGGGTCGAGGGATCAAAGTTAAGGGTTGAGGGATTAGGGTTTGACATTAAGGGTTGAGGGTTGAGGTTCAAGGGTCAAGGGTTTAGGGATAGGGTTTAGGGTCGAGGGATTAGGGTTAAAGTAGAGTGTGGAGGGTGTAAGGATTAGGGATAGGGTTGGAGGGTTTAGGGATAAGGGATTAGGGTTTAAGGTATAGTATCAAGTCTGTTGAGAGTTTAGGAATAGGGATAGCATTTAGGGATTAGGGATGAGGGATTATAGTTGAGGGATGATGGATTAGGGTTGAGGGTTGAGGGATTAGGGTTTAGGGATAAGGTTTAGGGTTGAGGGTTTAGGATTAGGGTTTAGGGTTGACGGATTAGCATTTAATGTCGAGGTTAGGGTTAGAGTGTTGAGGGTAGAGGGATTAGGGATAGGGTTTAGGGTTTAAGGTTTAAGGATTGAGGGTTGAGGCTTTAGGGATGAGGGTTTAAGGCTTAAGATATAGTGTCAAGTGTTGAGGGTGTAGGGATAGGGTTTAAGTTTTAAGGGTTAAGGGTTGAGGGATATGGATTAGGGTTTAAGGTATAGTGTTGAGGGTCGAGGGATCAGAGTTAAGGGTTGAGGGATTAGGGTTTGACGTTGAGGGTTGAGGGTTGAGGTTCGAGGGTCAAGGGTTTAGGGATAGGGTTGAGGGTCGAGGAATTAGGGTTAAAGTAGAGTGTGGATGGTATAAGGATTAGGGATAGGGTTGGAGGGTTTATGGATAAGGGATTAGGGTTTAAGGTATAGTATCGATTCTGTTGAGGGTGTAGGAATAGGGATAGCATTTAGGGTTTAGGGATGAAGGATTAGAGTTGGGGGATGACAGATTAGGGTTGAGGGTTGAGGGATTAGGGTTTAGGGATAAGGTTTAGGGTTGAGGGATGAGGGATTAGGGTTTAAGGTATAGTGTTGAGGGTTTAGGGATAGGGTTTAGGGTTGAGGGATTAGGATTTGACGTTGAGGGTTGAGGGTTGAGGTTCGAGGGTCAAGGGTTTAGGGATAGGGTTGAGGGTCAAGGAATTAGGGTTAAAGTAGAGCGTGGAGGGATGACGGATGATAGATTAAGGTTGAGGGTTGAGGGATTAGGGTTTGACGTCGAGGGCTGAGGGTTTAGGGTTAGGGTTGAGAGATGAGGGATCAGAGTTAAGGGTTGAGGGATTAGGGTTTGACGTCGAGGGCTGAGGTTTGAGGGTCAAGGGTTTAGGGATAGGGTTGAGGTTGAAGGGATTAGGGTTTAGGGACAAGGTTTAGGGTTAGGGTTGAGGGATTAGGGTTTAAGGTATAGTGTTGAGGGTTTAGGGATAGGGTTTAGGGTTGAGGGATTAGAGTGAAGGGTTGAGGGATTAAAATTTGGCGTTGAGGGTTTAGGGTTTAAGGTATAGTGTTGAGGGTTTAGGGATAGGGTTTAGGGTTGAGGGATTAGGGTTTGACGTTGAGGGTTGAGGGTTGAGGTTCGAGGGTCAAGGGTTTAGGGATAGGGTTGAGGGTCGAGGAATTAGGGTTAAAGTAGAGTGTGGAGGGATGACGGATGATAGATTAGGGTTGAGGGTTGAGGGATTAGGGTTTGATGTTGAGGGTTGAGGGTTTAGGGTTAGGGTTGAGAGATGAGGGATCAGAGTTAAGGGTTGAGGGATTAGGGTTTGACGTCGAGGGCTGAGGTTCGAGGGTCAAGGGTTTAGGGATAGGGTTGAGGTTGAAGGGATTAGGGTTTAGGGACAAGGTTTAGGGTTAGGGTTGAGGGATTAGGGTTTAAGGTATAGTGTTGAGGGTTTAGGGATAGGGTTTAGGGTTGAGGGATTAGAGTGAAGGGTTGAGGGATTAGAATTTGGCGTTGAGGGTTTAGGGATAGGGTTTAGGGTTGAGGGATTAGGGTTTGACATTGAGGGTTGAGGGTTGAGGTTCGAGGGTCAAGGGTTTAGGGATAGGGTTGAGGGTCGAGGAATTAGGGTTAAAGTAGAGTGTGGAGGGATGACGGATGATAGATTAGGGTTGAGGGTTGAGGGATTAGGGTTTGATGTTGAGGGTTGAGGGTTTAGGGTTAGGGTTGAGAGATGAGGGATCAGAGTTAAGGGTTGAGGGATTAGGGTTTGACGTCGAGGGCTGAGGTTCGAGGGTCAAGGGTTTAGGGATAGGGTTGAGGTTGAAGGGATTAGGGTATAGGGACAAGGTTTAGGGTTAGGGTTGAGGGATTAGGGTTTAAGGTATAGTGTTGAGGGTTTAGGGATAGGGTTTAGGGTTGAGGGATTAGAGTGAAGGGTTGAGGGATTAGAATTTGGCGTTGAGGGTTTAGGGTTTAAGGTATAGTGTTGAGGGTTTAGGGATAGGGTTTAGGGTTGAGGGATTAGGGTTTGACATTGAGGGTTGAGGGTTGAGGTTCGAGGGTCAAGGGTTTAGGGATAGGGTTGAGGGTCGAGGAATTAGGGTTAAAGTAGAGTGTGGAGGGATGACGGATGATAGATTAGGGTTGAGGGTTGAGGGATTAGGGTTTGATGTTAAGGGTTGAGGGTTTAGGGTTAGGGTTGAGAGATGAGGGATCAGAGTTAAGGGTTGAGGGATTAGGGTTTGACGTCGAGGGCTGAGGTTCGAGGGTCAAGGGTTTAGGGATAGGGTTGAGGTTGAAGGGATTAGGGTTTAGGGACAAGGTTTAGGGTTAGGGTTGAGGGATTAGGGTTTAAGGTATAGTGTTGAGGGTTTAGGGATAGGGTTTAGGGTTGAGGGATTAGAGTGAAGGGTTGTAACTTTCGTCCTGCTCCTGATGCGACCAAACTGACTGTTCCAACGCGTCCGAATGGGTACATTTATGCTAGGCATGGTCCTATTTCTCACCCAAACATGTCGAAACAGTCAGAGCTACATTGTACCGACGATATCCCTGAAGAGTCCAAAGTGCAAAAAGGCAGCAATCTTTGACGAGATGTTACTCGAAAACCGTGTCACTTAGAAACATTCCGTCTGAGGCAACGGGATCACGTAGAGTGCCTCTACAATAACCTCTCTCGGTTTTTTATAGCTCTGAGGCATTTGCCCGTGGTGAAAGGTTTTCTGCTGCCCCAAAAATCGTCAGAAGGAGGCAGTGTAAAGTTGCAAAGGGGTGTAACTTTCGTCCTGCTCCTGATGCGACCAAACTGACTGTTCCAACGCGTCCGAATGGGTACATTTATGCTAGGCATGGTCCTATTTCTCACCCAAACATGTCGAAACAGTCGGAGCTACATTGTACCGACGATATCCCTGAAGAGTCCAAAGTGCAAAAAGGCAGCAATCTTTGACGAGATGTTACTCAAAAATCATGTCACTTAGAAACATTCCGTCTGAGGCAACGGGATCACGTAGAGTGCCTCTACAATAACCTCTCTCGGTTTTTTATAGCTCTGAGGCATTTGCCCGTGGTGAAAGGTTTTCTGTTGCCCTAAAAATTGTCAGAAGGAGGCAGTGTAAAGTTGCAAAGGGGTGTAACTTTCGTCCTGCTCCTGATGTGACCAAACTGACTGTTCCAACGCGTCCGAATGGGTACATTTATGCTAGGCATGGTCCTATTTCTCACCCAAACATGTCGAAACAGTCGGAGCTACATTGTACCGACGATATCCCTGAAGAGTCCAAAGTGCAAAAAGGCAGCAATCTTTGACGAGATGTTACTCAAAAACCGTGTCACTTAGAAACATTCCGTCTGAGGCAACGGGATCACGTAGAGTGCCTCTACAATAACCTCTCTCAGTTTTTTATAGCTCTCAGGCATTTGCCCGTGGTGAAAGGTTTTCTGCTGCCCCAAAAATCGTCAGAAGGAGGCAGTGTAAAGTTGCAAAGGGGTGTAACTTTCGTCCTGCTCCTGATGCGACCAAACTGACTGTTCCAACGCGTCCGAATGGGTACATTTATGCTAGGCATGGTCCTATTTCTCACCCAAACATGTCGAAACAGTCGGAGCTACATTGTACCGACGATATCCCTGAAGAGTCCAAAGTGCAAAAAGGTAGCAATCTTTGACGAGATGTTACTCAAAAACCGTGTCACTTAGAAACATTCCGTCTGAGGCAACGGGATCACGTAGAGTGCCTCTACAATAACCTCTCTCGGTTTTTTATAGCTCTGAG
Organism: Cunninghamia lanceolata; assembly: GCA_027924645.1. NCBI lineage: Eukaryota > Viridiplantae > Streptophyta > Pinopsida > Cupressales > Cupressaceae > Cunninghamia > Cunninghamia lanceolata. The sequence goes on from BSBN01001035.1 coordinate 3,850,976, forward strand.
GCATTTGCCCGTGGTGAAAGGTTTTCTGCTGCCCCAAAAATCGTCAGAAGGAGGCAGTGTATTAAGTCAGGATGAAAGCCTATTCACTCTAGGCGCCTGTTTTTGACCAAATCACACATGCGCCTTGAACAACTCTGTCTTCAAGGTGCTTTTCTCTAATCTCTGTAACTCTCCAAATCCACTAAGGCGCAAATTTTACCTCTTGGGCTCAAGATATAGGTTCTTCATCCAAGGCGCCAGAATGGTCCAAAGGCGCATTTCACCTCTAACCTCACCTCTGACCTTACTTGGAGGCGCTAAACCTCATCTCATTGCTCTCCTCCATTACAAGCGCTCACTTACCTCAATCTTGGGCGCATACCAACATCTCAACATCCAAATCACCTAGGCGCTCAAAACCTTCAAGACTCAAGGTGCATTTTATGATCAAACAAGGTATCTCCTGAACAAGGCGCTCATAGTCTCATCAGGGCGTTAATCATCATCATGAGCACTCATATTGTTCTAGGCGCACAGTTATCTCTGGAATGCTCAAGGCGCACATACCCTTCTCTAGGCTAGTTTACACTTATTCAAGGCGCTCATTCCAAACTTACATGAACTACTCATTACAAGACGCACAAACTAGATGATCCTAGGGCATAAGGGCGCTCATAGGAGTTGTTATGTGTCATTTTGGCCAAGGTTTTCTGGAGCAGTGAAGACATTAGGAAGGGGATGATCGTTTGGATAGTTTTGAATGCTTTATTTCTCCTTGTTTAAACTAGGCGCTCACTGAGGATTGGAGTAGCCTTTGCACCCTCACATCACGTTAATCGGCGTTTCAGAGGCAATCATAGTATAGGAAGATTTGCGCCTTGAAGAAGAGAGTTATCTGGTGAGTGCTTAGGAGTTCTGGCGCCTAGGGGAAAGGTCTAGGTAGAGCGCCTTCAGACTTTCACAGTGAAGTGCCTTAAGGAGTTGGATGATGTTTTTAGCGCCTTAAGGATGATGATGGAGCGCTTTGGAGTCAGGTTAGTCTGGAGCACCTTAAGAAGGTAAAGCACTTCAAATGTAAACACAAGTGTTTTGAGCGCCCTAATGAGAAGTTGTCTTGGCACCATAAGTTGTTCAAACGAAGATATGCGCCTTGGATAGTTGCAAAGACCTAATTTAGCGCCCAAGGTTGGAAGACTCTTTGTGAGCGTCCAGTGTTTGAAAGCTCTTTGTGTTTGGTGCATTAAAATGAATTTGGCACCTAAATAGTATTGAAACACTCAACTGAGCGCCTAAAGCCCATGAGAGAAGTGATATGCGCCTTGATAGGAATATCATGGAAGATGAGTTTACTGAATGGCGCCTTGAATGACTTGGTTGATTAAGTGTTTTAGCACCTAGATATGGGATGAATCATTGAGCGCCTTTGGTTGAGATGATGTCAGCACCTTTGAGATTATAACACCTTGGAGTCAAGTTCGAAGGAGCACCTTGAGAAGGTAAAACACTTCAAATGTTTTCAAGGAATTGGAGAAGTCACTTAGTGCCTAGAAGGAATTCCAGAGCAAGAGGGTTGGAGCGCCTTGAGCTTCAAGTCAGATATGCGCCTAGACCTCTACCCTTTAGCAAGTTGAAGCCCTCTGAGCCTTGACAACGTGAGAATGCCTTATAGTGAATATGCGCCTTGGGCAAGGTTGAATACAAAGTTGAGGAGTATATCATAATGAGTAAGTGCACTGTAGGGTTAGATGATAAAGACTAGTGCCTTGAGTGTCTTGGTCAAAATTTTGACGTGAGAAGTCTTGCAAGATCAAACCCTGGAGTGCGCCTTAGAGAGAACCTATTGATCCTTTGCTTTGACAGGATTTGGGCGCCAGAATGATCCTTAATAAATGGAATGTATCTACACCAATTTTGCGCCTTTAGGGAAGTGATGGTGGCCAGAATGATCCTTAATCTCATGTTTGTGCGCCTAGGTCTAGAAGCAAGATTTGAGCGCCTTAGGATAGGGTTTTTTGCACCTTGTCTTGGAGAGTGAATTTGCGCCTTGGATGATGTTGAAGCGCCTTGGGATGAAATGCGCCCAAACTTATAGAGGGCCTTCAGTGAGGGAGTTGAAGAGAGTGCTTAGAGGAAGGATAGCCTTAAGATCAAACTAAGTACTTAGAAACCTAAGATTAGCGCCTTATTTGAAGTTATACACCTATTCTGGCGCCAGAGAGTGAGTTTGAGTGTGAAGAAGTGAATGTCTGCGCCTTGAAGGGGATACAAAGGGAAGATGATGCACCTTGATGGGTTGATGATGGAAATTTGCGTTTTGGAGCTAAATGTGCGCCTTGAAGGAGATAGTGCATAGAGGTACAATGAATCTTCCGGAGAACATGGATAGACAACTAAGTCTCCAACTTGAGTCTTCTAAGTGAATTGGATAATGAAGAGAGTCTAGTCATTTTGGGCGCTAGTATCAGGATGAATCATCCAAAATGGGTGCCTAGAACTAGAAGGCGCCAATGCATGAGTTCAAGGATCCTCCATTGGAGCGCCTAGCCCAGATGGCTATAGATTGAAAGTTTTAAAGCTAAGTGATGTCTCTTACGTGAATTCCTAGCCCAGGTGCATGTGTTGGGAAAAACTCTTTGGCTCTGGCGCCTAGAATTGGGAGCTTTGTAAGATGCACCAATTGATGAAACATTTCCATTTTGCGCCTAGAATAGAACTCTCTCACATAGTTGAAATTGACTTGATAGAAGGAGATAAGTCTTAAGGACTAGTTTGGCGCCTCACTTGCCTATCTCACCTTTGAAATGTGCTTTGGTTGATGATCATCATTGATGGAACCTAGTGAAATGTAAAGCTATTTGCATCTCCAGAGGATCAAAATTGGATTAGGAGATCATCCTTGCAGTTGAGATTGACAGAGAAGTGTTAAAGGAATCACTTCAAATGGGTGCCTAAGCTAGTTGAGGCGCATATCAATTCCACTGTAACTCCAGACTGACGCTTAGGATCCAGTCATCTCCTAAGGCACAGTTCCATTCACCCATGACCTCGCTTGGCGTCTAAAACTTGGAAACTCCTTTGGAAAGCTCCTGTTGCGCCTAGAAGATGAGTTTGGGATATCAACTTGCAAAAGGCTTAGAAACTCTTCAAAGATGTTAGGCACAATCCCATGGCACTGGAGCTCAGTTTTGGCGCCTTCAAGGAATAGCACATGAAGGAACTTGGGAGGTCAGGTGCTTGTAAAAGGGAACACCTTGGAACATCTTCCAGGGGTTGAAGTAGTAAGAAAACATCAAGTGAGTCTAGGCGCACTCCCTTGTGTGAACAGTTTAGCTCTGGCGCCTAGCCACAGAGTGAGCCAGAAGAAGTAGTTTGGACATTAGAAGATAGGCGCTCATTCTACAATGAAGCATTCCACCTTCCTAATCAACAAAGACTTGCAAGAATTGACAAAGGAAGCTAAGGCGCACCTTCTACTTGTTTCCACCTCCAGAATGCGCCTAACCTTGAAAGGGGGTTCAAAGATGTTTGTTAGACCTTTTCACTCAAGGCACTCACCTTAGGCGCACTTTCTAAGTCCTTGTCACCTCAAGGAAACACCTAGTTTGGAAGGCGCTTGCCCTGTTCTCCACTCCTTTCAATTGGCGCCTAGAACACAGAATGCATGAAAGGAGCGCCTAGACTCCAGAGGGCTGATTTGGGCGCGTAGCATTTAAAACACTTTCATAATGATGATGTTTTGGCGCCTACTCTTGGAAACAATCCAGAGCATCCATAAACTCTAATTGGCACCTAATGTTGACAAGGCGCAACTTCAGGAGGAGGTCACCTCAACTTGGCGCCCAAGTCAGAAAAACCTGTAAATCCTTCAAATATGCGCCTACCTTGTGAGGTGATGAGTTGAACATTCCAAATCTTCAAATGTTGCTCAAATAAGGAAGACATTGTAACATCAAGGCTTCAAGGCCTGTCCTTGTATTTCCATTGAATGAGTTGTACTTCATGCTATTGAAAGCATTTTCCATGTAATAAGACATTGCAAGTTGATTGAATCAAGTAACAAGACAAGTACCCAACTCTAATGTTGTTTCATTCAAATAGTTATCTTGATGTATATCTTTATGTTATTGAAGTAGTTGATGAATTGTTAGCAAGTAAAAGTGTTTAAGTAAGGAAAATTTTTCGTAGAACTAGTTGGGTATCTTACACTTACACCATGCCTATCCATCAAACATCACAATGCAATCAAAATCCTAACAACATGCCTATGATCCAAGATCAAGTGCAATCATGCAAAGATATTATCAATCACAAGCCTATTAAGAATGAACTAGAGTCTTCTAGTACCATACTTTTCCATCAAACACCATCATGTAATCCATGGCCTATCAAGCCTATCAAAGAAAATGCAAACATCCTATGTAATACAATCAGACTTTAAATATTTGAAGTAGCCATCTACAAATATCCATTCAAAAGTGGATTTATAATGCAAGTATGGACGCCATCAATAAAAAAGATTTGTATTAACCAAATATCCATATACGCATACATCAATATCTGTCGATATAAGTATAACATATATACAAAATAGCCATATAGGCTTACAAGAATGCCATATAGGCATACAATGTCAACTATGTACAATACAAAATATATGTCCACAAATGCCATATAGGCATACAACAGAGGAACACAATAAAAAGTCATTCCCCTCTAGCTGGTGAAGAGAATAAATCACGAGCAGCCTTTGATCTTCTAGGGGATGGAGACATGCATGTGGGTGGTCTACTACGAACCCGAGGGCTACTTCTCCTATTTAGTTCTTCCTGCACCTTTACCTGTTACAAAAAAAAGTATAGATATTAATATATAGAAATTACATGTTATAAAAAAATGAAACATTTAACAAAATAATCACTTACCGCTAACATATAATCTGTCTGCTCGCTTGCCTCAGTAGAAGGAAAAGGCCCTGGTGATGTCATGTCCTATAGAAACCATCCAGATAGAAATTAAACTTCAAATCAATAATTTGATTTTTCAAAAATAGACAACTATAACAATGAATGTAAATTGAAATTTACTAATTTGCCTCATACCCCTGTCAATGCCATAGAGCTATGAATTGCAGAGGCCACACCCTGCTCCATTGCCCTATGAACATGGGGAGGTGTATCCGTAGCCTGCATCATCTGGAAATAAAACAACATTATTCAATTACGAAAACTATAATAGTGATGCAAATCATGGCTCCTAACATACACACACGCTCATCTAAACATGGAAGTACACACAATAAAACACACAAATCACATACAAAAATTTAGTAAGTACAATTCATTCATTAAACTATTTATTTTATTACCTCCGTAAAGCTTTGAAGTCCACCACCGCTGGCAGGTGTTGCCATGAAATCTACAGTGTTAACCTATTCAACATCCAAAATCAGAAATTAGAATACCATTCATATAACGATGCTATTCACATGTAATATTTATAATTGTTTATTAGTTACATACCTCGACAGTAGATGATCTAGTGAAAAATGTAGGTGGAGAACCACTGAAAACTGCATCGACTCTATGACCCTGAAATTTCATTAAAATCATCAATTTAAATTAGTTAATCTTGTATTTCAAAAATAAAATTTAATAAATTAAATTCAATAAACTTGCTAATATTTACCTGAGTATCAAGGCCGAAAGTCTCACTCAGGAGGGTATCTGTCATCGCCATCTGCTCAGCTGCAGATGTAGCCTGTGCACCTGCGTCCTGACTGTCCATGGGGTCATAACCACAGGCTGACCCGCAAGCCTGGCAAGTATGCAGTGGGACCCTACTCCTCGCACTATCTCCCAACCCACTCTGTGTTGCAGGATTGGCATGCTCTATGATGCTCTGGGTCAAGGCACTAATCGACCTCAGTGTATCGACCTCAACACTCTCCTTCACAATGGAAGGAATAGAAACATGCTCGTGGGCTGGTCTGCTGATTACTCGTCTCACTACCCGCTGTGGGTCAAGACGTGCCCCTGGTCTATCCTGTGCTGAGCCCCCACCTCTACCCTGGAAGTCCCGCATATCAAAATAGTTTGGCACTTTATTGAGGACAAACTCAGAGTAGAGTTTCCTCAAAAAGTATTGCGGGACCTCATTGTTATTGCATGGAGGATGGTCAAAAACCATCCACCACCTCTGCCCGAAATTGTCCCTTATCGCTTGGTTGTTGCACCAATGGATAGGGAACCTCTTGCATGTAATGGGTGGAGGTTGATTTGTTTGTGGGTTTGTGAAAATTGAACACAAGTCTACTTTTGTAATTTGTAATTTTTTGACATCTTGATATGACAATTTATCTGCATAGTAATCTCTAAACTCTCTCTTTTTATCGGTCCAACTAGTTATTTGCTTGCTAATTGAATTTACATTTGATAACATAGACTCAAGAGATTCGGCAAGCGTGGACCTATGCAAGGTTGAAGTGGAAGGATCTTTCAACCTTGCAATTATATCTTCAATTTGTTTTTTGTTGTTTTCAATTTCCCCCATTATATTATCTTGTGTTCCAGGGGCATGTCGAGGAATGAATGGAGGAGGTTGTTGTTCTGCAGGTATTTCTTCCTCAAGATTTTGTGGATTTTGAGGATTTTGAGGAGGAGGAGGAGGTGCATTAACATTTCCTACAATTAATAAAATATGCATCAAAAATCAACACAAAACCTACCTATTTAGGAAGAAATTCAAACAAAAAAACAAAGATAACTCACCCCTTTGGCGTGCTCGACGTCGCGGCGGCATTTCGGCGATGAATCGACAAATCTTTTGTGTTGAACGGTGTTTTGTAGAACGCGAGCGCGTTTTTGAAGGGTTTTAAGCCGTGGGCGGAGGAAAAACTCACAATGAAATGAACTAAAATGAAATGACAGCGTTTTTTTTTTATATATGAAGCGTTTTATAACGCGAGCGCGTTATAACGCGAGCGCGTTATAACGCGCTCGCGTTATGGCTCGGCAATGACGAGCCTTAGGCTTGTCATTGCCAAGCCATAACGCGAGCGCGTTATAACGCGCTCGCGTTATGCCTAAATTTTTTTTCAAAATTTTTTGGCCACTTTTTGGCCCCCCATCTTTTTGCACTTACCCCTTAGGAGTCCTTGAGTTAGGATGTGGGGTCAAGTTGAGGGTTAGGTTTCCTTTGTGTTGAGTCTCCTTTCCATATGGTTCATGCTTCTTTTAGGGTTTTTAGTTTGTTTTACAAGTTTCTAGCATGAAGGAGGCACCTTCACACAATGAAGATCTTAGGTTGATGAGATATTAATACCAAGAGAACAAGTGAAGAGATCTTTCACGTTGAATAAATCCATGAACAATTTAGTGAATGGATCCTTGCTAAGTTTTTGAAGCTTTTTGTGTTTGAAAACTTTCAAATCTGTGAGGATATGCTTATATAGTGTGCAATTTGTTTTGAAGGTTTAATATTCTTGTCAAACTATGTTTTATTTGAAGTATTTATATACAATCATTTGGGAAATATGTATGAGATGTTAAGATTTATCTTTAAGCATTAAATGTGGTTATAATGTCTTTAAAAAGATTTGTCAAAGGATAACTAAAGAAATGTATTATATAGTGGTCATGAGGATAACCTATAGAGAAGGGTTTGAAAGACAATGATAGTGTATACAATGATAGAGACACAGTGATAAGAGGCAAAGGGTACACAAACATGTAGAGAAGCTTTTAGAAGCCTACAAAGATAAAATGAAGAGATAGACCTTTGTCAAAGAGCTACAAATACAATAGGTTTGGCAAAGACCTAAGACTATGATAGAGAAACAATGAGAGTAAAAGGGTATACGAAGGTTGAAGGTTTGTATTCTTCTTTCCTAATCTTCATTGCTATCTAGTATATTTATAAGGGCGTTTTTAATCAAGAGATGTCTCTATAGGTTTTGTCAAAATTTGTATGGTTAGAAATGTCTATCCTAGGTGTTGAGCAAGCCTGTTTGAACAGTTTGAGATCCTATAGAGTCATAATGACCATGAAATAGTTTTTGAAGGAGTTATTTAAAGTCTCAAGGTCTGTCAAGCCCTTATAAGGACTGTATCACTATTTTATTCTCCATTTGTGATTCAAAATCTTATATAATCATCAAATTTGAGATGGCATCAAGTCATTGTTAGGGTTGTAAAAGGTTCTAGCAAGAGTAGGACTATCCCTATTGGTTATGAGATTATTTAAGGGTAGTAAAGGTCTGAAGACCATCAAATATTACATAATACTATCAAGTGTATACAATTTCAATGTCCTTTAAATGAATCAAACTTCATGAAGACTGTGAATGAAGGTCTACAAGAATGTTAAATACATTGTAGAAGGAAATCATTAAAACAAGGTTACTATCTATAGAGTTTGTAGATAGAGATCCAAGATAGTGTATGTGATATGAGTTTGTTGAGACTAGATGCACAGTAAAAAAAAATACAATGAACAGTGCATGAGACAGGGGTATTTCATTAAACAAGTAGAGTGTTTGGAGGAGACCATGTAAACTCTATGTTTAAGCTATGGAAAGATAATAATGACTTGTTAGTAGAGGAATGTGATACAATGTTAACTGGGATAGAGATGAGATGGAATGACTGAGTGAGCAGGAGCTTGCATGATATAGTGTAGTTGACAGTGTCACAGGGATAGACCAGGCAGAAGTGAGAGGACTATGAAGATTCAATTGAACATGTAAGGCTTTGTATTAAGACTTTAGGGTTTCTTCACAATACACAAAACTATATGAGAAAATATCATAGTGTTGTGAAGAAATCACTGTGAGAATAATGTAAGATATCTAAAATAAGTGTTTAAAATACCAAGCATTGTGAAAAATATTTCCAAGGGTTTTCAAATCTGCATGCTCTTGAATGAGTGGGCAGTCATTCTAAGAGTCTATATTTCTTCTAGACTATAAGGAGGCCCAAACATACATATTAGAAGCTTGCAGAGACAATTAAAATCTTATGAACCATGCTCAGTCTAGGGTACTCTGATTCTAAAAGACAAGCAATGAATCAATTCCATGATAAGGGTCTTGAACAAGCATCCAAGGTAAGGAACACTTGCTACTCAATTGGAAGGAATAATAAAGTCTTCAAAGTTAATACAAAGGTGCTTATAGAGATCAATATTGGTTGAAAGCCTAAATGTAGAGTGAAAGAGAGTATGGAGATCAAGTTACAAGGTGCATATCCAATATCACAAGTTGTCATACCCTAAGTGAAGTCAACCATTAGGTAATTTAGACAACAATGCACAGACATAAATGTAGAAGTCTCACAATGTGAAGACAAGACAAAGCAAGGAATGAGTTAGAAGGATAGTGACCAATAAAGAATAGTGGCATGGGTCTACTACTGTTACTGAGAGGTTGTTGATAACTGAGAGGGGGGGTGAATCAGTTATCCTAATTAGTTCTTCTTTCTGAACTTTCTTACTAATCAATGCAGCATTAATTCAAACAAGCAAACATAATCATGAAATGGAGATACACATGACACAATATTTTTGACGTGGAAACCCTGTTAAGGGAGAAAACCACGGGGTGATTAACCCAAAGATTATTCTCTATTAGAAGAATAAGGAAATAAAAAATGGCACTTGCCAATTAGGGCTCACTGCCCGAGTACACTGCTCACAAGAGGCACACTGCCTACAAGAGACTCACTGTCTACAAAAAAAGTGTTATACAGTACTTGAACTGATTGGAAGCATCTGCAAATGCTTGGGTTTAGTTCTGGTTAGGCTTAGTACACTGATCTGCTGCACTTCATCTTTCCTCTTTCCTTAAGCTGCTTTCTTTCACATACCGGACCTTCCTTACTGCTTCTGCTCTGCTCTTCTACTTTTATTCGCACATTACTTGAACAACACATCTCACAACTAAATCCATCATGTATATATATTTGCACAAGTGATTTCATCATCTTTCTAGTCGGCACCCAGAATAGTCAATCTTTTCACAAACTCTGATCTATCAGCTGAATCTTGCATATCAAGTAATGTGGATCAAGTATAAGCTTGTAGAAATCATTAATCATGTCGGCCAAACATGATTCATGCCTTCATAACCTTTAACACCATCAGTAACACATCCGGAAAGTAGTCTGATGTTCTGTCAATTAGTTCTTCCTCTGTTCACACTGTCACTCAGGAATCCGGTACTCAACTATTCATATCTTTTTCCTCATCTATCACCGGAGGCTAAAACCTTGGAATCTCACTCAAGGTAGTACTCTTTACTTCCCCAAATCCGTACTTCACCAAGATGCTTCCTCTGAGAGATCCAGACCTGTCTGTCAGACCTTGCCACAAGCTCTGTTCTTGTTTACCGGACCTCAACAATCTTCATTCTGACTTCCGGTAGAGACACACCATGTCCTGCGGATGTGTGGGATGAACTTTGTTGCCATCAATGACAACAATCATGAACCCATATAGTGTCTCTTGCCAACAATCTCCCCCTTTGGCATTGATGGCAACACTTAGTGAAAAATGACTAAGTGTTTACACTATGCTCCCCCTTGGTTGATGCTCTGTCTTTATATACATTTTTCGGAGCTCCCTCTTAGTTGGATTCCTTATTTTTCACTGCTCCTCACTCCCCCTTTGACATCAATGGCAAAGGGTAGGGTCTGCATACCAAAATTTACAAAAAATTTACTATACTTAGCCCCATAAGTATATATATGCAAGTTGTACTTACATATACTTAAATATGTCTCCAAAAGTGTTCTTCAACTGTACAACTTCTGTCGCCGAACTCTACGTCATCCTGTCCAAAATTGAGATATGCCCACTCAACAGGAATGCAAACGCATCTGCCCTTTTTAGATCTGTCGGATCATTGGTCTGGGCTGTAATTTGGGCTTCTGTTATAGCCTCATGCATGGCCTCTAGCTTAGGGACAATTAACCCCCTGAGCTCACTTAACCTACTTATTCTATTTTTCCTTTCCTTCTCCAACTTCTTGATTTCACTCAAGACTGCGATAGTCTGACATTCTTGATTTGTTATAGAGGAGGAGAGAGGATCAAAATTCTTTGATAAGTTTGATAGTTTATCCTCTTGTTCTTTTATTTTCTTCTCAATGTCCAGTGTTACTTTAGACCAGGAGATACAAAATTTGTAGATTTCATCGCCATCCTTAAGAGCATTTTCTAAACTCTTTATCCCAATACTCATATTTCTTCTATCATTAGTGATTAATCCTTGTACCTTTGAGAATTTCTTATCCAAAAACTCCTTCCAGACCTTTTCTTCAGCTGATTTTTCTAGAGAATCAAAATGTGTACTAACACTGCTGACCAAGGTTTTGAGATTATCGGAAGAGGAGGCTGTGGGATCCTTTTGAAAAGATGGTATGATCTTTTCCAGCACTCCGGATGCAGCTTCTATCAACTCACAGTCTTCCATATGAGACTTTAGGAGTTTTTCATTAGCCTTAGCATTTGCAAATGAAGCTATCTTCATTGTCTGTACTGGAGAAAGAGAATCAAAATTGAATGGACCTTGTAGAAGCTCCGGTTCATCAATCTCCATTGTTTCTTTGCTCAGAAATTCTTGGATAGTTTGTGTAGTGTCTCTTGCTGGAGACAGATGTTTCTTCTCTTCTGCAGTCCTAGAGCTATCCTTTGGAGTTTTCTCTCCTTCTACATTCCCACCACTAGCAGTTGTGGTTTTCTCTGCTGAAGTCTTCTGTCCCTCTGCAACCTTTGCATTGTCACCTTCTTTTTCCTTCACCTCTGCTTCTTTCTCCTGTAATTTTTCTTCTTATTTGGATCCAGAGACTGTAGGAGAAACCGGAGGAGAAATGTTAGTCTGTTCAAGGCCCACCTCTTCTATCATTTTCTCAAAAGTTTCTTCTGCAACACTTGTGGTTGAAGGGTCAGTACCCAAGTCCTCTACAATAGGAAGATTAAATCTTTTGAAGGCCTTCCGGAGGATCTCTTCTGTATCCTTGGCTACCCTGTCAGTCTCACCAAGCATGAGCTGATTCATCCTTGTTTTACTCCTAAACTCATCCTTGCAGTCTTTGAATACCATGTTCATTGTCTTGAGATCAATAGAAGGATATAGCTGAATAGCTATCTGTTCCCGGATCTCAAGGTCTTTTGCCATGGCATTGGTCTTTCTCATTTCCAACTCCTTCTCTAGACTCTTAGGAATTAGAGAGATAATTTCAATAAAAGCATTATTGTAAATATCCAGATACCTGATTGTAGCTTCCTACAGGATCTTTTGGTCAGCTTCATTGTAATCATCATAGAATTTGGCCATTGGTTGAAGTTTTCCATCCACAGTGACTGATTTGATTACACTTTCTAGGGATAGGGTGGGCTTTTCAACAAATTCCTCTGCCATTTCTTCCTTGTCTTGGCCTGTGGAGGGCTTATCGGATCCTTTCTTCTTCTGCTTCTTTATTTCCTTTACCCCCTCATCTGATTCGGTTTCTTCTTCATCTCTTTGACTTGCATAAGCCCTTGTGGCTTTTGTCTTTGACCTTTTCTCTCCTTTGCCGGATGCTTGGACTTCCGGTTTTGAGCTTTTAGCAAGGATAGGTGCTAGTCTCTTTGAAGATCTGGTCCGAGTGGAAGTTTCTACCGGAGCACTTTTCTTGCTTCCTTTTTCTGCCTCTTTCTTCTCTTCATCAGCTTTTTTTCTCTTTTCCCGATTGGCATCAAGTGCCTCCTTTGAGATCCCAAGGCCTTGTGCAATATGTTCTACTTCTTTTCTCACCTTCCTTTTCATCTCTGGTTCTCTGAGTTCCACATGGATCTTTACACTCAGCTCCTCAAAGGTTCCAAACCTTTCTGCCTTTGGATCTTTAGGCTAACTCAGCATGTGTTGAACATGCAGCTCCACAATCTGTTCATCCACTTCATACCCCATGGGCATGATCCAGACTGTCCTTGGTTCTACTGCCTCCATTAGGCATTAATCAGTCTCTACCATAAAACAGACTGTGTCTTTGTATTTCTCAACAAGAGACTGGGGAATCCTTTCTCTTGTTTGCATCATGTTCTGAAAGTTCTTAAAGTATCCCCACAGAGCTATTTTTCTTGCCTTTGCATCTCCAAGTTCATGCAAGTAATCTTTGATCTGGATAGCTACCGGTTTGTCATTTTCCCATACCCATCCATTTGATTCGGGAAGCTCATTCATGAAGTAGAAGAACGAACATAGTATCAGTCCTCCATATTTAAAGGAGTTTTTTTTGTCCTTCTTGATCTTCTATATGTTTTCCATTAATTGGCTCAAGAGGAGTTCACAGAGATCATAATCTGCATTCTTTCTTAGCATCTCATAGGCCGTGTATACTACAATTCTGGATACTAAATTCTCCCTACTGGAATGATATATCTTGTTAGTAATACTAGGTCAGTAATATCTTCAATGGTCATTGCCCTCTTATCAAATTTTGATCTGGTGGCCTCTGTGACAATGTTTTTGACAGACTTGAGGACAGGAATTCCTCTTGAGGAATGTAAACCAGTTACTACCCTAATTGCTTCCTTGGTGATCTTGCAAGGTCTATTCAGCCATAGGAAGTTATCATGCACCCTACTTAAAACATACCAGACCCATTCATCTTCTTCAAAGCAGGGGAAATGAATGAACTGATCAAAATGCTTTTCCTGGATGCCCTTATATTTTGGTTTAAGCTCAAAAGCATCATCTATCAATTGTTTGTGATAGATGTCTCTTAGTTTGAATTCCCCAAACTCTTCAATATTGGCATGTATGTAAACCCTAATGTCTTCGGTGTGCAGAACACCATGTGGAACATTGGAAAATGCACCTAGGGGATCTACCTCCAAGGATTTGTATGGATGTTTCTTAAATGTAGGTCTATCAGAAATCTTTACAATATTCAGAGTACCCATTATCAAGAAATTTGTAGTGAGATATTTGAAACTGGAGAATACCTTTTGTGCCTTTCGGTTTCATGGAGTTGGTTGGATTGATCTCTGGAAGCAATGACTTCTGCAAGTGATCTTTGATGAACTTGAGGAATTTTGTTGCAGAGCTCCACTTTTTATTTCTTCTTGAGTGCAGAATGAACAAGTGATTAATGAGAAAACTCTTATATTGCTCTGCAAACCCTAATATCAGATTGCAATAAATGCTCGACCTACATTATTCCAGTTTGTCTTATTTGGATGACTTGAAGAACTGGATTTGTCCTGATCTTTAAACATCATGCGGATCTTCCAAATCTTAACCATAGTTTGTTTGGATGTTTCCCTTACGAACCCTTCAATCTGCAACCTTTCTTGTGCCAGTTCCGGCACCACTTGACTGGCTGGGGGAGCAAGGTTTTCTTTGTGTCTCCCCCTAAGCTAGAGCTCACTTTTAATTTCTGAAAGGAATATCAGCACCAGAGTCTGGTGCGGATCCAATCTCTGCATTCTCAGTACTTTTGTTCACCCAAATCTTGCTCATCTCACTTTTAACTTCATCCACATTCACCTTTTGTTTACCCTTATCTTGATTCTGATTATGATATACCGGACCTCTTTTGTCCTGATTCTTGCTTCTACAGAATTTTGCATTATGACCGGACCTATTGCAGATTTGGCAAACAACATTTCTTTGCATATTTGACTGATGTCCTCTTAATCTGCATTGATTAGCCAGATGACCTACTCTATTGCATGCAATGCATCTACCATTGAATGATTTGTTCATTTGTATATTTCTGCATTCATGAGACTTGTGACCATACCTTTTGCAGTTAAAACATTGTTCGGAGAAGGATGAATTAGTCTGATTCATTTTATTTCTACACTGATTAGCTTTGTGACCAATGTGATTACAGCTATGGCAGTATCCATTGAAGGATGGATATCTTTGAGCATTGGGCTATCTTACCAGAGGTCTTCTAGGCCTGTTCCTTGGATTTTCTGATTCAAAATTCTTCTGACCGGATCCAGAGCTTTCTCCTTTCTCATATCCCAAACCACACTTGTCATCTGCCCTCTTTTGACTTCCAAGAAGAACTTCAAGTTGAGCAGAACTTATCTTGAATTTCTCTTTATATTCATTTGCTGTTTGAAGATCCCTTTTGAGAGAGACAATTTGATCCTCATGTTTTTCTTCATTATCTTTAGCATCTTCAAGATCAGATTCAAGATGTCTGATAATTCTATCCATCTAGTGGCAATCTTCTAATTTCTCCTTGAGAGATTGTCTTAGATTGTCTTCAGTTTTTCTTTTCTCTTCAATCTCTTGGGTAAACTTTATAACTCCTGATTCCATTTCATTTCTTACCATGATGACTTCTTTTGATAACTTTTCACATAATTTGGTTTTTTCAGTCAGCTCTTCATTTGCATCATTAGCTTCACCTTGTCTTGCCAATTGCTAAAGCAGCTCCTTTCTCTTTTCATAGAGAGACTTAATTTGTCTTTTAGTTCTCTCATGAAATCATCAGCCTGTTTGAGTCTTTCCTTTAATTCATTGACTTCAGAGTTTGACTGTTCAAGATCCTCAAGGGCAGTCTTGAGTTTCTCCTTTAAACCATATGCATCCATTTCGATTCCCAGATCTTCCTCGAGCTATTAGACTTTGTTAGGAGGAACCTAGCTCTGATACCAATTGTTGATAACTGAGAGGGGGGGTGAATCAGTTATCCTAATTAGTTCTTCTTTCTGAACTTTCTTACTAATCAATGCAGCATTAATTCAAACAAGCAAACATAATCATGAAATGGAGATACACATGACACAATATTTTTGACGTGGAAACCCTGTTAAGGGAGAAAACCACGGCGTGATTAACCCAAAGATTATTCTCTGTTAGAAGAATAAGGAAATACAAAATGGCACTTGCCAATTAGGGCTCACTACCTGAGCACACTGCTCACAAGAGGCACATTGCCTACAAGAGACTCACTGTCTACAAAAAGAGTGTTATACAATACTTGAACTGATTTAAAGCATCTGCAAATGCTGGGGTTCAGTTCTGGTTAGGCTCAGTACACTGATATGCTGCACTTAATCTTTCCTCTTTCCTTAAGTTACTTTCTTTCACATACCGGACCTTCCTTACTGCTTCTGCTTTGCTCTTCTTCTTTTATTCGCACATTACTTACTTGAACAACACATCTCACAACTAAATCCATCGTGTATATATATCCGCACAAGTGATTTCATCATCTTTCTAGTCGGCACCCAGAATAGTCAATCTTTTCACAAACTCTGATCTGTCGGCTGAATCTTGCATATCAAGTAATGCGGATCAAGTATAAGCTTGTAGAAATCATTAATCATGTCGGCCAAACATGATTCATGCCTTCATAACCTTTAATACCATCAGTAACACATCCGGAAAGTAGTCTGATGTTCTGTCAGTCAGTTCTTCCTCTGTTCACATTGTCACTCAGGAATCCGGTACTCAACTATTCATGTCTTTTTCCTCATCTATCACTGGAGGCTAAAACCTTGGAATCTATCACTCAAGGTAGTACTCTTTACTTCCCCAAATCCGCACTTCACCAAGATGCTTCCTCTAAGAGATCCGGACCTGTCTGTCGGACCTTGCCACAAGCTCTGTTCTTGTTTACCAGACCTCAACAATCTTCATTCTGACTTCCGGTAGAGACACACCATGTCCTGCAGATGTGTGGGATGAACTTTGTTGCCATCAATGACAACAATCATGAACCCATATAGGGTCTCTTGCCAACAATCTCCCCCTTTGGTATTGATGGCAACACTTAGTGAAAAATGACTAAGTGTTTACACTATGCTCCCCCTTGGCTGATGCTCTGTCTTTATATACATATTCTGGAGCTCCGCCTTAGTTGGATTCCTTATTTTTTACTGCTCCTCACTCCCCCTTTGACATCAATGGCAAAGGGTAGGGTCCGCATACCAAAATTTTCAAAAATTTTACTATACTTAGCTGCATAAGTATATATACATGTTGTACTTACATATACTTAAATATGTCTGCAAAAGTGTTCTTCAACTGTACAACTTCTGTCGCCCAACTTTGCTTCATCCTATCCAAAATTAAGATATGCCCACTCAACAGGAATGCAAACGCATCTGCCCTTTTTAGATCTGTCGAATCATTGGTCTGGGTTGTAATTTGGGCTTCTGTTATAGCCTCATGCATGGCCTCTAGCTTAGGGACAATTAACCCCCTGAGCTCACTTAACTTGCTTATTCTATTTTTCCTTTCCTTCTCCAACTTCTTGATTTCACTTAAGACTGCGATAGTCTGACATTCTTGATTTGTTATAGAGGAGGAGAGAGGATCAAAATTCTTTGATAAGTTTGATAGTTTATCTTCCTGTTCTTTTATTTTCTTCTCAATGTCTAGTGTTACTTTGGACCAGGAGATACAAAATTTGTATATTTCACCGCCATCTTTAAGAGCATTTTCTAAACTCTTTATCCCAATACTCATATTTCTTCTATCATTAGTGATTAATCCTTGTACCTCTAAGAATTTCTTATCCAAAAACTCCTTCCGGACCTTTTCTTCAACTAATTTTTCTAGAGAATCAAAATGTGTACTAACACTGCTGACCAAGGTTTTGAGATTACCGGAAGAGGAGGCTGTGTGATCCTTTTGAAAAGATGGTATGATCTTTTCCAGCACTCCGGATGCAGCTTCTATCAACTCACAGTCTTCCATATGAGACTTTAGGAGTTTTTCATTAGCCTTAGCATTTGCAAATGAAGCTATCTTTATTGTCTGTACTAGAGAAAGAGAATCAAAATTGAATGGACCTTGTAGAAGCTCCGGTTCATCAATCTCCATTGTTTCTTTACTCAGAAATTCTTAGATAGTTTGTGCAGTGTCTCTTGCTGGAGACAGATGTTTCTTCTCTTCTGTAGTCTTGGAGCTATCCTTTGGAGTTTTCTCTCCTTCTACATTCCCACCACTAGTAGTTGTGGTTTTCTCTGCTGAAGTCTTCTGTCCCTCTGCAACCTTTGCACTGTCACCTTCTTTTTCCTTCACCTCTGCTTCTTTCTCCTATAATTTTTCTTCTTCTTTGGATCTGAAGATTGTAGGAGAAACCGGAGGAGAAATGTTAGTCTGTTCAAGGCCCACCTCTTCTGTCATTTTCTCAGAAGTTTCTTCTGCAACACTTGTGGTTGAAGGGTCAGTACCCAAGTCCTCTACAATAGGAAGATTAAATCTTTTGAAGGCCTTCCGGAGGATCTCTTCTGTATCCTTGGCTACCCTGTCAGTCTCACCAAGCATGAGCTGATTCATCCTTGCTTTGCTCCTAAACTCATCCTTGCAGTCTTTGAATACCATGTTCATTGTCTTGGGATCAATTGAAGGATATAGCTGAATAGCTATCTGTTCCCGGATCTCAAGGTCTTTTGACATGGCATTGGTCTTTCTCATTTCCAACTCCTTCTCTAGATTCTTAGGAATTAGAGAGATAATTTCAATAAAAGATTTATAGTAAATGTTCAGATATCTGATTGTAGCTTCCTGTAGGATCTTTTGGTCGGCCTCATTGTAATCATCATAGAATTCAGCCATTGGTTGAAGGTTTCCATCGACAGTGACTGATTTGATTACACTTTCTAGGGACAGGGTGGGCTTTTCAACAAATTCCTTTGCCATTTCTTCCTTGTCTTGGCCTATGGAGGGCTTACCGGATCCTTTCTTCTTCTGCTTCTTTATTTCCTTTACCCCCTCATCTGATTCGGTTTCTTCTTCATCTCTTTGACTTGCATAAGCCCTTGTGGCTTTTGTCTTTGACCTTTTCTGTCCTTTGCCAGATGCTTGGACTTCCAGTTTTGAGCTTTTAGTAGGGACAGGTGCTGGTCTCTTTGAAGATCTGGTCCAGGTGGAAGTTTCTACCGGAGCACTTTTCTTGCTTCCTTTTTCTGCCTCTTTCTTCTTTTCATCAGCTTTTTGTCTCTTTTCCCGGTTGGCATTAAGTGCCTTCTTTGAGATCCCAAGGCCTTGTGCAATATGTTCTACTTCTTTTCTCACCTTCCTTTTCATCTCTGGTTCTCTGAGTTCCACATGGATCTTTACACTCAGCTCCTCAAAGGCTCCAAACCTTTCTGCTTTTGGATCCTTAGGCTGACTCAACATGTGTTGAACATGCAGCTCCACAATCTGTTCATCCACTTCATACCCCATGGGCATGATCCAGACTGTCTTTGGTTCTATTGCCTCCATTAGGCACTGATCAGTCTGTACCATAAAGCAGACTGTGTCTTTGTATTTCTCAACAAGAGATTGGGGAATCCTTTCTCTTATTTGCATCATGTTCTGAAAGTTCTTAAAGTATCCCCACAGAGTTGTTTTTCTTGCCTTTGCATCTCCAAGTTCATGCAAGTAATCTCTAATCTGGATAGCTATCGGTTTGTCATTTTCCCATACCCATCCATTTGATCCGGGAAGCTCATTCATGAAGTAGAAGAACAAACAGAGTATCAGTCCTCCATATTTAAAGGAGTTCTTTTTGTCCTTCTTGATCTTCTGTATGTTTTCCATTAATTGGCTCAAGAGGAGTTCACAGAGATCATAATCTGCATTCTTTCTTAGCATCTCATAGGCCGTGTATACTGCAGTTCCAGATACTGAATTCTCCCTACTGGAATGATATATCTTATATCCTATTATCATAGATGCATACTTGATATCCGGGTCAGTAATATCTTCAATGGTCATTGCCCTCTTATCAAATTTTGATCCGGTGGCCTCTGTGACAACGTTGTTTTTGACAGACTTTAGGACAGGAATTCCTCTTGAGGAATGTAAACCAGTTACTGCCCTAATTGCTTCCTTGGTGATCTTGCAAGGTCTATTCAGCCATAGGAAGTTATCATGCACCCTACTTAAAACATACCGGACCCATTTGTCTTCTTCAAAGCAAGGGAAATGAATGAACTGATCAAAATGCTTTTCCTGGATGCCCTTATATTCTGGTTTAAGCTCAAAAGCATCATCTATCAATTGTTTGTGATAGATGTCTCTTAGTTTGAATTCCCCAAACTCTTCAATATTGGCATGTATGTAAACCCTAATGTCTTCGGTGTGCAAAACACCATGTGGAACACTAGAAAATGCACCTAGGGGATCTACCTCCAAGGATTTGTATGGATGTTTCTTAAATGTAGGGCAAGGTCTATCAGAAATCTTTACAATATTCGGAGTACCCATTATCAAAAAATTTGCAGTGAGATATTTGAAACCGGAGAATACCTTTTGCACCTTTCAGTTTCACAGAGTTGGTTGGATTGATCTCTAGAAGCAATGACTTCTGCAAGTGATCTTCGGTGAACTTGAGGAATTTTGTTGCAGAGCTCCACTTTTCATTTCTTCTTGAGTGTAGAATGAACAAGTGATTAATGAGAAAACTCTTATATTGCTCTGTAAACCCTAATATCAGATTGCAATAAATGCTCGACCTACATTATTCCAGTTTGTCTTATTCGGATGACTTGAAGAACTGGATCTGTCCTGATCTTTAAACATCATGCGGATCTTCCAAATCTTAACCATAGTTTATTTGGATGTTTCCCTTACGAACCCTTCAATCTGCAACCTTTCTTGTGCCAGTTCTGGCACCACTTGACTGGCTGGGGGAACAAGGTTTTCTTTGTGTCTCCCCCTGAGCCAGAGCTCACTTTTAATTTCTGAAAGGAATATCAGCACCAAAGTCTGATGCGGATCAAATCTTTGCATTCTCAGTACTTTTCTTCACCCAAATCTTGCTCATCTCACTTTTAACTTCATCCGTATTCACCTTTTGTTTACCCTTATTTTGATTTTGATTATGATATACCGGACCTCTTTTGTCCTGATTCTTGCTTCTACAGAATTTTGCACTATGACCGGACCTATTGCAGATTTGGCAAACAACATTTCTTTGCATATTTGACTGATGTCCTCTTGATCTGCATTGATTATCCATATGACCTACTCTATTGCATGCAAAGCATCTACCATTGAATGATTTGTTCATTTGTATATTTCTGCATTCATGAGACTTGTGACCATACCTTTTGCAGTTAAAACATTGTCCGGAGAAGGATGAATTAGTCTGATTCATTCTCTTTCTACACTGATTAGCTTTTGTGACCAAAGTGATTACAGCTATGGCAGTATCCATTGAAGGATGGATATCTTTGAGCATTGGGCTGTCTTACCAGAGGTCTTCTAGGCATGTTCCTTGGATTTTTTGATTCAAAATTCTTTTGACCGGATCCGGAGCTTTCTTCTATCTCATATCCCAAACCACACTTGTCATCTACCCTCTTTTGACTTCCAAGAAGAACTTCAAGTTGAGAAGAACATATCTTGAATTTCTCTTTATATTCATTTGCTGTTTGAAGATCCCTTTTGAGAGAGACAATTTGATCGTCAAGTTTTTCTTCATTATCTTTAGCATCTTCAAGATCAGATTCAAGATGTCTGATAATTCTATCCATCTGGTGGCAATCTTCTGATTTCTCCTTGAGAGATTGTCTTAGATTGTCTTCAATTTTTCTTTTCTCTTCAATCTCTTGGGTAAACTTTATAACTCTTGATTCCATTTCATTTCTTACCATGGTGACTTCTTTTAATAACTTTTCATATAACTTGGTTTTTTCAGTTAGCTCTTCATTTGCATCATTAGATTCACCTTGTCTTGCCAATTGCTGAAGCAACTCCTTTCTCTTTTTCATAGAGAGACTTAATTTGTCTTTTAGTTCTCTCATGAAATCATCAGCCTGTTTGAGTCTTTCCTTTAATTCATTGACTTCAGAGTTTGACTGTTCAAGATCCTCAAGGGTAGTCTTGAGTTGCTCCTTTAAACCATATGCATCCATTTGGATTCCCAGATCTTCCTCGAGCTGTTAGACTCTGTTAGGAGGAACTTAGCTCTGATACCAATTGTTGATAACTGAGAGGGGGGGTGAATCAGTTATCCTAATTAGTTCTTCTTTCTGAACTTTCTTACTAATCAATGCAGCATTAATTCAAACAAGCAAACATAATCATGAAATGGAGATACACATGACACAATATTTTTGACGTGGAAACCCTGTTAAGGGAGAAAACCACGGGGTGATTAACCCAAAGATTATTCTCTGTTAGAAGAATAAGGAAATACAAAATGGCACTTGCCAATTAGGGCTCACTGCCCGAGCACACTGCTCACAAGAGGCACACTGCCTACAAGAGACTCACTGTCTACAAAAAGAGTGTTATACAGTACTTGAATTGATTGGAAGCATCTGCAAATGCTAGGGTTCAGTTCCGGTTAGGCTCAGTACACTGATCCATTGCACTTCATCTTTCCTCTTTCCTTAAGTTGCTTTCTTTCACATACCGGACCTTCCTTACTGCTTCTGCTCTGCTCTTCTACTTTTATTCGCACATTACTTACTTAAACAACACATCTCACAACTAAATCCATTGTGTATATATATCCGCACAAGTGATTTCATCATCTTTCTAGTCAGCTCCTGGAATAGTCAATCTTTTCACAAACTCTGATTTGTCGGTTGAATCTTGCATATCAAGTAATGCGGATCAAGTATAAGCTTGTAGAAATCATTAATCATGTCAGCCAAACATGATTCATGCCTTCATAACCTTTAACACCATCAGTAACACATCCGGAAAGTAGTCTGATGTTCTGTCAGTTAGTTCTTCCTCTGTTCACACTGTCACTCAGGAATCTGGTACTCAACTATTCATATCTTTTTCCTCATCTATCACCGGAGGCTAAAACCTTGGAATCTATCACTCAAGGTAGTACTCTTTACTTCCCCAAATCTGCACTTCACCAAGATGCTTCCTCTGAGAGATCCGGACCTGTTTGTCGGACCTTGCCACAAGCTTTGTTCTTGTTTACTGGACCTCAACAATCTTCATTTTGACTTTCGGTAGAGACACACCATGTCCTGCGGATGTGTGGGATGAACTTTGTTGCCATCAATGACAACAATCATGAACCCATATAGTGTCTATTGCCAACAGAGTTTACATGCATACAAAGATCTAAAAAGTGATATGAAGGACAATGATCTCAAATAGGGAGAGTTCAATGATCATTAGAAGGTCTACAAAGTAGGATAAGGAAAATACATTGATAAACATTGCTAAAACAATGACAAGACAT
This sequence comes from Cunninghamia lanceolata, assembly GCA_027924645.1. NCBI lineage: Eukaryota > Viridiplantae > Streptophyta > Pinopsida > Cupressales > Cupressaceae > Cunninghamia > Cunninghamia lanceolata. The sequence goes on from BSBN01001035.1 coordinate 3,874,107, forward strand.
TGTCAAGATATTGTCAGAGTAAAGGCACCTCAAGAACAACAGATTACATAGATTATGCACTTTATCAATATCCCTCTTGAATCCTTCCCCATTCTGAATGCTATCTCCTTTTTGTCAGCTTTTCTTCTACCTTTTCCCCTGTTCGCCATGAAAACTATTAGTTTCAACTTCTCATCGAACGGTCATCTCAAAGGGTTAACTATCAAATATCCTAAATTGAACAGTCAGTGTTCAATAACATTCTATCAAGATTTTGAAGAGATGGCAGAAAGACTCACTCTGACAATAGAAGGTCCTGCCGATGGAGCCTAACCACCACACATCCTCTTGGAATACCGAAGAGACCAAGTTCATAGTCTTGGTGACATCCAAATCTCCCATTGATGAAAGTCAAGGCTTTGGGATATTGAAGATACTATATTCAAAGTCTCTCCAAAGTCATAGGGTCCTTCCATCGAAACACAGCTTCACATCAGAATGTCAGGGAGACTAGATTTAGAGTCCCTCCGATGGCACACAGTCACACTGATGAGTCTCAACTTACACAACAAAATGGGCATGATGGTTCCCATGCACAAAATGCAAGGTAAGGCATGCGTCCTAATCATCAATCAAAACAACATTAAGTATAATATTAAAAGGGCAAGGTTTTAAAGTTGCGGCTATGACATAAGTACTGAGATAAAACATTTTAAATGATTGCATATTAATTAGTTTAACTAGTCCATGTGCCATGTTTTCACAGGAGGAGAAATATGGCCAGCATCCAAGCCAATTTGAAAAGGAAATGTTACAAAGCAAAAAGTGGACCGATTTTGTAATCTGGATGGAGAACAAGGTATCGATAGTTAACTTTCAATAACTTAGTTGGATATTGTTGTGTTAATATGTCAATTTGCATTTCTTGTGTTGAGTTGTTTATTGATGTGTAGGATGAGTTCTAAAGTGCTTCTCTATTGGCCCTAGATCCCACTCAATTGTCCCATTATTTGCAGTCCTAGACATGTGCACATGTCCTCCTAGTTACCTTATTGTAGTGTTGAGATTTGAACTTTAGTCACTCTCATTATGAATGTACCTTTTTACCTTTATAGAACAATCCTTGGAAATTTTTCACAATAATTTTAATCCACAAAGCTCGACAACTGTAAGGGAAATCACTTATATACAAATGTGAGTTATGTGAACAAGCCACTGAATCATCCACACATTTGTTTATATTGAATTAATGTACAGACATCGGATCCTTTATTGAATCATTAGGTGGTGATAGAACTTATGAAAATGATGAGTCCCTTATGAAAGGCACATCATTGATATCTTTATCAAAGGCACATCATTGAATATTCCAATAGTTGCAACAATGTAGGGCAATCCTCTATCTTGTGATCAACATCATAATAAGTATAGATTGGAAACTTTGTGCAACTATGCGAGGTATGCCCAAGTTCTCCACACTAGTAGCAATAGATTCCTCTATTGCATACTCTACCATGACCTCCTTGATTTCCTCCATGCTCCACATATTATGGCTCCTAATAGCACAACACCATCTATTGTGGTTGTGACTGGGGTTGCATGGTTGTGTTTAATTTTGTTTTCCTCTTGCCTTGTGGAGGACTTGTACTACTTTGTAGGTGGTAGTGTCATGGGTGGATGTGTGACAAACCTTGCACTAGTAATTGATAGGAACATCCTTTCACTTTTGCAGTAGTGGACAATTTCATGAGTCTCATGACATATGGTGCAATTACGTATGTGTTGAGCAAGAGGGAACTATGTGGCATTAATAGCTTGAGCTCCCACCACTAGATAGTTTGTAGTTGTATGCCCCTTAGTGTGGCACTTTGTTCATCATAAACCACATTGATTAAGAGTTTCACTTGCAAGTTGTGCTATTTGCATGACCATTTTTCCATTTGTTCTTTTAGGCATGTTGTAGAATCATATGTTGGGGGCTCCCCTAATTCTTATAATCTCAACACAACTTTTAAGGAAACTTTTTAATTAGGGAGAGTGAGCTAAACTAGTTCATGTTGGAAATGTGCAATTAGCCTACCAATAAATCATTCCTTCTAAATTTCAGCATTTTATAGTTGGGTCAATCTTTAACACCAATTCCTTAGAGCATTGATCATACCTACACACAATCTCTCCCGATTGTTGCCTTATTTCCTTTAATGCCACAATATTATGATGCACCATCTTAGGGCAATTGAAATTGGGAAGGAAATATCTTAGCAATTTACCAAGATCATTCTTGGTGCCATTAGGATCATAATGAGTATACTAGTCTTGTGCTTGCTTACAAAAAGTGGTTGCAATTAACCTAATCTTGTGGTCATTATCCACAACATTTTGTGTGTGCCATGCTATCTCATATGCTTAAGTTTGACGGGCTAATAATGAACAACAAACCCTTGTTTGCCTGCCTCCTTATGACTGATCCCATTTTGGATTCCTTATGAAGTCAGGGTGATTTGAAGGAAGATCAAAGTTGCACTCCAAGTAGATGTGTGGATAAAGAAGGGCTTAGCGGAATATGGAAACCTTTAGATTTTGTGATTTTTATTTTTTCCATTTCAAAAGTATTTGTTTTCTTTCTTTTCTAATGAACATTTATTCAGAAGCCCTTTCCTACACCCAAATATTCAGTTTTAAACTCACTTGCATGGAAGATGCATTAAAGGCATCAATTATAAATGTTCCATGTTTAAATCCATTATTTTGTGGTTCTCAGTATGACAGAAAGAAGGATGTCGTTGCTTCTTAGACTTGTTGCACACCTTGCACTAGGTCCATAGGCTAGTGAAATGGTATTCGAGGACACAATGGCTCTCATATCAGATTTTTTTGCAAGGAATCAATTTAAATGGTATGAGGCCTAGCTTTCATTCCAACCTAGGATTCCATCACAATAATGTCATATTACAGTCTTCAGATATGTGTATAGTTTATGTGCATGGTAGAAACCATTTAGTAATAATTCCTCACACACCACATTGTAACTAAGATGTGTGAATATCCTAAAACTATACAGGTTCAGTCCAAACACTATCATAAGATCATGCTTGATAAGATCATGGATGTATCAAAGTTTAGGTGTGGGTAGGACTTCCTTAGGGTAGGTAGGACTTCCTTAGTGTAGCCCTAACTATGCATTGTAGTAGAATCATTATATTGACCATTCCAAGTTCGGACTAGCTGGGACAATGGAGTTTCAAAACCCTTGCCAGCCAAGGGAAGGTTGATATAAGAATTTTGAGGGACCTAGGGTAGTGACAGTCATATAGGACTGGGTTTGTGTTATGTTTGGAACCCATAAAGTCTTGAGGTCTTCTTAGAGGAGTGATATGTGACTAGGGTATGAAGGCTAGGACTTTGTATGTAATCTTAAGCCCTCCTTTTGGATTTGTTGGAAGCCTTCTTCACTTATACATAAGGACTATCAAGACTCCTATGACAGTGCATTAGATAGGCACTAAAATCACAAAGGAGATAAATGTTATTAGGCCATCACCCATTGGAGATGGGATTGTCATAAAGAGCATGACAGTGTTACCTTGTCATAGTCACAAAGGGGATAGTCTTTGTGGTGGTAATTATAGTCACTAAGTTTACATCCACCTTCCTAGGGTCTACATAAATGCCTGAAGTTGAATATGCCTATTTTAAAGATCTTGCCATGAGTATTTTCCATGCTTTTACCCCCCTAATGATCCAAAGATTGAATATAAAGGTGTGGAAATTATTGACTAACTTTACTACTGTCACAGTCAATTTGCTAACATGCAAGACAGACATGAGGTTTTTCTTGTTTATTCAAGATTTATATAATCTTCCTTATTGATAAGATGGGGGTCTACTATTCCGAAATTGTCTACGACAAAATACCAATGGAGACCTCCCGAATCGTCATCTCAAGTTTCAAATGCACAATGAAACGATGGAGAACAATCATAACTGTCATAATAGTACATTAGCATTTTTGTCTCAAGGTGGCCCTTGAGACTGCCAAGGGGATGGATATAGAGTTGGGATTATGGTTTTTGTTTAAAAGCCTTGTGTCATTGACCTAATATTTATTTGTGGAAAGGATCCCATTAGTCTAAAGATTACAAATTGTTGTCAAGAAGGGACTGTCAGAGTTAGGTGTGATACAACACTGATACAATTTCATCTTGGTTGAGTATTGTATAATCTCAAGCTATTTAGAATGCATGGGGATATTAGAGTGTGGTATCACTATATAGGTAACCATCAAGTGATTTCTTCAACCCAATCTTGGCCTATATAGTACCTAGTGTGAAGAGCAAGATAGTGTTGTCCAAGAACCTTGTTACGATCACAAATGAGGGTAGTCTTAACTATTCTGACCATAGTTGGAATCCCTTGTTGTTACCATAACATATGCGACCTAAAACCATGACTCTATGAGTATGAGTTGTTTGAAACTCCTTTGAAAAGATCCCACTATGGGAATGAATCATAATTCAGTGTTAAATAGGATTGTTGTCATTACAAAATATCTAGGGCGGCCATTGTATCCTCTCATTGCCATCATAGAATTAATGCAACTATAGTTTTCAATACCAAAGAGATGGAATTGATGGTAACCATAAGGTCTTTGTTGACTAGTCTCAATCATCCATCCCTTGATGGTAAAAATAATGTCCCAAAGGAGATAATAATGATGATACAAATGCAGACACAAAATAAGACCACTTTATATTCTTCTATTTTAGAGGACTGTCTCTATATTGCTGGTCCAGATTAAGGAAGACATGATTTAAGAGTTCATTGGATTTGATGGCTACAAGCCATTCATCAAATCCACACAAGGTGGCATGGTCAGGTTTCTGAATACTTAAGTCCTCCTTTGTTAGATGTTGTAGTTGCAACTGCCCTATTAGACATGTATGCAAAATGTGGAAGCATAGACAAGGCATTTGAACTGTTTGATAGAATGCCTCAAAGAAATGTGGTCTCATGGACTGCAATGACTATAGGATATGCACAAAATGGACTTGTTGAAAAGGCTTTAGAAATTTTAAAGCAAATGCAATTGGCTGGTGTAAATCCAAATTCCACAACCTTTGGCAGCATCCTCCCTACCTATGTCAAAATGGGAGCTTTGGAATAGGGTATGGATATCCATCAATACATAAAGGATAGAGGAATTTTGTCAGATGTTGTAGTTGCAACTACGCTGTTAGACATGTATGCAAAATGTGGAAGCATAAACAAGGCACGTGAATTGTTTGACAGATTGCCTCAAAGAAATGTGGTCTCATGGATAGCAATGATTGCAGGATATGCACAAAATATGGAATCATAGACAAAAAATGTGAACTGTTTGATAGAATTCCTCAAAGAGATGTCATCTCATGGAATGCAATGATTGCAGGATATGCACAAAATGGATTTTGTAAGGATGCTCTCAAAATCTTTGAATTAATTAAGTACTCTAGAACATATCCTAACATTGTAAGCTTTGCTTGTATTCTAGGTGCATGCAGCCATGCAGGTTTAGTGGATGAGAGCTGTACATACTTTAATCACATTTGTAACCCTTATTGCATTACACCTACAGTTGATCATTATGTGTGGATGGTTGACCTCCTTGCCCATGCTGGCTATCTTGAAGACACCTTAAACTTTATCTTTCTTTCTAAATCCCCAAATTTGCCCTATTCCCGCTCACATTGAAGACCTGTGAGCAGGAATAGAGCTAACATTTTTTCTTTCTAAAATTGGCCGGATAACATATTGCTAAATTCATTTTTTTTCAAACAAAATAGACCTTTATCTTAAGGTTACTCATGAACCTTAAGATAAATAATTATTGAAAAAAACTGTGCATTCCTTAATGACATATAAGAGAATTTAATCAACTGCTACTTAAAAACTCTTTAATGTTTCTATCTAATGCAGGTTATTAGATTAATAGTTAAAAATAACATACATGGACCAAGCAATTTGTGGCACTTAAGGTTATGTAATAGAATTTACAGTTGATAGTTAAATTATATAACAATTTTTTTTATGATCTTTACTAACGTTTATTAGAATTGTTGCATGTTTTACATCATTGGAATGACATATTAGCTGTAACTTTATTGAAATTTTATTATGGTATGTGCATTTTGATATGATGTAGTATGATTATGGTTTCATTTCATATGTTGTAATATTAGATATATAACAGAAAAATAAATTATTGCATGAAATAAATAATAACTTTTCATTTTAAATGTTTTTTTTGTAGAACACGGGTCTTCCAGAAGATCAAGATGATCCTCATGATATAGATCTAGCTTATGTTGGTTCTGGTACAGATCACATGGCAGAGGATGATGACGACGTAGATACATAAGACACCAAGGCCGATGACAATGATGATGATCACGATGGTGATGATGATGATGATGATGATGAGGTAGTTCTTGGTAGTAGCCAGTAACATTCATGATCATATATATTGCATCATGGATCATTGATGATATATTGTTATGATGCCTCTTTTCATGGTTACTATCATATGTATCATTTTCACAGCCTGTAGTACCATATTAATGAGTTGTATCATAAATTTATGTAACATTTTGACTTATATCATTTGGACATGTATCATCTTGACTTGTATCATTCTGAGTTACATAATTTATCATTTTTACTTATATCATTTGTACATGTAGATCATTTTGACTTATGTCAACTGTTGGACATGTATCATTTTGACATGTTATTGATCTACTGGCATATTTTACTTTCACTTGTTTTAGTTATATATGATGATGATCTTATCAGTATTGTCTTGTCAATTTATATATATTGAAAGTGGTTTGTGATTTTTGGATGGATATTTATTACGTATGATGATTTTAATTTACTGCTTAGGATGGATGTTGTCAAATTCAATTAAATTATAGATATTTGACTCAGTTGTTTTAATTACAAATGATGATCATGTTATAATAATTATCTTGTTATTTAAATAATTAAATTACTTACTCATATGAGTTAAATAATTAAATTACTTACTCTATAATCATATGAGTTATTTAAGATGCATGATATATTTAACTAATTAAATTGAAATAAAATATATTAAATTAATAAATGCAAGCAAAACAAGAAGCATTTTTAGAAGTAAAAAAGGAAGCAACAATGGAAGCCAAAATATAAGAAAACTAGAAGCAATCTTGAAAGCAAAACTTGGTGTTATCTAGGAAGCAAAAACAAAAGCAATTCAGGTAGCAAACAAAGAAGCAATAATGGAAGCAATTTTAGAAGCAACAAAAGATGCAATAATAGAAGCCATATTAGAAGCAATAAAAGATGCAAAAATGAAAGCAAAATTAGAAGTAACAAGCAATGTTATATCAGAAGCAAAATTGGAAGCAAAATTGGAAGCAAAACTAGAAGCAAAACTGGAAGCAAAACCGGAAGCAAACCTGGAAGCAAAACCGGAAGCAAAACTGGAAGTAAAACCAGAAGCAAAACTGGAAGCAAAATTGGAAGCAAAATTGGAAGCAAAACCGGAAGCAAAATTGGAAGCAAAATTGGAAGCAAAACTGAAAGTAAACCTGGAAGAAAAACTGGAAGCAAAATTGGTTGCAAAAAATGACGTTATATTGGAAGCAAAATTGGAAGCAGTATTGGAAGCAAAATTCGAAACAAAATTGGAAGCAAAACTAGAAGCAAACCTGGAAGCAATACAAGAAGCAAAACTAGAAGAAAAATCGGAAGCCAAACTGGGAGCAAAAAAATCTGGCGATAAATCTGGCACTAAACCCGACGTCAACCTGACGCCAAACCCGACGCCAAACCTAACGCCAAAGTGAACATGCAGTTTGGCACCAAGTTTTGCACCGACAGAAGTGTCCAATTCATGAACTCAAATGCACTAAATTTTGGCGCTATTTTAGGCACTAATTGCCTGTTTTGTTGTAGTGTTACCAGGTCTTATTCTCCTGACAAAGTGTTGATATTAGTTCACATTATGGGTATTGACCTCTTGCAAGTTATCACCATCTCTTTTGGAGCTCATGATGGCCCATTGAGACCTCCATGGCATCATGGCCCTATACACTTTCTAAAGCTCTCAAAACTGACCTTACAAACTTTTGGAACGCTTTGATTATAGGCCTGCACCTTCTTGTTATTCACTAAGATTTACAATGCTTGTAGCTCTTCCAACATTCATACAGGCCTTCATACTTACTTGGTTCATATAATATAGGCAAATTCAGGGAATACCAATTGCCCAACCACATAACTAACTTGTAGAATACCAAGAGTCATGTAACCATACTCCATGCATATGCGATGTTAGCATACCACAAGTTTGCCACCAAATATGATGTCCCCTTATGGATAATCATCTTGTATACTTTGTTGCTACCGCACACTAGGAAACAATAGTTCCATCCTTTAGATTGTTGGTACTTGAGTATGTTTCCAATATAGCCACCACTACTACCTCTTCTTGCATGTGGTAGCACATACAACCATATCTTAACTCTTGACTGCTTGTAGTACCTTATGTTATCTTCTATGACATTATCTAACCATTAGTTCATGTCGCATGGTCACTAGTTCTTCCATAAGTACTCTTGCATCATTAATCATGCTCCAACAAGTACTAAACACATATACAGTTGTGAGTTCTCCATACAAACAACTCTTCAGAAGACAAATCCAAGTTTTCCAAGATCTTTGGGATCTACCTGACCTCAAACAGAAATCTTTGCAACAACTTAAGTTTTAAATCAACCTTAGTCTCAAAGACAAACAACCAATGTTAGACATTCAGAATCTTGTCCCACCATCCCTTACTATCAAGCTTTCCACATTTTATCCATGTAAGTTCCTAATAGATTGGAGGTAGCCTAATGCCTAATGCCCGCAACATTCGATTCTTCTCTCTCAAAACCATCTATAAGCAACTTGTACCCTCTATCCCTCTCTCATGTTGTCTTTACTCCAAATGGATGTGCAAGTTCACTTAGGTCAAGTGGAACAAGCTTAGCCTCTGTGTTTGGTAGTCCAAAGTTAATGTGTGGTCCCAACTAACAACAAGGAAAGTCTTGCATGTCAAGTTGCCAGTTGGTTCACGACTATTCTTAAATATCATTCACTTCAACAATCAAGGGTTAATTTTGGCCAATAAAAATAGGACAAGTATTTAACACTTTTTGTTGTGAATGAAGTGTAAAATTGCAATTGAGTGTTTGACCATTGAAATGGATGATATTGAAGTATAGTGGTTGGTTAACTCCTCAAGTTCATTCAACCCCATCCTACTTGCCCTTTCTGCACCAAGCTGGAGTCCATCAAGCATACAATTTGGATTTGCCCCCACATCTGAAAACTTTGGCTCTCCTTCATGTCATCTCTTCACTCATAGATGGTCATAGAAGTCTACTTTATTAGTCCTTTCAGCTTCTCTCAATGTCATTTCAGACACTTGTAGACATGTTATTATCTAGTCTATTTGGAAGTACCAGTATATTGCACCTTTCTTGCACTCATTGTTTCCTTTGCAGATTGAACTTCAATTGCTTTATGCTAACCTGTCGCTTCAGTTGTCAAACCTGTCTACAGTTCTTAAGGAGCAGCTGAACGTTAACAAGGACCTTGAAAAGTAAGTGAAATGCCTTCAATCCCATCTGCAAGCCTTGGAAGGAAGGAAAGCCAGAAGACATGAATTCCAAGATTGATCAAATTGGGAAGGAGTCACCTGCTGTAAACTGTACTCAGTTTTCTTATGGCTCTCTAGTTTTTGGGTTGCAAAACTTCTTCTAGACTGCTCTTATGTAATTGCTGTCGTATGTTTTGACAGTAGCTCATTGCCCATAGCTGTTGGTGGTGACTGATTTGGTTTACCATGTGTTTTTCTTCAGTAGCCTGCTACTGTCTATGTTGTTTGTGTTTTTTGTTTGCTGCTGTCGTTGTAACGTAGTACAGGGACAAAGACAAACGGCAAAAAATTATAGTTTATAATGGTTTGATCAACTACAAGATCTCAGGTCAGGCGCTTTGTTTTTTTTTCTTTTCAGTTTTTTAAACTTCCACTTTGAAACTAAATACGGATCGGAAGAAGTGACGTGTGTTGTTTAAAATTTACGACCGTTAATATGTTTTTTTTCTTTTAATTTTTCACTCTAATTTTATTATAAATTGGCGCATATTAAAAAAAACAGTTTTAAAAAACTGACAGATACTTATCAGTATAATAGAACTGGTAAACTGCGGGCATATTACAGGGAGTCTTGAAAATCAGTCGCGACACAAAAATTACACCAGATGTCCACGTGGATGAAAAAGGTTTTATCGGTGCACGCAAAGCAGTAATTTCTATTTGTCCAAATCAGCTGAGAAATTCCACAACTTCGGTCGGTCCAAGAATATAGAGTTCTGCTCCCCTGTTGATGACGTTATTTCCACTGTAGCTGCGTCAAGTGACAGGAATTTGTCCAAATTCAGCAACTGATTGCCCTCTCTATGTCGTAACAAAGACTCACACAACACGAAGTCCAGCTCCTCGGACATCACTTGACGACGTCTCCATTTCCGAGAGAGTGGAAGAAATGGGCTTTTCCGCCAAGACGCCGTAACTAGTTTTGCTGGTGGAGGGGATTTGGCCGCGAGCGTATTTGGCAGCTGCGAGCTGAATCTGCTGACGGGAAAGTGACGAGGCAGACGAAATGGCGGGTACAGTGTTGGGAAAGTTGAAATTGGCGTGAGCTCCTCTCAGACAATAAACGGCAGCGTCGAAAGCACGGGCTGCCTGTTCAGCGGTGTCATAAGAGCCCAGCGAAATTTTGGCTCTGAAATTAAGAATTCTCACTTCGGACACCCATTTTCCCCATTTTCTCCACCGAACTCCCTTAAATTGGTTGAGGAGAAAGTGAGAAATGAGAGTAAAGCATATATAGCGCCGCAAACATGTAGACTATGAGGGAAATGTGTGGGAAGCGCGTTGAATCTTTTTGAACCGAATATTTCTAGATGATATCATAATTGGTAGTGTTAAAAGGAGGGCCAAGGCTTTTCAACGTGGAATGGAATTACTTTTGGTTGTCATCCAAAAACCTTGGACCAACGCGGCCAAGCTGTCTCTGTCAATGATTAACATGTGAAATAAAATTGCTCACAACTCACTGCCAATTTAATTTTCGAAGTATGAATGTGAAAAGCATAAAACTTTTGGATCTTCCATATTGTCCATTTATTTACATCCAAACAATAAAGGGTAAAATAGTTCAAATTCTTCAGATTTCTATGGGTGAAAATCGTGTTGATGGTTTTTCATGTTATATGAAATCGGCTTTTTTTTTTTTGGTTTTGTTGTGGTGGGATGAAGGGAGGTGGGGACCAATACAATAATAATCAACTAGTACTAACAATAGGACATGCCAAATGAAGGCGCGCGTCAAACATTTTTCGCTGTTTAGTTTTAAGTTTCTTTTTAAAATAATCATAAATATTAATTAATTAATGTTTAGAGGTATTCTATAGTGATATTAAAGAGTCCAATGACTTAGGTGTAATAAAAACCAAAACATAATTGATATATATATTTAAAAATAAGTAAATAAAATAAAATGGGTCTCGATGAATCAGAGGGAGGGATCTGAGGCAGTTTGAGGTGCGTAGGATGGATGGGTTTAGCGAGAGCTAGGTCAATCGCATGAGCCTTAATCAAACCCATCGACATTGCCTTCAATTTGGCTTGGATTAGACAAACCATCCCACAAGAGAATGAAGATTCTTTTCTCTTGCTCTCACAGACAACACAATGTGTGCCGCATAATTCCCCTGTATATTACTTGCTTGGCTATTCAAACAAACCAACTATGTATATGTAGAATTCTTTTTAGAACATGCAATTGAATCCACGAATGCTAAAGAAAACCCCTAGTATTAAGAAGAGTAGTGAAGAATACCTAGATTAAGAAGAAAATTATCTGTCGCCTCGCTTGCTATCGCCTGCCACCATAAAAAAATACAAAATGAAACCAAAAAATGCACTAAAAATGGTAAGATGGATTGACCAACGTGCACGCTAAAGCAAAAGACTCAAGCCAAAAAGAAAAATATCTACTTGAAATCAGAACACAGAGAAACAAAACACAGGCGAGCAAGTGTCTTGCACAATTTCACAAAAGGGAGGAAAAAATTGTTAGCATTGTTGGTTACTCAGTTATTACATTGTTGGTTATTGATGTTAGTTATACCGTCGGTTACAACCACACCTTCCTTATAAATGTGTTTACAGCCACCGAATAAAATAATGAAGCATTTACTCTTTTTCAATATGGTATCAGAGTAGGTTTGATCTTAGGCATGGTAAGATGGAGATATGAAGAGCCTTCTGCAAGGGAGATCTTGTCATTGTTGAGGCGTGTACAAAAGAGAGGATTTGAATCCCACAAAGTCTACGTTGTCCCAATTCCAGGCGTTTAAAATTCATTTGCTAGGTGAATAAATATATTCTAAGATATGTTTGAAGGCATCCAACATCTACATCACCATACATAGTTTGAAGCGCCATACACAGTATAGTTATGTGGAAGATCTGCAAAAGAAATTGCTATGCAAGGGAAGAGTATTGAAGGCTGTTGATTAGCTAGTCGTGTTGTGTGAGTTTTAGGGTGCATCTTTATCATTCATTTTTCTTTACCAAATGCCACATATACCTGTCACTTATGGTTCCCAGACACCATAATAGTGGAAGTTGATAAAAATCATTTATACTCAGTGTTGGGCATTGAAGAAAACTCCACTGAATTTTTGCACTTCGTTTCCACGATGGATGCATATGTGCAGATATTGGTTAAGAAATAGTTATTTTTTTCATTTTGATGAGTAAATAATTGCAAAGCGTGGTAAAAAGTTTTAAGGGGAATTTTAAGTATTGAGAAAATGGTTGAATTTTGATATGGTTAAAGAAAGGAATTGTGAAATTGAAGAGCTTTTATATTTATTTGGGTGCTTATGAGAATATATTGAGATTCAATGAGTTGGTTGATAGTGGTGATTAAAATCATTTGATTTTGATTTTATTGTAAGTGGTCATAGGATCAAAACTATATAAGGTGTGAAATGAGAAGTTGTTTGAATTTTCTTTGTTGATTTAACTTATTAAATTTTTGGAGTAATAAGGTGGAAAAAATTGGAGTTATAAGGATATATTTGTGTTTACACTATATTGTAAAAGGTGCACTTTTGGTGGAATCTGACACCTTGTTCATTTTATCATGGCTATATCAAACATTGCTTGTGCTCTTGGGGCCATTTATACTACTCCTGATGACGCCTCCAAAGACTCATCCAAGACATCAGTTGGTTAAAATGTAATAGGGTCATATTGGAGGTAGGAGGCATCGGAGGATGGAGGATTTTCCATCACCTCAAGTTAGCTTCTCGCTTTGAGATGATGCTTTGCATGAGAAGTGTTTTTGGTTTTGGTTGTTTTACTTTTCTTTGTTGATGCTGATGGATTTGAAGAATGTATGTTTTGTGAAGATTTTGTTTTGGAGACAAGTTTGGGATTTGGTGTTGAGCTCAATATGGATTATTGTCCAGTGAGCTTTAGAGTATATGATTGAGAATTATACCCTTTCGCAGTCACTAGACAATTATAGAGATCTATCATATCTCTTAGGGATTGTTGTCGAATAATTCAAGACTCTGTGATTTGGGAGTTCGAGACTAAAGAGCTCAAGAACACAGGTCGAAGCTACCCCTTTCTAAGGGTAGACGAGACAGCATGATGGAGCCCTGCTTGGTTCAAGATTTGTTCTTTGGGAGAAGATCTTCTATAATTTAATATATAATCAACTTTGTTGAGTATGTTAGCATTCAGGGGGTCCCTTGGTACTATTGCAGGAACAATGTAACAAGGGGGGCAATGTTAGCATTGTTGGTTACTGATGTTAGTTATACCGTCGGTTACAACTACACCGTCCTTATAAATGTGTTTATTGCCACCAAATAAAATAATGAAGCATTTACTCTTTCTCAAAAATTTTGCAGCAAAAAAGAACAGAACCAAGCAAGTCATAAAGAATTGATGAAGAAGCCTTTCGATCTCTTCATTTGATTTTTCGCTTCTCCTAAAATGGCCTTGTTTTTAAGGGTTAACCTAGGTTAATTAAATAAGTACAAATTAGTTTAAATTAAATGAGTATAATAGTTAAAATTGATAGTTTAGAATAGTTATTTTAGGGAAGTAAATATAATAGAGGGTGGTACTTAGTTATGTGACTAAAAAGTGTGTATTAATAAGAAATAATCTAGAATTAGATCAATATTTATTAAGAAAAAGGTGATTTATTTATGAAATAGTAACAACTTACAAAGGTGGTATCAAATGATTAGTAGACTATTTGATAGTACCTTTACCTTTTGTTATCAATTTTCAAGAATTTCACAGGTGTGATGACTAAGATATTGTTTGACAATTTTATAAGAAAGAAGCAACTTTGAAGGTATTCAAATTTATTAATATTGATGATGATTTGCAAAGATACTCAATAGTGATAGTGACACAATAAGTATTAACCATAAGGACTAATTTATAATTTTATTTTTAAGACATGTATCTTTTCAATAACACTATATTTTTTTCACGATTCATTATGTAATAAGGCACATTCAAAATGCATTACTCTTAAAAATTAAAATAAATTATAGGTATGTATATTTTTGTGTTATTAAATCACTTATTGAATGCATTTGAGTGTTTAAATGTGTTGTGTACAATACACATTGGTTAAAGACATTCAAATAAATAGAAAAACATGTATTACAACACCATAAAAATATATGAATATCATGACCATACCTTATAAGATATCATATTAGTTGGTTGTGTGAGCATAACATCATATTAATAATATTTACTATACAATTAAAATTACAAGAGTACAAATGAAAAAGAAAAAATAAGATTACAATTAGAAAACCCTCTATCCATATTGCTTGGATATTCTTTAAATCTTTATTGACACATTTGGATATCTCATTCCATTTCCCACTTCAATTTCCATACACACTAGGATAGAGATAGATATATTTATTGTTATTCTTATATATTATTTTCTAAATGCTACTCTTAGTTTTAGACACACATAGGATAGGATCACACACTCAACTCTAGTTTATTTTGTATTTGACTACATATATTTTTAGTGATCTTTTCATGTGAAGGTTTCATGCTCTTAAAACTCTCTTTATCATTTAATAATTTAATCTAAGACAAATATTGTTAGGATCATTTTATCATTGCTTTATAGTTTGCTAGTTATTTATCATGTTACATGCTCTATGTGTTATGTTGTCTTTGTCTATAGGTGTTATAGATTTAATTCATTTACTTTTCTATTGGCTTTGGACAACAATGCAACCATATAGACTATAACACATTTGTGCCTAGGTTTAGTAGGTGTAATTTAGTCTGATTCAAGTTTCTAATCTATGTTTGTCATTTATGTTCGAGAATCCAATTTTTATCAATAACAGGAACATTTATGTTCTATTAATAACCAGTTATTGTTGTCACATGAAATTGCACCTTTGTTGAACTAAGTTCAACACTCCAATGACAAAATGGGAATGATCTCTAGGTGTAGGACCTTGATAGACTTGAGATTAGACCTCTAGAGAAGGCTAGTTCTTTTCTAAAACTGAGATTAAAATATCAACCTACAACTAACTCTACTCTAACTTTCACTGGTGAAAAGGGATAGGAAGGAAAAAAACTAAAATGTAAATGCACAGTGATGCACCAAAAGTTGAATGATTTTTGGACCTGTTTATTTGACATGAAACTATCTTAAAATCTACATGTACTTGCACAAAACTAATAAATACCTTCACACATGCTAGAAGAAGAAACACATCTTCAAAATGATCTACTGTTCACAAGAAGAAAAGCATGAATCTGTCAGAAAACATGGTGATTTTAGTATTTATAAAGGAAAAAGTATGCAATTTTTATTGATAAAAAGGTCTAAAACAGATGATTACTTGACTCAAAAAATATCCAGTCTATTACAATAATCTAGAATGATAAAAAACTAGCAAACTAGGAGGCAATATATCATGACATAAGCATAATGTATAGAATGATAAAAAACCATAAGACAACTTGAGAGAATCTAGGAGGCACCATCTAGTGGAGAATAAATGCCAACTTCTCTCCAATGCTTGAGTCCATCTTCCTTGGGTGCTAAAGAGACTTGTTCCTATTTCTCTCTCTCAAACTCTAGCAAGGCATAGAAGAAGATGCTTGTTGACTTTTCTAGTTGAAAGTCCTAAAAATGCTCCCAAGAAGACTCCAACAATTGCCTCCACTCTCCAGGATGGATGCATGATGAGGAAGTGTTACATTATAATTGTCCTTGCTGGTCTTTACTCCTATAACTTCCTTTGCTAGCCTTTACTCCTTCGATAACTATCTTTGACATAAGGATAGTGCATCTTCTTTATGATTTTGAACTAACCTAATCCCTTGAGGGTGTGGGATAAAGGCTCTCCACTAGTATGACTATTAATTACATCATTGATGATCATTTTATGCCCTCCAACCATCTTTTTCTGCATTGAAAACAAATTTAGAGATTTTTAACATGTCTTCAAAGTCTTAAAAACTCTTAATATGGTCAACTATCCTTTTGGAATGATGAACAAACCCCTTTACTCCTACAGATCTCCCATGTTGAACATTGGACTGTTTGACAATTAGACAGTATTTATGCCCCTTTTCCTCTCCATGACCTTATTTCTTCACATTACTAGGTCTTATTCTCCTGACAAAGTGTTGATGTGAGTTCACATTATGGGTATTGACCTCTTGCAAGTTATCACCATCTCTTTTGGATCTCATGATGGCCCATTGAGACCTCCATGGCATCATGGCCCTATACACTTTCTAAAGCTCTCTACACTGACCTTACAAACTTTTGGAAAGCTTTGATTATAGGCCTGCACCTTCTTGTTCACTAGTAGAAATATGACAAATAAATGACTAGGTGACTAAAACTTTTAGTCACGTGACCAAAATTTTTTGCAACATAGCTATAAATGGCTAAATAAATGACTAATTTGGTCATCGGTTGAAATGACTAAATAAATGACCAAATAAATGACTAAATAAATGACTAATTTGGTCATCGGGCAAAAAACACAACTAAATAATTGGTCAGACAAATAAAAATGACTAAATAAATGACTATTACTCCTCTATTCTTTTTTCTTTCCAATTTGATCATAATCCATGAATTCAAAGACAATACAAGGCAATGCAATAAATGTCTACTTAGACCAAAGGAATAAAGGGAGAGAAAGGATTGAACAAAGGGTTAAGAATGACTAAATAATTAGTCACACAAATAAAAATTAGACAATATGATATTAAAGTAGATAATTAAAAAAAATATTTTGAATTGAAGGAGTGGGTTGTATTATAATATAATATAATATAATAATAATATATTATATTACAATACAATATAATATAATACTATATTATATAATATATATATTATTAATATTACAATATTTAATATTATATAATAATATATTTAATAATATATAATATATATATATATATACATCTATATATATAATATAATATAATAGAAGATGCAAAGTATACGTCTTTCACACCCAAACATAGTATGTTATTAAAGGCATTCATAAATATTGCCTTGACAACCAATGCAGATTCATAAACATTATTAGGGAGGCTATTGACATTGTTCCAAGCTGTAATATTGGTATGCCATATAGTCTAAATGCCTTTAGAATGATTAAAAAATATGGTTAAAGACTTTGGAAGTTTTAAAAAAGCCTTAGTGGCATGCAAAGTTCATATTTGAATTTGGTAAGAAAGTCCTAGACATGTGGCACTCTATGGTTGGCCAATACATAGTGGCCAAACCATGAGTGATCACCTTTGGGATTGGCTACTAAGCACAATCCATTAGATATTGATCCTAACATCACAACAATTAGAGATGACTTCAATTACATGGAACTTATGTTCTGATTTGACCTTACCCTTCATCTTAACTTTGACAACCTAAATCATTAATAATTGACATCCGCTACCCCACCTAAGTTGTGTGGTCATTAATGAATATATAATGGTGAACCAAAAGAGGTGGTAGCTAAACTTACATCATTTACTTTTTGATTAGTCACCATGTGTTGGTCAACTTATCCATCAACCTCCTCACATAAATTATAGATCTAATACTACATGTTCAATTGTTAGTCTCTTCATTGGCACATGTCAAAGCTTCTCCCCATGGACCTACGATTGGTACATGGCATCATTCTATAGTGCATACATGGACTTTCCTCTCGACAATAAAATTGACATTCATAGTTCTTCACCAATGACACTCCATTACATATTTTAGGCATTGACATAGGCAAATGTTCCCATCTTGAGGGTTTTGGTTGTGCGTCTTACCTAAAAACCGTATAAGTTCCCAAATACAATTAAGAATTTTATATAAAGTTATCAATAAGATTAAAATATGAAAACAACATGAGGCACCTTACGGAATATACATTCAAATTAATTTGTCACTTAAAAACCATTTCAAGATGACTTTAAATCAAATCCAATTTTGGGTAAGTTAATCAGTCATGCCTGCGTATAGTTTGACATAAAATAATTAAATTTCAATTCATAAGTGCAGGAAAAATAGCAAACTATATTTGTAACATCCAAGTTCTAAAAACATAGTAAAACCAAAAATTTACCATAAAGTAAATTAACAACGTAAAAATGAGAGAAATTTTTTCTTTTATTCAACACATAATCAAGTAACTACAATTACAAGATTTCTTTTTACAAAACACAATATACCATATTGTCTTTCTCAATTTCAATGTTTACAAAAGTAAATCAATTACATATACAATTTTGGAATAAATACTGCTTCTAAATATCTGACATCTTTATCACAAGTCCTGGCATGTTTCCTACTTGGAGAGAGAGTATCTTTCCAGTGATTTACCTCCATCCAAAAATAGTGGTCTCCCACACATCTTCCACATAGGAAGTGGCCCTACCCTTATCGAGGAATATAGACCTTAGGTGACCAGTAGTAATTTGCCTTTCCTGTGTACATAGTGTTGTATTCTACTAAACTCTATCAACCATACAACCCTAGATACCCTCTAGCTAAGTATGATTTCTGATAGGATGAGGAATCTGAATACAGTGAACTGACAATGCATGTAGAAAACAAATGCATTACTTTGGCCAAAGTTTTTAATAATAATACCATTCATAATGAATGTAGTCGTTGTGTTCACCCACCCCTACTCAACTTGGATATTATTGTATTCTCGCAGTTTGTTCACTCCAACTATGACCACGTAAAAAGTTTAATCATTGCGTCATGATAATAGTATCTTTTGACTTAAATAAGTCTATATAGCATAACCATTCAATTTTATAATCGACTCTAGGGTTTACCTAATATCCTTTGTTAATATGATATTTCAATATAACTATTTCTCTTATCTAGAAGTTCTAGATTCACAAATAACCCTTGATTAACTCAACCAAGGTTAAGAATACTATAGTTCTTAAATAGATAAAATTTCCTATACAAGGAACGTAGAATAACTTTAATAATGTGTTATAAACAAAACATACCCTGAATATGTATCTCTACATGGTCATTCTCTAGTAGACTTAGCCTACTCCATTGTATTGGATTTTTCCAAGAATAATATTATCAAAAGATAAATAAATATATAAGGGTTCTCCCATAAACCTTACTTCCATCTACCATAATATCTCTAAGTTACTTCATTCAAAGAGAACAATAATTGTCTAAAGATTCCTATGAATCTAAGTTCTCATGGATAGAAATCATTTCCATTATTTTCATATAGAATCTAACAAGAAAATATTAAATATTACCCTGACTCAAGGTCGAAACTATTCTACTCAAAACTAAGAGTATACTAACAAAGTTCAATCAACTTTAATAAAATTTGAGAGTCTATTGTTTGGTTATCTCACAATCATTTCATTTGTTTGCTACAAACTTATTCACTATAAAGACTATTTTTCAAGCTCATGACAACTATGACATTCTCCTACTATGATGATCGTTTTATCCTCCATACTAAGATTTGATATGATTATTAGTTTAACAATCAATAAGCAAATGGTCGATTCAGAATATTGTAACAGAGTACTCACTTGTTTTACGAAGCATCAACCATATACTTTGCATTCATTGCCTTATCAGTTTTAGATCATAATAGTTTATTTAAAAATGTTATCTTCATTTCCCTAATCGACACTTAATAGTTTACGACTAAATACTCAAAACATACAGGAGCTTATACCTCTTTGGCGTACTCACATTATCACCCAAGACACAATAATAGATAGTCTAAAAAGAATTAGCCAATTTGCTCACTGTTAATAAACACAGGAAACTAAGGAATACCTGGTAATCAACGGGCTTGAGTTGATAATATGTACACCAAGACATAATAATAGACTCTTCTGATTGCCTATTCCCTGTCTCTTTTTGCCACGACTCTTCTTTCTGTCTCCATTTGATGCCTTGCTCTTAAGTTTTTAACCTTTTTAACAACCACTACAGCTCAATCTGAGTCGTCATTGTTATTGACTCAGGCACGACTCCTTTTTAGTCACCTTACTTCGTACCTCCACTTAGATATAGTTGATAACTTTTAATGAAGGGATAACAGTCCATAATGATTTAGTCTTAACTGACACCACGTTTTAAGCAGAGTTCCCACTTGTCAATGGGAGATAGTCATTTCCTAGTTCGTCGGTTGTGGTGGTTATTCCACAGTCCTCCTCTTTTGAATGAGGCTAACACATCACTTAAACTCTACTCATCATTAAAGGATCTCTAATAAGTGGTTCGATCCTCCACTAACATTTTTGAAGACTCTTCCTAAATGTAAGCCTTCGACTACTCAAGCATAACATCATTGACTCATTATGTGGCATTATCCTCACTTGATGCATATGCATTTACATATTTGATTACATCAAATATGATTCACATAACATCACCTCTATATTTGATAGTTATGGTTTTATCAATATAATGATAATATAAAAACAAAGGATTATGGATATTGTGATTGGGTTGAGCTTGTCTCCCCTTCACAATCCATTGACAATATTCACGTCTTCTTAACTCGACGAAAACATTTTAATGTTAAGAATCGTTCATAACACCTCAAGGGACTTAATAATAATAAGACAACCATTTTACGACAATAACGCCATAATATTTATGTTAAATGTAAGTAGTCACAAATCACACTTAAATGACGTCGTTAACATTATTAATGACTAAAATGACTTACTACTACTTAGAAATATTTGTAAATAATATCGACTACCTGTCGATTAGGTTCAAAAGCAAACTAACAAGACAAGAGTCACCTCTTATGACACATTGGTTCACGTTTCCGTTAAACACTTTATACTTGATTTAGCAAATAAACCACTTGTAACCCGAGGTTTATATCTCTCTCCTGGAAAGATACTCTCTCTCTCTTTTCTCTGAGAGTCATATGAAAACATGTAATCCTGTATCAAACTCGTTACCAGAGAAATTATGATCAGTGCATCATTATTCAAATAATAGATCAAATCTCATAATGCAAATATTAAATTGATAATATCACAATCATTTCCATAATTTCATAAATGACATTCAATATAATCTATTTCTTTCCTTGTCATTAATCTAAACATTATAATAAATTTACTTATGTCCAAGTAAAAAGTAAAAGTATAGCAAGACAAAAATTGGGAATGTAACATATCCTTCCCCTAAAGATTCATCATCCTCGATGATATAAAGTATTTTAAAAGTACCTAAAAAGCAAGTTCATTATTTTCAACTAGTAACATTATTAAATAAATGAGGAAAATTTTGATAAATTTCATGGTAATCCTCCCATGTAGCATTTTCCTCAGCATATTGATCCCATTGGACCTTGCATTGCAAGACCTCTTTGTTATGCAAGAGAAGCTTACTCATTTCTAACACTTTAAGTGGCTCGATCATGACCACCGCTGGGTCTTTCATCTGTAAGGAATTCCAAGTAAAAATATCATTACTACCTACAATATATTTCTTCAAATAAGACACATGAAAAACATTGTGCATTCTAGATAAGATTGGTGGTAGAGCAATTTGTAGGCAACCAGATTGACTACTTCAAGCACTTCAAAGGGTCCCACATATCGAGGGGCTAGCTTAGAAGACTTCCCAAACTTAATAGAACTTTTCTGAGGTTTGACCCTCAAAAGAATTTTTTCTCCAATAAAGAATTGCCTCAGAACATGCTTTGCATCTGCATAGCTCTTTTGCCTATCATTGGCTTCTACCAATCTTTTTCTGATCAGCTTAACTTTCTCTTCCATTTTAGCTAGCATTTCTGGTCCGATGCTGATCCTATCCTCTAGCTTATCCTAGCGTATAGGAGTTTGACATCTTCTTCCATACAATGCTTCAAATCGCACCATCTTAATAGCGGAATGATAGGAATTGTTGTAAACAAATTCCACAAGTGGTAAGTATTCTTCCCACTTGTATTGTTGATCCATGCAATACATTCGCAACAAGTCCAATCCAAGACTTGGTTAACTCTCTCAGTTTTCCCATCAGTTTTAGGATGGTAAGCTGTACTCACATTGAGTTTAGTCCCTAGAGCAGAAAACAAAGTTTGCCAAAACCTTGATGTTACATGTGCATCTCTATCTGAGATAATCTTTTCAAGGATACCATGCAATCTAAACACCTCTTGCACAAATTTGTGAGCTAACACAGGTGCTCATTTAGTCAAATTCCTTGGTATGAAATGTGCTACCTGTTAGCACTCATCTTGACCTGGGGTTGATTTGTCATGATCAGGAGGTTTCTTCATTTGAAGCCTTTATCTTCTTGCCCATTTTTTCTAAGTGTTGGACCTCCTCAGCATTTTTCAATTGTAGCATCATATTTTCCTGAGGAGGAGGTCATCATCATCATCTTGTCTTCGATGATGGTCTGCATCATCATGTTCTTCGTCGACTGGTTTCTTATCGTCATCATCATATTTCAACTATCGGGTGATGTTTGGATATCATCCTGATGATACTGGTGAGCTACAGTGCGCCCTCATGTTGCTTGCGGGGGTGATTTTTCAGGTATCCGGTGATCTTTCATTTATCACCTTGCTCAAACATGATGATGATGTTGCCCCGTTATCCTGGAGGGGTTATTCTCTAAGTGGTTCGACCTGACTTGTTTTTTCTTAAGGGTCGTCATCATCATGATATTTCCAGTTATCATCCTGCTGTTTGCGGAGGTCATCATATTTTCTGCCTTCATGATATTTCGCCGGGGTGATATTTTTGTCATCGGGTGATCTTGGTTATGATCATCCTGATGATGTTGTTGAAGAGTTCTAAGTGCGACCCGATATCCACTAGGGTCATCATATTTTGAACGTCAGGATGATCTTAGTCAATATCATCCTGATGATGTTGTATCACTTCTTGTTCGTTGTTATGTCATCCTGATGATGCTGATGTCATCCTTATATCAGGGTGATATCTTTTTATCTGCCTATCTGCATCATGATTTTTCCGAAGGAGGGGGTGATATTTTCATATCACCCGGATATATGTTTGTTCGAGCATCATGATGATGCTGATATCAAGGAGATATCCGCCTGCCGGCTTCGCGCATTATCTACTGGGGGTGATCTTTTCAAGCAGCATCATCATATTCAGTTATCGCCCCGACCTTATAGTGGAGCTACAGTGCAACCTGATATTTGAACATCAGGAGGATATTTCCAAATATCCGGTTGTCTTCCGAATATCATGATGATGTTAATATGATGATGACGTCATCAAGGTCCGCGAGGGTCATACTTCTAACACTGATCATCTTGTGATGATCCCTTGATATTTGTAAACATGATGATGACGTCATCCGGATATGAGGAGGTGCGCAGTAGGCAGATATGATGATGGCGTCAGCAGGATATGATGATGACGTCATCAGGATGTTCATCGGCCAGACTTTTGGAATAAGCTCAGCAGGAGGATGTTCCTCCGATGGATCAGGGTGTGCCGATTATCATGAAGGTTATATTTCAAATATCATGATGACGTCAGGGTGATATTTCGAACAACAGGATATCATGCTGCTGGAGGATGATGATGATGAGGTCTATACTAGTGTCGTCAGGAGCAAAAGCACCGACATGATATATGCTCATGACCTAGTATATAAAGTGTTATTGAGGTCATCGCGGGGTGCATGTGGGATATTGATATCCTGCATTTTCAAATATCATGATGATGAGTCTCGGCGGGAAATGCTTGCGATAGTCTGTTTGATGTTCTTCCCAAGGCCGCGGGTTGGTGCGCCATCAATGGCGATTGTTGCAGAGGTATGGGCGATGGCGTGGATGGATCCTATACCCGACTGAAGTTGTACATCAGCGGGTGGTGGCGCAGGGCTCGAGAAATCTTCCTGTCTCCTCCCCTACCTGCTGCATTCAAGTTTGGGCGCCAATCTGGTTGTGTTTGAGTGCCATTTTCCTGATACTGTGTATCTGGCGAAATTTTGGTCAACCATGTAATTAATTGCTGAGCACCTACCTGGCTGTTATAAGCAGGTGGTCTTGCTCATTTGAAAGGTTGTTGAAAGTTGAAGATTTTGGCTCTGTAATACATAACAAGCTGATCTGGTTGCTCTGTACAGCTTACCTGTGAGTTTATGTATCTCTTGTTGTTTGTTTTTGGCATGAACCCACTGATTTCATGATTAAACTTATATGAGAAATGCTGTTTAGCATGTGTTGTGTTAATTCTGTCTCCAGTATTGCATGTATTCTTCTTCTGAATCTGGATGTTTGGTAATGTTTAGATTCTAGAGCATAGAATTCCTATGTTGAATGTCTGATCTTTTAACTTCTGCTCAAGGGGTAGATTAAACTGTTTTCAGGTTGAACATTGGGAGGGATATACTGCAGTAGGGATACCATAAGTAGAGATAACCTAACACTTTGTATTGGGAGGTACCTGTAAGGCAGGTATCACATATATCCCCTTGAAATCCAGTTTTAGCTGTTTATGCTGATCATTCACAGGTGTATGTCTACTGACTCCAGGCCCTGGATAGGCACCAATCATGCTTTGTTTTGTGTTATAACCATATCCAGCTTTGCATCCAAGCTTAAAATCCAAATCAAAATCTAAAACCAACATTAGGACATTAGAGTTAGTTTTAGGAACCTCAGTCCTCTGTCTACAACTGCAAATAGGCCCAAAGCTAGCCCCTTTGCCCTTATCTTTCAGTTTTGGTCTACTTACAGGAGGACTTATCTGCTTTCTGTCAGCATCCCAGCCTTGTATGCATATCCTCATGGATGTTGAGTAGGGAATACCCCCCTAGGTCTTGCAGAGCCTGAAGAAGAAGAGGAGATAAAATATAGAGTCTATCTCCTACACTGTTGACCCCCTGGCCCAGAGATCCTGTTGATCACTGATGGCTACCTTGTAGGGAAATCTGGGAATAAGCATCCAGTCTGGGAAAAAGTCAACACTACCTTTGTGAGTTTTTCAACCACTACTAAAATGTTATCATGCTTATTCCTTGACATAGCAAGACCTAGAACAAAATCCATGCTAATAACTTGCCATTTCCACTCTGGCACATCATGAGGGTACAACAATCCTGTGGGGTGTTGATACTCTACTTTTACCCTTTGACATTCTAAACATCTTGCTACAAATCTTTCAGCATCATTCTTCATTCCTTTCCATAAATAAAGAGGTTTAACATCCTCTAGAAGTTTGGTTACTCCTGGATGTCCAGAATATGGTGCAGTATGAACTTATTTCCATACTAGATCCCTTAATCCAACTGAATCAGGAACATAAATTCTATCTTTATACCTCAATAGTCCATCTGACTCAAACAGAAAACCATCATACCTTGGATCTCTAGGATTATCTTTCAGAGCCTGCTTAACCTGCTCATAAAACTCATCACTAGACAAATTTTGCAACACCAAATCCTTGAAATTTCCATGAATAGAAACAATAGAAGCTATATGTCTTCTGCGGCTCAAAGCATCAGCTACTCTATTCTCTTTTCCTTTGATGTAGTTTATCTTGAAGTCATAGTCAGATATCAATTCTAACCATCTCCATTGTCGAGCATTCAAATGCGGTTGAGAGAAAATATACTTATGACTTTGATGGTCTGATTTAAGTACAAAAGTCTTCCCTAACAAATAGTGTCTCCACATCTGCAAGGCATGAGTTACTGCTGCCAATTCTAGATCATGCGGTGCATAATTTTTCTCATAGGATTTCAGTTTCCTTGACTCATATGCTATAACTCTTCCATCTTGCATAAGCACTCCTCCTAATCCTTCTCCCGAGGCGTCTGTAATTACCTCAAATTATCCTTTGGGGTCAAGAACTTTCAAGATTGGAGCTGTAGTTAACTTTTCCTTTAGGAGATGAAATGCATTCTAACATTTGTCCATCCATTCAAATCTCTTTCCTTTCCTCTGCAAGGAAGTGATTGGACTAGCAATACTAGAAACATTTAGAACAAACTTTTTATAATAGCTTGCTAAGCCCATGAAACTATGCACCTCATGCATATTTGTTGGTACAGGCCAATCCAAAATACTTGTGATTTTTGTAGGATCAACAAATATTCCATTAGCTGATATAATATGCCCTAGGTATTGAATCTATTTATGGAAGAATGTACACTTTGACAGTTTCCCATATAACTTATGTTCTCTTAACCTTTGCAGAACTAATTATAGGTGCCGTTGATGTTGTTCTTCATTCTTAGAATAAATGAGTATATCATCTAGGAAGACTAAAACAAACTTGTCCAAACAATCTCTGAATATACTATTCATGAGATTCATGAATGCAGTAGGTGCATACATCAAACCAAATGGAAAAACTGTGAACTCATAGTGTCCATATCTAGTTCTAAATGTTGTCTTATGAATATCTTCATCCTTCAGTCTTAACTAATGATATCCTAATCGTAAATCAATCTTTGAAAACATAGTAGCTTCATGCATCTGATCAAAAAGATCATCAATACGTGGCAAAGGATATTTGTTCTTTACCGTTGCTTTATTAAGCATACGATAATCTATACACAATCGAAGGGTTCCATCCTTCTTCTTAACAAAAATAACTGGAGCACCCCAAGGTGAAACACTAGGTCTAATCAAACATTTTGCCAACAATTCTTGTAATTGTGTTTTCAATTCCATTAACTCCGTAGTTGTCATATGGTAGGGTGCTTATGATATAGGTTCAGATCTTTGTTTAATGTCAATAGCAAAATCAAAAACCCTCTTGGGAGGCAATTCTAGTAGTTCTTCTGGAAACACATCCTAAAATTCCTGAAGAAAAGGATACTTTTCTCCAAAAGATGAACTAGGGTTTTCTACCCCTTCCTCCACTTGTTCCATTTTAACTGCAAACAACTGACAACCTTTCCTTCTAGCCCTTTTCAATTGCTTGGAAGAAATAGGTCTACTTTTAACTTCTCTTTGAATCCCTTAGAATTGGGTCTAATTTACCAAATCATCTAAGCATTCAACTATTTTTGAAAAATAGTCTACCTTAGCTCTATGCTTCCATAACCAACTCATTCCTAGGATTACATCATAAGAACCTAGGGGAGCTGCATACAGATTTACTTCAGTTGAGAAACTAGGAAGATCAATCTTGGCTTCAAACAAACATTGCTCTACCTAAGCCTTAGATTGGTTAACATATTCTATTGACCATGGTTTAGACATGTACCCAGCTTTTCTAGGAGATTTATTCAAAATTCTAGGAGAAACAAGGTTTTTAGTGGCTTATGTATCAATCAAAATAGATATAGGGATTCCAAACAAAGTACCTGTCATCTCAATGAGTGTGATTTGATACTCTACTTGAGGATTGTCGAGAGCTACATGAATCCTTTGCTGGAATGCTTCTTGTTGAGTAGGTGGTGTAGTACCTCTTTGTTGACCATTTTGATTCTTGTTAGGGCAACAATTTGCATAATGGTCGCCCCCACAAGTAAAACATTCTCTAATGGGTCCTTTCTTATATGCAGTCTTCCCATTATTGTCCTCATTTCTTTTGTATGTACCATTCTTTTTCTCATTACCAGATCCACCCTTGTTCTTCTGAGCTCCTTTATCCTTTCTCTTGTTATCATAGCTCATTTCATATCTTTTCTTGTAGGGTTGATTGCTAGGAGTTCCATTAAACCTCTTGCGGCTTCTATCATGATAAGCTGAGATGATTTTCAGCTTTTGCTCTTGCTTGATCACCTTCTCATACACTTGATCCATTATTGTGGGACCATGCACGTCCACCTCACCATCAATTTGAGCATTTAAGCCCATGATAAATTTTCTAATCCTAAATCTTTCATCCTTTTGATACTGTGGAACATATTTTAGGGGTCGAGTGAATTTTTCTCCATATTCCACCACTATCATATCTCCTTGTCAAAGATTTTGAAAATCGGTTAGTTTCTAATCAAAATAGAGTTGTGGTAACCATCTCTTTCAAAAGAGTTCCATGAACTCATCCCAAGTTACCCTTAGAGAGCTTAAATTCAATTCCATCTTTTTATTCATCCACCAAGTGGATGCTTCTCTTGCTAGTTGGAATGCTCCCTATACTACCTTGGTCACTTCTGAATAATTTCTTATCTCGAAATATTTTTCCATCTCTATTAACCAAGCTTCTGCAGCATCTCCGGTCTCTGTCCCATCAAATTTTTGTGGAGTAACTTTCTTCATATCCTTTGAGAGCTCCAAGGTCAATATATCCCTTTCCCCTTTATGAGCTTCCATACTCTTACTTTGATCTTCATGATTTTCTTTGCTTTCACCATGCGAGTTTTCACCTCCTCCCTTAGTATTCCCTTTATCATCCACCTTCTTTTCCAAATCAGGCAATCTTTTCTTAGTTTCCTCAAGCATGGTTATGATTTGGTCCAGCTTATTATTTGGCGGGTGGGTTCCCTCTTCACTTTCTCCTTGGTTAGTTCTTGTTCAAACCATGTTTATTGATTTCTCACACCTGAGAATATTGAGTTGTCCATTAATTCAAGATTATAATGCATCCCATTAAATCTAAACATAATAAACTCAATTTAAATAATAGTTTGGCACAAAAACAACTCTTTTTTTTATTTCAAAAGTAAAGAGTATTCTTTAGTTATACAAGAAATGACTTCAAAAGTCCTGCACAAGAGGAGTATATCCTTCAGACTCATTTTCAGATACGTAATCTTGAGGTATATAACCCTCTGACTCACAATCAGACCTAACTTCTATGATCTCAACTGTTGGGGGTATGCATGGATCTCGCCTAACCATAGTTGTTTCCTCATCTGACATATAATCTATGATTTTAGCAGTGATCTTAACCCTTTTCATATTTTCCCTTCTCACTCACTTGATTCAAGTTAAGGCAGTCACCAGAGTTTCAATATCACTTAACCAAATGTCACTCTCATCATTGGTTCCCTCAAATGTTTTGATAATAGCCTCACATTCTCTTTTTGCTTTAAGGAAACATTGACTCAAATTAACAGACTTTCTTGTTGTCTTCTTAAAATGTACCATCCTGGCAAAAAAAATTTTAAACATTAGCTAACCGCATAATGGTGACTACAGGCAAGTATAGTGGTCTCATAAGCCCTAGTGTTGACCCTGGTAGCTCTAATACCATATGTAACATCCAAGTTCTAAAAACATAGTAAAATTAGAAATTTACCATAAAGTAAATTAACAATGTAAAAATGAGATAGAGAAAATTATTCTTTTATTCAACATATAATCAAGTAACTACAATTACAAGATTTCTTTTTACAAAATACAATAAACCATATTGTCTTTCTCAATTTCAATGAACATTACAAAAGTAAATTAATTACATATATAATTTTGGAATAAATACTACTTCTGAATATCTGACATCTTTATCACAAGTCCTGGCATGTTTCTTGCTTGGAGAGAGAGTATCTTTCTAGTTATTTACCTCCATCCATAGACCGACGGTCTCCCACACATCTTCCACATAGGAAGTGGCCCTACCCATCACGAAGAATATAGACCTTAGGTGACTAGTGGTAATTTGCCTTTCCCGAGTACATAGTGTTGTATTCTACTCAACTCTATCAACCATACAACCCTATATACCCTTGAGCTAAGTATGATTTCTGATAGGATGAGCAATCCGAATATAGTGAACCGATAATGCATGTAGAAAACAAATGCATTACTTTGGCCAAAGTTTTGAATAATAATACCATTTATAATGAACGTAGTCATTGTATTCACCCACCCCTACTCAACTCAGATACTGTCATATTCTCACAGTTTGTTCACTCCAACTATGACCACGTAAAAAGTTTAATCATTGTGTCATGATAATAGTATCTTTTGACTTAAATAAGTCTATATAACATAACCATTCAATTGTATTATCAATTCTAGGGTTTACCTAATATCCTTTGTTAATATGATATTTCAATATAACCATATCTCTTATCTAGGAGATCTAGATTCACAAATAACGCTTGATTAACTCAACCAAGGTTAAGAATACTATAGTTCCTAAATAGATAAAATTTCCTATACAAGGAATGTAGAATAACTTTGATAATGTGTTATAAACAAAACATACCATGAATATATATCCCTACATGGTCATTCTCTATTATACTTAGCCTACTCCATTGTATTGGATCTTTCCAACAATAATATTATCAAAAGATAAATAAATATATAAGGGTTCTCCCATAAACCTTATTTCCATCTACCATAATATCACTAAGTTACTTCATTCAAAGAGAACAATAATTGTCTAAAGATTCCTATGAATCTAAGTTCTCATGGATAGAAATCATTTTCGTTATTTTCATATAGAATCTAACAAGAAAATACTAAATATTACCCGGACTCAAGGTCTAAACTATTCTACTCAAAACTAAGAGTATACTACCAAAGTTCAATCAACTTTAATAAAATTTGAGAATCTATTGTTTGGTTATCTCACAATCATTTCATTGGTTTGCTACAAACTTATTCAATATAAAGACTATTTTTCAAGCTCATGATAACTATGACATTCTCCTACTATGATGATCATTTTATCCTCCATACTAAGATTTGATATGATTATTGGTTTAACAATCAATAAGCAAATGGTCAATTCAGAATACTGTAATAGAGTACTCACTTGTTTTACCAAGCATCGGTCGTATACTTTGCATTCATTGCCTTATTGGTTTTAGATCAGAATAGTTTACTTAAAAGTGTTATCTTCATTTCCCTAACTGACACTTAATAGTTTACGAATAAATACTCAAAACATACAGGAGGTTATACCTCTCTAGCGTACTCACATAATAACCCAAGACACAATAATAGACAGTCTAAAAAGAATTAGCTGATTTTCTCACTATTAATAAACACAGGAAACTAAGGTATACCTGGTAATCGACGGGCTTGAGTTTATAATATGTGCACCAAGACACAATAATAGACTCGTCTGATTGCATATTCCTTGTCTCTTTTTGCCACGACTCTTCTTATGTCTCTGTTCAATGCCTTGCTCTTAAGTTTTTAACCTTTTTAACATAACCACCACGACTCAATCTGAGTTGTCCTTGTTAATGACTCAGGCACGACTCCTTTTTAGTCACCTTACTTTGCACCTCCACTTAGATATAGTTGCTAACTTTTAATGAATGGATAACAGTCCATAACAATTTAGTCTTAACTGACACCACGTTTTAAGCAGAGTTCCCACTTGTCGATGGGAGATAAGCATTTCCTAGCTTGTCAGTTGTGGTGGTTATTCCATAGTCCTCCTCTTTTGAATGAGGCTGACACATCGCTTAAACTTTGCTGATCAATAAAGGATCTTTGATAAGTGGTTTGATCCTCCACTAACATTTTTGAAGACTCTTCCTAAATGTAAGCCTTCGACTACTCAACCATAACATCATTGACTCATTATGAGGTATTATCCTCACTCGATGCATATGCATTTACATATTTGATTACATCAAATATGATTCACATAACATCGCTTCTATATTTGATAGTTATGGTTTTATCAATATAATGATAATATAAAAACAAAGGATTACGGATATTGTGATTGGGTTGAGCTTGTCTCCCCTTCACAATCCATCGACAATATTCACATCTTATTAACTTGATGAAAACATCTTAAAGTTAAGAATTGTTTATAAAGCCTCAAGGGACATAATAATAATAATACAACCTTTTTATGACAATAATGTCATAATATTTACGTTAAACATAAATAGTCACAAATCACACTTAAACGATGTCGTTAATGTTATTAACAACTAAGACCACTTACTACGACTTAGAAATATTTGTAAATAATATCAACTACCTGTCGATTAGGTTCAGAAGCAAACTGACAAGACAAGACTCACCTCTTACGACACATTGGTTCACGTTTCCGTTAAACACTTTATACTCGATTTGGCAAATAAACCACTCATAACTCAAGCTCTATATCTCTCTCCTAGAAAGATACTCTATCTCTCTTTTCTCTAAGAGCCATCTAAAAACTTGTAATCCTGTATAAAATTTGTTACCAAAGAAATTATGATCAGTGCATCATTATTCAAATAATAGATCAAATCTTATAATACAAATATTAAATCAATAATATCACAATCATTTCCATAATTTCATAAATGACATTCAATATAATCCATTTCTTTCCTTGTCATTAATCTAAACATTATAATAAATTTACTTATGTTCAAGTAAAAAGTAAAAGTATAGCAAGACAAAAATTGGGGATGTAACATATCCTTCCCCTAAAGATTCATCGTCCTCGATGATATAAAGTATTTAAAAAGTAACTAAAAAGTAAGTTCATTGTTTTCAACTGGTAACATTATTAAATAAATGAGGAAACTTTTGATAAATTTAACGATAATCCTCCCATGTAGCATTTTCCTAAGCATATTGGTCCGATTGGACCTTGCATTGCAAGACCTCTCTATTACGCAAGCAAAGCTTGCACGTTTCTAACACCTTGAGTGGCTCGGTCGTGACCACCCTTGGGTCTTGCATCTG
Organism: Cunninghamia lanceolata; assembly: GCA_027924645.1. NCBI lineage: Eukaryota > Viridiplantae > Streptophyta > Pinopsida > Cupressales > Cupressaceae > Cunninghamia > Cunninghamia lanceolata. The sequence continues at coordinate 3,907,341 of BSBN01001035.1, forward strand.
TAAGGAATTCCAAGTCAAAATATGATTATTACCTACAATATATTTCTTCAAATAAGACACATGAAAAACATTTTGCATTCAAGATAAGATTGGTGGTAGAGCAATTCTGTAGGCAACCAGATTGACTACTTCAAGCACTTCAAAGGGCCCCACATATCGAGGGGCTAGCTTAGAAGACTTCCCAAACTTAATAGAACTTTTATGAGGTTTGACCCTCAAAAGAACTTTTTCTCCAATAGAGAATTGCCTTAGAACACGCTTTGCATCCGCATAGCTCTTTTGCCTATCATTGGCTTTTGCCAATCTTTTTTTGATCATCTTAACTTTCTCTTCCATTTCAGCTAGCATTTCTGGTCTGATGCTATTCCTATCCTCTAGCTTATCCCAGCTTATAGGAGTTTGACATCTTCTTCCATACAATGCTTCGAATGGCACCATATTAATAGCTGAATGATAGGAATTGTTGTAAACAAATTCCACAAGTGGTAAGTATTCTTCCCACTTGTATTGCTGATCCATGCAATACATTCACAACAAGTCTTCCAAGACTTGGTTAACTCTCTTAGTTTGCCCATCAGTTTCAGGATGGTAAGTTGTACTCACATTGAGTTTAGTCCCTAGAGCAGAAAACAAAGTTTGCCAAAACCTTGACATTACACGCGCATCTCTATCCGAGATAATCTTTTCAGGGATACCATGCAATCTAAACACCTCTTGTACAAATTTACAAGCTAACACAAGTGCTCCATTAGTCAAATTCCCTGGTATGAAATGTGCTACCTTTGTAAGTTTATCAACCACTACTAAAATGGCATCATGCTTATTCCTTGACATAGGAAGACCTTGAAAAAAATCCATGCTAATAACTTGTCATTTCCACTTTGGCACATCATGAGGGTACAACAATCCTATGGGGTGTTGATGCCCTACTTTTACCCTTTGACAGTCTAAACAGCTTGCTACAAATCTTCCAGCATCATTCTTCATTCCTTTCCATAAATAAAGAGGTTTAACATCCGCTAGAAGTTTGGTTACTCCTGGATGTCCAAAATATGGTGCAGTATGAACTTCTTTCCATACTAGATCCCTTAATCTAGCTGAATCAGGAGCATAAATTCTATCTTTATACCTCAACAGTCCATCTGACTCAAACAGAAAACCATCATACCTTGGATCTCTAGGATTATCTTTCAGAGCCTTCTTAACTTGCTCATTAAACTCATCACTAGACAAATTTTGCAACACCAAATCCTTGAAATTTCCACAAATAGAAACAATAGAAGCTATATGTCTTATGCGGCTCAAAGCATTAGCTACTCTATTCTCTTTTCCTTTGATGTAGTTTATCTCAAATTCATAGTCATATATCAATTCTAACCATCTCCTTTGTCGGTCATTCAAATACAATTGAGAGAAAATATACTTAAGACTTTGATGGTTTCATTTGTGTACAAAAGTCTTCCCCAACAAATAGTGTCTCCACATCTGCAAGGCATGAGTTACTGCTGCTAATTCCAGATCATGTGGTGCATAATTTTTCTCATAGGATTTCAATTTCCTTGACTCATATGCTATAACTCTTCCATCTTGCATAAGCACTCCTCCTAATCCTTCTCCTGAGGCATCTGTAATTACCTCAAATTGTCCTTTGGGGTCAAGAACTTTCAAGATTGGAGTTGTAGTTAACTTTTCCTTTAAGAGATCAAATGCATCCTGATATTTGTCTGTCCATTCAAATCTATTTCCTTTCCTCTGTAGGGAAGTGATTAGACTAGCAATACTAGAAAAAATTAGAACAAACTTTCTATGATATCTTGCCAGGCCCATGAAACTACGCACCTCATGCACATTTGTTGGTACAGGCCAATTCAAAATAGCTGTGATTTTTATAAGATCAATTCCATTAGCTAATATAATATGCCCTAGGTATTGAATCTCTTTTTGGAAGAATGTACACTTTAATAGTTTCCCATATAGCTTATGTTCTCTTAACCTTTGCAGAACTAATTGCAGGTGTCATTGATGTTCTTCTTCATTCTTAGAATAAATGAGTATATCATCCAGGAAGACTAAAACAAACTTGTCCAAACAATCTCTGAATATACTATTCATGAGATTCATGAATGCAATAGGTGCATTCGTCAAACCAGATGGTAACACTGTGAACTCATAGTGTCCATATCTAGTTCTAAAAGTTGTCTTATGAATATCTTCATCCTTCAGTCTTAATTGATGATATCCTGATCGTAAATCAATCTTTAAAAACATAGTAGCTTCATGCATCTGATAAAAAAGATCATCAATACATGGCAAATGATATTTGTTCTTTACCATTGCTTTATTAAGCATACGATAATATATACACAATCGAAGGGTTATATCCTTCTTCTTAACAAAAATAACTAGAGCAGTCCAAGGTGAAACACTAGGTCTGATCAATCTTTTTGCTAACAATTCTTGTAATTGTGCTTTTAATTCCATTAACTCCGTAGTTGTCATACGGTAGGGTGCTTTTGATATAGGTTCAGATCCTGGTTTAATGTCGATAGTCAAATCAAAAACCCTCTTGGGAGGCAATCTTGGTAGTTCTTTTGGAAACACATCCTGAAATTCTTGAAGAAAAGGATACTGTTCTCCAAAAGATGAACTAGGGTTTTCTACCCCTTCCTCCACTTGTTCCATTTTAACTACAAACAACTGACAACCTTTTCTTCTAGCCCTTTTCAATTGCTTGGCAGAAATATGTCTACTTTTAACTTCTCTTTGAATCCCTTGGAATTGGGTCTGATTTCCCAAATCCTCTAAGCATTCAACTATTTTTGAAAAATAGTCTACCTTAGCTCTATGCTTCCATAACCAACTCATTCCCAGGATTACATCATAAGAACCTAGGGGAGCTACATATATATTTACTTCAGTTGAGAAACTAGGAAGATCAATCTTGGCTTCAAACAAACATTGCTCTACCTAAGCCTTAGATTGGTTAGCATATTCTACTGACCATGGTTCAGACATGTACCCAGATTTTCTAGGAGATTTATTCAAAAGTATAGGAGAAACAAACTTTTCAGTGGCTCTTGTATCAATCAAAATAGATATAGGGATTCCAAACAAAGTACCTGTCATCTCAATGGGTGTAATTTGATACTCTATTTGACGATTATCAAGAGCTGCATGAATTCTTTGCTAGAATGCTTCTTGCTGAGTAGGTAGTGCAATACCTCTTTGTTGACCATTTTGATTCTTGTTAGGGCAACAATTTGCATAATGGTCACCCCCACAAGTAAAACATCCTCCAATGGGTCCTTTCTTATCTGCAGTCTTCCCATTGTTATCCTCATTTCTTTTGTAGTTACCATTCTTTTTCTCATTACCAGATCCACCCTTGCTCTTTTGAGGTACTTTATCTTTTCTCTTTTTATCATAGCTCTTTTCATATCTTTTCTTGTAGGGTTGATTGTTAGGAGTTCCATTAAACCTCTTGCGGATTCTATCACGATAAGCCGAGATGGATTTCAGCTTTTGCTCTTGCTTGATTGCCTTCTCGTACACTTGATCCATTGTTGTGGGACCATGCATGTCCACCTCACTACCAATTTGAGCATTTAATCCCATGATGAATTTTTTGATCCTGAATCACTCATCCTTTTGATACTGTGGAACATATTTCAAGGAGTCGAGTGAATTTTTCTCCATATTCCACCACTGTCATATCTCCTTGTCAAAGATCCTAAAAATCAGTCTTTTTTTATCAAAATAGAGTTGTGGTAACCATCTCTTGTGAAAGAGTTCCAAGAACTCATCCTAGGTTACCCTTAGAGAGCTTAAATTTAATTCCATCCTTTTATTCATCCACCAAGTGATGCTTCTCCTACCAGTTGGAATGCTCCCCATACTGCCTTGGTCACTTCCGAATAATTTCTTATCTCAAAATATTTTTCCATCTTTGTTAACCAAGCTTCTACAGCATCTCCGGTCTCTGTCCCATCAAATTTTGGTGGAGTAACTTTCTTCATATCCTTTGAGAGCTCCAAGGTCAATCTATCCCTTACCTCTTTATGAGGTTCTATACTCTTACTTTGATCTTCATGATTTTCTCTGCTTTCACCATGAGAGTTTTAACCTCCTCCCTTAGTATTCCCTTTATCATCCACCTTCTTTTCCAAATCAGGCAATCTTTTCTTAGTTTCCTCAAGCATGGTTATGATTTGGTCTAGCTTATTATTTGGTGGGTGGTTTCCCTCTTCCCTTTCTCCTTGGTTAGTTCTTGTTCAAACCATGTTTATCAATTTCTCACACCTGAGAATATTGAGTTGTCCATTAGGTCAAGATTATAATGCATCCCATTAAATCTAAACATAATAAACTCAATTTAAACAATAGTTTGGCACAAAAACAACTCTTTTTTCTATTTCAAAAGTAAAGAGTATTCTTTAGTTATACAAGAAATGACTTCAAAAGTTGTGCTCAAGAGGAGTATATCCTTCAGACTCATTTTCAAATACATAATCTTGAGGTATATAACCCTCTGACTCACTATCGGACCTAACTTCTATGATCTCAACAGTTGGAGGTATGCGAGGATCTCACCTAACTATAGTTGTTTCCTTGTCTGACATATACTCTATGATTTTGGCAGTGATCTTAACCCTTTCTATGTTTTCCCTTCTCACTCACTTGATTGGAGTTAAGGCAGTCACCAGAGTTTCAGTATCACTTAACCAAATGTCACTCTCATCATTGGTTCCCTCAAAGGTTTTGATAATGGCTTCACGTTCTCTTTTTGCTTTTAAGGAAACATTGACTCGAATTAACAGACTTTCTTGCTGTCTTCTTAAAACGTACCATCCTGGCACAAAAATATTCAAACATTAGCTAATCGCATAATGTTGACTACAGGCAAGCATAGTGGTCTCATAAGCCCTAGGGGTAAGTGCAAGAAGATGGGAGGCTAAAAAGGGGTCTTAAGTGCCCACCTTTTTCCTAAAAGAAGGAAATGCTGGCCTTGGATGAGATATTGAGCATAGTTACACTCAAAATTTAGAGATGCAACCAAAACAATGTTCGTAGTGCTCCGTGTCTACTTTCTAAACTACTATTTTTTAAAAAAAAATGGTATAGATTAAGGGGTTCAAAAGAGGGAGCCACAGAAGTTGGTGTTGTTTTTGTCAAAAAAACATAACATAGCATGTTTTATGGCTCCCTCAAAAGGTTAACTTTTTTTTGGTATTTTTAAAATCACTTCAGTTAGAAATTAGATAACAGCATGTAGTTTATGCCCAATTTTTTTGATAATTTTTTGATGAACATTTGATTTTTTACTAATTTTCAAAGTGGACACATCCTAAAAAATAGAATTTTGGCCGTGCTATCCTAATAAATTTTGAAAACTAATTGAAAATCATTTTTTCTTTTTTTTTAATATATGTAGAATGGAGTCTAGTTTCTAAATATGTAATTTTTTTGAAATTTCAATTAATGGTTAATTTATAATGAAAAAAAGACCAAATAGTGGTTTTTGCCCAAAACTGAACACACAAACAAAAGAAATTAAAGATGAAAGGCTTAACATTGTCAAAATGTGAAAAAAATGACATCATTAAATAGCTAAGAGGAAGCCTAACATTACCCAGGTGTTTGATTTGTTTGACCTTGAGACACGTGCAAATCTGAGGGTTAGCACAAACAAAATTATGTGAAATCTTGAAGAATCTGCAAAAACACGTCTGTAGATGTTGAAAAGGCACTCCAAGCCTTTGGAATGGAAATCCAAAGAAAATCCCAAGCCCAAGGCTTGGGATTCCTAAAGCACAACATAACACGAGCACGTTATGTTGTGCTCTTTTGCTTTTTTGCATGTTTGCTAGTGTTTTCCCAGTTCGACATAACATGAGCGCATTATAATGCACTCGTGTTATGTCTTCCTTTGAATGAGATATGTTCAAATTTCATAAGTATGTTTCATTTATGTTTATATCTATTCTTGTAGGTATGTATGCACGTACATGTATGCATGCTTGTATGTATGTACATGTATGCATGCTTGTATGTATGCATCTTTGTATGTATGTATGTTTGTATGTATTCATGTATGTATCTAAGTGTTTTGGGTTTAGTGTATATAAGGACCTAAGCCTGTATAGTTTTGAGGGTTGAGGATTGAGGGATTAGGGCTTAAGTAATAGGTAGAGGGTAGAGGGTAGAGGGTTATAGTTGAGGGTTAATATTCAGGTTGTTGAGTGTATAAGATTAAGTGTGTAAGGCACAGGGATTAGGGTTTAGGGTTTATGATATGGATTGAGGGTATATAAGGCATAGGGTGACTTGGGTTGAGAACACGTATGGTTTAGGTTTAATTTAAGTATAGGGTTGAGGCACAATATTCAAGGTTTAGGATATAAGGGTGAGGTTATATGGTCTAGGGATGAGGGTTTGAGTGTGTAGGCTTCAGGTTTAAGGTATAGGGTTGATGATTGAGGTATTATGGCTTAATTATATTGTTGAGGGTATACGGTTGAGGGTTTAGGGATAGGTTTTAGAGTTTAAGGGTTAAGGGTTGAGGGATAGGGTTTAAGGTTTAGGGGTAAGGGATTAGGGTTTAAGGTACAGTCTCTTGGGTTGAGGGTTTAGGAATAGGGATAGCATTTAGGGTTTAGGGATGAGGGATTAGGGTTGAGGGTTGAGGGATTAAGGTTTAAGGTATAACTTGCTGAGGGTTAAGTGTTTAAGGATAGGATTTAGGGTTGAGGGTTGAGGGATTAGGGTTTAGAGTTGAGGGATTAGGGTTTAAGGAATAGTGTTGAGGGTTGAGAGTTTAGGGATAGGGTTTAGGGTTTAGGGATTATAGTTTAGGGTTGATGGATTAGGGTTTAAGGAATATTGTTGAGGGTTGAGGGTTTAGGATTAGGGTTTAATGTAGAGAGTTGAGGGTTGAGGGTTTAGGGATAGGGTTGATGGTCAAGGGATTAGGGTTAAAGTAGAGTGTTGAGGGTAGAGGGATTAGGGATAGGGTTTAGGGTTGAAGATTTAACGATTGAGGGTTAAGGCTTTAGGGTTGAGGGTTAAGGGATTGGGGTTTAAAATATAGTGTTAAGCGTCGAGGGTTTATGGATAGGTTTTAGGGTTTAAGTTTTAAGGGTTCAAGGTTGAGGGATAGGGTTTAGGGTTTAGGGATAAGGGATTAGGGTTTAAGGTATAGTGTCGAGGGTTGAGGGTTTAGGAATAGGGATAGCGTTTAGGGTTTAGGGATAAGGGATTAGGGTTGAGGGTTGAGGGATTAGGGTTTAAGGTATAGTGTCGAGGGTTGAGGGTTTATTGATAGTGTTTAGGGTTGAGGGTTGACGGATTAGGTTTTAGGGTTTAAGGTATAGTGTTGAGGGTTGAGGGTTTAGGGATAGGGTTTAGGGTTGACAGATTAGGGTTGACAGATTAGTGTTTAATGTCGAGGTTAGGGTTAGAGTGTCGAGGGTAGAGGGATTAGGGATAGGGTTTAGGGTTGAAAGTTTAAGTATTGAGGGTTGAGGCTTTAGGGATGAGGGTTTAAGGCTTAAGATATAGTGTCGAGTGTTGAGGGTGTAGGGATAGGGTTTAAGTTTTAAGGGTTAAGGGTTGAGGGATAGGGATTAGGGTTTACGGTATAGTGTTGAGGGTTAATGGTTTAGGTTTGAGGGATTAGGGTTTAGGGTTCATGAATTAGGGTTTAAGGTATAGTGTTGAGGGTTGATCATTTAGGTTTGAAGGATTAGGGTTTAGGGTTCATGAATTAGGGTTTAATGTTGAGAGTTGAGGGTTGAGGGTTGAGGGTTGAGGGTTGAGGGATAGGGTTGATGGTCAAGGGATTAGGGTTAAAGTAGAGTGTCGAGGGTAGAGGGATTAGGGATAGGGTTTAGGGTTGAAGGTTTAAGGATTTAGGGTTGAGGCTTTAGGGACTAGGGTTAAGGGATTAGGGTTAAGATATAGTGTCGAGTGTCAAGGGTGTAGGGATAGGTTTTAGGGTTCAAGTTTTAAGGGTTAAGGGTTGAAGGATAGTATCGAGCCCATTGAGGGTTTAGGAATAGGGATAGTGTTTAGGGTTTAGGGATGAGGGATTAGGGTTGAGGGTTGATTGATTAGGGTTGAGGGTTGATAGATTAGGGCTTAGGGATAGGGTTTAGGGTTGAGGGATTAGGGTTTAAGGTATAGTGTTGAGGGTTTAGGGATAGGTTTTAGGGTTGAGGGATTAGAGTTAAGGGTTGAGGGATTAGGATTTAACATTGAGGGTTGAGGGTTGAGGCTTTAGGGTTTAGGGTTTAGGGATAGGGTTGAGGGTTGAGGGATTAGAGTTAAGGGTTCAGGGATTAGGGTTTGACGTTGAGGGTTGAGGGTTGAGGTTTGAGAGTTGAGGGTTTAGGGATAGGGTTGAGGGATTAGGGTTAAAGTAGAGTGTCGAGGGTATAAGGATTAGTGATAGGGTTGGAGGGTTTAGGGATAAGGGATTAGGGTTTAAGGTATAGTATTGAGCCCATTGAGGGTTTAGGAATAGGGATAGTGTTTAGGGTTTAGGGTTGAGGGATTAGGGTTTGACGTTGAGTGTTGAGGGTTGAGGTTTTAGGGTTGAGGGTTTAGGGATAGGGTTGAGGGTTGAGGGATTAGAGTTAAGGGTTGAGGGATTAGGGTTTGACATTGAGGGTTGAGTACATTGAGGTTCAAGGGTTGAGGGTTGAGGGATTAGGGTTAAAGTAGAGTGTTGAGGGTATAAGGATTAGAGATAGGGTTGGAGGGTTTAGGGATAAGGGATTAGGGTTTAAGGCATAGTATCGAGCCTGTTGAGGGTTTAGGAATAGGATAGGGTTTAGGGATAAGGTTTAGGGTTTAGGGTTGAGGTAGACAAGGAGCAACTGAGAGACATAGAGAGGGGAGAGGTAGAGAGGTGAGGGGGAGAGATAAATGAGATATAGAACATGAGCTAATGGAACTAGAGGTGAGATATTGTAAAGGTGCTATCCAAGGTGAGATAGGCACAAATATTTATGGATCAATCTATAGTAGGAGCACGTAATAACGCGAGCGTGTTATAATGCGAGCCCATTATAAATCACTTGCATTTTGTCCTGCTATAGAAATAGTAAAAAAGTGTTGACCCCCGTGATCCAGGCCCACATGCTCTGTTTTCATGCTGATTATGCGTGTGTTCTGACAAAAAAGAAGTGCTTTCATGCTATTGGGAAGTTCACATGCACATTTTACACATTCTACCACCTTTGCATGATCTTTCCACCACCTTTTCTGCTTTGCTAACTTGAGAAGGAGGAAATAACATAGTTTTCACACCAAGTTTGATATATATCTATTCAAGTTTTAATTTTTGTAGTGATACAATGTTAATTGTGATTCGATTTTAGGAATTTAACATTATAGCTTGGTTAATAGTATTGTTGTTAGTAATTATATTTGAGTGTTATTCAATTTAACATTGAAAAGGAAGCAAGTGGTGAAAAACTCAAATTGTTGAGGAGTTTGATGCAAGAAGAAAAAAACACTACATAATTGGGTACTCTCTCCATTTGAATCTTCATTTTTAGGTATGTCAAGTCTTTACATGTATGTTGTTTACATTTTCCTTAATTCTATTTGAATTAATTTATCATGCTTTATCATACATGTTTAGAATAGACACATTCCCAATCAAGAAAGTAGCCTACAATCTCACATGATGCCATGTATATTTTCTACACTTGGGCTCTTTAATATTATGTGTAATAAACAGACCTTAACATACCATGATGTCAAACTATACAAGAATAAATCCTTACAAAATAATAAAAATACAATCCCACTATTATCTTGTCATATTAACAAGTTAAAATACAAATGAATAGGTGCCAAGATAATACAAGTATGAACATGACATGATGATTTGTATGAACATATCTTGGGCTAGGACATTCCTTATGCACTCTCAATTCCAAATCCTAGTAGCCCTAGTAACAAAAAACATGTCAAATTGGGTCTGCCTCAACCTTTTCAAGCATGAAGTCCCATGTACTCTTTTCATGGCTGCAATAATCTGCTTTGTATGCTTTGTACCTATTTTGATTGAGTGACATTTACTCTTTTACATGATGATTGTATGTACACTTACTATGAAGGGTTGAATGACATATATTTTAGTTATTTGTATGGATTCATTTCTTAGGAACTAATATTGGTCTCTTTATCATGCTACAGACAAATTCTTCGTCATGCTGAGGAAATGATCAAGAATTAAACCAACACATGAAGAGATAGAAGCTAAGAATGCAAAGAAAGCAGTGGCTATGAGGGAACTTCATGAGAAGAGGAAATTGGACATGATAAATGAAGACATGCCAATTGAAGAGGAACCACAACCATTACAAAGAGATATGGTATTGGTGGCACAAAGAGAACGAATGCAAAAACTTCGTGCTATGAGAGATTTGAATACCATAGTTGGAGACACATCTTCTACTGCAAGTCAACATGTAGGGACACCATCTACCACATCTCAAGTTGAGAGTACATCATCACACACAAGTGATGAAGGAGGCACGCCATCGTTCCCACCTCAACCTCAAATTATGTCATCTATTCCATCTTCGATCGAAGGTATGCCATCTAGCCCATCTCATTTAAATGTTGATGAAATTCTTAATGTTGAGATGAATTTACCTAACTTAACACCACTTAGAATTTTGCATAGAAAGCCAAAGTATTTGATTGATATTGATGAGAATATTTTGTAGCCAATGGAAGGTAAGATTCAAAAATGCACTCGTAGAAGATATGCTCAAAAGATTTGGAGATTGTTCTTTGAAAAGTTAAATGAGACTGCAAGATGTCAACTATTCGTTGAAATGATGCGAAGTATAAAGTATAGGTCCATCATGAAGATTCTTGGGTTAAGAACATCAAAGGCTTTAAGTGAAAAATCTATTGTCATGAATCTAATGAGTGTGTATTAGAGTGTGGGTAACACCTCATGTACAAAAGATAGTAATGCAACATGGTGTGTGATTACATCGACTATAGAAAGTAGTCAAATGAGGAAATCTCGTCTCATTAGAAAGATGAGTCAAGAATTGAGAATTAATAGGAAAACTTTATCAAGAGCCGTTGGAAGATGCCAAAGAATTGAGGACACTAATGCCAATGAATTATGGGCGTTCTCGAGGAGACTACTAAAAAAAGATAAACCAATTGTTGAAGCATTGAGATCACTAATTGAAGACTTTTGGAAGAATTACACAAGGGTATCTTCGAATCAAAGGGATGTGGTAAGAAGGAGAATCGGTAGTCAAAACCATGAGCCACATCCAAAACTTTTTTTGGATGAGACTCAAACACAATTTTATGGTAAATTTCTAGAGAAGTATCCTCAAATTAAAATTTGTCAAAGATATTTTGAAATGCTAAAACCTTTCTATGTCAAGATAAATCACACACACACTAGTTGTTGTAGATTACATATTGAATTTTCTAACCATTTTGATGTTTATAGGTCTATATGTTTAGATATGCATACTAACAATGTTTTATAGGGTTGTGCCATACGTGCCCCACCAACATCTTCAAGAGACTTCATATCAAGAATTTTATGTGAAAGAGAGGAAGGTCAAATATTCTAGAAGAAATTATGCTTGGATGGCACATGTCATCGTTGTGGTGGCTTGCAACATTTGCCAATATGTGAACATATATGGAAAGAACACATGCAGTTGGAAACAAACTAGTAGAGTTTGGCAAGTATAAAATGGTGGCATACAATACAAAAGATGGTAAAGAAGAAAAGAGGTGTGAATTGGTTATTGAAAAGATTCCAGTGTATCAGTTTATGCCTATATTTTTTGATAGCATAGTGTATGAGTATGCAAGACATGCCCATAGAGCTCGATGGTTGGACTTGCAATTCAAGTTGTGCAAGGACACATTTCCAGTTGGTAGCATTGTTTTAGTCGTCGACTTTGCAGGGAACTACAGTTTATAGCCACAGCATGAGGTGCAATCACAATATTACAACTCCACACAGATTTCTATATTTATACACATCGCATTCATTCATGCAAATGATAGTACAGAGGATGACAGAAAGATCATAAGGGAGTATAATTTCTATATTAGTGATGATCACATGCATTCTACAGAGTTTGTGCAAGGTTTCTTTCAGGTGTTCAATGATTTGGCTAGAAGGGGCATATCGTTCAGTCAGCATATCATATGGTCAGATAACTATGCGTCACAATTCAAGAACTCACCAAATTTCTATTGGCTGAGTAGGAGGCATAATTTTACAGGTATTCAACATATGTGGAACTTTTGTGAGGCCGGGCATGGAAAGGGGGAGCATGATGGTGCAGGAGCATGTATCAAAAGAGCCATATCACAAGAAGAGTTAAAGTATAAAGACAATGCAAAGTTGATAGATGTAAAATTGATTGTCGAGTGGTGTAATGCTTCCATGGGTCCAAGTAATGAAGGTAAGTCTTTAATTCATAGATTTTTTTGGTTGATAGATGATACTAACATTGCACTATATGAGGACTATTCTACACTGACAAGATCAAGTGAGATGCACTCTTTCAGAAGCTCAATTGTAGGTTCATGGAGTATCCATACGTGAAAGATGTCATGCTTTTGTTCTTCCTATACAATTCAAGCCTGGGATGAGTGCGAGTCAAAGGAGTGGGTTGACGAATGGCAGTTAAGTTATCTTAGCCCACTTGACACGTATCGACCCCTGACAACATTGGAACTAACACAGATAGAATCATCAGTTGACTTTGACGACATATCAGATCTAGTTCAACCAGGTAATATATCTATTTGCATAGTTTTTGAAATTCCTAATGTCATCTTACTTTGTAGTGTTTTTGTAATGTTGACTAATTTCATCTAATTTGCTACACATATCAATGTAGGGCACGTATATGCAGTTATTGCAAATGAAGTTAATGAAGAGGGAACAGATTATTACTTATGTCATTGTGTTAAGGCCAAAAAGAAATTGGAGGCCTCAATTACAGATGGAGAAAACATCGAATACCCTATAGGATCAGTGGCTATTATTGGAACATGGCTTAGAAGGTACCCACATAAGAGTGTTAATGTTTGGTTGTTTCAGGGCTTTGACATGCATCGGAAGATTCTTCATTACTCAAACCTTGTCATGGCATCCAATGTTTATTTGATACAGTATCGGGGTAGACCTTTTAACAAAAGCTTGTGGAAGGTGTGTGAGTTTGACCATGAAGCAATACTTGACATAATAAAGAGTAAAGCAGACCCGGATGGTTCATTGGATTAATTTGTAATTATTCACATTGATTTTATAAAGTCATGTTACATTGAGTTGTAAGTATGCACATTAATTTGTAAGGTTTGTCTTTTTTTATTTCCTGTTGCATTTTTACATCATCATGTTATGCTTCATGGGGTTAGACCTAAGTGATGGATGAAGTTGATCCTGAGAATAATGTATAAAATATAGCTATCTCTAGGTGTCTTGGTTTCTAACTAGATAGTAGGTGTCTCTAATTGTGTCTTAGGTATATACGATATGTCAACTAGGTAGATAGAGACTAGAAAATAGGTGTCTTAGGTGTCCTGAGTCTACTAGACTACATGTGTCTTAGGTCTTAGGTGAGGCCACATGAGCTTCCACCTTCACGTGGTTGGCCTTGTCAATATAGAATATTTATATTTCTTAAAGCTAAGGGAAGCTCTTTTTCTTAATAGGAAAACTTTATCGACTTCAGTTGCACTAATGGTGCAGGGGTACCTAGGTTGTCATGCCTCCAAGAGGGGTCAAAAAATGAAAGTTTGTTTTGATTGAGTCAATTGTATGTAATAAGGTCTTCTAAGACAATTTCATTTGTTTTTAAGTCACTTTGAGTCATTTGGGGTCAGTTTGAGTCTTTCAGTCTTGTTGCAAAAAAGTGTCAATGTTGTCAAGTTGCACAAAGCAACTTTTGCATTTTTGGTGTCCTTCTCCTGATGTGACCAAACTGACAATTCCAATGCATCCAGATGGGTATGTTTAGGCTAGGCATGGTTCTTTTTTTCACCCAAACATGTTGAAATAGTCTAAGCTACATTGTACCGATGATATCCCTGAAGAGTCCAAAGTGCGAAAAGGTAGCAATCTTTGATGAGATGTTACTTGAAAACCATGTCACTTCGAAACATTCCATCTAAGGCAACACAATCATGTAGAGTGTCTCTACAATAACCTCTCTCAGTTTTTTATATCTCTGAGGCATTTGCCCGTGGTGAAATATTTTCTGCTACCCCAAAAATCATCAGAAGGAGGCAGTGTAAAGTTGCAAAGGGGTGTAACTTTCATCTTGCTCCTGATGCGACCAAACTGACTATTCCAATATGTTCGGATGGGTACATTTATACTAGGCATGGTCCTATTTTTCACCCAAACATGTCGAAACAGTCCGAGCTACATTGTACCAACGATATCCCTGAAGAGTCCAAAGTGCAAAAAGGAAGCAATCTTTGACGAGATGTTACTTGAAAACTATGTCACTTAAAAATATTCCATCTAAGGCAACATAGTCATGTAGAGTGCCTCTACAATAACCTCTCTCAATTTTTTATATCTCTGAGGCATTTGCTCGTGGTGAAAGGTTTTCTGCTACCCCAAAAATCATCAGGAGGCAGTGTAAAGTTGCAAAGGGGTGTAACTTTTGTCCTTCTTCTGATGCGACCAAACTGACTGTTCCAATGCATCCGAATGGATACATTTACACTAGGCATTGTCCTATTTTTCACCCAAACATGTCGAAACAGTTCGAGCTACATTGTACCAATGATATCCCTAAAGAGTCTAAAGTGTAAAAAAGCAGCAATCTTTGATGAGACGTTACTCAAAAATCGTGTCACTTAGAAATATTTTGTCTGAGGCAATGCGATCATGTAGCATTCCTCTACAATAAACTCTCTCAATTTTTTATATCTCTGAGGCATTTGCCCATGGTGAAAGGTTTTCTTCTGCCCCAAAAATCATCAAAAGGAGGTAGTGTAAAGTTGCAAAGGGGTGTAACTTTCATCCTACTCCTGATGCGACCAAAATGATTGTTCCAACATGTCCAGATGGGTACATTTATGCTAGGCATAGTTCTATTTTTCACCCAAACATGCCGAAACAGTTTGAGCTACATTGTACTGACGATATCCCTGAAGAATCTAAAGTGCAAAAATGAAGCAATCTTTGACGAGATGTTACTCAAAAATTGTGTCACTTAGAAACATTTCGTCTAAGGCAAAGCAATCATGTAGAGTCCCTCTACAATAACCTCTCTCATTTTTTAATATCTCTGAGGTGTTTGCCCGTGGTGAAAGGTTTTATGCTGCCCCAAAAATCATCAGAAGGAGGTAATGTAAAGTTGCAAACGGGTGTAACTTTTGTCCTACTCCTGATGCAACCAAACTGACTATTCCAACATGTTTGGATGGGTATATTTATGCTAGGCATGGTCTTTTTTTCACTCAAACATGTCGAAACAGTTTGAACTACATTTTAGCGACGATATCCCTGAAGAGTCTAAAGTGCAAAAAGGCAACAATCTTTGACAAGATGTTACTCAAAAAATGTGTCACTTAGAAACATTCCATCTAATGCAACAAGATCATGTAGAGTCCATCTACAATAACCTCTCTTAATTTTTTATATCTCTGAGGCGTTTGCCCGTGGTGAAAGGTTTTCTGCTACCCCAAAAATCGTCAGAAAGAGGCAGTGTAAAGTTGCAAAGGGGTGTAACTTTTGTTCTTCTCCTCGTGTGGCCAAACTAACAGTTCCAACATGTCTAGATAGGTACATTTAGGCTAGGTATGGTCTTTTTTGCACCCAAACATGCCGAAACAGTCTGAGCTACATTGTGTTGGCGATATCCCTGAAGAGTCCAAATTGTAAAAAGGCATCAATCTTTGACGAGCTATTATTCAAAAACCAGGTCACTTAGATATATTTCATCTAAAGCAAAGTGATCATGTAGGGTCCCTCTACAATAACCTCTCTCAGTTTTTATATCTCTAAGGCGTTTGCCCATGGTAAAAGGTTTTCTGCTGCCCTAAAAATCGTTAGGAGGCAGTGTAAAGTTGCAAAGGGGTGTAGCATTTGTTCTTCTCCTCATGTGGCCAAACTGACAGTTCCAACATGTCTAGATGGGTACGTTTAGGCTAGGGATGGTCCTATTTTGTACCCAAACATGCCAAAACAGTCCAAGCTACATTGTACCAGTGATATCCCTGAAGAGTCCAAAGTGCAAAAAGGCAGCAATCTTTGACGAGTTGTTACTTGGAAACTGTGTCACTTAGATACATTTTGTCTAAGGCAAAGCAATCACATAGGCTCCCTCTATAATAACCTCTCTCAATTTTTTATATCTCTGGGGTGTTTGCCCATAGTGAAAGTTTTTCTGCTGCCCCAAAAATTGTCAAAAGGAGGTAGTGTAAAATTCCAAAGGGGTGTAACTTTTGTTCTTCTCCTCATGCAGCCAAACTGACAATTCCAACGCATCTAGATGGGTACATTTAGGTTAGGCATGGTCCTGTTTCGCACCCTAACATGCTGAAATAGTCCGAGCTACAAACACTAACTAGTCTTCAATCTTCAAACACTACAAATACCATGATATCCTACATAAAGCTATCTTTTAGCCTTTTATAAAGGCATGCCCATCAAATTCAACTGCATAGAGATGATTTTTTATATTCCAAATTACTTTTAAATATTGACCTTCCAATCCTTTTTCCGTCCCTCATATCAATTAAATATGACCTTCGATTATGATATGGCGCTCAAGCTTATGAGAGTTTACCAGAGACATCGGTTGAGTTAGGTTGAAGGGCCAGTGAACTAATGACTTAAAGACCCTTTAGTAGGTTGATTTAAGTGATAGTAACTTCTGATTATAAGTCAATATTAAATTAAAACAAAAGTGCACTTTACACACGACAAGCAATTGAGGGTTTTAAAGTCTTAAGAAAACTAGATTCTTTTTAGGGTTTAATGCCCAATATGTAAACCCTAACTATCAATAAGATTATGATTATGAAAGCTTGTGTCTTCTCTAACTTCTTATTACAAGAACAAAACCACATCCACCATGAATATGAACCTTGCATCATATCAACATTTCAAGATAGACCTTATCATGAAAACCATATTCACAACAAAACCTAGCATGAACAAAACCACATCCACCATGAACATGAACCTTGCATCATATGAACCATGTTTATCTTGTGCAACATCAACATGAATTGAGAGACCTTATCATGAAAACCATATTCACAACATCATGCACCTCATGACCGTCACCTACCTTGAATCACTGTATCACCTTATCAACATCATGGCATCAACCTTGACATCAATGATAAACAACCTTGACCCTTTGACTTCAATGACAACCTTGAACCTTGATTGTTGATGACTTATGGAAGCCTATAGCCCCAATGTTATGTTGCATACTAAAATTAGGTAAGACTCAATGTAATCTCATAACCTCGCCTTATATGCAAGAGGAATTACATTTAATAACCATAATGATCATCAGGTTCTCATAATCATATGATTTTGACTATCTTATTCAAAACAACAAACATACTCTTTGCATCCCAATATGGTATAATTTAACAAGAAATTAAGAAATATTTTCAATTGACCAACTCATAAAGAATATGGATCAACATACTCATTTGAATATTTTCAATTGAGCAACTCATAAAGAATATGAATATTTTCTATTCAACATGATGATTCATTTTTATTTTAAATACAAGTTTTATCTTTAAGTTCCAAAATGAGGTTTAGGTGATACTTGAATAACAATAGCTAGCTTATTGGATCAACAAACATCCTATGTAATACAATTGGACTTTAAATATTTGAAGTAGCCATCTACAAATATCCATTCAAACGTGGATTTACAATGTAAGTATGGATGCCATCAATAAAAAAGATTTGTATTAACCAAATATCCATATAGACATACATCAATATTTGTCGATATAAGTATAACATATATACAAAATAGCCATATAGGCTTACAAGAATGCCATATAGGCATACAATGTCAACTATATGCAATACAAAATATATGTCCACAAATGCCATATAAGCATACAACAAAGGAACAAAATAAAAAGTCATTCCCCTCTAGTTGGTGAAGAGAATAGATCACAGGCAGCCTTTGATCTTCTAGGGGATGGAGATGCATATGTGGGTGGTCTACTATGAACCCGAGGGTTGCTCCTCCTATTTAGTTCTTCTTGTATCTTTAGCTATTACAATAAAAAGTATAGACATTAATATATAGAAATTACATGTTATAAAAAATGAAACATTTAACAAAATAATCACTTACCACTACCATATAATTTGTCTCCTCACTTACCTTAGTAGCAAGAATAGGCGGTGGTGATGTCATGTCCTATAGAAACCATCCAGATAGAAATTAAACTTCAAATCAATAATCTTTTGATTTTTCAAAAATAAGCAACTGTAACAATGAATGTAAATTGAAATTTACTAATCTACCTCATACCCCTATCAATGGCATGGAGCTATGAATCGCAGAGGTCACACTATGCTCCATTGCCCTATGAACATCGAGAGGTGTCTTCGTAGCCTGTATCATCTAGAAATAAAACACCATTATTCAAGTACAAAAACCATAATAGTGATGCAAAGCATGGCTCCTAACATACACACACGTTCATCTAAACATGGAAGTACACACAATAAGCACACAAGTCACATACAAAAATCTAGTAAGTACAATTCATTCATTAAACTATTTATTTTATTACCTCCATGAAGCTTTGAAGTCCACCACCGCTGGCAGGTGTTGCTGTGAAATCTCCAATATTAACCTATTCAACATCTAAAATTAGATATTAGAATACTATTCATATAACGATGCCATTCACATGTAATATTTATAATTGTTTACTAGTTACATACCCCAACAGTAGATGATGTAGTGTAATATGTAGGTGGAGAACCACTAAAAACTGCATCAATTCTATGACCCTGAAATTTCATTAAAATCATCAAACTAATAATCTTGCATTTCAAAAATGAAATTTAATAAATTAAATTCAATAAACTTACTAATATTTACCTGAGTATCAAGGTCAAAAGTCTCACTCAGGAGGGTATCTGTCATCACCATCTTCTTAGCTGCAGATGTAGCCTGTACACATGCATCATGACTATCCATGGGGTCATAACCACAGGCTAACCTGCAAGTTTGACAAGCATGGGGTGGGACCCTACTCCTCGCACTATCTCTCAACCCACGTTGTGCTATAGGATTGGCATGCTCTATGATGCTCTGGGTCAAGGCACTAATGGACTGAAGTGTATCGACCTCAACACTCTCCTTCACAATGGAAGGGATAGATACATGCTCATGGGCTAGTCTGTTGATTACTCGTCTCACTGGCCGCTATGAGTCAACAAGTGCCCCTAGTCTATCTTGTGCTGACCCCCCACCTCTACCCTAGAAGTCCCGCATATCAAAATAGTTTGGCACTTTATTGAGGACAAACTCGCAGTAGAGTTTCCTCAAAAAGTATTGTGGGACCTCATTATTATTGCATGGAGGATGGTCAAAAACCATCCACCACCTCTACCCAAAATTATCCCTTATCGCTTGGTTGTTGTACCAATGGAAAGGGAACATCTTGCATGTAATGGGTGGAGGTTGATTTGTTTGTGGGTTTGTGAAAATGGAACACAAGTCTAATTTTGTAATTTGTAACTTTTTCACATCTTCATATGATAGCTTGTCTACATAATACTCTCTAAACTCTCTCCTCTTATCCAACCAACTAGATATTTGCTTGCTAATTAAATCTACATTTGATAACATAGATTCAAGAGATTGAGCAAGCATGGACCTATGCAAGGTTAAAGTTGAAGGATCTTTCAACCTTGCAATTATGTCTTCAATTTCTTTTTTATTATTTTCAATTTGCCCCATTAGATTTTCTTGTGTTCCAGGGGCATGTTGAGGAATGGATGGAGGAGTTTGTTGTTCGGGTTGTTCTTCAGCAGGTACTTCCTCTTCAGGATTTTGTGGATTTTGAGGAGGAGGTGCATTAACATTTTCTGACAATTAAAGAAATTTACATCAAAAATAACTAAAACCTACCTATTTAGAAACAAATAAAACTCACTCCTTTGGCCTGCTCGACGTCATGACAGCATTTTGGCGATGAATCGGTAAGATTTTGGTGTTGAATTGTGTCTTCAAAAATGCAAGTGCGCTTCTTAGGGTTTGCAGGTTGCGGGTGTAGAGAAAGATAAAGAAATGAAATGAGCAGAAATGCTCTTATATATATAGATATAATTAGTTATAACGTGCTCATGTTATAACACGAGTACATTATGGTTTGGTTTTGCTGAGCCTTAGGCTCGTCATTACCAAACCATAAAGTGAGCACGTTATAATGCGCTTGCGTTATGTATTAATTTTTTTTGAAAAAATTTTGGCTACTTTTTGGCCCCCCAACTTTTTACACTTACCCCTAGAGCTGAACCCGGTAGCTCTAATACCATATGTAACAGCCAAGTTCTAAAAACATAGTAAAACTAGAAATTTACCATAAAGCAAATTAACAAGGTAAAAATGAGATAGAATTTTTTTTTCTTTTATTCAACATATAATCAAGTAACTACAATTACAAGATTTCTTTTTACAAATACAATAAACCATATTGTCTTTCTCAATTTCAATGTTTACAAAAGTAAATCAATTACATATACAATTTTGGAATAAATACTGCTTCTGAATATCTGACATCTTTATCACAAGTCCTAGCATGTTTCCTAGTTGGAGAGAGAGTATCTTTCTAATTATTTACCTCCATCCATAGACCAATGGTCTCCCACACATCTTCCACATAGGAAGTGGCCCTACCCTTCACGAGGAATATAGATCTTAAGTGACCAGTGGTAATTTGCCTTTCCCAATTACATAGTGTTGTATTCTACTCAACTCTATCAACCATACAACCCTAGATACCCTTGAGCTAAGTATGATTTCCGATAGGATGAGCAATCTGAATACAGTGAACCGACAATGCATGCAGAAAACAAATTCATTACTTTGGCCAAAGTTTTTGATAATAATACCATTCATAATGAATGTAGTCATGTTCACCCACCCCTACTCAACTTGGATACTGTCGTATTCTTGCATTTTGTTCATTCCAACTATGGCCATGTAAAATTTTTAATCATTGCATCATGATAATAGTATCTTTTGACTTAAATAAGTCTATATAACATAACCATTCAATTTTATAATCGACTATAGGATTTACCTAATATCCTTTGTTAATATGATATTTCAATATAACCATATCTCTTATCTAGGAGTTCTAGATTCACAAATAACCTTTGATTAACTCAACCAAGGTTAAGAATACTATAGTTCTTAAATAGATAAAATTTCCTATACAAGGAATGCAGAATAACTTTGATAATGTGTTATAAACAAAACATACCCTAAATATATCCCTACATGGTCATTCTCTAATAGACTTAGCCTACTCCATTGTAATGGATCTTTCCAACAATAATATTATCAAAAGATAAATAAATATATAAGGGTTCTCCCATAAATCTTATTTCCATCTACCATAATATCTTTAAGTTACTTCATTCAAAGAGAATAATAATTGTCTAAAGATTCCTATGAATCTAAGTTCTCATGGATAGAAATCATTTCCGTTATTTTCATATAGAATCTAACAAGAAAATACTAAATATTACCCTAACTCAAGGTTTAAACTATTCTACTCAAAACTAAGAGTATACTACCAAAGTTTGATCAACTTTAATAAAATTTGAGAGTCTATTGTTTGGTTATCTCACAATCATTTCATTTGTTTGCTACAAACTTATTCAATATAAAGACTGCTTTCAAGCTCATGACAACTATGACATTCTCCTACTATGATGATCATTTTATCCTCCACACTAAGATTTGATACGATTATCGATTTAACAATCAATAAGCAAATGGTTGATTCAAAATACTGTAACAGAGTATTCACTTGTTTTACCAAGCATCGGCCATATACTTTGCATTCATTTCTTTATCAAGTTTAGATCAGAATAGTTTACTTAAAAATGTTATCTTCATTTCCCTAACCAATACTTAATAGTTTATGACTGAATACTCAAAACATACAGGAGGTTATACCTCTCTGGCGTACTCACATAATTAGCCAAGACACAATAATAGACAGTCTAAAAAGAATTAGCCAATTTGCTCATTGTTAATAAACATAGGAAACTAAGGAATACCTAGTAATTGACAGGCTTGAGTTGATAATATGTGCACCAAGACATAATAATAGACTCTTCTGATTGCCTATTCCCTATCTCTTTTTGCCACGACTCTTCTTTTTATCTCCGTTCGATACCTTGCTCTTAAGTTTTTAACCTTTTTAACATAACCACCACGGATCAATCTGAGTCATCCTTGTTAATGACTCGAGGATGACTCCTTTTTAGTTGCCATAACAATTTAGTCTTAACTGACACCACGTTTTAAGCAGAGTTCCCACTTATCAATGGGAGATAACTGTTTCTTGGCTCATTGGTTGTGGTGGTTATTCCATAGTCCTCCTCTTTTGAATGAGGTTGACACATTTCTTAAACTCTGCTGATCATTAAAGGATCTCTAATAAGTGGTTCAATCCTCCACTAACATTTTTGAAGACTCTTCCTAAATGTAAGGCTTCGACTACTCAAGCATAACATCATTGACTCATTATGAGTTATTATCATCACTCGATGCATATGCATTTACATATTTGATTACATCAAATATGATTCACATAACATCACCTCTATATTTGATAGTTATGGTTTTATCAATATAATGATAATATAAAAACAAAGGATTAAGGATATTGTGATTGGGTTGAGCTTGTCTCCCCTTCACAATCCGTCAACAATATTCACGTCTTCTTAACTCAACAAAAATGTCTTAATGTTAAGAATCATTTATAACACCTCAAGGGATTTAATAATAATAAGACAACCTTTTTACGACAATAATGTTATAATATTTACGTTAAACGTAAATAGTCAAAAATCACACTTAAACGATGTCGTTAACGTTATTAATGACTAAGACGACTTACTATGACTTAGAAAGGTTTGTAAATAATATCGACTACCTGTCGATTAGGTTCAGAAGAAAACTGACAAGACAAGACTCACCTCTTATGACACATTGGTTCACATTTCTATTAAACACTTTATACTCAATTTGACAAATAAACCACTCATAACCTGAGGTCTATATCTCTCTCCTGGAAAGATACTCTCTCTCTCTTTTCTCTAGGAGTCATCTAAAAACCTGTAATCCTATATCAAACTCATTACCAAAGAAATTATGATCAGTGCATTATTATTCAAATAATAGATCAAATCTCATAATGCAAATATTAAATCGATAATATCACAATCATTTCCATAATTTCATAAATGACATTCAATATAATCCATTTCTTTCCTTGTCATTAATCTAAACATTATAATAAATTTACTTATGTCCAAGTAAAAAGTAAAAGTATAGCAAGACAAAAATTGGGGATGTAACAATATTCAAATTTTCAAAGAAGTTTAGCCCACTCCAGATTGATCAAATTGATGAAAGAAGACAGCAAGGGGCTGTCAGTTGGTTTTCACAAAGGGTTTGGTACAGCCATGGCTCTAGCTATTGATCCAGAAGACATTATCAATGACAATAGAAACCCTCACCCTCTGGATGATGATGACATTGCCCTCCTCAAAACCTATGTAATCTCTCTTTTCATAAATATTTTTTTCTCTATTATAACTTTTTCCCTTCATCTTTGCTCTTCTGAAATGCTACTTTTTGCTCTAGGGTTTGGGGCCATTCAAACTACTTGTTTGGTCACCCCATTTATGTGGAGTCATTTGATCAAAATCATTTGTAGAAGATAAAAAGTCACCAACCTCAAGAAGGGTTTAGCATCCCCAAATGCTTAGATTCGAGTTGCTTTCAAAAATGGATAAAGAATGAGATCTTGGGGCTGAGGATCCAAAATATGGAAAAGCAACATTTGGAGATATAATTAAGAAATTGAAAAAGCTTTCTTTGCAAAACAGTGATTTGTTGGATGGTTCTTGGGTAGATAGGATTGTTTGGGAAGGCCATGAAGATGCTCCAGTAGAAAAATTAATTTTCAATCTTCAAGATGACCAAATGTTGTTTGAGATAGTGTATGCTAAAGAAGGTAGACATCTACGGACTCATGGAGTAGCTATGTTGATTTCTCCCTCATCTTAAACAAGAGAACCAGGAGAGCTTGCCAATCAAGCTGCTTCCATTTCTAGATTCAATATCTCCAAAGACAAGTATTATGTAAGTACACTTCACAAAGGTTTTACATCTGAAGTGATAATATTTAATTTCAGGTGAAGCACCATCAAAAGTAGATGGAAAAAGCAATGATCAGAGAGCCAACACTCCCAGGTCCAAGCACTCTACAACTGAATAGTGTAGACGGAGCAAGATTAATGATAGGTGAGTTATACCTTTGGTGTTCTTTAGTCTTGCATCTCAAATGAATTTACATCTATTCTCTCTGTAGTCATGCATCTCAAATGAATTCGCTTCTATTCTTTGTGCAGTCCTACATCTCAAATGAATTTACTCATATATTTTTTGCACATTCATTTCAAGAAGGTCTTCCCTTTTGTTAGCACTCTTTTTGACCTAGAGATGCATCATCATATTTTCCCAAGGAGGAGGTCATCATCATCATATTTTCTGACGACTGGTTTTTCATCAGGATCATCATATTTCAATATCGGGTGATGTTTGGATATCATCCCGATCCTGCTGATGAGCTACAATGTGCCTTATTTTTCTTGCGGAGGGTGATTTTTCAAATATCCGGTGATCTTCCAGTTATCGCCCTGCCCTTTTATGATGATGATGTCACCCTGATCTTCTGAAGGGGTTATTTTCTGAGTTGTTCAACCCGGCCTATTCTTTCTTAAGGGTCGTCTTCATCATCATCATCATATTTCCGGTTATCGCCGTGTTGCTTGTGAGGATCATCATATTTTTTGCCTGCATGATCTTTCGCCGGGGTGATATTTTAACATCGGGTGATCTTTGTTAAGATCATCCTGATGATGTTGCTGTAAAGTTCAAAGTGTGACCCAATTTTTATCGTGGTCATCATATTTTGGATGTCAGGATGATCTTAGTCAATATCATCCTGATGTTGTTGTATCACTTCATGTTCGTTGTTTTATCATCCTGATGATGATGGTATCAAGGAGGTAGCCGCCTGTCGGCTTCGTGCATTATCTAGTGGGGGGTGATCTTTTCAAATATCCGTCATATTCATGTATCACCCGATCTTATAGTGGAGCTACAGTGCAGCATCATATTTGTGCATCATGATGATATTTCCAAATATCCGGTTATCTTCCGAATATCATCCTGATGTCGATATGATGATGACATCATCCGGATATGAGGAGGTGCGCAGTAGGCAGATATGCTGATGATATCAGCAGGGTATGACGATGACGTCATCAGGATGTTCATCGGCCAGACTTTTGGTATCGGCTAAGCAGGAGGATCTTCCTCCGATGGATCAGGTTGTGCCGATGAAGGTGATTATCATGCAGGTGATATTGCGATGATGATGCTGATGTCAGGGTGATTTTTCGAGCAACAGGATATCATGCTGTTGGAGGATGATGATGAAGTCTTATACTAGTGTCGTCGGGAGCAAAAGCACCGACATCATATATGCTCGCGACCTAGTATATAAGGTGATGAAAAGGTCACCGCGGGGTGCATGTGGGATAATTGATATCCTGCATATTTGAATTATCATGACGATGTATCTTGGCAGGAAACGTTTGCGACGCACAATATTCTGCATTTCCCAAGGCCGCGGGTTGGTGCGCCATTAATGGCGATTGTTGCAGAGGTGTGGGCGATGGCGTGGATGGATCTAGTACCCAATTGAAGACCTGGATCCCTAGGCGGCGGCGCAAGGCTCAAGATTTCTTCCTGTCTCCTCTCCCACCTGCTACATTGAATGTTTGAGCGCCATTTTTTCTGATACTGTGTATCTGGCGGGATTTTTGGTCAACCATGTAATTAATTGCTGTGGTACACTACCTGGCTATTATAAGCAGGAAGTGTTACTCATTTTAGGTTGTTGAAAGTTGAGGATTTTTGGCTCTGTAATTCAAAAACAAGCTGATCTGGTTGCTCTGTATAGTTAAACCTGTGAGTCTATGTATCTCTTGTTGTATGTTTTGGCATGAACCCACTGATTTCATGATTAATCTTATATGAGAAATGCTATCTTAGCATGTGTTTTGTTAATTCTGTCTCCAGTATTGCATGTATTCTTCTTCTGAATCTGGATATCTGGGTAATGTTTAGATTCTAGAGAATAGAATTCCTATGTTGAATGTCTGATCTTTTAACTTCTGCTCAAGGGGTAGATTAAACTATTTTCAGGTTGAACATTGGGAAGGGTATACTGCAATAGGGATGCCATAAGTAGAGATAACTTAACACTCTGTATTGGGAGATATCTGTAAGGCAGGTATCACATATATCCCCCTGAAATCCAGTTTTAGTTGTTCATGCTAACCATTCACAGGTGTATGTCTACTGACTCCAGGCCCTGGATAGGCACCAATCTTGCTTTGTGTTTGTGTTACAACCATGTCCAGCTTTGCATCCAAATCATAAATCAAAATCTAAATCTAAAACAATCTTTAGGACATTAGAATTAGTTTTAGGATCCTCAGTCCTCTGTCTACAACTGCAAATAGGCCCAAAGCTAGCCCCTTTGCTCTTATCTTTCAGTTTTGGTCTACTTACAGGAGGACTTATCTGCTTTCTGTCAGCATCCCAGCCTTGTATGCATATCTTCATGGATGTTGAGTAGGGAATACCCCCCTAGGTCTTGCAGAGCCTGAAGAAGAAGAGGAGATAAAATATAGAGTCTATCTCCTACACTGTTGGCCCCCTGGCCCAGAGATCCTGTTGATCACTGATGGCTACCTTGTAGGGAAATCTGGGAATAAGCATCCAACCTGGGAAAAAACCAACACCTTTCATGCACAACATTATCATAAAAAATTTGCTAAAATAGAGTACTTGTCAAGAGGAATGGAAGAGCCTTAAGAGTTTTGGAATGAGAATAAAGAACCAAAGATCCATATAAGATGAACAAAAATGAAGATGCAGAGCAGGATGAAGGTATTGTTAGGTCTAGTAATGACTACTTGAAACATTTGAAGGACTGCTAAATGTTAAAGTCTTGTCATTTGTTTGTCTTTCACAATCATTCTAGGCAAATCTACAGAAATATCATAAGAGGACAGTGACAAAGATCATTGAGATAGAGGTTTTAGACCATGCAAAAAGGGACAGTGGATAGTGTTATAAGGTCTATGTCTTAGTTTTGGATTCCATCCTTGCTTTAAAGACCCTGCAGTATGAGAGACAGTAAGGGACACTGTGACAATGCAACAAAGAAGACAATGACATCTAGATTAGAGAAAACTATCAAGAGCATGAAGGAAATAATTAACAAGCCTGCATAGGTCTCACATAGATGCTATAGAAGACAATGCAATGGTGCAAGAGACAGTGATATTGTATAGAAAGGTCTGAGCACATAATTTTAGAGCCTAAAACCCTAAACCCTTCAAAGCCCTAGCAGACATGTCAAATGAAGGCTTGATGAGGATGTTGTGCTCAAGTCCAAAGGTCAAATAGTGTGCAGAGATGTGACACAGTCAACATAGTGTTAAACCTGTACACAATGACTAAAGTCAGTAAAAGAGTAGTGATTGCCAAGGAAAACAATGAAACCGTCATAATCATTTAACAGTGTGCAACATGAGATAAGAGGTATGTTAGTTTTTCAGATAATGAAGAGACCATGTCAATTCATATATTATAACTAATTATGTGAGCCACCCCCATTAAAGTGTTAGCCTCATTTAACACAAAAATTAACATAATTAGAAGAAATTAAAGACAAACTATTTTACTGTTCACAGAGAAGATATGTAAGACACCACCATAATAGACACATTAACTTAATAATTGCATGATTTCTTTCACAATATGTTTTCATCAAACATGTAAAAGTACAAATCTTTAATTTCTTTTTACTTGCAGATTTGTATTTGTTTTGGCATGCTTGAATCTTAGTTTCTTTTCACTTGTATTTGCATTGGCATCCTTGGCTTTAGTCCAACTTATGCTTTCGACATGAGTTTTATCTATTTTCTATTGATGACGTAACTATAGATAAATATTAGTTTGTTTGCTGGTTGTATTTTTTCTATATAACAAATTGTAGTTATGGCAATGGCTAAAATGTCCCTAGTCTCAAATTCTGAGATCCTAGCATGGATCAATCAATGCTATGTACAGATTTAGGTTTCTTTGACTTGGTTTAAATTGGATTTTGGCATCTAAAGATGTTAGGGTTTGTAAGGTAGTACTGTATCTTGGATTTAAAGATTTTCACTATGTTAAAACTCTATATTTCATTTGTGTTTGCCAAATGTTTAGGGTAATGTTCTATTTAAATGTTAAAGCTTTCATTTAGATTCCCTAAATTTAGAGTCACACGCTTTGATCCATAGCAAGGTAAGTATGGTATTTTTTGGGTTTGAGTTCAAATCCACAGAGGGGTCCATGTTGCATTTATGTGTTCAGGCATGCTCAGTTTAGTTATGTTCCAACTAAACATAGTGTCTATATTGGAGCTGCAGTCTACCACTATATTTTGATGTTTCAGAAATCACCGTTAGTGATCAAGCAATACCTTCAACCAAATGATCTTAGACATTGACATGTGGTGCTTATTGTTTTGTTTTTATTCACTTTATTCTAACTGATTTGACTGCTAATAACCTTGCTCTCAGTTCTTAGCTCGAAACTAGATGATTGCATGTCTAGTATTTCTTTAAATGTTATAGAGGATCTAAATTCCTAAGATTTAGGATTAATGTTTGTTCCATGGATACCTAACTTAGAATACCATGGAGTTTCTCACATAAAGCTGCAGTGGGATTGTGGGTTGCTTCCTAAGAAGGTTTGTTAATAGCATGAACAAGTGAAGCTCGTGGAATGTGATCTCAGGTAATCTTATAGTCTCTACCAGTCTATCAATCAGTGAAACATAAGTGATAGGGGCAAGTTCATAATCAAATCTGAAGATATCCATTGCAAGTAAGAAGGGGAAACACAAGAAAAATTATTCTCATGTCTTCTGTAGTGCCTAAATTAGTCATTTGAGAATCAATCAATGAATGTTAACCTGTACATTATCTCTTGAAAGTTGAAACCCCTACTGTATCAACTGGGCTTAGGATATGCAAATTTTTTCAGTATCCTTGGACTGTCATTGCTGTCACCATGGAAAAATGAATTTTGATTTTAATTATGTGCAAGTGAAAAAGACTCAATGGCCTATAGGCTTCATGACCTTTATAACCATTAAAATGGTTCATTGAAGCCCAATCTTGATTTACTATTGGAAAAACCAATCTTGAATCCATGTTTATCATCCCTTTACTATTGGTCTTACATTAATTGTGTATAAATAAAGGAGGGTAATTTTGATGAATTGCACTCTTCACAATAGTCCAAAATGATATCAGTATTCTGCCCTTATAAATTAGTCTACAACTAAACATTGGTTAGATCCATTGTAAGGAATAATTTAGATAGTTGTTCCCTTTCTTTTTAGAGAAGATATTAAATTTAAGTGTTAAAAATGCTTTATGAACCCCTTTCCTGGGTGGCATGACATTAATAAATTGCATCAGTCATACATGATGCACAAACTATTCATGTTAAATATGATCAGTGAGGAGTCCTTAGGGATCTTCTTGATCTTGTCGTTTCTGTAGTATTATATGTAATTTACTGCACATTGGAAATTTGTATTCTGCAAGTTTGTTTCTCCAAGTCATTTATTAGGCCTTCTTTTGATGGTTTGATAAGATCATTACAAAATAGTACTTTGGTTGCATGCATATTGTTGTTTGATTCAATTTTATGATATTTCATTGAATAACATGGCAGGTGAATCAGAAGAGAATATTCATAATTTGTTTTCAAAATCATTGAAAACAACGCTCTCAATACTATTCATAGATGAGATTGATGCTATAAGTGTCAAAAGAGAAACTTTGCA
Organism: Cunninghamia lanceolata; assembly: GCA_027924645.1. Taxonomy (NCBI): domain Eukaryota; kingdom Viridiplantae; phylum Streptophyta; class Pinopsida; order Cupressales; family Cupressaceae; genus Cunninghamia; species Cunninghamia lanceolata. The sequence goes on from BSBN01001035.1 coordinate 3,937,611, forward strand.
GAGGGAAATGGAACATCATATTGTGATACAACTTTTGACTTGCATGGATGAATCACATGAGATTGTGATAGTTGGTGACCAAGAATCTAATGCAAAAACACCTAAGAAGAAGTCTAGCCATGTTCTAGTGATTGGGGCTACAAATAGACCTGATGCTCTAGATCCTACACTTCGAAGGCCTGGTCTCTTTGATTGTGAGATTGTTCTAGGTGTTCCAGATGAAAATACAAGAGTGGAGATCTTGTCAGTAATTACAAGTGGGTTAAGACTAGAAGGTTTGTTTGATTTGAAGAAAATTGCAAAATGCACACCTAGTTTTGTAGGTTTAGACTTGACAGCATTAACCAGGGAAGCGGCCTCCATTGCAATAAATAGAATAATAGAAAGTAGGAATCCTCAAAATCTTTAAAATGTGAGGATATAGAGGTTACTGAATATGCATGGTGGAAAAAGGCATGGTCACAAGAAGAAATGAACAATCTTAGTATTACAATGGCAGATTTTGAGGTAAATATGGTTCTTGTAGTGTTTATTTTTATAGTGTATTGAAAGTGTAGCTTAATGAAATACTTTTTCCTAGGAAATAAAAAAATATCATTTAACATATTCAAAATACTTACAAATGTACAGATCAAAGCCTGTAAACCTTTCTAGCCACTGTGATGTGGCATGAAGTTTGTCAAGCCTAGCCTTGGAGGCCTCGTCCTGAAACATATACTAATTCAATTTAACTATGCACATATAAAATTTAAAAATCATTTAATAAATTTGATATAATCTTATGAGTAAATTCAAATACCTACATACTCTCCTCACTGGACTTTCTCCGTGCATCAGACTTCTCATATGCTTTTACAAGCTCTTTCCATACTTTCACACTTACATCAATTGGCCTTTTTTTGAGCCTTACCTTAGGAGGGATTTTTTTATCTTCTTTGTTTGGTTGCACCGAAATCTCTTGAAATTTTGATACATTCATAGCTTTATCTTCTTTACAGACCAACCTGTGCCAAATTCAGTCTCCATGTCATGGATAACTGCTTTTTACAGATGCATGGGTATCTTTGAGAATGGAAAATGTAGATGGTCTTTGAACTGTTGAAGGCATGATTCCTTCAACCTATTCACAAACATTTTTCCAGCATCTGTCATTTGGACTTTCCCTGAAATCACATCATATTATATCTTGGTATCATAAGTACCAATGCAAGATGCAAAACATGTTGTGGTGGTCGGAGAAGTCTGTGTCCCAGGAATGGTTGGGACATTTGAAGCCTCTGCTCTCTGTTCCACATTCTTAGAAGTTACTGTTATTGATTTCCTCCTGAATCTTTTGCCCGATCCAGGACTAGTTGGGGAATCAATTGATTCCCTTTGACACTGTTGATTTGGTTGCAATGTTTCAGGGGCTTTACTCGATCATTTTTCTATGTATCTGGCAAGCATTGTCAAGTCCACACCATCCAATTTGTTCACTGCCTCTACCCCCAATATAGAAGCCAATGCCTCTTTATCTTTGTTAGTCTCATGTCCCTATATATATATAAAATAAATTTCTTCTTTTAAATTTAGAAATAAAAAACTAAAAATCAAAGAAACAATGGAAACATTTACAAATCTATAAATTGACAATGAATTACCTCATTGTGGCCAGAGTCTGCTCCCTTTGCTCTATTCCCTCTATTGCTTGACATTTTGAGGCGACCTCGGGAAAATTATTTTTGTCCAGTCTGTGGCAGAAAATGAAGTACACACTGCCAGGTATGAAAATTTTCGTCCAATTTTTCCATATTCCTTAAGGTTTTTTACCTTTACTTTGTAGAGCAAATCATGAAGTTGTTTTCCTCTGTAAATTTATTGCTAGAAAGTAAGCTTATACATCAATTGAAATAAAGCACACATTTATAATATTATGGAATGTGTAAATTTGTCGTCTATTATGAAAATCCTTGCTCGGAATTATCTTCAACAGATGCCCTATGAATATTACAAGACCTGCATTTGTCCAAACAAATCTGACATTTGACGAGAAAAAAAGAGTAGATGAAAGAGAGGCAATGCCATTACCTAGCACGAATAGAAGAAGAGTAGCATGAATTGAAAGCTTCAAGATATCTGGAAGCAAAGGTTGTCGTGGCTCAGACCTGGGACTTTTGAGATGTAAGAAAGTGAATATGTGCTTTAGGAATGGAAAGGAAATTGGGGTTGGAATACAGGTCCCGCCAATTCCAAGGATCTACCCAAAATAAGGGCGAACACAAAAAACCCAAATGCTCGATCTCTGCATGCCAAACACTCAATCTCCAAACACAAAATGAACACCAAAAATCAATAAAGTTTTTTTTTTGTGTTTTTTTGTTTCGGGGTATGTGTAGGTGGGAATTTTTTTTTATTCATTAGTCAGCGCTATAGTCTGCGCCGTTATCATCGACTTTAACACCGACTTTTAGGCCTAAATGTAATCTTTTTAGGGTGCTAAAGGTAGTATAAAGTCCACCTAATTTAGCGCCTATCAGTGTAAAATGATGTATTTTGCTTGGAAGTTGATATCACTATCTAATGGAATGCCAAATTTGGTTGCTTGTAGCAACCTCACCAAATTTGGATTGTCCTTATAATAAGTAACTATATCTTGTTTCCATGATAGTATTTTAACTTCATGCTTCTCTTATGATTAGATCAATAATGACTCACTCTTTCACCACCTTACACAGATAGTTGGTGACAATCCTTATGCAAGTGATAAGGCTTTGGAAAAACCAAACAACTCTTCTCTTACTATCATGACATGATATTGGGACTATATTGGTAGCTTATGGAAATGCTTATGGTATTGTGATTTTCATTTCTATGTTCTCATTAACCTATTTTAGGTTGAAGCATGGTAACTAACCCACTAGCTATTATGACAGTCATAAAATGACTAGATAATCCTCTCCACTTTGACTATGACAGTCCTATGCATGGTGTTTTCTTCATGACAATCCCCAATAATGTGAATTATTGATAGTAGCTAGTTCAAATGGAGTTTTGGATAGTGTAGTAAGTTGTCCCTATGGTTCATGATAGTGTATGCCTTGGTTATGTCCTTGTGACATTACTCTCTAGATATCTCCTTTTTATAGTGACAAGGTTTCAAGAACATGACAACTTGGGTAAGGTATCAACTTGTCTCTTTAACCTCTAGATTGTCATTTTTCAAGAACTGATCTCATTGAAATGCAAAGACAACATGTTGATTGATGACTAACTACATTGTTACTATGATAGTGACTTAACCTAGTCACAAGATTAATGAGACAATTTTATAGTAATAACTCTATGGATGCATACCTAGCTATCCTAGGTGTACTATGACAATAATTTAATGTTGCTAGTGTTGCTTTTAAACCTACTATGGTTGTTACCTATGCCTCATGGTATGACAACCTCTACAATGTTAATTATGATATTCATATGATGGTGAATATTGGAGCTATGGTTTGGATGACCTAATAACATTTGTGATAGTCCTTTGAGGTTGCGATAGACCTTTTGGGTTGTAACAATACTTAGGACGATTGTCCATCAGCTATAACAAGGCATAATGATGGTCCTTGATATCATCCCCCTATAATGATAGTAATCCACCATATACCAACAATTATATAAGTTATAACAATCCTAATGGTTGAAAGATGATCTTTGATACCCCTATTAATAGTCAAGGCAAAATTTAAGGTGGTTGCTATAATAATATTTTTTAATAATAAATGATTACCTAACTTATAATGTTAGCAATGCCTTTGCTTATTTTTGTCAGTCATAGTCCTATATCATATGGTGGCTGCCCTTTAATCCCGTATCAATCCATTGACTTGCTAATAAAGATTCTAAATCATTGTTAGTACAACATTAGGTGGTATTTGGACGATAGCAATGATATGACAACCTTTGAATCCTCAAGATCTCACTACAATAGTAGATCAACAGTATGATTGTCCCCTGACTTATCATTTTGACACCAATTATTTTAGTTGGAGCCATGACATTCCATCTAACATTTCAAAGTTGGATTTGGGATTAAGGACAACCTTAAGATATGTGATAGGAGATTGACAACATTTTAGCTAAGTCATGACAATCTTTGTTTATATTATGTGACTTCACTATAATATTGACGATTTAAGAGGCCATGAACTATCTCTTTCACTATCTAACAACCTTCCACTTCCTCACATACCTGTGATAGTCCTATTTATACATCTAGTTATTCCTTAGATCTTGTCAATCCTTAAGCCATGATGACAACATCCCTAAATACCCCAACTACATCTCAATCATATCAAAGTTTCATTGTAATTTCACTTTCCTACCATAACTGCATACTCCTCCTTCATCCTTTGTGACATAGATCGCAGGCTTGTTACATCAATGTCAAGGGCTTAGAATTTCATCACCTAGGAAAGCATGTTACCAAGATTTGATGGATTTCCCATTAGGCAATCAAATCTTGGTACTCAAAGGATCTTTACCCCTCTCTTACACCATGCCCTTTATCTTCTTAATTGTTACAAACCCTCCAAGCAAAAAAAAAGGATTATTAAGTCTTTCAATATATCTATACATAAATTATAACATCAAACCCTCTACTAAAACTCCAAAATATCAAACTCTAGGTGACAAAACTCTCACATTTGAGGGAAAAAAAACTAGAATAAATGTTGGATTTCATGGTAACTCAAAACTTCCCTCTCTCAAACTAATGACTTATTGCATATATGGTTTGAAATAATAGAAACCAGTCATAGATTGATGAAAAGATCAAGGAGATCTGCATGTTATAGAGTATAAAACTCAAAAATCAAAGGTCTTTTTGGGCCTTTTTCCAACAATATGAGCAAAAATCAAACTTTAAACATGTAGCACAGGTACCATATGACTCATTCGCATATATCACACATGTGGGACCATGAAGAAGGGAGGTAGGTGCTTAATATGAGCAATGACAATTGCACATAATGTTTAAGTTCACTTCAACAAATGGTTGGGGTTATGATAGCTAATGGAGGGTTTTCTTTTCAAAGGAAACCATTAATTTTGGAGTGAAAGGTAATGGTGAAATATAACATAAAGTCCTTATAATTAAACAATATCCAATGGCTAGGATTAATCTAACAAAGATCTAATGACATGATTTCAAAATTAACATCCAAATCATCCTTCCCTCCATCAAGAATTTAAAATTTTGGTGCCAAAGACTCTTTGAGACTATTTTGAGGGTTTTATAGCTGCTTGAAGAGATATAGATAGCCTTAAAATGACCCATAAAAGAAAAAGGAGAGTCAAATATTAAATAAATGTCTATTTTATGTGAATTTGTAGTCATCTTGTAATCATAAGATTTGAGCTCTAGTTGTCAAGATTCCGCGTGTAAACTTTTTGTGAAGAGTAAAATGTTGCAATGTCCTATTTAGTTTTTCATAGTGCATCTTAATGAAAAGCGAGTGTATTAACAAGATAATTTCAACAATATTCTCTTAGTGCACAACTGTTATGTGACTATTGTCATTGTTGTGTATTACAGGATCCAGAGGAGGCCATGGAGAGAGGACATGGACAGCGTAGAATTACTAAATCACAGAGAGGAAAGTGGGTGGAAATAGATATGACAATGAAATCTACAGATACAATAAAGGTAAGAAGAGAAAGTAACCTCAACCAAAGGAGGAAGGTGTTTATGAATTCACAAATGCTACAACATAGAGGAGATAAAGTCATTTTTTTGTCCATGAGGCCTCTAAGGTCAAACTTATTGGTTGAAAATGCACAGAAATGGTGATTAAATGTGATTCTATGATCAAGGGAAAGTTTGAAAATTAGGATGGCCAAAACATGATATCAATATGTCAAATATATGACTAAAGTGAGGTTTTGTGTTGGATAGCATATTCATTGAAATGATATAATTGGTGTACTAAACATTATTTACTATGTTGTTTATTATAGGGGCCAGACTAGGCCATGGCAATAGATCGTGTCATATCAAATGAAGACACAACGGATGAAGTGGGACATCAGGTACTCAAATTTTGACTTAACTTAGGAAAAAATCATCTGATGACATTTTGTGATATGTCCATCTTTTTTCACAGTATTATTGAAATTTATAATGTATTATCCAATCTTGACATAAATTAATGCATGTTGTTGATTATTTTAGATGGAGATTGGAGCAAATGTCGAGCCTGAGCGTTCAACTAGCAAAAGAAAAAGATATGTACATGGACATGGACCTAAAACTATTAAATCACATAGAGGATAGTGGGTGGAAGAGGATATGACAATGGATCCTGTAGACACAACAAATGATTGCATTGAACAAGAGGTTGGTTAGGACTACAGTCCATGGGATGAATACTTTGATAAAATTGTTGTTTGTGGATGTTCTATATGTCATGAAAAGAAAAAATTCAAATGAGTGATTATACAAAGACATTACATATATGATGAGCTTCCAGTCGGTAGTATGCCTCCTAGAATTGATTCAAATCCAATAGGAATTGTGGTAAGGAATTTTCCAATTTGATATAAATAACATGTATACTTCATTTAAACATTGCTTTATATTATTTAAATAACTAATTTTTTTTCTTAATGGATACTTGCAGGATAAAGTTCTTGGTTTAAAGTTTTCTGGATCACCGACTTCCATCCTAGAGGGCAATGATTATTTATCAAATGATACATCTAACAAAAATATGTCCCAATATACCAGCTCGAAAGATGAGGAATTGATGAAAACAAGTGACAAAACAAGAAATGGTTTAAAGATTCATAATTTGCTTAAAGACAAGGAGAAGGTGGACTACATACCCTATGAGAATGAATGTGATGGAGATGATGACTTGCCCCTGAGTTTAAGATCAATTTACAAAGAGACATTTGATCGTCGACTATATCACGCTTGGCCTAGTGATCAACAACTACCTAGAGTGTACGAGGTGTTTCAATTTTGGGGATATAGCTACATGATACGACCCTCCAATATTCATGGAGCGAATCTAGGCCGGTTTATTGTCCAAAATGTACATGTGGGATCTAAACATAGAAACAATTCACAACAAACCACTAGGAGATCAATGCCATATTATGGTCCATCATATAATAGTGGTGAATGGAGAAGGCTAGTAGAATATAAGCCTAGCATGTCAGCATATGGTCTAAATTCAAATATGTATACACATCGTCTCCAATTGGAAAGTGGAAAAGAAATGAATAAAGGTCATCTTATGTATATAGATGGACGTGCGTACACACACAAATGTATTGCAGGATTTATAAATAGTAGTAAGGGAAGGGACCCTACTATAAGACTAAATTTTCAATTTGTTGAGGTTATAAATGATAAAGATGGAGATATGGAAAGAGAGGTTGGTAGACTGATAATGGGTGAGGCTATTATGGACCTTACCATTGGGGATGAGTTATTGATTGATTACCCCTTCTTAAAATGCACTCCTGCGTAAAAGAAGAGGGAAGAACAAGGTCTCCCTAAGGATGTTCTTAAGGGTAGAAAACCAAAGAATAATAATTGAGTGTGGATTGATGTTTTATAAACTGTTGTCAAATTTGTGTTTTATTTAAATTATTGTATAAAAAAGGTAGTCTATAAAATAATGTTCCATTATTCAATTGATGTATATATGTTCATACAATTTATATTTTTATTTTTGAAGCCATATTTGATTATATTTCTTTGAAATTGATACATTTATGATTTATCCAATTGTTGCCAAACATTAAATAATGCTTGCATTTGTTGATAGGTAGAAGATGTTGATGAAACACATAGTAATACCCGAGATCCAACTGGGTTATTAAGATTTGGATGGGATGATCCAAACCATCCTGTAAACAATACTAGAGTGAAAAGAGCAACATTGAAGAGAATACTACCAGCTGAGAAATTTGAAGAGCTGATGAGATCTGCATACACTGATGACATGCCACCTAGCCTTAATGATGATGATCATGATAGTGAAAATGCAGTGCATGAAGAAGGATTGAATGAAATGCTTATAGATTTCTTTGGGGATGGAAACAATGATGACAATAATGATCATATGGTTGATAGTAACGATGATAGCAGGGGTAATTACCACCAACGTAATGTTGATGATAACACCTTGAAAGACTCCATCAAGCAAGCAGTGAAGACGCCCATGTTCAAATCGGGTGCAAGTAGAACCTCAAAACTGGCATGCACATTAATATTATTAGAAATCAAGTCACTATTTGGTTGGTCAGACAAAGGATTCACTACCCTACTGAAGTGAGTTGAAATCTATTTGTTATTTTACATTGTCAATTGGTGTACATAATTCGTAAACATTCATCAACTTCGTTTATATTTCTTTAAGGGGCTTTTAAAACCTTATATTGTATATAAACAATCCTAGTATAGATTGACATATCAAACATGTTCATCATAAGTCAAACATTGAATTGATGTAATCTTTGGCAATCTTACAGGGCACTAAAAACTAAAATATTCCCTGAAGAGAATGTGTTGCCATCAACTTGCAGAGAGGCGCATCTGTTGTTGGTTGAGTTGGGGATTGAATATAAGCAAATTCATTCATGTAAAAATGATTGCATTTTATACAGAGATGAATATCAAAACAAGGTAGAATGTCCTGTATGCAAAGAGAAGAGATATCGTACAGATGTACAAGGTCCTACAGTTCCAAAGAAGGTTTTACGTCACATGCCAATTATACCTAGACTTCAACGAATGTTTCATTTCAATTCACTTTCACAATTGATGTACTGACATGCAAAGAACAGGTGTAAATATGGATTCATGCGAATTCTGGCTGACTCCAAAGCAATGAAACACATAGAGGAAAAATGGCCAAGAAAATTCAAAGATGAACCTCATAGTATCAGGTTTGGTCTTGCAATTGATGGAGTGTGCCCATTCTCTTTCTTGAGCTCAAATTATAGTGTTTGAACATTTAGATTGATAGTTTACAATATTCCCCCATGGATGAGTGTTAGAAAGAAGAACCTTATGTTGACTCTCATTGTTCCAAGAAAACATCAAGTTAAAAACATGGATGTTTATCTTGCGCCTTTTATTGATGAGATGCAACTACTATGGAAAGGCATAAGAATGTATGACATATCATGTCCCCAATCAAATAGGTCCTTCATGTTGTATGGTGTGCTATGTTGGACTATTCATGATTTCCCAGGACTTGGTGTTTGTTCTGGTAAGATAAAATATTTACGTATTTACACTCATAATTTATTTTCATCCCAACTTTCATACTTAGTTTTATACTATTTTTTTGATGTTATTAACATTACTTATTGAATTGCAGGGCTTCAAACAAAGGGGATACTTGCATGTCCAAGATGTGCAAAATAATTTCAAGGGCAGTATTCTAAAGATCTACATAAATTTATTTAGGTAAACAATAGGGTTTTTCTACCACTAGATCATAAGTTTAGAAATTGCCTGAAGAATCAATTTGATGGAAAGGTTGAAAATAGAGGCCTTCCCATGATTATGGGTCTAGGTGATTGGATTAAGAAGTATGAATATGCTGAATTGAAAGCTTGGGAGGATTTTTTTGATCAGGGTGATTCAATTGAAGAACCAGAACAAGTTGCAGTTATTATGCCAGAAGGAATGAAAAGAAAATCCATATTTTATGAGCTCCCTTCCTGGAAGAATCTATTAATATCTCACCTATTAGATCCTATGCGCATCTTCAAAAATCTCCCAAATTCTATATTTCAACATATATTAGGCAAAGAGAAGGACACCTTATCTTCAAGGAGAGATATTGCTCTTTCGCATACCAAAATTGATAGAAAACATTTGTGGCCAAATAGGGAAAATGAAACATATGTAGAAGCTCAATGGATTTTGAAAAAAAAAAGAGCTAGACCAACTAAAAAATGTCATCCATTCAATAAGGACACCTACTGGCTATGGGTCATCATTGGCTAAAGCTTTTACAGTTGATGGAGATATCACAAGATTTAAAACACATGATTTTCATAATTTTATGAAGGTATTATATATCATCATTTAACATTTACTGGTAACATTGATTAAGTACTAAATATATTTTGATATTTTGTTATGTGAGAAAAAGTTACTAATGATCTTTTCATAAATGTGTTTGATAGCATATCATGCCATTGGCAATTAGGGGGGATTCCTGTCTTACAGTTGACTTAAGGAATGCCATAAGTTGATTGTCAGCATTTATAAGGTATGTGGTTATATGAAATGTTCATGTGTGAGAGACATAGAGATATTATATTGCATTTTAATTTTTGACTAAAGGTTCATACTAATTTACTATTCTTATATTAGGTGGGTGACCTCCAAGGAGATCCATGAATGTGAAGTCCCAAAATGGAAGAAGGAAATTGTAGAAATTGTATGTGTATTTGAGAAGGAGCTCCCTACAATTTTTATGGACCTACAAGTCCATTTACTTATACACCTAGTCGATGACATTGAATTGGTGGGTGTCGTATCAATGAGGTGGATGTTTTTCTTTGAGAGGTATATGAAAACTCTAAAAAGATATGTCTGGCAAAAGGCACATCCAGAGGGTTGTATGGCTGAGGGGTATGTATTGATAAAAGCATTTTTCTTCCTGTGTGAATTCCTTGATAAGGATTTTGAAGATGGGCCACGCTTCTGGGATGAAGAACGAGCATCAGATATTATTGATGGAGAAAAACCACAATCTAATGGTGTTCAAGTAGAAATGTAATGCCCCACCATGCAACCCTAGAGATAAGTTTAACTAAGCAATAAAAAGGTGGATTTTTTTTTTCAAAATAAAAGTAATGATAACAACATAACATAGTCTAATATCAACAAGTTAAACTAGCATCTCTAAGGATTACACAGCTGCATTATTGAAATTAACAATAATCAACAACAAACATAGTTTATTTCAATAAATCTATTGAGTCAAAACTAACAATTTAGATTACAACTTTAGAAGATTATAACAACATTTTTGTAATAAAGATTACAAGTACAGATAGTCTATTTTACAAGTGAAATTACATAATTACATTGCTCAAAGACTCTTTTCCTGAACACATCAAATTACAAGGAAATTCCACTGATACACTGAACTAGGTGCAAGTAGTACAAATATTTATCTTCAAATACAGGTGCAAAACTAGAATTCTGCTACGAGAAATACATCCATGAACCTTGGCATCAGAAAACCCAATGGAATAATGCACATCCACCTGACCATGTGGAACCCTGAGATCCACCCCTTGTGCTAGGAGATAACATAAGGTCCCACTACAACAACGGTCAGGTAGACAAAAGACTATAAGGAACAAAGACAACACATGACACCAACAACACAGGTCAATATCACAAGAATCTCAACAACAATTCCAGAGGCAACCACACTAAGGAATGCTAGGCTATAGTAGAGGTGAGTGTCATCGCATGGTCCTAATCATGGGTTACCCTGACAGTCTCTAGCTAGACATCAGCCCCCATTCATGGGTTACCTTGATAGTCTCTCGCTAGGCGCCAGCCCCCATCTATGGTTACCCTAACAGTCTCTTACTAGACGTCGGCCCTATAGGGTGACACATGTAGAACCAACATTCCTTTTGTGAGGACAAGGAAGTTGATCTTGCCAACTAGGCCTTCTCAGCCCATCCTTAGCCTGAACGAACACTATAGGCATGGGTGAGGAATCTAATTATCTTAATTAGTGTGAAAACTACCCAACCCCTAGATTTATTATTAGGTTATCACTTGATTACAAAACTCCCAATGGGTTACCCTGGCCAGCCACTTTGGGCATCAGCCCCACATTAGAAGCCACTCCCCCTTCACTGCGTCTAGATTCTCACAACCCATAACATAAACCAAGCATGAACTATCACATTTCTCAAAATATACATCATTTCACATTACACAAGCAAGGCATTCCCATCATGCATGCTCATCATGATCACATGAATAAGTACACTAAGCAAGGCATTCTCTATCTTGCACATGTATCATACCAACATGAATAGGAGGCAACAATTCAAGAATGCATTTCATTCAACTCACATGATGCACACAGAGCCAACCCCCACACAATCATACCCTCATAGGCCTTTGGAAACCATTACCCTAAATGACACAAATACTTGACACCATTAAAACTCAAAGGTCACTCATCACATTTACTTATCCATGCACATCATACACTAAGATCCCTTATCAATACTCCAATACAAAATCACAAAAGCAACGTAAGATCTGGGTCTTAAAGAATGTAACCATAATTCCAAACCTAGTCAATCATCCAACAATCCATAAAGTGACTCCATCCCCACAATACCAAAAAATAATATTCTAACAATGTAATGCTAACTCAAATATCTTTGAAGATTTACCAAATATTCTATAACAAAAAATTAGTCAAAAAGATACTATCCATTACTAAACTAAATCACTTTCAACACTATTGTATAAGAAAAACATAAAGGAACATAAAGGAGTTTAAAAAAAAGCATCCGTTTAGTTCCAAGATAACTATTTAGAGCGCATATGAGTTAATTGCTAAACATTTTATGTCACATCAATCCTAACTTCCAATTACTCACCCAAATTTCATAACTATGCACAAAACTTAATTTTAAATCATCATTAAGATTAGACTTCATTTTATGATCACCAAGTTCCTTAAGGTGAGGTGAAAGCCTGACTCAGATTATCAAACAAAGATACAATGTGATACTTTTCACAACTATGGTTAATGAACAAAATGAGTCAGTTCAACAAAACAAAACTAATAATGATAACTACTAAACTAGGATAAAGTCATTTTAATGGTATACCAAGCAATACTCTCCTTATCAAGAGAGATAACATATTACCAAGATAAGATAATAATAACATATAAATTCATAAAGTTGGACTAATTGGTTATTTCTAAATAATGCACAACAATAGCTATATTACTTATCTAATAAGGTAAACTATTGATTTAAGCTATTGATTCATGCTATCTCTCCAAGTCTAGAGACATTAAATAATGTGAAGTCAGGATAAGGTTGGGTCCTTAACAAACACCCTCTAGGTTGCCTCAAAATTGAAATAGATTGACCCACTAACAATCTAAATCAAAATCTAAGTATTCCGAAGAGTGGGGTATACTAGACCGCAAGGGTAAATACATCTTTAAGTGGATTAACCTAAGGATAAATAGTTGGATGGTTGAATTCCTAAAACAAATCCATATTGGTTCTAATTTAAGGAATTGACTAGTGATGTTTTCTACCATCAACATAACTATGCTTAAGCCTATGAGAATAATTTGACATACATATTTGCATTCAATAAATATATTCGATAGAGAGAAGAGATGGGGGATCGACAACAAGGTCGAAGTAGAACCAAAAGGGATTGTAAGACCATATTAATGTATTTAATGGGCACATAGCCTGAATACATTCGACACACCGAGACCGATAATATAAAATAAATGATAGAAGGTGGCAGGTTATAAGGAAATGATGATAGTTGATAAGCATGACTATGCATGGTTCACCAAGATAACAATAGAACGAGACTTGCATTTGAGTGGATACAACAAACCAGACAAACTACGAATAAACGACCCTCAATCAACAAGTACAATTGCCCTAGTCGACATGCATGCACAGTGAGGATGAGTAGGCTATTGCAAATATGTGCCTAAGCAGTGTTGTCATTGATGTCAACATATTCTTGTTGTCATTGGTGTCAACTATGCCTTATTTTGTTGCATGTTCAGGAGACTGGAATATTGAGGATATTGAGAAAATTAATGAAGACTCAATGTTCGTGGACCTTATGGTTGTGTAGAGAATTGTTAGATGTTGTTCCAGTTAAGAATTGAGAAGTCCGCATGAAGATTTGAAGAAGTTATGGCCATCTAAATAGAACCGGATCTTACAATATTTAGAAAAGACAAAGTGATAGTAAGTTGGTCCAAATTGCTCCACAGTGAAATATTATGATCTGCGGATCGAAAGGCATGTTTGGAAAGTCAATGTGTATCATCAACTCCAGTGGTTCATGGTTTGGAGGTCTGCAAGTGATCGTTCTAGTTTGACAGTCATGGCAGACATTGTTCTTGAGGTTCCGAAGGAAGATACAAATGATTCTAGTAATTTGGTTTAGAGTGGATGTTATTGGTGAATTCAATGTGCTTGTGGAGGTCTCTGGATCGTGTGGCTACTACGTTGGAGGTCCACATTGGAGTTTGAGCTTGTTATTGAAGATTTCCTCTTTGAAGTTGATGTTCTTCATAGTCTTGGGCGTGTTACGAATGATCTAAAGATCATTTTATGAAGCGTGGCATGTTAGTAGAGGAAGATTCAAGTCTCATCTATGTTTGGCTGATAGTGTAAAGATCCATGTTAAGTTTAGCTGACCTTGTTGATCATTCCAAGGTTGATGAAGTGTATAAATACTTGTTGAAGAGTTGTTAAAAATGATCCTTGAGAAAAATTGATTAAATCTGAATAAAGAATTAGAAGCAGAGCAGAGAAGAAAAGGAGTGAGAGCAGTGTAGAGTGAAAAGTTAGTGAAGAAGAATTTGGGACAAAGCAGAAGTTTTGTGAGCATTCATTGAAACTGAACCAGGCATGAAGTAGATGCTATTTCTCAGTTAATTCTTTCTGTTCTAAATAAATTATGTAGGTAGTGAGCCTCTCTTTTGAGCAATGAGCTCTAGGCAGTGCGCCCGAAGGCATGTGCCTTCTATTTTTCTAAAGTACTTTTAATAGGGTACAAATCTTTGTGGGTTAACCCCCACCATGGTTTTTCCCTTAACCAGGTTTCCATGTCAAAATCTTGGTGTCAAGTGTGTTGATTATGTTTCTGCTCATATGTTGTTGATCTATACTTTAATGTTTACATCATTAATCTGATAGTAAGTTAATAAAGAAGGATAAAAGCAGAAAATTTTTATTTTGTGTAACAACTAATGCACCCCCCCTCTCAGTTGTCTGGTCTAATTCCAACAATTGGTATCAGAGCCAAATCCTCTTATAAAAGCTTGACCACTTGAGGAGATCCAGGATGTTGACCTACAAGAAGGATAGTTCGACATTTGATGGAACAAATTATTCTATTTGGAAGAATCACATGGAGTGCCATTTGCAATGCATGGGCGATGCCTATTGGGTGATAACCAGTGTTGAATATAAACCTCCGGAGAAAGGTCCTTTAACTCTAGATCAAATCAAAGATGCTGAAAATAACCTTTGAGCTAAAGAAGCCTTGTTGAGTGCCCTGACTAATTTAGAAATGACAAATGTCTTTGGTCTAAAAACTGCTCCTTAAATTTGGAAAAACTTGGAGAATCTATATGAAGGCGATAAATTTGTCAAATGTGCCAAGCTGCAAAGTCTGAGAGGAAAATTTGAAACTCTAAGGATGAGTGAAGATGAAAACATCACAATCGACATGCAAAAGATAAATGAACTTCTGTGTGGTATCAGATGTGCTGGTGGAACTTTGGAAGAATCAAAGATTGTATCAAAAGTGCTCAGATGTTTACCTGATTCATACAAACATAAGGTTGTTGCTATAGAGGAGATCTTGCCTATCTCAAAAGTTACAAGAGATCAATTGGTTGGCAAAATTTTAGCTTTTGAATTAGGTGAGTTTGGTGATTCTCTTCCCAAGTCTGAATCTGCATTTAAGACCAGTGTATTTGGAAAACAAAGATATGATCTGGGTGAAAGATCTTCTACAAGATCAAACAGAATTGTGAAGACAAGGAAGGATCTTGAAGATGTTGAAATTAAAATTGCGGATCTTGAAGCTCTTCTTGCCAAAAGATTGCCAAGAGGATCTAGTATGTATGAAGGAAAATTGCCACTCAAATGCTTTGCTTGTAATAAGATTGGTCATTTTGCCTCAAGATTTTCAGAGAGGTTTTCAAAACCAAACCCTAACAGATATAAAAATCAAAACAAATGTTACTGTGTCCAAGAAGCTGGAGAAGAAGGAGTCACAAATGATGAATTTGATCATGGAGGTTCCTCTGAAAATGATTGGGTGTTCATTGCCATCAAAGAAGAAGATCCGGTGTCTACTAAATCTGCTAGCTATGCAAATATGGAAAGTGCCTTGGCTACTCATGTTATTGAGAAAGATGAATGGGTGATTGATAGTGGATGTTCTCATCATATGACTGGAGACAAGAGTAAGTTTGTGAATTTTGAAAATTATGAAGGAGGGCTTGTGAAATTTGGAGATAACTCAGTTGGTAGAATCTATGGCAGAGGATCCATCTCTTTTGATGGTAAGAATAGTACCAATGATGTTCTGTATGTGGAAGGAATGAAACATAATCTTCTCAATGTTGGACAGTTGGTTGATAAAGGTTATGATCTTCAATTCAAGGATGGAAAATGCAGAATCTTAGAGAGCTCCGGAACTAAAATTGCATCCAGTACTCAAACTAGAGGTAACATTTTTCATTTCAGTAGTTCTGGCAAAAGTTGTTTGATTGCTCAGATAGATCAAAGTTGGTTATGGCATAGGAGGATGTGTCATGTGAATTTTGATAACATTGTCAAAATAAATACCACTCAGGCTGTAAGAGATCTTCCAAAACTTGTGAAACCTAATAGCATGCGTAGAGAATGTCAATTGGGGAAATAGAGCAAAATTTCATTCAAAAGTAAGGAACAAGCTTCAAGTGGACGATTGGAACTAGTACATACTAATCTCTGTGGTCCTACTAGAATTAGGAGTGTGCAAGGAGATAGATATTTCATGTTGCTGATTGATGATTACTCTAGGATGATGTGGGTAACCTTCCTAAAAGAAAAATTAGAAGCTCTTGACAAATTTAAGGTGTTCAAAGTGATGGTGGAAAATGAGATTGGTGAAAAATTGAAATGTCTGAGATTTGACAGAGGTGGAGAATTTACTTCCAGTGAGTTTGATGCTTTATGTGAAAAGCATGGCATAAAAAGACAATTATCTACTCCTAGGACTCCCCAACAAAATGGAGTTGTGGAAAGAAAGAACTAGACCATTCAAGAAGCTTCCAAGACCATGATGATGGAAACAAATGTTCCTCAAGTTTATTGGAGAGAAGCTGTAAGTATTGTTGTCTACACTCATAATTGGGTACAGATCAAAGGCAATTCTAGTAAGACCCCTTATGAACTATGGTTTGGTCATCCTCCTTGTGTGAGATATTTCAGAGTTTTTGGTAGTAAATGCTATATCAAAAGAGACGAGGATTTAGGCAAGTTTGATACAAGAAGTGATGAGGGAATATTTTTGGGGTACTCTACTCAAAGTAAGGCTTACCGGTTCTTTAACAAGAGGTTGAAAAAGATTGTTGAAAGTGCTAATGTTAGAGTTGATGAGAGCAAGGAAGGACATTCCAGGTTCTGTGGATATGATTCAGATGATCGAGATGAAAGTGAAAGTCAAGGAAGCTTAGTTCAAACTCTAACTCAGATTTAGATTGATCCAGAAACTTTAGGAACTCAAGAAAATAGTATAGATGTTGAGGAACAAGCTCAAGAAATAGAAGTTCAAGCAATTCCCAAAACCCCTAGGTATGTAAGAATGAATCATCCTGAAGATCAAACCATAGGAGATGGAAATAAAGGTGTTCAAACTAGGAGAAGAGTTGCTGAAGATCAAGAAGAGATTTGTTTGATTTCAAAGATTGAACCTAAATCAGTAAGTGAAGCCTGCAATGATGAAAATTGGGTAAAAGCAATGGAAGAAGAATTGATGCAAATTGAAAAGAACCACACTTGGGATATTTTTCCTAGACCTGAGGACAAAAATGTGATTAGAACCAAATGGGTCTTCCGAAATAAACTAAATGAAAATGGTGTTGTAAGAAACAAAGCAAGGTTGGTATGCAAAGGCTATTCTCAAGTGGAAGGAATTGATTTTGAAGAAACTTTTGCTCCAGTGGCAAGAATAGAAGCAATTAGATTGTTTCTTGCATTTGCTACTTTTAGAGATTTTAAAGTGTATCATATGGATGTCAAATCAACATTCCTAAATGGAGATTTGGAGGAAGAAGTTGACATTGAGCAACCAGAAGGATTTCAGTTGTCTGATTAGGGAGATATGGTATGTAGACTGAGAAAAGCCTGGTATGGACTCATGCAAGCTCTAAGAGCCTGGTATGCAAGATTGGATAAATATTTACTTAAGATAGGTTTTAGCCAAGGTACTATTGATAGTAATCTTTACTTCAAGATTAATCATGAGGACATCCTAATTGTTGAGGTCTTTGTTGATGATATCATTTTTGGTGGAAAGGAATGTATGTGCAAAGAATTTGTTGATCAGATGAAAAGTGAATTTGAGATGTCAATGTTTGGAGAAATGAATTTCTTCCTAGGTCTACAAATTGTTTAGTCAAATAAAGGTATCTTTATATCTCAGTCCAAGTATGTAAAAGAATTGCTGAAGAAGTTTGGAATGGAAGATTCAAAGCCAATAGGTATACCTATGGTAACCAAATGCAAGTTACATAAAGATGATGACTCTCCTAAGGCAAATCAGAAAAGGTATAGATCAATGATTAGAGGATTGCTCTATCTGACTTAGACCAGACCTAATATCATGAATGTCGTTGGACTTGTTGCTAGATTTCAAGCTGATCCAAAAGAATCCCACATTGTGGCAGTCAAAAGAATTTTTAGATATCTCAAGGGGACAATTGATTATGGATTGTGGTATCCAAAGGACAATGATTTCACTCTTCATGCATATACAGATGCTGATTGGGCATGAGATGTGGATGACAGAAGAAGTACTAGTGGTGGTGCATTTTTCTTGGGAAGAAGATTGGTCTCTTGGATGAGAAAAAAGTAAGAGGCAATATCTCTGTCTACTGCAGAAGCAGAATATATAGCAGAAGCAAATAATTGTACTCAAGTTCTATGGATGAAGCAAATGTTGAAGGACATTAGAATTGTGTTTGAGGAGCCAGTCACAATCTTTTGTGATAATTCTAGTGCATTAAGCATCTCAAAGAATCTAGTGTTGCATTCAAAGACAAAGCATATATCTATCAAGTTTCATTTCTTGAGAGAGAAAGTAAATGAGAATGAAGGCAAGTTGGAGTTTGTGTCTTCCAAAGATTAGATTGCAAATATATTCACTAAGTCTCTTCCCAAGGATACCTTTGAGTATCTCAGAGAGAAGTTGGGGATTATTACCCCTCCGAATCAGAACCAAGATGCACTGAGGTGCATCAGTCCAGTGGAATTCTCAGTCATATCTTGAGATCCGGATTGATGTTGAGAAAATGCTACTCTAAGGAGTAGTCAGTATGCAAATGTTGGAGATTAGTTTGAAATAAAAAGGGGAGTAAAGATTGCAAATATATGCCCTTTGCCATTGATGTCAAAGGGGGAGAGAAGACATGTGAAAAACTAATTGCTGATGACAGGAGGAGCAATGAAGGAAGTAGTTGCAGAAGTTAGGGGGAAAAGTTCTTTTCATGATGGTTGAATCAGTTTTTCACAACATATGTTGCCATCAATGATAAAGGGGGAGATTGTTGCAAATATGTGCCTAAGGAGTGTTGTCATTGATGTCAACATATTCTTATTGTCACTAGTGTCAACTGTGCCTTATTTTGTTACCTGCTCAGGAGACTGAAATTTTGAGGATATTGAGAAAATTAATGGAGACTCAATGTTTGTGGACCTTATGGTTTTGTAGAGGATTGTCAGTGGTTGTTCTAGTTACTAATTGAGAAGTCCACATGAAGATTTGAAGAAGTTATGGCCATCTGAATAGAATCAGATCTTGTAATATTCAGAAGAGACAGAGTGATGGTAAGTTGGTTTGGATTGCTCCATAGTGAAATATTATGATCTGCAGATCTGAAGGCACGTTTAGGAAGTCAATCTGTATCATCAACTCCAGTAGTTCGTGGTTTGGAGGTCTACAAGCCATCCTTCTAGTTTGACAATCATGGCAAACAGTGTTCTTGAGGTTCCAGAGGAAGATACAAATGATTTTGGTAATTTGGTTTAGAGTGGATGTTATTGGTGAATTCAATGTGCTTGTGGAGGTCTCTGGATTGTGTGGCAAATACATTGGAGGTCCACATTGGAGTTTGAGCTTGTTATTGAAGATTTCCTCTTTGAAGTTGATGTTCTTCATAGTCTTGGCCAACCAGATGTTCCTAGCATGTTGCGGATGATCTAAAGATTATTTTATGAAGCGTGGCATGTTAGTAGAGGAAGATTCAAGTCTCAGCTATGTTTGGTCGACAGTGTAAAGATCTATGTTAAGTTTAGACAACCTTGTTGATCATTCCAAGGTTGATGAAGTGTATAAATACTTGTTGAAGAGTTGTTAAAAGTCATTCTTGAGCAAAACAGATTAAATCTAAATAAAGGATCAGAAGTAGAGTAGAGAAGAAAAGGAACAAGAGAAGTGTAGAGTGAAAAGTTAGTGAAGAAGAATTTTGGGCAAAGCAGAAGTTTTGTGAGCATTCATTGAAACTGAACCAGGCATGAAGTAGATGTTATTTCTCAGTTAATTTTTTCTGTTCTAAATAAATTATGTAAGCAGTGAGCTCTAGGCAGTGCGCCCGAAGGCATGTGCCTTCTATTTTTCTAAAGTACTTTTAACAGGGTACAAATCTTTGTGGGTTAACCCCCACCGTAGTTTTTCCCTTAACCGGGTTTCCACATCAAAATCTTGGTGTCAAGTGTGTTGATTATGTTTTTGATCATATGTTGTTGATCTATACTTTAATGTTTACATCATTAATCTAATAGTAAGTTAATAAAGAAGGATAAAGGCAGAAAAAGTTTATTTTGTGTGACAACTGATTCACCCCCCCCTCTCAGTTGTCCGGTCTAATTCCAACATCTTTCTAGAGCGCCCTCACCTCCAATGTGATGATACACTTCTCCCTTCTTGTGATGAGAAGTTGTTTTATTCCATTGTTGGTGTTCCCCTTATAACTTCTATACTCACTCATGCTACAACTCTACCCTTGGAGAAGTTCTCTTTCCTTCATTCTCATTGTGATGTGGATTTTGCTAAGTCATCTAATCACTTCACCATTGTCTTTAGTTTATCCTACTATCACTATGTTGTTCTGCTACTTGTTACGTGGCATGCAGATTTTTCTCTTTGCTTGTTGCCATTTGTGGCTGTACAATCTCATGTGCAACCATATTTTTATTTTCAATAACAGAACAATATTCCTTTTCATGGTTGTCCTCACCCATATTCTAGGCAGCAAAGACAACTTGTTGTTAGGGTTTGCATTCTTTCTAGGGATCTCCCCTCTTCTTTCTTCCCCTTTTATTTACCTTAAAATATTTGCATACTATACATGCTAATATTTTAAGGGGGGCATATACTTTACTCACATGTGCATCCATACATGCACCTTTCTTTATTTGCACCCCCTGAGGTGTTGCATATTAATTCACCCTCTGAGGCATTGTTGTTGATTTTAACGCTCCCTGAAGCATTCACCCCTGTGATGTTGGTGTTTGATACACTCCCTAAGGTGTTGATTTTTTATATGAGCCCTAAGGTGTTGGTGTTTGATACACTCCCTGAGGCATTAGTTTTTGGTACGCTCCCTGAGGCGTTGGTATTTCATGATTACCTAACATAATGCAATTTTCTAGTTTTTGATCCATGTAGTGTATGAGCCACCTAGCATAATACAACTTCTTGGCCTATGTCCTTATATGATCCACCTTTTTACATCCATGGTCACCTAGCATAATGCAACTTGCTAGTTTGTGATCCATGAGGGTAGTGTGATTTGCATGACCCCTAGTGACAAAGCAAGCTAGTGTTTGAATCATGTACTTTTCCTCATTCATATTAATTGCTTCACTATTTATTTGTATGTATTCTCTCCTTGAAGCAATTGATCAGCTCATTACATTCTTCTATCACCATTTAAGAATTCCTCTATTTGTTGGTTTTCTTTATTCTTGTTGTATTTTAGGGACAACACATGGTATTGAGACAACCTTTCACATTGAGGTCTCCTTTTCTTTACTGAATCAAAAAAAACATTTTCTTGCTATGTGTTTTTATCCATGTATGAGTTGTTTATATATATATATATATACGTTTGTGATACTCTGACATAGTGGTTTTACAGGTTTATGCCTTCTAATGTTGTTGTCTTGCAAGTTTTTGTCTTCTGACATATTTCTTTTGTAAGTTCTTGGCCTGGGGGCTTGGTTCCTTTGCTTGAAGAGCTTTGCATCCTCTAAAATATCCTTTTGGGTATCTTTTTGTGATGTTATTTACTTTTAGTATTTTCATTTCTATACTTTAGCGTAGCTTATCGCCTTGTGTCATCAGCACGCTGGAGTGGGGGCTAAATGTAGTGTAGGAAATTGTATACCCTTTCAATTTCACACTGTATTTTGGGCTTACTTTAGTGTCTATTCCCTTAACATGTTTTAAGGATCATTTTAGCCTAGCCTTAGTCTCTTCCTTTACCAGATTACCAATTTTTTCTATCAAATTCTAATTCTTCTCATTGTGTTAGGATCACGTGTTGAATTTTTGTATGATTTTTGTAGGACACTAGCGCTATGCATGGATGTTTGTGTAATGTGCTAGCACCCTGAAAGTCCCAAAATTTAAAAATGTTGATTTCTCACTCAACCACCTATTGTCGCCTACTGTAACACTCGGTCATCAGAAAAATGCTTCCAACGTTCGAATCTGACCCTTCAGCTTCTGTCAAACCCTTATGCAAAACTATTTTTCAGATATCTCTCTTAGGCTCTCTCAATCCATTTCTCTTGGCTATGCTTGGCTACACTTAACTCCATTATTCATCTTGTTGAAACTGCATGTTGTTGAAATAACACCATTTTGAAGCCCTCTCAAGGATTTACATTGTGAAACCTTGGTTGACTCTTACAAAGATCTCATTCTTCCCTCTTCTACAATCATGCTAGTAATATTGTCTTTATTTTAATTTTGATTAATATTGTAGATCTTCTTTATTGTAACATCCAAGTTCCAAAAACATAGTAAAAACTAGAAATTTACCATAGAGTAATTCCACAATGTAAAAATGAGAGAAAATTTTTCTTTTATTTAACATATAATCAAGTAACAACAATTACAAGATTCTCTTACATATTACAATAAATCATATTGTCTTTCTCAATTACATAAACAAATTTGGAATAATTACTGCTTCTAAATATCTGACATCTTTATCACAAGCCCTAGCATGTTTTCTACTTGGAGAGAGAGAGAGAGTATTTTTCTAGTGATTTACCTCCATCCACAGACCGGCGATCTCCCACACATCTTCTACATGGAAGTAGCCCTACCCTTCACGAGGAATATAGACCAAAGGTGACTAGTGGTAATTTGCCTTCCCGAGTACATAGTGTTGTATCCTACACAACTCTATCAACCATACAACCCTAGATACCCTCTAGCTAAGTATGATTTATGATAGGTTGTGCAATCTAGATACAGTGAACTGACAATGCATGCAGAAAACAAATGCATTACTTTGGCCAAAGTTTTAATATCAATAACATTTGTAAGAACGTGGTCGTAGTGTTCACCCACCCCTACTCGACTTGGATACTGTTGTATTCTCGTAGTTTATCCTCACCAACTATGTTTACTTAAATGGTTTTGTCATCTTTCTTGACCATAGTTTACTTGTTTCGGAAAAGTCCATATGACATAACTAATCATTTAATTTCATATTCAACTCTAGGGTTTTCTTGTCAACCTTGAATAATACGATATTTTAAAATATCCATAACTCATTTCTATGAGACTAAGGTTTATAAATGACCCATGGTTTAACTATATCGAGATTAAGCATAATATGGAACTTAGTAATAGATAATACCTTCTACACAAGCAGTATGAATACTTTTCTACTTTCTTAAAAGTGATGTCATTAACAATCACAATATATAAACTCATATATTCAATTCCATACAAGATCATTTCTAGTTAGACTTAGTCTAATTCCATCATAATGGTTTACTACAATGTTATACTCTTCAAGATTAAATAATAGGTAATAAAGATGCTCCTATGGACCTTACTTTCTCTATCTTAATATTCCCACTGATCTATGACTTGATTGGACAAAAAGGTAGCTTTCAATAGCTTACTAAGAATCTAAGTTTCTTTTGAAAAGAAATCTTTTCATTTGACATATGTATAAGTAGTCTAAACATATTACTTACAACTATTAAATATACCTATTATATTCTCAGTTTACACTACCATCTTTGAAAGTTTTTGCATGTTTTACATATATCCATATCCTAGACTTAATACATGATGAGACTCATTCATTGGAACGACTGGTTTATAAGGAAACCGATGACTAGTTTATCCTTCTTTGATGTATAATATGCAATTATTATTCAATCGTTACCAACAATATAACATGTATACACAGTCCTCAAACTATAAAACTATATTCGGCTTTAAATCAATGAATATACTTTAACTATTTTCAGGCATTGGCCAACCATACTAATGAATTCTATCAAGAATCCTGAAGGTTTTTCAACAGTTTAAAAAGAGCACTAAGAGTGATTCTATTCCATCGACTCCCTTGGTTTAATCTAATATACATTGGAATGAAATAAAAGCCTTGCTGGCACATTCGAATACCCTCAACAAGACAAATAGAGGACATAAAGAATGTATGATATTTCAATATTATCAATGCATACGGGCATGGTTGATACCTAGTGATGGCGGCTTAGAGTAAGAAAAAGTTGTAGAGATAAAATCCAATCGACACCTATAGCAAACCGTTGCATTGATTCCTCTCTACACTGGCTATTTTCACTTTTGCTGATAATAGTGATCCCTCTTGTGCATCCTCGATTCCTATTCTCCCCTCGACTCTTATTGAGTTGTGGCTTTTAAAGACTTGCATTCGACTCATAATGAATCACCTATATTCACTCTTCTCCACTAACACAGTCGGAGACATAATAGAATTTGATGCAGCCCACCATCGATTCAATTTCAACTGAAACCACATTATCAACAAAGTCTAACACATGTTGAAGGAGGACACAAAATGTGGGGAAGCTCATCGAGTAGGGTATTAATACCAATACTCCTCTTTAGAAGACGTCGACACAATCAATTAAACCATCGGTTGATCATTAATGATCACTTTAAGTGATTCGCTCCATCACTTATTACAATGAAGGCATTCCAATATATATGCCTACGGCTGTTCATTAGAGTAAGCATTATTAGCAACCATGAGTTATTATCCTCAATCGATGCACAAATATGGTTTACATGACATCAATCCTATTCGACAGTTTATGATTTGATCAATAACTATAATAGTAATAAATCAGAGGCTTACGGATAATGTGAATGGGTCTCAAGCTTGTCTCCCCTTCACAATCCCTGGTTAAAATCACGTCAACTTGTCTTGACGAGATCATCATTTGATGTTAAATGTCGATAATAAAACACTAAGTGACTCAATAATAATAACACAACCATTTTATGACAATGACGTTGCAATATTTACGTTAATCTTAAATGGTCACAGTTCAACTCAGATGACATCATATACTCTACAAACAACTATGTCAACACACAAATGACTTGACTAGAAAAGAATCAAAAGATTCGACTACCTGTCGACTAGATTTAAAAGTATATTGATAAAACAAGACTTACCTCTATCAACATTGGTTCACGTTTTCATTATACACTCATACTCGTTTTGGAAAATAATCACTCGTAACCTGAGGTTTATATCTCTCTCCTCAAAAGATACTCTCTCTCTTTTCTCTAAGAGTCATTTGAAAAACTTGTAATCTTGTATAAGACTTGAAATCAACATATTACCATCAGTGCATCATTATTCAAATAATAAACCAAATTCTCATAATGCAATTATTAAATCGATAATAACATATTCATTTCAATAACTCCATAAATGGCATTCAATAGAATCTATGTCTTTCCTTGATATTAATCTAAACATCAAAATAGATTTACTTATGTCCAAGTAAAAGTAAAAAGTATTAGCAAGACAAAATTGGGGATGTAAAATTTATTATTTGCTTCTACATTTCTATTTGGCAAATCTCGGTGTAGACCACCACCTTACTTGTCTTTCATACAGTAGGGTGTTTCCCTATAGACCAAGGATAATGCTCTTAGTTTTATTTTGTTATCACTGCTCTTAATTCTTAGATGTACATAGGATAGGAGCACACGCTACTTTCTATCATTTTTTTATTGGTTGTTGTGGAGGTAGAAATACCAAAATAGGGACCGTTTTACTAAGGCAAACCCCCAAACAACCCCAAACATTTTTCCCATTCTGTATTGTGCAGGTTGTGGAGAGATAATCAAACGCATGGAGGTTTGTTAGTATTCTTCCCTTATCTTGTCCTTATTTTCATTATCTCATTTTATTTTTTAGTCCATCATTATCATTTTCACTTATGTTATCATCTAGTTCCTTGCTATTACTTGTCCTTGTTCTAGTCTTGTAGACCAAGCAAGTTGTTGGGGTCTATTTAATTTGCCTTTTTGGAAGTTGTTTATGTTTCTAGGTTGTATGGACGATAGCGCTTAGCATGGATGTCTACATGATGCGCTAGCATCCTAGACAGTGAGCCTCTCCTTTTGGTGCCAGGTTCCTCGCCTTAGCCTCTTTCCAGCTTTGAACTTCATTTTTAAAAATTAGTTTCTAGTTTTTTGTAGTTTATAGCATTTTCCATTCCAGCACCTATGTAATGTAATGTAAAATGTGATTCTTTCACTTTTTCTTCATTACACTCTCCCTCTCTACCCCTCTCTCTACCTCTCTCTCTCTTCCTCTCTCTCTCCTTATCTATTCCCCTCCCTCCCTCTACCTTACTCTTCCTTAATGTTGAAAACTAAACCCTAAATGTGAACCCAAAATTAGAAACCCTAAACATTTACACTAAAACATTAAACACAAACCACTAAATCTTAATGTTAAACATTACATTTTTAACCCATAAAGTTGAAAGATAAACCTTAAATGTGAATCCTAAACCTTGACTGACCTCTCTCTCTCTCTATCTCTCCCTCTCTTTGTATCTCTCTATCTCTCCCTCTCTCTGTATCTATGTATCTGGCCCTCTCCCTATCTCTCCCTCTCAATCTCTCCACCCCCTCTCTCTTTCTAACACTATCTCTCTATGACTCTTTTTGCTTAAAACTCTATATGGTGCAAGCATGTTATATAGTATGAGTACATTATATAATGCAATCAAGTTATGTGATTTTTTACACAACAAGCATGTGTTTGCTTCAAAATGTCTCGTGTGGCCACTTTTTTGTCCCCCAATTTGGTGCACTCACCCTATGATGCATTATGGGAGGGGAGAGACCACCCCCATTATATCCTTTAACCACTAGTAATCCCTCACCACTAGAGGCATGGGCCCACAGGAGGCATTAGCCATCATGCCACTTTGAAAGGTGTCATTTGAAAACATAGACTAATTGGAATGAGATCCTAATATATGGCTATTAGTAGGGAAAATTGCATCACTATGTACACTGTAAGATAAAGAGAGAAAAACTCATTGCAAAGCAAGTGTGGTACCTTAGTTGTTATATAACATATCCAAGAGACATCTCAAGGGTGAAGGACACATCTTTTTGTGTAATTGTGTACACATATACTACATAGAAATAGAGACAAACAGAGATATAAGAATATCTAGGGATAGAGAAGAGAATAGGAGAAAATAGAAGTGTTAAAGAAGAAGATAGTTGTAGGAAAAGCTACCCAAGCATATGTGATGTCTATATTTATGCTTGTAGTAAAGGATGTACATTGTATAAAGTATATGATATGAATAAATAAGTAGACCTATCTTATGGTGCCTATGAATGTGCAAAATTGCTTGAATTTTTATGTTATGCATATGTTATCTACTGCACTCTTCTTATTTCTGCTTACTACATCACATTAGGGTTAAATTATCTAATATAAGTAGTATAGACCTTAGGCCTACATTTTATTTTCAACATTTGGTTATGTTGTTGGGACCCCACTTTGTGGTGTATAAGAAGAGAAATTATAGAAATAAGAAAGAAATTTTGTGGTAAAGAATACCACCAAGGAAGAGAGTGTTAATGATAGTTATTGTAGTAAAAGAGACATGTAATAATACCAAGTCCTAACCTATCAGAGGGGTTAGCCACCTAGGGGGTGATAAATGGAATGGGGGGATCTTAAAAATGTGACCACTAAAGGAAGGTCTAGAATGACTCATTAAGGATGAATAAAAGGATTAATAAAAATCCAAATAAAAAACAATTATGGCAAGAGGAGACAACAAAAGATTGAGAGAAATTTTTGAAGAGATTAAAATGGCTTATGAGATGCATATGGAATAAGAAAGAAGGTTGAAACAAACCCAAGTAAGACTAGAAAGATATTACAAAAGAATGGAGAAGGATAGAGAAGCCTCAATAGAGTGTGCCAAAAGGGCGACTACTAAAAATGATGAGAATCCACCAAGAGAGGGATAGGTAGTTACTATGTCACTTAATAACAATGAAACATCTAAGTAAATAACTATCCAAATAAAAAGAGTAGGAAGAAAATTTGACTAGATTAGTAAGTGAAATAAGAGAATATGACAAATTTAAGGAATCATTAGAGAAAGAGCATAGAAGTAGTAGTGCTCAACAAGAAGAATTCTTAACTCCATAGTGTAGAAGAAAGGGTGCCCCACAAATTGAATTTTTAACAAGAAATCCATATTCTAAACTAGATCTGTCTAACATTAAGGTCACAATAATAAATAATTTGAGGAATTATTAACCCCAATCTCAAAGCTAAAACTTCAAAAGTTGAGCGAAGAATATCTAGATAACATAGTAAGTAAAAGTGTACAATTACAAAAATACTTGAGATGTTGAAAATGTACGATTTCAAGAAAGGAATGTGGAAAAAGAGGATACAAGTGAATCATGTAATCAGTTATCTATTAACACAACTCAAATAATTGAAGAAGGATGGGAGAGTCCCATATTTGCTTGTTGTTGTTATGGGTCATTAGTTTCATAACAAATCTCTTCCTCATTGGGCATCACCTTGATGTAATGAACCTTGCCCTTGCTAAGGCATTTATGTCCAAGTTTCCAAGGCTTCTTACATGAGAAGCACAAATTTTTTCTTTTAACCTCACTTCTAGTTTGCTCATCAATCTTTTTAGCAACAATGGGTTGAGGTGTTACTTTTTAAGGGTGTTAATTGAATTTGTTGTCTTTTTATCCTCTCTTCTAAATAACTCCTTTGTGTTTCCTAGTAGTAGGTGCTTTGGGTTGAGATGAACACCTACTCCTTAGTATAAAAGGCTCAAGTGTCAAAGCCCTCATAATAGTCTCCTAGAGTGATAAGGGTGTAAAGGCCTTAACTAGAAGTTTGAACATGGCTCAAGTAGACCTTTATTGAAGAGAAAAGTGATTCTCCTTTTTGATACATAGGGTACCATGACTACAACTTGCTAAAATTCTACAACATATGAATCCATCAAAGTATGCTAGATCTCATTCTAGCAATCTCCTTGAAGTACTCATCCTCCTTTCGCTCAAAGCTGTCCATCAATCTTTGACTAAAATCATCAAAAATTTGCACAAGGTTATGCCCTTGTGTAATCAACCCATGGTGCCACTACTAATAGGAAACACCCTACAAATGTAGTGTAGCAACTTGCATAGCATCTTCTATCATGGGGTTGACTGTAAAATATGGCTATAACTTCTATGACCACACTTGTATGGATATTTGTCATTGCCATCAAAACTAGGAACATTTATTTTATTTACCTTCTACTTCAACTCTCTTATGTTATCATTTTGACTGCTACCCTAGCCTCTACTCCTTTGAAATTGCTTCCCAAGTATCTCTAAGTAGTTGAAAAAAGTAATCATGGCCTTGAAAGCTTCTAATTTTCCTTGATGCTACTCAAAACGTGTGTCTTACTCATCTACAATGGACATCTTAGGTTCCAATTTTTCATTCTTTTGGAAAAACATGGGCCTAATGGATTTTTGAATGAGACTCATTTGGCTAACCATTGGTTGGTTATGTGAAATTGAGCTTCCCCCTCTTTGAAATGTATTAGTAGAGTTTGTATTTTCAAGAGGAATAGCAGTGAGCATGTACTCTAAAGCTATAACATTTTTGTCATTAACTTTATTATTCATTCTTGATCCCTTTGAATCCCTATCATGGTATTCTAAAATAGATCCATTCTTTCCTAATTTGTCAGAGTTCTCCCATTTCTATCAATGTTCACAAGTTGGTAGGAAATCAACTCTAATACCATTGTGATGTGCTTTATCTAATTTTTCCTTACCATGAGTCTACTTGGTAGACATTTTGCATGATTAATGCTATCTAGTTATATTTAAAGACATTCATTTGGACACTAATTCAAGCATTAGAATCATCTTAGCATCATCTAATAATCATTCGCATAAAGGAGCATTCATCATAGGAATAATTTAATTGGAGCACTAAAAGAACTTATTTGCAATATAAATTTGCATTCTAGGATATTTACATGCATGTTTAATGTTTACCAACCTTTGCCATAGCCTGAAAGCCAACCATTCTTGGAGGTTGACCTAAAAGAACTTGAACCTAGCAATCTGGCAACTTTCCCAAGGTATTTATAAACACCACTAGCCCTTAACAATTAATGAGGAGTAGACTTCAAGGTTAATCGATGACTAAGGGTGTGAGATTTACAAGATTAGATCCACGGGCCACAAGACAAATCCATGCATGCAAAAGTGATCCAAATGTATAGAATCGACACAAAAAATTGTCATAATTTTGCATAGGGTTCTAGGCAACACACAAGGCAAGGATGCTAGTTTTTCCATATATTAGAACATCAAAATCTACACTACGTCAGAGTTATTCATCCAAATTGATTCTAGAGCCAAATAAACTTATCCATCACATTTTAATTTCCTAGCTTAACATTTAATTAGTCAATTATCAATTCCCAACTCTAGAAATAATTACACTAGGTTGATTTATACTTATGTGTATGCATCTTATTAGATTAGCCTATATTATGCCTAATAAAAAGTATTTAAAAATATTTTATTGATAAATCTAAAATAAAATAGGCTCGCCTGAGCCAATTGAGGTCACAAATAGGGGACCTCATCCATTGCATTAATGCAAATGGTTTAAACCCATGAGCGGGACATAGAGTTTGTGAGCTCAATGGATTAGTGGGGGTTTGAAGCTTGGCGGCAACTACAAAAATGCCAAGTTAACCAACGCACCATGCCCTTAATGGTTAAGAAAATGATTATTTTCCTTCACGCGTTTATTTATTATTCTTTAGTTACACTTAATTAAGCTAGATATTTACAAAGGTTGTTTTATTTTTAATAATTGGTTGTAGTTTTCTTTATGGATACTTCAATTCTATCAAAAACATTCTAACATAATTGGTGAGACTGAGAATGATCACGCACCATTCATTGGCGCTTTGCTCTCCTCTTATTCATCGGTTTTGGATGGACTTCGTCGTTATTCCCCAAAAGGAAAAGTCTCACATCGAGATGTCGATTCGTTCCCTGTCCCCAAGAAGATGGGTAATCCCTCTGTCCATCCCTCCTTCTCGACTCGACCTATCGTGTACGTCGATTGAGGTCGACTATCTAGGCTATGCACTCGACTATCTATAGTCGGGTACTAGACTATAGATAGTCAGTTTAGTCCATTCATGTCCCCCGGGTGGGTGGCGGTCTCAATCGATGGATGGTCGAGCTGGCCGGCTCGCGTCATCCCAGCAACCGACGGGGAGTAGCTTGGTATATGATCGTGCGCTGTAACTGGGAATCTTATTTATCACACCTAGCGCCAACTTCGATTCACCAAACCCGGGTTCATCTCGTGCAGTGTCTCGCGGCATTGCGGATGGATGGATATGGTTGGTTCATGATCTCAGTTCATGATCTATTGCAAGATATGTCAGTTGATCCCACCTGATTCACTGTAGCAGATATGTCGGTTGATCCCACCCAATTCACTGTCGCAACTTCTGGTAGGCTACGTGTCCGGTGCACGGATGCAGAACTGCCACTCCATCCAACCTTTCGGCCGCCCAACAACCTATAATGCTAGTCACTACTCCCATCAATGCTGGTAAGTGAGCCCCACAACTCAGAGCGGCAGGGGACGAATAGAATTTGCTGCGAAAGCCGGCTAACGGGGCTATTCCTGCGTATGGGGACATAGTAATGGAAGATGTAATAGCCGAAATGGGATTCGTCCTGGCTGGAGCGCCCAGATCCGCCATATATTTGACACGGGTTCGCCGTAATGCCGGGACTATTGCAGATGCACCTATCGTCATTGATACATGGATGAAGATACCAATTAGCAGTGATTGAATTCCTCCTATGGTTCCACGTGAAAAACCGATACGAATATAACCCACATGTCCAATCGAACTATGAGCTAAAGGTCTTTTGACTTTCGTTTGGGCCATGGCGCCCAGTGCTCCTGGGATCATAGGAGCAATGCTGTGGAGGAAGAAGATTTGCTGCGATGTAATTCCATAGTCTATTCTTATAATTATAACATCTGCCAAAATTCAAATAGTGATTGACCTAGGTCCAATTTCTAAATAACTTGGACAAATTAGTTCCCTTACTTGTGAGTCTGTGACAAGTTAGTCAAAAGAAACTTCTAAAATCAATATATACTTTCTAATTATATTTTAATCCACATATATACAAGATACGGATGTCTAGAAATGCAATCCAGTTGTATAAAAAAACAACTTCCATTTTCGCGGATACTCCGCAACTCCTTGTTCCTCTGCGGTTTTCAGTGTGAACACTTTGTTGACTCATCCTATGTAAGTCTCCAACATGGTCTTCCTTACGTAGTTCCTAATCGATATAAAGAGGCCACGTACCTCTGTTTGTTTTAGAAACGTAGAGTAGAAACTAGTCCACGCGCTTTGGACAATTTGGCATCGTACTTCTAGAAACTTTCGCTCACTTTAGCGGCGCTATACATTTCACTCAGACTAGCCACACTTCAGTTCCTTCTGAACGACTCAACCTCAATAGCCAATATCCTATAGCAATTAATACTCTCTAATTTCAGTTTGCGGCGCTAAATTAGTGGAGTGCTTGAGAATCTTGAGATATTTATTTTGCCTACAAAAATATGATCACGTCCCACAAACAACCATGTTTCTGCCCCCTTCCACCAGCAGATATTCCAAAGAAGAGCCAATATAAGGGAGTCCGACAGAGAAAATGGGGGAAATGGGTGTCTGAAGTGAGAATTCCCAATTGCAAAGGCAAGATTTGGCTGGGCTCGTATAATACCGCCGAGCAGGCAGCCCGTGCTTTCGACGCCGCCGTTTATTGTCTTCGGGGACCTAGTGCCAAATTCAATTTCCCGCCATTCCGTCTGCATCGACTCTTTCCCCTCAACAAATTCAGCAGGCCGCAGCCAATTATGCTCTGGCCCAAATTCCCTCCACCGAAAACACAAGTAATTTGTCGGAGAAGGCTGTGTCGCAGCCCTCAAGATTGTCCCTTATTCCAGAAACTGAAGCGTCAAATGACGCCATTCAACTCATCTCCGAGGATCTCGACTCTGCAATGTGGGATTCCTTGTTAGCATATTCAGACTGCAATCAGTTCTTCAATGTGATGGAAATCCCGTCTCTTCACGCAGCGATGTCGCCAAGAGAAGAACAGGGGTCCATTTCATTGTGGGATTTCTGAGCAAGAAGGGGGTGTCTTTTCAGTGCTGTGTTTCCCCGTCTCTACGATAACAATGCTCACAGGGCCACTTGTGAACGCCATCGTTGGTCCAGAGTGTAGTGTATAAATCTCTGTTCTGTTCTGTTCTGAAATGGAATGGAACTTTTTATAGTTTAGGCTACTGAATTTTGGGTACACCGGTGGCTTGTAACATATGAGACTACCTCATACTTCTAGTATGTCCGACACATTAAACTGTGCTTCTAATCTCAGTCATACATAGCCTACCCCCTTAAAGATTTGAACTTGTGACCTCTTGTAGAATAGAATAAGTTTATGAATATGTTTAATATTATTAGTTCCTGTGAAAAGCAGGGTACTATTGCATCGGTTGGATGCAATTACATTTTCTTATTTAGCCAATCACCATAAAGAATTAAATTTTTTTCCCAATAATGCTATAGTTCATAAATAATTTTTTATTCAATAATTTTAAAAAATGTTATTTATTTGTGTTTTTGCAAAAATGAAATTATTGTATTTTTTTTTTCATTTTCATTTCAATTGATGCAACATTTATTGCATTCTAGGTGAATGACATTAAAAAATATTAAAATTGTAACTCAAATTTCGTGTGGCAAGAACAATTCATTACTTTTTAAACAAAATTAAATATGAGCTGTACAATAAATCAAATCAAATTCACTTAAAATTAAATATGCCCTGTATAATAAATCAAATCGAATTCACTTTGTTGTTGTAAAAATCAATATTGAAATTAATGTAAAAAACATTTCCTGTAGGAAATCTAATCAAATCTCTATCTTTAAGAGTAAGAAATTAGATGTGAAGATTTACGGTCATTTTTTTTTTACCTCCTTTTTATATTATGTAAACAGTATATATTCTGCTCAAATTTTATAGTTTGTGAGACTCATTCTGAAGCTTGGTAGAGAGGCAATTGATCAGGATGGAGACCCTGAAGCATCTATAGCGAAGGAAGCATCCGAGGAAGCGTCCAAGTAAGCATCTGAGCAAGCAACTCCATGTTCTTTCGTTGGAATCTGGTTTCTTCATAGGTGGAAGTAGAGCCGATTGACTAGGTTTGAAGTAGTAATATCCCTCGGGTGAGATGTTGGTACCAACAGTTCTAGATTGTGATGTGTAGATTCTAGTTGGTTCATCTTCAAAGAATTAGAAAATGTATGTAAACCTTATATTTTTGGGTTCCTTGTGGAACAAATACTTGAATGGTAAAATATCAGTCCAATCATGCTGAATGTCCTGCCTATTTCACAATCCTCTTCCTTAATGTTTTTAAAGAAACAAAATTTGGATATAGCTTATATAAAAGCAATGGAAAATTTATTTAAGATTTTGAAAAGTAGAAACACGAGAGAGTACCACATGTAGACGACTGCCCTCCCCTGCAAACCCCGTGCAAAACTTTGTCATGGGCAACGACGGTGACTCACTAGTTATCCAATGTCTCTTTTATCTTTTATTGCCTTGGTTAAGAACTTTCTTCATTTACCTTTCTAGGAGACAAAGATGACAAAGAACTAATTGAAGAGTACTCCCATATCTACGTTGTCTTGGTAAAGTTTAAGCAGCTACATTTTCTTTGTTATTTGGGACATCTGAAGTCCCAAAGCTAAAAACAGCTACAACAGCTCTTCTCTGCACACCCGAAAGTAAAATTATGATCAGATTCAAGGAAAAAAGTGAGCATAACCCAAGTCGAATGATGCCATCCGTAAATATAACAATAAATCTGAGAGATAGGACACCGTTCAAGTGTCACTTGGATCAAACAAGAATTAGTGCAGCATTGCTAACTGTTTGTTTTAACTATGATTTTAACTGCATTTAGTGAAATGTGTTTAAATGTGGGTGTTCTAAAATTCACTAGAACAAATGTGAAGGAAAAATTGAGGCTATAAATTTGCAAACTAGACCAAAGGTGTTTGGGATGTCAAAGCCCTTATTTTTAAGGAAAGCAAAAATTTACACCATCCAACCGCCCCAACAAGAGGTCCTCAGACTTGAGAGCGGTCGACAACATGGAGCAAATGTACAGAAAGGGTTTGAGGATCAAAATTTTGATAAAGCAAATGTGAAACATTGGCAGACTCACTGCATGAAAACACTCTTTGTTTTGTTCATTAGCCCATGGTTGTATCGGTTGTCCTTGAACTCCCTGGGGCAGGGCCATGCACCCATTATTGCACTGGGAATGGGAATGGGGTATGTTTATGCCCATTCCCATGAATCCCAAGTTCATGTTCGTGCACATCTAGGGCATCTGAAAGCATGGGATCCCCATTGGTACGCGGATATGTGATGGGTTCATCTTATTTGGAGAAGAAAACATCTGCAACACATTTAGGCGAATATAGAAGTTGGAAAGATTATTACATGTTTTGAAAAATTGAACAAAGAATTATTAAACATGGAGCAACTTACTTGCACTTGATGTTGTAGCTGTTTGACATACTCAATAGCTTCCTTAAGCATGGAAACTTTGACTGTCTGTCAAAAATAGTGGAAATAAATGGTAACTTACAAATTAGTTCAAAGATTCTACCTCTGTGATTAAACTTCTACAGTCTATTATGGAATTAAAAGCCATGTGAAGTAGCCAACCTTCTTGGAATTAGGAATTAGAAGTTGAAGATCCTTCATTTTCTTATTGATTCTATTCCTTTGCCTCTAGTTTTCATCAAAACCCTCAAACTAAGATATATTTCTTCAAAGCTATTGAATATATATTCATAACAAAATCATGATAACTCCATAAACGATAAAGGGCATAAGAGTTTAAGGAAAAACCTTTTCAGACAAATTGTAAAGGTGAGTAGCTCTGTGTTCTGGATCTTCTGCCAATTGCAGCAACCTTTTATATGTAAGGACATCTTCAACCCTTTCAGAATTTACATCTAGTGCATACATGTTCAAAACATAGCAAAACAAAAGAAAATTCAACTAAAATGAATAATTCTTCAAGGAATGTTTAGTTTGTATAAACATGTATTTTATTTTTAGCATTAATTAGAATGTCCAAAAGACATTGGTTTGCCTCTATATTAATCACATTGTAACCTTGATATATTAAAAAATTCTTATGCATTTACTACATAAATCTTGTACAACACATTTCCTTAAGTTTATATTATCTCGCATGGCTACTCTAAATCAAGGCTGTTTACCTCTTCAAATATGTGCAATGAAATATGGATGTGTTAAGCCACTTATAAAGCTTACCACAAAGTCAATACTATCGTTTAGCTATTCATAATGGAGCTGAAAGTTGACTCTAGACCAGTTAGATGTTGTAATCAAGAAGCCTTCATTTCCTTTTAAATGTTGTGCTTATTTGCCCAATTAACACTCTAATTATGAGTATAATTTATAGAGTTTTAGCCTATGTATCAAATGCTAGTTTACAACTAATAGATCCTAAGCCAATCCAACTTGCTAATCAGACAAGGCCTATCATCAATGCAATGATAAAGTTCGGTTGATTTTTTTGGAACCCACTGCATAAGTGCTTTATAAATCCAAAGTTTTGTGTCACACTACTAGACTTGCAAGAAGAGGAAAGTAAATCATCAAACTTAAACATGCCACCTTAGATCAAAGCAGAAGTTGGCCAACAACAAAAAATAACATATTTAAGCTAGATAATTTGCTCCCTTCTCCAAACAAAGGCTTCATTCCCTGAAGATGGGTCCAGTGGAGTGACTCAACCTATTAGAATCATAAAGCACCTATGTGGTGGATTCCAAATAACCTAAGCAAACATGCAACACTGCAAACATAATCTCAAAACTTTAATGATATGGGTACAATGCTTAAAGATTATTAATCAACATCAATACCAATTATTTGTGCCTTGTATCCCAAATACAAATTTCAAAAACCCACTAAAACCAATTTTTTTGTAGGTCCATTGTGAATATCTCTAATGAATATTTTTTCTTCATGTTAGTCATGTTTTTTTAATTATACATATTCAACATGAAAAATACAAGAGCTCAAGTAGGAAGTTGGCTATAAATAGGTTCTTAAGTAGTGTACGACATATTTTGGGGAAGGGGATCTTGCACATAGATCCATCAAGACTGTGTCTTGCCAAGTGCAGCAACCATAACACATTTGGAGATTTTCTTAGCCTGAATTGGTGTCCATACCTCCTCAGGAATATAGTTTACTTTCTCTGTATATCATGTGAGATGCTAATATAGTTTTTCTATGCACCATAATACTATGTTTGAAGAGTTCCACTTCCATCCCCTTGGCCTCAGCACATATGTCCTCCCTTATAAAAATTCTCTCTTCTATACATTGCTTGAAGTTAAATTTTAGTAGTGCAACTATTCTTTTTATTCCATTGCATGCAATTAGATCCTTCATAGCAAATCATGTTTTCCAATATTTAAACAGAAAGATAAAAAAAGATCATGTAAGAGAACTGACAATTTTTGATTCTCTATTTTCACAACTCAAATTTAGGATTTTATTTTTTAAACCTCAAATTCCGGCCCTAAGGATTACTACAGTTATTGCAAATTTTGGTTGGTTGCATAAAAGACATGATCTATTCATTGCCTTAATTAAATTGAATATAAATAGAACAATGATATAGATTTAAGAACAGAGAAGTAAATTATGGTCAAGGGAGAGCCTGCCAACTAGGAAAGCTCTGGCAGACTTCCAATGGTATGCTGGCGATATACACAAAAGTCTATATTTAGTGGTTCATCAAAATGCTTTGTTGGACAAGTCAAGGTGCACAACATTTTTCAATTGCTCCATTCCAAAATATTTTGAATACATCAAATAGCAGACTGGAACTACCAAACATTGTCATCATTTAGGACAATGTGAATTTAGTAGGAAATAAAGCAAGTTAGTTTAAAAGCAATAGATCTTCAAAAGAATCTAAAAACATTCCTTAATAATATAAATTCTTCTTGGGTGTTGAATTCAAATATAGTTGATAAAGATGCCCTACTTAATTCCAACTTAACTCATCCCATTAACCAAAATCCTGTATTTTATTTCAGCATGCACTAGAAACATTAACCTAAAACAAACGTCGTCCCGGTCCAATTCTGCATGATTGTTCCTAAGGCACTAGAAACATTAACTTCAAACAGACATTGTTTTAGTCCAATTTCACATGATTGTTTCTAAGTCAATCTAGCCTTGACTCATCTTTACTTGGAGTTCAGCTACATTTCCAGGGCATGGAAGACCAAGTGTAGAATCATTTTAGTTCATTATTCTAGAAATAAACCTATGCATTCAAACTTGTTATCGTGCAAAACACTCCAGGTTTAGCTGAATTGTGGTTTCGAGGCCGATGCTTCAAGGTTGCCCTTCACATTCAGCCACAGGTGGGAAATAATCAAAGGTGGATGAGATTTGCTAGTTTCTAGATGGCTAGGTTATAGGACATGCACAAGCCTTAGATTGGTAACTTATGTTCCTAAAAATGCTAGTCCACATGTAGAAGCAGAGCAGATGAAATGTAAAGATAGAATAAGTAAAGTAAAGTACCTTGAGAATTAAGTCTACCTACACCGGCATACTTGTCTATAGAGTCCCACATCAATGATGGTGAGTTACATATTAGTTTATGTTACAAGCCTAGTTTTTTGTTTGCTAAAAGGTACAAATCTTAAACAACTGGCTTATTATGGTCAATCAATCTGTCATTTACCTCAGAAACAATAACCGGTGTAACATGGTCAATCTATCAATATCATTTACTTCAAAATTAAATCTCAAATAACAAGCAGGTGTTTAATCCTGGTGTATAGACATTGCACACTTTGTGCCATTAGTCATCACCAAAATTTGAAATGCCCATATACATAAATCAAGGGCCCTACTATATGCATACTTAAAATTAAATATAAAAAGGTAGAAGACGAAACTAGATGGTTCACCTCTTTATAAGTCAGAGTGTAGGTAGAAGACAAAACTAGAAAGCGTTTTAGCCTGCCAATGTATAAGTTGGTGTAGTGGTGTACCTTATAGTGAGAGTCGATGTCGATGAAGAGCTTCTTTTTGGTCGATTTAGTATTTTCCTTCCCATGGCGTCTACTGAAAGATTTAGCTTGACTGGTTCTACGTAGACATGGAGGAGGAGGAGGAGAAGCATTGGGGTGTGTGCAAGAAGTTGTGTCCACTTATTGGCCAAAAAGTGGAAGTGTTTTCCCCGATTTTTAGAATTTGTCACATTTGACCTAAAAATTTGAAGCACTTAAATGTGAAATCTTGGAAAAAGTCACTAAATATGAAATGTGGTACTCGGAGTCTAGTTTCCAATTATGTAATTTTTTTCAATACCCAGATGATAGAAATTGATTTTGAATAGGTGTTTCTAAAAACCACTGTTTAAAAGTCATTTTTTTTTACTATACCATGTACGTGTACGTCATCCATATTTTGACCTAAATAATCATATTTTTCAAAATCCTTTTGGGAAAAGATTTGTAACTCACTAAAGCACGTTTTCCATATTTTTTGTAATTTTTTATTGAATATTTTTTTTATTAATTTTTTTATTCACTATTTTTGGTCTTTTAAAAAATTATCGTGTATGTCACGCATAAGATGACCTAAACTTAACAGTTTAATTTTTTTTTTTATATTGAAAAGAATTGTCTAAAGTACGTTTTCCTACAATTTTTTTTACAAAAAAATATTTTAATAAAAAGTTATTAAAATACTAAAAAACCCTGATAATTCAAGTTTATGGACCTATTTCATCAGAAATTGATTAAAAAATAGAAAAATTAATCCAATTGTAAAAAAAATTACATATTAAGAATCTACACTATCTCATCTATAATGGGTTTTAATTTCGTTAAAATATTTTGCAAAATAGATCTTCAGATATATGCCCAAAGTCACTATTTTGTTGTGACATTGATAGGACCTTCAAGTTGCAGGTCAAACTAGGTCCAGAGGTTAGGGTTGGGTCCCCAAAGCATTTCTCGAACCAGGTTACAAAGTAAAACCCGAGATTAAAATTCAAATTTTCAATAACGAGATCCCATTTCTTACTTCATCGTTGCAAAATAAAATGGGATCTCGTTTCTTAAACGGGATCCCGTTTATTATTTGTCCATTTTTTTTAATAAGACTGTACTATGATTGTCAGCCCTACAACTTGCTTTACAGTACGGCCGACAGTGACACTTGCAGTATTCTCTACCATCTTTTTTTCTTTTGCAGGTTCATCAACTTGGAATATTGTTTGAATTTTGATAGAAGTCATCATTGAGACACTGTTTGAATGAAATTTTGTTGAATTGGTACTTGTTTGAAGGACTTGAACAAAGAAGAAAGGCTTTCAAGTTGTTGACATTCATTTGTACATGCTTCATAAATTTTTTAATCATAGGATCACAAAGTTGTAATAAGAGGAAAGATAGGAAGCTATTAACACCTGAAGAAATTGAAGCAAAGAGAGAGAAGGAGGCAAAAAGATAAAGAGATAGAAGAATAAAGATTCAATCAATCAATAATGCTAAAGCATCCAATTCCACAACTATTGAAGATAAAAACATTGAGGAGACCATGGATGTAGACAATGTAAATTTACAAGAGGTGAATGTGGAAACTAATACGATTATACAAACTACTCCTGGTATGTCTTCAAATCCCTCTGTCAATGCTATGGAGAATGTTTCAATAGGCACAAATCCAGGTACTTCTTCAAATCCACCTTTGAATGAAATGGAAATAGTGTTGATAGGAGATTTAAAACAAGCTGGATATAACAATGTTGAGATTGATAATATTCGTAGAGATCAAAATTTGAAACAAATTGTTGTTGAAAATGAAAATGAAAATCCTTTTGTTGAAAATGAAAATGAAAACCGTTTTGTTGTTGAAAATGAAAATGAAAACCATTTTGTTGTTGAAAATGAAAACGAAAATCCTTTTGTTGAAAATGAAAATGAAAACCGTTTTGTTGTTGAAAATGAAAACAAAAATCCTTTTGTTGAAAATGACAATGAAAACCGTTTTGTTGTTGAAAATGAAAATTGTTTTGAAGTTGAAAATGAAAATGAAAATCTAGAATGTGATGTTGAAAATGAGAATTTTTTTTTTCAAAATTGAAAGAGATGTTTTGGATAATCTTCCTGGTAAAATTTCTTGGAGACAAATAAGAACACATGCCAATAGATTATACAAGGAAATTTTTTATCGTAAAAAACTATCATTTCAATGTCAACTAATGATGCAATTAATGAGAATGTGGAAAATGAGAAAAGTAATGAAAATGTTAGGCATTTTTGTTTAAACCAAGAAGAAAAGATCAATCACTAAAGCATCCTATGTCTATTGTTGCTAGTGCCATTGAGTCTATTGGAAGTAATAGTCGATCCAAAGATAAGAATGCAACAAGACGAGCTATAACAACTGCTATAGTAAATAAAACAACTTTGAATAGAAGAATGGTAAGCAATATTAGTGGAATTCTAAAAATACATCCTAAAACATTGGTAAGAGCGGAAAAAAAAGAGAAAGTATAGAAAATGATCCAATTAACCAATGTTAGAGTTTTAGTGGTCGACTCCCGAGATCTGACATGAAACTGAATGTTAAAATCAAATCTTTGATTGAAAAATATTGGCATGATAATACTAGGGTATCATCTAATGCTAGAGATGTTTTAAAATTAAAAGTGGGGTCCAAAGTTCGTGATCCTCATCCAAAACACCTATTAGATACAACGCAAACTAAATTTTATAGAAAATTTTGTGATGAATTAGTGTTACCTAGTAATATTAAAATAAATCAAAGATCTTTTAAAAAATGCAAACCATGGTATGTAAAGATTAATAAGCAACGAATATCTTGTTGTTATAAAACACATGTTTAATTTCGTTATTATTATGTTGTGTTTCAATATATACATTGTACTTTACATTGTAACATGATTATACAGGAATGTGATATTAATATGCCAACTGAAGCAATAAAAGAGTTTATATCAAGTTTGTTCTGTTAAAGATCTAATGAAAAATTATTTTATTTAAGTTCATGTATTTCTGGACAATGCACTAGTTGTGGCAATCTTTCTTTGTTAAGAGTTTGTATGCATGAAAGTGTTGAAAATAATTTTAGACAACAATTAGTGGATGTTAAAAGATTTAAGAATATTGAATATTCTTTAAAAGATGGAAAATTTGGAAAGCATTGTGATTTAATTATAGAAAAGGTTAGTGTGCATGTATTCATATAAAAATTTAAAAGTAAAATTGTACCAAAATATGCCAAGCACTCTCAACAAGATCGATGGCTTGATGGACAATTTCGTGAATGTAGAAACACATTTCCAGTTGGTACTATACTATCAGTGGTTGATTTTGCGGAAAACTATACTTTAGCTCCGCAAGAGGAAATTCAATCACAATATTACAATTCAGTGTAGGTTGCTATGTTTGTTCAGATTGTTTATAGACATGCAGATGATAGCACAGAGAATGATAGAAAAGTTTTGAGGGAGTATCATTTCTATTTGAGTGACAACCGGTTACACTCATCAGAGTTTGTTCAATATTGTTTCAATATATTTTATACAAATTTAAGAGAAAGAGGAATCCAGATCATTGAACATCTTATATGGTCAGATAATTGTACGGGGCAGTTCAAGAATGCTTGAATGTTCTATTGGTTAAGTAGGGTTCACAAGGGGAATAATGTCCAACATATGTGGAATTTTTTTGAAGCTGGACATGGTAAAGGAGAACATGATGGAGCTGGTGCGTGTGTTAAAAGAATTCTTGCTAGACAACAAT
Source organism: Cunninghamia lanceolata (assembly GCA_027924645.1). Taxonomy (NCBI): domain Eukaryota; kingdom Viridiplantae; phylum Streptophyta; class Pinopsida; order Cupressales; family Cupressaceae; genus Cunninghamia; species Cunninghamia lanceolata. The sequence goes on from BSBN01001035.1 coordinate 3,981,261, forward strand.
TGAAATTTGAGGATACAATAAAATTTAAAGATGCATGTGGGATTGTAGATTGGTGCAATACAAGATTATGTACACCTAGATCAAGCGAGTACTCTACAGTTTGTTGATTCTTTTGGTTGGTTGAAGAAGAAAATATTCTACCTCGACTTGATTGCCAGACACTCAGTGGATCTACTAAATGGCATTCATTTAGGAGTTCAAATGCAAGTACATGGACTATTTGGACAAGGGAGCTTGCATGTTTTTGTTAGTTTTGTATTTCAGGAGATTAGGAAGCATGTGAGAATACAGAATGGGTTGAAGAGTGGAAGCAAAGACCATTGAGACTTGCACAAGCACACGATCAAAGTGAAACAACAATTGAAGACAATGATCAACTATTTGCATCAGACAATTATGACCATGTTTCAGACCTTGTACAAGAAGGTAATTTAATTCAAATTATTTCATTTTATTTCGCTTCATTACTAATTTGTAGTGCTTTTATTTATTTATGTGTACATATGAATGCATGTATGTTGATTGGTCAAAATTTATGGACATGTGCAAGTTATTAAATCAAAATTTGTTTGCAGGACATGTGTATGCTATTGTTGCACCAAAGAGTAATGAAGAGGAAACTGAATATTGGTTGGCTCGTTGTGTGGAGACTAAACATAAGTTAACAGCACCTCGAGAAGATGATGATGGCTTTCCTTATCCAACAGGTTTGGTGATCCCCTTAAGACATCCCCTTAAGCAAATTTTGATAACAAGTCTTTGATCCCCTTCAGCAAATTTTAAGAACTTCTTTGATTCCCTTAAGCAAATTTTAAGAATTTCTTTGATGATGGCTATCATTATCCAATAGGTTCGGTGGCGGTTGTTGGCATTTGGCTACGAAAATACCTAATAAGGAAGAATGGTTTGCCTACATTTGAAGATTATGAAACACATAAGAAAATTATACACTACTCACATTTGGTGTTGGCAACAAATATAAAACTGGAGAGGTATCGTGGAAAACTTACAAATAAAGAGCTATGGATAATTTCTATGGAAGACCATGAGACAATCATCGATGCGTTGGGAAAAAGAGAGGATCGAGATGGTACAATGGAATAAGTAAATACAGGTAAATATAGTTAAATAGATTTATATTGTTCTTTTAAATACATTAAATACATGTTTTGATATTTCTTGTGCGTTATTATTTGAAATTGATTTAAATTGTCCTTTTATATCCTTAGGCCATCATCACAAATTCATCACATACTTTGAAACAAAAACTTGAGAGGCACTTGTAAATACAGGTACAAATTGTGTATATCTAGATAGTTTTATATAAATTAAAATACATGTTTTGATTCAGATATATTGATAAATTGCTTGTATTATTTTTATATCAGGTGGCGTGAAGACCTGCTACATTCCCCATAAGTTTTGGATTTTCTTGAGATGGCATAACCACATTTTGTAAACATTATTTTGAGTTAACATATATGTACATACACAATTACATTATTACACATTTTGTACACAAATTTGTATACATGTGTATGTACACAATTTTATACTCTACACTATTAAATTTATCAAAATTATTATTCTATATATTTTATTTGTTAAATGCGCATGTTTTTCTACTTTGAATTTACTTTAAATTTGATTTTATTATATTGTTAAATTTGGTTGCCTTGGGCAACTTCACCAAATTTTGAGAACTTAAGACGTCCCCTTAAGACATCGTAAATTAGGACCCCTTAAGACATCCAAAAAGTTAGCATCAAGTTGTAGGTTAATTAAAATGGCTATCAAATTTAGGGCCATCAATTGCAAATGATAGGTGTCTAGGTAGGGAATGTAATAACATTTTTATTTTTTCAATTTTCATGTTTATTTTTCAATTTTTGAGTGATCTAAAGTTTGGTGGGGTGTGGCCTAGGTCACCCTTTTACCATACTTGGTCACTTGTTTTGGTAAGGAAAATCACCTGAGTGCCCCTTAGGATGTTTGGGCAACTTGCAAGGTTGCTTAGCAAAAATTGTCAAGTTGCATCTTTTGCCAAGAGTGATTTAAAAATATGCATTTTTAGGTGTTTTGACTATTTAGACTTGGGTTTTTCATGTTTTTCTAATTTTTTTATGTTTTTAACTTTTTCAAATTTTTGGCTTTTACATTTTTACAATTTTTTAAGTTTTTCTAACTTTCAAAGTGATGAGTGTGTGCTTGTGTTGACAAGACACATATATTCATTGGAACGTGACTAAGGAGCAAACTTCGTTGGTGAGTAGCTTGTAGGAGCTCTCTACAACAAATCAAGTTGCCCTACGACAAGGTTGGATATATAGAGTGGTGTAGGTTCCTATTGTGTTATCCTTATCACACATTTATTATGACATACTAACCTATTTAGATGTAAAGGGTAAAATTTTATATTTTCCTAGCATTTCTAGAGGGTGGATGATTACACTGTATGACATCTACTAGATTTTGGGTGTCCCTATCTAGAGACAACTTGACATAGGTAAAGTGGGCATCAAAGGATGAGAGACTAGCCTGGGCCACTTTCTTGGGAGTTAAGAGACCAAGAAATAGGAAGGGAGTTTATCTAACTTTAGTTCAAACACCTAAAATTTTTCCCCTATGGAAGGTCATGATTGGCTTAATAGCTTAGCACTTGTGAAGGACTAAAAATGTCCACTTTCTCATATGGTTGTGGGCTCCTATCATTGAGCAAGTGGAGTTAGGTAAAGTTTATGCATGGGGGATTGACATCCTACCTTCAAGGTCTACCATTGCCTTTATTAGATTGTGCACCATAAGGCACTAGGATTTAGTCATCCTTCTCTAGTTATGGTATGGATATTGGAGCATATTAGACCCTATCAATGGCCCATGCCCACACCAGATCTTTGAATAACACAAACAATGGTGACTTTGACTAACACAGACATTATTACAAACCCCTACATAGAGATAGAGAGGAGATGGGTAGGAGATGACATGACTAGATATTATTGAAAAGGGGTGATAAACATGGTTTAGTGGAGATTCATTAGACAGTCACACAAGTGCTCCAATAGCTTAGGGAGTACTTTCTAAAGGATTTCCTCTAGTACACTCCCATTCTACAAATCTACTTAAGATGTAGTGGAGGTTGGTCAAGGGACACTCCCATGGACTCTTACTCTAGGGACTCCTATTACATGGTCAACACAAGAACAAGCACCAAGGCAAGGATAAATATAACTATAACCATGCTAGGATCATTTAATTTTTTATGTAGAGAGTGATCAGGATGATAGAGAGGATGAGGGGTCCAATGATGATTACTATCCTAAGGTGGAGGAGGATGAGAATGCATCAGATGAGGTTGCTCCTAGTTTATAGGTGATTCCTCTAACTTAGTTGATCTAGATGAGAAGATGTGAGAGATTGATCCCTCCTAGTAGGCAAGAGATCCTCATGAGTATCTCACTTTTTAATTCTTTGTTTTGATTTGCTTAGCATTTTATTGCTTAAAATTTGACCAAGACCTAAATATGCATATCGTGAATGAATGTCCAAGAACTTTATTAGGACCTCATCACTACATATTCTTGTCCCCACCATGAGGGGAGAGGGAGAGAGGAACTCTTAATGGATGAAAGGATAATTGTAATTTTGTAGGCGAATTTACATAATTTTTTTCTCCCACTTACCATGCAAACTAACATATTACATCTTTGAGGGTTACAATTGACACATTGGAGACCCTATTTTCTTTACTAGAGTATGATCGTTGGAGGATCAAGAGCTCATAATTGATTTGAGGCTCCTTCGATAGATCAAGACTCTGACACTTGTAGAGATTTTTGCCTTGCCCCTTGCATGGGGAGACTTTGTACTCGTGTATACTTATTTTGATCATGTACCTCCCATGATGGAGCCTATGTACTCAGTTATTGTCAGATTTATATATGACAATCGATTATTTCTATTGATGTTAATCTATATCTTATTATGGTTGATCTCATTTACATTTCTTTTCCTTCATGCACATGGTTAGATTAGAGTTTGATTTATGATTATTTAGGGATGCTTGTATATGTATGTATGTGATGTTATGATTTTATAGTTTATGATGTATATGCAATGTATGTATGCATGGATAACAGATATGTATGGATGCACCTAAACTAACATGATGGTTTTACATGATTATTACTTTGACATGTGTATGATTTTATTATGGCAGGATTGCATTTATTGTGTGACATGTATATGATATTAATAGTGTGGTTGCTCTTTATAAGGTTTTTAACTTAAGGGATTGTAGGTTGACTACATAAGACAACTCATTAAGCTTTCATAATGAAAAAATTGGGGGATCAAGTAGAAACAAAAAAGATGATCAAAACAATTTTGGTATGATTACAAATATATAACCTTACAAAATCCATAATTATAAAATATAAATAAAACAACAATATCCACAAGAAGAAAACAATGCCTACTTTGCTCAAATAACCCACACAAGAACAAATAGAGGAAGGTCGGGTTGTATAAACTCCAGGGCCATGTTCAAAAAATATATAAAGTCCATGTTCAACAATATATATATATATATAAAGTCCATGACAAATAGTATATAACATAGTCCATGAAATAGTCAAATTATGTAGCCCATGTTCAATAACCTATCACATACTATCTCTATCATCAAGAGTCCTCTTCACACCATGTGAACTACTTAGATGACCTGAATCACTCTGTAGAAGAGAAAGATTTAGATGAAATTAGATGTAAGATGATTAAAAATGATTTAATTACAATTTTTAAATTTATAATAAATATCATAAAATTAAATTACTGTGTGAGGCTGAGAGGCATGCTCTGGTGCACCTGGACCTATTTCTACATGTTCTGAATCAATCTATTTAATACAAGAGAAAGTTCAAGTTGAAATTAGATGTAAGACGATTTTAAAAATGATTTAATTCAATTTAATTTATAAGTTATCATATTTAAATTATTATACCGTAAGAGGAACTTGTTGTGCATCCTCTATTCTAGGACCTATCTCTACAAGCTTAGCTACATAACATGTCTCAAGCTATAAAAGAAAAATAATTTTGAACACATGTCAACATATATATCTATCAAGAAATTTACTTTAAGTTCACAATGTATATTTTAATTGAATTTAAATATAATCTAAATTTTAAATTATACTGTATCAGGCTGCCATCTCCTCTGTCCTCCTGCTCTGCATGTGTTGTGTGTTGATGAAACATGTCACTAACAAGCTCCTACAAGGTCATTTATAAGTTAGCACATGTGTGTACAAATTAGGTTTTAAAACATATATATATATATATATATATATATATATATATATATATATATATATATATATATATATATATAATTGACTTGTGTACGTGTTATACATTTTTGAACACCTGAAATGTAGTCGACTCCTGATATAAACTTAGATTATCCAAGTGTGCTACAATGCCCATCCTCATTGTTGTGTCAACCTTCATAGACATAATTTTAATATATATTAAATAGTACATGTGCACGTTTTCAGATACAGTGATATTAAAATAGAAACATCTAAGTATATATAGTTTTTTAAAACAATATACATATTGTAAGAGTGTTATGTGAGATGCCCAATGATGGAGGAGTGCTCGAGATACCCTGAGATGGAGTATTCAATGTGGAAGATCCTTGAACCAGTTCATAAATAAGTTCATAAATATTTAATGGTACACACATTCAAGACTGAATTACAAATTAAAATCAAGTAAATAAAATTAATATTTAAAATATAAATTATTGAAAATGTATCCCAAATGGGTGCCCGAGATGAACAGGTGTCGATGAAAAATTAATTCGATCAATGGTCCCTGTTGCCATCATCTACACTAAACAATTCAATTGTTAAAATATTACAATTTAATTGATCTATATGTTGATTAAAAACACGTGCTTAAAAAATTGCTATAAATTCAACATGTGTACATAACCTATATATACCTGTGTTGAATGATCAGTGGGATGATCCTCAGCAAATAGATAATCAACAAATGATTCACTGCCCACATTATCAGATGATGCATGTGTAGCTAAAGTGGGTGCAGCTGCCTGATAAGGTCTATAACACAACTGATTGCAACTCGTACATGTATAAGGCATCGACACATGTGGAGTGGTACTAGGACCACTTCCATCATCAACTCCTCCATGCTCTCTAACTTGAGCTACCATCATAGAAGTCTGCTCATGTAGGCTACTTGAGAGTGCACTCAATGTGCCTAGTGTGGATACCACTGCACGATGCTGGAAGGGCAAAGGAATGGTAGCAACAGGAGGGTCAGTAAGACGTTGAACAGGCACAGGTTGTTTGGGATCAACCCGTGCCCCCAACCTCTATTGTGGCATGCCACCACCAATACCCTGGAATGATCTAAAATCATAGTAGTTGGGTTTTTTATTCAGAACAAACTCTGCATATAATTTTCTCAAAAAATATAAAGGAACCTCACAATTAGCATGAGGTGGATAATCAAACACCATCCACCATCTGTCCCAAAAATTGTTAGACATTCCTTCATGCCTACACCACCTGATTGATATTCTTTTCTTATTTGCAGGAATAGGTTCATTTGTAATGGGATGTCTAAAATATTGTGCTAAATGAGCTTTTGTGATTTTAAGATCCAAAATACTCTTATAGGAGAGGCCATCAGCATAAAATTGGTGCCTCTCCTCTCTCCATTTTTAGAATCCATCAAAGTCTGAGTCAATAGACCTCACAGAATCTACAATGTTTTGCATCAAAGCTACAAAACGTACCACATGAGGTGGCATGAATTGTTCATTGTGAATGGAATTCAATTTTTCTTGTATGGAATCCACATTTTCATTAATTATGGCTCGCAAGCTAGCCTGGTTAGTTCCAGGTGGGGGTGGAGGTGGGGCATCTGGTGCTGGGGGTGGGGCCGGATCATTTTGTGCATTGAGGAAGTCCTCAACATCAAAGTGAATATCATCCAGATTCATGATATATATATATATATATATATATATATATATATATATATATATATATATATATATATATATATATATATATATATAAATAGATATGAACCTGCATATATACATATAAACATACAAACTTGAGTACAAATTTAAAATTAAATGAAGAATATATATATATATATATATATGTTTTCAAGAAATTACACTTGAAATAAATTTAAATTAAAGATACAGATAATGTATACATGCATGTACAAATTTCAAAATGTAAGAGAGCTATTATATAACTTGAACTAGATGTAATTTTCAAATTGAAATCAAGGGATTTTCATTTGAGAGCTAAATTTTGATTCTTATAGTGAGGGAGAAAAGAAAGATCACTTTAATACTATACAAATCAATTTAATAGTAGGGCTATTAGGACTACCATAATGAATTTGTTCTCAAGGTTTGTTATCATATGTTAGGTCCAAGGTTTCAATTTTGTTAATTTTTCTATGCAGTTGGCTATTGGTTTGATGTTAAGTAATCATTCTAGGAGATCGAACATTTCCTATGGCAAAGCTACAAATAGTTCGTAATGGTTTTGGATGAATTTAGACTCTAACTAAATATGACTAATAAGCTTGGTCAACAAACAATAGTCATGCTTGCATTGGTTTGAGCATTGGATCAATCATGAATTCATAAATTGGATATATGTGTTCAAGAGTATGTGAAAATTTGAGTGAATCCTTACCATTTGATAGGAAAAAGGAAATCATTGAATGTGAACTTTAGTATCTTGTATAATGTTGTCATGACCATTAAGGACTGAACAAATTAATTGTGATTAAATTCCTAGATTGTTATATGGATCTTTAAGATAGCCTTAAACCAATAATAGACTTGTCATGAGGGACAATGAACTACAAAGGGACAATGAAATTATTGTTAAGATGTAAGACTCCTCTAGAGATTCAATTGCATTATCTAGATAATCAAAGAGACATATAACCAGACATGTGGTAATGATTAAATCTTCCACTTTTAAGATAGATGATGAGGTAAGAAGGTTAGGATGCTTTGTTTAACTTGTAATTGTAGGGATGATCTAGCTAGAAAAAGATATTAGTTGATGGTGAACTAGCTTGATTTTGTTTCCTATTTCCTATTTGCAATTGTTGTTTTCTATTTAGTTGTTAGTCACTTGACTCTTATGTGTGTTAAATTTAGCTTCAGACTAAGCCCATTTAATTTAAAGTCTAAATAGTCTTAATTTGCACTAGATCTTAACACTAGATGATTGTCCCAAACCTTAAGAACAATTTAAAACTCTATTTTATTATCAATATATATCAATGAAGGGTGAATGTATAGGATTAGGTGGATGGACAATAGGAGGAAATGGATTAGGATTGGGAGTGATCAAACTTAATAGAGAAGGATGGCATATAGGTTTGTCTTTGTAATATAGTTCATAGTACGTCTATAGAGGTCATTTAAGAGAGGTGATTTAAATTTAGGATGTGAAGTTGGAGGATTAGATGGTGGTGAGGGTAATGAAGTGATTGATGGATTAGAAGGTGGATGGACCAATGAATTAGGATTGGGATTACATGGTGGTGTTGGGATAGGACTAGTAGGCTCTTGGATAGGCATTCAATTGGATGATGATGAAGGATACCCATAAGATCCATAATCTAGACTGGTGTTCCCCTTGTCAAAGGTAACATAAGGACTTAAGGACACTTGATCTTGGTGAAAAGGGTAACTTGGACTTGCACGTTCTTGTTGCAAAGGAACTTGGTAGTCTTGTTCAAAATATATGCATCATGATCTACAAGGTTCTCATGATCATTGGGAGGAAATTAGGGACCTCTTAGGATTGTGACTTTTGATTTGGCATGGTCAACATGGAGAGGTTGTGTGGCATATCCCTATAAGAGGATGAAGGGTGATAGGAGGTTGTAGGATGGCTAAAAGCATTCACATGACGATAATGTTCAAGTTTAAATCAAGATATGCATCATGGTCTACAAGGTTCTCTTGTTCAAAAGGTTCATCATATTCTACAAGGAACTCACAATCATTGGTACCAAATTCAATACCTTCTATTATGACCAGGGGTTTCCTATTGATTATGAGTTCAATAAGCTTCTTTTTTATTGTCACAACCATTTTGGACAAAAGAAATGAATTAGAACAGATGCATCTATGCTATTGAATGATGCCATAGAAACTAGTGGACTATCATACCACCTAGGTAGAATCATAAGGAACATCTGCTTGAGACTATAACTAGACTTGGAAAACTACCTTGAGGTGGATATCTTGTGCATGCCACATGATCTGAAAACCTAAATTTGGTGAAGTTGCAGGCTATGGCAACCAAATTTGATAATGGAGATCTAGGATTGACTACTAGTTGCCTAGGACTAATCTAAGTATGAAGATGAATATATTACGATGATTTGTGATTTAAATTTAATGAAGAATTCGATGCTTTGATTAACTTGTGATTGTAGGGATTCAATCTAGCTAGAAAAAGATATTAGTTGATGGTTCTAGCTTGATTTTGTTTCCTATTCATATGTATTTGCAAAATTATTGTTTTCTATTTAGTTGTTAGTCCCAACTCTTATGTGTGTTATTTAGCTTGAGACTAAGCCCATTTAATTAGTCTAAATAGTCTTAAAATTTGCACTATCTTAACACTATGATTGTCCCAAACCTTAAGAACAATTTAAAACTCTATTTTACTAGCAATATATATCAATGAAGGGTGAATGTTTAGATGCATCTATGCTATTGAATGATGTCATCTAGAAACCAATGGACTATCATACCACCTAGGTAGAATCATAATGAACATCTGCAAGACTATAACTAGACTTAGAGAACTACCTTGAGGTGGATATCGTGTGCATGCCACATGATCTGAAAACCTAAATTTGGTGAAGTTGCCTATGGCAACCAAATTTGATAATGGAGATAGGATTGAAGTTACTAGTTGCCTACCTGACTAATCTGAGTATGAAGATGAATATATTCTGATGATTTGTGATTTAAATTTAATGAAGAATTTGATGCTTTATTTTTAACTTGTGATTGTAGGGATTCAATCTAGCTAGAAAAAGATAAATTAGTCAAGATGGTTCTAGATCGATTTTGTTTCCTATTTCCTATTTGCAAAATTATTGTTTTCTATTTAGTTGTTAGTCCCAACTCTTTCCTTTTAAGAAGTATATCAAATCTAATGTAGAGTAGTAGATACTTATACATATACAAGTTTCTGTTAGGAGAAAATATCTTTTGCCAAATTTGTATAGAGTTGTCTATAATGTGTTCTAGGGTAATCAAATGATGTAAATCACAATTTAGAGGGTTGAGGGATAAGTTTGTGTTGAGTCTACAGGAGGTGTTTTCTTACATCTAGACCTCTCCATAATCTAGGTGTCTCCATGTCTAACTCAAATGTTTCAAGGGATATTATATCTAGATTAATAATAACATTATATATATATATATATATATATATATATATATATATATATATATATATATATATATATATATATATATATATATATATATATATGGCTATGAGATCCATGATCATATCAATGTTTGGTAGAGAAAAGTTATCTTTAGGGTATCCTTTTTTGATGTCTCAAAAGTTAGTGCAAACATGAATTCCCTTAGTTTTCTTGCTAACTAAGACCACATTAGAGACCCATTTAGGATAAGTAATAGTCTGAATGAACCCCACATCCAAGAGTTTATACAATTCTTCTTTGACCAAGAGGGCTACTTGGGGGTACATTTTGCGTAGCTTTTATTGAATAGGTTTGGCATTGAGGTGAACCACAAGATGATGCATGACTTTAAAGATGGAGTCTCAAGGCATATCACCATAAGACCACATGAAGAAATCAGCGTAATCTTTAAGGGTGATGGTTATGCCTTCTTTGATGTCAAGGTCTAGTGGAGCTACTATCTTAGAGAGTTTAGGGTCCTCTTCTATTCACAGGTTGATATCTATAGCATCCTCAACAAGGAGAGGGGAGTCATCTTGTATCTGAGTGGTATCTAATGGAAGGTGAAGTTTGTCATTGAGGAGCTCTTGGGAAGTGTCCATTTTTATTGTATCATTTTAATCGATCACAAGTTTCTTCTTATATCTTGTTGCTATTCTACCTACTAGGGTGCCTTAGGACTAAAGGGTTCTTCTTTCTCTCCAAAATTAGCATAGGTGTTAAGTATGGTGGAAAAGTTTTTCTTATGATTACAATGGGGATGTGGTCTTGACACTTCATAAGTTTCATGATGGCTTCATCATTTTGGAAAACATCAAATCATAAAAGGTCGTGTTGGTCCCAATTGATAAGCTCAAGGTATTATAGGTCTAAGGAGATGGTGAGGATAGTGACCTATCATGAAAGAGGTTAGTGGTGGCAAGATCTTCGTAAGGATCATGAGTGGGGCCTACATCAATGTCATTAAGATTAGGGGAAGCATTACCAATGAGGTTAGGCTCATATCACAATTAACATCACGATGTTCATCCCAGGGGCATAACCTAGCTAGTGAGGACAGCTACAAGTGTCTCTAAAGTTACATTTGTTGGCTTGATTTCATTCTTGATTAGTTGGTTATCACAAAAACTGTAAAATTTTCTCAATTCTTGATTAGTTGGTTGTCTCTAAAGGTTTGATTATGAAGGACATGATAAAAAATTTATTATGGTTTGTTGTAATTTTTTTACATGACAGTTACCTATTCAATAATGCCTTTAAAATACAATGACATACATTGATATAAGTAAATTTTATAAAAACCAAATATATATATCATCCCAATGCTATATAATTTTTAACAGTTTGTTCAAAATCTCTCCTTTCATATGATAAAGTCGTTTCAAAATTTCAATTGTATTTTACAGCTAAAATGTCTAAATACAGCTATTCAACACTCAAATTGAAATCAAATTTTGATAGTTTGTTCAAAATCTTTCCTTTCATATGATACAATATTTTCAAAATTTCAATTGTATTTTATAGCTAAAATGTCTAAATATAGCTATTCAATTCTCAAATTTAAACAAAATTTTGACAGTTTGTTCAAATTCTATCCTTTTATATGATAGTCTTTCAAAATTTCAATTGTATTTTACAACTAAAATGTCAAAAAATAGCTATTGATTTCATAAACAGAAACCCTAAATAACAATTTACAATTTAAATTTTGATTGTATTTTACACCAAAACAAATAAGGGAAACTTCAAAAGATTCATTGCTAAATTGTAGAAGTGGAAAAATCCACTTACCTGTTGTTTTGATGGTGACTCAACTCAGGATCTCATTCTCAGCTATCACCTATCGCTGGGAAAAATGGGGTCTCTATCATTTTTCAAAACAAGATCCCCTTAATAAATGGGATCCCATTTTTTGGTTCTAGGTTTGGGATCCCGCTAGGGAACGAGATCCCGTTTTGGATTTTAGGCTTGGGATCCCGACCAAAACGGGAGCCCATTTTTAGTTACCTAATTTCAGATTTTTTTCTAACTCTGAAACTTCCACCTTAAGTGGACACAACTTCTTGCATTTACCCATTGGCCTGCCAATAAAAAGAAATCAATTATCTATTCCTATTTTGAAGCCAATGCAATAAAATATTAAAAAACAATAAAGGTCAATACAAACACTAATGTACTCTAAATTCATTTTTCAGGCTTTATAATCCACCAAGATTATCTCGAAATATGTAAACAAGACAATACATTATTCAAGCTTGTATAATTAACCATAAGACACACTTTATCCCAATAGTAATACTATTTTTTTGTCACAATTCAAAAGACTTAATACCACTTAGCATTAGCTTACCTCTCATCATTGCATCAAATGCAATGTCTATCATCATGTATACATGTGGATGCAATCTCACTTTGCATTTGTATGCTTCAATGAACTCATGACCAAAAAGGCCTAAATCTTTGAATGGGTTTACCACAACCAATACAGGTCCTGCTTTAGTCTAGACATCTTTTAATGGCAATGAGTGACAGGATAGCAACCTACCCAGTATTGTTTACAAAAAACTTGCAAAGAAAAGTATTTTGAAACTACCAAAAAGGTCAAGATAATAATTATATATCAATGACTTACATAGATCATATCTTGGGCATATCTTTGTTGAAGATTATAAAGAACTAAAGGTCCATTCAAGTAACTATGATGAATAAGATCATTGGCTCCTTCAAGAATATCTAGATTTGCAGGTAGTACATTCTTCACAAGCAATTTGACAGTCTACCAGAAAAACACCATCAAAAGGTTTATAATAATAGCAAAATATTTGATAGACAAATTGATTGAACTATTTATAGGCATCATCTTTTAACAATTAGTCATAAAACTTACATTGCCATTGGAAATTTTGATTATGGACTCTGTGCCAAGGATTGACTGAATCACCCCTAAACTCCACTAGTTATCCATAAGCATACACCCCACACGTGTCTGGTTTCAACTTGAATAAAATAAAATACACTTTGTCTAGAATAAATAATATATAACAAGACTAAAATAGCATGCAAATCCTAGTGGAATTCAGAGCTAGTAAACAAACTTAAAACATAAAGAGTTTAACCTTTCCAACAGCCAATTAAATCACAAGTCAGAGACTAATATTTGTGATTTCTACAGACAACATGATTCACAACGCATCAACATCCTGATACACAAAGAAAAGATCACCATAACAGTTTGTGAAATCAAGATGACAAATGGATGTAAATAAACCAAAAAAGACAAACTTATACCTTCATCAATTAAAAGATATATAAAGAGATATTTTCTAGTAAAATAATATTTCGATTATTAGCAATTGTCCAAGGAGGACAACTGGAAATGGTTTCTTGGTGATTGACTAATTTATTAATGAAGAGCTATGTATTGCCAGTTTACATGGAAGTTCATGATTTGTCCTTACCAGTATTGCTAAACATTTTGTTTCAAGAATGTGCTTGTAGACACCCTAAAATGACCATTTCTTCGAATCACTTGCATTTCATCTAATCTGTCTAATCACTTGCATTAAGCGTTAATTAAATAATCTAATTATTTAATTAATTTCATCTTTTTCTTCCAAATCACATAATTTTGACATTAATTGAATAAATTCTCTTTATTTAATTAATTTAAATAAATTCAACTTTATTCTTCCAAAATTAAATAATTTTAATTATTTAATTAAATCATTATCCTCTTTCAAATTTCAAGTTTCCATTAATTAAATAAATCCAATTATTTAATTAAGTCATCCAATTCTATCTTATCTACAATTAAATAAATCCACATTATTTAATTAAATCAATTGTTCTTCTAAATTTAAATAAATCATGCAAATTTATTTAAATTATCTCAATCCTCTAAAATTAAATAAAATCAAATATTTTATTTATAATCCTCTATTCCTCTATCATGCACAATCAATTAAATAAATTTATTTATTTAATTTCAGTTATCCTTCCAATTTCTCTTAAAATATCTTGTTAACTCATGTGCACAATCAGTCTTATTTTTAGAACTCTAAAAAAGGCAAAATTACAAGTTGAGTTATCTATTCAATCAATCTTGTTTTCATCATATCTTAATAAAAATATCCTTATGGATTGACACATGTCGTGTGCACATTCATCATGGTTATTTGTTTTATCTCCTCCGTCGATTCTTTTGAATTATCTAGACCGTTGATCGATCTCTGTTGAAACCTATATAAACCCCCCTCATCTCCTTCACAAATCCTCTTCGATCACTTATTCTTAGGCATCCTTTATAGTGCGTTGAGCATACATCACATCGATTGAGCAACTTTACGATCTTTTGACATTGATCTTTGAGCACCTACACTTGCTTATTACAAACATGGTTTCGCAGCATTATTGAGCAATCCACATTCGAACAAAGAGAACAACACAATCTAGGTAAAAGTTTTCTTATTTCATTTGATTTATTGATAATGGCTTTTATTTAGATTGGTTATCTTTATGTTATGGGTTTTTTATTTAATCAATTTTCAGTAGCGTGCTATTGGTAGCACAGTCTAGCGCCTCTGGCAGTGTAGTAAAGCGCTTCTGGCATATTAGGGTTTTTGAGATCTTGCTTTATGATTTGTAGGATTTTAATTCACATGACTATCATTGATTGACTGACAAGCTGATTTATTTGTCTTTCAATTATCTTTTATACTTCCTAAGCTGATGTATTTAGGAGTATTTTCAATTTTTGAGTTAACCTCTCTATTTACGGCATTCTTTGAGTTGTTCTTGATCCCAGGTTACAGATCTATCAGCTATTAAATCACAGATTTTCAAGTCAACCATGAAATCATATTTTTGACCTGGCCTTGTTTGATAAAATATAACTTTTTCTAGATTTGAGGCAGTAAGGTGCCTTTGGTAGCACTGTACTGCACTTTTGGTAGCATAGGATGACGCTTTGGTTAGCACAGTACATCGCTTCTAGATCTGCAGTAGCGCTTCTGGTAGCACAGTACATCACCTCTGGTCTGTAGTAACTCACTTCCGGCAACATAGTTTAGTGCTTTTGGCATTACAGTAAGTCACCTCCGGTAAGACAGTAAAGCACTTTTGGTCAAATTGATTTATTTTTGCTAACTTGTGAGTTTTAGTGGAACTAATTGACTTGTTCCAGCTTCTTATCACTCAAACAGAGCAAATGGGTTTCCCTAACATGTTCATGCAGGACGAGCATTGAAGAAATCTTGATCTATTACACTAAGTCTTAGAAACATATTGCCTTCTTAAGGGACAACTGAACAAATCACTTTGCAATCTAAGTCTTACGAATATATTGCTTTTTTAAGGGACAATGGACATGTATGCGAAAACACCTCAATTTTCTAAGGGACAATGGACATGAATACCAAACACTTCAATTTCGTAAGGGACAATTGACAACTACAATCGTGTGTGTGCCTAATCTAGTTGCACCTTATTTTTCTTATAAACGGGACAATTGAACCTTTGTTTGACGTGCTTTCTCTTACATTTCAGTTATTCCTTTAGATGGGCTTGCTTTTGGATTGCACTTCATCCAAAAGGGATGACCCTCAGTGGAGTTTTCCTTTGAACCACTATATAAGAGGGATAAGGTGAAAGCCAAGTCCTAACCAACGTCAGCCTTACCTTGTGGTGCCAAACTGAAAAGAGGTGTACTAGCTCTTTGTGGAAATGATTTTCACATCGAGTGAAGTGTTTGATACTCTTAGTAGGATTGGTTAAAGCTTTTGGTAGCTTGTCACATTGCTTGTAAGGCATTGGTGCCTCAAAGTTACTAAGAACCATTCTAGATAGTGACTACCCGATCCACCTCCAAACGTTGCGGTAATCATCAGTGCAAGGGGAATTGATTTAAGCCCTCAAGATACTCACCATTGGCTCCCTTGAGAAGAGATAGTATTCCCTTAGCCATAAAGCTCTTGTGACCTACTTGAGCTTTCTGAGGGGAGGGTGAGGTATCCCTACCTATCATCTCTCACAAAGATACAAATGTCTAACACCTTTATGGAATGACATTTGGTCGATGGAGTATTAAGTTGTGAGCTGATCTACTGCAATTAAACCTTGTCTCTAGGGATAAAAAGTGCTTGATATTATTTGTAATTGTTTTATACCTGTGGAAACATTGGGCTTTTTTGTGAGCCTCGAACATACACTATCTATTTTGTCAGTCCTTTTTGCAATCTTGTTTGATGTGTTTTCTCTTGCCAAAGAAAATCCAATTAGAAACAAAATCAAATCTATCAAAATTTGCCTTATAAAGCATCATACACTACTTTAGTGCCTTTGGTATAACTCCAGCTTGCCTTTGGTATTACAGTATCTCACCTTTGGTATAACAGTACCTCGCCTTTGGCAAAACTACTGTAGCACCCTTGGTATAACAGTAGCTCACTTTTGGTAACAGTAGCTCGCCTTTGGTATAGTAGTACCTCACCTTTGGCAGCTCAGTCCATCACCTTTGGTATGACAGTAGCTCAGTTTTGATTGCACAGTCCTACGCCTTTGGTCAAATAGTACAGCACCTTTGGTCTAGTAAACTGTGCATCAAAATTTGTCTTTTCCAAAACACAAGCATAATCCAAGCATATTGTCCTAGTGTATTCCATGGTAACCACTAGACTCCAACAAACTATGAAGTCCAAGCAAGTCATCCCAAGGAAGCGCAAATCACCTCCTCACACACCTCAATCAGGCTGATCCAACATTACTCCCAAGGTTACTCTCAAAACACCAGCGGAAAGATCGACCAACTCTCCAAACATGCCGTAGCTTGACCACCCTAACAATCCTCAAGAAAGTAGGGACCCTTTGGTAAGTACACCTCACTATACCACCGGCATGCCTCCGGATTTTGTTTCACAAGGTTATACTATCGATCAAGTCCCATCTCAGGAAGGTACGGTCCCTTCGGTAAGTACACCTCACTATACCACCGGCATGCCTCTGGATCTTGTTCCACAAGGTTATACCATAGATCAAGTCCCATCTCAAGAAGAGCGACACTTTGAAATAGGTCAATCCTCTCAAGAGCATGGACAAGATCTCGATGAATTCATACAAGATCCTAGAGCCATAGCCGTCTTTGACAAAATCCTTAGCGAGAACCAAGAGCATTTCTTTCGCTTGCTAGCAGAGCAAGGAGCCAAATTACTCAAAGGTTTTGATCTATCCAATCTTAGTGAGCCTAACAACACCCAAGACACTATAATGGTGGTCCAAACCATGTCAACTGTGACCACGCCCTTACACGAACAAAGCTCACAAGAGAGAACGATTGCACAATATGAGAATCCCCTTTATCAAAACCCAATAGGAAAGAGGGCCATATCACCGCTTTTGACGCCCATGGAGATCTACAAAAACCAACAAGATACTCTACATCATCAAGTGGAGCTAGCAAAGCAAGCCACCATAGCTCGATCAAATATACAACAAACTCCTAAAGTGTCCACACCAAACGCAAGTGGAATATTGGTTACCCCATCACAACAAGGTTTCCCACCAAATTACAATCTGGGGAATAACTACGTCGCCATGCAACAAGGGTCTCAGCAAACACCACCCCCAACATCATCAAACCTTCATATCTTTCAACCAACCAGGGTCATGCAATCCCAACCACAACATTCTTCTACACTCATCATCAATCAACCTCAACCTTCGCAGAACACTTCTATCTATGTTCCCCCACCACAACAATCATCAGCACTAAACTTTTTCAACACATTTCCTAACCACCCTCAACATTCCCAAAACCAAACTTCCCAAATCTATGTTCCACAACCGCAACTTAACCCAACAAACTTTAGCTTTCCACCTCCAAACTCTTTTCTTCAACCATCGCAAAGCCTACATTCATACCTAGCGCGACCCACCTCCTCCAAATAAAAGCATCCAATTCCAACCAAATTTAAACCCAACATACAACACATATGACCCCAACCAATCGTACGACCCTTATAACACCAATGCCCATGGCTTACACTACAATCTTCCGTATAGGCATCAACAACCACTTCTAGGACAATAGGAGATGTTTCCAAACCCTCCCACGACTATGGAGCTAAAACTTGTGGAGGTTCAACAACAACTATCAGATCTTACATTTGGCCACACCAAGAAGACCTTCTCTTTAGAAGAAGTGTGTCCTTATCCTTTTGATCGGTCATTACCCATGATTCCTTTTCCTCAAAATTTCACTATTCCCAAATTTGATAAATACAAAGGAAAAGGAGACCCAAAAGACCATCTTAGGGAATTCTATCTTGCTTGCTTCGAGGTCTCACATAACGACACATATCTTATGCATCTCTTTCCTCACAGTCTTGGAGGTCAAGCTATAAAGTGGTTCTCCCACTTACCCACGGGTATCAAATCTTTTAACGAACTTGCAGAGAAATTCGCCACCCATTTCTCCTACAATGCAAAGCATGAGGTCTCCATGACTGATCTATGCAACAACAAACAGAAAAATGGTGAAACTTTCATTTCTTTCCTTCAATGATAGAGACAAATGGCTAGCAAATTCCCTTTCAAGATACCTGAAAAGTAGCTTGTTAGCATATTTGTGCAGAATCTCAACCAAGAATTGGGTTTTCATTTGCAAATTCTTAGTGTTACAACCTTCGACGAAATAACATACAAGGGGATCAACATAGAAAAGACCCTCATTGCTACGAGTGTGGTCAAAATATTCAAAGAAATGAAAGACAATGCTCCTCAACAACAAACAAATGATAAACCAAAGTTTTGGAACAAAAATAAAAACATGGTCAACGATGGGGTGGTCAATTCTAAACATGTCCAAACATTGCAAACACCCCTTCATCTTTCCAAACTGAGTCAAACTCCACCTCAACAGCAAAAACAACAAAGACAACCTTATCAAAACCAACAACAACGACAACAAGAGTGGCCTCAACAAGATTACCCTCCACGGCGTCAATTCACTCCCTTGGGAGAGCCCATAGAGTTGGTCCTACAGAAGCTTTTACACAAAGGTCTCCTCACCTTACTAGATGCTCCCCCATATGGCGAACCTATTTACAAAATTGCATAGTACAGAGAAAATGAATATTGTGAATTCCATAGGAGAAAAGGGCACAAAACTGCATCATGCATGAAACTCAAGCACCTAATCCAAAATCTCATTGAGGGCAACCAAATCTCTTTTGAAGATGAACCACCAACTCAACACACGAACAAAGACCTCAACATGTACAAGGATCCATTCCCTCACCATGGCCAAGGTCCTCCTCTAGATAAAGGTAAAGCTGTCAATAATGCCCCCACTTCCTTTGACTCCATTGTGGGTCGTTTCGAAGAGAGTTGAGTGTCTACCCTCACAATAAAAGGCAAATCCACGGATTGCGCTATTACAACTCATCGTGGTCGTGTCACCATTCATGGACCTACACCGAGTCTCCCAACTCAATCTGATTATAATCTTGTCAAACATCTAGGGAAAACCCCTGCATAGATCTCTATCTTAGACCTTCTACGGTCATCACTCACACATAAAGTGGTGCTAGAAAAAGCCCTCCAAGAGTCTTCGGTTCCTAACAACATAGCAGTCTCAAATTTTTCAGCTATAGTAGGTAACATTGCTTCGCCCTACAATGTGGTCTTCTCTGAGAAAGACCTCCCATCCCATGATCCATGTCACAATGATGCCCTTCAAATTGAGGTTCTCATCCATAAACGCAAAATCAAACACATACTCATAGATGGTGGTGCTGGTCTCAACATCTATTCTTTAAAGTTACTTAAGCAATTGGGATACTTTGAGGATCATGTCAACATTGATCAAAGTATTACAATCAAGGGATATGATGATGCTGAATGCCGGTCAGAAGGTGTTATCCACTTGCCTATACAACTAGTCCCCGTCATGCTTGGAACCATGTGCCAAGTCCTTGACATTGAGCTGCCTTACAACATTATCCTAGGCTACCCATGGATCCATGCCATGAAAGCTGTTCCCTTAATGTACCATCAGTCTCTCAAGTTCCCATTCAATGGTACAGAGATCACTATCCCAGGAGACACCAATCCTTTTGAATTATGCCGTGTCTTGCAAGGTAGTTATAAGAATTACAACCAAGTGCCCAATAATGACAAAGCCCTTGAATCCCCACTATATGTTGATCCTAAAAATCTGACAGAAGCCTCTGCAAGTGAACCTAATCCTCTTCCTGAAATCAAAGCTCACTTCCGTGATATAGGCTTTGGAACATATGATATCTCAAAATCTTGTTGTGTAGGGCGGATGCCTTTATCCCCTAAATCTTACGGCCAACCGTCCATTGCCAAAGTAACTAAAAAAGTAGCTATTCGTCCCCCAGCATCTCTAACCCAATTCCAAGAGGGAAAATTATTGGAAGAGAAAAATATTGAAGACATTTCTTCTTGGCTCTACAAGGAGAAAGAACTAGTCACAATACCAGTCAAACAATATGGCAATGGATTAAGGATAGTCAAAAACATGGGCTATAAAGGCAAAGGTGGCCTTGGGAAATAGAATCAAGGAACAATGGAACCCATCATTGTGACAAAGAAACTAGACAAGAAGGGGTTAGGATTTGGTAGAAAGGTACCGCACGCCTTGGACATCGAGGGTATCCTCGACAAGGTGACTAAAACTTCTCTTGTAGATTCGACGTCTAATGAGGATACCATCAATGACTCTTCCCTCCATATGACTGACCTATTTACAGAATCCTCCGTATTTATGCTATCATCCGTCTCCCTAACATCCACCACAAACACCCAGAAAGTAACACTTGTCTACCCTAAACTTATCGATTGGGACCAACAAGGGTCCCCCATTATAGATGTATTTCAAAATGACAAAGCTATAGCTAAGTTCATGGGACTCTGGGATGGTATCCCTCTTGGCTATCATAAAGCAGGTTTTGTAATGGAACTAGAGCCAACAACTTATTTTGGTGAGAATGCCAAATCCTCCAATCGCAAAAGTAAAAATAAAGACAGATCTCTAGGTGAAAACCACACTGTGGCACCTCCTGATCACAAAATAGTAAAAACAAAGGACGTATCCAATGGTGAAAACCCAATTGTGGCACCTGAGGATGGAGGATTTGACCTTCCCCTACCATCTAAGTACCAAGAGAAGTCAGCTCTCCTAGTGGAAGATTCTACAGAGATAAACCTTGGCACAGAGCAAAATCCAAAAACCACATTCTTGGCAGCATCATTATTAGAAACAGAGCACAAGAATCTTAACAAATTCTTCTTACAGAGAGCCATCAACTTTGCATGGACCTATGCTGATATGCTAGGGTTAGACCCTCAGCTAGTGGTTCACTATCTCACAGTGGATCCAACAGTTAAACCAGTCAAATAAAAGCTA
This sequence comes from Cunninghamia lanceolata, assembly GCA_027924645.1. NCBI lineage: Eukaryota > Viridiplantae > Streptophyta > Pinopsida > Cupressales > Cupressaceae > Cunninghamia > Cunninghamia lanceolata. Next base: position 4,003,221 of record BSBN01001035.1, read on the forward strand.
AGGAAGATGCATCCACAGATAGTTGTCTTGATAAAAGTAGAAATATAGAAGTTGTTAGATGCAAAGTTCATCTGACCCATTGATTATTCAGACTGGGTATCAAATATTGTACCTGTGTCTGAACCGAATGGGTGCATCTGCATGTGTAATGATTTTAGAGATCTTAACAAAGCATGTCCCAAAGATGACTTTTCATTACCAAACATTGACCTCATAGTAGACTTGACTGTAGGTCATGAAATGCTTTCTCTCATGGATGGAGTCTCCGGCTACAATCAGATAAAGATAGCAGAGGAAGATCAACATAAAACAACTTTTACTTGTCCGTGGGCTAATTATTGTTAGTGTGTCATGCCATTTTGTCTAAAGAATGCCAGGGCAACTTAGCAAAGAGCAATGACACTGATATTCCATGATCTCTTTCATCATATCATGGAGGACTATGTGGATGACATACTAGCTAAATCTTCTAGGGAAGATCACATACAAGTTCCAAGACAGATCTTTGATAGGCTCAAGAAATACCAAGTACGCCTCAATCCAAAGAAGTGTGTCTTTGGTGTAACATCAGGGAAGCTGTTGGGATACATTGTACCTTGTAGAGGCATTGAAGTAGACCCCGCAAAAGTCAAGGCTATAGTGGAGATGCCTCCACCAAAGAACCTCATTAAGGAGCCTTCAAGGCAGGTTGTAATCCATTAGGTGTTTCATCTCATAGCTAGCAGATAAATGCCAACCATTTCAACACTTGCTCTGAAAGGATGTCTCATTTCGATGGGATGATAAGTGTCAAGCAACATTTGATCAGCTCAAAGAGTATTTGGCTACACCTCCTGTATTGGTTCCACCAGTGGCCGGTAAACCATTGATATTATACATCTCAACTATAACTTCAGCCATCGGGGCCCTTCTGGCACAACATGATGAATTCGGAAAAGAGCATGCAATTTATTATATCAGTCAAACCTTGGTGGGATATGAACTCAATTATTCACCGATGGAAAGAGCTTGTTTAGCAGTAGTGTTCACTTCCCAAAAGTTGCGGCATTACATGTTAAACCAACACACAAATCTTATAGCCAAAATTGATCCATTAAAGTATCTACTAGCGAAAGCAACTCTCATAGGCAGACTAGCTAAATGGGTCATGATCCTTAGTGAGTTCGACATTGAGTATATGGATCATAAAGCCATCAAGTGACAAGCCCTAGCGAATCAACTAGTAGAAGCACCCATGACAGATACACACCCTATGGTAGTAGACTTTCCAGACAAGAATCTCTTCACTCTTTCCAACTCAATAATGTGGAAGTTGTACTTTGATGGCTCCTACACACAGCATGGATCAGGGGCCAACATCTTATTTATCACACCTCAAAATGACTATATTCCAAAGTCATATCAGCTTGCATTCCCTTGCACCAACAACATTGCCGAGTATGAAGCACTCCTCATAGGTCTCAATACAGTAGTTCAATGGGACATCACAGAATTACAGGTATATGGAGACTCACAACTAGTCATTCGACAAGTCACAGATGAGTACCAAACAAAAGATGAAAAGTTGGTCCCCTACAAGCAACTAGTGGATGCCTACAAACCACACTTTTCTAGCATCACGTTTGAGCAGATTCCAAGAGAGCATAACAAGGCTGTAGATTCTATGGCTTCTATAGGGTCACTTATCAACATGCTTGCAAATACATAGAAATGTGAATTCTTGATCAAGCAGTTGTTGATACCAGTCGTTGATGTTCCAGTTACTGAAATCATTTGCGAACTTGTTGGTCCCAATTCTCCATGGTACGAAGATATCTATGAATACCTTAAAAATAGTACCTTTCCTGTTGAACTCTCATCCACCCAATGTAAAACCTTTATCCGTCGATCCTCCTGTTACACCATTCTGGGTGATACACTATATCGTCAGAGTCTCGATGGTATCCTCTTATGATGTCTTAACGCAGAAGAAGCTGAAGCTACCTTACGAGACATACACGAAGGTGTCTGTGGTGCACATTCTACCGGTCCTAATCTCGCTAAGAAGATACTCAGAACAGGGTATTACTAGCCTACAATAGAATAGGATGCTGCACAGTTCGCTAAGAAATGTCTACAATGCGAGCAGCATGGAGATTTAATTCACGCACCAGCTCATGAACTACAACTTGTGACAACTCCATGGCCTTTTTCTCAATGGGGTCTCGACCTCTTAGGATAAATCCACCCATCCTCATCTAATGGCCATAAGTTCATCATTACTACCACTGAGTATTTCACGAAGTGGGTTGAAGTTATTCCCATGACCTATATCACTGGGAAGCAAATAGCCAAGTTTATCCTTAACTACCTCATTTACCAGTATGGTATCCCCCAAGCTATTGTCACTAATAATGGGAGACCATTCAATAATCAAGATGTCCGTGCCTTATGCACACAATATAATATCTAGCATTGCTTTTCAACTCCCTACTATCCACAGAGTAATGGCCAAGCTGAGGCTTCCAACAAAACCATTCTCAAAATCCTCAAGAAAACAGTCAATGAAGTTGGTCGTGATTGGCATTTGCAACTCAATCCTGCCCTATGGACCTACCGCACTAGTATCAGAACACCAACTGGTGCCACACCATATGCCTTGGTCTATGGCTCTAAAGCCATCCTACCTATAGAGGTTGAGATCCCATCCCTCAGAGTATCCATGTAGAACCTCATGGATGGAGAGGAGTATCGTACTTCCAGATTAGCTGGGCTAGAACTACTAGATGAAAGGTGCCTTGCCACACTTAACCATCTCCATGTCTATCAAAATTGCCTCCGGCGTAATTATAACAAAAAGATCAAAGAAAGATGGTTTCAAGTTGGTGATCTTGTACTCAAAGAGAATCAGAGAAATCAAGCAGACCGAGAAAAGAAGGGCAAGTTTGAGCCTAACTGGTTAGGTCCCTTTATTATCACAACAGCATATGGATCAGGAGCTTATACTTTAGCTACACCTGACGGCATTCCTCTAGATGAGCCACTTAATAGTGTTCATCTCAAGAAGTTCTATGCCTGATCCTTAGAGTATACAAAAAAAAACAAATAATCCGTCCTATGGTGAAAACCTAGTAAATAGGCACCTTGGGTAAGTACCATAGTGAAAACCTGGCAAACAAGCACTATGTGTAGAGTCTGCATCCATCATCTATTGGGTCTTGTTCATTCCATTTTTTTCACAACACACTACATCCATCCATCCATAATAAAACCATTGACCTTGTTTGCATTTCCATCTCCCTATCTAGTATAGCTTGGAAATTTGTCAGTGTCCATCATCGTCATCCCATGTCTTGATCTATGTCAACAATTATCACTGTCTTGTCCTAGGTCAAATTTTCTATGTCTTCTTTATCAGTCACCTATGTAATTTCCTCTACTAGAATGGGGGCAACTCTTTCCTTAACCTAGGTCTAGGAATGGTTCCTTGTTCATGGTTCACAAACACTTCACTTGCTCTCCTTTCAACAGATAACACCCTTTAACAGACACATCGCTCCTACGATAGGCATGTTATCTTCCCAACACTTTTCCTACATCATCACACCAACCAGAACTACATATTATCTCATTTCAATCTTAAGATACCTTGATCCCATGGATATGGGTATGTAGGCAATCTGGAATATGAAGGAAGTTTCTAGTACTCAGTTACATAAGATCTCCTCCTTTCACCTTGACCCATCTCATCACTCTTCCCAGAACTACATATTATCATCTTTCATCTTTCCTCATAATGTGCCTTGATCCTATGGATATAGGGTATGTAGGCAGTTTGGAATACAAAGGAAGTATCTAGTACTCAGGCACATACGATTCATCATTCTTCACCCATTTCAATCCATTAGCATGTCACCTTTCTGGTCTTCCGTTTATCACAATCCATTCACCTCAACTTGACTAACTCAAGCAACAAAGTAGAAAACACGCACATCTTTTCAAAGCAAAAGTCCTTAACAAACCTGAGGCAAAGCAACTTACTTCTAGAGTCATCTACTATCCTACTGTTCTGATTGCCAGCATTAGCTAAATCCATCTTAACCAAAGCACCAGGTCCACAAGCTTGTCTTCTGCAGAGTGTTCCATTGTCCAGACCAACACATGTGTCTCCTGCGACATGTGGCATTTCCTATAGCAAGACATTATCTTTTTAGATAGATAGCACCCTTTAACGGACATAGAGTTCCTACGATAAGGCTGTTATCTTTCCTTTCCAATCTATCTTGAGCAACCTCTTTGGCAAGAGAATATGTTGGCTGTATGTTTACTTTGTAAGTCAATCAATTTGCTTTATGGTTTATCTTTTGTTCCTTTATCCATTACCTATTCAAGGCTACCTTGATTTATCTATAATCTGGGTATGTTGCGATGCAGTACAGATTGGGGGCATAGTCATTGCTTTTGTGTGCCATTTTTGAGGAAGGATCTTTAGCATCTTTTTTGGCAGCATATTTATCTTGTGTGTGTTACGACCTAGCATCTTACATATTAATATTTCTTCTTGCACTAACATGTATTGAAGTTTATTTTATGTTTCAAGACTATGGCTCATTCACATGTACCAACAAGGTCATATTATGTCTAAGGGATCTAAGTTCAAACCGCTTGCTTGTAGAGTCAATGTCCATGTACTCAGATATAACAACACCTTGGTCTTTTGTACCTTGGTGGCAAACTATCCATGTGCTATATCAAAAATAAGGATTGCTCTTTATATACAATTATGAAATCAATGCAACAAGCTCATCATTTTCCCATCCATTTACCCATGGCCTTATATCGTTTTCAAAGCAATGATCAATCAACAATCTCTCTCTTCCATCTTAGCTTTTCTTCTCTCCAGTGCATATCTGCAAAAAACCCCATGTTAGATATCACAAGTCATAGCATCTATATCATCATACATCTATAAGCATCATATAAGTAATATACATCATCACATAAATCCATAATCATACATACATATCATCACATCCATGTCATCAATAGAAGTGCATACACAAAAGCATGAATATCAGTGAGCGTCATATGTCATCATATATATCGTGTGAAGGCTATCAAAATATAAAACTATATGTGTCTACATCAATGGTCCATGTGTATACATCAATAAAAGTACATCAAGGCTATCAAGAGCCCGTAAAATATACATCAGGATGCACGCAGGCATCAGTCAAAATATTAAAGTGTCCATCATGATACAAAATTTGCATAAAATGATACAATGTACATAGTCCATGCCCTAGTGGGTAGAGCTGCCCTCTTGTTGTGGTCCTTGTCCTCTGCCTATACTCAGTGAAGGTCCCCCTGCTGGTCCTCCTCCCACTGGTGGGACGAAGGGTCCTCTAAATGAGGATGCTGACTACCCTATCCTGCGTGACTTGGATGCTCTGGGCCTGCTCCTCTCTCTGTAACTAGGTACCTACTGAGCTGCTAGCACTGCCCCAATGTAGAGTCCCCTATAGCACTCAGCCTCTCTAAATGCTGACACTAGCTCTCCCTACACATGGACACACTCGATGTATAGTGTCCTCTAGTCGGCACCTAGTACATAGCGTGCCTCATCTCTCTCCCGCCTCAGTCTCTGTAGGGTGGCCTCTACTGTCAATCGTAGCTGATCTACTGCATCCCTCTCCAAGGTCCTTTTGGCTAACTGTCCATCATCCCCTACCTGTGCCTGTACCAGGGCTACCTATGCCTGTGTCAACGCTGCCTATGCCACTGCGGTTGCCTGTGCATGAACTTGTGCCAGGGCCTTGACCTGTCTCACCTCTGCCCTCGCTGTATCCCTGTCTCTCCTCACCCTCACCAGCCAGAGCTCGAGTCATGTCCTCCATGTCGTCTTCTCCTGTAACAGCCGCTCTACCTGCTATAAGTCAGTCTCTATGATCAGATCCTCCTCCTCGGCCATCTCCAGATCTACCTGCTGGCCCCCGACCTCTCCACCTACCCGCTGTCTCACCGCTCTAGCCTACCGTCTCATCCTAGCCTCCGCACCTGGGACTAATACCTCCCCCACTACCCCTGCCACACCTGGTGTAGTCAGTCTCACTGGCATGTGTGTCTGCCAGTACCTGTCATGCTCAGGTAAAGTACTTGGGTCTGCTAGCCTTGAATCCCAGTCCCATCTAACTAGGACAAGTCCTCGTACCTCTGTAAGGCTGTGGCCACTGGAATCTTGGCATCCCAGTCCCTGATCTTCCTCCATGTCCTCACATGGGTAGCCTCCCCAACTAGTAATCCCTATGGTAATCCAAACTATCTGAGTACCCTCTCTCGCAGGTTTCTCTCAATCGTATTTATCCGTCTCCTGAATAAGTATCGAGCCTGTCGGTAGTACATCAGCTGCTCATGCTTGTCCTCCCACTCCTCACATAATAACCATGGTCTCCAAATGAATGGGTCCATCTCATCGATCTGTCGCCTCTAGCGGCTAATAGATCCAAGCCTCCTGTGTGTAATAACTTCCTCATACAGAAATGCGTAAGGCTCCCCCCTCTCACAGCGGCGCTGTGTAATAGGTTTGATCACTAGGATATGCTCCCACGCCCACACCTATAGTAGAGTCACCCCTGCTGAGAGACTCCGGCCTCTCCTGTAGACACAGTCATGCATATTGCAGTATAGTTATCCAAACACACACAGGCCCCATGCATACTGGATGCCATGTGTAAACATCCCAGACAGTACAATGCCCCATCCTATAGATAATCCTCTAGGTCGCCTATCTAGGCATAGGATGCCGCCAATCAGTGAAGATACTATCCATCTAATCCTGTCATAGAGTCTCAGAACGTCTACCCACCGAATTTCATTATCGTCAATCCTCAGATCATCTATACAGAACACCTCTATCAGGTCTGCCTCGCCTCGTGTGGGGTTAAAATCAACTCACTCTCCATCAATCCAGATCCTGAGGATGCGATACACATCCTCAAGTGTCACTGTAGTCTCCCCTGTTGAAAAGTGAAATGAACATGTCTCACTATGGTCTCTCTCCACGACTGCTATCACTAGGGTGAGATTCACCCTAATGTGTGTGAGGTGTGCCACATCCCACAATCCCATGTACTCTAGGAACACATCCTCCTCCCATGTCATTTGTACCACCTCGTCCGCTATAATGTGGTATCGCTCTCTCGACATCAGTGGCGGCATCATCCTCTGCATCCACCAAAACCACTTTTCAAACCTTTTACACGCTTCTCCGAATCCCTACCGACATCTACCCTCTGACACAGACCCTAAAACCAACTCTACCCTTCTCTAATCTAGGTGGTCAACCCCTCAGTTAACCCTAACTACTTTTCTCTTCTAACCTAACCAAAAGCACTTTATTTTAGCTTGGTGTGCTACATTGTCTTACCTAAAGCGCCTTACTATTGCTTCAACATCGCTTTCCTGCCATCTGCCAAAGGTGACTTGTTTTGCACAAGCACACTACACTGCGTATCCACCCGTGCCTTACTGCACTCACAAAGGCGACTCTTTTTTCTTGACTCCCATGCCAACTGCGCCTAGCTACACAACCAACTATGCTATACTGCTATGCCAATAGCGATGCGGGTCTCTACTAACCGCGCTGCGTCGTGACGACTAAAAACCAATAGTGCTGAGATTCTACCCAAAGCACTATATTGACCTACCAACAACGCTTCAGCGCACCAAAAGTGCCTAAACTGACTGCCAGACGTGCCCTACCATCCTATAGTGCTTTTGGTTGACCTAAATACCTACCTAGTTTAAAACCCTAAATTGGACCTAAAACATCAAATATAGAGAGGTTTTCAGACACTTACCGCTACCGAAGCTCCTACTGGTCTCCCGTACGTCTGCACCAACTCCACTTGATGCCTATACGCTGGGATCGACATCTCTCTATGCTGCAAGTTCTTTCTCCACTCAACTCACACACTAAGCTGGGAGTCTCTAAGCTCTATTTTTAGCAACCCTTAGTGTGCAAATGAGGAGTGTGGTCCCCTTGGGACCTATTTATAGTGTCCCTCCCATATTTTTTCTTCCCACCCCATTTTGTTTTTCCTTCTACCTTCTCGCGCAATCTTCTTAGTCGAGCGTCAACCCAGTTCTTCTGTCACTTCCCTATCTTTCCGCTTGAGGGGGGATACGCTGGGGTAGCTAGCTACATTGGGGCATAAAAAATTGTATCATGTCTTCAACAATTATTTTCTTTGACACAACGCTATAAACTACATTGCATCAAAGAGGGGCAAAATGTAGACACCCTAAAATGACCATGTCTTCGAATCACTTGCATTTCGTCTAATCTATCTAATCACCTACATTCAACGTTAATTAAATAATCTAATTATTTAATTAATTTCATTTATTTCTTCCAAATCACATAATTTCGACATTAATTGAATAAATTCTCTTTATTTAATTAATTTAATTAAATTCAACTTTATTCTTCCAAAATTAAATAATTTTAATTATTTAATTAAATCATTATCCTCTTTCAAATTTCAAGTCTCCATTAATTAAATAAATCGAATTATTTAATTAATTCATCCAATTCTATCTTATCTACAATTAAATAAATCTACATTATTTAATTAAATCAATTGTTCTTCTAAATTTAAATAAATCATGCAAATTTATTTAAATTATCTCAATCCTCTAAAAATAAATAAAATCAAATATTTTATTTATAATCCTCTATTCCTCTATCATGCACAATCAATTAAATAAATTTATTTATTTAATTTCAGTTATCCTTCCAATTTCTCTTAAAATATCTTGTTAACTCATGTGCACAATCAGTCTTATTTTTAGAACTCTAAAAAAGGCAAAATTACAAGTCGAGTTATCTATTCAATCAATCTTGTTTTCATCATATCTTAATAAAAATATCCTTATGGATTGACACATGTTGTGTGCACATTCATCGTGGTTATTTGTTTTATCTCCTCCGTCGATTCTTTTGAATTATCTGGACCGTTGATCGATCTCTGTTGAAATCTATATAAACCCCCCTCATCTCCTTCACAAATCCTCTTCGATCACTTATTCTTAGGCATCCTTTACAGGGCTTTGAGCATACATCACATCGATTGAGCAACTTTACGATCTTTTGATATTGATCTTTGAGCACCTACACTTGCTTGTTGCAAACATGGTTTTGCAGCATTATTGAGCAATCCACATTCGAACAAAGAGAACAACACAATCTAGGTAAAAGTTTTCTTATTTCATTTGATTTATTAATAATGGCTTTTATTTAGATTAGTTCTCTTTATGTTATGAGTTTATGATTTGTTAGTTTTGATTTAATCAAATTTTCCTCATGCACAGTGCTATGGCCCCAAGAGGTACTAAATAGCTAACTTCTGGGGAATAAATATGTTTAACCATTCAAGTATAACCCAAGTCAGAGACCAAGATTTGATTTGTAAAGACAACATTTGATCGACAAAAAATCAATATCCTAAGATGCAAAAAAAATATCACAATAATAGTTTTGTGAAATGACAATGACAAACATGACAAAAGTAAATCGAAGAAGACAAAGTATATACGGAAAATTTAAATTAAATAAAAAGTTACAATAATTAGATATTTTTAACCAAGAAAATAGAAAAACCCTCTCTTGAGAAATTGGAGACCTTCACTAGTGTGCAATAATTTGAGCATTTGGTAATATAATAGGAAGTAGGCATTGCCAAATATATACACAACAAGTCTAGAGAAAATGTTGTGGCAACATTGGATGATTATTGATGAATATTGTTTACACAAGCTTATTTTACTTCATTTTAGGTATAGAGATTCTTTTATTAAATCCATAACCTTCTTTTATTCCCATTTTATGTTTTAATAAAACACTATGAACTAGTTCAAATCATAATGTCTTGTCATAAATTATGAGCCCTTAGAAAGACATAGGTTAATCATTTCATATGGACTATGGTTTACTACAAAATGATATATTAGACTTTGATATGGGCATCTTTTGCCTAGTACAAATCGTAAAATAATGCATAGTTATTGTAATATATTGTGCCATGATAGAAAGAGGTTATGTAATGTTTATCTTCTTATACTATGCTAGACTTAATTTCTTTGTACTTCGTTTGACTATTTGTGCCATCCATTGCAACTTGTGCAATGATCTATAGAGGTTGACTATGATATTTTGGAAATTGTACATTGACATTGACATGCACAATTCCTATATTGGGACTATTATTAAGGTGCACAATGATGGTCCACAAGCATTGGTTTTGGTTGTGCCATATCCTATTTTTGCAACATTTAATCATCTATGTGTTTATATGACTCTTGATTTTCCCTAGAGAATAGTCAATCTATGCTAAGTTGTCATATTGATGCTATCTTGAGACTGCTTTACTAGGGTCTCATCCTATAGAATTGCTAACACATTGCATATTGAGTTACTATGTGGTAACTGAATTGGTAATACATTTGTTGCATTGGTTATGTATTAATTTTTACATAGGCTTCCAACCAGTTGTTTAAGGTCATTCTTTAAATTGTTGGTTGTGTAATAGTACACAAATGCAACATAATAGTGTTACAAGTTGCCTATGTCAAGCTTTGGCTTGTGCAATAGATTAATATTGCTAGATAATGTAAAGTTCATCATACATAATAAAACATAGAGTGGTATGTTGTTAATAGTCTGGTTGCTTTGTTCGAACTACCTTCTACCTATGGTTTTGCTTCTTTTTTGTAGCCTAGTAGTTGATTTTTTGCTATCACTTCAACCACCTATAGTGCTTACTATCTATTCAAAACCAACTTAATCTTAATGAAAACATTGCATATTGAGTTACTATGTGGTAATTGAATTGGTAATACATTTGTTGCATTGGTTATGTATTAATTTTACATAGTCTTATTATGTTCAACATAGGCTTCCAAATAGTTGTTTAAGGTCATTCTTTAAATTGTTGGTTGTGGAATAGTACACAAATGCAACATAATAGTGTTACAAGTTGCCTATGTCAAACTTTGGCTTGCGCAATAGATTAATATTGCTAGATAATGTAAAGTTCATCATACATAATAAAACATAGAGTGGTATGAACAAGGATAATAATTTGTTGTTAACAGTCTGGGCTTTTGCTTTGTTCGAACTACCTTATAGCTATGGTTTTTGTAACATCCAAGTTCTAAAAACATAGTAAAACTGGAAAACTTACCATAGAGTAATTCAACAAGATAAAAATGAGATAGAGATTTTTTTTTCTTTTATTTAACTCAAACAAATATCAATAATTACAAGGTTTTTCCTTTACAAAGAACAATACATCATGAAGTCTTTCTCAAAGACCAAGTTTACAATGTAAATCAATTACATAGACAATTTGGAATAAATACTGTGCTGAATATCTAACATCTTTATCACAAGTCCTGGCATATCTTCTTCTTGGAGAGATAGTATCTTTCAAGTGATTTACCTCCATCCATAGATTGGCGGTCTCCCACACATCTTCCACATAGGAAGTGGCCCTACCCTTCACGAGGGATATAGACAAAAGGTGACCAGTGGTAATTTGCCTATCCTAAGTACATAGTATTGTATCCTACACCTATCCATCAATCATACAACCCTAGATACCCTCTAGCTAAGTATGATTTCCAATAGATTGTGCATTCTAGATACAGTGAACCGACAATGCATTTAGAAGACTCTTGCATTACTTTGGCTAAAGCTTTAATATCAATAACGCTCATAATGAATGTGGTCGTTGTGTTGACCCACCCCTACTTGACTTGGATACTGTCGTATTCTCGTAGTTTATTCATACTGACAATATTTACATAAGTAGTATAATCATCAAGCCATCATATTGGCTTCCTTGACAAGGATAAGCTTAAATATCATAACTATTTAGTTGGTTCATAATCATTCTTAGGGTTAACCTATTATGCTTGGAAAATACAATTTCACTAAATAATCATATAACAACCCTAGGAGATTTAGGTTCTTATTCAACCAATGGTTTAACTCATCCATGGTTAGAAATAATTTAACTCTTGCAAAGATAATAACTCCTATTTCAAGAACATAAATACTATTCAAATCACTTCTAAGTGATGTCATTACCTTCACTTCTCATATACTCATAAAGGAATTCTATGTAAAGTTTGTAGACATTGTCTTTCGACATAAAATAGGTATATTGTAAAACTATACTCGCGAAGATTATTTGTATAGATAATATAGAAGATCTTGCGACATTTAGTAAATTTTCTAAACTATCCTTAGTTAATCGATAACTCAATAGGTTTACCATAATTGACATAAATCACTTAGACTCTAGTTTCTATTGGTAAGGAATCATTCTTGACCATGTATTTAACCAAGAATGGCTTCAAAAGATATTATTTTCTATTTGATATTCAAGACCACACTACTCACAGTTTGGTAAGTTTTCTCTTAATAATTAGCCTCTACTAATTCTTTTGAATTACTTTTCAAGCCTAACTTATATCTACACAATCAGTTATCCTAAAAAAGAGACTCAAACAAGTATGAGACTGGTTCACTAGTTTCATAATAACTACGTTATTCTTCGTGAAATAGATACTAATAGAATCTTTTGGTTCCTAAACTCATATTATGACAAGCATCATAGTTTTATACAAAGGCATAGATAGATTACATTATCAATATAAGAATTAGCCTTACCAGGCTACATCGACTCCCAAGCTTTAAACTAAAATAGAATAATAGTTATACAATGACTCACTATACCTTCCATATACAGTTGACTCATCTCATCGAACTGCATTGATACTAAGAAGAGAGACACAGTCGACTCATCTTCATCGAAACATTTACAGTATAAACTTGAGGATTATCAAAAGGAAAATGGACAATTGTCCAAGACAAGAATACATTAAATCTTTCATTATTTTCTACATGCATAGAAATGTAAAAGCATTTACCTGAAGTGGCACTTTACACAACAAGGTTGGTAGATTGAATACACTACAATATTCCTAAGAATCATTCTCTACTATGCGCAATCCCTCTTCTATCCTCCATTACTAGACTCTACTCTCCAAAAAAAGAATCCTACGACTATCAAAGTCGTGATTACTTAAGAGCTCCAAACTGAATCATTAATGAGTTGTGCCACTAAGCACTCCACTCAAGATAGTTAGAAACTCATTCATAACAATGGTTTTTAGTCTCCAGTGAAGACTCAACCACCATGTATAAAGGTGCAATCAACACCATATATCGATCTTTGCAAAATTTGCTGAGATGAGTGAATGAATGTGGCTAGTTATACGCCACTCCTCATCAATGAGGCCGCCAACTCAATAACAGAAAGAGAGAAATTGATTACTCTTAAAGAGTAGTTTGATCCATCATGGTTTAACATTAAAAGCTCTCCTCAATAGATGCCTATGACTGCATAATTAAAAACCATAGTAATTAATCATGAGGTATTACCTCATTCGACTCAAACATATTATATTTGATTATATCAAATATTATTTTCATATCATTATTTATATTTGATTATTATGATATAATCAATAAAAGAATAATACTAAATAAAGGATTACAGAAAATGTGATCGGGTTGAGCTAGTCTACCCATCACATTCTATTGACAAAAACACATCATCTTAACTTGACGATAAAGTCTTAACGTTAAGAATATATTATAACACTACAAAGGACTTAATAATAATAAGATGACTATTTTATGACAATAACATCGTAATATTTATGTTAAACGTAAATAGTCACAATTCATACACAAACAACATCATTAACGTTCTCAATGACTAAGATGACTTTCTATGACATAAAAAGATTGTATAATATCGACTACCTGTCGATTTGGTTCAAAAGTGATACAAAAAGACAAGATTTACCTCTTACGACACATTGGTTCACGTTTTTGTTAAACACTTATACTCGATTTGGCAAATAAACCACTCGTAACCTGAGGTCTATATCTCTCTCCTCGAAAGATGCTCTCTCTCTTCTCTAAGAGTCATTTGATAATCTGTATTCCTTTTTCAACTTGTAACCAAACAATATATGATCAGTGCATCATTATTCAAATAATTCAAATAATAAATCAAATCTCATAATGCAATTATTAAATCGATAATAATATAATCTTTTCTATAATTTCATAAATGACATTCAATATAATCCATGTCTTTCCTTGTCATTAATCTAATCATCATAATAAATTTACTTTTGTCCAAGTAAAAGTAAAAAGTATAGCGAGGCAAAAATTGGGGATGTAACAGTTTTGCTTCTTTTCTGTAGCCTAGTAGTTGATTTTTTGCTATCACTTGAGCCACCTATAGTGTTTACTATCTATTCAAAACTAACTTAATCTTAATGAAAATACTAACCTTGAGGGCATTGACCAATTAGCTTCCCTTAATTATAAATCACCTTGAATCAAATTGTAACGCCCGCCTTGAATGCCTTAAAGAATACACATGTATGCAATATGAAACAGGAAATTTTTTTTTTTTAAAAACTGATAAAGTAAGTTAACACAACTAATTACAACGTATTCTCTAAGGGACCAAGGCTGCATCACTTAACCAATCAACTAACATAAATTAACATACATCAGTAATTGATCCAAATTCCTTTTCAAATAATTAACTCATTCATATTCATTGCAAACATCAGATAACGGAATCAGCATGATAAGATACATAACTGAAATGCTTTCATATAAGTACATCAAGACATCATTACAATGCCACTTTTAGTCTACGCCTAAAGTCACATACATAAAGAATATTCTGTTACATAAATCTGGTACAAGGTTGTACACTTACATCATCATCATTGAAACAAGTACAACTGAAACAAATCCTTTTCTGCATAAGATCCTGACAAGAGAACCAATGGATAAAATAGCTCTTCCACCCGACCATGTGGAACCCTAAGTTCCACCCCCCGAGCTAGGAGTTAACATGAGGTCCCAAACACTGACAGTCAGGCAGACGAAAGACAAACAAGAACAAAGGACGGCCAATGCCAATACAACACATGGCTATAACAATACAACACAACATAACTTAACTTCCACTTCACTTCCAGAGGCGACACAAAACAAACGAGGAGAGACCGAACAAGGGATGCTAGGTTGTAGTAGGGAGAGTGTCATCGCATGGTCCTAACATGGGTTATCCTGACAGCCTCTCACTAGGCGCCGGCCCCCATCTATGGTTATCCTGACAGCCTCTCACTAGGCACCGGCCCCATAGGGTGACACATGCGGAATCGACCTTCCTTTCATGAGGACAAGGAAGTCAATCATGCCGACCAGGCCTTCTCTACCCATCCTTAGTCTAAACAAGCACTACAGGCCATGGGAGAGGAATCCATTAATCTTATTAATGTGAGATCTACCCTTAACCCCCTAGTTAATTTTTAGGTTATCACTTGATTAATCTACTTCCAACGGGTTATCCTGACTGCCACTTTGGGCGCCGGCCCCACGTTGAAAGCCACTCTCCTTCCTAACACCTAGTAAACCTTAAAACATCATGCAAGACTTATAACAATACACGTAAATGAACACTGCAAGGCATAAACCCTCTTGCATCAAAATAGAATCATAACATCAATTGTTATCCAATACTTTTAACATTACATAACTTTATTCTTTTACAGATTTCAGGTCTCTCCTTATGACAAAACGGTACAATAAGGTCACAAGAGGATTGATATCTCATCCCGAGATTATTACTTTACAAGACACAACCTTCAACCGTGACAGTACCTCATTATACTACACACTTGTTTGATACACATAAACGCTATTATGTCGTAATTACAAAAACAACAATACACAAGTTGCGAATACATAACAACGACAACTAAGCCTCTGGAATACAAGTTTGAACAACCTCAATACGACTCATTACAACACTCAATCAATTCAATTCAAATTCAAGAGATGAAATACTACAATTCATTCTCAGTTTTAATGCAAATAACTTCTGAAATAAAATCAACATTATATTATAACACTTGCAACTAAATCTCTAACTAATCCTTGTTTTGCTTCAAAAGATCAGTAAATTGATTAACTAAATCATTACAATAATTGATGTAAGAACCACTTAATTCTAGATACGATCTGATATACTTTCCTTCAATCTTGAGGCGAATTCAATCACGAAATGTTTTTTATCCTTCATACGATCTTGCAGACATTCTAGCGAGCTCAATCAAATGGATTCTTTTATGATGGTTTGAAGATGTCTCTGAAACTGATTTTATCCGTGATGATTTAATTCCTTAAGGAGAATGATCGTAAAAGTGCCCTATGCGAACAACTCGGATTACTTTACTACTGAGATGTAAAATTGCTATTGACTGTTTAATCACTGACGTGAATGATATGCATCCGGTCTGACGACTTCCGGCTATGTTCTCTAAACTTGCAAATTTTACTGCGTTTATGGTATCCACGTAAATCGGAAAGGACGGGAGAGTGTTTATGATGTGATAAAAGAAGACCACGGTTTTGCCCACACAGCAATCTCATTTCAACTCAGTAAGCGAACTGCATTCGTTAGTATACTAGAATGGCTTTCTGCCTGTAAGAAGAGCTATGTCGATAATTTTTCTATCACACTGCTGCTGCCGAGTCTGTTATCAGATTTCTGAGATATTCAGATGTTGAGGATTAACCAAAACGAGACAGTAGCTATTAGAAACAGACAGCTGCTCAAATTACATTTGGAACTATTACTACATTATACCAACAGTTGGTTATTGACCATCTTGCCTTCACTGGCTATCTTGAGGTCACCCCAAACTTTTTTAGACGTGCACCAGCTAAGACAATGGCAGTCTACAGATTAAACCTGACTAAGTTTAGATTTTCACCTCTAGCAACTGTATTAAGCATAAACTCTTAAGACATTATTACTGCTATATAAGCTATGAGTGCGGTCAGAGATTGATGTATGACGAATACCCTAATCAACTTTGATATTGAATGCTACAGCCTCCATCATCTTCCAGGGTTAATGATGTTTGCTCAGCGTGTTTGAAAGCCAGTGAAATCGCGGTATCCCAAGCTATAAGATGGCTGGTGTACAAAGAATCATCGTCCCAAAACTGACAATGACTGACGGTGGCCATAAAATGGTCATGTTGAAAAGACTTCTGTGACTTCAACAAGAGCGAATAACAATAAGGCCACGGCAGCGAGCATCTCAACCTTGCAGCGTTACCTGATATCCCGATCCACTAATAACCAATATCAACCGCAACTAAAATACATAGAATCTCAGACAAGTTGGCTCACCAGTTTTCTTTTAAACAAGCAGAACTTCAATTGAGAGCGAATGGTGAGACAAAACGGCAGCGAGCTACCCGACTCATCACCTCCCATCGCGCCCTGACTTAACAATATGCAGCGTCTCCAACATTAACGACCCACTGCTAAACATTATCAAACGCTACCAGGCATAACGAATAGAGTGCCGGCCAGATCGCTAAACTAGGGTTAATCAGCAACGAACAGCCTGTCAAAAATATGCATTCAACCTCTCTAGAAAGAATCTGCACTTTACACGCTTGGAAATTCACGCAAGTCTAGGCATTTCTGTAAATTTTGATTTGCACCAGGTGTATAAGATCGAGCTGGCTGTTGGAACGCATTGTCCTTGAGAGACTCCTCTTATACTTTCATGGAGATCCATGACAAGATGACACTGACGCGTGTGCAGAAAGGTATCAAAACAAGAAGAAACTCCAGCTAAGGAATACGCTAGACAATGGAAAAAGGAACCCGTGGGTTTAACCCCAAAGACAACACAACCTGGCCGCTCAGCTATAAAGAACAAGAGAAAGAGTTTTTTGTTCCTCTCGATAGCCAGAATTCGCAAGTAACCAATCTCTAAAGTAGGGATGACGTATTATGGAGAACCATATCTGAGCCAAAGACGACATTCATCCCTAATAACTAGCATTTACCGTCACAACCTAGACGCTTCATTCTATTTACAAAATCATATATTGTAAAGACAAAATGGTATAGATCCCCTTACCACGCAATAAGATTCTAAAGAAACCCTTGTTTGCTTAAATATGAGACTACTGAGATACTGAAGTTGAATTCCCTTCTTCTATGGCATATCTGCCAATAAAAAATTTCCTGACAACCCTCTCAAGACCATCCAACCTACAGAAATGAAACCAACAGCCCAGGTTTCCCAAAACACAATCCAGAAACGACAAATTTGGCCAAACCCCAGTTGCCTCCATTTCCTTTATTTACACTGGAAGGAAAATTTCAATGCATCGTGCTCGTTGAGCCCTATAGTTTCAGTTTCTTGTATGCTCAGCAATCAATCTCCAGTAACAATCGCTATACAGGTTTCTGAGCCAAAAGAATTTCCAGTTGCAGATGTGGGAGCAGGCACGCAGCCTATGCAGATCATTGGATACAAGAGACATACAGCGGGTTTCCCAGACAGTTTCCAGCTAACACAGAGAGAAAACACTAATAACCTTGATCAGATCTTACAGGGACGACTAGCTGGAACCAACCGCGATTCATGGCAATTCTATCGAGGTGTCCTACAAACCCTACCAAGATCACGCCGGTCTGAGAATGCATACAGAATAATTCGGCAACCAGTGGAAGGAAAAACATTTGACTTACAGAATCTTTGAGCAAAAAAAAAAAAAAAATGATGTATTTAAACCCTAAGAGAAGATGTTGATTACACCCAGAGAAAACAGTCTACAGAACTATTTGGAAACCAATAAACTATAACAACATTTGCAGATTTGAAATGGAGTTCAGAGATAAGACATTCGACGGAACCTGGTTTCGTAATCGACTCGACGAATCTGCTTCAATTACTGCAGTCCCAAGCTGCTTCTCCCCTTTTCACCTGTGTCCCCTTCTTGATGCACCGACAACTCCTTTATAACTCAGTCCCTCTCTCCTCTCCTAGGGCTTCACACGTGATTCCGTGTAACTCCTTTTTAAAGAATATGTATTTTTTTAATTTAATATAATGATTCCCAATTATTAGATACTTTATTTTATTATTATTTTCTTTATAACCGACCCCAAAATATTATCATTAATAGAATAGTACTACTTCAACTATCTATAATTTTGTACTATCCTATAATTTATTTTATTAATCCAGTTGTGAAACACAATTTACAAGCGTGGCTAGAACTATTTATTTATTTAAATATTTATTATAAATAATATTATATCGAATAATACAAACTTCTTACAACTTATTTATCAACAACACTTCTATTAAAATAATAATTTATTTATAACTAAAATTGACAACTATCGACAATATGCCTATTTAACAACACTAAACTCTTCCGTAGAATAATTCTAATTAAAGCACAACATTACCGCACATACTTAAACACCTTTGAACTTGGTTTAACTCCAAAATACAATATTACCTGACAGTGAGACATGGGCGAATGACAACCATTAACCACAAGGGTAAACTGACGACGAAGGAACACTGACTAGGGACCTCATGTTAACTCCAACCAACTAATCCATTGGCGAAGGCACGCTCAGACCTGTAATCAGGTGGAGTCGATGCCTAGTACCTGCATCCTGCAGCAACGCACAGTTAACCATAACCAGATATACATATACATCACATGCAGTCCTATCGTGAATGGAAATCGCAGTGAGGTAGGGTACTCGAGAACGAGTAATACAACACTGTTCCATTCACGTTTATAAATAATAATCAAATAAATTGAACAAGATATCAGATTACTAATCTACGACATCAAATGATCAACTAACTTCCAATCCCATATAATGAATAACATCAAAGCATTTAAAACATCAGTTCATTTATCAAATTGTAGAGCATATAATGACATAATCCAACATCAACATCTGCTATCATAATAATTAGGTTCATACTAAAATAGCAGGATAACTAGATATCCAACATCAACGGTCCAAAAATACTGTCAAAATGTCCAGTACTACTAAGCAAACATCAGTCCAAAAGACGATAAGTTGAGGGGCACTACATCCTCCCCCCCTAGGATCAGGCTTACTCCTGGAAGCCTGCGAACAAATATGGGTATAGCTCTCGCATACGGGAAGTATCCTCCCAGGTCGCTGAAGTCTCATCATTAGGATCCCATTGGACCCTTACCTGCTCTATGACTCTGCCCCTGAGAGCGAGTCGCCTGTGCTCTAAAATGCCTACGGGCTCCAAAGCTAGCTGCCCGTCCTCTACCTGTAAAGCATTCCAATCAAGGACATGAGAAATATCTGGATGATAAGGTCTAAGAACAGAAACATGAAATACGTCATGGACGCGTGACAAGCTAGGCGGCAAAGCAAGACGGTATGCAACAGGACCGATTCTCTCCAAAACCTCGAATGGCCCCACAAAGCGTGGCGCGAGCTTAGAGCCTTTTCCGTAACGGATCGGACTCTTTCGCGGACGCACCCGCAAGAACACCCGATCACCAACAGAAAACTGACGATCAAGTCTGTGAGCATCTGCATATTTCTTCTGTCTATCCTGAGCTGCTACCAGATGCTCTCTGATACGATCAACCTGCTGCTCCATCTCTTGGAGCATCTGTGGACCTAGGAGAACTCTATCCTCAAGGCGATCCCAACTCAATGGGGTACGACAAGGACGACCATACAGGGCCTGAAAAGGAGACATGCCAATGGAACTGTGGTACCCATTATTGTACGCAAACTCCACCAAATACAAATAATCTTCCCATCGGTTTTGCTGATCCATCACATACATACGGAGTATATCCTCGAGGACCTGATTGACCCTCTCAGTTTGCCCATCAGTCTCTGGATGATAAGCTGAACTAAAGTTCAATTGAGTCCCCAAAGCATGCTGAAGAGATGTCCAAAGAGCTAAAGTAAAAACTGGATCACGATCGGAGATAATCTTGCGAGGAATCCCGTGCAATCTGACGATATCCTCCCTGAAAATTTTGGCCACAGAAGAAGCATTATATGAAGATCGGACAGGAGAAAAGTGTGCTACTTTCGTAAGCCTGTCTACAGTGACCATTATCGCATCGTGGCGACGAGAAGACATGGGTAAACCAACTATAAAGTCTATTGAAATGATGTCCCATTTCCATTCCGGAATAAGATGTGGCTGAAGAAGACCTGCGGGATGCTGATGTTCCGCCTTAACCCTCTGACATTCTAAGCATCTCGAAACAAAATCAGCAATATCCCTCTTCATTCCGGCCCAAAAATATATCTGACGAAGGTCTGCATACATCTTCTTGACACCTGGATGCGCAGAATAAGATGCCCGATGAGCCTCAGTCATGATTAGGGTACGAAGACCCTCTGTAGAAGGCACATAAATGCGACCTAAATGTCGCAAGAGACCATCCGACTCGATAGAATACCCTGCATATCTACCCTCCAAGGCTCTACCAGACTCCACTTCAGCTTTCACTTCCTGATACCATCTATCTGCAGGGAGTGCTGCAAGAACCTGCCCTCTCAAATCCACTCCAAGAGTGATAGATGAAAGTTCATGTCTTCGACGACTAAGGGCATCCGCCACCACATTCTCCTTACCTTGGATATATTTTACCTCAAAATCATACTCACATAGAAACTCCATCCACCGCCTCTGTCTCGCATTCAGGTTTGGCTGAGTAAAGATATACTGTAAACTTCGGTGATCACTGTGCAGCTCAAACCGATGCCCCAGTAAGAAGTGTCTCCATCTTACCAATGCATGAACAACTGCAGCTAACTCTAGGTCATGTGTAGGATAATTCAACTCATGATCTTTGAGTTTACGGGACTCGTAAGCTATCACACGACCCTCCTGCATTAAAACTGCTCCTAAACCTTCCAAAGATGCATCAGTACAAACCACAAAATCTCCGGCAGGATCCGGCACTGCTAGAATAGGTGCACTGGTTAACCGCTCCTTAAGACTCTGAAAGGCTGCTTGACACTGTTCTGACCAAATGAACTTCTTTCCTTTTCTCTGAAGAGAAGTTATAGGGTGAGCTATCTTTGAAAATCCTTCCACAAATCACCGATAATAGCCTGCTAAACCCATGAAACTACGAACCTCCGAAACATTGGTAGGAGCCGGCCAATCCATGATGGCTTGAATCTTTGAAGGATCCACTGCAATACCCTTGGCCGAAATAACATGTCCCAAATATTTTACTTCAGTTTGAAAGAAATCACATTTAGCCAAATTTGCATACAACTGATTTTCTCTTAAACACTGTAAAACCTGCCGCAAATGCTCTTCATGCTCCTCCATAGACCTTGAATAAATCAATATATCATCTAAGAAGACAAGAACAAATCTATCCAGATAGGTATGGAACACACCATTCATCAGGCTCATGAATACTGATGGCGCATTTGTCAATCCAAAAGGTACAACAGTGAACTCATAATGCCCATAGCGAGTGCGAAATGCTGTCTTGTGGATGTCAGCCTCAAAAATGCGCAACTGATGATATCCCGATTTTAGGTCTATCTTCGAAAATACCTTAGCTCCCTTGATCTGATCAAAAAGGTCATCAATTCGCGGCAATGGGTACCTGTTCTTCACAGTCACCTTATTGAGCTGCCGATAGTCGATGCACAAACGCAGAGATCCATCCTTCTTCTTCACAAAAATCACAGGTGCTCCCCATGGAGAGACACTTGGACGAATGAATCCCTTCGCTAATAACTCTTCTAGCTGCAAGCGAAGCTCCTTAAGCTCCTGAGTAGTCATCCGATATGGAGCTCGTGAAATAGGCTCTGCTCCAGGAACAAGGTCTATCTTGAAATCAATATCCCGCTTCAGTGGCATACCTGGAATCTCGCTAGGAAAGACATCTTCATACTCCTTGAGAATAGGATGATCTTCAAGGGATGTCTCCCTATTTTCTCCAAAATCTAAGTCATTAACTGTTACAGCAAACAACTTGCATCCTTGACACAGACATCTCTTCAATTGCATAGCAGAAATCATGCGCAAGGAGATGGGTCTCTGAATCCCAACCACTTCTACTTCTTTGCCCGAATCATCAACACACCTTACTAATTTGTGGCGACAGTCTATCACTGCTCGATGAGCATCCAACCAATCCATTCCCAACACTATGTCATAGGATCCTAATGGTATAATGCGAAGATCCACTGTGGTAGATAAAGGTCCTATCCTCAACTCGCAACCATGCACAAGAGAGTCTACTGATACTCTAGATCCCGAGGCCAATTCCACCTGCCACTTAACATCTTGCTTTGCTGCCACTAATTTGCAACGCTCCACTAAAGAAGGGGAAATAAAAGAATCTGAAGCACCAGAGTCAAAAAGAACAGAAATGGTAATACCTCGCAAGACACCTGTAGTCTCCACAACGGTACCTTGGTGCTCCGCTTGGCGATTATCCACCGCCGCAAACACTCTATGTGACCTGCCTGCATCACCAACAGTGGGCTCTGAAGCTACGGGTCTCTGACCAAATCCTGAAGTATTCTTATGCGGGCACTGTCTAGCAATGTGGCCCTGCTGACCGAAAGAAAAACATCCTGTTCCCCTGCCAAAACCTCCACCGCCTACAGGAGCATTTGACTGCTGAAAACTACCTCTGCTTGCTGCAGATTGTGTGCTTTGCGCTGGTTGACTGGCACGATCACGTTTAACTCTCTGCCAACTTCGATCCTTTCTGGAATGAAATCTGTTGCTTTGCTGATACTGAGAGTTTCTTGATTTCGTCTGAGAAAACTGTTGTTGTTGCTGTCCACCCTTAGAAGGTACCTGATGACTCCTCGAGTTACCTGCTGCATGAGACTGACCACCTCGGAAACCCGAACCTGCTCGAGATGAGCTACCAATCTGTACACCTGTATGACACCCTAGGGCCATGGTCAAGTTCTCTTCCACCAATCTAGCCTTCTCAACTGCTACCTCCATGGTCTTTGGCTCGAACACCCGAACTCCTCCGCTGATGCGTGCATTCAGACCTCTGATAAAATGCTGAACTAACATGGCCTCGTCGTTTCCAATCCCTGCATATTGCTTGAGTTCATAAAACCTGCGCTCATACTGTTCCACTGTCATGGCCATCTGTCTCAACCCATGGAATTCATCCGCTCGTCGTTGCCTCCAGTGATCAGATAAAAATCGAGCTCTGAACCTATCCAGAAATAGTTCCCATGAAATTGTCGCAATATCTAGATGCAACTTTTGTTCCTCAAGACGCCACCAAGTAGAGGCGAATCCTCTTAGATGCATGATGGCGCATCTTGCCTTAGTGTTGCTGCCATATGGATGCATAGCAAAGCATCTCTCCAAATCGATTAGCCATGTTTCTGCTTCCAAACCGCTACCGGAGCCATTGAAAGTAGGAGGACGGGCTCTCATCAGGTCTCTCATGTGGCCCGCAAGAATGGCTTCTTGTTCAGCTGTGACCTCTCTCCTTCTAGGAGATCTTTCTCTTTCTCTTTCTTCCGGTTGCACCACCTCCTGCCTCGGACCAAGATGAGCAAGCACCTCCTCAAGGAGCTGGCGTAGTTGAGCACCCTCAGGCTGAACCTGATTCTCCTGATTCTCGCTTCCACCTTCTTGTGTACTTCTATGAGGGGAGCTAGGAGGAGGGCTGATTTCAACACCTCTCCCACGACCCCTACCTCGACCACGTCCTCGGCCTCGTACCCTAGGCATCTTCCTGGACAACACATCCAAGAACAAACTTCAGGTTGTTAGGCAAGGACTATGAATGAATATGTCCTTCAGAGTTTAAGCAACTAGCATAGCTTAATGGGCTAATTATAAAACCAGAGTACCCAGTGTTAGTAACTTGGCTCTGATACCAGATGTAACGCCCGCCTTGAATGCCTTAAAGAATACACATGTATGCAATATGAAACAGGAAATTTTTTTTTTAAAAAAACTGATAAAGTAAGTTAACACAACTAATTACAACGTATTCTCTAAGGGACCAAGGCTGCATCACTTAACCAATCAACTAACATAAATTAACATACATCAGTAATTGATCCAAATTCCTTTTCAAATAATTAACTCATTCATATTCATTGCAAACATCAGATAACAGAATCAGCATGATAAGATACATAACTGAAATGCTTTCATATAAGTACATCAAGACATCATTACAATGCCACTTTTAGTCTATGCCTAAAGTCACATACATAAAGAATATTCTGTTACATAAATCTGTTACAAGGTTGTACACTTACATCATCATCATTGAAACAAGTACAACTGAAACAAATCCTTTTCTGCATAAGATCCTGACAAGAGAACCAATGGATAAAATAGCTCTTCCACCCGACCATGTGGAACCCTAAGTTCCACCCCCCGAGCTAGGAGTTAACATGAGGTCCCAAACACTGACAGTCAGGCAGACGAAAGACAAACAAGAACAAAGGACGGCCAATGCCAATACAACACATGGCTATAACAATACAACACAACATAACTTAACTTAACTTCCACTTCACTTCCAGAGGCGACACAAAACAAACGAGGAGAGACCGAACAAGGCATGCTAGGTTGTAGTAGGGAGAGTGTCATCGCATGGTCCTAACATGGGTTATCCTGACAGCCTCTCACTAGGCGCCGGCCCCCATCTATAGTTATCCTGACAGCCTCTCACTAGGCGCCGGCCCCATAGGGTGACACATGCGGAATCGACCTTCCTTTCATGAGGACAAGGAAGTCAATCATGCCGACCAGGCCTTCTCTACCCATCCTTAGTCTAAACAAGCACTACAGGCCATGGGAGAGGAATCCATTAATCTTATTAATGTGAGATCTACCCTTAACCCCCTAGTTAATTTTTAGGTTATCACTTGATTAATCTACTTCCAACGGGTTATCCTGACTGCCACTTTGGGCGCCGGCCCCACGTTGAAAGCCACTCTCCTTCCTAACACCTAGTAAACCTTAAAACATCATGCAAGACTTATAACAATACACGTAAATGAACACTGCAAGGCATAAACCCTCTTGCATCAAAATAGAATCATAACATCAATTGTTATCCAATACTTTTAACATTACATAACTTTATTCTTTTACAGATTTCAGGTCTCTCCTTACGACAAAACGGTACAATAAGGTCACAAGAGGATTGATATCTCATCCCAAGATTATTACTTTACAAGACACAACCTTCAACCGTGACAGTACCTCATTATACTACACACTTGTTTGATACACATAAACGCTATTATGTCGTAATTACAAAAACAACAATACACAAGTTGCGAATACATAACAACGACAACTAAGCCTCTGGAATACAAGTTTGAACAACCTCAATACGACTCATTACAACACTCAATCAATTCAATTCAAATTCAAGAGATGAAATACTACAATTCATTCTCAGTTTTAATGCAAATAACTTCTGAAATAAAATCAACATTATATTATAACACTTGCAACTAAATCTCTAACTAATCCTTGTTTTGCTTCAAAAGATCAGTAAATTGATTAACTAAATCATTACAATAATTGATGTAAGAACCACTTAATTCCAGATACGATATGATATACTTTCCTTCAATCTTGAGGCGAATTCAATCACGAAATGTTTGTTATCCTTCATACGATCTTGCAGACATTCTAGCGAGCTCAATCAAATGGATTCTTTTATGATGGTTTGAAGATGTCTCTGAAACTAATTTTATCCGTGATGATTTAATTCCTTAAGGAGAATGATCGTAAAAGTGCCCTATGCGAACAGCTCAGATTACTTTACTACTGAGATGTAAAATTGCTATTGACTGTTTAATCACTGACGTGAATGATATGCATCCGGTCTGACGACTTCCGGCTATGTTCTCTAAACTTGCAAATTTTACTGCGTTTATGGTATCCACGTAAATCGGAAAGGACGGGAGAGTGTTTATGATGTGATAAAAGAAGACCACGGTTTTGCCCACACAGCAATCTCATTTCAACTCAGTAAGCGAACTGCATTCGTTAGTATACTAGAATGGCTTTCTGCCTGTAAGAAGAGCTATGTCGATAATTTTTCTATCACACTGCTGCTGTCGAGTCTGTTATCAGATTTCTGAGATATTCAGATGTTGAGGATTAACCAAAACGAGACAGTAGCTATTAGAAACAGACAGCTGCTCAAATTACATTTGGAACTATTACTACATTATACCAACAGTTGGTTATTGACCATCTTGCCTTCACTGGCTATCTTGAGGTCACCCCAAACTTTTTCAGACGTGCACCAGCTAAGACAATGGCAGTCTACAGATTAAACCTGACTAAGTTTAGATTTTCACCTCTAGCAACTGCAGTAAGCATAAACTCTTAAGACATTATTACTGCTATATAAGCTATGAGTGCGGTCAGAGATTGATGTATGACGAATACCCTAATCAACTTCGATATTGAATGCTACAGCCTCCATCATCTTCCAGGGTTAATGATGTTTGCTCAGCGTGTTTGAAAGCCAGTGAAATCGCAGTATCCCAAGCTATAAGATGGCTGGTGTACAAAGAATCATCGTCCCAAAACTGACAATGACTGACGGTGGCCATAAAATGGTCATGTTGAAAAGACTTCTGTGACTTCAACAAGAGCGAATAACAATAAGGCCACGGCAGCGAGCATCTCAACCTTGCAGCGTTACCTGATATCCCGATCCACTAATAACCAATATCAACCGCAACTAAAATACATAGAATCTCAGACAAGTTGGCTCACCAGTTTTCTTTTAAACAAGCAGAACTTCAATTGAGAGCGAATGGTGAGACAAAACGGCAGCGAGCTACCCGACTCATCACCTCCCATCGCGCCCTGACTTAACAATATGCAGCGTCTCCAACATTAACGACCCACTGCTAAACATTATCAAACGCTACCAGGCATAACGAATAGAGTGCCGGCCAGATCGCTAAACTAGGGTTAATCAGCAACGAACAGCCTGTCAAAAATATGCATTCAACCTCTCTAGAAAGAATCTGCACTTTACACGCTTGGAAATTCACGCAAGTCTAGGCATTTCTGTAAATTTTGATTTGCACCAAGTGTATAAGATCGAGCTGGCTGTTGGAACGCATTGTCCTTGAGAGACTCCTCTTATACTTTCATGGAGATCCATGACAAGATGACACTGACGCGTGTGCAGAAAGGTATCAAAACAAGAAGAAACTCCAGCTAAGGAATACGCTAGACAATGGAAAAAGGAACCCGTGGGTTTAACCCCAAAGACAACACAACCTGGCCGCTCAGCTATAAAGAACAAGAGAAAGATTTTTTTGTTCCTCTCGATAGCCAGAATTCGCAAGTAACCAATCTCTAAAGTAGGGATGACGTATTATGGAGAACCATATCTGAGCCAAAGATGACATTCATCCCTAATAACTAGCATTTACCGTCACAACCTAGACGCTTCATTCTATTTACAAAATCATATATTGTAAAGACAAAATGGTATAGATCCCCTTACCACGCAATAAGATTCTAAAGAAACCCTTGTTTGCTTAAATCTGAGACTACTGAGATACTGAAGTTGAATTCCCTTCTTCTATGGCATATCTGCCAATAAAAAATTTCCCGACAATCCTCTCAAGGCCATCCAACCTACAGAAATGAAACCAACAGCCCAGGTTTCCCAAAACACAATCCAGAAACGACAAATTTGGCCGAACCCCAGTTGCCTCCATTTCCTTTATTTACGCTGGAAGGAAAATTTCAATGCATCGTGCTCGTTGAGCCCTACAGTTTCAGTTTCTTGTATGCTCAGCAATCAATCTCTAGTAACAATCGCTATACAGGTTTCTGAGCCAAAAGAATTTCCAGTTGCAGATGTGGGAGCAGGCACACAGCCTATGCAGATCATTGGATACAAGAGACATACAGCGGGTTTCCCAGACAGTTTCCAGCTAACACAGAGAGAAAACACTAATAACCTTGATCAGATCTTACAGGGACGACTAGCTGGAACCAACCGCGATTCACGGCAATTCTATCGAGGTGTCCTACAAACCCTACCAAGATCACGCCGGTCTGAGAATGCATACAGAATAATTCGGCAACCAGTGGAAGGAAAAACATTTGACTTACAGAATCTTTGAGCAAAAAAAAAAAAAAAACGATGTATTTAAACCCTAAGAGAAGATGCTGATTACACCCAGAGAAAACAGTCTACAGAACTATTTGGAAACCAATAAACTATAACAACATTTGCAGATTTGAAATGGAGTTCAGAGATAAGACATTCGACGGAACCTGGTTTCGTAATCGACTCGACGAATCTGCTTCAATTACTGCAGTCCCAAGCTGCTTCTCCCCTTTTCACCTGTGTCCCCTTCTTGATGCACCGACAACTCCTTTATAACTCAGTCCCTCTCTCCTCTCCTAGGGCTTCACACGTGATTCCGTGTAACTCCTTTTTAAAGAATATGTATTTTTTTAATTTAATATAATGATTCCCAATTATTAGATACTTTATTTTATTATTATTTTCTTTATAACCGACCCCAAAATATTATCATTAATAGAATAGTACTACTTCAACTATCTATAATTTTGTACTATCCTATAATTTATTTTATTAATCCAGTTGTGAAACACAATTTACAAGCGTGGCTAGAACTATTTATTTATTTAAATATTTATTATAAATAATATTATATCGAATAATACAAACTTCTTACAACTTATTTATCAACAACACTTCTATTAAAATAATAATTTATTTATAACTAAAATCGACAACTAACGACAATATGCCTATTTAACAACACTAAACTCTTCCGTAGAATAATTCTAATTAAAGCACAACATTACCGCACATACTTAAACACCTTTGAACTTGGTTTGACTCCAAAATACAATATTACCTGACAGTGAGACATGGGCGAATGACAACCATTAACCACAAGGGTAAACTGACGACGAAGGAACACTGACTAGGGACCTCATGTTAACTCCAACCAACTAATCCATTGGCGAAGGCACGCTCAGACCTGTAATCAGGTGGAGTCGATGCCTAGTACTTGCATCCTACAGCAACGCACAGTTAACCATAACCAGATATACATATACATCACATGCAGTCCTATCGTGAATGGAAATCGCAGTGAGGTAGGGTACTCGAGAACGAGTAATACAACACTGTTCCATTCACGTTTATAAATAATAATCAACTAAATTGAACAAGATATCAGATTACTAATCTACGACATCAAATGATCAACTAACTTCCAATCCCATATAATGAATAACATCAAAGCATTTAAAACATCAGTTCATTTATCAAATTGTAGAGCATATAATGACATAATCCAACATCAACATCTGCTATCATAATAATTAGGTTCATACTAAAATAGTAGGATAACTAGAAATCCAACATCAACGGTCCAAAAATACTGTCAAAATGTCCAGTACTACTAAGCAAACATCAGTCCAAAAGACGATAAGTTGAGGGGCACTACACAAATTCCTCATACACAATTCAACATTCCATATCGGCAAGAACCTGACACAATGCGTCTCTTGTTTAAATGGTAAATAATGACATACCTTTGATAGTGGACCTTGCTTGTCAAGCAATTTTTTTATGACAGTTATCTATTCAATGATTTATGACATACCTTACTATAAGTAATTATATAAAAACCAAATATATATCTCATCATAATCCTATATAAATTTTGACAGTTTGTCCAAAATCTCTCCTTTCATGTGATACAATCTTTTTAAAATTTTGATTGTATTTTACAATAAAAATGCCTAAATAGAGCTATACAACTGTCAAATTTAAACCCTATTGGTAATATAATTCATTAAAAAAGAATATTTACAGACATATTTCTTAAAAATACTGTTCCACTTTAATTTCTCCTCAAAACTTTCAATAGTCAAAGGTCAATTTTGGACCTTGGGAAACAATATACTCTTAATGTGAAACATTAAAGAATCATTTCTCTTGTAAGAGAATTATTAAGAAATTATGTTTGGCATTTTTTCTATTTTCTATTTTTAATTATTAAATATTTATTAAAATAAATAATATTGATAAAACAAAATTCACACAATTAATTTTAGTTATTTTTATGTATTAAAAATTTATTTAATTTATTTTTATTATATATCATAAACTTAAATTAATATTATAAATTTAAATGAATATATTAAAATAATATAATTAATTTTATTATAAAAATTTAGTTTGCTTAACATAACTCATGTAAGAGTAATAACCTTGTCAACATAAAATTCCCAACTACTAAGTCAATCTCCTCTGACTGTCATGCCCGCATTTCCCATGCAGTCACAACACACATCACACGTGTCATGTCCACATTTGTCATGTGGTCATGACATGAAATATCAAAAAAAATTCCACACTTCCCTAGAAACCCCCTCGCACGCCTAAGCGTGCTTGGTGGTGTACGCTTAAGGCGTAAACAATACAGTTGAAAGTGGGGTAATATGTACATTTATGCATACCATTCGCAAGAAGGCCATGAAGGGGGTCATCACGATGCGGTTAACGTCGCTAATAGGGTTAAACTTCACTAACCTAACTAAACCCTAAATTCTGGGAAAATCCAGCAGCATAACGCCTCACGGGCATGAGTAGGGTTTATGGTACTAAAACTAAATTTGATAAATTTCTTACATCACACTAGTTGCATTGGTAATATAGTTGATTAAGTTAATTGAACATTTTTCAACAAAGTCCGATCATTTGTTCTCCTTCACGTTTTCTAAAATTTAAAACATTTTTCAACAAAGTCTGATCATTTTTTCTCCTTCACATTTTCTATAATTTAACATTAATTTGTTCTCCTTCATGTTTTCTAAAATTTAAAATATTTTTCAACAAAGTTTGATCATTTGTTCTCCTTCACGTTTTCTAAAATTTAAAAAAAATTCAACAAAGTCCAATCATTTGTTCTCCTTCATGTTTTCTATAATTTAACATTAATTTGTTCTCCTTCACGTTTTCTAAAATTTAAAACATTTTTCAACAAAGTCCAATCATTTGTTCTCCTTCATGTTTTCTGTAATTTAACATTAATTTGTTCTCCTTCATGTTTTCTAAAATTTAAGATTAATTTGCTCTCCTTCACATTTTCTATCAATCAGAGTTATCTCTGCATCATTTACATTATTCCTAATTTTCTTGGTAGATCAGATCTCATAACAGGATTTGCTAACTACATTAAAAAATTTACTAGGTTTCCAAGTCAGGTTTAAGTCAACATTTTAATTCAATTTCATTAAGTAAATTGCCCCAATCATGATTAAAGGAATCTTAAATTTTTAATAACACTCTGAGCCCTGAATTCCTCCAATAAAATATTATTTACTCTATGCCAAGAAACCCTAGCCCTATTGGAAAAGTCATGCATTTTCTCCTCTTTGTTTTCACTTTTATCTTTCTTTCTCTTTTTCTTATTTTCTCATTTTGTAATTTCCTCATTTTGTCATTTTGTTATTTTCTCATTTTGCTACAGGTTATAATGGCCACTTATGAAATGCATAAGATGGCTTCAATAAATATAAATTTAAAAATATAAATATTATATATATATATATATATATATATATTGTATTTATAAAGTTAAGTTTTCTTTTAAAAGATATATGTATATATTTTTTTTTGTGATGCATTTATAAAAATGCTAAAAGCCCTAAATTTATTTCTTTTGCTTGTGTTATTGGTAGGTTTGTGAAGGGTGGAGGTGGCATTGAGGAGGCCGCAACGTTGTGGATGGAGGTTTGGGGTGCAGGGGAGTGGCGAATATGTGGAGGGGAGCCGCAGAGAGGGGAAAGTCCGCAGAGGAGGTCATGGGGAGAGAGAGACCTGTACAGGGGTCTGTGGAGCACGGCGATGGAGGGTGAAGATCGCAACAGCCTCGGGGGTTATAAATAGAGGGGAGTGTGGGGAGGGGGGCGGAGCCCCCACCCACATCCCATTCGATGGGGTGTGGGTGGGGGCTCGGCCCCCCTCCCCACACCCAAGTCCACAGAAGTAACGGCGGTGGGGGGTTCGAACCCCCCCACCAAAAGTATTGTATTATCCTTAAAGCTTTTTAGGGACTGTAAAAAAAAACAGCCGCTTCACTAAATTTCTGTGGCTTTTTAATTCATGTTTTTTTTATTATATTTTAAATATATATAATGAAAACTCAAGTGTATTTAGCAAAATAATAAAAAGCAGTTTATATTTAAAAAATCATGTAACTACATTCATTTGAATCATTAAAAAATAGAAATAAATTATGTGTATAAATATATATATATATGTATGTATATTATTTACAACTATATTCTTTTTCCTCTACACTTAAAATTATATTTTTAAACAACTAAACCAATATATACATATATATGTATGTATATATATACATATATATATATATACATATATATATATATATTATCAATTGCTCATTTAGGCAAGAATGCATATTTTTCTTGCAAATTAAATTCATAGCTCTTTTTTTTTTAATAATTACACTTGTGAAGAAATAACAAATACAATTAATTAGATACTTCTAACAATTAACAACTAATTTTCTCTCTTTTCATAATGACACAATTTACAAGTTTCTTATTTGTCACAACAACAAAATCACAACTTAACAAATTGATATTTCAATATGACAAACAAATGAAATAACTTATAAACAAATTTTCTTCCTTCATCTTTTACTTGAATTATAAAAATTAAATTAACAAATTATAACTTTCAATACAATGAAAAAAATGGCTTTCACACAACTTAAGAAAGCACAATTTTACAAGAGAGAGAGACAAGTCCTCCTCTTTTTGAAAATCATCAAGGATGAAACTTCTAAATAGGCCAAGCTCTTCCTCAAGAGTTTAAAGAGTAAAGGAAAATAAAATATTAACTCCAAGAACAAGGAGTTTCTCCAACTTCACACTTAGCTCCAAAGAACCTGCATATCACAACAACGGGGAAAGAAAACCACACATCTTGCTCTCCTCCCTACCATAGACCCGCAAGAGGGTCACCCACGAGCTAGGGAGGTCATCCACACACCTAGGGAACTCATTCCACAACACAACAAGGCACACCAACATCCAAACACAATTTTACACCCATGGAAAACCACATCACAAGAACTCAACCAAGTGAGTTCAAAGGGGTAGGGGAGTGGACACACTCAACTCAAGAGTGCCACTCCTACAAAATATCCCAACACAATTTCTCTTATGGCCTCAATCCAACACATTTAACAAAATTTCCAAAGTTTCCATATTTTGGCTCTCAAGCCATGTCTCAAATTGCTCAAAATCACATATATTGCCCTCAAGGCTTGCAACACCACAAAAACAAGGTAATGACCCCAAGGAGGATCACTCCTCCCCTGCCCCACACTTGTTGAGCATTCTCTCCCAAGTGGGAGAGGCTCTTTCAACACCCTACAAAATTTCCCCACAATAACAAAATATAACTCAAGAATATGCATCACACAAATGCATCATGCAATCAAACTAAAATACAAAGGGAAGGCCTTAGCCTTGAAAACCAACCTTTAAAAGCCCAATTATGGAAGAAAGTTGATGTAGAGCTTCTCCAAATTCCCCTCCAACATAAGTCACCAAACTCCCTCTATATTTTTCCCCAAATTCAAATTCAAGCAATTAAAATTTCCAAAAATTCAACCACCCCTCACCTTCTCCCAAGTGGGATTAAAATAAGCTCAACCCATGAGCTTAGAGCAATGGGGAGGTGACACTTGTCACCTCCCCACTCTTCCTCCCCACTACAAGTATGTCCCAAGGGATGGGTGTTGACACATGTCACTCACCCATCCCCAAGTCTTTCTCACCCCTTACCACTTGTCCTCTCTCCAATTGTGGGAGAGAAAGGAGAAGTTAAAGAGGGAATGGGTGACACGTGTCCTCTTACTTTCCTCTCAAGAGGGACCGCACAACTCCAAGGGTACTCTCACCAATTGTGAGAGAGACTTGGAGTCAAGTCCTCCACAATTGGTGGGTCTTAGAGTCATCTCCAACCTTGGGAAATGAAAAGGGATGGGGTTGAGTGTGGGTACCACTCATCCTCTCCCTCCCATGCCTCCAATTTCGTCACTTAACTTTAGTGTGAAGTTAAGGTGACCATATGGAGGTTTACCAAGGGTTACCAAGTCAAAAAGGACCCTAGACCCATGGGGTATAACGCAGGGTGAAGTTAAAACACATGAAAAGGGTCTCCAAAAATTTAAAATTTAAAAGTGTAATTCAAAGACAAAATTCTTACAACACAAATTATAATTCAAATTAAAAGAGGGTAGACTTAACCCAATTAACCACATGCAAATTAACATTAGAACATTTCATCATACACAGAGTTGATCTTAGTTCCTCGTGGAACTAGATCGGTTTCACAAGGAATTACAACATCGAGTGTGGGATGATCTCTAGTATCTGTGGCTGGTTAGAAATACCTGCGCACTCAATTGCAAAATTAATTCCACATATACATATAATAGCCGAAGAAAATTAAAACATACACTCGCATAAAATATCACAAGTTCACATAAGCATAAGGAAAGTCACATTACAATTAGGTTCTAGTTTCCGCATTTCAAACATCCATTCCCAAGATTGAATCTCAAAACAATTTTCTATCCAACATCACCCAATTAGTTTTCCCCTAATATAAAGCATCTATCTAACATCACCCCATTTGTTTTCTCTTAATATAAAACATCTATCTAACATCATCCAATTAGTTTTCCTTTAGCATCATAGTATAAACCAATTTCTGTCTAACACCACCCAATTAGTTTTCCTTTAATATAAAGAATCTATCTAAGATCACCCAATTTGTTTTCTCTTAATATCAAACATCTATCTAACATCACCCAATTAGTTTTCCCTTAATATAAAACATCTATCTAACATCACCCAATTAGTTTTCCCATAACATTATAAAGTCTAATAGTTCAGAAATTTGGGATCAACAGTCCCACAAGTCTAAATGTATCAACAACAGTAAAGTAAATAGTCAATGAACGGGAATGAAAAAAGTAGGCCTCATATCCTCCCCCCATAAGACTGTACTTCCTCTTGGAAGTCGTCAAAGAGGCGAGGATAAAGAGTCCTCAATCTCGCTGCATCCTCCCATGTCACAGTGACCTCGTTGTACATGTTGATGAGTGTCAAATTAGACTCATAAAATACACCCTTTTTGCCTCTCTTTTTCCCTATTCAGTTCATCTTCCTTGTGTCTGCACTCAAATTAGTTAAGCAAGAGTGTTCTATTTTGTGATTAATTAAGATATATTACTTGAGATTAGAATTTCTGATTTGGTGACTAATGTGCGTGGGATTAATGGAAAAATGTAGAATTTCTCTTCCTTTTTGAATCCGCAGGTGTAAATATCAGAAACAATAGTTTTGTGCATCTCCGGAGATCGTCTTCAATGATCTCCGGAGACCATGACAAAGAACAGTGACATCTGGTGATTGAAGATTTTGGGAATGACTCTCCGGAGCTCTGCGAGTGTTTGGAAGATCTCCGGAGCTCTACGAGTGTCTGGAATATCTCCGGAGCTCTGCGAATGTCTGGAATATCTTCAGAGCCTCCCGAAAACAGAGCATGTTCCAGTCAGAGCCGCCATTCAGACACTTCAGCAGCAATCCTAATACCCCCGCACTTCACTCAAATCATCACCTGAGTGGTGAAGGGTCGACTATCAGTTAAACTGTTGAAGTTTTATCTTTCCAAAGATTTTGCATGAGTTATGAATTAAACTAATTTTTAGGGTTTTGATGCTGCCCAAGTGTATTAAGACCTAAACTTAGACCTCTGAGTGGACTTCTGTTCCACTCAAGTCTACCTTTCTTGCATGATGATCTTTCATAAGTTTGATAGTTAAATGCAAATAAGAGATGGTGTCATCTCCTAGAAAGACTGATAGATAAGTTCAGTGATATATCATCACTCTTTTTATATATACTCTCAGAAACAATAATAGAAAAAAAGAGGAATGATAAGATTATTCTGATTTTCAGAGATTTCAATTCTGTTATAGCCATACATTTCTCATGAACATAAAAATGAATGAATTGGATTGAATTTGCTTAGATCATCTTTAGTGCTGATTTCCTGCAATAGCCTTCAGCCTCAAAGGTGCGGAGCAAGGGCCCACTCTCACCAATTAGGCAGGAGGCTAGTATCTCTATTTTACTGTTTCAAGTTTCTTTTATAAAAGTATTTCCTGTTTTAGTAGATAGATGCATGTTATCATTCTTTGCTTTGAGTACATTTCCTGTTTTACTCTATTTTACACCATTCATTACATTTATTCAACAAGCAGGTAGATTAGTCATTCTTTTAAGCTTTAGGATTAGCTATAAATTGGTCACTTAGAATCCCTAGTTGCAGACAGCCATGGACACAGCCCTAGTTCTTTGACATCTGAAAATAGATTAAATGATGAGGTATAGCGACAGCTCGTCATTTTTGGCGCCGTTGCTGGGGACTAGTTTGTGTTAATTAGGGACACTGAGTTAAAAATAGTTTTTAGAATAGATCTGTATGGTTAGAGCTAGAGATCTTAAAGGAAGATATATTAAATAGACACCCCAACAACACACCATAGGTGAAAGCAGTGAGGTGGTACAAAATCTTGTTGAAGAAGGAAACCTAGATCCTAATTTGGAACCTACGTTTCAAAACAACAATCCCTTAGATCCTACAGATATTCCACTTGCCAATTATATCCAGGAATTACAACA
The DNA here is from genome assembly GCA_027924645.1 of Cunninghamia lanceolata. NCBI lineage: Eukaryota > Viridiplantae > Streptophyta > Pinopsida > Cupressales > Cupressaceae > Cunninghamia > Cunninghamia lanceolata. Next base: position 4,041,026 of record BSBN01001035.1, read on the forward strand.
AAAAGTTGAGGCAGATCCTTTGGTAGAACCTACTTCCTCAGAACCTCAGGAAGAAGAGCTATTATTAAACATGGAAAACGATAATCATGAGGAAGAGGAAAATCAGGCCCCAAGAACCTTCTCTTATCCTATTGTTTTGGCTGCTGGAGACAAAGCTCCCATGAAGAATATCTCACCAGCACATCTGCTAAATTTCAGAGAACTTTCCTCTAAGGATCCAGATCAGTTCTTGTTTGAATTCAAAGTAGTCTGCCAAACCTATGATTATGGATCAGATAACCAGAAACTTAAACTGTTCCCTTCAACCCTGAAAGATTCTGAGATGAGATGGTTTATGGGTTTACCCTAGGGTTCTATCCGTTCTTGGGATCAAATGGAAACAGAGTTTTTAGAAAAATACCAAGATTATTGCAGATCCAGTAATAAAAATGAAGAACTGTTTAAAATTAGGCAGGGGGAGGAAGAATCCTTAGAAGACTATGTGGATAGGTTTAATTTTTCCTTGAGAAGGTATGGCAATCCGGTAAACCACTCCTTGGCCAGAACCCTGTTTATAAAAGGATTGGATAAAGAATCAAAACAAGCACTGGACCTAATGGGAAAAGGGAACATTAACAAAATGGAAATGGGTAAGTGCAAGAAGATGGGGGGCCAAAAAGGGGTCTTAAGTGGCCACTTTTTTTCTGAAATCAGGAAATACTGGCCTTGGATGAGAAATTGAGCATAGTTACACTCAAAATTTAGAGATGCAACCAAAACAATGTTCGTAGTGCTCCGAGTCTACTTTCTAAACTACTATTTTGTTTTGAAAATGGCATAGATTAAGGGGTTCAAAAGAGGGAGCCACAGAAATTGGTGTTGTTTCTGTCAAAAAAACATAACATAGCATGTTTTGTGGCTCCCTCAAAAGGTCAACTTTTTTTTGGTATTTTTAAAATCGCTTCGGTGAGAAATTAGCTAATAGCATGTAGTTTATGCCCGATTTTTCTGATAATTTTTTGATGAATATTTGATTTTTTACTAATTTTTAAAGTGGACACATCCTAAAAAACAGAATTTTGGCCGTGCTACCCCTATAAATTTTGAAAACTAATTGAAAATCATTTTTTTATTTTTTTAATATTTGTAGAATGGAGTCTAGTTTCTAAATATGTAATTTTTTTGAAATTTGAATGAATAGTTATTTTACAATGAAAAAAAGACCAAACAGTGGTTTTTGCATAAAAACGGACACACAAACAAAAGAAATTAAAGATGAAAGGCTTAACATTGTTAAAATGTGAAAAAAATCACATCGTCAAATAGCTAAGAGAAAGCCTAACATTACCCATGTGTTCGATTTGTTCAACCTTGAAACACGTGCAAATCTGAGGGTTAGCACGAACGAAATTATGTGAAATTTTGAAGAATACAGAAAAACACGTCTGTGACTGTTCATAAGGCACTCCAAGCCTTTGGGTTGGAAATCCAAAGCAAATCCCAAGCCCAAGGCTTGGGATTCCCAAAGCAAGAAATAACGCGAGCGCGTTATAACGCGCTCGCGTTATTTATTGCCTTACATTTTTCCCGCAAGCCTGTCTTTTCCCATGTTCAACATAACGCGAGCGCGTTATAACGCGCTCGCGTTATGTCCCACTCAAATTTTTTTACACTCAAGGCTATTCATCATAGGGTTAAGGCATAAAGGATAGAGTTGAAAGGTTTACGGATAAGGGATTAGCGTTTAAGGTATAGTATCGAGCCCGTTGAGGGTCTAGGAATAAGGATAGCGTTTAAGGTTTAGGGATGAGGGATGACAGATTACGGTTGAGGGTCGAGGGATCAAAGTTAAGGGTTGAGGGATTAGGGTTTGACATTAAGGGTTGAGGGTTGAGGTTCAAGGGTCAAGGGTTTAGGGATAGGGTTTAGGGTCGAGGGATTAGGGTTAAAGTAGAGTGTGGAGGGTGTAAGGATTAGGGATAGGGTTGGAGGGTTTAGGGATAAGGGATTAGGGTTTAAGGTATAGTATCAAGTCTGTTGAGAGTTTAGGAATAGGGATAGCATTTAGGGATTAGGGATGAGGGATTATAGTTGAGGGATGATGGATTAGGGTTGAGGGTTGAGGGATTAGGGTTTAGGGATAAGGTTTAGGGTCGAGGGTTTAGGATTAGGGTTTAGGGTTGACGGATTAGCATTTAATGTCGAGGTTAGGGTTAGAGTGTTGAGGGTAGAGGGATTAGGGATAGGGTTTAGGGTTTAAGGTTTAAGGATTGAGGGTTGAGGCTTTAGGGATGAGGGTTTAAGGCTTAAGATATAGTGTCAAGTGTTGAGGGTGTAGGGATAGGGTTTAAGTTTTAAGGGTTAAGGGTTGAGGGATATGGATTAGGGTTTAAGGTATAGTGTTGAGGGTCGAGGGATCAGAGTTAAGGGTTGAGGGATTAGGGTTTGACGTTGAGGGTTGAGGGTTGAGGTTCGAGGGTCAAGGGTTTAGGGATAGGGTTGAGGGTCGAGGAATTAGGGTTAAAGTAGAGTGTGGATGGTATAAGGATTAGGGATAGGGTTGGAGGGTTTATGGATAAGGGATTAGGGTTTAAGGTATAGTATTGATTCTGTTGAGGGTGTAGGAATAGGGATAGCATTTAGGGTTTAGGGATGAAGGATTAGAGTTGGGGGATGACAGATTAGGGTTGAGGGTTGAGGGATTAGGGTTTAGGGATAAGGTTTAGGGTTGAGGGATGAGGGATTAGGGTTTAAGGTATAGTGTTGAGGGTTTAGGGATAGGGTTTAGGGTTGAGGGATTAGGATTTGACGTTGAGGGTTGAGGGTTGAGGTTCGAGGGTCAAGGGTTTAGGGATAGGGTTGAGGGTCAAGGAATTAGGGTTAAAGTAGAGTGTGGAGGGATGACGGATGATAGATTAGGGTTGAGGGTTGAGGGATTAGGGTTTGACGTCGAGGGCTGAGGGTTTAGGGTTAGGGTTGAGAGATGAGGGATCAGAGTTAAGGGTTGAGGGATTAGGGTTTAACGTCGAGGGCTGAGGTTCGAGGGTCAAGGGTTTAGGGATAGGGTTGAGGTTGAAGGGATTAGGGTTTAGGGACAAGGTTTAGGGTTAGGGTTGAGGGATTAGGGTTTAAGGTATAGTGTTGAGGGTTTAGGGATAGGGTTTAGGGTTGAGGGATTAGAGTGAAGGGTTGAGGGATTAGAATTTGGCGTTGAGGGTTTAGGGTTTAGGATCAGGGTTGAAGGTCGAGGGATTAGAGTTAAGGGTTGAGGGATTAGGGTTTGATGTTGAGGATTGAGGGTTGAGGTTTGAGGGTCAACGGTTTAGGGATAGGGTTGAGGGTCGAGGAATTAGGGTTAAAGTAGAGTGTGGAGGGATGACGGATGATAGATTAGGGTTGAGGGTTGAGGGATTAGGGTTTGATGTTGAGGGTTGAGGGTTTAGGGTTAGGGTTGAGAGATGAGGGATCAGAGTTAAGGGTTGAGGGATTAGGGTTTGACGTCGAGGGCTGAGGTTCGAGGGTCAAGGGTTTAGGGATAGGGTTGAGGTTGAAGGGATTAGGGTTTAGGGACAAGGTTTAGGGTTAGGGTTGAGGGATTAGGGTTTAAGGTATAGTGTTGAGGGTTTAGGGATAGGGTTTAGGGTTGAGGGATTAGAGTGAAGGGTTGAGGGATTAGAATTTGGCGTTGAGGGTTTAGGGTTTAAGGTATAGTGTTGAGGGTTTAGGGATAGGGTTTAGGGTTGAGGGATTAGGGTTTGACGTTGAGGGTTGAGGGTTGAGGTTCGAGGGTCAAGGGTTTAGGGATAGGGTTGAGGGTCGAGGAATTAGGGTTAAAGTAGAGTGTGGAGGGATGACGGATGATAGATTAGGGTTGAGGGTTGAGGGATTAGGGTTTGATGTTGAGGGTTGAGGGTTTAGGGTTAGGGTTGAGAGATGAGGGATCAGAGTTAAGGGTTGAGGGATTAGGGTTTGACGTCAAGGGTTGAGGTTCGAGGGTCAAGGGTTTAGGGATAGGGTTGAGGTTGAAGGGATTAGGGTTTAGGGACAAGGTTTAGGGTTAGGGTTGAGGGATTAGGGTTTAAGGTATAGTGTTGAGGGTTTAGGGATAGGGTTTAGGGTTGAGGGATTAGAGTGAAGGGTTGAGGGATTAGAATTTGGCGTTGAGGGTTTAGGGTTTAAGGTATAGTGTTGAGGGTTTAGGGATAGGGTTTAGGGTTGAGGGATTAGGGTTTGACGTTGAGGGTTGAGGGTTGAGGTTCGAGGGTCAAGGGTTTAGGGATAGGGTTGAGGGTCGAGGAATTAGGGTTAAAGTAGAGTGTGGAGGGATGACGGATGATAGATTAGGGTTGAGGGTTGAGGGATTAGGGTTTGATGTTGAGGGTTGAGGGTTTAGGGTTAGGGTTGAGAGATGAGGGATCAGAGTTAAGGGTTGAGGGATTAGGGTTTGACGTCAAGGGCTGAGGTTCGAGGGTCAAGGGTTTAGGGATAGGGTTGAGGTTGAAGGGATTAGGGTTTAGGGACAAGGTTTAGGGTTAGGGTTGAGGGATTAGGGTTTAAGGTATAGTGTTGAGGGTTTAGGGATAGGGTTTAGGGTTGAGGGATTAGAGTGAAGGGTTGAGGGATTAGAATTTGGCGTTGAGGGTTTAGGGTTTAAGGTATAGTGTTGAGGGTTTAGGGATAGGGTTTAGGGTTGAGGAATTAGGGTTTGACGTTGAGGGTTGAGGGTTGAGGTTCGAGGGTCAAGGGTTTAGGGATAGGGTTGAGGGTCGAGGAATTAGGGTTAAAGTAGAGTGTGGAGGGATGACGGATGATAGATTAGGGTTGAGGGTTGAGGGATTAGGGTTTGACGTCGAGGGTTGAGGGTTTAGGGTTAGGGTTGAGAGATGAGGGATCAGAGTTAAGGGTTGAGGGATTAGGGTTTGACGTCGAGGGCTGAGGTTCGAGGGTCAAGGGTTTAGGGATAGGGTTGAGGTTGAAGGGATTAGGGAATAGGGACAAGGTTTAGGGTTAGGGTTGAGGGATTAGGGTTTAAGGTATAGTGTTGAGGGTTTAGGGATAGGGTTTAGGGTTGAGGGATTAGAGTGAAGGGTTGAGGGATTAGAATTTGGCGTTGAGGGTTTAGGGTTTAAGGTATAGTGTTGAGGGTTTAGGGATAGGGTTTAGGGTTGAGGGATTAGGGTTTGACGTTGAGGGTTGAGGGTTGAGGTTCGAGGGTCAAGGGTTTAGGGATAGGGTTGAGGGTCGAGGAATTAGGGTTAAAGTAGAGTGTGGAGGGATGACGGATGATAGATTAGGGTTGAGGGTTGAGGGATTAGGGTTTGACGTCGAGGGTTGAGGGTTTAGGGTTAGGGTTGAGAGATGAGGGATCAGAGTTAAGGGTTGAGGGATTAGGGTTTGACATCGAGGGCTGAGGTTCGAGGGTCAAGGGTTTAGGGATAGGGTTGAGGTTGAAGGGATTAGGGTATAGGGACAAGGTTTAGGGTTAGGGTTGAGGGATTAGGGTTTAAGGTATAGTGTTGAGGGTTTAGGGATAGGGTTTAGGGTTGAGGGATTAGAGTGAAGGGTTGAGGGATTAGAATTTGGCGTTGAGGGTTTAGGGTTTAAGGTATAGTGTTGAGGGTTTAGGGATAGGGTTTAGGGTTGAGGGATTAGGGTTTGACGTTGAGGGTTGAGGGTTGAGGTTCGAGGGTCAAGGGTTTAGGGATAGGGTTGAGGGTCGAGGAATTAGGGTTAAAGTAGAGTGTGGAGGGATGACGGATGATAGATTAGGGTTGAGGGTTGAGGGATTAGGGTTTGACGTCGAGGGTTGAGGGTTTAGGGTTAGGGTTGAGAGATGAGGGATCAGAGTTAAGGGTTGAGGGATTAGGGTTTGACGTCGAGGGCTGAGGTTCGAGGGTCAAGGGTTTAGGGATAGGGTTGAGGTTGAAGGGATTAGGGTATAGGGACAAGGTTTAGGGTTAGGGTTGAGGGATTAGGGTTTAAGGTATAGTGTTGAGGGTTTAGGGATAGGGTTTAGGGTTGAGGGATTAGAGTGAAGGGTTGAGGGATTAGAATTTGGCGTTGAGGGTTTAGGGTTTAAGGTATAGTGTTGAGGGTTTAGGGATAGGGTTTAGGGTTGAGGGATTAGGGTTTGACGTTGAGGGTTGAGGGTTGAGGTTCGAGGGTCAAGGGTTTAGGGATAGGGTTGAGGGTCGAGGAATTAGGGTTAAAGTAGAGTGTGGAGGGATGACGGATGATAGATTAGGGTTGAGGGTTGAGGGATTAGGGTTTGACGTCGAGGGTTGAGGGTTTAGGGTTAGGGTTGAGAGATGAGGGATCAGAGTTAAGGGTTGAGGGATTAGGGTTTGACGTCGAGGGCTGAGGTTCGAGGGTCAAGGGTTTAGGGATAGGGTTGAGGTTGAAGGGATTAGGGTATAGGGACAAGGTTTAGGGTTAGGGTTGAGGGATTAGGGTTTAAGGTATAGTGTTGAGGGTTTAGGGATAGGGTTTAGGGTTGAGGGATTAGAGTGAAGGGTTGAGGGATTAGAATTTGGCGTTGAGGGTTTAGGGTTTAAGGTATAGTGTTGAGGGTTTAGGGATAGGGTTTAGGGTTGAGGGATTAGGGTTTGACGTTGAGGGTTGAGGGTTGAGGTTCGAGGGTCAAGGGTTTAGGGATAGGGTTGAGGGTCGAGGAATTAGGGTTAAAGTAGAGTGTGGAGGGATGACGGATGATAGATTAGGGTTGATGGTTGAGGGATTAGGGTTTGATGTTGAGGGTTGAGGGTTTAGGGTTAGGGTTGAGAGATGAGGGATCAGAGTTAAGGGTTGAGGGATTAGGGTTTGACGTCGAGGGCTGAGGTTCGAGGGTCAAGGGTTTAGGGATAGGGTTGAGGTTGAAGGGATTAGGGTTTAGGGACAAGGTTTAGGGTTAGGGTTGAGGGATTAGGGTTTAAGGTATAGTGTTGAGGGTTTAGGGATAGGGTTTAGGGTTGAGGGATTAGAGTGAAGGGTTGAGGGATTAGAATTTGGCGTTGAGGGTTTAGGGTTTAGGATCAGGGTTGAAGGTCGAGGGATTAGAGTTAAGGGTTGAGGGATTAGGGTTTGATGTTAAGGGTTAAGGTTCGAGGGTTTGATGTTGAGGGTTGAGGGTTGAGGTACATTTCGGTGTGACATTTAAATTGTCTTGCCGATATACACTGTAAAGGTTATTTTGTGGACTTTCAAGGATTTTTTCACCTGTGTTAATGTTCAACTTGTTTCGCTCTGCATCAAGGGATTACGGTTTGACGTTGAGGGCCGAGGTTCGAGGGTCAAGGGTTTAGGGATAGGGTTGAGGTTGAAGGGATTAGGGTTTAGGGACAAGGTTGAGGTTGAGGGATTAGGATTTGACATTGAGGGTTGAGGGTTTAGGGATAGGGTTGAGGGATTAGGATTTGACATTGAGGGTTGAGGGTCAAGGGATCAGAGTTGAGGGTTTAGGGTTTAGAGATCTATAGGAGGACAAAACGCGAGCGCGTTATAGCGCGAGCGCGTTATAACGCGCTCGCGTTTTGTAATTCTACTAAAACGGTAAAAAAGTGGTTACCCCCGTGATCCAGGCCCACATGCTCTGTTTTCTTACTGATTCTACGCGTGCTCCGACAAAAAAGAAGTGCTTTCATGCTATTGGGAAGTTCACATGCACATTTGACACATTGTACCACCTTTGCATGATCTTTCCACCACCTTTTCTGCTTTGCCAACTTGAGAAGGAGGAAATAACATAGTTTTCAAACCAAATTTGATATATATCTATACAAGTTTCAATTTTTGTAGTATTGCAATGTTAATTTTGATTCAATTTTAAGAATTTAACATTGAAAAGGAAGCAAGTGGTGAAAAACTCAAATTGTTGAGGAGTTTGATGCAAGAAGATAAAAACACTACATAATTGGGTACTCTCTCCATTCAAATCTTCGTTTTTTAGGTATGTCAAGTCTTTACATGCATGTTCTTTACATTTTCCTTATTTCGGATTGAATTACTTTATCATGCATTATCATACATGTTTAAAATAGACACATTTCCAATCAAGAAAGCAACCTACAATCTCACATGATGCCATGTATATTTTCTACACTTGGGCTCTTTAATAATTATGTGTAATAAACAAACCTTAGTTCATACCATGATGTCAAACTATACAAGAATAAATCCTTACAACATAAAAAAAATACAATCCCACTATTATCATGTATTCATTTCTTAAGAACTAATATTGGTCTCTTTATCATGCTACAGACAAATTCTCCGTCATGCCGAGGAAACGATCAAGAATTAAACCAACACAGGAAGAGATAGAAGCTAAGAATGCAAAGAAAGCAATGGCTATGAGGGAACTTCGTGAGAAGAGGAAATTGGACACGATAAATGAAGACATACCAATTGAAGAGGAACCACAACCATCACAAAGAGATATGGTATTGGCGGCACAAAGAGAACGAATGCAAAAACTTCGTGGTACGAGAGATTTAAATACCATAGTTGGAGACACATCCTTTATCGCAAGACAACATGTAGGGACACCATCTACCACATCTCAAGTTGAGAGTACATCATCACTCACATGTGATGAAGGAGGTACGCCATCGTTCCCACCTCAACCTCAAGGTATGTCATCTATTCCATCTTCGATCGAAGGTATGCCATCTAACCCATCTCATTTAAATATTGATGAAATTCCTAATGTTGAGATGAATTTACCTAACTTGACACCACCTAGAATTTTGCATAGAAAGCCAAAGTATTTGATTGATATTGATGAGAATATTTTGCAGCCAATGGAAGGTAAGATTCCAAAACGCACTTGTAGAAGATATGCTAATAAGATTTGGAGATTGTTCTTTGAAAAGTTAAATGAGACTGCAAGATGTCAACTATTCGTTGAAATGATGCGAAGTATAAAGTATAGGTCTATCATGAAGATTCTTGGGTTGAGAACATCAGAGGCTTCAAGTGAAAAATCTATTGTCAAGAATCTAATGAGTGCGTATGAGAGTGTGGGTAACACCTCACGCACAAAAGATAGTAATGCAACACGGCGTGTGATTACATCGACTATAGTAAGTAGTCAAACGAGGAAAGCTCGTCTTATTAGAAAGACAAGTCAAAAATTGAGAATTAATAGGAAAACTTTATCAAGAGCCGTTGGAAGACGCCAAAGAATTGAGGACACTAATGCCAATGAATTATGGGCGTTCTCGGGGAGACTACCACGAAAAGATAAACCAATTGTTGAAGCATTGAGGTCACTAATTGAAGACTTTTGGAAGAATTACACAAGGGTATCTCCGAATCAAAGGGATGTGGTAAGAAGGAGAATTGGTAGTCAGAACCGCGAGCCACATCCAAAGCATTTTTTGGATGAGACTCAAACACAGTTTTATGGTAAATTTCTAGAGAAGTATCCTCAAATTAAAATTTGTCAAAGATATTTTGAAATGCTAAAACCTTTCTATGTTAAGATAAATCACACACGCACTACTTGTTGTTGTAGATTACATATTGAATTTTCTAACCATTTTGATGCTTATAGGTCTATATGTTTAGATATGCATACTAACAATGATTTGCAGGGTTGTGCCATATGTGCCCCACCAACATCTTCAAGAGATTTCATATCAAGAATTTTATGTGAAAGAGAGGAAGGTCAAATATTCTACAAGAAATTATGCTTGGATGGCACATGTCATCGTTGCGGTGGCTTGCAACATTTGCCAATATGTGAACATATGGAAATAACAATCTTTGACGAGATGTTACTCGAAAACCGTGTCACTTAGAAACATTCCGTCTGAGGCAACGGGATCACGTAGAGTGCCTCTACAATAACCTCTCTCGGTTTTTTATAGCTCTGAGGCATTTGCCCGTGGTGAAAGGTTTTCTGCTGCCCCAAAAATCGTCAGAAGGAGGCAGTGTAAAGATGCAAAGGGGTGTAACTTTCGTCCTGCTCCTGATGCGACCAAACTGACTGTTCCAACGCGTCCGAATGGGTACATTTATGCTAGGCATGGTCCTATTTCTCACCCAAACATGTCGAAACAGTCGGAGCTACATTGTACCGACGATATCCCTGAAGAGTCTAAAGTGCAAAAAGGCAGCAATCTTTGACGAGATGTTACTCGAAAATCGTGTCACTTAGAAACATTCCGTCTGAGGCAACGGGATCACGTAGAGTGCCTCTACAATAACCTCTCTCGGTTTTTTATAGCTCTGAGGCATTTGCCCATGGTGAAAGGTTTTCTGTTGCCCTAAAAATCGTCAGAAGGAGGCAGTGTAAAGTTGCAAAGGGGTGTAACTTTCGTCCTGCTCCTGATGCGACCAAACTGACTGTTCCAACGCGTCCGAATGGGTACATTTATGCTAGGCATGGTCCTATTTCTCACCCAAACATGTCGAAACAGTCGGAGCTACATTGTACCGACGATATCCCTGAAGAGTCCAAAGTGCAAAAAGGCAGCAATCTTTGACGAGATGTTACTCGAAAACCGTGTCACTTAGAAACATTTCGTCTGAGGCAACGGGATCACGTAGAGTGCCTCTACAATAACCTCTCTCGGTTTTTTATAGCTCTGAGGCATTTGCCCGTGGTGAAAGGTTTTCTGCTGCCCCAAAAATCGTCAGAAGGAGGCAGTGTAAAGTTGCAAAGGGGTGTAACTTTCGTCCTGCTCCTGATGCGACCAAACTGACTGTTCCAACGCGTCCGAATGGGTACATTTATGCTAGGCATGGTCCTATTTCTCACCCAAACATGTCGAAACAGTCGGAGCTACATTGTACCGACGATATCCCTGAAGAGTCCAAAGTGCAAAAAGGCAGCAATCTTTGACGAGATGTTACTCGAAAATCGTGTCACTTAGAAACATTCCGTCTGAGGCAACGGGATCACGTAGAGTGCCTCTACAATAACCTCTCTCGGTTTTTTATAGCTCTGAGGCATTTGCCCGTGGTGAAAGGTTTTCTGTTGCCCTAAAAATCGTCAGAAGGAGGCAGTGTAAAGTTGCAAAGGGGTGTAACTTTCGTCCTGCTCCTGATGCGACCAAACTGACTGTTCCAACGCATCCGAATGGGTACATTTATGCTAGGCATGGTCCTATTTCTCACCCAAACATGTCGAAACAGTCGGAGCTACATTGTACCGACGATATCCCTGAAGAGTCCAAAGTGCAAAAAGGCAGCAATCTTTGACGAGATGTTACTCGAAAACCGTGTCACTTAGAAACATTCCGTCTGAGGCAACGGGATCACGTAGAGTGCCTCTACAATAACCTCTCTCGGTTTTTTATAGCTCTGAGGTATTTGCCCGTGGTGAAAGGTTTTCTGCTGCCCCAAAAATCGTCAGAAGGAGGCAGTGTAAAGTTGCAAAGGGGTGTAACTTTCGTCCTGCTCCTGATGCGACCAAACTGACTGTTCCAACGCGTCCGAATGGGTACATTTATGCTAGGCATGGTCCTATTTCTCACCCAAACATGTCGAAACAGTCGGAGCTACATTGTACCGACGATATCCCTGAAGAGTCCAAAGTGCAAAAAGGCAGCAATCTTTGACGAGATGTTACTCGAAAATCATGTCACTTAGAAACATTCCGTCTGAGGCAACGGGATCACGTAGAGTGCCTCTACAATAACCTCTCTCGGTTTTTTATAGCTCTGAGGCATTTGCCCGTGGTGAAAGGTTTTCTGTTGCCCTAAAAATCGTCAGAAGGAGGCAGTGTAAAGTTGCAAAGGGGTGTAACTTTCGTCCTGCTCCTGATGCGACCAAACTGACTGTTCCAACGCGTCCGAATGGGTACATTTATGCTAGGCATGGTCCTATTTCTCACCCAAACATGTCGAAACAGTCGGAGCTACATTGTACCGACGATATCCCTGAAGAGTCCAAAGTGCAAAAAGGCAGCAATCTTTGACGAGATGTTACTCAAAAACCGTGTCACTTAGAAACATTCCGTCTGAGGCAACGGGATCACGTAGAGTGCCTCTACAATAACCTCTCTCAGTTTTTTATAGCTCTGAGGCATTTGCCCGTGGTGAAAGGTTTTCTGCTGCCCCAAAAATCGTCAGAAGGAGGCAGTGTATTAAGTCAGGATGAAAGCCTATTCACTCTAGGCGCCTGTTTTTGACCAAATCACACATGCGCCTTGAACAACTCTGTCTTCAAGGCGCTTTTCTCTAATCTTTGTAACTCTCCAAATCCACTAAGGCGCAAATTTTACCTCTTGGGCTCAAGATATAGGTTCTTCATCCAAGGCGCCAGAATGGTCCAAAGGCGCATTTCACCTCTAACCTCACCTCTGACCTTACTTGGAGGCGCTAAACCTCATCTCATTGCTCTCCTCCATTACAAGCGCTCACTTACCTCAATCTTGGGCGCATACCAACATCCCAACATCCAAATCACCTAGGCGCTCAAAACCTTCAAGACTCAAGGTGCATTTTATGATCAAACAAGGTATCTCCTGAACAAGGCGCTCATAGTCTCATCAGGGCGTTAATCATCATCATGAGCACTCATATTGTTCTAGGCGCACAATTATCTCTGGAATGCTCAAGGCGCACATACCCTTCTCTAGGCTAGTTTACACTTATTCAAGGCGCTCATTCCAAACTTACATGAACTACTCATTACAAGACGCACAAACTAGATGATCCTAGGGCATAAGGGCGCTCATAGGAGTTGTTATGTGTCATTTTGGCCAAGGTTTTCTGGAGCAGTGAAGACATTAGGAAGGGGATGATCGTTTGGATAGTTTTGAATGCTTTATTTCTCCTTGTTTAAACTAGGCGCTCACTGAGGATTGGAGTAGCCTTTGCACCCTCACATCACGTTAATCGGCGTTTCAAAGGCAATCATAGTATAGGAAGATTTGCGCCTTGAAGAAGAGAGTTATCTGGTGAGTGCTTAGGAGTTCTGGCGCCTAGGGGAAAGGTCTAGGTAGAGCGCCTTCAGACTTTCACAGTGAAGTGCCTTAAGGAGTTGGATGATGTTTTTAGCGCCTTAAGGATGATGATGGAGCGCTTTGGAGTCAGGTTAGTCTAGAGCACCTTAAGAAGGTAAAGCACTTCAAATGTAAACACAAGTGTTTTGAGCGCCCTAATGAAAAGTTGTCTTGGCACCATAAGTTGTTCAAACGAAGATATGCGCCTTGGATAGTTGCAAAGACCTAATTTAGCGCCCAAGGTTGGAAGACTCTTTGTGAGCACCCAGTGTTTGAAAGCTCTTTGTGTTTGGTGCATTAAAATGAATTTGGCACCTAAATAGTATTGAAACACTCAACTGAGCGCCTAAAGCCCATGAGAGAAGTGATATGCGCCTTGATAGGAATATCATGGAAGATGAGTTTACTGAATGGCGCCTTGAATGACTTGGTTGATTAAGTGTTTTAGCACCTAGATATGGGATGAATCATTGAGCGCCTTTGGTTGAGATGATGTCAGCACCTTTGAGATTATAACACCTTGGAGTCAAGTTCGAAGGAGCACCTTGAGAAGGTAAAACACTTCAAATGTTTTCAAGGAATTGGAGAAGTCACTTAGTGCCTAGAAGGAATTCCAGAGCAAGAGGGTTGGAGCGCCTTGAGCTTCAAGTCAGATATGCGCCTAGACCTCTACCCTTTAGCAAGTTGAAGCCCTCTGAGCCTTGACAACGTGAGAATGCCTTATAGTGAATATGCGCCTTGGGCAAGGTTGAATACAAAGTTGAGGAGTATATCATAATGAGTAAGTGCACTGTAGGGTTAGATGATAAAGACTAGTGCCTTGAGTGTCTTGGTCAAAATTTTGACGTGAGAAGTCTTGCAAGATCAAACCCTGGAGTGCGCCTTAGAGAGAACCTATTGATCCTTTGCTTTGACAAGATTTGGGCGCCAGAATGATCCTTAATAAATGGAATGTATCTACACCAATTTTGCGCCTTTAGGGAAGTGATGGTGGCCAGAATGATCCTTAATCTCATATTTGTGCGCCTAGGTCTAGAAGCAAGATTTGAGCGCCTTAGGATAGGGTTTTTTGCACCTTGTCTTGGAGAGTGAATTTGCGCCTTGGATGATGTTGAAGCGCCTTGGGATGAAATGCGCCCAAACTTATAGAGGGCCTTCAGTGAGGGAGTTGAAGAGAGTGCTTAGAGGAAGGATAGCCTTAAGATCAAACTAAGTACTTAGAAACCTAAGATTAGCGCCTTATTTGAAGTTATACACCTATTCTGGCGCCAGAGAGTGAGTTTGAGTGTGAAGAAGTGAATGTCTGCGCCTTGAAGGGGATACAAAGGGAAGATGATGTACCTTGATGGGTTGATGATGGAAATTTGCGTTTTGGAGCTAAATGTGCGCCTTGAAGGAGATAGTGCATAGAGGTACAATGAATCTTCCGGAGAACATGGATAGACAACTAAGTCTCCAACTTGAGTCTTCTAAGTGAATTGGATAATGAAGAGAGTCTAGTCATTTTGGGCGCTAGTATCAGGATGAATCATCCAAAATGGGTGCCTAGAACTAGAAGGCGCCAATGCATGAGTTCAAGGATCCTCCATTGGAGCGCCTAGCCCAGATGGCTATAGATTGAAAGTTTTAAAGCTAAGTGATGTCTCTTACGTGAATTCCTAGCCCAGGTGCATGTGTTGGGAAAAACTCTTTGGCTCTGGCGCCTAGAATTGGGAGCTTTGTAAGATGCACCAATTGATGAAACATTTCCATTTTGCGCCTAGAATAGAACTCTCTCACATAGTTGAAATTGACTTGATAGAAGGAGATAAGTCTTAAGGACTAGTTTGGCGCCTCACTTGCCTATCTCACCTTTGAAATGTGCTTTGGTTGATGATCATCATTGATGGAACCTAGTGAAATGTAAAGCTATTTGCATCTCCAGAGGATCAAAATTGGATTAGGAGATCATCCTTGCAGTTGAGATTGACAGAGAAGTGTTAAAGGAATCACTTCAAATGGGCGCCTAAGCTAGTTGAGGCGCATATCAATTCCACTGTAACTCCAGACTGACGCTTAGGATCCAGTCATCTCCTAAGGCGCAGTTCCATTCACCCATGACCTCGCTTGGCGTCTAAAACTTGGAAACTCCTTTGGAAAGCTCCTGTTGCGCCTAGAAGATGAGTTTGGGATATCAACTTGCAAAAGGCTTAGAAACTCTTCAAAGATGTTAGGCACAATCCCATGGCACTGGAGCTCAGTTTTGGCGCCTTCAAGGAATAACACATGAAGGAACTTGGGAGGTCAGGTGCTTGTAAAAGGGAACACCTTGGAACATCTTCCAGGGGTTGAAGTAGTAAGAAAACATCAAGTGAGTCTAGGCGCACTCCCTTGTGTGAACAGTTTAGCTCTGGCGCCTAGCCACAGAGTGAGCCAGAAGAAGTAGTTTGGACATTAGAAGATAGGCGCTCATTCTACAATGAAGCATTCCACCTTCCTAATCAACAAAGACTTGCAAGAATTGACAAAGGAAGCTAAGGCGCACCTTCTACTTGTTTCCACCTCCAGAATGCGCCTAACCTTGAAAGGGGGTTCAAAGATGTTTGTTAGACCTTTTCACTCAAGGCACTCACCTTAGGCGCACTTTCTAAGTCCTTGTCACCTCAAGGAAACACCTAGTTTGGAAGGCGCTTGCCCTGTTCTCCACTCCTTTCAATTGGCGCCTAGAACACAGAATGCATGAAAGGAGCGCCTAGACTCCAGAGGGCTGATTTGGGCGCCTAGCATTTAAAACACTTTCATAATGATGATGTTTTGGCGCCTACTCTTGGAAACAATCCAGAGCATCCATAAACTCTAATTGGCACCTAATGTTGACAAGGCGCAACTTCAGGAGGAGGTCACCTCAACTTGGCGCCCAAGTCAGAAAAACCTGTAAATCCTTCAAATATGCACCTACCTTGTGAGGTGATGAGTTGAACATTCTAAATCTTCAAATGTTGCTCAAATAAGGAAGACATTGTAACATCAAGGCTTCAAGGCCTGTCCTTGTATTTCCATTGAATGAGTTGTACTTCATGCTATTGAAAGCATTTTCCATGTAATAAGACATTGCAAGTTGATTGAATCAAGTAACAAGACAAGTACCCAACTCTAATGTTGTTTCATTCAAATAGTTATCTTGATGTATATCTTTATGTTATTGAAGTAGTTGATGAATTGTTAGCAAGTAAAAGTGTTTAAGTAAGGAAAATTTTTCGTAGAACTAGTTGGGTATCTTACACTTACACCATGCCTATCCATCAAACATCACAATGCAATCAAAATCCTAACAACATGCCCATGATCCAAGATCAAGTGCAATCATGCAAAGATATTATCAATCACAAGCCTATTAAGAATGAACTAGAGTCTTCTAGTACCATACTTTTCCATCAAACACCATCATGTAATCCATGGCCTATCAAGCCTATCAAAGAAAATGCAAACATCCTATGTAATACAATCAGACTTTAAATATTTGAAGTAGCCATCTACAAATATCCATTCAAAAGTGGATTTATAATGCAAGTATGGACGCCATCAATAAAAAAGATTTGTATTAACCAAATATCCATATACGCATACATCAATATCTGTCGATATAAGTATAACATATATACAAAATAGCCATATAGGCTTACAAGAATGCCATATAGGCATACAATGTCAACTATGTACAATACAAAATATATGTCCACAAATGCCATATAGGCATACAACAGAGGAACACAATAAAAAGTCATTCCCCTCTAGCTGGTGAAGAGAATAAATCACGAGCAGCCTTTGATCTTCTAGGGGATGGAGACATGCATGTGGGTGGTCTACTACGAACCCGAGGGCTACTTCTCCTATTTAGTTCTTCCTGCACCTTTACCTGTTACAAAAAAAAGTATAGATATTAATATATAGAAATTACATGTTATAAAAAAATGAAACATTTAACAAAATAATCACTTACCGCTAACATATAATCTGTCTGCTCGCTTGCCTCAGTAGAAGGAAAAGGCCCTGGTGATGTCATGTCCTATAGAAACCATCCAGATAGAAATTAAACTTCAAATCAATAATCTTTTGATTTTTCAAAAATAGACAACTATAACAATGAATGTAAATTGAAATTTACTAATCTGCCTCATACCCCTGTCAATGCCATAGAGCTATGAATTGCAGAGGCCACACCCTGCTCCATTGCCCTATGAACATGGGGAGGTGTATCCGCAGCCTGCATCATCTGGAAATAAAACAACATTATTCAATTACGAAAACTATAATAGTGATGCAAATCATGGCTCCTAACATACACACACGCTCATCTAAACATGGAAGTACACACAATAAAACACACAAATCACATACAAAAATTTAGTAAGTACAATTCATTCATTAAACTATTTATTTTATTACCTCCGTAAAGCTTTGAAGTCCACCACCGCTGGCAGGTGTTGCCATGAAATCTACAGTGTTAACCTATTCAACATCCAAAATCAGAAATTAGAATACCATTCATATAACGATGCTATTCACATGTAATATTTATAATTGTTTATTAGTTACATACCTCGACAGTAGATGATCTAGTGAAAAATGTAGGTGGAGAACCACTAAAAACTGCATCGACGCTATGACCCTGAAATTTCATTAAAATCATCAATTTAAATTAGTTAATCTTGTATTTCAAAAATAAAATTTAATAAATTAAATTCAATAAACTTGCTAATATTTACCTGAGTATCAAGGCCGAAAGTCTCACTCAGGAGGGTATCTGTCATCGCCATCTGCTCAGCTGCAGATGTAGCCTGTGCACCTGCGTCCTGACTGTCCATGGGGTCATAACCACAGGCTGACCCGCAAGCCTGGCAAGTATGCGGTGGGACCCTACTCCTCGCACTATCTCCCAACCCACTCTGTGTTGCAGGATCGGCATGCTCTATGATGCTCTGGGTCAAGGCACTAATCGACCTCAGTGTATCGACCTCAACACTCTCCTTCACAATGGAAGGAATAGAAACATGCTCGTGGGCTGGTCTGCTGATTACTCGTCTCACTACCCGCTGTGGGTCAAGACGTGCCCCTGGTCTATCCTGTGCTGAGCCCCCACCTCTACCCTGGAAGTCCCGCATATCAAAATAGTTTGGCACTTTATTGAGGACAAACTCGGAGTAGAGTTTCCTCAAAAAGTATTGCGGGACCTCATTGTTATTGCATGGAGGATGGTCAAAAACCATCCACCACCTCTGCCCGAAATTGTCCCTTATCGCTTGGTTGTTGCACCAATGGATAGGGAACCTCTTGCATGTAATGGGTGGAGGTTGATTTGTTTGTGGGTTTGTGAAAATTGAACACAAGTCTACTTTTGTAATTTGTAATTTTTTGACATCTTGATATGACAATTTATCTGCATAGTAATCTCTAAATTCTCTCTTTTTATCGGTCCAACTAGTTATTTGCTTGCTAATTGAATTTACATTTGATAACATAGACTCAAGAGATTCGGCAAGCGTGGACCTATGCAAGGTTGAAGTGGAAGGATCTTTCAACCTTGCAATTATATCTTCAATTTGTTTTTTGTTGTTTTCAATTTCCCCCATTATATTATCTTGTGTTCCAGGGGCATGTCGAGGAATGAATGGAGGAGGTTGTTGTTCTGCAGGTATTTCTTCCTCAAGATTTTGTGGATTTTGAGGATTTTGAGGAGGAGGAGGAGGTGCATTAACATTTCCTACAATTAATAAAATATGCATCAAAAATCAACACAAAACCTACCTATTTAGGAAGAAATTCAAACAAAAAAACAAAGATAACTCACCCCTTTGGCGTGCTCGACGTCGCGGCGGCATTTCGGTGATGAATCGACAAATCTTTTGTGTTGAACGGTGTTTTGTAGAACGCGAGCGCGTTTTTGAAGGGTTTTAAGCCGCGGGCGGAGGAAAAACTCACAATGGAATGAACTAAAATGAAATGACAGCGTGTTTTTTTTTTATATGAAGCGCTTTATAACGCGAGCGCGTTATAACGCGCTCGCGTTATAACGCGCTCGCGTTATGGCTCGGCAATGACGAGCCTTAGGCTTGTCATTGCCAAGCCATAACGCGAGCGCGTTATAACGCGCTCGCGTTATGCCTAAATTTTTTTTCAAAAATTTTTGGCCACTTTTTGGCCCCCCATCTTTTTGCACTTACCCAAATACCTGACATAGAGGAACTCTGCAGGAATTATTCTAGAACTCAAGATGGAGTAAGGTCATCCAAAACTTTTAAGGGGAAGAATGAGATAGGACAGTTGATGGAGGAAATTGCAAATCTAAAAACAAATATTCTGGTCCAACTAAATACCACTTTGGATGGGATTCAAGCAAAAACCAGGACAACTGATCAAAGTAGAGCAAGTGAACGGCTTTCCATTTATTGTCCTAGGTGTAGAAACAAACACCTGTTGAGAGAATGCCCCTTGGACAAATCAGAGATTTGTCAAATCTGTGACAGGGAACATCCTACCAGTCAGTGTAGTCAACTTCCAGCCTTGAGAAGATTGAGTAAAAAGAATGCTGTGATAGAGGAGGAGTTGAACTATGTGGGACAAAAACAAGGTGGAAATTCTCCTTATAATCAGTACCCAAGCCAGTCTTCTTACAGGGGTCCTACTAATTGGGGAAATAATCAGTGGAATCCAGCTTGGTATGGCCCTCAAAATAATCCTCCTTGGGGACAGCAGGATTGGCAAAACCAAAATTGGCAAAACCAAAACTGGCAAAACCAGCCTTGGGGAAATCAATAATGGCCACCACAGTTTGGGTCACAAGGCATGCAACCTCAATGGGGTCCTCAACAGGGATACCATCAACAATACCAAGGACAACCTAGACATTTCCAACCTCAACGGTAGGCTTTACTAACTGGACCCTCCAGCACACAGGGTCAAACGCAAAATGAACTAGTTAGTCAACCACCTTTACCAGCTCAGCCTATACCAAACCCACGGAATAAACAGGGAGCAGCTGTCTATATGACAGATCAGGAAAATCTGGCTGGAGTTAATGCCATATATTCAAATAATCTCTAGCTACGTTCTGGGAAAGCATTCCCAAGACCTTCTCCTCCAACTATAGTTGAAATAACCAATGATGAGGAACCTAAAAATCCATCCAATCAACCCCCAGAGGAGATTATTAACGAAAAAGTGCTAGAAAAATCAACCACAGACAACTTCGGAGTTCCTCCTAAAAAGCCAGCTCCGGAGAACAGTCTAGAACGCAATTCTAATAAGAGCTCCGGAGATGGAAAAACTAGCACCCTACCCAGAACGACTTAAACAAAATGCTCCCTAGAAAAAGGTTTTACAAAAACAAATCCAACCCAATCAGGAATCAGAACTTTTACAAGAGCTCAAGCAGCTAAACATTGAAATTCCTCTCCTCCAGGCCATCAGAGATGTACTGGAACTAAATCAATTCATCAAACAGTATTGCATCAAAACTCAGGGCAGAAAGAAAAGTTTTCCCTCCACAATACAGGTGGAAGGAAAAGTAATGGATCTATTGATGGGAGAAATTCTTCTCCCAAAATATGGCGACCCTGGGAACCCTGTCATAACTATTTTCATCTCAGGGGTAAAAATTTCAAATGTTCTGGTTGACTTAGGAGCAACAATTAATGTGATGACAGTTCATACAATGGACAAGTTAGCTCTGTTAGGTATCCAATCCATGACTACAATTCTTCAACTTGCTAATCAGTCAGTAGCTGTTCCAAAGGGAGTGATCATTGATGTACCTATTGTGATAGATTCATGGGAATTCCCAGTAGATTTCTTAATACTGGAACCTAGAAACCAGAGAAATGCTTATCCTCTGATCTTAGGAAGGCCATGGCTAGCTACTGCAGCAGCATCTATTGATTGTCGAACTGGAGATATGGTCATTTCTAATGGGATAGATTTAAAGAAAATATCTCTGTATCCTCCAGCTAAACCATCGGTGCATTACACAGGAAGAGTATTGGTGGATGAACTAGATAACATGAACAACAGTGCCTCATTGGCTATGGTAACCATTAAGGAACATTTGGGAGAATTAGAAGAAGAGGTATACTATGATACAATGGAAGACTTCACTCACATCCTAATCAACAAAGATGTGATGGAACTCACCCAAGATCCTCAAAGAGAACTTCTTGTTTCTTCTCATTGTACCCTTACCAACATTATTCCTTGTGGGGAAACCTTTTACAGGGACTTAGCCACCTTCCACATGTTACTCCCACATTCTTGTCCTCTCAATGCCATGACACCAATGTATGGACCCACCACATCTATGGATCAAATTATAAAACAGGTCATGATTCTGCCAGGGAAAACACTTAATATAAATACTCGGTTGACAGCAGATCAGGAAGGAAAACTCATTCAGCTTTTGGTTTCCCACTCAGCATCTTTTGCCTAGGAATACCAAGATATGAAAGGCATACCTCCTAAAATCTGTACCCATCACATCTACACTGAGGATACTAAACCTGTCAGACAACCACAAAGAAGATTGAATCCTGCCTTAAAGGACATTGTCAAAACTGAAATAGAAAAATTACTCCAGGCAGGGTTCATATATCCAATCTCAGATAGTCAATGGGTCTCACCCCTTGTCATTGTGCCTAAAAAGAATGGGAAATGGAGGGTGTGTATTGATTATAGAGAACTCAATAAGGCCACAAAAAAGGACTACTTTCCCTTACCATTTATTGACCAAGTTCTGGACAACCTTGCTGGGAGAAAGTATTTTTCTTTTTTAGATGGATTCAGTGGGTATAATCAAATTCAAGTAGCACCTGAAGACCAAGACAAAACCACCTTCACATGCTCTTGGGGAACCTTCGCTTACAAAGTTCTTCCTTTTGGGCTGTGCAACACCCCAACTACATTTCAAAGACTGGTTCTAGCTATTTTTACTGAATTGGCTAATGAATGCATGGAAGTCTACATGGATGACTTTACTGTGTATGGGAATAACTTCGAGGAAGCTCTCACAAACCTTGGAAAAGTACTAAAATGTTGTGATAAAAATTGACTGTCCCTTAGCCATGAGAAATGTTTTATGATGGTGGAAGAAGGAATTGTTTTGGGACACCATATTTCAGAAAAAGGGATCAGAGTGGATCAGAACAAGATAGAAGTAATCACACAGTTGCCTTCACCCAAAAATCAGACTGATGTCAGGAGTTTTCTAGGTCATGCAGGCTACTATAGGAGGTTCATAGAAAATTTTAGCAGAATAGCTGCTCCCCTGTTTACCCTGCTTGACAAGGAAATAGAATTTCTCTGGACAGCAGACTGTCAATCAGCATTTGAAACTTTGAAGGAGAAGCTTACTGTGACACTAGTTTTAAGGGGACCTAATTGGACTTTACCATTCCACATACAAACTGATGCTTCAAATGAATCCATTGGGGCTGTTTTAGGACAAAAAGAGGAAGGAGAGAGTATGCATGTCATTTATTACATCAGCAAGAACCTTACCTCTGCAGAAAGAAATTATACAACAACTGAGAAGGAATTCTTGGCAGTTATCTATGCTATAAACAAATTCAGACATTATATTACCGGATATAAAATATTTGTGCACACTGATCATGCAGCCATCAAGTACCTAATGAATAAACCAATAGTAGGTGCAAGGATCATCAGGTGGTTATTGCTCTTGCAAGAATTTGATATTACCATAGTTGATAATCCAGGAAAGTTTAATTTGGTTGCTGATTTTCTGTCAAGATTGCATACAGGAGGAGAAGATCAACTAGTGGAGGACAAATTTCTAGATGAACATCTTTTTGCCATATCCACTACTACACCTTGGTTTGCTAACATAGCTAATTTGTTAGCTACAGGCTTGTATCCATCCCATTTTACTTCAAAACAGAGAAAACGTTTGCTTAAAGAAAGTTTATCCTACAAATGGTTGAATGGTTTACTATTTAAATGTGGTCCTGATTTCATTCTACACAGGTGTTTGAAGGCTGAGGAGACTTTTGATGTGTTGAGAGCATGCCATGATGAACCATCTGGTGGCCACTACTCTTTCCACAGGATAGTCCACAAGATCCTTGGAGCTGGTTACTACTGGCCTTCTCTTCATAAAGACACAAAGAGGTATGTGCAGCACTGTGACCAGTGCCAAAGGATGGGGCAGCCCACCTTTACCCAGGAAATGCTGCTACATCCTCAAGTCATGATGGAACCATTTGAGCAATGGGGTCTAGACTTTGTGGGACCAATTTCACTACCATCATCAGGGAAGGAGTATATCCTAGTATGCACAGACTATGTTACTAAGTGGGCTGAGGTTCAAGCATTGCAGTTTGCAAGAGAAGAAAAAGTTGTTGATTTCCTTTACAATAGGATTTTCTTAAGATTTGGAGCCCCAAAATCAATAGTTTCAAATAGAGGACCTCAATTTACTTCACAGGTAATCAAGGCATTCACAGATTTGTACCAAGTCAAGCACAGAAAAACTTCACCTTACCATCCTCAAGCAAATGGGCAGGTAGAAGTAACTAACAAAGAACTTGAGAATATCCTAACCAGGACAGTGGCAATGAACAGAAAGGATTGGGCTAATAGACTACCTGAAGCAGTTTTGGCTTACAACACCACTTGGAAGTCCACAACAAAGTTTTCACCATATGAATTGGTTTATGGGAAAAAGCCTATACTATCTATTGAATTTGAACTCCAGACACTTAAAACTGTATTGGATGTTGGGCTGCCGCTGTCTACAATTTAGCAGACCAGGATTCTTCAGCTCAATGAGTTGGATGAGATTCAGACAGAGGCCATTCAGCAAATAGAACTGGTTCAGTACCAAAGGAAACAATGGCATGACCAACATATCAAGAGGAGGACATTTCAACAAGGAGATTGGGTTCTTCTTTATGATTCTAAATTCAAATAATTCAAAGGGAAATTACAGACTCACTGGCTGGGTCCTTATCAAATAAAGGAAGTGTTTGAAAATGGAACTGTATCATTGCAACCAATTGATGGAAGTATAAACACATTTTTAGTAAATGGTCACCGGATAAAGCTCTACAAAAGACCGTCTACAAAAGAAGAGTTTCTTGATGATCTGTGTTTTGATACAGGGGATACCTCCTCTGTCACGGTGTTGGAATAAACAAAAAAAAAACCAAAAAAAAATAGAAGGTTGAAAACCAGCAATGGCGGCCTTCCAACCAAAAAAAAATGATGAAAAAAAAAGGAAGGTTGAAAACCAGCAATGGCGGCCTTCCAACAAAAAAAAAAAAAAATTAGAAAGATGGAAAACCAGCAAATGGCTGTCTTCTCGACCAAGGGAGTTGAAAACCAGTAAAATGGCGGTTCCCTTCTCCAGGACAGTTGTAATAATCAAGCTCCGGACATGATCGGTTGCCAAAAATTGGCCAATGCATCTCCGGCGCTTACTAATAAGGAGCATCTCCAGCGCTTTCCAATAAGGAGCACCTTCGGCGCTTCCCAATTAGGAGCACCTCCAGTGCTCTGTTAATAACGCTAACAGTTTCCATAATAAGGGCGGGACCTACCTCGCCAGGTGCTAAAGTAGACAACTCCTATGATGAGGTCATCATGACCCATCTTCTACTTAATCGCACAACATAATTACAAATTAGAAAACTAATAATTGCAGGAGTGTCCACAAGCCAGCGCTGACATCACCCATGGGCGTGGATTTTAGTGCCACTCAGTGCAATGATTACAGGTTGCGTGCAAGTAGGAAGCGGATGTCATATCGGCCGCCGCTTAAATGCCACGACGCGTGCAGTTTTCAAGGCAGCATTTCTCCCGCGTACGATTGCCTCATCATTAAAACTGATCCAGGTAAATCTATTTTTAATTAGTCATTAATTAGTAACTGTCCTATCTTTCTAATTTGAGTGCTTCCGTGATGACACGTCCCTCCGCCGTCATTTCCTTCTCACCTCCACGCATGCCGCCATCTGTGCATTAATGCCACCTTACCTCCAGAGCGCCCTGTCAGTCCGTTACAATTATGGTTGCTTTGGTCCCTTAACCCATCTACATAAACCCAGCCTGAAAACAATTGCATCCCTCATTCAAACCTCTGGAATAGACTGAAGCATAAGATAAACAACTCTTCGGAGCCTACAGAGTAATTTGAACAGCACTCCGGAGCCTACAGAGTAATTTGAATAGCACTCCGGAGCCCATAGAGATCAAAGGGACAGATAGACTGTAGATCGCAGAAGAAAAGAATAAAACACAAAACTACCATCAATTTAGGTATGGGGGTTAAGAAAAAGTTTGAGCCAGAAAGTACTGCGGGTCTTCTAAAGGATGCAGCTGCAGCAAATATTTTAAGGACTGCTGGATGGCTTGATTTCCTAGACAAGTTTGAGGGGTTTCAGGAGGACATTATAGACAAATTCCTTAGGAATTGGAGAGACGACCAGACCACTGTGAGAGGGAACCAAATCAGTCTCTCCTCCATAATTATCAGCCACATCTCCGGACTCCCCGAACAAGGTGAGAGGTTCCACCACCTGAAAACCTTGTATACAGAGTTGATTAAAAAAATTTCTGTTCGTGGTGAGCCTGCCATCCAATTGCATATGAATAAGAATGAGGTCAAAGGAATTTTGAGGTTTACTCTCCCAAACCCTTGGGCAACTGTTGCTACCTGGCTAATGAAATACTTTACCTGTGATGGCCAATTCTCCATAGTCTTAGGGCCCATAATGAAAATGCTCATCTTTCTTAGACATGGAAATAGGCACCCCGAATATAACATAAATATCCCAAATTTCCTCTATTCTGCCATCAGAGCAACTACAGAAAAATACCAGCAGGGTAAGGGACCCATGAAACATCATGGCCTCATCTTCTTGATAGTCAAGCATCATTTCTTATCTCAGGCTAATGGGGATGAACTATTACAGAATTTTCTTGAGCATAACCCTTAGGTCAGAGCACCAGAGATACCACAAATAGAGGATGAGAGTTCTCCCTCTCACCATGATGAAGAAATCAAGCCTACAGCCTCCTCCACAGCTTCTCACAAAAAGATATCACCCTCACAGGAAGCTACATCATCTGCAGCCCCTGTTCCTAACAAGAAAAGAAAAGGCAAACAAATTGCAGAGCCTGCTCCTGCACGGCCTCTATATATGACTCGCTCAGTCAGGCGACAAATGACTTCACCTGAGGGATCTAGGCCTAGGGAATTAACAGAGGAAGAAGTAGGGCAGGGAATTGAAGGAAAATGGTGGGTTGAAGAGCCATCCCATGACTCCGATGAGGTACCTCTGGTCCGAAAGAGGAAACAAAAGGAACATTCTCCTGCACCATCTGTCCATATGGAATCGAGTCCAGTCTCAACACCACCATGTGCTCCGGAGACAGGAAGCTTACCAACTGTTACTATCTCCTCAGACTCTGAGGAAGGAAGACCTGCTTCGGAGGCACCAGTTCCACCTATGCTCCGAAGAAGCAAAAGAAAGAGGCAGCTCTCATAGGCTGAGAAGGATACTGCCCTGCTCGCTGAGGCACTCCTTGAATTGAGCACATATGAGGACAAGGCAGGACCTTCAGTTGTGCCAGCAGCAGTAGAGGACCCTCAGGACAAGGGCATTGTAGAAGGAGAAGCAGGACACACAAATATAGAAGAAGAAACAGGGCACGCAGATACATTGGGAGAAGCAGGGCAGGTGGCCATGGATAATCTTGATAATCAGCCACCAGCCATAGAAACAGAGGCAGAAACTCTATCACATCCCTCTGACGAAGAAGACATAGAGGTCTCAACAGAGCAACAATTAATGGAAGAAATTGAGAATTTGAAAAGGCTGCTCTGGGGAAAGAATTTAATTATTACCGACCTCAAGAAGGTCAGGGTGGAAATGGAGATGGAACTGAAGCAAACTATTGCAGAAATCCAAACAGATCTCCAAAACAAGGACAGAATCATCCAGGAGAAGGAGGCAGAGTTGGAAACACAAAAAGGTGAGGCAACAAAAGTGGTGGAAGAAAAAGACAAAAAAATAGTACAAAAGGTTTCTAAGCTCACCATGGCCAGAGACAATGGCCTCATAGTAATAGCAGCACTAATTGAAAAGGTACAGAGCCAGGACAAACAATTAACTTGGGCCAATAACAGACTGGATGACCAAGAAGAGTATATCCAAGAACTATCTAACCCAAGGGCAACCAGTGAACATGAAGTGCAAACAAATGCCTATGTCGGTCCAATCCCCATAGACATTCCTAAAGCCCTGTTTCATTGGGAGGAAAGGTGTAGAGAATATGAAGCCTCCAAACCAATGTTGCAATTGCAAAAGGCAGTTACTGCCAGAGCAGAAAGGATAGCAACTTTGGAGAGCAAAATCATTCAAATGGCCTCCCTCTCCTCAGAAATTCTATCTTGCAGACCTCCAAGTGCCAGCTATGCAATGTTCCTACAAGAAAGGATACTGCAAAGGAAACTTTCCTTAGTCTTATCTGACATGAATGAGGATACAGAAACAGCAGAAGGTTTCATGACTGCTTACACCAGAAGCAACAATGAAGACAAAAAGTTCCTATGTGAGCTGTACTTACATGGGTTCTGCATTAATGATATAGCCTTCATGATTAATCACTTTGTGGGAGAATGCCAGCTTAGGGCATTCATGTCCCTCATGAGGAACCACCAGATTTGGGATGAAAGGATGGAAGCTCATCTTCAAAAGGATTCAAAAACAGAGCTCCTCCTCAGAAAAGAATATCCCAATTCTTTTGCTTTCCAGACCCAATTCAGATCCATCATCTATCATCCTGCCAGTGCAACCAGCATATTGCCATTATATTTGAAGAATTTGCAAGAATGCTCCATTGACTTTAGACTTTTTATGATTAACTCAGCAAATCCTGTCCTTGCTGTAGCAAAGAAAAGATGGAGTATTTTAACACCAGAGCAAAAACTTAGAGAGGTGGTCACCCCTGCAAACCTGAGACTATTCATGAGGAAGGCAAAGATGATATCCAAATTGATGGATAAGCATAAACAGGAATGGATAGGTGGGCAGTTCAGACCTCCTCTGATAATTGAACCACTCCCCATGTGGACAAAACAGTTGGAAGATGCAAAACTGCAAGATTGGATGAAGCAAGTTGACAAGTACAGATGGAATGGTAACACTAATAGAACTACTTGGATGACCTATCTCTAGGAGTATAGTCTGACTGACAGATTGCTTCATCTAAACAAATCCAGAATGTGAAAAGCAGGAGGACCTGCCAAACCTTAGGTATGGGGGGATGATGAGTGTCAAATTGCACTCATAAAATACACCCTTTTTGCCTCTCTTTTTCCCTATTAAGTTCATCTTCCTTGTGTCTGCACTCAAATTAGTTAAGCAAGATTGTTCTATTTTGTGATTAATTAAGATAGATTACTTGAGATTAGAATTTCTGATTTGGTGACTAATGTGTGTGGGATTAATGGAAAAATGCAGAATTTCTCTTCCATTTTGAATCTGCAGGTGTAAATATCAGAAACAACAGTTTTGTGCATCTCCAGAGATCGTCTTCAATGATCTCCGGAGACCATGACAAAGAACAGTGACATCTGGTGATTGAAGATTTGGGGAATGACTCTCCGGAGCTCTGCGAGTGTCTGGAAGATCTCCAGAGCTCTGCGAGTGTCTGGAATATCTCCGGAGCTCTGCGAATGTCTGGAATATCTCCGGAGCTGCGGACAAGAACAGCGATCTTCGGAGCCTCCCGAGAACAAAGCATGTTCCAGTCAGAGCGGCCAACCAGACACTTCAGCAGCAATCCTAATACCCCCGCACTTCACTCAAATCATCACCTGAGTGGTGAAGGGTCAACTATCAGTTAAATTGCTGAAGTTTTATCTTTCCAAAGATTTTGCATGAGTTATGAATTAAACTAATTTTTAGGGTTTTGATGCCCAAGTGTATTAAGACCTAAACTTAGACCTCTGAGTGGACTTCTGTTCCACTCAAGTCTACCTTTCTTGCATGATGATCTTTCATAAGTTTGATAGTTGAGTGCAAATAAGAGATGGTGTCATCTCCTAAAAAGACTGATAGATAAGTTCAGTGATATATCATCACTCTTTTTATATATACTCTCAGAAACAGTAATAGAAAAAAAGAGGAATGATAAGATTATTCTGATTTTCAGAGATTTCAGTTCTGTTATAGCCATACATTTCTCATGAACATAAAAATGAATGAATTGGATTGAATTTGGTTAGATCATCTTTAGTGCTGATTTCCTGCAATAGCCTTCAGCCTCAAAGGTGCGGAGCAAGGGCCCACTCTCACCAATTAGGCAGGAGGCTAGTATCTCTATTTTATTGTTTCAAGTTTCTTTTATAAAAGTATTTCCTGTTTTAGTAGATAGATGCATGTTATCATTCTTTGCTTTGAGTGCATTTCCTGTTTTATTCTATTTTACAGCATTCATTACATTTATTCAACAAGCAGGTAGATTAGTCATTCTTTTAAGCTTTAGGATTAGCTATAAACTGGTCACTTAGAATCCCTAGTTGTAGACAGCCATGGACACAGCCCTGGTTCTTTGACATCTGAAAACAGATTAAATGATGAGGTACAGCGACAGCTCGTCACATGTCCCACTAGACCCTAACCTGGTCCAGCTCTCGACCTCGAAGGCCCAGCATCCGATGAGCCAATATGCGAATTGGCTCCAAAGCCAGCTGACCGTCTGCCTCTATTTGAAGAGCACTCCAATCTAATACGTGAGATAAGTCAAAGATGTAATGTTGTAAGACTGAAACATGAAAGACATCGTGGATACGTGACAGGCTAGGTGGCAAGGCTAGATGATAGGCTACAGGTCCTATCCACTCCAAGATCTCAAAAGGTCCTACAAATCATGGTGTGAGTTTAGAGCCCTTTCCATAATGGATTAGACTCTTGTGCAGTCACACTCTCAAAAATACTCTGTCACCCAGTGAGAAGCTCCGATTAATTCTCTTAGCATTGGCATACTTCTTCTATCTAATCAGTGTGACCTGCTGCTCCTAAACTATCTCTGGACCAATGGCAGCCATGTCCTCTATCCAATCCTAACTCAATGGTGTCCTGCATGGTCTGCCGTATAAAGCCTAAAAAGGAGGCATACCCAACGAGCTGTGATACCCATTATTGTAGGCAAACTCAACCAGATACAGATACTCCTCCCATCTAGACTGATGGTCCATAACATACATACGAAGCATGTCTTCCAACACCTAATTAACTCTCTTTGTCTGTCCGTTGGTCTTAGGATGGTAAGCTAAACTGAAGTTGAGCTGTGTGCCTAACGCCTGCTGCAAGGCTCTCCAAAAAGATGAAGTGAATACTGAGTCTCTGTCAGAAATGATATGGCAAGGTACTCCATGAAGTCTAACAATCTGATCTAAGAATACCCTCACCATAGATGGTGCATTGTACGTCATGCATACATGTGAGAAATGCACCACCTTGGTCAACTTGTCAACCATCACCATGATGGCATCATGGTGGCGTGATGACATAGGAAGACCAACAATAAAATCCATGGAAATGGTGTCCCATTTTCACTCAGGTATCTCGTGAGGGTACAACAATCCTGCTGGATGTTGATGCTCGGCCTTGACCCTCTAGCACTCTAGGTAACAAGCAACATATTCTGCAATGTCTCATCTCATACCTGCCCAATGGTATAACTGTTGCAAATCTGCATGCATCTTCTTGACTCCTAGGTGTGCTACATAAGGTGCTCTATGAGCCTCTGAAAGAATCACTGCATGTAGGTCACCCATACGGGGTACATAGATGCACTGTTGATGTCTAAGCAAACCATCAGACTCAAGGGAATATCCTACGAATCTACCCTTCAGGGCCCTCTATTTCTAGATTTCTTGCTACACCTCAAGAAACCACTCATCCTCAGGCAGATGATGTAAGATATGCTCTCTCAAGTCCACCCTCAATGTCAAGGTTAGGACCTTGTGGCGCCTTCGACTCAAGGCATCAGCGAACACATTCTCCTTCCCTTTGATGTAGTGGACATCAAAGTCATACTCACATAAAAACTCCATCCAATGCCGCTGGTGGGCATTCAAATTAGGCTATGTGAAAATGTACTATAAGTTATGGTGATCCGAATGGAGCTTAAAGCATCGACCCAAAAGGAAGTGTCTCCAATGAACAAGAGCATGTACAACTACTGTGAGCTCTAAATCATGAGTAGGGTAGTTCAGCTCATGTGTCTTGAGCTTACGCGACTCATATGCAATCGCCCTACCACCCTACATGAGCACGACTCCCAAACCCTCCAATGATGCATCTGTGCAAAAAACAAAATCCACTGAAGGATCTAGAACCGCTAAAATGGGAGCGCTGATAAGACGCTCTTTGAGGACCCCAAAGGCCCTCTCACACTGCTCGGTCCAAGTGAAACTCTTCCCTTTTCACTGAAGGGAAGTGATGGGATGCGCTATCCTGGAAAAGCCCTTAATGAATCTACGGTAATAACCAGCTAATCCCATAAAGCTCCTGAGCTCAGTCACACTGGTGGGTGCTGGACAATCCTGAATCGCTCTGATCTTCGATGGATCTATGGAGATGCCATCTCCTGATAAGATGTGCCCCAAGTACTGCACCTCTGTCCTAAAGAAGGCACACTTCGCCAAGTTGCCATAGAGCCGTTGCTCTCGTAAGCACTGCAAAACCTGACGCAGATGATCCACATGCTCCTCCTCGGTTCGTAAATAGATTAAAATATCATCAAGAAAGATGATCATGAACTAATCCAAGTAAGTGCGGAACACCCCGTTCATGAGACTCATGAACACTACAGGGGCATTCATCAAACCGAAGGGTACCACTATGAACTCGTAATGGCCATATCTGGTTCGAAAAGCAGTCTTATGAATATCTGCCTCTGTGATGAGCAATTGGTGATACATAGACTTCAGATCAATTTTTGAGAACATCTGGCTCCCTGCATCTGGTCAAATAGGTCATCAATCCTAGGTAGAGGATAATGGTTCTTCACTGTCACCTTGTTCAACTGTCTGTAATCCATACATAATCGAAGAGACCCATCCTTCTTCTTCACGAAGATAACCAGTGCGCCCCAAGGTGAAACACTAGGTCAGATGTGCCCCTTCTCAAGTAACTCTTCTAACTGCAATTTGAGCTCTGTAAGCTCATGTGTGGTCATCCTGTAGGGTGTACGAGATGCTGGCTCTACACCCGGCACTAGATCGATGTGGAAATCTACCTCTCTGCATGGAGGCATACCTGTTAATTTTGGTGGAAACACGTCGGCAAAATCTCTCAGGATAGGGTGATCATCCAATGAAGCCTTAGGCTCATCCTCTGATTTGTCACTGACTGTGATAGCGAACAACTGACACCCTTTCCACATGCAGTGCTTAAGCTGTTGAGCAGATATCATACGTACTATCGTGGGCTTATGTATGCCCACTATCTCAACCGGTGAGCCATGATCATCTAAACAACTAATCATCCTTTGGCGACAATCCATCTTGGCTCTATGAGCCGCAAGCCAATCCATACCCAAAACTACACCGTAGGATCCTAATGGCATAACCCTAAGGTCACATGATGTAGTGAAGGAACCCAAGGATATCTCACAATCTCTAACCAAGGTATCTACTGACATCCTGGCCCCAAAGGCCAACTCAACCTCCCACCTAATGTCCTGCCTAGAAGCCACTAGCCTGCAACGTTCCACTAATGATGTAGACATAAAAGAGTTGGTAGCTCTAGAGTCAAAAAGAATAGAGATGGGGAAATCCCCAATCATACCTGTTGTCTCAATAACTAAGGCCTAGAAGTTGGCCTAGCAGTTGTCAACCGCTGCAAACATGCGGTGGGACTTGCCCACAGCTCCTCCAATCTGCTTAGATCCTCCTGAACGGGAATGTCCCCCTGCTATGAAACCCTGTGAACACTCTCTGGCCAAATGCCCTGCCCCACCACATATATAACATGGGCCCCTAGCCTGCAACTGTCCTAACTGAGTCCTTCCTGACTGTTACTGTCCAGTCTGTCCTATGGACCCCTGTGAACCTCTGTAAGACTGCTGAGACCTTCC
Source organism: Cunninghamia lanceolata (assembly GCA_027924645.1). Taxonomy (NCBI): domain Eukaryota; kingdom Viridiplantae; phylum Streptophyta; class Pinopsida; order Cupressales; family Cupressaceae; genus Cunninghamia; species Cunninghamia lanceolata. Next base: position 4,074,096 of record BSBN01001035.1, read on the forward strand.
AAGTCCCACAGATGATCCCTACTATCTCTGATCCCTATGCGGGCCCTGCTACTACCAACCCTGGTTTTGCCCTCCCTGAGCCCTCTGCTGATGCTACTACTGCTACTGTGGAGGCTTAAGAGGTAATGATGAAGAATTGAATCCTCCTCTCTATGGTGTGGATTGTGGTCTTCAAAAGTTCTGCTGCTGCTAGTGATTACGGTCCTGAAACTGCGGACGTGAATTCTACCCTCGTCCCTGAATTTCCTCTGCAATATAAGCCTTTTCGACAGCCTCACTAATAGTCTGGGGGTCTGCCATAAGCACTGGTCCTACTATCCCATGACTAAGACCTCTGATGAATTTGTGCACTAGGATTTTCTCATTGTGGAGATACTCTGCGTAGCGAGAAAGCTCAATAAATCAGCTCTCATATTGAGCAACCATGAGTCCTCTCTACTGTAAGTCATGGAACTCATCTATCTGGCGCTGTCTATAATGATCCGACAAATAACACACATTAAAGTGCTCTATGAATATGTCCCATGTGAGTGTATCTAAGGATAACTGGTGCTTGCACTCCTCAGTGCGCCACCAGGTAGCTACTACATCTCTCAGAAGGTGTACTACCACTCATGCTTTCGTGTTGCTCCCATAAGGTCGCAACGTGAAACACCTATCTAAACTCATGAGCCAAGCCTCAGCCTTAGCTCCCTTTGTAGCTCCTACGAAGGTAGGTGGATTAAGCCTAAGTAGGTCTTTGATGGGATCTCCTCTATCTCTAAGTCCTATAACCAGCTCATTCAAGCCATACTCATAAGGCCCATGATGTACCTACTCTACCCTCACAGTCTCATCTCATCTCTGGTGCCGTGGAGGACTCCTATTCCATGCTCTGTAAGCTGACCCTACCTCCTCCACTGTAGTATCAGGTACCTCTACAAAAGGTTCCATATGTGGCACCTCTCGCGGATCGACGTGAGACTCTACACATGGCTCAGCATGTGACTCAGCACATGGCTCCTCACATGGCTCCTCTCGTGGATCAATGCAAGGATCATCACATAGTGCTAGAATGGCTGGCGATAGCCTCTCTAACATGGCCTATAATGTCTATAAAATATGAGGGCCTATGTCAGATACTGGTGGTGCCTGTGGTACTGGCTGATCTGCTATGACTACAGGTACATGTCCCTTTGCAGAGGAATCTCTATGCACCTCAAAAGACGCAGTGTTGTGTGATCGCACTCGTCAAACACATTGAGGAGGCATCCTACAAAACAAGGTAGGCACTAATTAATCAAAGTTACGGAATAAATAACGTGCCCATACGGCCTGTGTTTAAACTTAGGCTCTGATATCAAATGTCATGCCCGCATTTCCCATGTGGTCACAACACGCATCACAGGTGTCATGTCCACATTTGTCATGTGGTCATGACATGAAATATCAAAAAAATTTCCACGCTTCCTAGAAAACCCCTCGCACGCGTAAGCGTGCTCGGTGGCGTACGCTTAAGGCGTAAACAATACAATTGAAAGTGGGTAATACGTACACGTGCGCATACCATTTGCAAGAAGGCCATCAAGGGGTCATCATGACATGGTTAATGTCACTAATAGGGTTAAACTTCACTAACCTAACTAAACCCTAAATTTTGGAAAAATCTGGCAACATAACGCCTCATGGGCGTGAGTATGGTTTATGGTACTAAAACTAAATTTGATAAATTTCTTACATCACACTAGTTTCTTTGGTAATACAGTTGATTAAGTTAATTGAATATTTTTCAACAAAGTCTGATCATTTGTTCTCCTTCACGTTTTCTATCAATCAGAGTTATCTCTGCATCATTTACATTATTCCTAATTTTCTTGGTAGATCAGATCTCGTAACAAGATTTGCTAACTACATTAAAAAGTTTACTAAGTTTCCAAGTTGGGTTTAAGTCAACATTTTAATTCAATTTCATTAATTAAATTGCCCCAATCATGATTAAAGGAATATTAAATTTTTAATAATACTCTTAGCCCTGAATTCCTCCAATAAAATATTATTTACTCTATGCCAAGAAACCCTAGCCATATTGGAAAAGTCATGCATTTTCTCCTCTTTGTTTTCACTTTTATCTTTCTTTCTCTTTTTCTTATTTTCTCATTTTATAATTTCCTCATTTTGTCATTTTGCTGCAAGTTATAATGGCCATTTATGAAATGCATAAGATGGCTTCAATAAATATAAATATAAATATATATATATATATATATATATATACTTATTGTATTTATAAAGTTAAGTTTTCTTTTAAAAGATATATGTATATGTTGGTTTTTGTGATGCATTTATAAAAATGCTAAAAGCCCTAAATTTATTTCTTTTGCTTGTGTTATTGGCAGGTCTGTGAAGGGCAGCAGCGACATTGAGGAGGCCGTAGGGTTGTGGATGGAGGTTTGGGGTGTAGGGGAGCAGTAAATATGTGGAGGGGAGCTGCAGAGAGGGGAAATCCCGTAGAGGAGGTCGCGGGGAGAGAGACCTGCTTAGGGGGTCTGTGGAGCAAGGCGGCGGAGGGTGAAGATCGCAGCGGCCGCAGGGGTTATAAATAGAGGGGAGTGTGGGGAGGGGGACGGAGCCCCCACCCACATCCCATTCGATGGGGTGTAGGTGGGAGCTCGGCCCCCCTCCCCACACCCAAGTCCACAGAAGTAGCGGTGGTGGGGGGTTCGAACCCCCCCACCAAAAGTATTGTATTATCCTTAAAGCTTTTCAGGGACTATAAAAAAAAACAGTCGCTTCACTAAATTTCTGTGGCTTTTTAATTTATGTTTTTTTTATTATATTTTAAAAATATATATATGTTTATATATATATATAATGAAATCTCAAGTGTATTTAGCAAAATAATAAAAAGCAGTTTATATTTAAAAAATCATGTAAATACATTCAAAAATAGATATAAATTATGTGTGTGTGTGTATATATATATATATTACAACTATATTCTTTTTCCTCTACACTTAAAATTATATTTTTAAACAATTAAACCAAGATATATATATATATATATATATATATATATATATATATATCAATTGCTCATTTAGGCAAGAATGCATATTTTTCTCACAAATTGAAATCATAGCTCTTTTTTTTTTATAATTACACTTGTGAAGAAATAACAAATACAATTAATTAGATACTTCTAAAAATTAACAACTAATTTTCTCTCTTTTCATAATGACACAAATTACAAGTTTCTTATTTGTCACAACAACAAAATCACAACTTAACAAATTGATATTTCAATATGACATACAAATGAAATAACTTATAAACAAATTTTCTTCCTTCATCTTTTACTTGAATTATGAAAATCAAATTAACAAATTGTAACTTTCAATACAATGAAAAAAATGGCTTTCACACAACTTAAGAAAGCACAATTTTACAACGAGAGAGAGAGAGACAATTCCTCCTCTTTGAAAATCAACAAGGATGAAACTCCTAAATAGGCCAAGCTCTTCCTCAAGAGTTTAAAGAGTAAAGGAAAATAAAATATTAACTCCAAGAACAAGGAGTTTCTCCAACTTCACACTTCGCTTCAAAGAACCTGCATATCACAACAAGGGGAAAGAAAACCACACATCTTGCTCTCCTCCCTACCATAGACCCACAAGAGGGTCACCCCTGAGCTAGGGAGCTCATCCACACACCTAGGGAACTCATTCCACAACACAACAAGGCACACCAACATCCAAACACAATTTTACACCCATGGAAAACCACATCACAAGAACTCAACCAAGTGAGTTCAAAGGGGTAGGGGAGTGGACACACTCAACTCAAGAGTGCCACTCCTACAAAATATCCCAACACAATTTCTCTTATGGCCTCAAGCCAACACATTTAATGAAATTTCCAAAGTTTCCATATTTTGGCTCTTAAGCCATGTCTCAATTTGCTCAAAATCACATATATTGCCCTCAAGGCTTGCAACACCACAAAAATAAGGTAATGACCCCGAGGAGGATCACTCCTCCCTTACCCCACACTTGTTGAGAATTCTCTCCCAAGTGGGAGAGGCTCTTACAACACCCTACAAAATTTCCCCACAATAACAAAATATAACTCAAGAATATGCATCTCACACAAATGCATCATGCAATCAAACTAAAATACAAAGGGAAGGCCTTAGCCTTGAAAACCAATCTTTAAAAGCCCAATTATGGAAGAAAGTTGATGTAGAGCTTCTCCAAATTCCCCTCCAACATAAGTCACCAAACTCCCTCTATCTTTTTCCCCAAATTCAAATTCAAGCAATTAAAATTTCCAAAAATTTAACCACCCCTCACCTTCTCTCAAGTGGGATTAAAATAAGCTCAACCCATGAGCTTAGAGGAATGGGGAGGTGACACTTGTCAACTCCTCACTCTTCCTCCCCACTACAAGTATGTCCCAAGGGATGGGTGTTGACACATGTCACTCACCCATCCCCAAGTCTCCTTCACCCCTTACCACTTGTCCTCTCTCCAACATGTGGGAGAGAAAGGAGAAGTTAAAGAGGGAATGGGTGACACATGTGTCCCCTTACTTTCCTCTCAAGAGGGACCACACAACTCCAAGGGTACTCTCACCAATTGTGAGAGAGACTTGGAGTCAAGTCCTCCACAATTAGTGGGTCTTGGAATCATCTCCAACCTTGGGAAATGAAAAGGGATGGGGTTGAGTGTTGGTACCACTCATCCTCTCCCTCCCATGCCTCCAATTTCATCACTTAACTTCAATGTGAAGTTAAGGTGACCATATCTAGGTTTACCAAGGGTTACTCAAGTCAAAAAGGACCCTAGACCCATGAGGTATAACCCAGGGTCAAGTTAAAACACATTAAAAGGTTCTCTAAAAATTTAAAATTTTAAAGTGTAATTCAAAGACAAAATTCTTACAACACAAATTATAATTCAAATTAAAAGAGGGTAGACTTAACCCAATTAACCACACAGAGTTGATCTTAGTTCCTTGTGGAACTAGATCAGTTTCAAAAGGAATTACAACATCGAGTGTGGGATGATCTCCAGTATCGGTGGCTGGTTAGAAATACCTGCGCACTCAATTGCAAAATTAATTCCACATATACATACAATAGCCGAAGAAAATTAAAACATACACTCGCATAAAATATCACAAGTTCACATAAGCATAAGGAAAGTCACATTACAATTAGGTTCTAATTTCCACATTTCAAACATCCATTCCCAAGATTGAATCTCAAAACAATTTTCTATCCAACATCACCCAATTAGTTTTCCCCTAATATAATGCATCTATCTAACATCACCCAATTTGTCTTCTCTTAATATAAAACATCTATCTAATATCACCCAATTAGTTTTCCTTTAACATCATAGTATAAACCAATTTCTGTCTAACATCACCCAATTAGTTTTCCTTTAATATAAAGCATCTATCTAAGATCACCCTATTTGTTTTCTCTTAATATAAAACATCTATCTAATATCACCCAATTAGTTTTCCCATAACATCATAAAGTCTAATAGTTCAGAAATTTGGGATCAGCAGTCCCACAAGTCTAAATGTATCAGCAACAGTAAAGTAAATAGTCAATGAACGAGAATGAAAAAGGTAGGCCTCACACTGACATAGGGGACAGGTACCCATAGTGGGTCACCGTAACTTGACCCCTCCACCTGGTGCACCACCTCATCCAAAATTAAAAAAATTGTCTCTGCTAGCTGGTCGATGATGTCGACACCCTAAATATTTCATTTCCAGAGGGGCCAACCATTTTTTGCAACATGGACAACAAGGACAATTTTTTGGTCATTTTTTAATGCTGACTAACGCCCAGCCATACAAAACCCTGGTGGCAAGGAGTTGCATCGTGGATAGTGCTGAGCATGCCATATGGCATGCGTGCATTCCAACACCTTTAGTTCTCACACTCTCGCATTAACAATTTACCACTCCCTCGTTTACTACTCTACTGTCGTATTTACTACTCTCCAGTCTGCATTTCCCTAGGCACGCCATTACTGGTGCTGCTTATCATGTTTGGTCGTTGTAAAGGTTACCGAAACATGGTCACTTAGCCATTCAAGATGTTGCTTTTCGTGCTAGAGATGGTTGTTTAGGATTTGGAGATGGCTCAGCTCATTTCTCCTTCGAATTTGTTCCATGATGTTTTCCCGCATGACCCTGGTAAGGATTTTTTATCCTACTAAGGCAATGATCTGTTGAGCTCAAAAAAATAGAGGGTTTTTTAGTTTTTTTTGTTGTATGGTTTATGCATGAAATATCTCGGTTTGGTCTTTGCTGTTTGCAATGGGATTTCATCCATCTATTGCTATCTGTGGTCATAAATGGAAGGTTCTTTTCATTTTTTGTCTAGTTGTAATCATTAGGGTTTAGTATTCAAATAGGTTATTGTTTATCCATGGGTATTAACATATATTTTATTGTTTGCAATGGGATTTTTTCCATCTATTGCTGTCTGTGGTCGTAAATGGAAGGTTCTTTTCATTTTGTATCTGGTTGTAATCATGACAGTTATGTATTAAAATGGGCTTATTATTTATCCATGGGTATTAAATTATTTTTTATTGTTTGCAATGAGATTTTTTCCATCTGTTGTTGTCTGTAATCATAAATGGAAGGTTCTTTTGGTTTTCTATGTGGTTGTAATCACGAGGGTTCGTAATTAAAATGAGGTTATTGTTTATCTATGGGTATTAAAATATTTTTTATTGTTTGCAATGAGTTTTTTTTCATCTATTGCTGTCTGTGATCATAAATGGAAGGTTCTTTTGGTTTTCTGACTGTTTGTAATCATGAGGGTTCGATATTAAAATGGGGTTATTGTTTATCCATGAGTATTAAAATATTTTTTATTGTTTGCAATGGGATTTTTTCCATCTATTGTTGTCTGTGATCGTAATGGAAGGTTCTTTTGGTTTTCTAATTGTTTGTAATCATGAGGGTTCAATATTAAAATAAGGTTATTGTTTATCCATGGGTATTAAAACATTTTTTATTGTTTGCAATGAGATTTTTTCCATCTATTGTTGTCTGTAATCGTAAATGGAAGGTTCTTTTGGTTTTGTGAGTGGTTGTAATCATGAGGGTTCGGTATTAAAATGAGGTTATTGTATATCCATAGGTATTAAATTATTTTTATTGTTTGCAATGGGATTTTTCCATCTATTCGTGTCTGTACTCATAAATGGAAGGGTCTTTTGGTTTTCTGAGTGGTTGTAATTATGATGGTTTAGTATTAAATGGGGTTATTGTTTATCCATGAGTATTCAATTATTTTTTATTGTTTGCATTTGGATTTTTTTCCATCTATTGCTATCTATACTCATAAATGGAAGTTTCTTTTGGTTTTCTGAGTGGTAGTAATCATGACGGTTTTGTATTTAAATGGGGTTCTTGTTTATCCATGGCTATTGATTTTTTTGTTAGCAATGACTTTTCTTCCATCTTTTGTTGTCTGTTGTCATTAATGGGAGGCTATTTTATTTTCTATGTGGTTGTAATCATGATGGTTATGTATTTAAATGGGCTTCTTGTTTATCCATGGCTATTATATTTTTTTATTGTTTACAATGGGATTTCTTCCATCTATTGTTGTCTGTGGTCATTAATGGAAAGTTGTTTTGTGGTGGAATGTCTAGTTCAATGCTTAAGGCATTCCAAATATCAAAACTGGTGTTCAAGGGTGTTTGTTGGAACACTTTAACTTGTTTTTAAACTTAGTGTTTATCAACACAGTATAATGGTCATCTTCTGTGTTTTGCAACACATTTATTGGTTTTGGAAATTACAAAATTTTGTTTGAGCATCACTATGACTCTTTAATTTAAGTTACAAATTTTAGTTTACAGTTTGTAATTGTAGAAATGGATTGACAAATGTTTTAATGGTTGCAAAAAAAATTCTTAGAATTACATTTACTATTTAATTTAATATCGTATTGAATACCTTGTAAAAGCATGTTTACTTCAAAATTCAATCTGCAATATCTCCTAATCAATATCCTAACAATTCACCATTTTTTATTGGAATAAGCTTTATGTCCTCTTTTCATACATATTCATAATTGTAAATATGCTTTTAAGGCATATTTTCATACACATGTTTCTTCCATCTCAACTCCATGTAGCAATTAGTCTTTATGTTCTGTAATATCTCCTAATCAATATCCTAATAATACAATCTGGCCCATTCACCATTTTTAATTGGAATAAGATTTCTATCCTCTTTTCATACATATTCATAATTATAAATCTCCTTTTAAGACATATTTTCATACACATGTTTCTTCTATCTCAACTCCATGTAGCAATTAGTCTTTATGTTCTGCAATATCTCCTAATCAATATCCTAATAATACAATTTGGCCCATTCACCATTTTTAATTGGAATAGGCTTTATGTCCTCTTTTCATAGTGGGTCACCTTAACTTGACCCCTCCACCTAGTGCGCCACATCATCTGAAATTAAAAAAAATTGCCTCTGCCACCTGGTTAATGATGTGGACACTCTAAATATTTCATTATGTTTTCCATGCTCTTGCCCATGCTTTACTCTTTATGTTGTTCATGTCATTGCTTTAGCAATCTACACCCTCTAGTCACAATCTTAATTCTCCATGCATTAAATTTCACAACAACAAATGTTCATCATTTTGAATAAATTAACATGATCTACACATACAGTTCCTATTGGTTTACTAGTGGATGAGTCTAATCTCCTTTATCTACACACACACACACATGTATATATACATATATATATATATATATATATATGTATATGTATGTATATGTATATGTTTATGTATATGTATGTATACGTATATATACGTATATATACGTATATATATGTATATATATACGTATATATATATATACATGTATATATATGTGTGTGTATATATATATACACACACATATATGTGTATATATATGTATATATATGTGTATATATATATACACACACATATATGTGTATATATATGTATATATATACATGTATATATATGTGTGTATATACATCTATATATATATGTATATATATACATATATATACATGTATGTATGTATATATGTATGTATATATACATGTATATATGTACATATATATATACATGTATATATATACATATAGATATACATGTACATACATATATATACATGTATATGTATATATGTATATATATATGTATATCTATATGTATATATACATGTATATATATGTGTGTGTGTATATATATACACACACATATATATATATGTATATATATACGTATGTATGTGTGTGTATATATATACACAATATATATATGTGTGTGTATATATACACACATATAAACATATATATATATATATGTACATATATATATATATGTACATATATATATACATATATATGTATATATATACATGTATATCTATATGTATATATATTTATGTATATGTTTATATATACATGTATATATACATGTATATATATGTGTGTATATATATATGTGTGTGTATATATATCTGTGTGTGTGTAGACACATAAAACCAAAACAACCTTCCATTTACAACCACAAACAACAATAGATAGAAAAAATTCCATTGCAAACAATAAAAAATATTTTAATACCAATAGATAAACAATAACTCCATTTTAATATCGAACCCTCATGATTACAACCAGTCAGAAAACCAAAAAAATGTTTTGTTTATGCCCAGATAAAACACTGTCATATACATACATATATATATGTACATATATATATATGTACATATATATATATGTACATATATATATATATATTTATATATCTATATATATGTGTGTGTGTGTGTATACATATATGCGATTGTGTGTATGTATGTACGAAGATGTCTACACACACACACATATATAATGGAGTAAAAAATATCCCTATGCATTTTTACCTCCTATTTTAGCTCCTAGGTCCCCGTGTTTACGCCTTGCAAGCTTAATACTTATCCCAGAGCAATTTCTCCCGAAACCCATGTCAAATGGGACTTAGGGGTCCACTCTAAATGTTAATCAAGACCAAAAAAGGGCTTCAAGACTCGAGCACCCGCACCCAAGTCCAGGCTAATTTATTGGGATCCAAATTTAAATGTGTCAGCATAGGACATTTAAAAAGGTTTCCCTCTATCGACCTTTTCAATTTAAACTATGAAAGTTAGCAAGAGTGCATATATAAGTGAGCTTATGTCTTCATTTTACACCTAGATGGATAATGCAAAATTTTGATATTGAGCTAAGGGATTTCAAGGCATTCATTGCATTATAGAGCAGAATTGTGTTGTTATTGTGTTTGTTTGTTGCAGATTTGACTTTATCAATCCATCTCCTCATGATTTGAAGGATCTTCATAGTCGTGAGGGCTTCACCTCTAAGGTGACATCTATTTGTGTTTCAATCATTTCATTTCATCATTGGATTTGGCCTCTACCCTCCTTAGGCACGCACTCTATCTAACAATGGTAGTGGAAGACTTGAATGTCATTCTAGGGCTTGACCGAGGCAAGCTTCTAAACACCACAACCCCCAAACCCCTCCCTTTGTGATTGCAAGTTACAAGTGTGGAATTTGTAGAAATGTAGGTATAGAGAAGCAATTCAAGGGATAAGGATTCAGGATCTTGCAGAAATTTGCTAATATTTTACCCTACTAGACTAGGATGCCCACCCTATATTCCTCCTGATAGGATTTTCCACGAACTTAGGAACATGTTATAGTTCGACACTGCTCACTGCTCTAAATCTGCAGAAAAACTACCCTATCAGACTTAGGCGCCTGCCCCATAGTCGGGAAAGTCTTCAATTTTGGAAATCTGACTTTTGGTTTGTTTCTGATCCTTCCTGAGTGCCTTCCTACCTGATTTTCTGTAGCATTTTTGTTCGTTTGTATTTGGTTGCATTATAATTAGGATTTAAGGCTTATTGAATCTAGGGTTTGACAAATCTCTCAATCTAATATATCTTTCCATATCATTCCTAAGTATAACAACCTATAGATAAATCCTCATTCATCTATAGTGACTTGGCTCAGTTTTTGTCCTCAAATGTTATTGTGAAAGGAGGGTTTGATTTGATAAATATTAACATCATTTCCCATCTTCCCCCTTTTCATACATAACATTTTGGTGAACCTATGTTTTTAATAAACTTGCATCTTGCTGATTATTTTAATCAATCTTTACACTCATTCATATCATGTTTATCATCTTACATTGGAAAATTTTGCATACATTTGAAAAAAATTGAAAACACAAACATTTTAGGCTTGCACTAAGGCATAGTTTTACATATTTTGCATTGCACATCATAAAAAGATTTAATTTTATGATATTTTCATTAGATCTAATCCTTATTATAGTAATTCATCATTGCTTCATATCAAATTAAATTACATTTGCTAGGGTTTTGCTTAAAAAGTTGCATTTTTCATATAACCTAGTCTTTGTAAAAACTAGGGTTTGTAGTCAAAATTTCATTTTCAGATTTTGTTACTCCTTTTCAACATTCATTCAAATCTGATTTTGAAGTGTAGTTTTGGATCATAGTGCATATGTTTGCATCCTACCTTTGAAACTTTCACCTTTTGCAATTACACATTGTGTATTTCAACACTAAGAATTTTATACACTTTCTTCAAACTTCTTGAAGAAAACTTTTAAATCATTCATCTTGCCTTGTTGGGTAGCACTATTTCCATCTTACTCACTTGGTTTGTTGTGAAATTTGTGTGTTTTCTCTTTCAAAACCCGATTTCCTCAAACAAGTGCTTTAGTGTGAAACAGTCTCACATACATGGCTTCTCATCACAACAACAATACTAGGGTCCCTCCTAGAGTTTATATGAAGAGGAAGACTCCTGAAACTGAATTAGTCTTTTCACCACATGATAGAACAATTGGAAGCATTGAGGGACCTCTTTACATCAACGTATAGATAATGGGGAATCCTACAAGAGGATCCCTTATTGATCCTAACTGCATAACTAATGTGGCTACTGAAGAGTTCCTCTATGCACATGACTTGATACAAGAATCTTATGAGCCCACAAACATGATGATTAAAACACATACTAGAGATTTCTTCTTGGCCATAGGGAAGATTACTTTATTGATCAAAGTATTTGACAAAGCTTTGGAACAATCATTCAACATCATCCCTACATTTGACCTCTTTCGTATAAAATTAGGCCATCCATGGCTCAAAGCCATGAAAGTTGTCCCTTCAACAATTCTTAAATGCCTAAAATTTCTCACCATGGGAGCATGCATACTATCCACCATAGTAGATGGTAGCCTGTGGTTACTTAGAAAAACTTCAATCTTGATTACTTTTGGCCACAACCTACTGAGTCTCCTCAACCATGAGAAGATCAAATCTTCCTAGGATACCAATGCTATAAAGGAAATTTGATAACAAAATTGGCTGGACCTCCTATAGAACAAATCATAAGTAAAGAGCAACCTAAATTAAAAGAACCCCCTAGATCAAGAGGTAAGGGATTCTTGACCGAGGTTCCTCCTCCGTCATCCTTAGAAGGATCGAGAGGTGCACGTAAAGAACAATACATTTCATCACAAAAGGTTAATTCAGCACAAGCTTCCTCCTTTGAGATATAGAAGATTGTGAAAAATCATGACAATAATTTTGCAAACATCACTAATAAAACACTAAGGAATAGGCAAGAAAGAGAAAGAAGGAGGAGGAGACAAGCCTTAGCTCAACAAGCTACACCTCAACAAGAAAACATTCCACCAACGGATATTGAAACAAACAAGGAAGAGCTTAAGGTTGAAGAGATTAAGGACAATGATAAAGGTTGGGAAATAGCACATTATTTACCTCTTTCCTCTTGCATTCATGATTAGGAAGAAGATTTGCTCGATGACAACCGCTAGTTCGGTTGTGTACACAGGTAAGTATTTCTAACCCTTTTAGCCACCTTTGTCATAGAATATCTTTGCTCACTTACGAGGCCTCTTCTTATGTGTTGTGTTCCCCCTGTGATGTGTTATGTGTTGTTTAGGTCTCCTAGGATGACCCTTGATACTCTTGTAAGGTCAAGGATATCAGGAGACCGTCCCTATTGTGACCATTCTTCTATTTGTTTCTACATTCTTCTATCTTCCCTCTCTATTTTATTGTTGTGTGTTGTGCCTTGGGGGCATATCATTGTAGAAGATGTCTTGGGGGCATCCTCCTAAATGGTGTTCCCAAGGCACTTTGGTTCTCTCTCTCATTTTTATTGAACTTCCATTCTTCAGTGATTCTACCTAGTTGACGGATGACAAAAATAAACAAATACTGATAAGGACCATGTGTCCCTTCAGCAAGTAAGAAAAAATGGACCTAGTCCATATATGAAGATGGGGTTGATATATATATATATATATATATATATATATATATCTGATGCTTGACTAGTAGAATCACTCCATGTGATTTATCATGTTGACATATCTCTTGTAACAAACCTTTGCAATACATCTGCTTCTACACACTTTGGATGGTTTTGTATCTCACATTGTCACCACACTTAGTTCCAAGATACCTATAATATAAGCCCAATAGCTATACTCAGTTCCAAACATGCAAATGTAGCCTTGGTCTTTGATGTGATTTAATATATGATTTATGCATATCTTTCATGATTTGATTTGGTTACTATCTTAGAGTAAGATGTTCTAACCTTATCTCTTATTGATTATCTTAGCAAATCTTATCGATGTGTTTGTGGGAACATTCGACGATCATAGCACATGTCACCTTTGGGGGCATGGGCTTTGTGAGAGCTCTTATTCCCTTGCATTTTTTTACTCTACCTTAATGTGCTTGATATCGACAAGTGGTATCAGGGTGCTACCACAATAATGGGTTACACTTTCTGGGACATCCTAATTTTTGCTGAAATCACATATTTTTAGAAAATATAATGATTTAAGCCTTGAAAGGTTCCATTTAAAGGATTTTAATTGAAGAGGGTTTGATCAAACCCCCTTAGATTCAAACTCCCTTGGATAGAACCTTGCTAGTTTTAAACCATACCTATAATGGAGTCTCCTCTACACCTATCAAAATGCTGATAAAAAACCACTTTTGATTTACCTTTTGGGGGATCAAATGAATTCATTTAAAATTTATGTTTTGTAAGTATGTAGTCCTTATTATAAGCTTCCCAAAAAGTATAATTTTAAATATATTTAATTTTATTATTATATTTATTTTTATTTCTTGTGAATGTAGGTTTCTCACCGAACATCAAGTTCTCTATTCTACACACATGGAAAATTAGTATATTAGTGAAAAAAATTCTGAAAAATTTCTATGCCCTAGGTATTAATGTCCTTGTTTCAACAAAAAAATAAATTGAATTTCAATACATATAGAAAAATTTATGTTTTACGGAATACACCTATGTCTAAATTATAATTGGTTTGACTTCAAAACTTAATTAAAAAATAATTATTCAACAAAACATTATGAAACCAAATGCATGACCTATATATCAGTGTTACCAATCTAAATTCAAAAGAATTAGAATTTTATCCTTTGTAGACAAAAAAGTTATGTGCTACAGAATACACATCACTTTAAAAAAAATGTTGTTTACTTTTAAAAACTAGTTATCAAAGGAGACGCAAATTTTTTTATAATTTAACTCCAATTTTTTTAAAAAATATATATTTAGAATCTACAAACAAAATCTCACAAATCACTAGTTCACATCATCTTCAAATTCCTAATGGTTTAGCGGCTTTAGGTGTGAGAAAGTGAAGATTTAGTTCAAAAAGTTGATTTCAATGTCAAGTTTGGCCAAAAAGTGTAACCCATTATTGTGGGATGACCCATCAACCACCTTAAGGTGGGGGCACATATAATGATATTTGTGCAATTATCTTTTACACTGATAAAGTGTGTTTGAAAGCCCTCATCACAGGTGGGATGGTGTATCTCTTGAGCTAGTGCACATCCTTTTAAAAAGCAAGAAAAAAGCCCTCATCACAAGGTGAGATTACATATCTCTTGATCTAGTGCGTATCCTTTTATACAAAGCCCTTCTATAGAAGGCAGGATGGTGTATCTCTTGAGCTAGTGCACATCCTTTTATACAAAGTCCTTTGTTGAGGCGGGGCCAAATCTTGAGTCATCCACCCTTAAGTGTGCCTTTGGCGGTTGTGGTAGTGTAGCTCAACCGTCAGGTGTGTTTAGTGTGTTTTAGATGGTGGGTCTTAGTAGTAAGCTCCTTCCCATCACCCATGTTTTCTGTGTATAAGATGTAAGTATGTCGATGGCATACTATGCGATGCTCATGTATTCCATGTGTCTTCTTTATGTGTTTGTTGTGTCTTCCCCCGTGTGTGGACTAAAGGAGTGTCGTGATGTGCTCCCTCCACACTCAGGTTGTTTTTGGCATGTTTTCCCCCTGCTGTGGTCTAAAGGCGCATAGAGATGAGCTCCCTCCATATTTTAGGTTTTGTTTTGTGTGTTTTTTATGGTATAATGGTGCGTAGCGATGAGCTCCCTCTGCCCCCTAGTTTAGGATTTGTTTTAGTTTTTGAATCAATGTATTCTTTGTGTATTGCCTGATTGCTCTCATGTCTCCCTCATGTATTGCATGCTTCCACTATATTCTCCATGTTTTGCATGCTTCTTACTATCCTCTTTGTGTCTTGCGTGTCTTCCATGTGTTTTCTAGTGCTTACCTGAGATTGGGGGCTAGAAATAGTCCCCCAACCTTTGGGTATGCCTTAGCTCTATGTGCTTGGTGTGTTTGATGTGTTTGATGTGCTTCGACCGTACTTTAATGCATGTATGGAATTATAAGATCATACATACATTAAAGTGGAGGCTAAATGTTATGGAGTAAAAAGTATCCCTATGCCTTTTTACCTCCTATTTTACCTCCTAGGTCCTCGTATTTACACTTTGCAAGCTTAATACTTATCCCAGGGCAATTTCCCCTAAAACCCATGTCAAATAAGAGTTAGGGGCCCACTCTAAATGTTAATCAAGACTAAAAAAGGGCTTTTAGACTTGGGCGCCCATGCCCAAGTCCAAGTTAATTTTCTGGGATCCAAATTTAAATGTGTCAGCATAGGACCTTTAAAAAGGTTTCCCTCTATCAGCCTTTTCAATTTAAATTATGAAAGTGGGAATGCATATATAAGTGAGTTTATGTCTTCATTTTACACCTAAATGGATAATGTAAACTTGTGATATTGAGCTAAGGGATTTTCAAGGCATTCATTGTGTTGCAGAGTAGAATTGTGTTGTTATTGTGTTTGTTTGTTGCAGATTTGGCTTCATCAATCCATCTCCTCATGATTTGAAGAATCTTCATCTCTATGACGGCTTCACCTCTAAGGTGACACCTATTTATGTTTCAATCATTTCATTTCATCATTGGATTTGGCCTCTGCCCTCCTTGGGCACACACTCTAACAATGGTGTGGGAAGACTTGAATGTCATTCCGAGGCTTGACCGAGGCAAGCTCCTAAACACTACAACCCCCAAACCCCTCTCTTTGTGATTGTAGGTTATAGGTGTGGGATTTGGAGAAATGCAGATACAAAGAAGTAATTCAAGGGATAAAAATTTAGGATCTTGCAAAAATTTGCTAATATTTTACCCTACTGGACTAGGGCACCCACCCCATAGTCCTCCCGACAAGATTTTCCCTGAACTTAGGAACATGTTATAATCTAACACTGCTCACTGCTCCAGATTTGCAAAAAAACTACCCTAGCAAACTTGGGAACCCGCCCCATAGTTTGGAAAGTCTTCAATTTCAGAAATCCAACTTCTGGTATGTTTTTGATCCTTCCTGAGTGCTTTCCTGCCTAGTTTTCTGTAACATTCTATTCGTTTGTACCCAATTGCATTATAATTAGGGTTTAAGGCTTATTAAATCTAGGGTTTGACAAATCTCTCAATTTAATCTATCTTTCCATATCATTCCTAAGTTCACCAACCTGTAGCTGAATCCTCATTCATATGTACTGACTTGGCTCAGGTTTTTTCCTCAATGTTATTGTGAAAGGATGGTTTGATTTGATATATATTAACATAATTTCCCATCTTCCCCCTTTTCATACATAACAATATATATATAAACATTACATACAAACATAGATAGACATATGAAGCGTCCACACTCGGAGGTGTAAGGAACACCAAACAAGCAGTCAAAACAAGAGGACATAAATCAAACAACTATCAAACTTAGTACCAATTTCTAATTTTTTAACAAGTAGTAAAAATAAGAGGACAAAAATTTAAGAGTTCAGACAACATAAGAATTCAACCAAGTCAATCAAACTCTCACATTATACCTCTCCATTATTTCCTTTTGTTATACATTTCCTATCTCATATACTTTTCTACTTAGTTGTTTTACAAACTTAATTGTCCTAGAAAACCATGATGTATTCAATTTTGTATGTGTATAAGCCATGTCAGTTGCATTTATGTTTTGCAAATCCTTGTAAATCATTTGTGTATGCCACCTAATATGAATAAAAATTACTACTGAATAACAAATATGATTTGTACATTGATTGGTGCATATTTATGCTCTTTTCAAAAATATTTTGACTATTAAATGAAACAATTAAAAATAACTGCTGGCCCCACTTTGGTCAACTCCTATACTCATGATCTAAATGCATGAAAATCCTATCAACTAGGACTACCTTTTAGTAGAGAACTATTCTACATGAACAAAGCATTCTACTAGAGTACTATTCTACTAGAGAACTACATTGGGGAGACTTGGTTACCCAAAGGCATTTTGGCTTAAGCTATGTTGCAGTCTACATATTGATGTAAATTGATTTGTGGATAACTGCAACATAGCTCAACACTAAAACAACTTTAGCATTATCAAGACTCCCCATTTCAACTATAATATAGGGTTAAATAAAAATATATGTTAGCATGAATAAGTTATGAAAAAGATGGCTTCAAAAACCAAATCTAAATGCATGAAAATCCTATCAACTAGGACTACATTCTACTAGACAACTTAGCTATATGAACAAACCATTCAAATACCTAAAGTTGAACATGAAGTTTAACCTAAGATACTATGAGGTGGTAGCATTGGGGAGACTTGGTTACCCAAATGAATTTTTGGTTAAGCTATGTTGCAGTCTACATATCAAACTGATTTGTAGATAACTACAACATAAACACTAAAAATGATTTACCATTATCAAGTTTCTGAACAATGTTGAACTTCATACGAGCTATCACCAAGGCAAAGCCATCTCTAAAGCCTAAGTGACCATTTTTTGGTGCCATCTGCAATGACCATACGCGATAAGTAGTGTCGGTAATGGGGTGTCGATGTTTGATGAATGGAAAGGACTAGAGCATTGAATGCTCCATAGCTCCAAAATGAGGGGCCATAAAGCCCAGGGAAATGCAGATTGCATAGTAAATGTGGCAGCAGAGTATTAAATGAGGGAGTGGTGAACTATTAATGCAAGAGTGTGAGAACTAAAGGTGGTGGAATGCTCACATGACACATGACATGTTGAGCACTATCCATGATGCAACTCCCTACCACTGGGGTTCCTTATGGTTGGTTGTCGGTCAACATTTGAAAATGTCTAGAATTTTGGTCCAGCCAAAAGTACACATCATCCATGTGGAAAAAAATTATTGATCCCTCCAAATGAAATATCTAGGGTGTCCACCTTATTGCAAGCATGTTTGAGTATAAATGTGTATGACTCAAATGAAGAAATGCCATCTAAAATAGTAAAGAATGTGAAGCCCATGTCGACCTTGAAAGTTAGGGTGTGCCACTATCATGCCCTCAACATATGATATTACTCAAACAAGTTTTATGTTGACCATCGGATATTTACAAAATGTATATCATTGACATATGTCAAACATAGATATGAAATTCCCTTTCATTAATATAAGCCAAAATACAAATCGTGGTAGTACAAATTGCAAAAAAGACCTCCCTAGGCTGCAATTTTAAACTTGTTTGTGTACAATGATTGGTTGCTTCCAATCTTGGATGCAAACCATGGTGGGAAAACAAGTGGACTCAATGTGATAGAGCTTGTTGTTGCCTAGCTACTTGACAAATTAATCCCAACCATGTTCTCCTCCCTTGGTGGTGGACTTACAGTGCTACTCAAATGGGATGGGGTTAGGGTTGGAAATTGAGTACTACTCACATGGGATGGGGTTAGAGTTGGAAATGGAGTACTGCTAACATGGGTTGGGATTAGAGTTGGAAGTGGAGTGTAGGTCACATGGGATGGAGTTAGAGTTGGAAGTTGAGTGTTGCTCACATGGGATGGGGTTAGAGTTGTAGGATAGATAGGGACCTGAATGTTCATCATCTCCCTAAACAATGCATGATTTTTTGGTAAAGGTTTAGGGGGTTTCTTAAACACCTTTGTCTCTCTAGATTCTTCCTTGTTAATCTCTCTTTCCTTTCTATCTTTCTCCCTTTGAATCCTCTCTTGCTCCTTTTTCTACTCCTTTTCCTACCTTTGTAAAACTTTTTGATGGTCTCTTGCTTGTCGTGCAACATCTCTATCTAATCTAGCTCGATTCTTCAATTCCCTTGCAACAAGACAAGCTACCTTTCTGTCCTCAATTTGTTGTCTCTTTCGAAGTTTTATCTCCTCAATTTCTTTCTTCCTTTTCTCTTGTTGCATTAAAAGATTCATGTAGTCGTCTATTGTTAATAGTTGGGACTATCGGCTCAACCAAATTCCACTATCCTCTATAGTCCTAGGTCTTTCCTTCACAATGTGAATGGGTAGTTTAAGGAATTTGTTGATGTGTGAATCGCATTGGGAACCCAATGATTGGATATAATCTCCATGAATGGTATGTTCAACTTCATTGCAAACTACCTTGGTAGCCTAGCTCAAATCTGCAACATCTCAACCATCAGCTTCTCCACACTTGACATAGTAATGTACCATTTCAGGTACATTCAACGTGGGCAGTGGAGAGGGGAAGGAAAATGTATTGTCTTCTTGTTGGGGATGCAAATTATTCATGGCTCCCTCCACCAACCATGATGGATGGCTTGGCTATGACAGAAGGCTAAGTCCATCTAGGCTTTGTTCTTATTGACTTTTAGCCATGTCATCAAGTAGTTGATCCCCCACCGTAGGTTCAAGTGAATCATGAAAAGTGCTTTGAGTTGAATCCTGCATAGTTTCCTCTCCCACTGTGTCTACTCTTGTAGGATGTAAATTAGCATCTGCAAGGCCTGATATTAATGTGTTGGCAACTTCCACTTGTGAAACATTAGCCTCAGAAAGACTAAGGATGTTCTGCACTATAGAAGCATCAATATGCATGATGAATTAAAAAGTGTTGCTAGGGTACATGTCCTCCATTAGAGCATCTAGATTGAGGGGCCATATACCTGTTCTTTTAAATCTAGTTGTGATGTTTTAAACAGTGAGTACTTTATGAAATGACTTGTTGCCCAATTTTGCCAATTATGCTCTTTTTATTTCTATGTTTGTAAACCTTTCTAGCCACGCTGCTCTTTCTAATTTGAAGTATGATTTAAATGTTGAAAATACACTCACATCTAGTGGTTGTAATTTGTGTGAGGTGTGCACTAGTAGTGTTAGAAAATCAATACCCAAAGACATGTGAGATGGTTGTCACAGCTACATTGCTTCCATGGCCATCAAATATCAGCAAGTGCCTATTTGTCGATGATACACCACCTGGAATTAATCGTACAAAATGATGCAACCAGTTCATAAATAACTCGTTAGTCATCCAAGCATGGGGCTTGGAAGCCATGCAAGCACCCAGTTCGCAGCCAGCAATGTAATTTTTAATTTGCTTTTTACCTTTGAAAAGATAGAACCCTGGTATGCTCTGTCCAGCAACATTAACACAACATAAAAATTTTATCCATTCCCTGCTCTTGAGAATGATGTATGAACACTTCTGCTACCTCTTTTGGCCAACACCTGTATGGATCCATTTCTCCTAGCCTAAATTCCAATTTCGTCACAATTCCAAATTTTATGTGGTCCATATGGGTTGGCTTCATCTGCTTTGGACAATGTCTTATAGAATGTAACAACAACTGCAAGCCTAAGGTTTAGATCTCTGTCTTTATCAAGGCCTTCTGCTATCCTCAATGTCAATTCAAGATGACACCTTTTAAATCTAGTCCACCATGACTTTCTAGGTAGCCCATCCTTAAATGGGTTTGGTTGTGTTTGTGACTTCTGCTTTGAGATTAATAATCTCCAGCCCATGGCCCACTACATCCATCTCTTTACACCATTCCACTATTAAACCCTCTTCAACTACTGTCAAGATTATGGGAGGACATTTTTTGATGTTGATGTTAAATCGCCTAACTAATTGCTAAGCGTTGTGGTAGGGATTACCCACTTTTTGGCTGCACTCCTTGTCAACATGCCATTATCCTCTACATCTTTCAATGTTGATTTCATATCCTCTTTCATCCTCTCCCGTTGAACTAAAACCTTCTTACTTCTAGCAACTGCATTGACTTGAATAATTGGCTCAATTGGTTGAGGACTGTTCTTGTTAGCAACTTGAGTGTGTTCATCTGACAAGAATCTAACTCCTCTTTTTTCTTGAGGGATGGTTGTCTTCAGTCTCTTGGTGCCACGATAGGTTCACATTCGAGCTTTGTTCCTCATTTGCACATTAGAACAAACACCTTTGAACACCAATTTTGAAATATGGAATCTTATGAATCTTTTTAGTACAAAGTTAAAGACAAAAAGAGCCTAAAGCATTAAAATGGACATCCCACCAACCTGTGTTGATTAGGAGAGAGGTCTACAGGGTGGTGTAGCCTAACTATTAGGTTCTACTTGGGCTTGTACATGACAGGTAGAGCAATTATGTTTACTCGAGAATGCATGCAGTGAGGTTGATAGTGTAAACTCTCTACAACAAGATAAAAATGAAGAGAAACAATTGAAACTTTAATAATATTAATAATATATTTCACAAACAATACAACAATTGTCACACCATTTTCTTCATCTCTATAATTGTAGTTTGTAACTTGAGTTTGTAATTTTAGTCAGAGAGTTCACAGTGGTGCTCTGAACAAAAGATTTGATATGTTCTATGTTTGATTTTACAGTTTGACATTTTGACTTCCTATGTTCTATGTTCTAACATTTGATTTTACAATTTGACAGTTTGATGCAATATGAATATATAAGCAACAGTCTGATTTCCTTCTTATTGCATCACTACGGGGTTAACTTCTGTAACATAAATAATCCAAACCTTAGGCTTACATTTTATTGTCAATAGTCAATGGGAGCATAAATGTCTTAGCAAGCATGAAAATGTCTTACATGCACATAATCATCTGGTACTATAGAGAAAGTGTCCTTTGTGCTTGTTGATGTAGAAGCTTGCAATTATCGATATTTTTATAGGAAAGGGGTGCCTATGACACTGTTAATGGAGTCTACTTATATGTAATTGGTTTGTAGGGTTTTTGTAATATCAAGCAAAGTATATAATGTCTATGGAATAATATATGTAATAGTAATATGTTTAGTGGATAAATGGTAGGAATGTTGTCAACTATAGGTTTGTGGTGTCTTTAGAGATCTAGTCATCATGTCAAAGTTTTTGGTATCAGTTTTGGTCTTTCTCAAATAGCATATGTATCTTTTTCTGATATTTCGATATAATGGGAGGGGGCCCTAACCCTCACTTTAATAATTAAAAAATAACACTATTTCATTAAAAAATTGTAACTAATGGTATTATAGTATTCAAATACATAATCTTTTAATATCTCAATATACTGGCATCCATTGATGTAGAAGCTTGCAATTATTAGTATTTATATGGGAAAGGGGCGCCTATGACACATTCATAAGCTTGCCTTGGTATAGCACCCACGAAGTATGTTTCAACATAAACCATTAGAGAAGTTGGAGGTGTGTGGCCCTAGAGTTTTGGTGCATGTAGGTACAACAATGGAGATGGAAATGTGTAGCAATTATGTAAAATACCCTAGGCGATCTCAGTTAGGGAGAAAGATAGATGTTTAGGTTTGAAAAAGAAATGTTTAGATGTATGGGACACTACTATGTTTGGTAGTTTCTAGGTGGAAAATTTCTCACTACATTAGTGTCCTAGGTGGCTGAAAGGTATGGAGTAGGGATGAAATGGGGTGTTTGTGGAGTGAGGGGTATGTCTAGTTGGAATGAGCTATTTTGGGGATAATTTCTATTTATAGTGTTTGAAAGCGACAAAATTTTTCTAATTCATGCTCATTGTAAGTATATGCTAAACCAAGTGTAAAATGACATAGAAAACTGTGTGTGGACATTCTATCTCAAAAAATGTGTTTCACTTATTAATGTCATTTTGTTCAATAAGAAACACATCCCGACGCTCCAATCTTCTACTCCAATAATTAATAATAGGGGTCTTTCAGTCTAATAAATACATTAACATAGAGAAATGATAATGATAGACCATTTTATGATCTTCCAAAGAAAAAATGGCTGGTGGCAGCGCCTTGGTGATTACATAGATGGTTGTTTCCATTTCAACTATTCAGGTGGAAGTGTCCATTTCAATGGTTGTTTCCAAAACATTTTAAACCAAAACAACAATGCAGTTTAAACCAAAACAAAAAAAAATTGAGCATAGTGCCACCTTCATTTCCCACACTCTCACATTAAACAATATGTGTGTTTAAATTGTATTGTTGTTTGAGTTAAAATGTATGTTGTTTTGGTTTAAACTGTATTGTTGTTTAGCTTAAAGTGTTTAAACTATATTGTTTTTATTTCCCACACTTTAAGCTAAACAACAATACGGTTTAAACAATTGAAGCTAAAACACTTAAAATTAAAACAACAATACAGTTTAAACCAAAACAACATACAGTTAAAACCAAAAAATCATACACCTTAAACCCAAATAGCATACATGGGAAGCAAAAACAACATACATTTAACATTCATAACGATAGGCATTTACTATGAACTTATAGTAATTTTGATAGCAATGTACAATTCAAAGCCTTCAGGACTTTTCTATATGGGATGTTAGAAAATTGAACTAGAAAACTGGGGTTTATGTAGGAATATGAGAAAGGAAATGTTGGTGATCTGTGCACTCTCATTTGATTGGTTTAAACAATTTCGTGTGGATTGATTCATTTGAATGATTTGATGGATGTCTATAAATTTGAATTTGGTATTAAATTTGATAGGTGATTGATTTGTTCGAATGCTTATTTGGTCTAAAGTCTTTGAATTTTGTAATGTTTTCTTGATGGCTTGATTGGTGATCCTTAAATCTTTGATTGTGTTTCATTAAATGGAAGAGTTGATTGATTTGGTTGAATGCTTGTTTGGTCTAGAGTAATAAATTTTTGTCCTCTTGTTTTGACAGCTTGTTTGGTGAGCCTTACACTTTTGAGTGTGTTGATTTTTGTAGGTATTCTATTGAAGGGACTAGTAGTTGGTCATATTTGAGTTGATGGAGTGCAATTCAAGAGGAGTAATGGAGTGGATGGACTTGTTGGATATGACACTTGGGCATTTGTTGTTTTTACTTGGGACTCCAACTTTGGAAAATATGAATCTATTATGGGATGTAGCTTGATATTTGATGGGACACTTTTTAATGTTAAATGTTTAAAAATGTTTTTTTAAACCAAAAAGGCACTCTGTAGTGGTTGATTGCTGGTTGTCGTCTTGGAAGAAAGTACTCTGTGGTTTTTAATATAAACTCTATATATTATCATTCTGTCTTATGTTGGATACACTTGTTTATGTGTACAAATCATGTCAGTTGCATTTATGTTTTGTAAATCCTTGTAAATAATTTGTGTATGCCACCTAATATGACTAATAAAATACTAATGAATAAACAAATATGATGTGTACATTGATTGGTGCCTATTTGTGCTATTTTTAGAAATATTTTTAATATCAATAAGACCAATAAAAAACAACTGGTGGCCCCACTTTGGTCAACTCCTATACCATGTATAGGAGCTCGACCCACTATGGAGCCCTCTCCCCTATCATAAGTGACTTTCCTAATACATTTTAGCATAATTTAATGCGTGGATTTCTTGTTTCTAATTATAAGTAGTTTTAACTGCATCAAAATTTATCAATACATATTTATAGTTATATCTAGTTTTTGCTCAATTTTAAAGAGTATGTGATATAGAAGAACTATTTTACCCAAACCCATGCTTGTGTGAGAGTGATTCATTTTTCACTAATCTTGTTACTTTGTAGTATCTAATACATTTTCAAGTAAACATTTAAGAAAAAATGTTTTTTTAATAAATATTTGTGCTTATTTTTATTTTTATTTGGTTTTATTTTAAGAGAATAGTAAGTGATATAATTATATATTGACAAATGATATAATTTTGTATGAATTTAGGTTTATTTTATGATTGTTCACCTATCACTATTTGCATATATTCTCATGCATTCGACTTTATTTTATTCATATTTGTACATATTTCCATGTGTTTAATATTTATCATGCTTATTATTGTCCACCATGTTCAAACATTCATTCCCCACACTGATTTTATCATTCCCTTATCCTAAGTCAATCACATGAGTGTGGGATCAATCTCACACCCATAAAACAGGTTGTTGAATTTCAAATTCAAATTTTGTTGACTCCTACCCATTTGATTCCCGCCATAATTCAACTCGATGTACCTTTCACGTGATTTATTTCTATGCAATGGTATTTAGAGGCATTTATTTCTATGTAGTGGTATTTAATGTGCTTTCATTTATCACAAGCTCATATGAAGAAATCAAACGAAAATCATTCGCATTCAAGGAATATTCACTATAGGAATCTTTTGATTTGGAGCTCTAACAAGAACTTAAATATGCATCATCATTCTAGTGCATTTGCATGACAAAAGAGTGTTGTCTTCACTCATTTCTACAACCATAGAGGTTGTTCCAATCAAGGGGGTCGACCTAGGAGAACACAACCCTTGCAATCCATTGATCTCCCTAATGTATTTTAAATACCTCTAGTCCTCAACATTTAGTGAGGAGTAGACTTTGAAGCAATTTGAAGAATAAAGGTACGAGATTTACTAGATTGGATTTGTGGGCCATAAGGAAAACTTGCACTACATGAAAGTAATCCAAAGCCACAAGATAGATTTGTTCTAAAGTTAGAAGGCTATTAATAATTTCAAGGTAAATTTTCAAGACAGAGAGGATACATTTTCAGTTTTGAAGAAACTAAATTTTAGTGCAACACATAATCATTCTTCATCATCAATCCTAAACTAAGTGTCCTAATTCCCTTACATTCAATTTTCTAAAATAGCATTGGTTTACAAGCTTTTTTCATTCCTAGCTATTAATTAATAAATCTAGGTTGATTTATGCTTGATTTGTGTGCATTATTCAATTAGCCTAGATTAACATTAGGGAAAGGTTTTTTTCCTTTACATTTTTTGTTGAAGTCATCTAATATTACACCACCCTAAGGTTTGTTTTAAGGCTTACACCTTTAGTGTTTTAGGGTTTTAGATTTTTACTTTTTGTTGCATCATCATTTTTCAAATCTTTCTTTGGTTTTATTCATATTCATTGCTATGTTAGTGCTATATCTTTTTCCCTAGGGTGTGTGCTTTATTGTGTGATATCACTTTTTCTCACCTTACCCACCCTTGTCTACCCTTTAGGGTTTTATCTCAAATATGTTTTTGATTGATATTCTAGTCTATAATAGATTGTACATCATTCCTATACCATACCTTTGATTCTATGAGGGTCTTGGGTTTTTCTTACATGGTTTTATGAACCCTATTCCCCACCCTTAGATAGATCCCTATTGCTATATTTTGACATAATGGATTCTCATGATCCTCTATTATTTGCTTCTATTCATGCTTTCACTAACTAATTTTGAAATGCTTATACAATTTGTGACATGTGCTCCTTTTTCCCTTGATTTTTCTATTATATTTTATCACACAAATGGGATCAAATTATCCATGTAAATTTTGTTTCATCATAGATGCACTTTCTCCTCCTTTGGGGATTTAGTTATTGGTTTTCCTTCCCTTTTGGATACCCTTACTACACTTATACATGCTTCTCATCTATCGTATGTTCTTTTTCTATGGATAATGCTAGTAGTTTTCTAGATTCTTATTATGTTTTACCTTTGAGCACATTTCCTTCACATGGTTCAACTAGTGAGACACGTGTTGTGATGGATGTCCACACTACATCCTCATCTCTCAAGGTGATAGCACAATTGTGTCTCAAACTTTTTGGCCTAAGTGGGATATTGAAATCAACATTTTTAACCAGAGTTTTACTTTATGTAAATTGTACAAAGCAAACTGTTAAGAATTTGAAGACGATGTGAACTAGTGGTTTTTTAGATTTTGTGTGCAGATTCTAAATATATTATTTTTATAAAAAGTAATTTGTATAATTTTTTAGGCTTTTTTTAATAATTTAGTTTTTATACTTTGTAATATTTTTAACAAGTGACATTTATTCCATAACACAACTTTTATTAGAAATAAGATAAAATCATAATTTCTTAAATACATATCACTAACACTAATATCTAGTGCAAGCATATTTTTTCACAATTTTTTGTTGCATATTTTTTTATTATCAATTTGTTAATCCACATTGATTATAATTTAAAGTGATTTTATTCCACAATGCATAACTATTTTTGTATATATCGAATTAAATTTTATTTTTTCTTGAAACAAGGTTATCAATACAAAGTGTGTAGATATTTTTTAGAATTTTTTTCTACCATTTTCTATTTTTCCACATGTGACAAAGAAGATGCTTATGTTTGGTAAAAAAACCTATGTTCACTAAAAAATGAATTTCCATATCAGGTCTGTAGGCTGAAGAAATAGAAATTTGAAACTTTAAAATAGTTTGAAAACCTTTTTGAAATCTACCACTAGGTTGTCGCCACCTGCACCAACCCCTGCACCACCTCCGCTAACCTACTACCTTTGCACCATTCACTATGCAGTGATGATATTAGCATGACATCAACTATATAGATTGTATGGACATGGCCCATTTGGCCTCTTTTTAGGCCTCAGAATGCATTTTCTTCTAGTAGGCATAACGTTTACCCACATTATTAGATTTTTGACTTCTTATAGGCATCGGAAAGGTCTTTTCAAGCAATACATAGTGGTATAGGTTTGGTCATCAGATTTTTCTAGTTGTGTTAGAATTTGGTGTCTAAAGCTAGGCATTGCTATGAGATAATTAATTGGTCATAACTTTTGCATATGGAATCATATTTCAAATTTTGAATAGGTGTTGGAGAGAATTTGTAGTGTACTACATAGTGGATTAGGTATTTTATCATTTGGATGTGAATAAAGAGTTTTGTACTTGTTTGAGCACTTGTGGGAGCCTGAGATCCAGGTTGTGATTGTGAGAGCATTTGGATAAAATTTTGGGCACAAACTTGTGGGAGTACATGTTTTTATGAGACCAAAATGATGGTACAATAGGTTCTCAGATTTGGTGCTTCTTGATATAGGTTTATAAGTGTTTTCAGAGTTTTGACTTTGATAGAGACAAGTACATAGGTTGTGTTCTAGTTTGAGGACATGATTGATACATATGTGAGACTAGGAGTCTTGATTCAGTGGGAGTTAAGTATAGGTACAATGATAATGATGATTATGGTGTCATGGATATGTAGGTATATTTGAGTATTGGCATGACATGATCATGTATGCAGTTGACAAGTATGGGCTATGATGTTTGATTCATGATTACAAGTGGTGGCATGTGACCTTTAGTTTTAGGAGGATGTTGTTATCTCCTAGATGCTTGATTGGTTCCTTGACTTTGGTTACTCAATTTTGGACTTGTTTGGCAAATCAAATCTAGGATTGATTTGGTGTTTGAGTCTTGAGGTCTATAGGTTATCTTCTTTGTTATCTTAGTTTGCATGTTACTAATGTGATGATGAGTTTGCATGTTTCATTGGTTTGGGATATACGAGTTATGTAGTTTTGTGGATTAGCTACCCATTGGATATAGTGGGGTGACTCAGATGTGGACTATCTATATCTATGAGATGAATTTAGTGTTGATGCAAACTTTGTTATTTGGCCTTGTCTGTGGTCATTTGTACATTGGTATGTTGCATTGAGATGAGAGAATGGATTATTAGACTGCTTATATAGTTGTTTATTGGGACTTGTAGCATGTTTATCATGATGCCATGGGGTGTGTGAAGAAAGATGGGGACCAAAAATTGGCTAAAACCACTTTTTGGTCCAAACAAGCCATAACATGCTCACATTATGGCTCGATAGTTACCATTCCATAACGCGAGCATGTTATAATGCACTCACATTTTGAAGTAGTTAAAATGGGAATCAGGTTGAACTTCCTTCACTCTAGGAAGAGACCAGAAGTATATACATAAAATAAACATTTAAGTCTAAGTTGGTATTTACCTTTTATCATTTACCTTTCTTATACTTTAAGTTATATTTTATGTGTATATTAGTAAGATGTTTGAGAGTGGTTTTGAATCCATACAAATTAAATTATAGATTCTAGAATTTGGAGGATCCCTTAAATTTTAGAGTTAGTCAAATTTTCAAGGTTTCATGGTTTTAGACTTAGCCAAATTTAGTGGTTCAACAACATGCATTAGGGTAAAGGCATAGGGACTTGGACCTCTCTCTCTCTCTCTCTCTCTCTCTCTCTCTCTCTCTCTCTCTCCCTCCCCCACTTTCTATATTTTCCCTATCTCTAACTCTATCTCTCCATCTCTCCCTCTATCTCTTTCTATTTCTCTCCCCCTCTCTCCCTCTCCCTCTCCCTCTCTATCTCTCTTTCTCCCTCTCTATCTCTCATTCTCCCTCTCTATCTCTCCCTCTCCCTACCTCTTTCTATGTATCCCTCTCTCTAATTCTATATCTCCCTCTCTCTTTCTATCTTTGTCCCCTTGTCTCTATCTCACTCTCTCTCTCTCCCTCCCTCCCTCTCTCTCTAATGCTATCTCTTTATCTCTTTCTATTTCTATCCCCTTATCGAGAGAGAGAGAGAGGGGGGGGAGGGAGAGAGAGAGAGAGAGATAAAGGGAGAGATATAGAGAGACGTAGGGGGTCCCTATGCCTTTACCCTGATGCATGTTGTTGAACCCCTAAAAACCCTGAAACCCCAGAACAATTTGACTAAGTCTAAAATCTAAGGGATCCTCCAAATTCTAGAATCTACAATTTAATTCCTATGGATCTGAAACCACTATCAAACATCTTGCTAGTATATACATCAAATATAACTTAAAGTATGAGAAAGGTAAATGATAAAAGCTAAATATTAACTTATACTTAAATATTTATTTTATGTATATGCCCCTGGTCTCTTCCTGTAGTGAAGGAAGTTCAAGGATTCCCATTTTAACTAATTTAAAATATGAGGGTGTTTTTTCATGCTCTGAGAAATCCCAACCCTAAGGGTTGGAGGTACCTTTTGGATGCCAAGGACATATTTTTAACAAAAGTTATCTAAAATTCGACCAAATACCGTGTGTGCTCCCCCTATGGTTTACACATTTTTTAATGTCAATATGAAAAAATGCTAGGATGACTTCAAGTTTTTTATTAGCTTTCTAACCATGTATTTTTTCAAAAATCTGATAGCATTAAGGTTTCCATCTTCAAGTTATTTTGTTAATGTGTTCTTTATGTCTAGTATTTGGTTTCATTTTTTACACGTTTTGTCAAAATTTGAAACAAATTATATTTTTTAATTCTAGACTCAATTCTATACACATTGAAAAAAATTGATTTTTGATTAGTTTTCAAAAAAATTAGGGGGGAGCACGCTAAATTTTTTATTTTTTAGGATGTGTCCAGTTTGAAAATTCACAAAAAATTCATATATTCATAAAAAAATTAATATAAAAAATAGGCATAAACTACATGGTGTTAGCTAATTTTCCACCATTGTGATTGTCTAATACTAAAAATAAATTGACATTTTAGGGGGAGCACACAAGACACTATGTTATATTTTTCTAACAAAAACAGGAGCACTTTGTGTGCTCCCCCTATTTGAACCTCTTAATCTCCACCATTTTTAGAAAAAAATAGTAGTTTTGAGACTAGACTCAGAGCACTACAAAACTTTTTCTTATCACATCTTCTAATTTTGAGTGTGGTTATCTTCAATTTCTCATGCAAGATTAGTTTTTTTTTTTTTTTCAAAAAAAGTGGCCACTTTTGACCCCCTTTTAGTCTCCCATTTCCATGCTCTTACCCCATGGATAGCTCATATCACGATTTAGTGGGACCGTTGGTAGTGATGTGTATTCATCATGAGGTGATGGATGGTGTTCTACAGTGGTTGTGGGTGTCATGGAGAGACTCTTCAATTATGATTCTTATATGCAGTGAGAGTGCTTGGACATCCTGAGTTCTATTGCTAGTACATGGTTTTCTCCATGTGATTATAGATGTTGATTCTTGGTTTAGAGT
This sequence comes from Cunninghamia lanceolata, assembly GCA_027924645.1. Classification (NCBI taxonomy): domain Eukaryota; kingdom Viridiplantae; phylum Streptophyta; class Pinopsida; order Cupressales; family Cupressaceae; genus Cunninghamia; species Cunninghamia lanceolata. Next base: position 4,105,681 of record BSBN01001035.1, read on the forward strand.
ATGTTTGGTATTGTGTCTTGGTTTACTTTTGATACTAGTTTGAGTGTTGGCATGATACATGATCTCTTGAGACAATGATATGTTAATTAGAGCATGTGATCTCCTAGGAGGAGATGTTAGATCATGATGTCATGTTAGGTTCATGATTCTGCAGTTGGAGCTTTGATAGTGGTCTAGTTGGTTCTCTTGGTATTAGGCACATTGGTCATGTGCTTATGAACTACATGAGAGTGTGGTGTTACATTTGGATCTTATCATGGATTGATCGATTGTAGGTGGTCATGAATACTTGGAGACTTGGGTGAGGTTGGAGTTCTCTTGGGCTTAGAGACATTGGTTGAGACAGTTACTCTTTGGAGGTTTCAACAAGAAGACCAAGGAGCCTTTCACCTAGATATGGATGTGAGTTCATGGACCTAAGAGGAGATTGTTCTTGAAGAGAGTCATTGTGGCTTGGTGTATCCTAGAGGAGCATTCTCAATCCCCACTCTTGGTCTACTCGGTGAAATATCATCCAAGAGCTATTTCCCAACTTTTAGATGCATTTTGTTTTATGCTTTTTCTTCTCATAGATATGGATCTTGAGCTATGGTTGTTAGTTTTGGAGGCTTCATTTGAGGGATGATTGGCATGCTTATCTCCTTGTGCATATGAGTTCAATTCATGATGTCTTTTATGAGGAGTTTAGGAGATGTTTCTTGGACTTATTCCTAGTTTTGGGAATGGATATTTGAATTTGATCTTCCTTGGTTAGAGATGTTTACATCCATGTTGGGTTTACATGATACATAAGTTTAATTTGATCTATGAGATTGAATGGTTTGGTGTTGTTAAGGCTTTTCATTTGGGGTGGTAAAGGAGATCATACTTGACACAACTTAGCACTTTGAGGTGTTGGTAGAAGGACATGATATGATTTATATGGTTTCTCTCTTTGTTTTATGGCTACTTCCTGGAGGTTCATGTTTATATGGTTTGTTGTGGTAGACTTGGGAGAGTTATGGTGACATGTTGTGAGAGAGTATGTAGTGATTTGTGTTGCATGTTTGGATCATTGTGATTGTTCTTGGTACTATATGGTTTTGATCATTAGCCACATCTTGGTTTGAGTGTTGATTGGTAGACTTGGTATGCCTTAATCTATTTTTAGATTTGACATTACCCATGTAGTGGGAGTTCCTAGATATGTATGTTCTTCATTGACATGTTTTTATAAAGGGAGCTTATGATTTTAGTTTATGGGTTGATTATATTGTTAGCATGAGTTTACTAATGTTTTTGATGCCTAGAAGGTATGGATGGTTGGATACATTAGCATTTGTTGTGGATGTTATTCCAGTCATGTGGGTTTTTACCTTTAACAGTAGCTTGGAGCCTTTGTTATCACTTGGATTTGATGCTTGTGTTCTTTGGATTGGTGCATATTCACCTTGGCATGTTTCTTTTCTTCCATAAGTGGTATGTTATAGGATGAGAGGAGTTCTTGCCTAAGATGGTGCTCACCTTGGTTTTATTGTAGGTGTCTTGATGGAGCATGAGAGCATGTTGGAGATTCATGTGGTTTCATGGATGGCTATGATGATGTATTTCATTGATTGGCCCTTATGCAATGTATACAACAAGTGGGAGAATGTTAGGAAAAGGGTGTTGTACACCTTGCACAAGAATAAATTATTTTAATTATGAAAACTAAGTATTTATTTGTGGTGCATCTAGGAGATGTGTTTTGTTATTCCCTTAATACTATAGTTGTATATGGTTATGAGTAGTCGGCATGTGGCTACCTTAACTCTTAATTATGATATATAATTGAAGATGAAAAATATTGCAAAACTCAAATTACATGAAAAGAAACACAAAATAAAGAGATTTTTACCTTTCAAGTCCTTCAATTTCCTTCACTCCTTGATAAGGTGGAGGAGAGATGCACCCAAGGCTCTACTAGCTTTACCCAAGTAGAGAATATGTATGTGAATTGCTCTCAAATTCAACACATTATGAACTCAAATGGATTTTGACATGCTAAGGATACTAATGGCTTAAGATGATGGAAATTTTGGCATAATAATGTTGCAATGGAATGAGATAAAAATGGCTTGGGGTAAGCTTGTATTTATAGGCGGATTGGAGGGGAAATGAGATCAATGGTTGAGATTCAAAGTTTAAATCTAATGGTGGAGATGAAGAGATGAGATGGAGGGCTAGATCTCCATCAACAAAAATGAAGGGTTGTGATTATTTTATAATTTTTTATTCACCTTGGGAAGGCTTTGCATTAATGAGGATTAGGACTTGTGAGGAAATAAAAAATTAATTTCCTTGAGAGAGGGTGGAATTAGAATTTTGATTTTATTGGTGAATGGGATGACATGTGACATGTGTATTTATTTGGCATACACGTGTGAGTTCTTTGCATTAAAAAGAGCTCTAACATGAAAGAGGAAAGGTGAGGTGGAAGGGTCATGTGACTACTTTGAATAAAAAATCTTTATATTGAAAGGGTGTGGGAAGGGGTATTAATGAAGATTTGACCCACTTAATCAAGTATTTAGCTTAATTAATGTGGCTGTAGAAAATTAGTGAGTGGGCTAACTAGTGGTTAAAATTAATTAAATAAGGATTTATTTAATTAATTTAGGTCTAGGGGCTGGGTAGGTTAGAGTAGCTAATTAAATAATTAGTATTTATTTAATTAGGCTAGGTTTAGATCATAGGCTAGGGGAGATTAATTAAATAAGCATGTTTAATTTAATTAATCTAGGTTAGGGGATGGAGAAATTAACCAAATAAATATTTAGAATATTTATTTAATTAATTGGGAATGACATTGCAAGGTTTAGTAATAAATTAATTGAATTAATTCATTACTAGAGATGAATTTGGGATGAATGGCTAAGGGTGAATGGTTAAGAATGGCTTAGGATTAATTAATTAAATAATTTTGATTTTATTTAATTAATTGGTGAAAGGGGTAGTTAGTAGTGCAAGGATGCAGTAAAATGGCTTGTGGGGTCGATACATTTTCAGGTGTCTACCTTTTGCCCCTCTTTGATGTGGCATCATGACCAAGTAGGGAATGGCGCCAGGTCAAAGAATTTTGCCCCAGCTGATGGGAGGAGTGGAAATGGATGAGAGATGCCCCCTCAAGAGATTAGGTGAAAAAATTAATTTTTTTTAGGTGAACTCTTGAAAAGAAGGAAATGGTGGTGAAAAGGGGGTTTAGGATGGAAAACGGGGTTGATAGAAGAAAAAATAGGTGAAAATGATTAAGCTTTGTGGTTTGGAAAGAAGAAATAGTGAATTAGGGCTTATGTGGCAGCTATAGATAAGCAAAAGTGGGCCCAACATGCCACATTTGCACACCTAAGCTGACTAGACTAGAGAGAGAAGATCAAGAGCAATGGAACAATAGAGCTTCCCATGACACCAACATCAATTAGAGAGGGTTCAACACTATTAGAGGATGGAGGAGGCTGGCACACGGGTATGTCGACTAACCTTGCTTTGTGATTTTCAGGTTTCAGGGTATTTTTGGGGGCTAAAAAGGGTTGGCTAGGGGTTTAGCACTAGCGTGCAACTACACAATGCAATAGTTTGGTCCATTAGTGCCTTAGGCTAGATTAGTGCCAAAAGGGTAGGTAGGAAAATGTTAGTTTAAGTGCCAAATGTCAACGAATTAGCACTATCAATTGGATTAGCATTGGGGTTTCTGGGGCTTTAGCACAATCATCTCAATTAGCGCAGACCCATGGGGATTAGCACAATCATCTTGATTAGCACATTAGGCTAGTGGATTAGTGCAAACATTTGGTTTAGCACTAGGCTTTAGGACAGTTGGGTCATCCTGGCAAATTAGACCGAAGGTTAGGGAAATGGTGTAATCGTCTCAATTAGCATCAAAGGCTATGTATTAGCACAATTGTCTATATTAGCACCATCGATTTGTGGTTCAACACCATTGTCTAGATTGGTGCCTGAGGCAAATGGATTAGCACATTTGTTTGGTTTAGTGCCAAAGGTGAATGTTTTAGCATCGTGGCGCTATTTTTTAGAAAAAGGGTTGATTTGTGTTGTTTTTGAACATAGGTTAACTTGCTAGAGATTCAGTCTCGAGAGTGATGACCTCCAGTGATGGAGTGTAGAGAGAGGCTTTTACTGATGAAGAAAATCCACTTGCGAGTAGTTGGGCTTCAATTTGCATCAGATATGCCCCGGTTGAGGGCTCCTTGAGTGATGATGATGGCATTTTGGAGAGGTGGAAGAGTGAGATCTGACCTTCTTGCTTCTGACGAGTTAGATGACCATCACCCTAGAGGATGTGTGGAGGATTCTACGGATCCCCATTCATGGCAAGTGGGTTATCTATGATACGATGATGGGGTTGGCAATAGTGGATTGAGTATCTACCCCAACACAGGTGGTTACAGACCAAGGTCTATGAGAGATGATATGGGAGGTCACCTTTCATGGAGGTTTGAGTGATTATGCCTTATATTTGTGTGGGTTGATTGGGGGGATTTCAATGCCTAATTGATGGTCTTGAAGGTTTCCTATAGGATGGGGGGACTACATTAAGAAGATGGTGACTCAGAGCATAGTGTATGCATGGGGGCCATGCCTGTTGGCTCAGCTATACCATGAGATGCACATGGTTATTTATAGGGGTGTAGCGAGTCTTGGCTACAGTGTTACATTGATGCATGTATGGGTGTGAGAGCATATAGTTGTCATGAGGTCTGTGTGTCTTGTTAGATGACGGTTGCAACCATGGGTGATGGCATACACTGGTACTCTACAACATCAGTAGTTGGGGAGTATGCAATTTTGGAGGTGATAGCTAGATGAGGAGATGACGGTGTTGTGGCAGCCTTATATAGACTGTGAGCTATGGCTTGACAATGATCAACATCTTCCATATACATGGAAGCCTTAGTACCTCATAGGGAGGACTAAGCATATTATATATCATTATATCCCCTCTCAGGTTTTGTGACGGTTTCGTGTGAGGCAGAACCTACCACAAGTGAAAGCTATTTTTTCTTGGGTGTGGGTGGATTGGCCCTTATGGTCCCTAGAGATGGATTCATAGTTGGCATTGCTTGATTTTTTAGGTTTACAAGTAATGGTGTGGGATTGGGGGTCTGCAGTGGTAGATGCTAGGACCACTCCAGCTTATGACGCTTAGTGGGCACAGGTGCAACTAGTCATCTTACTCTTTTTATAGATCATCCTAGGGAAGATGAGGAGGAGGTAGAGGAGTACAGTCATGGAGGAGGTAGAGGAGGAGGAAGGGGTGGAGATGGAGATCAGAGGGATGGAGGAGATGGAGATAGTGGAGCTATTGGTGTGCTAGCAGCAATGGCAATGGGTGTTGTAGGTGCTTCAAGTGCGGGTACATCTAGTGTGGTTCCTGATCCTTCTACTTCTGTGCGGTGAGAATAGCAATGGAGGGGGATGAGGAGGAGGATAGGGATACTTTGAGGGTTCAAGTGGTGAGCCTAGAGGACTAGGTTAGGTAGATGCAGTTAGAGCTAAACACCACCCATGTAAAGCGAGATCGTGCTCGTATTGAGGTGCAAAGGCTATAGGGACTATTAGATGGAGGGACTGGAGGGGATGATGAGGCTTTGGATAGAGAGAGTCACATGGTAGCAGGATGAGTAGAAGGTAGCCCAGTTACAGGCGCAGATTGCACAGTTATAGGGATAGCTGCAGACACAAGTGTTGTAGCGGTAGGGAAAGGCACAACACTATGTGCGTGAGAGAGATGAGGTGCGATAGGCTATGGGTGTAGGACTAGGAAATGTCCTGAGTAGGGTGCAGAAATAGGCACACGATGCCATGCAAGAGGCACAATACTATCGTACCCTCTATGAGCATTTGGTTCCTGCGGGCTAGTGGGAGAGCTATAGGAACCACTCAGGAGCTTCTACGTCACGTAGATCAGGGCAGTCCCAGTGCTCAGTTCAACAACCACTATCACAACAATAGCCTCAGTAACCACCTTAGTAGCCACCGATATGGCCACCTCCTTCATGACTAGCAGGGACTACAGGGGCTGGGAGTTCTAGAGCACCATGGGATTCTCCTCTAGGATCTCCTACTCCTGTTTAAGAGAGTTCAACTCATAGCTCTTGATTTTGTATACGCTTGCGAGCTTTTTTGATATATGTATTTTGGCCCTATGGGCATATTTTTGTATCATGACCATTTATGGATATGTACTCGATAGTTGACATTTATTTAAGATGATCATTATTGGCGGTAGTTATATGGTTGCATTTACGTGTTATGATTATGGTATATGATGGGTGATGTTTATGTGATGTTTTTATGGTTATGATCATGTTGTGGATGTATTATGGATGTTTCTTTATGATTATGATCATGTTATGGATGTTTTTGTTTTGATGATGCTATGGATGCATGCATAATGGTTTATGTTTATGATTGTTCATGATGTGATGTATATGGATGCATGATAATATGATGATTTATGATGATGCATATGATATTTTATGGATGATTATGATGTATACATATGGATGTTTATGGTTTTATGGATGTCTTGGATGGATTATGATGTGGATTATGATATGGATTATGTAGATTATGATGTGGATTATGCATAGACGGATGATGTGATATTATGATGTTTATTTTATAATTTATGTGATGGGATTTATGATGGATATTTATTATGTGATGGTTATGGATTTGTTGTTTATGCATTATGGGATGGATGATATGGATAATGCTTATAATGATATGGTATGAAGATTATTATGATATGATTTATGTTCTAATGATGATGTTATGTATGCAGGATAGAGGATGTTGGTCATGATATGTATGTCGTTGGAGTCATTTTGATGAGTAGGGAAAGTTGGATGCAAGTTTAGTGGATAGAGGGGAGATTGGCGATGGTGTATCCTCAATCACATGATGCACATATATAAAGCCACATTTGGGTTGGGTAGGTTAGGATTGGATGTCATGGTTACAATGATTAGGATGGTTATGGAATGTGAATAATTAAGTCCTTGTCATCATTAATGCAAAGCCCAAGTGATGTTCTTTGTATAATAACCACATGGTTTGATAGGGTATGAGGTTTGATCAAGGGATGATATTGGGATGGGCATTGTGTTGATATTTTTAGAGCAATCCTAGATTTATTATAGCAAAGAGGATATTTTCACCAAGGTATGAAGGACCAAGGTGATAATGTATATCCATCCTTTGCATGGACTAGACCCACAAACAATGGGATGATCCCATGTGTGTCCAAGATAGTACAACCTTGTCTATAGAATGAGGGGAATCCATAGCATAAGCCTTTAGTACACAAAAGGTATGTTGAACCTTAGATGCAAAAGGAGGTCAATATGCTAGAACCAACCCTACATTTCACAAGATATGAATACCAAATCAGAGTAATGAGAACAACCCACAAGCACATCATACAAAATTAATGACCATGCCCCATTCTAGGTGTTTCAACACATACCATGATATAGTGAGATCAAGGTAGTTTTGAAATGATCCTTGAATAGGACAAAAGATAAAAATTAATAATAAAAAAGACCAACTGAGCAAACAAATGACCATTGTATCTATTGTCAAGATAGGTGTGGATTTGATTGATTCTACCTATTGCAGGAATGATATATCCATTAAGGTAGGGATTGATGGATGATTAGGATAAATTTCAAAGATGGACAAAAAAATATAGGTCATAAGTTGTGGTTGAAGTTGATCTGAGTGTATTGCGTTTGTATCAAGTGTAAGCTCGACAGATAGGGACCATCCAAGAGGGGTTGGATGGGTGCATCTTATGTACCTGCATACCAGATACTTCCTTCATATTGTTACCAAATTGTGCTTGGCATCCCAATTAGGCTAGGATGTAGCAGTTGTTTTCTAATGCTTTCAAAAAGAAAGTGAGTTCAAAGGAAGGGGTAACAAAAAATTTAAGTGCATAAGGCATCCAGTCAATAAATACTAGCTTAATGGAGGACTAGTTGGTAAATCATGTTACCAAGATCATTTAACAACTCAATTAGAGGTGTTACTTGATCCAGATAAATGAAAACAGTGCCCTAGTAAGGCAAGAGGTAATCAAAGGACAATAGGTGGACTTGAAGCTAAATAGTTCTTTGTAGATCATGTTTCAAATGTGTTCATTGCAGTTCATTCATTGTAGTTTTATGCATTACAAAAAGGTACATATAATTTGCTAAAATTTTCATGATTATAAACACATATTTAATGTCATAATGTTCAGTTTGTGCTATGCAATTGATTTACGAAGAGAAAATATACATGATTCATTGCAAGAGATGAAACAACTGTTATATTCAAAAGAGAAGTGTTATATGATCCCACACAAGCCATGGGACTAACTGTATCTAATAAGATGTACAATAATAAGTACAAAGCAAGAAAGGAAAGCATATAAAAATAAGGATGGGACCCGTCATTGCCTAAATGAATAATGAATCCCATTGTTTGAGTCTGCATCAGCATACCTAGCTACCCTATTAACAGCTTCAAGAGAAGACTTGCAAGGGAAGGGAGAAAAATGATGATAGAGCTTGGGGTACTATCTCTGTTTCTATATACAACAATTCAAAATGTACTTACTATTCTACATCTGATCAGAAAAATGGAACAAATAAACTGAACATAAAATATAAAGGAATGAAATAGAAGGAATATCATATCAAACAATTAGAAAGAGGCTTCAGCCTCTATGTTTTCATCTAACATGTTTGTTCAATGTGCAGATACAGGTGCATAAAGACCATTTGTCATGTCACTTATTACAACAACCATAAATGTTGATGGTCCAAGTCTTAAAGAGTAGTGCATTCATACACAAGGAACAACAACTATCAAAGTGAGGCAACAGCTATAGCTGTAGGTTGCAGTCATCAGCAAAAGAGGTAGTTGTGCATTAGTGAGGAGTAGCTCTAAAGCACCACAGAGAGCATACATGTACCTATGTACTACCCCATCTTGTTTAAGGACATGATAATTATCAAGTGAGAAAGGAGACAAAAAAGCAATAGCACATGCATGATAATAGCCATCATCTGTAGTAGCACAACAATCATAATAAAGCAAGGATGAAGTAATGGAAACTATGAAATAGTTAACACAAGGGTGATCTTGCTAACCTAATCAACAGAGATCAATGATAACATGATATTCAAGATAGAGTTTTGATATGGAGGACACCTATACAATGTGGAAGATCAACATCAATGAAGAACAGTCACCTTCATATGCATAAGGAAAAGGAGCAGTTATAGCATGCAAGGAAGCATCATGACAATCCCAATATGAAAGCTTCCCATACAGTACTTGAAAAAAGGCAAAAAAATAAAGCATTGCATACAGACTTGTCATTGCTTTCTAAAAGAACAAATGTAAAAAGAAGTGCTACTGGACATGTATTTCAAAGGTAGGCACAACATACCACAGTATAGAGTAGTGAAAGAGGATCGAAAGGTACAGTCATGGTGGATCCAAGAAGCTTGACACAATCTTAGAGATTATAGTACAACTTGTCATATAAAGAAATATATTGCAAGTTTTGAAAGCTATGAAGAGTAGTCAAAGGCATAAAATGGAAACATTTTCATGAAGAAACATCATAGCAACTGCACAGCCACAGAGAGGAAAAGCCTTCATAGATGAAACAACAAACAACCATGGAAAAGAGCACCAAGTTGCTTGATAAGAAATGCATAGATGGCTTACTAGGCCGAAGTGAACCATAAGAAATAGTCAAACACTTTCAAAGCTACAAGTAGCCTCACATCATACTATCAAACCTCACAAGAGCTTCATAATACAGGAGAGGTGAATAAGGTGCAGTTCATGGTGGTTTGAGATACTGATCATGAGGTCAAAGGTCTGTATAGATCCCATCATCAATCAGAGAAACATGTCAAGCTTGAAGGTAAAAAGTGAACTCTTGTCAAGTTTGTTAGAGGTATGCCTTACACTACTCATAAATGATATATTTTTGTTACAATAGAAGAATAATAGTTAGGACAATACATGCTAAGAGGATGATAGTGAGACAAGAGTCTCAATGACTATCACAATAGAAATGAGGGAAAAGTCATAAAAAGACTGTCATAATAGTCATGCAAAGCACAATCATGAAGACTGTCATTAAGAAAAGACAGTCGTAAGAAATAATAGCATGACAGTATTTAAAGGAGAAAGTAGTCATAATGACTGTTGAGTAGTCATATGGATTATATTAACAGCCAAATACTTCATGAAAATAGTCATCATAAATATCTAAGGGATTGTTATGAACAACCCCTTAACAACCAGGATGCAGTCCAAATCATAAGAAACAACCATAGCAAAATAATAAGACAATTGTCTTACTAGTAGCAGTCATTTACAACAAATGACAAGGAGTAGCCTTTGTCAGGATCAGAATGAATATACAAAGCAAATAGAGGATCTTAGAGGGCGTAGCAGTCAGAGATATACATCATGCATTTAGAGATGTCATAGAAAAAGAACATGATAGTGCAATGAGCATTATGGATAGTCTTTGAAATGAATAAAGCAATGGTATGTAGGATTTATACTGTGTAGCAGTCTTAAGGAGTATGTTCTTGGAAGTTTAGCAACAAGGATAAAGCATGTTTTACAAGATAGAGTAGTGTACTGAGCAAGAAAGAGATAGTGTGCTTAAGAGAATACTTGCTAAATGTCAAATATATATACAGGAGATAAAGTAATGATAATCTTGAAGACCTATCACTATATTTGGCACCAGCTGGAGTGTGGAAAACATTAACCCTCAGGGATGCCTTGTTTTTGCCACACAAAATTATAGAAATTGAAGGAGCAACTCTTCATACTTTTGGTATAAACCATCATCATGGGCAGGTTTATGGAGTTGTTCCAGTGTCAAAACCTTTTGAAAGAAACCTTTTAATGCATGAGGAGACAAAGGTATCATGAGACTACCATTTCTTCATTTTTAAGTCAAAAAGGTTAGATACTTCTAAACTTTACCAGCTGATAAGGAGTAGCATTGAAAGTCATTATGATAACACACATGAGAATTGTAGTTTGAAGAGTATGCCAAAGCTGGTAGGCTGTGACTTGATCGGGAGATTTGACAATCATATACAGAGCATGAAAGGACAACATGAATAATAGGCACACAACAGTGTGGTAAGTAAAGAAAGATGACAGTGATCACTATATAGGGATAGTCAAAGATATCTAAAGCAATCTATATCACTATATAGAAACAATCATAGACAGCATGATACAAACAATGTTCTATGAGGAGGCATAATCAAGTGATGGACCTATCAAAGAACAACACCAAGGGCATCTGTTGAAGTATGAAGAGGAAATCATAGCATATGGGGGTATAATGCAAACTAGACAACAACATGTAGAAGATTAAGAAAACAGTTTACAGGAAGTAGTAATATAGTAAATATCACCTATACGAATAGTACCAAGGGGTCTCACTAGGTTCCTTGCCTTTACCTGCCTTAGTAGAGGAGAACTAAAGAAACAATATGGTTTCGCTATTTCATTCAAGAGCAGTAGTAGATAAAAGTACAAAGACATAAACTCTTCTATAGTTTTCAAGAAGAAAAAGCATAGAGAATAAAAACAAAGCCTTTCCTTCATTTTGTGTACATGCTAGCAAGGATACAGTAAAATATATCAAAACCCATATGCTTCCAGCCAGCAGAAAATGAAATGGACACTTTGCCATATCCTCATGTGCGTAACCATAGTATATCAAATGCCATAAGAGAAGGGAGGAATTAAAACCCTAGTGAGAATTTTGAGAAAGAGCTACCATTTTTGTTGCAGGAACCATGAAATAAGAAAAAAATCACAACAAAGAATGCAAGAGTGACAAATGAAGCCTTTTCTCATCGTGCTACAGGAGCCATTTTGACAGAGCAACAACCATTGAACATTTTTCTTCTATTTTCCAAAAGAACAAACCTATTTTCTAAAATAAATGGAGTATGCTTACAGAGAAGTAGAAGAGAGATATGCAGAAAGAATGAAGTAAAAAAGTATCTTCATCATTTTTTACATGGAAAAGCATAGAGAAATGAAAGATTTACGTACAGCAACAAAAGGAAATGGCAAAAAATAGCTCTATAATAGTTGCAGAAAGCCCTCCAGATGTCTCAGAAGCTTTGAACCCTAGCAACCCTTGGGCATGGTGGCAGCACAGACCAAAGAGCAAAATGAAGAATGAAAAGAATGATAAAACTTTTAGGGTTTGAGTGTTTTGCTGAGTGCCCTAGCTCATGGAGTGAAGTGAGGTCTTTTTGACTTATTTTTTAAGAAATCCTCATAAATCAAAAGGTGGAGGTGATCAAGTCCTCAAGTCATGAGGCCTAGTGCATATTGGAGATCGATGGGAGTCATAAGTGTAATGATGTTTTTGTGATTTTGATAATGTTTTAAACATTAGAGTCAATGAGGGAAGGTTATGAATAGGGTTTGATGAAGACAATGAGGTCCTTTTGACCTTAATATTTGACTTAGACTCTGTAAGCGGCTTGAAGACCTTTCATAAACCCTTAAGCCAATAGATGGAGAAATAAATCATCGTTAGGCTTTGCAAGTGAAGGAGTCATGAGAGGGGTTGGTTTTTTACTTTGGTTGACTTAGGCATTTTACATAATGGAGATGTGTCTTTTACAAGCCAAGGGCAATTTTGCATTCTTTTATGAGTCCAGGGGCAGGTTGATGATATTATTTTTTGCATAGAGGATGGAGGAGGTTATTTTTTGCCTCTAAGGATATTAATGTGATATAACTCGTCTCATGTTTTTGCATAAATAATAGACAAAAGATATTGTGTTTTAATAAGTATTAAGTGCAATAATGTTATAAATTGCCTTAATACTTGTTATGTGATAAAAGGGAGAAATCATGCATTACATAACAATTAATAAATAATGTGATATAACTCATCTCATGTTATTGCATAAATAATAGACAAAAGATATTGTGTTTTAATAAGTATTAAGTGCAATAATGTTATAAATTGCCTTAATACTTGTTATGTGATAAACATAGGGAGAAAACATGCATTACATAACACTTAATAAATCAATCACATTGATTGTATTTAATAATTGTTAAAATAGTTTATTTTTGCCTCTTAATCATGCAAAAACAGGAGAGAAGTCAAACTGAAGTGTTAGGTCATGCAGGAGAGATAGTCTTAGTTCTGTTTTTGACTGAGGGTCAAGGAGGGCTAATTTTGGTAATTTTTTGGTCAAGGACCTTGAGACTTGGAGTTCTGAGTTATTTTTGCTCATCTTGGAGGAGTTTTGGGGCCTAAATTTTAGGCTTTTCACTTGTGCTCACCCAACAACTCAGAGTTACTTTTTTGGGACTCATTAATGCATATTTTGGAGTCCAGTTGAGCTAGAGTTGACTTCCCATTCACTTTTTTGGGATAGTTTTGTATTATATGGAAAAAGCTTGTGCTTTTTTTTCTTAGTTCTTGCTTTTTTTCTTTTACATATTGTAGAGAGGGAGATTCTCTTGTAAATCAGCCATTTTTATAGTTTTCAGTAGTAGCAGTTTATTGTTATTTTACAGAGATTCCTTCCATTTTCTAATACAATCAGGGGTTCTTCTATCCGATTTGAGGTGTCTTGTTATTTTGTGAGTGATTTGATAGGAATTTTCTATGTTTTGCTTCAAAACCTCTAAATTCTATCTCATTTTTTAGATACAAGTATACAAATTTCAATTTATTATAGGTCACAACTTGTGCATGATTCTCATGCATCTTTTTTCTGAAATAATTATGTGGTGAATCTGATTAGTTTGGATTTTAAGAACAGGTGTTTTGGAGAGTGTTTGAGAAACAAATTGTGATTTAAGTCAAAATATTTGGTGCATCACCCCCTTTAGATAGATTTTTAGTTCAGTTTTCAGTTTATTCAAGTTTTCTTCTACCTTTTTCCTCCATCAATTTATAGATCTAAAGGGCATTTAAAGGGAGATGACTCTTTTAGAGGTTCATTCTTGAAATGAACAAACCCACAGTCTGAGAATGTTCCCATGTTTGTTAGGAACCCGTGTTTAACCCTTCTCTTTACTTTGTTAGTATATTGTTATTGGACGCATATGCTTTGTAAGTCATCCCGTGAGTATATTGTATTATCCCACATTCATGGGAAGTAATAGTTGTTTAGATTAGACTTAGCATATAAGTACGTGTTGAGGCCAATGAAGGCATCCATGAATTTATTGTATTGAGCTTGCTCAAAGGAGGTTGCCCCCTTGAAGTGACCTGCGATCAATAAATTCCTTCTGTGTTTTTGCTATTTCTGTTATTTTGTGCATTTTTCATTATATTGTTGCAGGAGGTTCCTCTCATCTGGTATCAGAGCACTTTCTTGGACTTGTTGGGTGGAATTTCTACCCATTTTTTTTCTGTAGTGGCCTCCAGGCACTGTGATTATTGTAGTAGTTCTTTCTTTTTCGCATCTGTATTGTTCATTTTAATTGCAGGTTTGGATCAAGGAATAACCCTATTCACTTAACTGTGGGAAGTACCTTGGCATAGCCCTAAAACTCATTGTGAGGAGTACCACAGGAACCCCTAAGTAGCTGGCCCATTAAGAGGACCTGCCAGTGAAAAGGGCAATGACCCCTACCTAATTGACTAGTTCCCATACATGAGGTAAACCAAGAGCTGTCATTTGTGGCAAAGTAGTTATTAGTTTTACCTGAGCCATGGAGTGAGGGGTACTGCCCCAATACGCAAGCTATTAGATAGCATTGGTGGTCGAGTGACTCCCCTAAACCTTTACACAGCCAAACATACTTGGGGCCCATATCCATTGATAGCCGAAAAATTCACGGGAACCCCTAGAATTTCATTTTGCATATTTCCTTCCTTGAGGACCCTATCCCAAATTCCACTTATCAAAGCCAAAAATCCCACATTTGTCTATTTTTAGGGTTTGCCATAACTTCTTCGATTCTCACCCAATAGCCTTCAAATTTTGCCACAGTGTTCATTTCCTATTTCTGCTCCTTTGTCCCTCTTGGACAATTTTTCCCATTCTTTCACCCCGCATCTGAAATCCCCATTTTCTGCTTCCCTGTCCCTCAGAAAGTGTCCAAAATTAGTCAAACTTCAATTACCCATCAGAGTTTTTTCCCAAATCCAAATTTTCCTTTACTAAAAAAGTTTTCATTTTTGTTTTTCTACCCATTCCCAAAAAAAAATCTCCTAGCTATGGTTATCACCCGTACAGAAGCAAAAAACATGGAGGATGAACTTGCAGCCCTCAAGACCAAACTCCAAGATCTAGATGAAAAGATTCTCAGCCTCAATCTTTAGCATTCAGCCATGAACAATAGACAATAGCCAGAGTCTTCTGTAGACACTAGGTTCTCTTCTTCCAACAATTTTTGTGGTCTGAAGCTTGATTTTCCTCACTTGAATGGTGATGATCCAACTAGATGGATATATTGGGCAAAACAATATTTCATTCTACATAATACTTTTGATGTCAACAAAGTCCAACTTGCATCCTTTCATTTGGAACATGAAGCCCTTCAATGGTTCCATTGGTACATCAAGGCTCATGAAGAGCCAAAATGGACAAATTTTTGCAAACACATTTTGCCACGATTTGGCCCTAGTGCTTTTGATGACTTCATAGGAGCACTCACTAAACTTTACCAAACTGGCACTATGAGATAATATCAGACAAAATTTGAAAAACTGGTCAATCACACAGAGGGATTGTCTGATGAATTCTTCAAGAGTTGTTTTGTCAGTGGTTTGAAGGATGCAATCTGATCTGAGGTTAAAATGTTTTGTCCCAGCGCAATGATGGAAGCCCTAGGGTTGGCTAAGTTGGCGGAAGACAAGATCACAGCTCAACAATGCTCCAAATCCAATTTTGTTCCATTCAAAAATATGGTTTCCCAAAGACCTCCAATCACGCTAGCTCCTAGAACAACTCCTATCAAGCATTTGACTGAAACATAGATGCGGGCACATAGAGAAAAAGGGCTTTGTTATAATTGTGATGAGAAATTCACTCAGGGACATAGATGTGTTGAGCAAAAGCTTTATCTCTTAGATGTGGATTCTCCACCTACAACTGAAGTTTATGAAGATGCTCAGGATACAGTAGATGATCAGGTTGAAACTTAGTAGCCGCCTGTTGACCCTACTTCTCAAGAAGACCACCTAGAGATCTCTATTCATGCTTTAGCAGGAGACACCACCCTACAAACCATGCGGGTCAAGGGTTACTTCAAGAAGCTCCCTCTTACAATACTCATTGATTCTGGTAGCACTCATAACTTCATTGACCCTTGGATTGCCAAACGGGCTGATTGTTTTGTCCATCCTTGCTCCAGCTTTGAAGTCATGATTGCCAATGGGGGCACATCACCTTGCAAAGGGAAGTGTTGCAATGTGCGTATCTCTATTGGAGATTATAACCTATGCTCTGACATGTTTGCCTTGCCCTTAGGCAGATGTGATGTGGTTTTGGGTGCTCAATGGTTACGCACACTTGGACCCATCCTATGGGATTTTGCTGAACTTTGGATGTAGTTTTTAGACAATGGGTAAAAACACACATTAAAGGGCTTACAATAGGGTCTCTCAGCATCATCAATTCACATAGCATGGAAAAACTTCTTAAGAAGAATTCACATGGTGTCATCGCTTAGCTCCATTCCATTCAGATGCAACCATCAGTGGTCTCCACTACTCCTTCAAATCTATAATGAATTTTGGATAGGTATGCATGTGTCTTTGCCAAACTAGTGGGATTGCCACCTTCACGACTAGAGGACCACCATATTCAGCTCCTTTCTAGAAGCATTCCTCCCAACATCAGGCCCTACCGCTACCCATTTCACCAAAAGACAGAGATTGAGATGCTCATTCGAGACTTACTGAAGCAAGCTATTATTTGCCCTAGTACCAGTTCCTTTTCTTCACCAGTTCTTCTTGTCTAGAAAAAAGATGGGTCATGGCGCCTTTGCATTGACTTCCAAGCACTTAATCACATCACAATCAAGGATAAGTTTCTGATTTCTGTTGTTGATGAGCTTCATGGCACTCATTTTTTCTCCAAGTTGGATCTTCGTTCTGGGTATCACGAAATTTGGGTTCATGAGGATGATATCCCTAAAATGGCTTTTCGCACACATGATGGCCACTATGAGTTTTTGGTCATGCCCTTTGGCCTCACTAATGCTCCTTCAACATTCCAGGTATTGATGAATAAAATATTCAGGCCCTACTTGTGGAAATTCATTATGATCTTCTTCGATGATATCCTCATCTATAGTAAAACATGGGCTGAGCATCTCCAACATCTGGATCTTGTACTGCAAATTCTCTCTAATCATCATCTTTGTGCAAAATAGTCTAAATGTGTTTTTGGCCAAGAAGAAGTGGAGTATCTCAGGCATATTGTTTCATCCCAAGGAGTTTGAGTGGATCCTGCAAATGTGGATGCCATGAAAAATTGGCCGCATCCTCAAACACTCAAGAGCCTCAGTGGTTTTTTTGGGAATGACTGGCTACTATCATAAGTTTGTCAAGGATTACAGGAAGATTGCAGCTCCATTAACAGCTATGTTGAAAAAAGATGCTTTTACATGGACACATGCTGCTGAGTGTGCATTTGAAAAACTGAAACAAGCTATGTGTACTACACCTATTCTAGCTATGCCATATTTTTCAAAGACCTTCACTATTGAGAGTGAAGCTTGTGGCAATGGACTTGGTGTTATTCTCCTTCAAGATGAACATCCCATTGCATTCACCAGCAAAGCCCTTTCTGGTAAGAATTTAGTACTCTCTACATATGAGAAGGAAATGATGGCTATTTTGTATGCAGTATAGAAGTGGCGGCCATACCTACTAGGGAATCATTTCTACATCAAGACTAATTACTAGAGTCTGAAATATTTCTTGGAACAATAGGTCTCCTCCCTAGCACAATAGAAATGGGTTAGCAAACTCATGGGTTATGACTATGAGATCACTTACAAGAAGGGTAAGGACAATATTGTGGCAGATGCTCTTTCTCACACATGTGATGACCAAGCTTCTCTTTCAACTATTTCTATGCCTATTCCAAATTGGTTGGAATCTGTCTAGTAGGGCTATGTTAATGACTCTTCATTATCTCAAATCATCCAACAGTTGGCCGATAACCCTTCTTCTGTACCGAATTACTCTTGGGATGGTGCTTCTCTGAGATACAAGGGTCATCTGGTGCTTCCCCAGAGCATAGATCTTCAACAGGCTATCTTCTATGAACTCCATGCTTCTCCATCGGTAGGGCACTTTGGGTTCCTCAAAACTTATAAGCAGGTACGACGTAACTTCTTTTGGAAGGGAATGAAAAGGGCAATTCAACAGATGGTGGCTGAATGTGATACCTACCAACACAACAAGGGTGAAACAACACTCCTTCCTGGATTACTTGAACCCTTGCCCATCCCTACATGGATTTGGACAGATATTTCTATGGATTTCATTGAGGGGCTCCCTAAATCTGGAGGGAAGACAGTGATCTTGGTTGTGATTGATCGCCTCTCCAAATATAGTCATTTTTGTGCCCTCAGCCATCCCTATACCGCATCCTTAGTCGCACAAATTTTCATGGACTAGATCTTCCGTCTTCATGGCATCCCTTCTTCCATTGTCTCAGATCATTATGTAACTTTCACCAGTCATTTTTTGACAGAACTATTTCGACACACTGGCACTAAACTAAAGATGAGTTTGGGGTATCACCCACAAACAGATGGTCAGACTGAAATTATCAACAAATGTTTGGAAACTCATCTTTGTTGCTTCACCTCAGAATAGCAGCATCAGTGGGCAAAGTGGCTCCCTCTTGCTGAATGGTGGTACAATACCTCCTACCACACTACATCTAAAATGACTCCATTAAAGCAACCTATGGTCAGGCATCGCTAGTGCTCCTTCCATACACCCCCAGCAGTTCACCAGTTCAAGTAGTTGAAATGGCTCTCCAAATCTAAGATCAAATTCTTCGCATCTTGCAGGACAATCTTCACATGGCAAGAAATCGAATGAAACAACAAGTTGATCAACACTGTTCTGAGTGCACTTTTCAAGTAGGTGATATGGTTTTTCTTCGTCTATAGCCATACAAGCAGTCATCCCTGAAACTCAAAGGGCATCATAAGCTAGCTCCAAAGTTCTATGGGCCATATAAGGTTCTTAAAAAAATTGGGTCAGTTGCTTATAAATTGGAGCTTCATCCTTCTTCCCGTGTTCATCCAATATTTCATGTCTCTTGTCTAAAGAAAGTTCTTGGCACCAACATCAGAGCACAAACTATTTTACCAGAACTAGATAATGAAGGATCCATCATTTTGGATCTAGAGGCAATCCTTGATAGGCGCACTCGTCAACCTCGCTCTTGATCCATCACAGAGGTATTAATTCAGTGGCATGGAATGCAACCAGAGGATGCTACATGGGAACCACTCCTTCAGATTCAACAACAATTTCCACATCTTAAGCTTTGAGGACAAAGATTTTCTAAGAGGGAGGGGATGTTAGGAACCCATGTTTAACCCTTCTCTTTACGTTGTTAGTATATTGTTGTTGGACACATATGCTTTGTGAGTCATCTTGTGAGTATATTGTATTATCCCACATTCATGGGAAGTAATAGTTGTTTAGATTAGACTTAGTATATAAGTACGTGTTGAGGCCAATGAAGGCATCCATGAATTTATTGTATTGAGCTTGCTCAAAGGAGGTTGCCCCCTCAAAGTGGCCTGTGATCAATAAATTACTTTTGTGTTTCTGTTATTTCTGTTATTTCATGCATTTTTCATTATATTGTTGTAGGAGGTTCCTCTCAATGTTGCAAGGAATTGCCAAGCTTGTAAAGGCTTAGCATTCAGGGCACAATCCTTCATGACAATAGTTTTTGGCATGCCCAATGGGACTCTGAACAAAGTTTCAGGCCACTCTAACACATTTTTGCTTGCTATTTGGTATGCAGAGCAAGGTTTTCAGCCTTTCAGAGGTAAAAAACAACATACTTTGTGACTCAAAATTTTGATTTTTTGTAGATCCAGTGAATTTAACACATGAGAAAGGTCAAAACGAGAGGAAGTTTAACTTTATTTGAGTATCTACAACTATCACTTCTAAGGAGAAGAGGCAGAATAGCAGTAAGAACACCCAGTCTAATAGGGAGAACTCAATCTACCCCTCCAAGTCTGAAGACTTTAGAGTTTGATCAGAGAAATTTGGTGATAAATTTGCAAATACAGACACCTCAAGCTCTACCAATGGCGAGAAGCTATCCTTTTGTACAATTCAATATTGGCATCCCATTGCTGCTTGCAGCACATGATGATATTTTGGTGGTAGCCTTGAGAGGTTTACCATTTTTCATAGGTGAAGATCAAACTACTCCAATTGAGCATATAAAAGATGTGGCTACGTTGTGTTCAGTCCATCACATAACGTAGGAGAATATTGTAGTGAGATTGTTGGCCACATCTCTGAAGGGTAAGGCCCTTCAATGGTTTAGGGGATTGGCAGTAGGCTCAATTACATCATGGGATCTATTAGGGGATGCATTGAACAAACAATTCAAAGACAAGTCTGACAATTTGTCATTGGTTGAACAACTCAGCACAATAAAAAGAGCTCCACAGGAGCATATGGCTGACTTCAACTTATATTTTCAACAAACTTGGGACAAAATACCAGCAATGGTAAGGCCTACTGAGGAACATGCATTTCTGTATTTTCTTAGAGCTTTGAATAGTAATATAGCAGTAATGGTCCAATCAATGGGTGGTACAACACTGTCGGGTGCTTATGCAATTGCCATAAGAGCTAAAAATAACCTGATTCAAGATGGTAAAATAGCCCCAAGGTTGTTAATACCCATTTTTCCAAAATTACAACCATTAATCCCATTACAAATTCCACCTCTTCATGTTGTATCTATTGTACCAGCACTTAATTATCAAGCTCCAACCCAAACAAATGTTGTCCCAACCCCATCTAAGGAGGATAAAAGATAAACAAAGTTATTATAAAAGAAAACAGAGTTGTTACAAGGTCAAGCAGAGCTGCTGCAAACTATTGGCAATGAGTTGATAAGTATAAAAAATTAGCCAAATCAAATTTATAGACCTTATCAGGCCCCTTACTAGAATCAATAGCAAAATAATCAGCAAAACCAACAAGGTAACCAATAGAACAGATCTTCTTATTAGCTTGAAAACCAAGGCCAAAGAAGGAACTTCAATACAAGGCCTTATCAGCCTTAAAACAAACATGCTGACAACTCATCTAGAGAGTTAGTACTAGTGCAAAATAATATGGCACAAGAGTACGATTGGTGTTACCCCTGTAACCAACCACACAACCAATCAACCTGCTCAAATGACATGATTAATCAGGCCTTAATGGTGCAGAATAATGTTGTTGTCCAGCAAAGTGTCATACATGAAGTTTCATAACAACAAGCTTATAATCTCGAACAACAAGAATTTGATGCAACATTCATGAATTGGTAGGGTGAAGAGTTTTGTGGGGTTAATCATCTACAGGGGCAAAATCAATTTGTCCAGTCCATAGGAATTAATGCGAGAGCCCAAAAGAGAGCTATAGATATTGGACATCAGGCTAGAAGAGGCCAAAATTAGGCCCAATCAAGCCACAAGGTGCTGCTAGTCCATCACAGCAGTCAAATATTCATGTTTTACCAAGAGGGCAGCCTGTTCCAAGTCAAAACTAGCCCAGAGGGCAACCACAAGTACAACAGCAAGTTAATCCTACTGTTTCGAAAGGACAGCCAAAGGTTGGTTCTTTTCTTTTAATATCATTGATTATATGAAGAAAGCAAATGTTACCATGTCTATGTGGGAGTCATTATCTCTTCCAGGTCAAAGAGATTTGTTACAGAAGGTATTATCCAATGTTTTCTTGACCAATGAGCCAAGTCAAAGACAGTCTAGAGACCAAAATAGAGTTGTGCTTTCAAATGACCCGCCATCTCAGAAAGAACAGCAAGCACATGAGGTCAAAACAACACCATTTTATTTGTCTCTGATAATTAGTAACCACCATGTGCACAATTGTTTGATAGATTCAAGTGCTAGGACTTTAGTCATTCCAAAACAGATAGTGGATAAGTTGGGACTAACTTATGAACCAATATCCAAACCCGTAACACAGTTAGATGGTTCATCCATTAACACCATTGGAGTCATAAGAAATTTAGACCTCACATTACATGCTTGTCCAAATTTTGCAATTCCTAAAGACATATATGTAATAGACCTACCCCCATACTTTACCTTATGTCTTTCTAGGGATTTCACAGCAAAGTTAGGAGGTTATTTGTTAGCTGATTGGACTCATATGTGTTTTAGGACTAGGTATGGTACAAGGGTAACCATAAAATCTGAACCCCTTGCCAAAGATCACTTGGAACCCTATGTCCCTAGTGTTGTTAAAACTAACCTCACCTACCATGAGGAACACCAACCTGCTATTCAAGAGAATCATACCCCAATCGAGAGCATTGCAAACATGTTTTTAGATGAATGGGCATCTGAAAACCATGAAGATGACCCTTATAAGCAAATGGAAGCAGCTAGATTAGGAATCTATATGATTCATGAATGGAATTAGGCTTCCTAACCTTATGAAAGATGATGAACAACATGAACAACAATTTGAACATGTGGTCAATGACTTGTGGCAGCTGTATTTTGATGGTGCCACAAGCAAAGTAGGTGCAGGAGGTGGAGCTATGCTTATTTCACCTGAAATGAAAAGTATTATGCATCTTTTAGATTTGCATTCAGTTGTTCAAATAACACAGCAGAATATGAGGCACTCATTCATGGATTAGAATGGGCAAGAAGGAAGAATATTAAGTGTTTTAAGGTATATGGTGATAGTAAACTAGTTGCAAATTGGGTAAGGAACTTAAATGTCACCAAAAATGACTTGCTTAAGTCATATAAGCATAGAGTATAGAATTTGATTGAATATTTCGATGCTTTCAATCTGTTGTCCATGCCTAGAAGCCAAAATAAATAGGTTGATAAGCTTGCAGCCATGGGGGCTGAATTTGATATACCCAAAGAAATTAGAAATACTGAGCAATAACAATATGTGAAGGTGGTTGTGAGGCCATCAATACCTAATAATAACATACATTGGCAAGTTTTTGAAAGTGATTACCAGATAGCAAATTTTCTCATAGAGGAAGCTAAGTTTTCAGCTGGTAACCAACAAAAATTGCAATAGCAATTTGAAGACTAGATTGTTCAATTAAAGACAAATAAGTTGCATGTTACCTATTTTCACCACTGGCTCAATCAAGTAGAGCTTTTAAATATTTCAAGAAAAGAAAGGTGCATTTTATTTCTGTTGTATGTTATCCATGTGCATATGTAGTACAAATTGAGATTGTAGTATAATGTTGTATTCAGATGCATTTTATATTTAAGAGATTGTACAAATCTTTTAAAAGATTAGCAATTTGTATTGAAAAAATAAGTGTATAAGGTCTCACACAAGTTGTGAGACTAACTGTTTCATTGCAAGTGAAAAGACAAACTATACATTTATAGAAGAAGTAGGAGATAAATATGCATATAATATAGGGTGACTCATCATTGCCTGAATGACGAGTCTTAGTCATGTTTGTTGTGCCTCCCGCATTGTCCACTTGTCATGCACTCAGCTGTTGTCTCCTTGTTGCCCCTAGTTATAGCATAAAATTTTAAAAACTAATATTAGAGCAATGACGGGGCATCATACATCATATGATAAACATCTACAAATATACAATTTGTTTTTCAGATGCAACAAACCAATTAGTGTCACATGGACCTTCAAGAAAACAACAGGATGATCAAGAACATCAATCACATGCCCATATTTTTCCTAACATGTTTGTTTCCTGTGCAGATATAGAGAAAGTTTTGTTAATGTTTTGCTATCTCATTTTTAGCATGTGGGTTAAAATGTGGCTCCCACAAGGGTTGAGCCCAGCATGCTCCCTTCTTAGCCATTCAAGAAGGACATCAGATTGAATAAACATAGTATATCATGCATAGAAACAACCATCATTGATGCAGTTAAGTGGAATCATAATAGTAAGTCAAAGGGGCAGTTGCTCCTATAAACTATGCCTCATCACAAGAGAAATCTATTCAGATCAAACAACTATATGGTACTTAATCACTTTCATGTCACAAATGAACAAATGTATCCATGTAGGAGAGAAATGAAGTGCATATACAGAACTAAATTGATCAAAGAGATCTTACCTCCAAGAGCTATCAAGTATAAGTATAACAAGGACAGTTTGCATAAGAAGATAATGCATCTTTGAATTAAGCAGAGTGCCATCTGAATGCCAAGCATAAATGAAAGGAGATTGAATGACAGTCATCAAAATAGGTTAACATCATGTTAGACCAACCTTAGATGTCATAAGTAATGCATCAGATGCATTAAGAAAGGCCTTGCAACAAAAGAGGATCAACTATGTAAAATTATGTAGCAAGACTGTTGTGAAGAAGCCAACTATGTGAAGCAATCATATCAAGTGCACATGACTATACGAGCTACATGAGCCATATCAACATCATGCAGTGCCATTATACTATCATAGTTTCCCTTTTGAGGCATAGAAGAGTGCACAGTTTATCAAATGCCAAGAAGGATGACAACACAAGTGCCATAACAGAAATACATTAAAAGAGACAATTATAACAACAATGTATAAAATGACAGTCTTCCATTTAGCATGTAAAAGATGCAGGTTGTTTGCTACAAGACTACATGAATGTTGAACAAGTTATACTATAGCCATATGCATCCTTAAAGAATGACTGAATATCACAAAGTAATAGAACAGGTACTTATCATTTTTGTTGTGAATGAGGACTAAGATTACTATGGACAGTCATGTAAGAGTGATAGCAATGATAAAGGATAGTCCAAAAAGGAGCAACAATTCATTTTCTGGTACCCACAAAAGAAGCCCTCATTTTTCATATGCAGTGAGGAGTACATTTTGTACGAACTCAGTTAGGTAAAAATGGCAGTCTTCATCATGAAGAAAAAAATGAATGGCTTCAAGAGCCTTAGAAATTCTTTGATACAGTGAAATATATATCTCAGTCATGCAGTGAAGTGTAAATTTCTTGCAAACCCAGTTGAAATGTTGCAGTCTTCTTCAAGAATCAAAGGAGCACAAAATAGTTCAAAACCCTAGGGTTTCAAGTTTTTTATAAAGGGCCAAAGACAAGAAGATTGTTGCAGATAAAAATCCATATGGAGAACCTACAGGCCATGGCCAGGAGGGCCATGCTTTCCTTATTCTAAACAAAAAAAAGTCATACAAAAAGTTTACCATAATATCTTCATCTTTGGGTCAAACTAAACCAGAAAGCAAGCTTGTAAAGTAGTAAGTTTACCTCTCATGGCCGTCAAAGAAACTGTAGCTTTCTATCATTCTTTTCTTTCTCAAGAATGTCAAGATAATGCTCATATACCAGAGAGGAGACAAGAAAGACAACAAGAAGAGTGTCATAAGAAGCTCAACACAACAGAGCAAGCTCAAGGCCGCGGCCTGAATGTCAAAAGAATGGAGAAGAAGATGATAAAATGCCATATGAAAGTCATAGAGCTAGACTCACCTTCGTTACTGCATCAAAATGCCAAGTGAAACCTTAGGAAATGATAGTTATGGTAGTAAGATCCATGAAAACCATGAGCAAACCCTTTCTCCATTGCGGTGCACAGTTGAATGAGAAAGCAAATGGCCAAGTGAGGAGCAATTAGGGTAAACTTCCTTTTTTGCTCCAAAAACCCTAATCGACTAAGGATCTTTTTGACCTTTGTTTTAAAAAGGAAATCATTTGTTATCCGAATACAAGAATGGGTCAACAACATAAATCATTATACCTAGTGCAAATGGAGGAAGCCCACGAGACCTTTTTTTTCTTTTTTTTCTTTTTAACAAAGTCAAACAAGATAATAATAACCTTTGCCCCCCATATATCTCCTTAGACACATGGTCAAAGGTCTAAGTTATTTTTTGCATTTCATTTATCAAATGTAAGGCATGTGGTTAAAGTGTTGTTATTATAAAACACTTAATCAAGATGTTTTTCTTTTAAATACATAAATAGGATGCCATGCCTTTTGAGGCTTTTATGAGTTAAGTCCTTATATTTTGCAACCATATGGGGTAGTTGAGGAAGTTAGTAGACAAAAGGAGAGCATCTAGGAGGTTTTTATTGCTTTTGTGAGCTTTTTAGGGGTTGTTTGATGAGTCATCTTGATGGACCTAGTCATGTTTGACTTTTTCACTCATTGTGACCTCTTTTGGAGCAAATTTAGGTGCTAGATTTGGGGCTTTTCTATTGCATCCAACCCAAGGTGGTTTCTAGCTCCTTGTTTGTTGGAACCACTTGGATGGTGATGGATATAGTCACTTTTGTGACTCATTTGTAGACGGTTCTGATTATGCAATTTTTGGGGACTTGTGATTTTGCAATCCTTGCTCAAATTTTGACAATTTGTAACTCATTTTACTAGTTTACTTGATATGGAATACAGTGGAGACCTTGAATTCCATTGATTGGAGATTGTGCCTACTTGTCTTATGCATCCTTGTGCTTATCAACTGATTTGATAGAGTTATTTGTGAAGTAAGTTTATTTCCTCTTAGCTTTTGTCTCAGGATTTAGAGCCTTTTATGCAGAAAATACTAATGCAGGTTGCAAGTTGTGTTTTAAGTGCGTTTATCTTTAAGTCTAAAATCATCTTTTCCTCTTAAGAATTCTGCATACATAAACTTGCTTATGAAATATTTATGCAAAAGTAGAAGTGATAGGTTGTACACGAATCTTTTTAGTCATTGTAACAAGTGTTTAAACCTGATATTTTCATGTTCCTCATTAAGTTAGGTGTATCACCAATTAGAGTTTAATTTCAATTTTAGTGCATATCCTTCTCACTCTTTTCCTTGTCAAGACCATAGCATAGTGAGTATTAGGTGATATAAAGTTAGGAAGCTAGCCTTCTCTAGAGATTCACTCCAATTTCTAGGTGACCCATAGCCTAGGAGTGTTTCCATGTTCCTCTAGAGTACCAATTTTTTGCAAAATTGGTAGGGTGCAACTTTCAGAGATAACACTGTCAAAAGGCCTAATTACTTTAGAATCAATCTTCAATTCAGATGACCACTTAAGGAAGGAGAAATCCAGCATACTTATCAAAGAGGAGCACTATGAATCAGTTGAAATCTTCAAGTCCAAGCTTCTCAAATTAGGAAAGGTATGTACAGCTGAAGATAAGCATGCTTTTGTGTTATTATGCCAAGAATTTGATGATATTTTTGCATGGGAGTACAAAGACCACAAAAGTTTTAACCCCGAGCTAGCTCAGCACACTATAGAGCTAGAACTAGGGGAAAAACTAGTGAGACATAAGTAAAGGCCTCTTAACCCCAAGCTGGAAGTTATGATGAAAAATAGAATTAAACAAGTTGATTCAGAGCAAGATCATTTTCCCAACAAACACACTTCCTGGGTGTCTAATCTGGTTCCTGTTAGGAAGAAAAATGGTGAGATTAGGTTGTGTGTTGATTTTAAGAACCTAAATAGAGCATCATGGAAAGATCATTACCTGCTACCCTCAATGGAGCAGATTTTACAAGTAGTTTCAGGTGCTGAAAGGTTTTCTTTGTTGGATGGCTTTTTAGGCTACAACCAAATTTTGGTTAAAAAGGAAGACTAGTACAAGACAATAGTCACAACCAAATGGGGTACTATGGCTTATCAAAAGGTGCCATTTGGGTTGTCGAATATTGGAGAAACCTTTTAGAGAGCCATGGATATGGCATTTCAAGGCATAATGAATAAATTTGTTTTGGTGCATCTAGATGATATTACTATTTTTTTCTTAAGATACCAAAGTTTATTTCACCCATCTTAGACAGGTCTTTGAAAGATGTAGAGAATATGGAGTCTCACTAAACACCAAAAAGTACATATTTGTTGTTCATGAGGGTAAGCTACTGGGTCACATTATTTCCAAACATGGGATAACAATTGATCCAGAAAGAGTAAGCATTATTTCAGCCTTACCCCTGCCTACCCATAAAAAGGGACTGCAAAGTTTCTTGGGTAGAATCAATTTTGTTAGATGGTGTAACATTGGAAAATATCCCCTTTGGGGCTTTTCTCTCATAAGGTTTAGCTCTTGGGTCTTTAGAGTGCATTTAGGACATTTTAGTTCATATTTTGGCATCTTGATGTAATGAGACCTGGGTTTCATGGCAAATGGGATCTAGGAGGAGCCCTTGAGCTATACCCTACCCAAAATAGGGGGGAGGACTTGGGTGCCCGTGCCCTAGTCCTGCCCTATTTTGAGGCAACCCCAATTTTTGAGTGTTGGTTTATGACCGTTAGGTGGTTATTTTTCTGATACGGTAAAGTTTAATTTTTAAAATCTTGGTGGGAATACTTGTAGGTGCATATATAAGCATGTGTAGGCATTCATTTGTAAACTAGATGATTACTAGCAAGCTATTGTGTTCTCAAGGTGATTCAAGGCTTTCTATTATGTTGCAAGAGCAAACTTGTATGTTTTGTGTGTTGATATTTGTAAATTTGAGCATCAATCTCCTCATGGCATGAAGAGCATCTTCGTCTATGAGAGCTTCACTACAAGGTGACATAATATTGTGTTTTTATTATTGATTCCTTTAGTTTTTGTCTCTGCCTCATAAGGGCATGCACTCTTTGTCTGACAATGGTGTTCAAAAACTTAAGTGTCCTCTAAAGCTTAATTGAGGCAAGTCTCTAAACACCACAACCCCCAAACCAAGTCTTGTGATTGTAGGTTATAGGTGTCACATCTGGGAAAAGTGGAGTTGCAAGAAGGAGTGGCAGGCATCAAGGATTTAGATCTGAAGAAAAGTCAAACAAAGGAGCACTTCTAGGACTACGGTGCCTGCAATAGTGTCCTTCACAGACAAATCTCAAGAAATAGAACTTACAGAGCTGATCAGTGCCGGAAGGAGGTCCAGATTCCTCAAAAAACTAGGTACCTTGGACTTGGACACCCGCACCAGTGTCCCCGACTGTTCCTCCTTGGAACCCTAAAAATAGGTATTCTGTGGTTTGTTATTTTACTCCCGTCTGTAAGATCTTTTTCTGTCTTTCATCAATTTGTTACCGTATTTGCATAATTAGGGTTTTAATGGTTAATTAGACACAAGAGAAGGAAAATTAATATTTAAATTCCCTAATCCAAGCTTCCCTTCATTTTCAAGTGACCTAGGGTATGATAGTGCTCACCACTGAACCCTACATCCTTCAATGTTAGGGTGAAAGGAGGATTCAAACATCCAAACAACAAAAGATTAACAAAATCTAATTTTACCCTAAACATTTTGGTGAACCCGTGTTTTTAGACTTAAATTGCAAGTTTCTGAGTGTTTGTCTTTAGATTTGGTTTGATTTCATTCATTCATGTAGGCATTTGCTTTATTGCATTGAGAAAATTTCAAAAAAATTGAAAATTTGGAAAAATACAAAAAAATTGCATTGTTTGGCTTACTAAATTGTATCGATTCTTCCTAAATTTTTCTAATTCATGATTTTTGCATCAGATCTGATATAAAATATAGAAAAATACAAAAAAAATCATAAATTTACATTGTATTTTGATCATTTAATTGCTAGGGTTTTGTGGAAATTTTAACAATTTTATATAACCTAGTAATTCCAAAATCTAGGGTTTGTAGTCAAAATCTTTTATCAGATTTTTATACTAATTTTAGAGGCTCATTAAAAATTTTATTTGACTTTATTTTTACATTTTAGAATGAATTTGCATTTAGATTTAAAATATTTGCATTTTTGCATAGAAATTTTCAACAAAAAACTAGCAATTTTGATGCATTTTTATTAAATTTGCATGGGCATTTTGCATGTTAAGGTTTGAAAATAATTTTCAGATTTGAGAGTAAGTCAATTTCATCATAAATCAGACTTCAAAACATTCTCTTAGCATATTGTGTCAAGATCTCAAACCTAGGGCTTCAAAAACAACTATTTTCGTTAAATTTGGCCTTATCGACTCTATAAACTTGCACCATAGGTGTGTTGTGAAAGTTATTTTAGAATTAATATTCTATTACTAGGGTAATCATTTTCTTCCCCTCATAAAAATCTTCACAACACCCTTTTATCGGGCTCTTGTAGTGAAAATTTGGTGAAAAACCACACATTTTGGCCATTTTGGCCCTAGGGTTTGACCTAGTTTGCACTCCAAGCATGTTGGGATCAATTTTATAGATTGATGGGACTGATATAATTTATATTCTTTGATGTACCTCCTAATATTATTTACAACACCCCTTTTTCTAGGTCTTGGAGTTGAAAAATCGTGAAAAATAGCTTATTTTTGCTATATTTTCACTAGGGTTTGACCTTAAGTGGTGCTAAAAGCATGTTGTGCTGGGTATTTTAGCACCAAGTGGCTGTTATTACTGATATTATTTTATTTTCATCATCATTTTCCTCACAACACCCTTTGTTATGCTCTTTTGCATTAAATTTTGGTGAAAAAAGTTCCTATTTTGACATATTTTCACTATATTTTGACTTGGCATTATCTTGGATTTGCATCAAGAGTGTGTTGAGAGTGATTATATTGTTGTTTTGGACTGATATCATACATATAACTTTCTTCCCTTGACTAAAATCCTTACAACATCCCTTGTTTAATTCATTTGCATTGAAAAGTATCAAAAAATCAAGCATTCTGGGTTGTTTTTGCTCTTGTCTTTTGCACCGATTTTGAAAAACTTTCAAAAATATCATTTGGCATTAGTTTGAGCATAAAAACATGGCCTCTAATTATAACAGAAACAATAGGTTCCCTCCTAGACCTTACATGAAAAGAAAGGCTCCTGAACCTGAAATTGTATTCAATCCTCATGATAGAACAATCGGTGATTCTGAAGGATCTCTTTACATCACCGTACAGATAATGGGAAATAATGTGGAGGGAACTCTGATTGATCTTAATTGCATGACTAATGTTGCCACCTAAAAATTCCTCTTTTTGAATCAATTAATATAAGGCCCTTATAGTACTTCAAGCTTGATGATTAAGACACATACGGGAACACTAAAGAAACCACTGGGTAAGATATCATTGACAGTAACAGTATTTGAGAAACATGTTGAAAAATGGTTTGATATTACTCCTAATTCTGATACCTTTGACATAAAACTTGGAATCCCTTGGTTAAAAGTTATGACAGCGGTCCCTTCAACTATTTATAAATGTGTTAAATTTCCTTTTAATGGACAAGTGCATGTCATTCATTGAAATACATACAAACCTTCAACTACACAACAACACTTCACATTGGATTACTTTTGCACAAAACATACTAGTGACAAATTAGATCTACAAACAGACTTTATGTTTTTGAGCTATAGAAATTACAAAGTGAAATTAGTACATCCAGCACCTAGTCCTCCTACACAAGAAATGACAAAAAATAAACAATCCGCATGTGAAGAGAACTTTAGATCAAAAGGACAAGGTCCCTATGCTAAGGTTCCTCCCCCAAAATCCTTACAAGGATCAGGAGATCATTGTCAACAACAAAGTGTTCCACCGCGACAAATGAGGTTTGATTCCGGTGCTTCATCTTCTCATTTGCACAAGCCTATGAAAGATGACAACTCTATCTTACAAGAGATAAGTGGTAAAACAAAATGAAATAGAAAAGCAAGAGAAAGAAGAAAAAGAAGACAAGAATATGCTATAAACCTTGTCTCTCAACAAGAAAACATCGATCCTAACATTCAACCAAACAAAGATGATCCTAACGATGAACAACATGATGAACAAGATATGAACTTGGCTATGGTACTGTATGTCCCATTATCCTCCAACATTAGGGAGTGGGAAGATGATGACGATGATTTGCTTATAAACAACTTCTAGCCCGAAAGGGGCCCTACAAGTAAGTATCTCTAACCCTTTACCTCTCTCGTGATGTGCTTCCCTCGTGATGTGTTATATGTTGTTTAGGCCTCCTGGGATGACCTCGGATTCTCTCGTAAGGTTCAAGATACCAAGAGACCGCCTCTGTTGTGACCTTCTTCTATTTGTATCATCATTCTTCCAAATTGCCTCTCTCTGATTTCATTGTTGTGTGTTGTGTCTTACGGACATAGCATCATGGTTGCTGACTTGGGGGCACCCTCCTACATGACTGTCCCTAAGATACTTGTTTCTTCTCCCTTATTTATTGTTTCCCTTCCTCTAGTGTTTCCATTTAGCGGGCAGATGATGACAAACATTTATACTAATGCGGACCTAGTGTCCCTTTCAAGAGCAATCAAAAAATGGACTTAGTTCCTAATATGACGATGGAGTTGTATATCTTATCTGACGCTTGGCTAGTGGAAGCACTCATGCTTTCCACGTAGTGAATTCTATGATGTTTCTGTCACATTTACAAACCTTAACAATATTGTTGCTCCGTGCACCTTTGTTTGTCTTTGAATCTAGTGTTGGTGGTACTCAATTCAAAGAGCTTCATGATATAGCCCCAGGATTATCCTCGAACTCTGGATTTGTTGTATAACCTTATCTCTTTGTGTGGATAATCAAATGCATTGATGTTGTTGTTTATCATGATGTTGTAGACACTAACATGTTTCTTGCAGGGATGTGTTTGTGGGAACATTTGGCGATCGTAAAGTACATGTCACCTCCAGGGGGCATGGGCTTTGTGAAAGTCAGTGTTCCCTTGTGTGTTTTCTTCCTACCTTAACATACTTGATATCGATGTTTAATATCAACCACCTTAAGGTGGGGGCATATATAAGGTAAGATATCTGTTTTAGATGTTAGCAATGTGTTTGACCTCAGATGCAAAGACTTGCGCCCCAGGGTATTGCATCATGCATCCTAAGTTTGTTTGCAATCAATCAATCAATCATGTAAGCCCTCTATAGAGGTAAGATATCAAGCATATACTTTTTCTTAAGCCCTCTACGGAGGCGGGGATGTTGTATTTCTCAGAGAAGATTACATCATCCTATCATTTTCAAAAGTCCTTTGCAGAGGCAGGGAGGAGTTCTGTGACTAACTCAACCCTTAAGCATGTCTTCGTTGATTGTTGTGGCGAAGCGCAATCGTCGGTGTGTCCCTGTAATGTGCCTAAGATGGTGTTGGACCTAGAAATAGGTACACTCCATCGCTTGTCTGTCATGTTTTCTCCGTGTCTTCACATGTGTGTGTTTTGGCGTGCTTGTATTGTGTGGCGTGTTTGTTGCCCCATATGCAGAGACCAGCGCCCTCAGGTAGTGCTTCCTGCATTTTTGGGAGATTTTGCATGTCTTGCGTGTGTGTTGCCCCATATATACTGAGACCTATACCTTAAGGTAGTGCATCCAGTATTATGGGAGGTTTGTTTATTTTCCAGTACCTGCATTTACATTTCATATATATGAGAAAAAGAAAAGACAAGATATCATTTTTGTCTTCCATGCATTAATGTGTCTTCTATGCATTGATTGTATTCTCCATGTTCTGCATGACTATAACTGTCTTCTCCATGTTTTGTGTGCCTGGTACTATTTTCTATCTGATTGGCGTGTCTTCTTTGTGCTTGATGTGTTTGTTGTATTTGTGACCTTACTTTAATGCATGTATTGGCCTTGCATTTATACATACATTAAAATGGGGGCTAAATGTGACATTGAAAAATGTCCCATTGGGGGCTTTTCCCTCATAAGGTTTAGCACCCAGGTCTTTAGAGTGCATTTAGGACATTTTAGTTCATATTTTGGCATCCCGATGGAATGAGACCTGGGTTTCATGGTAAATGGGACCTTGGAGGACCCCTTGAGCTGTACCCTACCCAAATAGAGGGGAGAACTTGCGTACCCATACCCTAGTCCTGCCCTATTTTGGGGTAGCCCCAATTTTTTAGTGTCATTTTATGACCGTTAGGTGATTATTTTGCCGACATGGTAAAGTTTGATTTTTAAAATTTTGGCGGGAATGTTTGTAGGTGCATATATAAGCATGTGTAGGCATTCATTTGTAAACTAGATGATTACTAGCAAGCTATTGTGTTCTCAAGGTGATTCAAAGCTTTCTATTGTGTTACAAGAGAAAACTTGTATGTTTTGTGTGTTGATATTTGCAGATTTGAGCATCAATCTCCTCATGGCATGAAGAGCATCTTCCTCCATGAGAGCTTCACTACAAGGTGACATAATATTATGTTTTTATCATTGATTCCTTTGGTTTTTGCCTCTGCCTCACAAGGGCATGCACTCTTTGTCTAACAACGGTGTTCAGAGACTTAAGTGTCCTCTGGGGCTTGACTGAGGCAAGCCTCTAAATACCACAACCCCCAAACCAAGTCTTGTGATTACAGGTTATAGGTGTCACATCTAGAAAAAGTGGAGTTGCAAGGAGTGGTAGGCATCAAGGATTCAGGATCTAAAGAAAAGTTAGACAAAGGAGCACTTCTAGGACTAGGGCACCTACAACAGTGTCCTCCATAGATAGATCTCGAGAAACATAAGCTACATGGCTGATCAGTGCTGGAAGGAGGTCCAAATTCCCTAAAAAAGTAGGTACCTTAGACATGGGCACCCGCACCAGTGTCCCCGACTGTTCTGCCTCGGAACCCTGAAAACAGGTATTCTGTGATTTGTTATTTTACAGCTGTCTATAAGAGCCTTTTCCATCTTTCATCAATTTATTACCGTATTTGCATAATTAAGGTTTTAATGGTTAATTAGACACAAGAGAAGGAAAATTAATATTTAAATTCCCTAATCCAAGCTTCCCTTCATTTGTAAGTGGCCTAGGGTATGAAAGTGCTTGCCACTTGACCCTAGATCCTTCAATGTTAGGGTGAAAGGAGGATTCAAACATCTAAACAACAAAAGATTAACAAAATCCAATTTTACCCTAAACAAACAGTTTAATCCAAATATTGCAAGTTTATTAAAGCCTCTAACGGACATGTTGAAAAAGAACATTGGTTTCAACTAGACTAAAAAAGGAAAGAATGGCTTTAAGGACATCAAAGTAGCCATAGAAGTAGCTACAACATTAATAAACCCAAACTTCTCAAAAAATTTCATTCTATATGCCTATGGAGGAATTGACACTATCTCTGCTATGCTGACTCAATAGAACAAGGAAGGCCAGGAAAAACCAATAGCCTTTTTCAGCCAAGGATTAGAAGGCTATGAGAAAATGTACACATTTGTTGAAAAGCATGTACTTGTTATCATAAGAAGCCTCAAAAAATTTAGGCACATGTTATCTATGCTGTCACATGAAATTGCACCCTGCTTGGAAGGATTCCAAGCATTCCAATGACACAATGGGAATGATCTTGAAGTGTGGGACCTTGCTCAAAGAGATCAGACCTCCAGAGAAGGCCAGCTTCCTTGCCTGATTATCACCTAAAACTACTAAATTTTGAGGGGAAAAGGGAAAAGGAATGCTTTAAAGTGAAAGATGAAATAACAAAACTTGAAACACAAAAGGGTGATGCACCAGATAGATTTCAAGAAACTTTCACAGAACTGAAGAATGCACAACACAACCAGATATAGCAAGTATGTATACATAGATTAGATGATTCTAGAAGAGGCAAGAAGCAATATGATTGAGAGGAACAAAAAAAATGTTCACAGACGACCATATGCAGGTTTACACAAAACTAGAAAATCAGTAAAAGAGGTATGATAACTTGCATATATTCTGTAGGAAGGCAAGGTTACACTAACAGAAAAGCTCTGTTTGGAAAACAGAAAAGCCTCTATGCTAAAAATTTTTCAACTCTATTTTCATCATAAGCCTCAGCTTATATAGCATTTCAATCTAACCTAAGTCTGTTACAAAATTCACTCAAAGAGATGCAACCAAAAATATCTCTGAAAGGACGTCCCAGTTGCTAAGAGTAATGGCAGAAAAGATCTGGAATAGGGGCAGGTGGGGAGATATTTAGAATCCTCAGCTATGCATATATGAAAATATCTGAAACAGGGCGGTGGAAAGATATTTTTGATCATCAATGCGAGCTACTTCATCTTTGTACAACAATGAATGCAAGAAATATCTGCAACTGCTCAAAATGGTCACTGAAACGTCCACTCACCCAAAACATGCAAATCTAGATCCAAAACTGAAAGTGAGAAAATCCTCCTAAAAACCTGCCAAATGAAAGAGGAGGCAAAAATAAGCACTTTTGCCTCTTGCAGCATGTGAAAATTCACTAGGATGGAGGAGATACAGGCGGTCAAAGTTTT
Source organism: Cunninghamia lanceolata (assembly GCA_027924645.1). Taxonomy (NCBI): domain Eukaryota; kingdom Viridiplantae; phylum Streptophyta; class Pinopsida; order Cupressales; family Cupressaceae; genus Cunninghamia; species Cunninghamia lanceolata. Next base: position 4,142,143 of record BSBN01001035.1, read on the forward strand.
GGTCAACCGCTATATATATCGCTTTGCATCTATGTATATATCACCCTTTGAAAACTGCATTTGTATGTGCAAAGCGCCTTGTATCAAGCTACATCGGGCTGTCGGAATGACCTTCAGTCGAGCCGCCGATGTATAAAGTCATGCTGAAATTTCCTTTGTATATGCTCTGCTTTTTGGCACTTAAATGTCCCTTTGAAAAACTTTTGTATGTTCAATTGTACATGCCAACATACAGTCATGAATATACATGCAACTGCGGACTCGATCGCTGAATGTGCCAAACTTGATCCCTGGGTTGGGTCCGCCTTGTATCCTTTCTATTGTATCTGGCCCTTGTATATCAAAATATACAAGGTGAAATATACAAGGGACACTGTAGACTTAGTTATACATTGCAATCACTTACTTCGGCATATGCAAAAAACCTTTGTATATCTGATTGTATGTGAGAACATACAATCGCTAACATACATACAAATGTGCAGACCCGAAAATGACTATTAGCTATATTTGATTTCTCCGTCGGGTCCACCCTATATGTCTCCCCTTGCACCTTTGACTTGTATATCACAATATATAATCACAGATATACATACCATATGGAACTCAAAAGATTATGAAGTAAATCTGAATGTGACATCGGGTCCAGCCTTGTACCTCTTCCTCTTTATATGATTGTCCCCTTATATATTTCACTTGTATGTCGAAACATACAATCACAAAATGTACAAGCGGTGGGGCCCAGCTTTGATTCACCCTCTTGTATGTTTGCCCCCCCTTATATATCGGCTTTGTATATTTGACATACAAAACGAAAATATACAAGCCACTATAGCTGATGCATACTAGCCTTTGTATCTGCAAGTGTATATTGCCGATATGCAAAATGCTTTGTATGTTTCCCTTTGTACTTTTACCTTTGCACATTCACCACTGATCTACATTGTAAAATGTACATTCACCCTTGTATCTTCTCTGGCCCCACCAAATGTATGTCGGCCTTGTACACGTTTTTCCTTATATGTTCGTGGATATACAACCACCTTTGTATATCGTGGACCACCCCATCATTTGCATATTCGGCCCTTGTATATTCACTGTAGCCGATGCATATTATCTTTGTATATTGGCTTTGTATGTGTGAACATACAACCCGATATACATTCCATTGTTCATGCTCACTTGTATGTAGAACACATACAATCTTCTTTGTATATGTGTGGGCCCCATCTCTTATATCTCAGCGATATACAAATGCCTTTGTATGTTTGGCCTTTGTATATTGACTTGTATATCGGCCTTGTATGTGCGAACATATAAGCCGATATACATTCTCCTTTTGCAAATTGACCCTTTGCATATTTGCCAATGTACATAGGCTTTTGTATGCATTTCCTTGTTTATGACCTGATGTATGTCTTGCTTGTATCTTTGTCATTTGTATATTACACTTGTACATATGAACATACAATGGTGAATGTATATGCAAATATACATTGAAACATGCATATTGAAATACAATCATGAAACTGAGAAAATCCCAGCATTAGGAAATATTTGAAGTTAAAATATTTCTGGATTTTTCTGGGTTTTCAGCAAAGATTCTGAAGGTGAGGTTTTTAGAATTTTTTTTCACAAGGCATAGCATAATTATTTGAAGGATTTAAACCTGTAGGGATATTTCCTAAAAGATTTTCAAGGAAAATGCAAGGTGAACTATTTAACTCTGGGCTGAGGAAAATAGGTCAACAATCTAATAACAAAATCTAGCTGATGGTTGCCCATCCAAGTGTGAAAGAATTTTTCTTGAGCAAAAATCTGGCAGATAAAAGAGCTAGTTGGATAACTAGAGTGATGGAGTATAATGTCGACATCAAGGTTACCAAGCTGATTCGGGGTAAAGGTGTTGCAAGTATGAGGTGAACCAGTGTTGTCATTGATGTCAACATACTCATATTGCATTGACAAGAAGGATTCGATGAGCAGTGTGCTGAGGATATTGAGAAAATTAGCCTCAGTCAGGAACAGTGATGAGAAGAAGGTAAATGTATTGTATAGGATGCGAATCGGAGGATGCAGATTAAAGGGTTTGTAGATATAAGTCTTGAGATGTTTCAGTTAAGATTTCAGAGGTCCGCATGAAGATCTGAAGGAGTTGTGGCTGTCAGTGTGGAACCGGTTCCGGCAAGTTTTCAGAGGTGACAGAGGATCACAGAAAGGTCCGGTGAGGTCCGGAATTGTATAATCCTAATCTGCGATTTGGAAGGAGTGTTTAGGATGTCCTTGTGATGTGTCATCTAGAGTTGTGTATGATTTTGAGGTCCGGAAGTGCCTTTTGCATTGTGACAGTGGCGACAGACTGTGTTCTTGCAGTTCCGGATGAGGAAGAGAAGAGATTCCAGTAAGTAGAGAAAGTGCGGATGTACCTAGTCATTTAGGCAGGCTTGTGAAGGTTCTTGGATCATGATGAGGTTGTGTTGTTGGTCCGCATTGATGGTAGAGCTCGGAATTGAAGTTATTCTTCCAGATGAAGTTCTTGTTCTGACTAGCCAACCGGATGAGTTGTTCATCCTGCGAATGTTCTTGTGATGGCCAACCGGATGTGTTATTCATCTTGCGGATATTCTTATGGTTGATTGCCGACTTAGATGATTGTTCCTAAGTCGATGTCTTGTATAAATAAAGGTTTGTGAGTTTATTTAGTAGTGTGGATTGTGTGAATGAATGTGGTGCAGCGAAGAGAAGTGCGAAAGGCAGAGCAGGGGTTTTGGGCTTAAATGGAGCTGATCCGGACATAGTAGAGATGTCATTCTCCAGTTCAAGATTGTGATTCTTATCACTTTGTAGACAGTGTGTCTCCTTGTAGGTAGTGGGCCTCTTTGTGAGCAGTGTGCTCGGTCAGTGAGCCCTAATTGGCAAGTGCCATTCTTTTTCTTATTCTTTTAACAGAGAATAATCCTTGGGTTAATCACCCCGTGGTTTTTCCCTTAACCGGGTTTTCCACGTCAAAATCTTGGTGTTTAATGTGTTGATGTTTATCTGCTCTTGTGTTTTTTACTTTCATGGATGATTAATTGATATGCTGTTAACTAACAAGAAGAATCAAGTGTTTGAAGTAAAGAGCAAGTTTTTATACAACTGATTCACTCCCCCTCTCAGTTGTATGCCCTAGATCCAACAATTGGTATCAGAGCCAAGTTTCTCTGAAAGGAGCTTAACCGCTTGAGGAGATCCAGGATGTCATCATACAAGAAGGATAGTCCGAAGTTCGATGGAACCAACTTCACCCTCTGGAAAGGTCGCATAAAATGTCACTTGGAATGTATGGGAAAAGCATACTTGGCCATGGTCTCAAAACCATATGTACCTCCACAAGGTGGTCCGACAAATCTGAATGAAATCACAGATGCTGAAAACAATCTGCAGACCAAGGAAGCTCTACTAAGCACATTAAATGGCTCAGATCTCTCAAATGTTATCGACCTACCAACTGCATATGAGATCCTGACTAAATTGGAACTTCTGTATGAAGGAGATGAGTTTGTTAAAAGTGCAAGGTTGCAAAGTCTGAAAGGGAAATTTGAAAGATTGAAGATGAGAGATGATGAAAACATCACTACCTTTATGCCAAGAGTGAATGAGCTGGTGTGTGGAATTAGAAATGCTGGTGGAACTCTGGATGAAAATGAGATTGTTTGCAAAATCCTCAGATCCCTTCCTGCTGCCTACAAAATCAAGGTTGTTGCAATTGATGAATTCAGAGCCCACACAACTGTCACAAGAGAACAACTGGCTAGCAAGCTAGCTGCATTTGAAATGACCGAGTTTGGAGATGATCCTCCCAAGACTGAATCTACTTTCAAAGCCAGTGCCTATGTGAAAGGCAAACAGAGATTTGATCCGGGTGAAAACTCTTCAAGGAAGATGTCATGGTATGATCAAGCAAGAAGAGACATGGAAGAAGAAGAAGTAGAAACAGCTCAACTTGAAGCTCTCATTGCAAAGAGACTGCCAAGAGGATCTGGTAAGTATGAAGGAAAACTACCCTTTAAGTGCTTTAACTGCAATAAGATTGGTCATTTTGCTTCAAGATGTCCGGAAAGATCTGCAAGGACTAATACTAACAGACAAAGGTTTCAAAAGAACTGCTATTATGTTCATGAAGAAGATGACAATGAACAAGTAACAGATGATGAATCAGAACTAGGAAGCAAATCCGGAAATGAATGGGTGTTTATTGCCATCAAGGAAGAAGATTCAATACTCTCTGAATCTGTCAATCACAAGGTTGTGGAAAAAGCTTTGGCTACTCAAGTGGAAGAAAAGGATGATTGGGTTATTGACAGTGGATGTTCTCCCCATATGACTGGTGACAAGGATAAGTTCTTGGATTTGGAAAGGTATGAAGGAGGAATGGTAAAATTTGGTGACAATTCTGCTGGCAGAATCAGAGGTAGGGGAACTATTTCCTTTGATGGAAAGAGCAAAACAGGTAATGTACTATATGTTGAAGGATTGAAGCACAATCTTCTTAGTGTTGGTCAGTTAGAAGACAAAGGCTATGATCTCCGGTTCAAGAATGGAAAATGCAGAATCTTTACAAGTTTCGGAACTGAAATTGCATCTGGTACTTAGACAAAAGGTAATATCTTTCATCTGGTTGGTTCAAAAAAAAGTTGTCTGTTTGTTCAAATTGATCAGAGTTGGTTATGGCATAGAAGAATGTGTCATGTAAATTTTGATAACATCATCAAGATAAGCAATACTCAGGCTGTAAGAGATCTTCCAAAATTGATGAAACCTACAAATAGTTTGTGTAAAGAATGTCAGCTAGGTAAACAAAGCAGAGTCTCTTTCAAAAGCAAAGATCAGTCCTCTACCGGATTGTTGGAATTAGTACATACTGATCTCTGTGGTCCGACAAGAATCAAGAGTCTACAAGGTGATAGATATTTCATGTTGCTAATTGATGACCATTCCCGGATGATGTGGGTTACCTTCCTAAAGGAGAAATCAGAAGCCCTTGAGAAGTTCAAAATCTTCAAAGCTATGGTAGAGAATCAAACCGGATTGAAGTTGAAGTGTCTAAGGTCTGATAGAGGTGGTGAATTTACATCTGGTGAGTTCATTGACTTTTGTGAGAAGCAGGGTATAAGAAGACAGTTGTCTGCTCCTAGGACTCCACAGTAGAATGGAGTAGTTGAGAGAAAGAACCGGACCATCCAGGAAGCTGCCAGGACAATGATGTTGGAAGCAAATGTTCCTCAAATGTTTTGGAAAGAAGCTATCAGCACTGCAGTCTACACTCTCAATCGAGTTCAAATCAGAAACAACACCGGTAAGACCCCTTATGAACTCTGGTTTGGCATCACTCCTACTGTGAAATATTTCAGAGTATTTGGTAGCAAGTGTTATATCAAAAGAGATGAAGATCTAGGAAAGTTTGATGCTAGAAGTGATGAAGGAATTTTCTTAGGTTACTCCACTCAAAGCAAAGCATATCGGTGTTACAATAAGAGATTGAGGAAGATGACAGAAAGCACTAATGTGAAAGTTGATGAAGGAATTGAGAAGCCCTCAAAGTTTTATGAGTTTGATGAGGATGACCAAGATGGTGTTCAAGTTCAAGGAGCTCAATCCTCTCCGGTAAGTCAGAATCAGCCTGATCCGGTAAATCAGGAAGAAGAGATAGGTCTGAATGAGCCTGATCAAGAAGCAGCAGTACAGAATGCTCCCAAAATTCCAAGGTATGTAATACAGAACCACTCTGAAGATCAGATCATAGGTGACAGAAACAAAGGTGTGCAAACTAGAAGGAATGTTGCTCAAAATCAAGATGAATGTTGTTTGATTTCAAAGATTGAACCCAAAACAATAAATGAAGCTTGCAATGATGAAAATTGGACCAAAGCAATGGAAGATGAATTGATGCAAATTGAGAGAAATCATACTTGGGATCTTGTTCCCAGACCTAGAGATAGGAATGTGATTGAAACCAAATGGTTTTTCCAAAACAAACTGAATGAAGCTGGTGAAGTAATCAGAAACAAAGCTAGATTGGTCTGCAAAGGCTACTCTCAAATAGAAGGAATTGATTTTGAAGAAACCTTTGCTCCGGTGGCAAGAATTGAATCAGTCAGATTACTCCTTGCATTTGCTTCCTTCAAAGACTTCAAGGTATATCAGATGGATGTCAAGTCTGCCTTCCTAAATGGTGATCTGGAAGAAGAAGTTTACATTGAACAACCGGATGGATTTCAATTGTCTAATAATGATGATATGGTCTGCAAGTTGAAGAAAGCTTTGTATGGATTAAAGCAAGCCCCAAGAGAATGGTATGAAAGGTTGGATAAGCATCTTGTGCAGATTGGATTCAACAAAGGTACTGCTGATAGCAACTTATATTTCAAAATTGATCATGAAAACATTTTGATTGTTGAAGTGTTTGTGGATGATATCATTTTTGGAGGAAGAGATAGTATGTGCAAAACTTTTACAAATCAAATGAAAAGTGAGTTTGAAATGTCTATGCTTGGTGAAATGAATTTCTTCTTGGGTCTACAAATTACTCAAACAAAAAAAGGGATCTTTATTTCTCAAACCAAATATGTGAAAGAATTGTTGAGGAAATTTGGTATGGAAGATTCAAAGCCAATGAACACTCCCATGGCAACCGGATGTAAGTTGAGCAAAGATGATGACTCCCCAAAAGCAGATCAGACAAAGTATAGATCAATGATTGGTGGATTGTTGTATCTCACTCAGACTAGACCAGATATAATGCAGGTTGTTGGTCTTGTGGCAAGATTCCAGGCTGATCCTAGAGAATCTCATGTTATGGCAATCAAAAGATTTTTTAGTTACTTGAAAGGAACAGTTGAGTATGGTCTATGGTACCCTAGAGATCTAGATTTCTCTCTTCATGCTTACACAGATGCAGATTGGGCAGGAGATGTGGATGACTGGAAGAGCACCAGTGGTGGAGCATTCTTTCTAGGGAAGAGATTGGTTTCTTGGCTAAGCAAGAAACAAGATGCAATATCTCTGTCTACAACTGAAGCAGAATACATAGCAGCAGCAGGTAGTTGCACTCAAATCTTATGGATGAAGTAGATGCTAAGAGACATTAAAGTTGAATATGAGGAGCCTATGACAATTTTCTGTGATAATTCAAGTGCAATTAATATTTCTAAGAATCCAGTATTGCACTCTAAGACTAAGCACATATCTATCAAGTTTCAATTTTTGAGAGAACAAGTGAACAAGGAAGAAGTCAGGTTGGAGTATGTTCCCTCCAAGGATCAGATTGTAGATATCTTTACTAAACCTCTTCCCAAGGACTCTTTTGAATATCTCCAAGAGAAGTTAGGGGTCATGGCCCCTCCGGTAATAAACTAAGATGCACTGATGTGCATCAATCCAGTGGATATCACAGTCATATCTTGTGATCCGGATTGATGATGGGGAGTTGCTACTAAGGGGGAGCAGCTGGTATGACTCTGATGTGTTAGAATTGTAAGTATGAGCCCTTTGCCATTGATGTCAAAGGGGGAGAGAAGACATGTGAAAAACAAGTGGCTGATGATCAAAGGGGGAGCAGTAAATGAGGAGAAGACATGTTGCTGATAGGGGGAGCTGTGACAGAAAGGAGAAGTTCTTGTCTTGATGGTTTTTCACATCATATGTTGCCATCAATGACAAAGAGGGAGATTGTTGCAAGTATGAGGTGAACCAGTGTTGTCATTGATGTCAACATACTCATATTGCATTGACAAGAAGGATTCGATGAGCAGTGTGTTGAGGATATTGAAAAAATTAGCCTCAGTCAGGAACAGTGAAGAATAGTCATGAGAAGAAGGTAAATGTATTGTATAGGATGCGAACTGGAGGATGCGGATTAAAGGGTTTGTAGATATGAGTCTTGAGATGTTTCAGTTAAGATTTCAGAGGTCCGCATGAAGATCTGAAGGAGTTGTGGCTGTCAGTGTGGAACCAGTTCCGGCAAGTGTTCAGAGGTGACAAAGGATCACAGAAAGGTCCGGTGAGGTCCGGAATTGTATAATCCTAATCTACAGTTTGGAAGGAGTGTTTGGGATGTCCTTGTGATGTGTCATCTTGAGTTGTGTATGATTTTGAGGTCTGGAAGTGCCTTTTGCATTGTGACAGTGGCGACAGACTGTGTTCTTGAAGTTCTGGATGAGGAAGAGAAGAGATTCCAGTAAGTAGAGAAAGTGCGAATGTACCTGGTCATTCAAGCAGGCTTGTGAAGGTTCTTGGATCATGGTGAGGTTGTGTTGTTGGTCCGCATTGATGGGAGAGCCCGGAATTGAAGTTATTCTTCCGGATGAAGTTCTTGTTCCGACTAGCCAATTGGATGAGTTGTTCATCCTGCGAATGTTCTTGTGATGGCCGACCGGATGTGTTATTCATCTTGCGGATATTCTTATGGTTGATTGCCGACTTAGATGATTGTTCCTAAGTCGATGTCTTGTATAAATAAAGGTTTGTGAGTTCATTTAGTAGTGTGGATTGTGTGAATGAGTGTGGTGTAGCGAAGAGAAGTGCGAAAGGCAGAGCAAGGGTTTTGGGCTTAAATGGAACTGATCCGGACATAGTAGAGATGTCATTCTCCAGTTCAAAATTGTGATTCTTTTCACTTTGTAGACAGTGTGTCTCCTTGTAGGCAATGGGCCTCTTTGTGAGCAGTGTGCTCAGGGAGTGAGCCCTAATTGGCAAGTGCCATTCTTTTTCTTATTCTTTTAACAGAGAATAATCCTTAGGTTAATCACCCCGTGGTTTTTCCCTTAACCGGGTTTTCCATGTCAAAATCTTGGTGTTCAATGTGTTGATGTTTATCTGCTCTTGTGTTTTTTACTTTCATAGATGATTAATTGATATGCTGTTAACTAACAAGAAGAATCAAGTGTTTGAAGTAAAGAGCAAGTTTTTATACAACTGATTCACCCCCCTCTCAGTTGTATGCCCTAGATCCAACAAAAGGACTATGTGAACAGCTAGCTAAAATAACAGAAAATGAGGTAAAACTGCCAATGGAAGTGGTTTTAATGGATGATACTTTTGATGTACTTGATGTTCTAGCTAGCAATACTAGTTGGACACAAGATTGTTGTCAAGAGACACTGTGTGGCTTCATGAGTGTTGTCATTGATGGCAACAAAGTCTATCCCACACATCTGCAGTTCATAGTATGCCTATACCGAAAGTCAGATTGAAGATTGTTTTGGTCCGATGAACAAGAACAGAGTATGCAACAAGGTCCAACAATCAAGTCTAGATCTCTCAGATGGTGTAACTCAGCAAGTTGCAGACTTGGATAAGTCAAGAGGGGTATCATGACTACTATATTCCAGAGATTTAGCCTCCGGTAGTAAAGCATGGAAAAGATATCAACATCTAAGCATTAGGTTCCAGTCAAGTAGAGCAGACAGAGGAAGAACTAACCAACAGAGCATCAGACTTCAATCCGGATGAGTAAAAGGTGTTGATCAAGCAATTTGTGGGATCATACATTGTTGGCCGACATGATTAATGACTTATATGCCTATGCTTTTGATATGCGTCACAAATCAAGCATGGATTCAGCTGACAAATCAGTAACTTGTAAATATCTTGAGTGTTCTTGTTGCCAACTAGAAAGTTGATGAAATCCTTGATGCAGATATATATACCAGATGGATTCCAATATGTAGGGTGTGGAATATACAAGTGAGTAAATAAAGTGTGAAGAAAAGTAGGGACAAATGTGAAAGCAGCAAATCAAGTCCAGTATGTGACAGAGCAACAGTATCAAAATAGAGAAAGAATGAAGTGCATCAAATCAATGTATTGTGCTTAATTGGAACTAAACTCCTACATTTGTAGATGCCTCTCATCAGTTCAAACACATGATTATCTTCTGTAAGTTTTGTAGATAGTGAGTCTCTTGTAGGTAGTGTGCCTCTTGTGAGCAGTGTGCTTGGGCAGTGAGCCCTAATTGGCAAGTGTCATTTTGTACTTCTTTATTCTTTTAACAGAGAATACTATCTTGGGGTAGTCACCCCATGGTTTTTCCCTTAACAAGGTTTTCCACGTAAAAATCCTTGTGTTATGTGTGATGATTTTATTTATGTTCTTATGATCACATATGCTTATATGATTTGATGTTGCACTGATTATTAAAAGAAAAGAAAGTTAAAGAAATTTTGAGATAACTGATTCACCCCCCCTCTCAGTTATCTGCCTTGTTTACAACAATTGGTATCAGAGCCAAGTTCTTCTAAACAAAGCCTAACAACTTGAGGAAGATCTGGGAATCTCAATGGATATATATGGTATGAAGGAACAACTTCAGTCTGCCCTAGATGATCTTAAACAATCCCACTCTGAAGTCAATAACTTGAGAAAAAGACTCAAACAAGTTGATGATTTCATAAATGAGCTAAAAGAAAAACTGAGCATCTCTATGAAAAAGAGAAAGGAACTACTTCAAAAATTAGTAAATCAGAGTGAACAAAAAGTTATTCCACCCCCAAAATCTCTTCTTTTTAAAAAAATTAAATTAAGATTTTAAATAATTTAAAAATATATATATTTCATTAAAATATGCACATGTTCTCTCTAAAAAATTAAAAAGACATGGATAATTAAAAATACTTAAAAGCTAACCCAAGTTAATTTGTTTTTTATAGAAATAGATGTTTCTAAAATTTATTTTTTATTTTGAATTAGATTTTTTAAGTTGAGTTATAGAAATAAATGTTTCTAAAATTTTATTTTTTTATTTTAAATTAGATTTTTTAAGTTGAGTTATAGAAATAGATGTTTCTAAAATTATATTTTTATTTTGAATTAGATTTTTGAAGTTGAGTTTATTTTTAATATAAATGCTACATATAAAATAAATTAAAATATTTTTTTATAAATGTTATTGCTGCATATAAAAATAAATAAAAATTAAAAAGTTGCAATTACTCCTTCAATTTTTTTATATTAATATATATACACATACACTAATATATATGATTTATTCATTTATTTTATTTTATAGGGTAAGTGCAAAAAGATGGGGGGCCAAAAAGTGGCCAAATGGTTTTAAAAAAATAATAATACATAATGCAAGCGTGTTATGGGTTGGTAATGACGAGCCTAAGGCTCATCAAAACCAAACCATAACGCGCTCGCGTTATAACGCGCTCGCGTTATAACGCGCTCGCGTTATAACGCGCTCGCGTTATAACGCGAGTGCCTTATAACGCGAGCGTGTTATTAACTACTATAAATTTTTTTTAAAAAAATGGCTTGTCATTTCATTTCATTTCTATTTTTCTCCTCTATCCCCGCGGCTTGCAAACCCTAGGAAGTGCGCTCACATTTTGGAAAAGACAATTCAACACCAAAATCTTGCTGATTCGTCGCTAAAATGCTGCCACAACATCGAGCACACCAAAGGAGTGAGTTTTATTTGTTTTTTGTTTGAATTTGCTTCTAAATAGGTAGGTTTGAGTTATTTTTTGATGTATATTTTGTTAATTGTCAGGAAATGTTAATGCACCTCCTCCTCCTCCTCAAAATCTACAAAATCCTGTAGAACAACAACCTCCTCCATCCATTCCTCGACATGCCCCTAGAACACAAGAAAATATAATGGGACAAATTGAAAACAACAAAAAAGAAATTGAAGATATAATTGCAAGGTTGAAAGATCCTTCCACTTCAACCTTGCATAGGTCCATGCTTGTTGAATCTCTTGAATCTATGTTATCAAATGTAGATTTAATTAGCAAGCAAATAACTAGTTGGACAGATAAGAGGAGAGAGTTTAGAGATTATTATACAAACAAGCTGTCATACCAAGATGTGAAAAAATTACAAATCACAAAATTAGACTTGTGTTCAATTTTCACAAACCCACAAACAAATCAACCTCCACCCATTACATGCAAGAGGTTCCTTATCCATTGGTGCAACAACCAAGTGATAAGGGACAATTTTGGGTAGAGGTGGTGGATGGTTTTTGACCATCCTCCATGCAATAATAATGAGGTCCCGCAATACTTTTTGAGGAAACTCTACTATGAGTTTGTCCTTAATAAAGTGCCAAACTATTTTGATATGTGGGACTTCCAAGGTAGAGGTGGGGGGTCAACACAAGATAGACCAGGGGCACGTCTTGACCCACACCAGGTAGTGAGACGAGTAATCAGTAGACCAGCCCATGAGCATGTTTCTATCCCTTCCATTGTGAAGGAGAGTGTTGAGGTTGATACACTTCAGTCCATTAGTGCCTTGACCCAGAGCATCATAGAGCATGCTGGTCCTACAGCACATAGTGGGTTGGGAGATAGTATGAGGAGTAGGGTCCCACCCCATGCTTGTCAAGCTTACGGGTCAGCCTATGGTTATGACCCCATGGATAGTCAAGATGCAGGTGCACAGGCTACATCTGTAGCTGAGCAGATGGTGATGACAGATACCCTCCTGAGTGAGACTTTCAGCCTTGATACTCAAGTAAATATTAGCAAGTTTATTGAATTTAATTTATTAAATTTTATTTTTGAAATGCAAGATTAACTAATTTAAATTGATGATTTTAATGAAATTTTAGGGTCATAGCGTCGATGCAGTTTTCAGTGGTTCTCCACCTGCATTTTACACTAGATCATCTACTGTCAAGGTATGTAACTAGTAAACAATTATAAATATTACATGTGAATAGCATCATTATATGAATGGTATTCTAATATCTGATTTTGGATGTTGAATAGGTTAATATTGTAGATTTCACAGCAACACCTGCCAGCGATGGTGGACTTCAAAGCTTTATGGAGGTAATAAAATAAATAGTTTAATGAATGAATTGTACTTACTAGATTTTTGTATGTGACTTGTGTGCTTTATTGTGTGTACTTCCATGTTTAGATGAATGTGTGTGTATGTTAAGAGCAATGATTTGCATCACTATTATAGTTTTTGTAATTGAATAATTTTGTTTTATTTCCAGATGATGCAGGCTGTGGAGACACCTCCCCATGTTCATAGGGCAATGGAGCATGGTGTGGCCTCTACGATTCATAGCTCCATGGCATTGATAGGGGTATGAGGTAGATTAGTAAATTTTAATTTACATTCATTGTTATAGTTGTCTATTTTTTAAAAATCAAAAGATTATTGATTTGAAGTTTAATTTCTATCTGGATGGTTTCTAATGGACATGACATCACCACGGCCTATTCTTGCTACTGAGGCAAGTGAGGAGACAGATTATATGGTAGTGGTTAGTGATTATTTTGTTAAATGTTTCATTTTTTATAACATGTAATTTCTATATATTAATGTCTATACTTTTTATTGTAATAGCTAAAGATGCAAGAAGAACTAAATAGAAGGAGCAGCCCTCGGGTTCGTAGTAGACCACCCACATGCACGTCTCCATCCCCTAGAAGATCAAAGGCTGCTCGTGATCTATTCTATTCACAGCCAGAGGGGAATGACTTTTTATTGTGTTCCTTTGTTGTATGCCTATATGGCATTTGTGGACATATATTTTGTATTGTATATAGTTGACATTGTATGCCTATATGGCATTCTTGTAAGCCTATATGGCTATTTTGTATATATGTTATACTTATATCGATAGTTATTGATGTATGCCTATATGGATATTTGGTTAATACAAATCTTTTTTATTGATGGCGTCCATACTTGCATTATAAATCTACGTTTGAATGGATATTTGTAGATGGCTACTTCAAATATTTAAAGTCCAATTGTATTACATAGGATATTTGTTGATCTAATAAGCTAGCTATTATTATTCAAGTATCACCTAAACCTCATTTTGGAACTAAAAGATAAAAATTGTATTTTTTTAAAAAATGAATCATCATGTTGAACACAAAATATTAATATTCTTTATGAGTAGCATACAATGTCAACTATATGCAATACAAAAAAAATGAATCATCATGTTATTCTTTATGTTTGAGATCCTAAAAATGACTAAGTCTGGTAGCCTGATATCCTGAAACACTAGGATGAATATCCAAGTCATTAGGATGATTGCGCCTTGAGAAAAAGTCATTAAGATGAGCGCCTAAAGGAGCCTTTCTTAAACATTCAAACATTGAGCAACAAGCATGAAGGGTTAAGGCGCAATTTGCAACTCATAAAGCCTCAAAGGGGCACCCAACTTGGAGAGAGCATTCATTTAATACAAGGCACCCATTGACACCTATTCCACCATAAAAGTGCACCTAAGCTGGAAGGAGAACAAGCCTCTAGTAAGTGAAGTGCACCTATTGTCTAAACCACTTCATATGGTGCCCTAGCATGAGGAGGAGTATATAAGTCAATAGGAAATGGTGCCTATAATGCAAATGAAGGACTAAGTGGCATTTTCAATAAGCATCAATTCACCTTGAGCTTTTAATAAATACATCAAGTTGAGCCCCATAAGCCTAGGCGCCCTTTGCCTTCAAAAGAACCTTGTATTGGTGCCTTGGAGGAAATCAACTTACAATGACAAGTCTTGGAGGTTTCTCATTTTGGATGATGTCTTTTGAGATTAACTACAATGATTGAAAGTTAAGATGAGTGGAAAGAACCTATCTTGAACCTTAGGCGCCCTTCATGTAATTTCCCACCATCATGAGCGCCTAGATCTAAGAAGGAGTGAATGAAGGATCTTAACATCAAGAAGCATGTTATCAATCAACTTGGAGAAGTCTTTGACAATAATTATGATGAATTGAGTACATGGAAGTAAAGGAAGTACATATCAACTCCAAAGTGTGCCTAATGATCAATAAGAAATTTTTCCAAAGCAAAGGTGCTCATTGTGAATTTTCCTACTAGTTTTGGCACCTTGAAGTCTAAGTGCATGAAAATCATGAGGATGAGCACTTAGGGATGAGATAGTCTTCAAAAGAGTTTAAATAAGAACATCATCAAAATGCACCTTGGTAGAGAGACTTGAGACCATCATCAAATAAGCCAAAATATCTATCTCCAATCTAGGCGCAAATTCTAGCTCCTCCCAACTCAAATGAGCACCCAAGTTGAAGTCAACTTTCATCTATACAACCCTCAGATTGGGCCTTGAACCTCAAAATGTAATCATCTCAAGACAAAATCTTCCTTAAACACTTGGCATTTGATTGAAATCATTGAGAAAAGAACCACCTAAGGATGTAAGGCGCACTTTTCACCCATACAAGCCTAAAATTGCGCCTAAGGGAAATAACTTGATTTCATATCAATAGGTGAGTGCCTTGAGAGAAAGAATCACTCTAGGTCATTTTCAATTGTTGAAAACACAAAAATGATAAAGATAAAGGCAATTAAGTTAGGCACACTTTAGCCTCTGAGGACACCTCAATGAGCGTCTTGGGTGAAATTGCATGAGATGACCTTTTGAAGTGAGCGCTTGAAAGATAGAATTCATTCTAAGACATGTCTCATCATTTAGAATTACAAAATTGCAAGTATAAAGACATTTAAATCTAGGTGCACTCTCCATCAATACAAACTCATTCTGGTGCCTAAGTGAGAAATTGCATTGAAAGACACCTTTTGAATGAATCTCTTAAGGGAGATTGACCTCTTTAAGCCATTACAATTATTTGAAATCATTTAAAGTGATAAATATGGACCAACTTGTGTTAGGCGCCCTTTGCTCTTCTTTTTACCTATATATGCGCCTAGATTTATAGTAAGATTATTCCATGTTTAAAGAGGATTCCTTCGTGTTATAAAATGTTTATCATGAGGATTGATGTGTTTCTTGGTTTGTATTGTAGGAAGATTGAAGGAAAAGGTAGGAGCAAGAGCTTGGAGTCACCTAGAGTCATCATGTAGCTTCTCAAAAGGAGCCTTTCACATTCATTCATGCCAGAGAGTTAAGATGGAAGTAATCACTACCAAGGAAACACCACTTCAAGAGGTAGCTGCTCCAAGAGGAAACAACAAGATATATTTCAAGTCTTCTTCATTTGCATCATGTTCGAAGACTTCCATCTATCACTTCAAGTATCAACTAGATTCTTCATCAATCATCGCTTCAAGATCAGCATGTAGCTGCTCCAAAGGAACTTCTCATCATCATCAAGCATTCCAAAGACATCCATTCAATTTCAAGTCCCTATGATACATTCAAACCTCCTTGAGATGTAATCTACTTCACATATAAGGGAAAGTGTTATCATCAATATCTACACTTAAAAGGACCTTTCAAGTTGGAACACTTCTTCATTAAACATTCGAAGACATCCATCGAAGCTTCAAGTTCTTTCACAATCTTCAAGTCCAGGAGAAATTGCATCTAGTGAACTCATTAATTGGCGCCTAGGAGGAAAAGACCTTAAACTTACATTATTGAGTCAGCACTTTAGAAATTGAGCCATTCCTAGTCAATTGGAGTCATAAAATATTAAATACAAAGTCAAATTAGACTTCGGCGCCTCTTCATATAATTTCCCACCATCATGAGCACCTAGATCTAGGAAGATCATCCAATTGTGCCTAGGAATAAGATACAAGTCCAAGACCTCAAATTTGAGCACCTAGAAGTGTGATGGATTTAAGAATGTACATTGGCACCTAAGGGTAAGTTGTATCTAATGACATCACCTAATTGAGTGCCTAGGAGGTATAAAGCTTAACATTGACATGAGGACAAGCACTTAGTAAAGGAGAGTTTCTCAAACATTTAAACATGTGAATGAAGTCATAGAAATGCACTAAGTCATCTAGGCGCCATTTTTCCCTTGTGTACCCTTACATTTGCGCCTAAGAAAAAGTTGCTTTAGTTCATTGGAGTGTTTGAGTATTGAGGATTTCTTAGCAATGCTTTCCAACTTTACACTGCCTCCTTCTGATGATTTTTGGGGCAGCAGAAAACCTTTCACCATGGGAAAATACCTCAGAGATATAAAAAACTAAGAGAGTTTATTGTAGAGGCACTCTACGTGATTGCGTTAACTCAGACAAAATGTTTCTAAGTGACACGGTTTTCGAGTAACATCTTGTCAAAGATTGATGCCTTTTTGCACTTTGGACTCTTCAGGGATATCGTTGGTACAATGTAGCTCAGACTGTTTCGACATATTTGGGTAAAAAAAGGACCATCCCTAGTGTAAATGTACCCATCTGGACATGTTGGAACAGTTAGTTTGGTTGCATCAGGAGCAGGATGAAAGTTACACCCCTTTGCAACTTTACACTGCCTCCTTCTGACGATTTTTGGGGCAGCAGAAAACCTTTCACCATGGGCAAATGTCTCAAAGATATAAAAAACCAAGAGAGGTTATTATAGAGGTACTCTGTGATTGTGTTGCCTTAGACAAAATGTTTCTAAGTGACATGGTTTTCAAGTAACATCTTGTCAAAGATTGCTACCTTTTTGCACTTTGGACTCTTCAGGGATATCGTCGGTACAATGTAGCTCGGATTATTTCGACATGTTTGGGTGAAAAAAAGGACCATCCCTAACGTAAATGTACCCATCCGAACGTGTTGGAATAGTCAGTTTGGTTGCATCAGGAGCAGGACAAAAGTTACACCCCTTTGCAACTTTACACTAGCTCCTTCTGACAATTTTTGGGGCAGCAGAAAACCTTAAAACTAAGAGAGGTTTTTGTAGAGGCACTCTACATGATCACGTTGCCTCAGACGAAATGTTTCTAAGTGAGACAGTTTTTGAGTAACATCTTGTCAAAGATTGCTACCTTTTTGCACTTTGGACTCTTCAGGGATATCATCGGTACAATGTAGCTCAGACTGTTTCGACATGTTTGGGTAAAAAATAGGACCATGCCTAGCGTAAATGTACCCATTCAGATGTGTTGGAATAGTCATTTTGGTCGCATCAGGAGCAGGATGAAAGTTACACCCCTTTACAACTTTACACTGCCTCCTTTTGATGATTTTTGGGGCAACAGAAAACCTTTCACCACGGGCAAATGCCTTAGAGATATAAAAAACTAAGAGTGGTTATTGTAGAGGCACTCTACATGATCGTGTTGCCTTAGATAGAATGTTTCTAAGTGACACAGTTTTCGAGTAACATCTCATCAAAGATTGCTGTCTTTTTGCACTTTGGACTCTTCAGGGATATCGTCGGTACAATGTAGCTCGGACTGCTTCAACATGTTTGGGTGAAAAATAGGACCATGCCTAGTGTAAATGTACCCATCCGGACGTATTGGAATAGTCAATTTAGTCGCATCAGGAGCAGGACAAAAGTTACACCCCTTTGCAACTTTACACTGCCTCCTTCTGACAATTTTTGGGGCTGCAGAAAACCTTTCACCATGGGCAAATACCTCAGAGATATAAAAAACTAAGAGAGGTTATTGTAGAGGCACTCTACATGATCGTGTTCCCTTAGATAGAATGTTTCTAAGTGACATGGTTTTTAAGTAACATCTCATCAAAGATTGTTGTCTTTTTACACTTTGGACTCTTTAGGGATATCATCGGTACAATGTAGCTCGGATTGTTTCAACATGTTTGGGTGAAAAACATAACAATGCCTAGCCTAAACGTACCCATCCAGATGCATTGGAACTATCAATTTGGTTGCATCAAGAGCAGGACACCAAAAATGCATAACATGATGATGTAAAAATGTGTATATGTGTAAAAATGCAGCAGGAAATTAAAAAAAGACAAACCTTACAAATTAATATGCATACTTACAACTCAATGTAACATGACTTTACAAAATCAATATGAATACATACAAATTAATCCAATGAACCATCCAAGTTTGTTCTACTCTTTATTGTGTCAAGTATTGCTTCATGGTCAGACTCACGCACCTTCCACAAGATTTTGTTCAAAGGTATACCCCGATACTTTATCAAATAAACATTAGATGCCACGACAAGGTTCGAGTAATGAAGAATCTTTCGATGCGTGCCAAAGTCCTGAAATAGCCAAGCATTAACACTCTTATGTGGGTACCTTCTAAGCCATGTTTCAGTAATAACCACTGAGCCTGTAGGGTATTCGATGTTTTCTCCATCTGTAACAGGGGCCTCCAATTTCTTTTTGGCCTCAACACAATGACATAAGTAATAATCTATTCCCTCTTCATTATCTTCATCTGCAATAACTACATATACATGCCCTACATTGATATGTGTAGCAAATTAGATGAAATTAGTCAACATTACAAAAACACTACAAAGTAAGATGACATTACCTGGTTGAACTAGATGAAATTAGATGCATATACGTGCCCTATATTACCTGGTTGAACTAAATATGAGATGTGGTCAAAGTCAACTGATGATTCCATCTGTGTTAGTTCAAGTGCCTCGGGGGTTGATACATGTCAAGTGGGCTAAGATAACTTAACTGCCATTCGTCAACCCACTCCTTTGACTCACACTCATCCCAGACTTGAATTGTACAGGAAGAACAAAATCATGACATCTTTCAAGTATGGATACTCCATGAACCTACAATTGAGCTTCTGAAAGAGTGCATCTCATTTGATCCTGTCAGTGTACAATAGTCCTCATATGGTGCAATGTTAGTATCATCTATCAACCAAAAAAATCTACGAATTGAAGACTTACCTTTATTACCTGGACCCATGGAAGCATTACACCACTCGACAATCGATTTTGCATCTATCAACTTTGCATTGTCTTTATACTTTAACTCTTCTCGTGCTATGGCTCTTTTGATACATTCTCCTGCACCATCATGCTCCCCCTTTCCATGCCCGGCCTCACAAAAGTTCCACATATGCTGAATACCTATAAAATTATGCCTCATACTTAGCCAATAGAAATTTCATGAGTTATTGAATTGTGACACATAGTTATCTAACTGAACGATATGCTGACTGAACAATATGCCCCTTCTAGCCAAATCATTGTAGAACACCTGAAAGCAACCTTGCACGAACTCTATAGAATGCATGCAATCATCACTAATATAGAAATTATACTCCCTTATAATCTTTCTGTCATCCTCTGTACTATCATTTGCATGAATGAATAAGATGTGCACAAATATAGAAACCTGTGTGGAGTTGTAATATTGTGATTGCACCTCACGCTGTGGCTGTAGACTGTAGTTCTCTGCAAAGTCAACAACTGAAACAATGCTACCAATCAAAAATGTGTCCTTGTATAACTTGAATTGCAAGTCCAACCATTGAGCTCTATGGGCATGTCTTGCATTCTCATACACTATGCTGTCACGAAATATAGGCATAAACTGATACACTGGAATCTTTTCAATAACCAATTCACACCTCTTTGCTTCTTTACCATCTTTTGTATTGTATGCCACTGTTTTATACTTGCCAAACTCTACTAGTTCGTTTCCAACTACATGTATTCTTTCCATATGTTCACATAATGGCAAATGTTGCAAGCCACCACAACGATGACATGTGCCATCCAAGCATAATTTCTTGTAGAATATTTGACCTTCCTCTCTTTCACATAAAATTTTGGATATGAAGTCTATTGAAGATGTTGGTGGGGCACATATGGCACAACCCTGCAAAACATTATTAGTATGCATATCTAAACATATAGACCTATAAGCATCAAAATGGTTAGAAAATTCAATATGTAATCTACAACAACAAGTAGTGTGTGTGTGTGTGATTTATCTTGACATATAAAGGTTTTAACATTTCAAAATATCTTTGACAAATTTTAATTTGAGGATACTTCTCTAGAAATTTACCATAAAACTGTGTTTGAGTCTCATCCAAAAAATGCTTTGGATGTGGCTCACGGTTCTAACTACTGATTCTCTTTCTTACCACATCCCTTTGATTCGGAGATACCCTTGTGTAATTCTTCCAAAAGTATTCAATTAGTGATCTCAATGCTTCAACAATTGGTTTATCTTTTCGTGGTAGTCTCCCTGAGAATGCCGATAATTCGTTGGAATTAGTGTCCTTAATTCTTTGGCGTCTTCCAATGGCTCTTGATAAAGTTTTCCTATTAATTCTCAATTCTTGACTCATCTTTCTAATGAGACGAGCTTTCCTCATTTAACTGCTTACTATAGTCGATGTAATCACATGCCATGTTGCATTACTATCTTTTGTCTGTGAGGTGTTACCCACACTCTCATACACACTCATTAGATTCTTGACAATAGATTTTTCACTTGAATCTTCTGATGTTCTCAACCCAAGAATCTTCATGATGGACCTATACTTTATACTTCGCATCATTTCAATGAATAGTTGACTTCTTGCAGTCTCATTTAACTTTTCAAAGAACAATCTCCAAATCTTATGAGCATATCTTCTACAAGTGCATTTTAGAATCTTACCTTCCATTGGCTGCAAAATATTCTCATCAATTTCAATCAAATACTTTGACTTTCTATGCAAAATTCTAGGTGGTTTTAAGTTAGGTAAATTTATCTCAACATTAAGAATTTCATCAATATTTAAATGAGATGGGCTAGATGGCATACCTTCGATCGAAGATGGAATAGATGACATATCTTGAGGTTGAGGTGGGAACAATGGCGTACCTCCTTCATCACATGTGAGTGATGATGTACTCTCAACTTGAGATGTGGTAGATGGTGTCCCTACATGTTGACTTGCGGTAGAGGACGTGTCTCCAACTATGGTATTCAAATCTCTCGTAGCACAAAGTTTTTGCATTCGTTCTCTTTGTGCCGCCAATACCATATCTCTTTGTGATGGTTGTGGTTCCTCTTCAATTGGTATGTCTTCATTTATCATGTCCAATTTCCTCTTCTCACAAAGTTCCCTCATAGCCATTGCTTTCTTTGCATTCTTGGCTTCTATCTCTTCCTCTGTTGGTTTAATTCTTGAT
The DNA here is from genome assembly GCA_027924645.1 of Cunninghamia lanceolata. Lineage (NCBI taxonomy): Eukaryota > Viridiplantae > Streptophyta > Pinopsida > Cupressales > Cupressaceae > Cunninghamia > Cunninghamia lanceolata. The sequence continues at coordinate 4,163,973 of BSBN01001035.1, forward strand.
CGTTTCCTCAGCATGATGGAGAATTTGTCTGTAGCATGATAAAGAGACCACTATTACTTCCTAAGAAATGAAATACAAGATAATAGTGGGATTGTATTTTATTATGTTGTAAGGATTTATTCTTGTATAGTTTGACATCATGGTATGTTAAGGTCTGTTTATTACACATAATTATTAAAGAGCCCAAGTGTAGAAAATATACATGGCATCATGTGAGATTGTAGGCTGCTTTCTTGATTGGGAATGTGTCTATTTTAAACATGTATGATAAAACATGATAAAGTAATTCAATCCAAATTAAGGAAAATGTAAAGAACATGCATGTGAAGACTTGACATACCTAAAAAATGAAGATTCGAATGGAGAGAGTACCCAATTATGTAGTATTTTTTCTTCTTGCATCAAACTCCTCAACAATTTGAGTTTTTCACCACTTGCTTCCTTTTCAATGTTAAATTGAATAACACTCAAATATAATTACTAACAACAATACTATTAACCAATCTATAATGTTAAATTCCTAAAATTGAATCACAATTAACATTGCAACACTACAAAAATTAAAACTTGAATAGATATATATCAAACTTGATGTGAAAACTATGTTATTTCCTCCTCAAGTTGGTAAAGCAGAAAAGGTGGTGGAAAGATCATGCAAAGGTGGTACAATGTGTCAAATGTGCATGTGAACTTTCCAACAGCATGAAAGCACTTCTTTTTTGTCAGAGAACGTGTAGAATCAGTATGAAAATAGAGCATGTGGGCTTGGATCACGGGAGTCAACACTTTTTTACCATTTCTATAGCAGAACAAAACGCAAGCACGTTATAATGCGCTCGCGTTTTATCCTGCTATAGATTGATCACATCCTATGCATTATCTTCTTTGGTGATCCATTTCTCTTTCCAAACCTTCCCCTTCAGACTTAATGACCACAAGGTTTTTGAGGGAGACCTTTTCCTGTTTCCTACAAGAGCTTGCTAGATGCTCCACCATATGATAGGCATAACAATGAAGGGGCAAGCCATCATAATCAAGTTCTTCAAAGAAAATACCCATCGAGGAAGAAAGACAGATCTTCTCTGGAAGCAGAAGTTCTATTTTGTGACAAATCTTTATCCAAGCATAAATAGCAGGGGTTCTGTCAAGCGATTGCCAATCTACTACGACAAAGTCTCCTGAAGACTTCCTGATTGATTCCAAAACATCCACACCCCAAAACTAGAGAGGAAATCAATATAATCAAACCCATAAATCTGTATTTGACGATAGAAACTCTCTTCAGGCAAGATTAAGAGTCCAACAATTCAACTCAAGTCTAAACCCATCAACATCTAAATAACCTAAATACAAAATCTCTGTTTGCCTATCTTTAGAACTCAACCCTCAATGTCAAACCATAATCCATCAACCCTTAACTTTAATCCCTTGACCCTCAACCCTATCCCTAAACCCTAAACCCTAAAGCCTCAACCCTCAACCCTCAACATCAAATACTAATCCCTCGACCCTTCACTCTAATCCATCAACCCTAAACCCTATCCCTAAACCGTCAACACTATACCTTAAACCCTAATCCCTCAACCCTCAACCCTAAACCTTATCCCTAAACCCTAATCCCTCAACCCTCAACCCTAATCTGTCATCCCTCAACTCTAATCCCTCATCCCTAAACCCTAAATGCTATCCCTATTCCTAAACCCTTAACAGACTTGATACTATACCTTAAACCCTAATCCCTTATCCCTAAACCCTCCAACCCTATCCCTAATCCTTATACCCTCCACACTCTACTTTAACCCTAATCCCTCAACCCTCAACCCTATCCCTAAACCCTTGACCCTCAAACCTCAACCCTCAACCCTCAATGTCAAACCCTAATCTCTCAACCCTTAACTCTAATTCCTTGACCCTCAACCCTACCCTAAACCCTAAACCCTAAAGCCTCAACCCTCAACCCTCAACGTCAAATCCTAATCCCTCGACCCTTCACTCTAATCCCTCAACCCTAAACCCTATCCCTAAACCCTCAACACTATACTTTAAACCCTAATCCCTCAACCCTCAACCCTAAACCTTATCCCTAAACCCCAATCCCTCAACCCTCAACCCTTATCCGTCATCCCTCAACTCTAATCCCTCATCCCTAAACCCTAAATGCTATCCCTATTCCTAAACCCTCAACAGACTTGATACTATACCTTAAACCCTAATCCCTTATCCCTAAACCCTCCAAACCTATCCCTAATCCTTATACCCTCCACACTCTACTTTAACCCTAATCCCTCTACCCTCAACCCTATCCCTAAACCCTTGACCCTCAAACCTCAACCCTCAACCCTTAATGTCAAACCCTAATCCCTCAACCCTTAACTCTGATCCCTCGACCCTCAACCATATCCCTAAACCCTAAAGCCTAAAGCCTTAACCCTCAACCCTCAACATCAAATCCTAATCCCTTGACCCTTCACTATAATCCCTCAACCCTAAACCCTCAACATTATACCTTAAACCTTAATCCCTTAACCCTCAACCCTAAACCTTATCCCTAAACCCTAATCCCTCAACCCTCAACCCTAATCCGTCATCCCTCAACTCTAATCCCTCATCCCTAAACCCTAAATGCTATCCCTATTCCTAAACCCTCAACAGACTTGATACTATACCTTAAACCCTAATCCTTTATCCCTAAACCCTCCAACCCTATCCCTAATCCTTATACCCTCCACACTCTACTTTAACCCTAATCCCTCGACCCTCAACCATGTCCCTAAACCCTTGACCCTTGAACCTCAACTCTCAACCCTCAATGTCAAACCCTAATCCATCAACCCTTAACTCTGATCCCTCGACCCTCAACCCTATCCCTAAACCCTAAACCCTAAAGCCTCAACCCTCAACCCTCAACATCAAATCCTAATCCCTCGATCCTTCACTCTAATCCCTCAACCCTAAACCCTATCCTTAAACCGTCAACACTATACCTTAAACCCTAATCCCTCAACCCTCAACCCTAAACTTTATCCTTAAACCCTAATCCAACAACCCTTAACCCTAATCTATCATCCCTCAACTCTAATCCCTCATCCCTAAACCCTAAATGCTATCCCTATTCCTAAACCCTCAACAAACTTGATACTATACCTTAAACCCTAATCCCTTATCCCTAAACCCTCCAACCCTATCCCTAATCCTTATACCCTCCACACTCTACTTTAACCCTAATCCCTCAACCCTTAACTCTAATCCCTTGACCCTCAACCCTATCCCTAAACCCTAAACCCTAAAGCCTCAACCTCAACCCTCAACGTCAAATCCTAATCCCTCAACCCTTTACTCTAATCCATCAACCCTAAACCCTATCCCTAAACCCTCAATACTATACCTTAAACCCTAATCCCTCAACCCTCAACCCTAAACCTTATTCTGAAACCCTAATCCCTCAATCCTCAACCTTAATCCATCATCCCTCAACTCTAACCCCTCATCCCTAAACCCTAAATGCTATCCCTATTCCTAAACCCTCAATAGACTCGATACTATACATTAAACCCTAATCCCTTATCCCTAAACCCTCCAACCCTATCCCTAATCCTTATACCCTCCACACTCTACTTTAACCCTAATCCCTCGACCCTCAACCCTATCCCTAAACCCTTGACCCTCGAACCTCAACCCTCAACATCAAACCCTAATCCCTCAACCCTTAACTCTAATCCCTCGACCCTCAACCCTATCCCTAAACCCTAAACCGTAAAGCCTCAAGCCTCAACCCTCAACGTCAATCCTAATCCCTCAACCCTTCACTCTAAACCCTCCACCCTAAACCCTATCCCTAAACCCTCAACACTATACCTTAAACCCTAATCCCTCAACCCTAAACCCTAAACCTTATCCCTAAACCCTAATCCCTCAACCCTCAACCCTAATCCATCATCCCTCAACTCTAATCCTGCATCCCTAAACCCTAAATGCTATCCCTATTCCTAGACCCTCAATGGACTCGATACTATACCTTAAACCCTAATCCCTTATCCCTAAACCCTCTGACCCTATCCCTAATCCTTATACCCTCAACACTCTACTTTAACCCTAATCCCTAGACCCTCAACCCTGTCCCTAAACCCTTGACCCTCGAACCCCAACCCTAATTCATCAACCCTAAACCCTAATCCCTCAAACCTAAACCCTATCCCTAAATCATCAACCCTCAACACTATACCTTAAACCCTAATCCCAATGCCTCAACCCTTAACCCTTAAAACTTAAACCCTATCCCTACACCCTCAACACTTGACACTATATCTTAAGCCTTAAACCCTCATCCCTAAATCCTCAACCCTTAATCCTTAAACCTTCAACCCTAAACCCTATCCCTAATCCCTCTACCCTCGACACTCTAACCCTAATCTCGACATTAAACACTAATCCATTAACCCTAAACCCTAATCCGTCAACTCTAAACCCTATCCCTAAACCCTCAACCCTCAACACTATACCTTAGACCCTAATCCATTAACCCGAAACCCTAATCCCTCAACCCTCAACCCTAAACACTATCAATAAACCCTCAACCCTTGACACTATACCTTAAATGCTAATCCCTCAACCCTCAACCCTAATTCCTCAACCCTCAACCCTAATCCCTCATCCCTAAACCCTAAACGCTATCCCTATTCCTAAACCCTCAACCCTTGACACTATACCTTAAACCCTAATCCCTTATCCCTAAACCCTAAACCCTATCTCTCAACCCTTAACCCTTAAAAATTAAACCCTAAAACCTATCCATAAACCCTCGACACTCAACACTATATTTTAAACCCCAATCCCTTAACCCTTAGCCCTAAAGCCTTAACCCTCAATCGTTAAACCTTCAACCCCAAACCCTATCCCTAATCTCTCTACCCTCAACACTCTACTTTAACCCTAATCCCTTGACCATCAACCCTATACCTAAACCCTCAACCCTCAACTCTCAACATTAAACCCTAATTCGTCAACCCTAAACCCTAATCCGTCAACCATAAACCCTATCCCTAAACCCTCAACCCTCAACACTATACCTTAAACCATAATCCCTCAACCCTAAACCCTATCCCTAAACCCAACAAAACTACTTTGCCTTATGTTAGGTTGTTAAACCCATCATTTTTGACACTCTTTTCTTAAAGATATTTGAGTTGCAAGAATATGTCAGAAAAATGGCTATGAACTTTTTTAATGTTAGAAATGTTATATGGCATGTTTTTCTAGCCCATCTGGGGTTCATTATGCCAATAGGTGTACACACTATGAGAAAAGCTTTGCGTATGGTACATCCACAGTGAGTAATTAATAGTTGAAATCAGAAGGATGATCATTATGAGAAAAGATTTGCGTTGGGGTACATCTATGTTTCTTGTTGTCCACCCCGCACTTAGGGGAGGTATAATGTTATGAAATAGGCAAATAATCTCTCATTGTTTACTGGCTCTATCCACAAGAACTACTAAACTATACCTTAAACCCTAATCCCTCAACCCTAAACCCTATCCCTAATCCCTCTACCCTCAAAACTCTACCTTAACCCTAATCCCTCGACCCTTAACCCTAAATGCTATCCTTAAAGCCTCAACCCTAAACCCTAATCCCTCAAGGTCCTAAATTCTAATCCCTTATCCCTAAACTCTAAATCCTATCCCTAAACGCTCAACCCTCAACCTTAAACCTTAATCACTCAATCCTTATCCACCCCTCTTCTCCCCTATCTGGCTCACTCCCATCTCTACCCTCCTCTGCCCTCGACACTAAACATACATACATATAGGCATACATAGATACATACATAGATACATACATACATATACGCATACATAGATACATACATAAATACATACATATAGGCATACATAGATACATACATACATATAGGCATACATACATACATACATGATTAATAGCCTTGAACATAAAAAATTTAAGGGGAACATAACGTGCTCATGTTATTTCAAACATGGCAAACAACACAAACTTTTGCGAAAAAGAAAAAATGCAAACCAAAAGATAACGTGAGTGCGTTATAATGTGAGTGTGTTATAACGTGCTTGTGTTATGTTTTGCTTTAGGAATCCCAGGCCTTGGGCTTGGGATTTGCTTTGGATTTCCAAGCCAAAGGCTTGGAGTGCCTTTTCAACAGCCACAGACGTGTTTTTCCATATTCTTCAAGATTTCACATAATTTCGTTTGTGCTAACCCTCAAATTTGCACATGTTTCAAGGTCGAACAAATCGAACACCTGGGTAATGTTAGGCTTTCTCTTAGCTATTTGATGATGTGATTTTTTTCACATTTTAACAATGTTAAGCCTTTCATCTTTAATTTCTTTTGTTTGTGTGTTTGTTTTTGGGCAAAACCATTGTTTGGTCTTTTTTTCATTGTAAATTAACTATTCATTGAAATTTCAAAAAAATTACATATTTAGAAACTAGACTCCATTCTACAAATATTAAAAAAAGAAAAAAATGATTTTCAATTAGTTTTCAAAATTTATAGGGGTAGCACGGCCAAAATTCTATTTTTTAGGATGTGTCCACTTTGAAAATTAGTAAAAAATCAAATATTCATAAAAACATTATTAGAAAAATTGAGCATAAACTACATGCTATTAGCTAATTTCTCACTAAAGCGATTTTAAAAATACCAAAAGAAAGTTGACCTTTTGAGGGAGCCACAAAACATGCTATGTTATGTTTTTTTGACAGAAACAACAATTTATGTGGCTCCCTCTTTTGAACCCCTTAATCTATGCCATTTTTTTTTAAAAAAAGTAATTTAGAAAGTAGACTTGGAGCACTACGAACATTGTTTTAGTTGCATCTCCAAATTTTGAGTGTAACTATGCTCAATTTCTCATCCAAGGCCAGTATTTCCTAATTTTAGAAAAAAAAGTGGCCACTTAAGACCCCTTTTTGGCCCCCCATCTTCTTGCACTTACCCTATAATAAACATAAATAAAAATTTAAAAATCGCAATTACTATTTATTAAATTTTTTTATATTAATATAGATACACATAATTTATTCATTTATTTTATTTTATGATAAACATAAAAAAAAATTTAAAATTCGTAATTACTTCTTTAATTTTTAATATTATATATACACACACATACATTATTATATATTATTTATTTATTTGATTTATTTTATAATAAACATAAATAATAATTAAAAATTGCAATATTATTTTTAATTTTTTTAATATTAATATATATACACATAAATTAATATATTTATATATATTATTTATTTTATTTTATAATAAACTAAAGTTGGAGAATAAACTTTCTTTTATTATTTTAGACTTTAGTTTTTTTGTTTTTTACATTTTACAATTTACTTTTTGTTTCTATTATAATTATTATAAATCAATTAATTAAGAAACAAACTGAAGTAAAGTTTAAGAAAATAAAAGAAAGTTCATTCTCCAACTCTAACTTGCTATAAAAATTTAAGTATTTCAATTATATTTAAATAATTTTTAACTCAACTTTTTCCATAAACTTGGAAAGTTGTTAAAATGAATGATTTTTTAGAAAGTAAAAGAAAGCATCTTTTGACAAAATGAAAGCATCTTTTAAAAAAAGTAAAGAATCTTTTATTTTTTTAGATGGATTAAATAGTTGATCATTAGGAGAGCTCAATGAAGGGGATATAATCTTATGAAGCCAATGATACTAATGAAGATCTGGATGAGAAAAATAAACTATGTGAGAAGCTATCAAAAGAAGTCATTATGGTAAGGCATGAAATGGAATTTAGGGGTTATGAGATTCACCCAAGAAATTGAAGAAAAAAGGAAAATTGAAGATAATCTAAAAAAATCTCTCAAGAAGAAAATAGAGGACTGCCACAAAATAGACAGAATAATCAGGTATCTTGAATCAAATCTTAAAGAAGCTAAAGACAATGAAGAACAACTTGAGAATCAAATAGACACTCTTAAACAAGATCTTCAAACAACAAATGAATACAAAGAGAAATTCAAGATAAGCTTAGCCCAACTTGAAGTTCTTCTTGAAAGCCAAAAGAGGGTAGATGATAAGCATGGCTTGGGATATGAGAAAAGTGAAAGCTCTGGATTCGGTCAGAAGAACTTTGGATTAGGAAATCAAAGAAACAGGTCTAGAAGCCCTTCGGTAAGGCAACCAAATGCTCAAAGATATCCATCCTTCAATAGATACTGCTTCAATTTCAACAATTTCAGTCATAAAGCAACTCAGTGCAGAAGGAGAATGAATCAAACTAATCCATCCTTCTCTAGACAATGTTTCAACTGCAAAAGGTATGGTCACAAATCTCATGAATGTAGAAATATGCAAATAAACAATTTATTCAATGGTAGATGCTTTGCATGCAATAGAATGGGACATATGGCTAATCAATGCAGATCAAGAGGATATCAATCAAATATGCAAAGAAATGTTGTTTGTTACAATTGCAATAGATCCAATCATATTGCCAAATTCTGTAGAAGTAAAAATTAGGATAGAAAGGGTCTGGTACATCATAATCAAAAACAAGATAAGGGTAAAGGTAAAGTGAATGTGGATGAAGTTCAAAGGGAGATGAGAAAGATTTGGGTGAAGAAGAGTACAGAAAATATTGGGGATGGATCCGCACTAGAATCCAGTGCTGATATTTCTTCTAGAAACTAAACAAATGAGCTCTGGCTCAGGGGGAGTCACAGAGAAAAATAAATTCCCCCAGCCAGTCAATTAGTGCCTAAATTTGGCACATGGAATGCTGTGGATTAAAGGGTTCTCAGAAAAATATCTAAATAACCCTCAGTAAAAATATGAAAGATCTGCATGGAGTCTTGCAAGAGTTTAACCGCTCAAGTTGATCTGGTTTGACAGCCATCTGATAAAGGAGGATTTTTATAGACAGATCCGGTATGATTTAGAATTAAAATACTTGGATCTGCAGACCCATGGCATGATTGAAGAAAAGAGATACATTGTCAATCCTCACTGACAATGATTCTAAGATCAACACAATGATTCGAGAAGATCTCTCTTAAAATAGGGTAACCGGATAACTTAAGTTGTGCATTTATTACAAAAAGGAAATTAGGGTTTGTGCAAGAATAAAAGGGTTCATTCACTCTTCATTTGCACACTTGCATTCGCGAAGAAGATAAGAAGAGCTCTGCAACGAATTTTCTATAATTCACTCAAAGATCAACTGGAAAATTGAATTCAATCATCGATTTGTTTCGGCTCCTATTTCAAACCCTAAAAGCATTAAAAAGGTACTTCCATTCTAAAAATCTCTCTGAATCTTTTGCAAGATGGCTACTCCAATGGTTGTAAAGATCACTGATAGGCCGCGTCCCAAATTCAAGAAACACCCCTATAAATTTCTAGAAGTTGATCCTTTAGGCGCATTTTGTAGCATTCCGCATGGAGTATTGCATGTGGAAGATGTTACGGTCTATATCCATGCCAACATTGAGGAATTTGGAGACTCTAAATTGATGGACATCTATCACAAATAGCTAATAGATGAGAGTTTTGAACTCAAACCTCAATACAAGGCCCTCCGGGATAAACACTTCAGACATTGCATACACTTTCCCTATTTTGCAGAAGATGTCAACAGGGTAGTGACTGGACTGCATTCTTCCGGTGGGTTACCTGCACTTAAATCTGTCAAAAACTAGACAGTAACTGAAGCCATCAGATCTAAGTTTGACAAAAGAGCAATGACCATAGATGACATCACAGATCTAGATGTCAAGTTTGCCTCAATGATAATTGGATACAAAATCTATCATTCGAGCAGGGAGAATTCTATGTCTGGGACTGCAATATATGCAGCATATCAGATGTTGAGGGAAAATGCAGATTATGACCCATGTGATCTTCTCCTAAATCAACTATTAAAAAACCTACAGAAGATCAAAAAGGATAAGAAGAATTCCTTCAAATATGGTTGTCTAATACTGTGTCTATTCTTCTACTATATGAATGGGCTACCCCGATCTAGTGGTTGGGCTTGGCAGAATGATAAACTGGTTGCAATCCAGATTAGAGATTATATGTATGGACTTGGTGATGCTAAAGCTCAGAACACAGCTCTCTGGGGTTACTTTAAGAACTTCCAAAGCATGATGCAGGCCAGAGAGAGGATACCTCAATCCATAGTTGAGAAATACAAGGACACGGTGTGCTTCATGGTTGACACTGATCAATGCCTAATGGAGGCAGTTGAGCCTAGAACAATGTGGATAATGCCTATGGGATACGAGGTTGATGAGAAAATCTTGGAGCTACATATTCAACACCTGTTGAACCAGCCTAAGGACCCTGAGGCAGAAAGGTTTGGAACCTTTCAAGAACTAAGTGTAAAAATACATATTGAGTTAAGACAACCGGAGATAAAGAGGAAAGTAAGAAGGGAAGTTAAGGAAATTGCCAAAATATTTGGCTTACCTAAGAGGTAGTAGATGCAAACAGAGAGAAAATGGAAAGAGCTGAGAAAGAAAAACAAGAAGCAAAGAAAGGAGATGTTCCAGTACAAGCCTCCTCTCGGACTAGATCTTCCAAAAGCTCTGCACCTGCCACTCCTATAAGCTCAAGGGCCACCAAACCAGAAGTCAAGACATCTAGAAAAGGAGAAAAGAGGATGAAGACCAAAGCCACAAGGTCATATACAAGCCTCAAGGATGATGAAGAAATAGAATCTGATGAAGAAATCAAGAAAATGAAGAAGAAGAAAACATCCGGGGAATTCTCTGCTAGCAAAAATAAGGAAGAAAAGGTAGAAGAATTTGTTGAAAATCCCACTCTTTCCATTGTTGACATCATCAAGGTAGTTACTATGGATGGGAACCTGCAGCCAGTAACAGAGTTCTATGATGAATATAGTGATACTGACAAGAGAATTTTGGAAGAAGCTACTATCAGGTACCTGAATATTTACAATAAAGCTTTCATTGAAATTATATCATTAATTCCCAAGAGTCTAAAAAGGTACTTGAACGGAGAAAAGAGAATGCAAAGGAAAAAGACCTAGAGATTCGGGAATAAATAATGATTCAACTTTATCCTTCTATTACTCCAAGACAAATGGACATGATTTTTAAAGATTGTAAGGATGAGTTATGGAGTAAGGCAAGAATGAATAAACTTATGCTTGGAGAAACTGACCAAGTAGCGAGTGAGACAAAAGATATCCTCGGGAATGCTTTGAAAAGATTCAATCTTCCTATTATAAAGGAATCAGCTAAAGAAACCTTCTACATGGATGTTGAAGGATTAAATGTAACCAATGAAAAATCTTCTGATGTAGAAGGATCAAAAGAGATAGATGAAGAGAAGTTTAAGGACTTGGATTCCTCTATTCCAGAAGAGGATGTTCATGAAGTAGTAAACATAGGTAACATCTCTCCTCCGGATCCTACTACAAACAATCCAAAGTCAGAAGCTGAAGGAGAAGGAAGAAAAGAGGAGAAAGTGAGTCAAGAAGAGGAGGTTAAGGGAAAAGAAGAAGAACAAGCAAAGAAGACCTATGATGCTAGTTCTAAGATCCTAAAAGAAAAGAAGACTTAGTCATCGGTAAGAGACACTGCAAAGGCAGTGAAGAACTTCTTAAACAAAGAAATGATGGAGATAGATGAACCTGAGCTATTTCAAGGACCACTAAATTTCAACTCTCTCTCTCCGATCCAGACAATGAAAATAGCATCTTTTGCTCAAGCCAAAGCAAAAGAAAAACTCATGAAATCTCACATGGAAGACTGTGAGCTATTGGAGATGGCATCCGAGATGCTAGAGAAGATCATGCCATCATTCCAAAATGATCCTTCGGCCTCACCATTTGGTAACTTGAAATCATTGGTAAACTTTGTTACCACTCACTTTGAATCTCTAGAAAAATCAGCAGAAGCTAAGGTTCAGAAGGAGTTTTTGGGAAAAAGATTCACTGAAGTCTAGGGACTCATTGCTAATGATAGGATGACCCTAGACATTGGAATAAAAAGCCTTGAAAATGCTCTTAAAGATGGTGGGGACATGTACAAATTTTTTCTATCTTGGCCCAAAGTGATAGAGGATATTGAAAAGAAGGTGAAAGAACAAGAAGGTAAACTATCAAGTTTATCTCAGAATTTTGATCCCCTTACTACATATTTAATGAATCAAGAATGCCATGCCATTGTCATCATAAATGAAATAAAGAGGCTGAACAAAGAAAAGAAGGATATAATAAACAAAATGAGTGAACTCAGAGGGATAATCATCCCTAAGTTAGAGGCAATGCATGAGTCCTTGGCAGATGCTCAGACCACAGCCCGGACCAGTGATTCGGTAGATTTAAGAAGGACAGAAGCATATGCATTTTTGTTGAGTGGTCACATCTCCATTTTGGACAGGATGAAGCAGAGATGGGCCACAGAGTTTGTACAGTTGAAGGCCACTTTTGCGGATATACTTAAGTTTATGTAAGTATGACATTTACATATATACTTATACGGCCATGTATAGGACATTTTTTGCAAAATTTTGGTATGTGGATTCTGTCCTTTGCCATTGATGTCAAAGGGGGAGTGAGAAGTAGTGAAAAATGTGGAATCTAGCTAAGGAGGAGCTCTAGTAAAATAGTGCAAAAGACAGAGCATCAGCCAAGGGGGAGTTACTACGACACTTAGCCATTTTTCACTAAGTGTTGCTGTCAATGCCAAAGGGGGAGATTGTTTGCAAGAGACAATGTGTGGCTTCATGAGTGTTGTCATTGATAGCAACAAAGTCTATCCCACACATCTGCAGTACATAGTATGCCTATAGCGGAAGTTAGATTGAAGATTTTTTTGGTCTAGTGAACAAGAACAAAGTATGCAACAAGGTCTGACAATCAGGTCTGGATCTCTCAGATGGTGTAACTCAGCAAGTTGTGGACTTTGATAAGTCAAGAGGGGTATCATGACTACTATATTCCAGAGATTTAGCCTCCGATAGTAAAGCATGGAAAAGATATCAACATCTAAGCATTAGGTTCTAGTCAAGTAGAGCAGACAGAGGAAGAACTAACCAACAGAGCATCAAACTTCAATCCAAATGAGTAAAAGGTGTTGATCAAGCAATTTGTGGGATCATACAGTGTTGGTCGACATGATTAATGACTTCTATGCCTATGCTTTTGATATGTGTCACAAATCAAGCATGGATTCAGCTGACAGATCAGTAACTTGTAAATATCTTGAGTGTTCTTGTTGCCGACTAGAAAGTTGATGAAATCCTTGATGCAGATATATATACCAGATGGATTCTAGTATGTAGGGTGTGGAATATACAAGTGAGAAAATAAAGTGTGAAGAAAAGTAGGGAAAAATGTGAAAGTAGCAAATCAAGTTTGATATGTGACAGAGCAACAGTATTAAAACATAGGAAGAATGAAGTGCATCAAATCAGTGTATTGTGCCTAACCGAAATTGAACTCCTTCATTTGTAGATGCCTCTCATCAATTCAAACACCTGATTATCTTCTGTAAGTTTTGTAGACAGTGAGTCTCTTGTAGGCAGTGTGCCTCTTGTGAGCAGTGTGCTCAGGCAGTGAGCCCTAATTGGCAAGTGCCATTTTGTACTTCTTTATTCTTTTAACAGATAATACTATTTTGTATATAGTCACACTGTGGTTTTTCCCTTAACAGGGATTTCCACGTAAAAATCCTTGTGTTATGTGTGATGATTGTATTTATGTTCTTATGATCACATATGCTTATATGATTTGATGTTGCACTGATTATTAAAAGAAAAGAAAGTTAAAGAAATTTTGAGATAACTGATTCACCCCCCTTCTCAATTATCTGCTTTGTTTCCAACAAAGATATGATGCATTATTTACAAACCGGAGAGTGCCCAATAGGGCTAAGTGCAAAAAAAAGAAGGTATTATAGGCTACAAGTAATTTTTTATGTTATTGTTAATGATATTTTATTCAAAAAAGACTACAATGGAGTGCTCTTAAGATACATTGAAACATATCAGATTGATAAAGTATTGCATGAGTTTCATGATGGACCAGCTGGTGCTCACTTTGCAACCAGTACAACAACCTTAAAGATTATGAAGGCTGGATATTACTGGTCATCCCTCTTCAAAGATGTGCATACTTGGGTGAGGAAGTGTGCAAAATGTGTTACTTTTGCAGGCAAACAGAAATTAGCAGCCATACCACTACAACCCATCACAGTTGATCAGCCCTTCACCAAGTGGGGTCTTGACTTCATTGGAGCAATTAATCCACCTTCAAGTACTGGTCACAAGTGGATATTAACAGCCATAGATTATTTTACTAAGTGGATAGAGGCAATAGCTTTGAAAGAAGCTAATGAGAGTGCTATTTTGAACTTCTATGAAGATTTAGTAGCCAGGTTTGTTGTGCCAATGCAATCATTTTAGATAATGCATTGGCTTTTGTTGGCCTAAAAATAATTGACTGGGCCATCAAACATTGCATTTACCTAAGCACTTTATCAAATTACTACCCTCAGGGGAACGGGCAGGCTGAATCCACTAATAAAAATCTCATCAGGATCATCAAACGGACAATAGAAGACAACCAGAGAACCTGGCATTCAAAGTTGAAATTAGCCTTATGGGTTGATAGAGTGACTCCTAAAAGGTCAATAGGTCAATCTCCTTTTGTTCTGGATTATGGTAAAGAGGCCAAACTACCTATCTCAACTGAGCTACTAGCCCTAAGTCTTATGAAAGAACTTGAGTTCATGGAGGATGGTCCTATGGAGGTACAGTTGGCTGAGCTAGTAGAGTTCAAAGAAATAAGGAAGCAAACAACACATCAATTGGAAATGTACCAGATGCAAATGAAAAGAACATTTGACAGGAGGGCAACTTTCAGAGTTTTCAAAGGAGATATTGTCCTTAAGTGGGATGCGCTAAAGAGCAGGCCAAGTAAACACAACAAATTTGACATTATGTGGACAGGGCCATTTATGATCGTTGAATGCAAACAACACAATGCTTTTCAGCTAGCCACTATGGAAGGAGAGGTGTTACCCATCCCAGTTAATGGGATTCACCTCAAACACTATTTTTGAGAAGCAAAAGGTTATTGTTGTATCATAGTAGAGTAGCTTTTTAGTTAAGTAAGTGTTGGATGCACATTAGTTTCATTTCAGTTTTGTTCTTTCAAAGAAGTGCTCACGCACAGCTAGCTGGTCCTATTTGAAGCCAACATTGTTTTGTTTTAGTTATATTTTCTACTACTATTCTATTTCTACCAGTGGAGTTTTCAAGAGATTTTCTGAGTTGCAAGGGCTAAGGAAGACTCTATTACCCAATGGACATACTAGGCAACTGGCCTTGAAGTTCTAGCAGGCAAAACTGGCGTAGAGGTCGACAAAAATGTTACCAAATTGTGCTTGGTAGCCCAATTAGGCTGGGTTGTAGCAGTTGTTTTCTAATGCTTTTAGGAAGCAAGTGAGTTCAAAGGAAGGGGTTGTTAGCACTCATTTTGACCTGGGGTTGATTTTTCATGATCAGGGGGTTTCTTCATTTGAACCCTTTATCTTCTTGCCCATTTTTCCTAAGTGTTGGACCTCCTCAGCATTTTTCAGCTGCAGCATCATATTTTCTTTGAGGAGGAGGTCATCATCATCATCTTGTCTTCGATGATGGTCTGCATCATCGTGTTCTCCGTCGACCGGTTTCTCATCGTCATCATCATATTTTATTATCGGGTGATGTTTGGATATCATCCTGATCCTGCTGATGAGCTACAGTGCGCCCTGATTTGCTTGCGGGGGTGATTTTTCAAGTATCCGGTGATCTTCCAATTATCACTTTGACCAAACATGATGATGATGTTGCCCCGATATTCTGAAGGGGTTATTCTTTGAGTTGTTCGACCTGACTTGTTTTTTCTTAAGGGTCGTCGTCATCATCATTATATTTCTAGTTATCACCGTGTTGCTTGCGAGGGTCATCATATTTTCTGCCTTCATGATATTTCGCCGGGGTGATATTTTTATCATCGGGTGATCTTGGTTATGATCATCCTGATGATGTTGTTGAAGAGTTCTAAGTGTGACCCGATATTCACTGGGGTCATCATATTTTGAATGTCAGGATGATCTTAGTCAATATCATCCTGATGATGTTGTATCACTTCATGTTCGTTGTTTCTCATCCTGATGATGCTGATGTCATTCTTATGTCAGGGTGATATCTATTTCTCTGCCTATCTGCATCATGATATTTCCGAAGGAGGGGTGATATTTTCATTTTTTAATGTCACCCGGATGTATGTTTGTTCCAGCGTCATGATGATGCTGATATCAAGGAGATATCCGCCTGCCGGCTTCGTGCATTATCTAGTGGGGGTGATCTTTTCAAGCATCATCATATTCATCTATCGCCCCGATCTTATAGTGGAGCTACAGTGCAACCTGATATTTGTACATCAGGATGATATTTCCAAATATCCGGTTGTCTTCCGAATATCGTCCTGATGTTAACATGATGATGACGTCATCAAGGTCTGGGGGGTCATATTTCTAACACAGATCATCTTGTGGAGATCCCCCGATATTTGCAAACATGATGATGACGTCATCCGGATATGAGGAGGTGCGCAGTAGGCAGATATGATGATGACGTCAGCAGGATATGATGATGATGTCATCAGGATGTTCATCAGCCAGACTTTTGGTATAAGCTCAGCAGGAGGATGTTCCTCCGATGGATCAGGTTGTGCGGATGAAGGCGATTATCATGCAGGTTATATTGCGATATGATGCTGACGTCAGGGTGATATTTCGGGCAACAGGATATCATGCTGCTGGAGGATGATGATGATGAAGTCTTATACTAGTTTCGTCAGGAGCGAAAGCACCGACATGATATATGCTCATGACCTAGTATATAAAGTGTTAAAGAGGTTGCTGCGGGGTGCATGTGGGATATTAATATCTTGCATTTTCAAATATCATGATGATGAATCTCGGCAGGAAATGGTTGCGATCGACTGTTAGATGTTCTTCCCAAGGCCGCGGGTTGGTGCGCCATTAATGGCGAAGGTTGCAGAGGTATGGGCGGATCTGGTACCCGATTGAAGGTGTACATCAGCGGACAGTGGCGCAGGGCTCGAGATATCTTCCTGTCTCCTCCCCTACCTGTTGCATTCATGTTTGGGCACCAATCTGGTAGTGTTTGAGCGCCATTTTCCTGATACTGTGTATCTGGCGGGATTTTTGGTCAACCATGTAATTAATTGCTGTGGTACACTACCTGGCTGTTATAAGCAGGAAGTGTTACTCATTTGTGGTTGTTGAAAGTTGAAGATTTTTGGCTCTGTAACTCATAACAAGCTGATCTGGTTGCTCTGTACAGCTTAACCTGTGAGTTTATGTATCTCTTGTTGTATGTTTTTGGCATGAACCCACTGATTTCATGAGTAATCTTATATGAGAAATGCTATCTTAGCATGTGTTGTGTTAATTCTGTCTCCAGTATTGCATGTATTCTTCTTCTGAATCTGGATGTTTGGGTAATGTTTAGATTCTAGAGCATAGAATTCCTATGTTGAATGTCTGATCTTTTAACTTCTGCTCAAGGGGTAGATTAAACTGTTTTCAGGTTGAACATTGGGAAGGGTATACTGCAGTAGGGATGCCATAAGTAGAGATAACTTAACACTCTGTATTGGGAGATATCTATAAGGCAGATATCACATATATCCCCTTGAAATCCAGTTTTAGCTGCTCATGCTGATCATTCACAGGTGTATGTCTACTGACTCCAGGCCCTGGATAGGCACCAATCTTGCTTTGTGTTTGTGTTACAACCATGTCCAGCTTTGCATCCAAACTTAAAATCCAAATCAAAATCTAAAACAACCATTAGGACATTAGAGTTAGTTTTAGGAACCTCAGTCCTCTGTCTACAACTGCAAATAGGCCCAAAGCTAGCCCCTTTGCTCTTATCTTTCAGTTTTGGTCTACTTACAGGAGGACTTATCTGCTTTCTGTCAGCATCCCAGCCTTGTATGCATATCCTCATGGATGTTGAGTAGCGAATACCCCCCTAGGTCTTGCAGAGCCTGAAGAAGAAGAGGAGATAAAATATAGAGTCTATCTCCTATACTGTTGGCCCCTGGCCCAGAGATCCTGTTGATCACTGATGGCTACCTTGTAGGGAAATCTGGGAATAAGCATCCAGTCTGGGAAAAAACCAACAGAAATTGGCGACTCTGCTGGGGAACCTTGTGAAAGAACCCTGGTTTTCAGAAGAAAACAGTTCCTAGTAATAGGTGGCGACTCCGAAGTAATCTCCCAACCGGTCAAAGTAAAATTTATATGCAGGGGAGAAGATCCCAACAAAATCCTTTATTTGAAGAGTTACCATTAACAAAAAGAATGATGTACAGAAGAAAGGGAACTGTCTTAGTTAGTCATGAGAGCTCCCCCAGAAAAGGTGATGATATACAGGATAACCCTAGGCCATCAGGATAGCATGCGCCTTATTTTTCAAATGCAGAAGCTGATATTCAAGGTGCATATGAGAGGCAACAGGGTGGTAGCATGAGAATGAGGTCAGAGGTGTTCCAAGAACGCCCATTTCTAGACCCAAGTGAAAGGTTTGAAGAGGCAGAGTCTCTGAGGGATGATGAAGATGATGACCAGAATGGTATGAGACCATCTACCTCTAGACCTAAGGATGAACAGTTAGCTGAAGAAATCAGAAGTCTAAGAGCAGAACTAGAATACCTACAAGCCATGAAAATCAGAGATGATATAAAGCAAAAAGTGCAAGCCTTAAGAACTGCCCAAAATGATTCAGTTCCTACCCTAGAGAATGCAAATGTGCAAAGACATCAGCAAAGATATGAAGTGCAACATCAGCATCATGATGAGAGACAAAATGTGAATGATGCTAGGATACCACTGAACAATGCAAGAAACCAAAATGCAAACAGAAATGTTAATGTTAATCAGCTAAACAGACAGCCCATGCATTTAGATAGATTCAGGCAGCTGGTGTTTGATGGTATTCCCGGGTATCCTAACCCCATTGATAAGCATCTGAGGCTGCAAGTGCCTAAATTTTTAGGAAATAACACAGTGTCAGGAGAAGATCATCTAAAGGCCTTTCAAAATGTCATGGATAATTTTGAGGTTGAGCATGAGGATGTTTTTATGAAGTCATTCATGCAATCCTTAATAGATGAGGCAAGAGAATGGTATAGGAATCTGCCTGACCGGAGTATTTCATCATGGGATGATTTTAAAAGGATATTCAAGGAGCAATATGGTGATAAAACTGACCCTAGCTTTTTTGTAAATGAGTTCACCAGTATCACTAAAGGGTCAAATGAGCAGGTTGCAGACTTTAATGCAAGATTTACTAAAGTGTTGAACAAATTGCCACATCACATGAGGCCAAATGAACCAATGTGCATAATTCTGTATATCAATGCCTTTGATGCAAAGACTGCATATGGATTAAGAGATAAAGGTCCTGCTACTCTCAGGGATGCTTTCAGAATTGCAGTGAATATTGAAAACAACAGGAAAGCATCGGGCAAGACAAATAGAAGGGATGATATAAAAATTCTGCAGAATCTAAACAAGCCTCAGAACACTCAAGGTAGTACATCTGCTCCTGAAGATAAGATAGACAAATTGGCAAATGTTGTTAAGGACCTAAGCTATAGATTAGCTAGAAGTGAAAAAGGGATGGGTCCTGATAGGCAAGTCTATCAAAGGCAGGAAAAGAGGCCATCATTACATGATATGCCTTATAACACCAATTGGCATGATGGTAAGCCTGTATTCCCACGTAACAACACAAATCAGAGGGCTCAACATGTCAAAGAAACTCCTGATCCTCTAAAGAAAGCTATAAATATTGCTGATGATGCTCCGTGGTGTATAATTTGTCAGATGCCGCATTCACAGTCACAGTGTAAGATTGCTCAATCCTTGTATGATAATGCTACATCTTGTAATGAATGCAATGAGCCACATCATGTGCAGGATGATGATGTTAATATGATGTCCATAGGCAATGGATACACTCTTTATGATGCTGATGACAATACAGATCATCAAGTTCAGGCCTGCCAATAGTTCCCATATGATGAAGATAATGAAGATAACTATGTGTATGCTCAGAACTCACACAATTTTCTGAGTAACTTACAACGACCTTCTGATGAGGAAATTAGAGCCTTCACAGCTGCAGCAGTTGCTCAAGTCAAAAGCAACTACAATCTCAGAGGTAAAAATCAAGTAGGCAGCCCACATCAGCCAGAAGATATTTCTACAGGTCAGCTGGTGCATGGTCATAAAGGAACTGAACCACAAAAAAGGCAGTGGGTAAATAATAAACAGAACTTTAGACACAGAACAGGTCATGAATTTCAAGGACCAGAAATCAAAATCCCTCAGGCTGAAGATCAAAGTAGAGGTTCCCAAGACAAGAATGATGATCAGGGAACTATGAAAATGAAAGCTAAATCAGCTCAGGATAAAAGCAAGATTGTGGAGCAAGCTACAACTGTTATACAAAACTATGCTCCATTTGATATAGCTCAGATCCTCTCTCAGGTAAAAGTCTCTGTTCCAATTATGGAACTCATGAAAGTGGAAGAGATCAAGAATAGGACAATATCCCTAATCTCAGGGGTACCTTTTCAAGCTAAACAAAATGTTCAGACCCAGGGTGAGAAACATATCATGTGTAATGAAGAAGATGAGACTCCTGAAGTCTATTTGGGAGTGACTATGACAAAGTGTCCTTCACAGGTGGAACCATTTTATGTTTCCCTGGTTATAAATGGAAAAATAATTAGAAATTATATGCTTGACTCTGGAGCATCTACAAATGTCATGCCTTTGGCCATCATGCAACAAACTGGATTGAAAATTGACAAGGCATGTGGAAAATGTTATGCTATGGATGCCAGAGAGGTACCAGTTATTGGAATCATGAAGGATGTAGATTTCAAACTGGCAGCATTTCCTAAAAAAAGATATAAAATGAATATAACAGTGGTTGACATCAAGCCACAATATGGTATGTTGTTGTCAAGGAGATGGGCAGCACTAATTGGTGGAAGTATGCAGCTGGACCTGTCATATGCCATGATTCTAATGAATGGCAGGGATGTCAAGCTAATCAGAGAGCAAAGATCATCAGAGACAGTGGAAGACCAAGAAGCAGAGGAACAAGTATGCTTTGTAGACACTGACTGTGATAACTTCAAGGTTGTCTCAGATGATACAGAAGATAAAAAGAAAAATGTCTGCATTGAAGAGCTGGATCAGCAAGGCTTATGGACCATGTTTTTTGATGGAGCTTGTGCAAAAGAAGGCTCTGGAGCTGGAGTTGTTTTCCTGTCTCCAACTGGTAAGCTCCTCAAATTCTCTTTCTTGCTGAGGTTTGATTGCACAAACAACATTGCAGAATATGAGGCTTTACTCTTAGGCCTAAATATTGCTCTCAAACATGGAATTAAGATGTTAAGAGTATTTGGGGATTCTGAGCTGATTGTATCCCAAATTAGAAATAAGTATGCTGCAAAAAATAAAAGACTGAAACAATACAAGCATGCTGTTTGGGATACCATTGAATTATTTCATGCATTTTCAATAGGCTGGGTAGAGAGGTCAAAAAATGTTATGGCTGATTTCTTAGCCAATGTTGCAATAAGGCCAGATGACATCACTCTGTCAGGTGTTACAAATGTAGAAATTAAAACTAGGCCTGCAGTACCAGAAAATATATGTAGTTGGCAAGTGTTTAATGATGATAGGGATTTGCTGAAATTTTTGCACTGCATAGATGAATATGAGAATCAACAGATTGATTTCCAAGCTTTTGTAGAGACTGTAGATGGAAAAGAAACTCTTGTGGGAAAAGAGATAATTCAATTGAAGACTAATAAAATCCCTAGAGGGTTGGTAGCTTTGGAAAGAGCTTTTGACAGTAGAGATAAAATGGTCACAAGGACATCTCCCGCAAATAAGGAAGATTTAGAGGAGATAAATTTGGGGACATCTCAGGCCCCTCAGAAGGTATACATTGGTAAACAGCTCAAACCACACATTAGAAGTATGCTGATTGCATTACTGAAAAAGTATAAACATGTTTTTGCTTGGTCATATGAGGACCTAAAAGCTTATAGGGAAGATTTATTCCAGCATGAGATCCCATTGAAGCCTGGAGCTAAGCCATTTAGACAAAAGCAAAGACCTATTAATCCTACCTTAGCTCCCAAGATGCAAGAAGAACTCAAAAGGCTCAGGGAAGCTGGAATAATTGTGCCAATCAGACATTCAACTTGGGTGTCTAACCTTGTCCCAGTCAGAAAAAAGAATGGTGATATTAGGCTTTGTGTTGATTTCAGGAACTTGAATGTATCCTCTTTGAAGGATAACTATCCACTGCCTAATATGGAAGCTATGTTGCAGAGAGTGACTGGTTGTGAACTCCTATCCATGATGGATGGATTTTCAGGATATAATCAAGTAAAGGTAAAGGAATCAGAACAGTATAAAACTGCCTTTACCACTCCATGGGGAACTTATGTGTATGTTAGAATGCCATTTGGACTAACAAATGCAGGTGCTACATTTCAAAGAGCAATGGATGTTGCTTTTGTAGGGTTGATTGATTCAATCCTGGCTATATATCAGGATGACTTGACTGCTTACTCAAAGAAAGAAGAGCAGCATTGTTTGCATCTGGAACAGATTTTCATAAGAGCACTAGAGTATGGTATTTCTTTGAATCCAAAGAAGTGTGCCTTTGGAGTAGTTGAAGGAAAGCTTCTGGGACATATTGTTTCCAAGGATGGAGTCAGGATAGATCCAGAGAGAGTGGCTGCTATTGACAGGATTCAAATGCCAAAAACTGTGAAAGGAGTTCAGTCCTTCTTTGGACAGATAAATTTTGTTAGAAGATTTGTTCCCAACTTTGCAGAAACCACAAGGAACATTTCCAAGATGATGAAGAAGGATGCAACTGTCAACTGGGAAAGGGAAGCAATAGAATCATTTCAGAATATCAAAGAGGCAATCAAGATGGCCCCTGTTCTTAAATCTCCTGATTTTTCTAGGCCATTCCAAGTATTTTCATTTGCTTCCTTTCATACTGTTGCTGCATGTTTGTTACAGAAAAACGAAGATGGTTTTGAACAGCCCATCGCTTTCTTCAGTATGTCCTTGCAGGCCTCTGAGTTGAAGTATGATATTATGGAAAAACAGGCATATGCACTAGTCAGAGCCATCAAAAGTTTCAGACCATACTTGGTAGGATCATATATAATTGCATATGTACCTCATGCAGCAGTCAAAGACATATTCACTCAGCAGGAGGTGACTGGAAGAAGGTGCAGATGGATAAACAAACTGCAAGAGTTCAACATAGACATACAAGTTACTAAGTTGATAAGAGGACAAGGATTAGCCAAGATGATGGCACAGTCAAACTTGGAAGCATGCCAAGTTAATGCAGTCCAAGATGAGAGTGTAAATGTATCAGGATCTGAATGGTACAAGGATATTATCTATTACTTGCAAAATCTGAATTGTCCTTCCCATTTCAGTGACAGTCAAAAGAGGACTTTAAAGTTACATGCAATCAGGTATGTTATTGTTCAAGGTGAGCTATACTGGAAAAACCCTGATGGTGTGCTGCTGAGATGTGTGGATGAGGATATGGCTAACAATGTTTTGATTGATATGCATAAAGGATTGTGTGGTGGACATTATACTGCCCAAACAACAGCTCATAAAATTCTCAGGGCAGGATATTGGTGGCCTACTCTCTTTTCAGATGCACAAAGGTTAGTGAGAAAGTGTGACCCTTGCCAAAGATTTTCAGGAAAGCTGAAATATGATGGTGCTTTACCCCTCAGAACTGTACCTGTGGATGCTCCATTCCAGCAATGGGGAATTGACTTCATAGGGGAAATTGCAGACAAATCAAGTGGGGGACACAGTTGGATTTTGGTGGCAACTGATTACTTTACCAAATGGATTGAGGCCATTCCAACTAAGAGAGCTACAAGTAAGGTGGTGACAGATTTCATACTAGAAAACATCATCATCAGGTTTGGAGTACCATTTAAGATAATCACTGATAATGCTATGTGCTTCAGATCAGGTGAATTTGTTGATTTTTGCAACAGGTATGGGATAAATCTGTCATATACATCACCATATCACCCACAAGGAAATGGTCAAGCAGAATCAAGCAATAAGAGCATCATGAAAATTATCAAGAGGATACTGGACAAGAACAAGAGAGCTTGGGACTCAAAGTTGAACTTAGCAATATGGGCTGACAGAGTGACAGTGAAAAGGGCTATTGGGAAGTCACCTTTTGAGCTAGTATATGGTGCATCAGCTAGACTGCCCATAAACAATCTCCTACCAGTTTACAGATTCATTCAGGAAAATGATGAGGAGATTGAAGATTCCATGACAGAAAGAGTGAATCAGCTGGTTGCATTGGATGAAAACAGAAGGAAAGCCCACCAGATCAATCTCAAAAGACAACAAGATGTGAAATATCAGTTTGACAGGAGAACTACAAAAAGGAAGTTTCAAGTCAATGATCTGGTGTTCATTTGGAATGCTAAAGGTCAGGAAAAGGGTAAACATGGTAAATTTGAACCCTTATGGATGGGCCCATATCAGGTTTGCAATACTCATGGGGAGGATTCTTATTTCCTCCAGGCCCTAGATGGTGAAGTTTTGGAATTGCCTGTGCATGGCCAATTCCTTAAGTTCTATTTTGCATAAATGATTGGTTGCTGTGCACATTTGTAAAAATATGTATGTAGTGTAAATGCCTTGTACAGCTCGCGTTTTTTGGCTTTTTGTCTGGTCTGCCCGGAGATCTGGTTCTCGCTGCAGGTTTTCACCTGCATGTCCCCATTCGGAGCCACTGTTAGCACTCATTTTGACCTGGGGTTGATTTTTCATGATCAGGGGGTTTCTTCATTTGAACCATTTATCTTCTTGCCCATTTTTCCTAAGTGTTGGACCTCCTCAGCATTTTTCAACTGCAGCATCATATTTTCTTTGAGGAGGAGGTCATCATCATCATCTTGTCTTCGATGATGGTCTGCATCATCGTGTTCTCCGTCGACCGGTTTCTCATCGTCATCATCATATTTTATTATCGGGTGATGTTTGGATATCATCCTGATCCTGCTGATGAGCTACAGTGCGCCCTGATTTGCTTGCGGGGGTGATTTTTCAAGTATCCGGTGATCTTCCAATTATCACTTTGACCAAACATGATGATGATGTTGCCCCGATATTCTGAAGGGGTTATTCTTTGAGTTGTTCGACCTGACTTGTTTTTTCTTAAGGGTCGTCGTCATCATCATTATATTTCCAGTTATCACAGTGTTGCTTGCGAGGGTCATCATATTTTCTGCCTTCATGATATTTCGCCGGGGTGATATTTTTATCATCGGGTGATCTTGGTTATGATCATCCTGATGATGTTGTTGAAGAGTTCTAAGTGTGACCCGATATTCACTGGGGTCATCATATTTTGAACGTCAGGATGATCTTAGTCAATATCATCCTGATGATGTTGTATCACTTCATGTTCGTTGTTTCTCATCCTGATGATGCTGACGTCATTCTTATGTCAGGGTGATATCTATTTCTCTGCCTATCTGCATCATGATATTTTCGAAGGAGGGGGTGATATTTTCATTTTTGAATGTCACCCGGATGTATGTTTGTTCCAGCGTCATGATGATGCTGATATCAAGGAGATATCCGCCTGCCGGCTTCGTGCATTATCTAGTGGGGGTGATCTTTTCAAGCATCATCATATTCATCTATCGCCCCGATCTTATAGTGGAGCTACAGTGCAACCTGATATTTGTACATCAGGATGATATTTCCAAATATCTGGTTCTCTTCCGAATATCATCCTGATGTTAACATGATGATGACGTCATCAAGGTCCGGGGGGGTCATATTTCTAACACAGATCATCTTGTGGAGATCCCCCGATATTTGCAAACATGATGATGACGTCATCCGGATATGAGGAGGTGCGCAGTAGGCAGATATGATGATGACGTCAGCAGGATATGATGATGATGTCATCAGGATGTTCATCGGCCAGACTTTTGGTATAAGCTCAGCAGGAGGATGTTCCTCCGATGGATCAGGTTGTGCGGATGAAGGCGATTATCATGCAGGTTATATTGCGATATGATGCTGACGTCAGGGTGATATTTCGGGCAACAGGATATCATGCTGCTGGAGGATGATGATGATGAAGTCTTATACTAGTGTCGTCAGGAGCGAAAGCACCGACATGATATATGCTCATGACCTAGTATATAAAGTGTTAAAGAGGTTGCTGCGGGGTGCATGTGGGATATTAATATCCTGCATTTTCAAATATCATGATGATGAATCTCGGCGGGAAATGGTTGCGATCGACTGTTAGATGTTCTTCCCAAGGCCGCGGGTTGGTGCGCCATTAATGGCGAAGGTTGCAGAGGTATGGGCGGATCTGGTACCCGATTGAAGGTGTACATCAGCGGACAGTGGCGCAGGGCTTGAGATATCTTCCTGTCTCCTCCCCTACCTGCTGCATTCATGTTTGGGCGCCAATCTGGTAGTGTTTGAGCGCCATTTTCCTGATACTGTGTATCTGGCGGGATTTTTGGTCAACCATGTAATTAATTGCTATGGTACACTACCTGGCTGTTATAAGCAGGAAGTGTTACTCATTTGTGGTTGTTGAAAGTTGAAGATTTTTGGCTCTGTAACTCATAACAAGCTGATCTGGTTGCTCTGTACAGCTTAACCTATGAGTTTATGTATCTCTTGTTGTATGTTTTTGGCATGAACCCACTGATTTCATGAGTAATCTTATATGAGAAATGCTATCTTAGCATGTGTTGTGTTAATTCTGTCTCCAGTATTGCATGTATTCTTCTTCTGAATCTGGATGTTTGGGTAATGTTTAGATTCTAGAGCATAGAATTCCTATGTTGAATGCCTGATCTTTTAACTTCTGCTCAAGGGGTAGATTAAACTATTTTCAGGTTGAACATTGGGAAGGGTATACTGCAGTAGGGATGCCATAAGTAGAGATAACTTAACACTCTGTATTGGGAGATATCTGTAAGGCAGATATCACATATATCCCCTTGAAATCCAGTTTTAGCTGCTCATGCTGATCATTCACAGGTGTATGTCTACTGACTCCAGGCCCTGGATAGGCACCAATCTTGCTTTGTGTTTGTGTTACAACCATGTCCAGCTTTGCATCCAAACTTAAAATCAAAATCAAAATCTAAAACAACCATTAGGACATTAGAGTTAGTTTTAGGAACCTCAGTCCTCTGTCTACAACTGCAAATAGGCCCAAAGCTAGCCCCTTTGCTCTTATCTTTCAGTTTTGGTCTACTTACAGGAGGACTTATCTGCTTTCTGTCAGCATCCCAGCCTTGTATGCATATCCTCATGGATGTTGAGTAGGGAATACCCCCCTAGGTCTTGCAGAGCCTGAAGAAGAAGAGGAGATAAAATATAGAGTCTATCTCCTATACTGTTGGCCCCTGGCCCAGAGATCCTGTTGATCACTGATGGCTACCTTGTAGGGAAATCTGGGAATAAGCATCCAGTCTGGGAAAAAACCAACAGGGGTAACAAAAAATTTAAGTGCATAAGGCATCCAGTCAATATCTACTTCCTTAATGGAGGACTAGTTGGTAAATCATGTTACCAAGATCATTTAACAACTCAATTAGAGTTGTTACTTGATCTAGATAAATGAAAAAAGTTCCCCAGCAAGGTAGGAGGTATTCAAAGGACAACAAGTGGACTTGAAGATAAATAGTTCTTTGTAGATCATGTTTCAAATGTATTCATTGCAGTTTTATGCATTGCAGAAAGGTACATATAATTTGCCAAAATTTTCATGATAATAAACACATATTTCATGTCATAATGTTCAGGTTGTCCTATGTAATTGATTTACAAAGAGAAAATATACATGAGTCATTGCATGCGATGAAATAATTGTTATATTCAAAAGAGAAGTGTTATATGATCCCACACAAGTTGTGGGAGTAACTGTATATGACAAGATGTACAATAACAAGTACAAAGCAAGAAAGGAAAGCATATAAAAACAAGGATGGGACCCATCATTGTCTAAATGAATGATGAATCCCATTGTTTGAGTCTGCATCAGCATAACCAGCTACCCTATTAATAGCTCTAAGAGAAGACCTGCAAGGGGAGGGAGAAAAATGATGTTACAGCTTGGGGTACTATCTCTGTTTCTATATACAACAATTCAAAATGTACTTACTTTTCTACATCTGATCAGTAAAATGGAACAAATAAACTAAACATCAAATGCAAAGGAATGAAATAGAGAAGGAATATCATATCAAACAATCAGAAAGAGGCTTCAACCTCTATATTTTCATCTAACATGTTTGTTCAATGTGTAGATACAGGTGCATAAAGACCATTTGTCATGTCACTTATTACAACAACCATAAATGTTGATGGTCCAAGTCTTAAAGAGCAGTGCATTCATCATCAAGGAACAACAACTATCAAAGTGAGGCAGCAACTATAGCTGTAGGTTGTAGTCATCAACAAAAGAGGTAGATGTGTATTAGTGAGGAGTAGCTCTAAAGCACCACAAAGAGCATACATGTACCTGTGTACTGCCCCATCTTGTTTAAGGACATGATAATTATCAAATGAGAAAGGAGACAAAAATGCAACAACACATGCATGATAACAACCATCATCTGTAGCAGCACAATAGTCATAATAACTTGCAAGGATGAAGTAATGGAAACTATGAAACAGTTATCACAAGGGTGATCTTGCTTAGCTGATCAGCAAAGATCAATGATAACATGATATTCAAGATAGAGTTTTGATATGAACACCTATACAATGTGGAAGATCAACATTAATGAAGAATAGTCACCTTCAGATGCATAAGGAAAAGGAGCAGTTATAGCATGCAAAGAAGCATTATGATAATCCCAATATGAAAGCTTCTTATATAGTACTTGAAAAAAGGCACAAAAATAAAGCAATGGATATAGACTTGTCATTGCTTTCTAAAAGAACAAATACAAAAAGCAGTGCTACTGGACATGTATTTCAAAGGTAGGCACAACATACCACAGTATAGAGCAGTGAAATAGGATCAAAAGGTGCAATCATGGTGGATCCAAGAATATTGTCATATAAATAAATATATTGCAAGTTTTGAAAGCTACGAAGAGTAGTCAATGGCATAAAATGGAAACACTTTCATGAAGAAACATCATAGCAACTGCACAGCCACAGACAGGAAAAGCCTTCAAAGGTTAAACAATAAACAACCATGGAAAAGAGAACTGAGTTGCTTGATAAGAAATACATAGATGGCTTACCGAGCTGAAGTGAACCACAAGAAACAATCAAAAACTTTGAAAACTGCAAGTAGCCTTACATCATAATATGAAACCTCACAGGAGCTTCAGATTATAGGAGAGGTGAATAAGGTGTAGCTCATGGTGGTTTGAGATAATGATCGTGAGGTCAAAGGTCTATATAGGTCCCTTCATCAGTCAGAGAAACATGTCAAGCTTGAAGGTAAAACGTGAACTCTTGTCAATTTTGTTAGAGGTATGCCTTACACTGCTCATAAATGATGTATATTTGTTACAATAGAAGAATAACAATTAGGACAATACATTCTAAGAGGATGATAGTGAGACAAGAGTTCCAATGACTGTCACAATAGAAATGAGGGAAAAGTCATAAAAAGACTATCATAATAGTCATGCAAAGCACAGTCATGAAGATTGTCATAAAGAAAAGACAGTCATAAGAAATAGAAGCATGACAATCTTTAAAGGAGAAAGCAATCATAATGATTGTTAAGTAGTCATATGGACTATATTGATAGCCAAATAGCTCATGAAAACAATCATCATAAATAGCTAAGGGATTATTGTGAACAACCCCTTAACAAATAGGATGTAGTCCAAATCATAAGAAACAACCATAGCAAAACAATAAGACAATTGTCTTACCAGGAGTAGTCATTTACAAAAAATGACAAGGAGTAGCCTTTGTCAGGATCAGAATGAATATACGAAGCAAATAGAGGATCTTAGAGGGTGTAGTAGTCAAAGATCTACATCATGCATTCAGAGATGTCATGGAAAAAGAACAGGATAGTGTAATGAGCATTATGGATAGTCTTTGAAATGAATAAAGCAATGGTATGTAGTATTTATACTGTGTAGCAGTCTTAAGGAGTATGTTCTTGGAAGTTTAGCAGTAAGGATAAAGTAGGTTTTACAAGATAGAGCAGTGTACTCAACAAGAAAGAGACAGTGTGCTTAAGAGAATACTTGCTAAATGTCAAAAATATATATAGGAGATAAAAGCAATGATAATCTTGAAGGCCTATCACTATATTTGGCACTAGCTGGAGTGTGGAAAACATTAACCCTTGTTGGTATATGGTGACTGATCATGCAAGTATTGTACACTCGTAACGTAAAGTAATTTTTTCCCTCTTTTTTGCATGTTCAGAGTCAGTTAATTTTTTGTTAACCGATAAAAGAAAAATGACATTGTAAAACCCTAATTCTAGAAGCTTCCAAAAAGCCTAATATAAGTGATTGGGATGTATGTTGCGGGTATGGAATTCATGATATTGTAATCTGTTTGCACTGGGTAATAAAATCATTAGATGGTTGAGTTTCTATGGATGTAGCCCATATTGGGTGAACCACGTTAAATTTTTGTGTTGATCGCCTTTGTCTCATTCTTCATTGTTATATTTAAGTTATTTAATCTACATATAATTGTTAGTGTTTATTGCTCTGATCTATCTGAAACCTAACAACTAGTATCAGAGTGGATTGTGTTTGATTATCGTCTGTAGGAAGGTCTCACGGTTGAGTGGGAGTCTCACGGTTAAGTGGGAGCAATGGTGAACGAGGGTAAATTGAAGGTAGATAAATTCAATGGGCAGAACTATCAATTATGGAAGATGTAGATGGAGGATTATCTCTATCAAAAGGATTTATGGAGGCCATTAGAAGGATAAGCCAAGAAATTAGTAACAATGATTGATGAGGACTGGGAACTTCTGGACAGAAAGGCACTAGGAACCATTAGGTTGTGCCTAGCACTATCTGTGGCGTTTAATATAATAGAAGTGAAGACAACAGATGAACTGATGAAAGCTTTGGCTAAATTTTATGAAAAACCATTAGCCTCTAATAAGGTATTTCCCATGAAGCATTTGTTTAATCTAAAAATGATTGAAGGTGGATTTGTGTCAGATTATTTAAATGAGTTTAATACAATTACCAGTCAGCTAAATTCTGTAAAAGTGAAATTTGATGAAGAGGTGAGGGCTCTCTTGATTTTATGTTCTTTGCTAGAAAGTTGGAATAGCTTGGTAATGTCTATAAGTAACTCTGTCTCTGGTTCAAATACTTTGAAATTTGATGATGTTGTTGGTGTTATCCTTAGTGAGGAAATGCGACGGAAAAGCATAGGTGAGAGTTCAACATCAGGTAATGCTTTAACTATAGAGAATAGGGGAAGAACAAAGGAGAGAGGAAAAAGCCCAACAAATCATGGGAAGTCACAAGGGAAGTCAAAGAAGGGCAAATCTAAATCTAGAGGAAGAATGGATTGCTGGCACTGTGGAAAGCCAGGACACTTGAAGAAGGATTGTTGGTCTTGAAAGGGCAAACAAGGAGAAGGACAACATGGTGACAATAAGGAAGCTAATGTTGTAAGTAATAAATTACAGGATGCTTTAATTTTGTGTTTATATAATGCTAATGGTTCCTAGGTAATAGATTCAAGGGCTTCATTTCATGCCACACCCCATAGGAAATATTTTGTAGATTATGTTCAAGGTGATTTTCGACAGGTATATTTGGATGATGATAAACCCTGTTAGATTGTTGGAAAAGGAAAGATAAAATTCAAGTTGCAGAATGGAAATGAATTGTTTCTATAGGAGGTAAGGTATGTTCCAAATTTGAGAAGGAATTTAATCTCTGTAGGACAAGTGGGTAGTGAAGGCTACATAGTTACCTTTTCAGACAAAGTTTGGAAGGTCACTAAAGGTGCATTAGTAGTAGCTAAAGACGAAAAGGTAGGCACATTGTATTTGTGTACTGGTAATACTTATTCTACCTTAGCTGCTACAGAAACAGTCGCTACTGAGACAATTATAGCACTTGCTATAGGGATAGAAACAAAATTGTGGCACCATAGACTTGGGCACATGAGTGAGAAAGGGATGAATATCCTTCACTCCAGAAAGTTGCTACCAGATCTCAAGAAGATTGACTTGGAGTTCTGCAAAAATTATGTTTATAGAAAACATAAAAGAGTCTAATTTCTCAAAGTTGGGAAAGAGAAGAAGAGTGAGAAATTAGAGCTTGTGCATTCAGATGTATGGGGACCAGCTCAGGTATCATCTCTTGGTGGCTCTTGCTATTATGTTACTTTTATTGATGATGCAACTAGGAAAACATGGGTGTATTTCCTAAAACAAAAATTAGAAGTATTTGAAACTTTTAAAAGGTGGAAAGCTTTGGTTGAGAATGAGACAGGAAAAAAGTTGAAGTGTCTTAGATCTAATAATGGAGCAAGTATTGTAGTAGAGAATTTGAGAATTATTGTTCATATAATGGAATCCATAGGTAGAAAATGGTTCCTGGAACCCCACAAGAAAATGGTGTGTCTAAGTTGATGAATAGGACCATTATGGAGCATGCAAGGAGCATGAGATTGCATGTTGGACTACCCTTACACTTTTGGGCAGATGTTGTACATACTATTGTTTATTTATTAAACAGGGGACCTTCAAATCCTTTGGATGGTGGCATTCCAAAGGAGGTATGGATGAGTAAAAAAGGTAAACTATTCATTTCCAAAAACCTTTGGTTGTGAAGCTTTTCTCCATGTTGATATTGAAAATAGAACCAAGCTTGAGGCTAAGTCTAAAAAATGTACCTTCATTGGATATGGAGTAGATAAATTTGGTTATCGGTTATGGGATTATGAAAATCATAAAATCACTAGGAGCAGAGATGTTATATTCAATGAGAAGGTCATGTATAAGGATCAGCTGCAGGAAAAGAAGCATGAACAGGCCAAAAAGGAATATGTGGTGTTGGATGAGATTCCATAAAATAAAATGCCAGTGGTACCTGATGCTCAACAACAAAAAGTTATCCCACAAACTCCTGCAAGTGTTAGACATTCTACAAGGATAACTAGACCTCTAGAAAGATTTTCTCCATCATTATATTCTATATTATTAACTGATTTTGGTGAACCTAAAAGTTATGAAGAATTAATGCAAGTAGATACCAAAAAGCAGTGGGAGCTGGGCATGAAAGAGGAAATGGATTCCTTACTACAGAATCATGCTTGGGACTTAGTCCAATTGCCTATAGGTAAAAGAGTATTGCCAAATAAATGGGTTTACAGGTTGAAGGAGATGGAAGCAAGAAAAGATATAAGGCCAAACTCGTGGTAAAAGGTTTTGCATAGAAAAAAGGTATAGATTTTGATGAAATATTTTCTCTGGATGTAAAGATGACTTCTATTAGAACTATTCTAAGTCTTGTGGCTGCAGAAGACTTGCATCTTGAACAAATAGATGTGAAAACAACTTTTCTTCATGGGGATTTGGAAGAGGAAATATGCATGCAACAACCAGAGGGATATGAGGTCAAGGGTAAGGAGGATTTTGTGTGCAAGTTAAAGAAGAGTTTCTATGGTCTGAAGCAAACACCTCGGCAATGGTATTTGAAATTTGATAGTTTTATGGTTAAACAAGGTTACAAAAGATGCCATTTTGATTATTGCATTTATTTCAAGAAATTGGGTAATGGCAACTATATTATCCTATTGCTTTATGTTGATGACATGTTTATTGCCAGGTCTAACATGCAGCATATTAATGAACTTAAGCAAAAATTAGTAAATTCATTTGCTATGAAGGATTTGGGTACATCAAAACAAATCCTTGGTATGAGGATTACATGGGATAGGACACCTTTGCCTAGTCATTTTAAGTTGACTAAGGAGATGTGTCCAAAGACACAAGAGGAGGAAGACAAAATGTCTAAGATACCATATGCATCAGTAGTTGGTAGCTTGATGTATGCAATGGTATGTACAAGGCCAAATATTACACATGCAATGGGAGTTGTGAGTAGGTATATGAGAAATCTAGGAATGGAACATTGGAATGTGGTAAAATGGATTCTCTAATATTTGAGAGGTACTACTTCAAAGAAACTATGTTTTGGAGGAACAAATTCTACTCTAAAAAGATATGTTGACTCTGATCTAGCGGGTGATATTGATAGCAAGAGGAGTATTATATGGTATGTTTTTACTTTAGGAGGTACTGCAATTAGTTGGATTTCAAGGCTGTAAAATGTTGTTGCGCTTTCAACCACTGAAGCTAATTATGTTGCTACTACATAAGCTAGCAAGGAGATGATTTGGTTACAACATTTTCTAGAGGAATTGGGGCAATGACAAGAAGATAGCCCTTTGTACACTAATAGCCAGAGTGCCATTCATCTTGCTAAGAAATTAGCTCTGCATTCAAAAACTAAGCATATACAGCTCAGATACCACTTCATCCAGTTAGTTTTGGAGGATGGATAGTTGAAGCTGGAGAAAATTCACACAAGTGAGAATCCTATGGATATGTTCACAAAGGCAGTTATATGGGAGAAATTAATTTCCTCATCAATTTATGTTGGCCTTCATGACTAATAATGGTGGCCATAAGAAACTAGCCAGGCTTGTAATCCAGTGGGAGCTGCAAGTGCAGCGGTGTCATCCAGGATCAGTCTACAAGTGGGAGATTGTTTGGTGTGGAGCCTAATCAGTCTCTAAGTGGGAGATTATTGGTATGTGGTGACTGATCATGCAAGTATTGTACACTCATAACGTATCCTTGCTAGGGTCCAGGGTCAATTGTTAATTTTTTGTTAACCGACAGAAGAAAAATGACATTGTAAAACCCTAATTCTAGAAGCTTCCAAAAAGCCTGATATAAGCGGTTGGGATGTATGTTGCGGGTATGGAATTCATGAGATTGTAATCTGTTTGCACTAGATAATAAAATCACTGGATGGTTGAGTTTCTGTGGATGTAGCCCATATTGGGTGAACCACATTAAATTTTTGTGTTGATCTCCTTTGTGTTATTCTTCATTGTTATATTTGGGTTATTTAATCTGCATATAATTGTTAGTGTTTATTGCTTTGATCTGCCTAAACCCTAACAACCCTTAGGAATGCCTTGTTTTTTCTACACACAATTATAGAAATTGAAAGAGCAACTCTTCATACTTTTGGTATAAGCCATCATCATGGGCGGGTTTGTGGAGTTGTTCTAGTGTCAAAACCTTTTGAAAGCAACCTTTTAATGCAGGAGGAGACAGAGGCATCATGAGGCTACCATTTCTTCATATTTAAGTTAGAAAGGTTAGATACTTCTAAACTTTACAAGTTGATAAGGAGCAACATTGAAAGTCATTAAGATAACACACATGAGAATTGCAATTTGAATAATATGCTAAAGCTGGTAGGCTGTGACTTGCTCAGGAGATTTGACAATCATATACAGAGCATGAAAAGACAACATGAATAATAGGCACACAACAGTGTGGTAAGTAAACAAAGATGACAGTGATCACTATATAGGGACAGTCAACGAGTATCTAAAGCAATCTATATCACTATATAGAAATAGTCGTAGGCAGCATGATACAAACAATGTTCTATGAGGAGGCACAGTCAAGTGATAGACCTATCAAAGAGTAGCAGTAAGGGTATCTATTGAAGTATGAAGAGGAAATCACAGCATATGGGGGTATAATGTAAACTAGACAACAACCTATAGAAGATCAAGAAAATAGTTTATAGGAAGCAGTAATATAGTAAATATCACCTACAAGAACAGTGCCAAGGGGTCTCACTAGGTTCCCTACCTTTACCTGCCTTAGTAGAGGAGAACTAAGGAAACAATATGGTTTTTCTATTTCATTCAAGAGCTGTAGCAGATAAAATTACAAAGGCATAAACTCTTCTATAGTTTTCAAGAAGAAAAAGTATGGAGAAGAAAAACAAAGCATTTCCTTCATTTTGTGTACAGGATAGCAAGGATACAGTAAAATATATCAAAACCCATATGCTTCTAGCCAGCAGAAAATGAAATGGACACTTTGCCATATCCTCATGTGCATAACCATAGTATATAAAATCCCATAAGAGAAGGGAGGAAGTAAAACCCTAGTGAGAATTTTGAGAAAGAGATACCATTTTTGTTGTAGGAACCATGAAATAAGAAAAAGTTCACAATAGAGAATGCAAGAGTGACAAATGAAGCCTTTTCCCATCGTGCTATAGGAGCCATTTTGATAGAGCAACAACCATCGAACAGTTTTCTTCTATTTTCCAAAAGAACAAACCTATTTTGTCAAATAAATGGAGTATGCTTACAGAGAAGTAGAAGAGAGATATGCAGAAACAATGAAGTAAAGAAGTATCTTCATAATTTTTTACATGGAAAAGCATAGAGAAATGAAATATTTACTTACAACAGTGAAAGGAAATGGCAAAAAATAGCTCTGTAATAGTTGCGGAAAGCCCTCTAGATGTCTCAGAAGCTTCGAACCCTAGCAACCCTCGGGCATGGTGGCAATGCAGATCAAAGAGCAAAATGAAGAATGACAAGAATGATAAAGCTTTTAGGGTTTGAGTGTTTTGCTAAGTGCCCTAGCTTGTGGAGTGAAGTGAGGTCTTTTTGACTTATTTTTTAAGAAATCCTCATAAATCAAAAGGTGGATGTGGTCAAGTCCTCAAATCATGAGGCCTAGTGCATAATGGAGATCAATGGGAGTCATAAGTGTAATGATGTTTTTATGATTTTGATAATGTTTTAAACATTAGAGTCAATGAAGGGAAGGTTATGAATAGGGTTTGATGAAGACAATGAGGTCCTTTTGACCTTAATATTTGACTTAGACTCTGTAAGCAACTTGAAGACCTTTCATAAACCCTTAAGGAAATAGATGGAGAAATAAATCATGGTTAGGCTTTGCAAGTGAAGGAGTCATGAGAGGGGTTGGTTTTTTACTTTGGTTAAGGCATTTTACATAATGGCAATTTGTCTTTTACAAGCCAAGGGCAATTTTGCATTCTTTTATGAATCCAGGGGCAGGTTGAAGATATTATTTTTTGCATAGAGGATGGAGGAGGTTTTTTTTGCCTCTAAGGATATTAATGTGATATAACTCATCTCATGTTTTTGCATAAATAATAGGCAAAATATATTGTATTTTAACAAGTATTAGCTGCAATAATGTTATAAATTGCCTTAATACTTGTTATGTAATAAACATAGGGAGAAATCATGCATTACATAACACTTATCAAATCAATCACATTGATTACATTTAATATTTGTTAAAATAGTTTTTTTTTCCGTTTAATCATGCAAAAATAGAAGAGGAGTCAAACTGAAGTGTCAGGTCATGCAGGAGAGATTGTTTGAGTTCTATTTTTGATTGAGGATCAAGGAGGGCTAATTCTGGCAATTTTTTGGTCAAGGACCTTGAGACTTGGAGTTTTGAGCTATTTTTGCTCATCTTGGAGGAGTTTTGGGTCCTAAATTTTAGGCTTTTCACTTGTGCTCACCCAGCAACTTGGAGTTGCTTTTTTGGGACTCATTCATGCATATTTTGGAGTCCAGTTGAGCTGGAGTTGACTTCCCATTCACTTTTTGGGGATAGTTTTGTATTATATGGAAAAAGCTTATGCTTTTTTCCTTAGTTCTTGCTTATTTGCCTTTGCAATTTGAAGAGAGGGATATTGTCTTGTAACTCAGCCATTTTTACAGTTTTCAGTAGCAATAGTTTATTTTTCCAGCAGTTCATTATTATTTTGCAAAGATTCCTTCCATTTTCTAATACAATCAGGGGTTCTTCTATCTGATTTTAGGTGTCTTGTTATTTTGTGAGTGATTTTATAGGAATTTTCTATGTTTTGCTACAAAACCTCTGAATTCTTTGTCTCATGTATTAAATACAAGTATACAAATTTTAGTTTATTACAAGTCATAGCTTGTGCATGATTCTCATGCCTTTCTGTGAAATACTCATGTGCTGAATCTGATCAGTTTGGATTGTAAGAATAGGTGTTTTGGAGAGTGTTTGTGAAACAAATTACAGATTTAAGTCAAAATATTTGGTGCATC
This sequence comes from Cunninghamia lanceolata, assembly GCA_027924645.1. Classification (NCBI taxonomy): domain Eukaryota; kingdom Viridiplantae; phylum Streptophyta; class Pinopsida; order Cupressales; family Cupressaceae; genus Cunninghamia; species Cunninghamia lanceolata. Next base: position 4,202,322 of record BSBN01001035.1, read on the forward strand.
ACCCCCTTTAGATAGATTTTTAGTTTATTCAAGTTTTCTTCTACCTTTTTCCTCCATCAATTTATAGATCTAAAGGGGATTTAAAGGGATTCGGCTCTTCCAGAGGTTCATTCTCAAAATAGACAAACCCACAATCTGAGAATGTTCCCATGTAGCACTGGATTGCCAAGCTTGTAAAGGCTTAGCATTTAGGGCGCAATCCTTCGTGACAACACATATTCTAGACTGCCTACATACCTTGTATCCACGAGATCAAGGCACATTAAGATGTGGGTGGTGATGATATATAGTTGTAATTTGTGATGATGATGTGGGATGGGATGGGACGTTTGGATGTTGATGTGGGATGGTTTGGGATGTTGTGATGATGATGGAATGTTTTGATGTTGATTTTTGGGATGGTTGTTTTTGGGATTTTGTATTTTCTAATATTTTTGGATTTTCTAGATTTTCTAATATTTTTGGGATTTTGGATTTTCTATTTTTTTTGGATTTTTGGATTTTTTGTTGTACAAGGAGGGCATACAAGGATCCACTTATCTAGGAATCTACCTTGGGTGCACTAGTAGAATTTGGCATATAAATGAATACGTGACTAAAACTTTTAGTCACAACAATTAAAAATGACTAAATTCTACTAATTTTTTGCAACTCAGCTATAAATGAGTAAATAAATGACTAACTTGGTCATCGACTAAAAAAATATTTAGTCATACAAATAAAAATGACTAAATAGTTAGTCACACAAATAAAACTGGGTAATTAAAAAAATATTTTTAATTGAAAAATTATTGGCGAGATGCTAATCATTTCCTCTCCATTGCTACAATTGAGAAATTATTGGCAGGATGCAAATATTTCATCCACTCTCCTTTTTTTAGTTTGATAGTTGAGAGCCTCACAAAGGAATGTAAGATCAAACTGATATCTTTAATACAAAAAATCCTTCATCTTGTTCTTGTTGGATGCTCATTAATGAACGAGTTTTCCATGTATGAAGAGGAGTAGGTTTTGAAGCTTGAGCCTTTTTGCAGACGTTTGATGGAGAATAGAGGACTTCTTCAGCAAGTATAACTTTAGGACACAAGGATATCGGTAATGTAGTATGACTCAGTGCAAACTTCTTCTCATATTTTGGTGTTTTTGAGCTTATTTGAGAAGCCCTATAAAGCTTCCAAATGTAAGGGTTTTATATTGAGAAGCCCTATAAAGCTTCCATAGATTTTGATAATATGGACTTAAGGCCTGCTTCTGCCTCTAACCATGGTTTCAATCAGTTTTATCTTCCTTCAAGATGAGTCTTCCTCTCACATGGTCATTTTCAATGCTGGTGACATAAATTGGGTCTTGTTTGACATATTTATGGTTTTATGATTTGAGGATCACCATACTAAGTTAGAATCTCCTAGTGTGTTTATTGGTCAACTAGAATTCATAGTGAATTCATGAAAGAAAAATTATTGCACTACTTGTTAATTAGAAGTTTAATTTTTATATAGCTATAAAAGAGCATTTTATTGTTCATATATACTAATATAGCTATTCCTTGTGCAAAACTTGTCAAACATCACTTTGTTTTGCATTTCCCTTTATCTCATCCCCCTGGCCCAATCACGTACTCCTCATTCCCATGGTAATTTCCTATTCAAATTATATTCCTAGCATTTTAGGGGAGCTTCCAGGCATTCTCTTTTTAGATTTCCACATACTCCCTCTCCCCTACATCCCCAAAAAATAGAATTGGAGGGCTGAATGAAACATTGAACCATAGAGAGATGCATAAATGTGTCTGAATGTGTAGCTACTTCCCAAGTCAATGTATTGGTACTTGAAAATATAAAGAGAAAATATTGCAAAATGTCTCTTTAATGGCTGTAAATTGTTCATATGTAGGTTTGCTTAGTGTTTTTTACTTTGCTTTATGCTTAGGAAAAAATATATTTTAAATGTCCCCAAATCCAGGGAGCATGCTCTGTAATCAAGTCATGTCCCAACCCTGCACCAGCAGCATATGGGGTACATACAAGTAAATACCTAATTCAACAATTTTTGACCTAATGCAAATGCCCATATAATGGTGATTGAGAGAGATCTGCATATATAATTTACTCTATACATATATACATACATTTGTATATCTCTGTTTATGTGTATACACATATACATGTACTTGTGTGTTTGTATGTATATACATAGACACATATATGCATGTAAAAATGTGTAGATTTCTATATATAAAGAGATGAGTGTAACAATGATAGCTCATTGAAAGAATCACTTGAGTATTAAATATTCCAAGTGGTTAATCCTAAAAGAAAAGATATCTAATAGAGTGTATATATGCATGTGCAAAAGTGGATATGAATATGCATGAAAATGTCTATAACGAATACATATTGAAACATATCAGCTATCAATATGCAGAGTCTATCTCTACCACATAAGACATCCTTTATATAATGGTGTGTATATCCCTGAACAATCAACATGCTAGGTGACCAAGCAACCAACTCAATAACATTGTAGAAAAATTCCTTGCTTAGATTATCAGGGATTTAGGAGTTTACATTGCCTCCAATATACATATTCTATTTACAGATTTACATAAAATTCTAGACATTTTTCTTTTCATGCTCCCATATTTCAGCATCCTCCAATACATTCAAATATAAACTAATTGGGTCTGAAACAACCTTTATCTTCTTCTAATTTTATTCAGGTAGTACAATTAAATTTTTCCCTCGATTAGTTTTTCTTGGTGCTCTATATTTGATCTACTGAATATATTAGATAAGATTTGTGTTTTTGTCATTTAAATGAAGAAATGTGTCTGTTTTCCATGTAATTGTAGACCATGATTGTAGGGATTGAAGGATAAGTTTGTAATTTTGAGGTTGCTTCTGCTCAATCTATCCCTTAATGACTATCATTTTTGCCTCTGGACCAAGCATCTCCAAGTGCTATCCCACTGTCCTTTGACAAAAACTGCTCACTGCCTTCTTTAACGTAGGCTTGTACCTATTAAAGATAACACTATGACTGTGTTTTTCTATTCACTGTCTCTTCATGAATTTAATATTTGCATAAGCTTCCTAATGTAGGGATACTAGATGCAAATGTTACAAAGCTATGCACTAGGAACACCTAATTAAAATTGACATTTGAATATTAATTTCTCAAATGAATATGTGAAAAACACAAATTACTACTTATGAAATATGAGTTATTTTCCATTGTTTTCCATTGTAAATTTTGTCTCTATGAATATTAAAATCTATGAATAGTGATAAGATCTTAGGTCTGTTAAACCTTAGCACCTTCATCAAAATCTATGGAGGTTTTCCATGTTAAACCTTGTTAGACAAGGTAAAAAAGAAGTCGTTGTTATCAAGTCAAAAGACAATAACTCGAGTAAATGGTGTGTGAAGATAATATGAACGAGTTTCATGACAATCACAAGGGAAGTCATAGGTCTGTGATGTTTCATTGAGGACTCACAAAAGATTTCTCTCATGAAAAATAATGAATGGAGAATATGAAGGCAGTGTATAATGACATGTCAAACCAAATGACAGAGAGTGGTATGACAAGCCTTTCATGGCAATGTGGTTTAAAGAGTGGTGTCTCTAAGAGATTTAATGAGAATTTTGTAAATATAAGTGAATCCTAAGATTATCGTTAAAAAGAGCATATTCTTTGGCATAGGAGTATGTAAGTGATTTCTATCTCCACATTATGAGTGTGAGTAGAAGGTAGTATATAAGGATTTTTATGAGACACTGTCTTGAATTAGGCCTTAAGGTTTTGTGTCATGGAAATGTTGCAGATGATAGTTATAAGTTAGGGACTATATGACAAGTGTGCATGAAGGATAGATGAAAAATAATCCATAGGTCACCTGTGCAGGTCACAAGATTGCCTACACAATCACACTTACAATCATGATAGAAGTGTTAAGTATCTTGTTTTAAAATTTCAAGATGCTAATGGATGAGTTACAACCAATGGAAAATATAAAAGAGGAGAGTAAACAAACTTCTAAAAGTAGTCTACAAGTATATGGTTGGCAATAAAGGACAATGTAAGAGACTGTTAGAGCATGACAAGTTAAAGGAGAGTATTAAGGCAATCAAAGGGTCTTAGGTTATTTCCTAGAGTTTGTGAGACCATAAGAATACACATGATCTAATAATACAATCAAATGTCCTGTGACAAACACGATGATAGTCTACATTATCATGCAATGATTAGTCATCATAGCAAAGAAGCATATCGCAGCCATATGACTATTGAAAAAGGGAATAGATCAATAATGAGGTGTGACAAAGATATTAGTTTCAAATGACAATATTCTCTTATTGCAAACATAGGAACAACAATGTTACATTCTAGACTTGACTCCCTTAACTCAAAACCTATGAGTGAAAGTGTGAAAACAGTAAGGTTTGAATTTGAGAGAAGAGCAATGACTATGGTATGAAATAGTCATATGACAGTGGCATCAAAGGAGATATCATAGTTGTATGAAGAGCTATAAATCAATAGGGCACAAATAGTTTCTTCAAGGCAATATAAAAGTCATAATTGAACAGTGTTTTCAAGGAATTCATGACAATGGTGTAAAGGGTGACAAGGGTTCACCATGGATTGTATGAACATGTGCCAATCTAGACAATGGTGTTGTGTAGAAGACCATCGCAACACCACATGGTGGTTGTTGGGCCTTTACAGTGATGCAGGGAAAGCTCTTTGCATCACTGTGAAGGCCCAACAACCACTGTGCGGTGTGGTGGTGGTTGTGAAGGATTACATTATTCCTCTTCTTTGATCTATATGTGATATGCAAGAATGATGATATGTTTGCTCGTAGATTTTAGATTGTCTTTGCCACTTAATTTTGGTCTAAAATACGTCTAATCCAATTTTGAGTGCATCTTGATTCTACTGAAATGTGTTGTGAGTATTGCTAGAGTTGTACCCCATGTCAACGGAATTGAGGATTTTAATGTTATCTTCCATTTTTGTAGTGGTTAATGAACAGGGCAACCAAAGGAGTCAAGTTGTAGTAGGGAGGCATGAGATTTACCCAAGTTGAAGCCTGATCATAAGGTCCGTGCACCTCCTAATCATACAATGTTGTGGGACAGGCTGAGATCGGGTTCCTTTGATAAGAAATACATTTTAATTACTTGTATGGATTTCATCTAAAGTATTGCCTTTCATTGAGCTGAAACACATTCACATTTTTTAAGCTTTCTAGAATTTAGATATTTCATTATCATTCTGCATCGTTACATTATCTTGTGGACTCTAATGGACAGGTTGCATGAAGAAATGATTGAGGCTATTGGAGCAAACATTGAGGTTAGACCTCTTTTCCATAATCCTTGTTGATGTTTATTGTTGCATTTACAAGGCTAGATTAGAAAGTAATGATCTACAAATTCATTTATTTTTGAACTCTGTTGTTTACAAGTGAGATGGGAAGAGATTGCCATTAGCTGTCAAGGAATTACGTAGCTGTGATTTATATCCACAGGCAAGAACCTTCAAATAGCAATTGATAATTGTCTCAACTATTTATGGGGTTATGGCTATAATTTTTTATTGAAAACTATCATGTATCTAGGCATGTCAGTTATGTGAATGTTTTTGTTCCATTTATTATATGAATGTCTTTCCCAAGTGGTTGAGTAATTTTTTTACACCGAATTGGCAGCTTGCCTTTTTTAGGTCTAAAATGGGCAAAACATCAAATTACTAACTAATCTTTAGATTGTTATGTGTTTAAAGCATTATTTTCTAGACTGATCCTAGCAACATGATGATTTGAAAAATTATTGGTCTAATGTTGTCAAATGTGATCTATAATAGAGCTTAAAACATAATTCAAATGGAAGGTTTGTTGTGGTTTGTGGTGATGGAGAGTATATTATTTATAGGCCCTTGGATGGAGGAATAGGTCCTTTGGATCTGCCCTTTAATTTGTTTGGGCATCAAATGGAGAATATGTAGTTCGAGAAAGTACATCCAAGATTAAAATTTTTTGTAAAACATTTCAGGTTTGACTTATTTCGAAAGCTTTTATGTTCATTAAACATTTAGTTAAAATACTTTGTCATCAATTGTGAATGAGTTGTTTTTAGTTGAGTCCTTTGAGATATCAAAGATACACTTCCGTATTTACTTTTTAATGATACATCCTTATTGACGAAAACCACTTTCTTTGTGATCTCCTTTCTTGTAAATATTGCTATCAGTGTAATAATTTCTTGTCTATGCTTGTTTCAGTTCACTGAAGCCTCATTGACTGATTGTTCTCCCTAAAAATATCATCTATCTAACTCTTTCACCAAATCCAATACCATTATCCATATTTTGATATTTTCTTGTCTTTCTTACAAGGGGATGTCTCTTTTTTGCAATTTTGATGGGTTTCATGGAAAACTCTATGCCTCATATTTTGGTAGCATCTCTGCAATAAACTGGTTCCCTCTCTAGTACAACAGATATTGTATTATGGTTACATCAAGGACACAAAACATGCATTATAGGTTGATTAATGTCTTGTTGGCAATTATAGATTGAAGTTTTGGGGTTCATTATGAGGTCAATTTGGTGTCTTTGTAGCAAACTGTAGTTGTTTGGATCGATAATTTATTATTTTAATTTCCTTATGTATTTTGGCATTTCCTTCTCCCCTACACGATTATAACAATCATAAACTCTAGCTTAAGAGGTAGCTGCTCTACTATAATTAGTATGGGAGATATAGAGGCAATTGATTTCTAGGGAAGTTTAGCAATTTTTAGTGTTTCCACAATTTTATCTGTGGTCTCTTGAATCTTAGATTTTGGCCTCCCTTAACCACTATTTTGATGAATGTTAATACAACCTAATATATCTATGAACCTTGAAAGAGTTTCATCAAATGGAAAAAATCTCCCAGGTGATTGTTCAACAAGATAGTTCCTATAATCTCCAAAGTAGTGCAAGACTTGAATATAATCCATGCAAAATTCATTTTGTGCATATCTTGCAATCATTGCATTCCAAGAGATGACATCTCTTTAAGCTACTCCATCAAATAGTTCATGTACCTTATCTATACTTCCATATTTGGCATACATGTCTATCTGACAAAAATCCTCCTTCAATTATGTTATGATGGATGTCCATACCCTATTCCAAAGCTCCCATTTTGGCACAGGCAAGGATTATGCTTGCAAAGGTTGTCGAATTTGGCTTTACACCTGGTAATTACATTTTCTTGAAAGTTTATAAAGCCTTTTCAACAAATCCATTTCGTGCATATCCCGCAACCATTACATTCCATAAGATGACATTTCTTTGAGGTATTCTGCCAAACAGTTCACATGCCTTGTCAATGCTTCCACATTTTGCATACATGTCTACCAGGGTAGTTGAAACTACAACATCTGACAAAATTCCTCTATCCATTACTTTTTGATGGATGTTGGCAAAGGTTGTGGAATTTGGCTTTACACCTATCAATTGCATTTGCTTGAAATTTTGTAAAGCCTTTTGCGAGTGGAGAAGGTCCTGAGAAGAAAGAGAAGGTGCCCTGAGGAGTTTCTTACATCCATGCAAAGGCACCCTAAAATTGGTGCGATATTACGATAAGTCCAATGCTTTTTCTGTACCCTCGCAGTAAGTCAATTGACTTACTGCGGTGGTGCGGGAAATTGACTTACTATAGGGGTGTGGGAAAAGCATTTGACTTACTGCAATGTTGCGCCAATTTTAGGATACCTTTGTGAGGATGCAAGAAACTCCTCGAGGCACCTACTCTTTCTTCTCATGGCCTTCACTTTTTCATTTCATCTACCCGCTACCTGCTATCCCGCATATGGAATTATTATCTGTTGCGGGGATGCAGGAAGACTCACCACTCACCCACACATAAAAAATCTTCCCTTCGCGGTGATGCATGGATGGCTTGACCTCCTTCTCGCAAGCTCGCACCCTCATGCCCTGGCTCTTTGCGGGATCACGGGGAAGACTGTGGGGCCATGCATTCTTTTCCCTGAAATTCAACAATATCACTAAGAACTTGCTCTCTCACATGCAAACTGGGGATAAAATGACTATTCCTTTTAACCATGGCATGTTCCAATTACATTTCCTTCAAAGCCTCCTAGGCTTTTCTAGCATTTTGCATACATGTCTAACAGGGCACTGACAACTACAACATCTGATAAAAATTTGCTTTCAATTACGCTTTGATGGATATCCACACCCTGTGCTAAAGCTCCCATTTTAGCACAAACTGGGAGGACACTGGCAAAGGTAATTCCATTTTGTGCATAGCCTATTCAAAGCAGTCTTGTCAAATAGTTCCTATGTCGTTTGTATGCTTCCACATTTTGCATATATATCATTAACATTGTCCTTGTTTGAAATGAATGAAATAGTTCACAATTCTCTTACAATAGTCTTGGAGATAAATTATGTTACATTGTGGCAGTCAGCACATACTCAAAGTTTTCTTACCAACTTTAATAGTTATTTCAAAGGTTCTTTTTAAACAAACCAAATGCAATCGTAAACTTTCCAGTATGGTGGTAGAGAAATAATTCTTTTTCCTCATTTTTCTTTGTTGCTATTGGTGTACATTGATGAAAGGCACATAGGAAGACCCATAACAAATGTTCTTGTTAAGATATTGAGCCACTCCAAGTGCATAGGATAAATTCCACAAGTAGTGATTCATATGTTTGCAATTGTATTTTTGCATGTGAGGAAACTCAACATTGGTCCACTTATATCTGGCATGAATGGTCTTTGTAGGACTTATCCCCTGTTCTATTTTGGTCTTGTCTCTCCTCTTTATTTCATAGTCCCCTAGGTGGTTGGTGAGTAGCTTTTTAATTTGGTAATTTCATCATGTTTTGTGGTTAATATGTAGGCAATTAAAAGAGTGAGTGAAATTAATATGTTTTGTGGTCCTCTTTGTTTTAGATGTTTTCATCTTTAATCACTTCACCTCATAGTGTTGTTTACTTGCAGTCACTAATCTGCCATGTGAACCTCAAGACACTATCATCAAGCATTAACTCCTAGAGGACTGTCTTTGATTGCTAATTCTTCATGAACCTTCAAGACTGTCCTACCTCTGAATTTGATTATTGTCTTACACTTCATTGGTCATATACTATCACAAATAACAACCAAGTTCTTCCTTACAGTCCTAAAGACTATCCTTTACCATCTGATGCTTGATATTACATGGTCTACCTCATGTCTTATGACTACCTTTTTACTATACCCTATTACCTTTGATCCACCAAGATTAATGCCATTTGTTGCATTCATGGTTTTGATCCAAAACATAAGCTATGATTGTCTTCTTATGAGATCACTGGAACCGTCCTTCTTGGTGACTATCACCTTCAATATAGACTATCATACTTACTTTATGATGCATGATATTGCCCTTATGTCTACCTCAAGGCCAGTATCATAAATGATAAACCACTATCATCAATGGAAATGACTTACATAAAGTTATGGTTGTCCTTAGATGCCATAAAGAACTTGGTCTTTTTGTTACACATCCCTTCAACCTTGACCAATGATAAGGTAGGGTTACAAGAGGTTATGAGCTTAATAGTGACCATCACTTCTCATTTATTCCCTTGTACTTCATGATAAAACTCACCATCTTCTTCATAGTGACTTCCACTATCTTTATCTACAAGAACTCTGAACTGTTCTCACCTTGTTGCTTGTCTTTAATTTATACCTTTGATCAAAACTTTGTCCTCTAGTGCAAAGAATCTCTTTAATAGACTATTGACTTGAGGTCTTGTTCATATAGTTTGTCAATTGTAATACATCTATACCTTCTAGCACAAAACACATAGGCAATAAAATCAATTAAACTAAGACTTTCTAGCAAAAGTAAAAAGATTCATATGTCCATGGTTAAGTCTTTTATGCATCTTGACATGGCTCACTACCTTCTAGACTCCTCTTTATTATCATTCAGATGAGAGGATTGTTCTTGACTGCCATTCTTGGTGGTAATTTTCATTTGATGAAGTCTTCATGTTACCCTACCTTAGTAACCTTGTTAGGATTGTGACTAGAACTATGGTGATTCCATGATCTTGAATTAGTGATTAGGTGGCAATTATTTTTTATATCCTAACCTTGACTATCCCTTAGTCATATTCACTAGCCATTGAACCCTTGATTGTCACTATATTTACTCTTTTCAACTATCCATTCAAGACTTTACCCTTTGTTTATATGATTTCCCTCATTTCTTGATTTAACATGTCTTAGGTTTTTGTGAATGATGATTATATTTATTATAGTCAAAGACTATCCTTACTCCTCATGACAGTCATTAAGACCATCTTTCTTTAAACCCTTGACTATTTAATTTGACTATCCTCAATTATCTTTATCAGTACCTTTGTCAAGGTCTCAAATACTCATGGATAAGATTGTCCTTTTCTGCCTTCCTTTATCAATGACCTTTATGAAAATCCTCCTCAGTTGTTTGTGGCTTTAAAACTTATATTGATCCATGGTCATCTTTGTGATTGTCATCATATAAAGTTACCTTATCTTCATGCTTATGGACCTCATATTGACAATGAACTAAGATGGTCTAACTCCCTATCTTTCAATATCTCGTGAATCTCACAACAAAACCCTTAGTTTCTTACTTTTGTAGGGAGCTAATTGATTCCTATCAAAACCCTACCCCTTTAGTAGCATTTGTGTGACAGTGTTATAATGCTACATGCTCCTCTCAAGGCTAGCTTTGATACAAGCACTTTATTCACCAAACCTATTCAAGACTGCACTTTCATTGTGTATATTCTTGATATGATACTCACTACATTCACTAACTTGCACTCAACATCATTCATTTAATTTGCATAGTCCCATATCCCTACAATCACCTCATTACAATATTCTTCAATGCAACCCTGGCAACCACTAAAAGTAGCATGTCTTCAAGATAAATTGGCATGAGTACCTTTATTAAATCAACTGATTTCTTACTTCACTTGTCACACATGCACAATAACCAAACCCCAACTATCATATGTACTAGGTCTAAGATGATATCATAACATGTAACATGAACTAGCTCTAGCTTGTTCAATGATACATCACTGTATTTTGTAATTTGCACTATCACATCACATTTGAAGGACATGTCTCTATTGAGTTTAGAGACACCAGATCTCCCACGTGTATGGAATTAGATCTTCCTGCAAAGTGCTACCTTTGCATGACATATGACTATGACTTCTTTATCTCTTTGTTGAATTCAAGGCAAGGAAAGTCCAAGCAAAGAAAATCAGTAGGCAACAATAATGATGCAGTGGTCTTTGCATTAAAGTTGTGAAAATTAGAACATACTCGAAGGTTCTTAACAACTCTAATAGTTGTACCAGGGGCCATGTTTAACAAACCAAATGCAATTGCTAACTTTTCACTATGGTGGTAGATAAATGATTCTTTTTTCTTCTATTCCACGGCATTAAGTAAAAGTCTTGAATCTGGAAATATCCTGCTACCTTCATTTGCCAAGCTATTTGATAGTTGTTTAACTCTTTACTCGATATACGAATAGTCAACTGCAACTGCTCCAATGGAGGTATTGTTAGCCTTTCCACAAGTTATACCCTTGTAATCTTGGAATAGTAAGCACCGCTTACTTGTATGTTATAAGCATATTTGAGCTCCAAGTGATTTGACTTTGGATTGTCACTTGTATCATTGTGTCACTGATATTCATTGATCTATTTGAGGAGGTAATTTTGTAGTAGCTTCGGAACTTTGTACTTATATGGTAAACTGTATTTTAAATGTCATTAGTAGTGAGGACCCTGACATTCACTTCAAATACATTGAAGCAGCAGCCAAAACTGGACAAATCAAGGAGGTGGAACGTGTAACCAGAGAGTCAAACTTCTATGATGCTGAAAAGACAAAGAACTTTCTTATGTTTGATTGCTCTCTATTTCAAAAAAATTATATTAGAAGTTGCAACAACATCCTAAAAAGCTTCTTTGTGCTATTTCCAGGTTCCTTCACAGTAGGAACAACTGAGAACACACCATGTTACTACTCAATAAATTTAGTTGTAATGGAATAAATAGATGGTTCTTTTTGTTAGTTGAATTCTATATATTTCTCAATATAATTTGTTCAATGTTGTTGAGAAAATCTTCTTATACCAGGCTTCATTTCAAAAGTTATGTTTGTTTACTTGTTACATGAATTAAAAGTTTCCTTTCTATATTAGTAGGGTAAGTTCAAAATGTTGAAAGTTTCATCTAGGGTTATCCAAGCTTTATCTAAGAGTCCTCTCAAAATCTTGTCAACAAGACAATTCATAGTCATATGAATAAGAGGATCACTGTTAATGAATAATGGGGCAGTGACTTGAGTGGTTGACAATCTCATGGCTTGGGAGGGTTTCCAAGGTTCCAAGGGCATAGTGGAAACTATCTATGATGGGTTACATACTAATGATCTATGAAGGGTTTACATATTTGATAACAGTCAAGGGTAAGGTTGTACCATTCATGACAAGGCTCTTAACAGTACCATCAAGGGTTCAATATTGTAATGGGGCAGTGGTTAAGAGGAATTACAACCATAATATATGAAGACTTGTCTTCATTTAAACCCTAGACAGTGCAGTGACTAATGCATATTGTCTCCAAATGATAGTCACCTATATGATGATGAATGATGATTCAAATAACCATATATTCTGACAAAAAATTCCAAAGGGCAGAAGGACTATTTTTACATAGTCATCAATTGTAGCAAATGCAGCCATAGATAAACATTGTCAAGCATACTGTTTGAGAGGCAGTTAGTAGCTTGTCAAGAGGTGGTCAAATAGAGTTGATAGTGCCAAACACAAGTTCAAGTGTGCCCTTATGCTTGGAGGTAGAATTTCATCATTTTGAATGCATAAATAGGAGTAGTTCTAATTTCCTATTGAAGGTATAATGCTTTGGTAACCTAGTTTCATGGCTTTGTCTTGGTGAATCAAGTGATTAGTTGTAAATAGCACTGGTAGAAAATTTATGGTTGATGTTGAGGATAGTTTCAGTCCTTGTTCAAAACCTTGTAACAGGATGGTCATTGAGGTTGTTGGAAGGCATGTCAAGTGGTAGTTTGCAAGTCTATGAACAAGGATATTAGGTGCATGATTGAAAAAGATAGTCAAATCCATGGCAAATCATAGTTCAATCTTGCATGGTTTAGACTTTTGATCTCAGCCTTATGTGGCAGATTTTTGTGTTAAATGGACAAAGATAGGCTTTGTGTGTGTAGAAGTGTTATGCTGCCTTTTTATGGGTTTGTGTTTTTATCTAGATCATGACAGTGGGGTACCTTTAATGAACGCATGGCAAGTGTTATTTGTTATCAGATGGTATAGTTTTTTATGCAGATGTGGATAGGGTTTTAAATCAGTGGCAGTCACTTGATGGATAACCTATACACTAGATATTATAACTTTTGTTGTGCCAGTGGTCCTTGAGTTAACAAGTGGATGTTTCAATATTTTAGCTCATTTGAATATGAAGTATTTAATATTTGTATGGAGTAGAAGCTAAAGGTTCTATCATTTGTATATGCTTCAATATTAGAGTGCATATGAATATAAGATGGTGTTTTCAAAGAGTGATAGTATACAAAAAGAGGAAATCGTGACAATGCATTTAGGCACTTCTATGTGCAAAGACTTGGAGATAGCAGAATACATGGATGAATAGGCAGTCACAATAGTTACTATGAAATACAAAGTAGACATGATCTTATGCATAGGGAGATAGAGGTATTAAATGCAAGAAATATGGTGTCAAGCTCCCTGTTGAAAGTGTAACACAGTGAAAAGGGTAATGAATACACTACCAAAGAGGATAGTGATCTGGGGAAGATTTAGGACATCCTTGTAATAACAATGGAATTTTCATCTTGAGGGACATTATGGATAAAATACAATGCTCTTATAGTGAATGTAGCTTCATTTCATGTGATAGTTTACAAAGAAGAGCAATCCTATTCAAGAGTATTCATTTTAACAAGTGACAACAGTTTAAAGTGACTATGCTAAGAGAATGTAACTGTTGGCTATGAATATACACTTCAAAGAACTGAGAGGGAGATGTAGAAGCTAATTATCGGTGACAATAAAGAGCACAAAAGTAGCAAGGTTGTAAAGATAGTGATCAGGGAGGACAGTCTCAAGTGCAATTTTTGCATAGGTGGCAGTCAATAGTCTCAAATGCATAATATATTCTTAGTAATTGTGTTTTGTTTCTTGGCTTTTCATCTATTTTGTTGGACCTTGAGAGGAATGTTGGATGTGCCCAGTGTGTTCCTTGTTTCACTTGATAGTTTGCAATCTTAAAGGGTTTGAGACAGTGACTTCTTGTTGTGTATTAGTCTCATTATGGGATTTTTGAACTAAGGTATACATTGGAGGTTTCAAATGCTTTCAAGGTAAATTTTGCAATGTATAAAGATGGCAGCAAATAGCAAGGCAGTGAAATCCAAACCCTGCATAGTCAAGATTGCAATTAAGGCTTCATTGAGGTTTAAACCATGGTGACATAGGGTTTTGAGGGAAGTAGTTCTGACTATGAATTGCAAAAGGTAGAATATGGACTTGTTATGATATGTTGTCAAAGATTATAAGGTGTTTGCAGCAAATTACAAGGAATTGCAACCTTCTCTTCATGGAAAGTTTTCTTTTTGAAGGCTTCTCTATTTAAGGTCTTCTCAAAGGACTTTTATTCTTTAGTTCTTGCTTCTTTTACAACAGCAATAGTTGCCTTGTAACTCTTTTTCAAGAGATTTTATGTAACAGCAACTCTTTCAAATTAATAAAGACAACAGTATTCCTTTTTCAAGACTTGTGTTTCTCTTTGCAATTAGTGATATGATGTTTAATAAACAATGTATGAATATACTACCAGTTGACAGAAATTAGTGAACAAAATCAATTAAATAAACTACCAAATTGATCAAAACAATGATTAAAATTAATGACTAAATAAACAACCAATGGAAGGAAATCAGTGAATAAAAATGACTAAATAAGTGACCAATTAACAACAATCAATGACTAAATTAATGACTAAATATATCAGTGAATAAAAAGTGACTAAATAAGTGACCAGTTTAGAACAATCAATGACTAAATTAACTACTAAATATACTACCAAACCAATCACTCAAAACAACCAATAAATGACTAAAAATGGTTTAGTCATCAATTTAGTCACGCAATAAATGATTGGTAATAAATTACAAATGGTCATCACGTGACCATGTTTAGTCATTTATAAGCAGTTTTTAGTAGTTTTTTAATCATATATTGTTATTTTTGTACTAGTGGTGGGTGATGAAGGGTGGGATGTTTGATGCTGAATGTTTGCAATACTAAGCCATGTGATGGAAGTGGTATGGAGTGACTGGCATAGGTGATGACTTATTAGATGGTGGAATTGGCTACTACACATGGTGCCTGAAACAACTTTTCACCATGGTACTTATCGAAGAGGTGACTGAAGTAGTTTTCACCATTGGATGGCTTTGTTGCACTCAGTTTTTCTTGATTTTTTTATTTTTTTGGGGTTTTTTTTTTTTTTATTGGAATATCTGATGGGTCAAGCATATAATTTCTTGAGATGGATGATGATCATAGGCTCATCCAAAGGCTACCCCTCAGGTGTTTCTAGTTGATACACTCCTGATCCATAGCTGGTGATTATTAAAAATGGTCCCAACCAATTGGGTTCAAACTTGCCTTTCTTATGTTACTCCTATAAGTTTTTATGATTCTCCATAAGAACAAGGTTTCCTATCTCAAACTGGTGGATCTTGATTTTCTTGTTATAGCTTCTTCGGAGGTGATTTTGATAGGCTTGAAAATGGTTAAGAGTGTTGAGGTGCTTCTCATCCAAGACTTCTAGCTCCTTCAAATGTGCAACCCGATACTCCTCATCAATGAGATTTTGCAATAAAATTCTAAGAGAGGGGAGCTCGACCTTGATGGGGAGGATGGCTTCAGAACTGAATACCAGAGAATATAACATGGCTCATGTGGGTGTATGGATGTTGGTGTGATAGGACCAAAGTGCAGGGTTAAGCTATAGGTGCCAGTCATGTCCAGCTTCATTAATTGTCTTTTTTAGAATTCTTAGGATAGTTTTAATTGAAGCTTTAGCTTGGCAATTACCTTGAGGGTAATATGGAGTGGAAAAGTGGTGTTGGATGTGAAATTTCTAACAAAGGGTGCATACTTCTTGATTTTTAAATGGTCTCCCATTGTCAGTAATGATGGCGAGGGGGATGCCATAATGACATATGATGTAGTGGAGGATGAATTTGGCTATTTGGATACCAGTGGTGTAGGTAAGTGGAATGGCTTCTACCCTTTTAGTGAAGTATTCGATAGCCGTGATAATGAACTTGTGTCCATTAGATGATGGTGGATGGATTTTTCCAATGAGGTTGAGCCCCCACTGTGAAAAGGGCCACAGAGTCGTGATGGGTTATAATGCTTGTGACAGAGCATAAATTAGGTCCCCATACTGCTGACAAGGAAGGCATTTCTTAACAAATTGGTTGGCATCATTCTCCATGGTTGGCCAATAATACCCTGTTTGGCAAGGGTAGGTCCACTAGAGCATGCCCCACAGATATCTTCATGTACCTCTTGTAAGTCTATTTCAGCTTCTCGAGAATCAAGACACCTTAGAAGGGTACCATCAAGACTCTTTTGGTATAATGTGTTGCCAATGAGGGTGAAATAGGGGATTCGATGGTGAAGGTTCGGCGTTGGGAAGATGATAGATTGGGTGGGAGGTGTTGAAATTAGGGCAGACAACCGAGAGGGAGGGTGAATCAGTTGTCACAAAAATTCTATCTTTTGCTGCATTTAATCTTCTTTACCACTTATTAACATATTAATGATATAACCATGAAAGCAGGAATCAACAACACATGAGCAGAAGCATAATCAACACACATAACACTAGGATTCTTACGTGGAAACCCAGTTAAGGGAAAAACAACGGTGGGGGTTAACCCACAAGATTTATTCTCTGTTAAAAGAATAGAAAAATGGGAAGGCACTTGCCTTCAGGCGCACTGCCCAGAGCTCATTGGTCAAAGGAGGCTCACTGCCTACAAGAACATTCACAGTGTTAACACTAAGAGCTTGAACTGAGAAACAACATCCTGTTCATGCAAGGTTCAGTTCCATTGAAGCGCACAACACCCCTGCTCTGCCCCTACTCACTTCTTCGCTACATCCACATCTTTGCTCACCACCACTCATTTCCACAACTTTAGAACATTTATTTATACATGTAATTGGCTTTGGAATGAACATCAAAGTTGGCCAAACAATCATCTATCTGGAACATTCTCCAAGATAGGCATTACAAGCAATTACAATCACAAGACTTGACTTAATAAAAAATGCTACATGTGAACCACTCCTCTATCAATCAAGCATAGCTGGGACTCAAATCTTCCTTGAACAACATGCCACTCTCCATAGAACTTCTCTTAGATCATCCGCAACACACACCAAGCATCTGGTCAACCAAGACTAGAAAGAACAGCAGCACCCATTGAGGAATCTTCAACCACGAGCTCAATCCTCAATACGGACCACCAACACAATAGGCACATGATCCAGAGACCTCTACAAGCACAATAAAATCAACAAGAACAACCGCACCACCTCAAATCACCAGAAAGACTTTCATCTTCATCTAGGAACTTAAGAACACTAACTGTCATGACTGTCACACTAGAAAGATTGCTTGCGGACCTCCAAACCATGAACCACTTGAGTTGAGGATACACACCAACATCCCGAACATACCGCTAGAACTACAGACCATAATATTCCAATGCGGAGCAATCCAGACCAAATTCCTGTCACTCTGTTACTTCTAAACGACTACAAAACTTGTTTCTACTCAGATGTCCATAACTTCACTAATCCTTCATGTGGACCTCTCAAATCTTGACTGGAGCAACTTCAGACTATCCTCTACACAACCCTTTGGTCTGCAGACTTTGATCTTTGTCTTACTGGAAATGTTGAGCAATCTACTTTGTTGAATTGCAACGTCTTCACTGTTTCTGACAAAGAGATATGTAACTCACTTGTTTCTTCCAGAGAGGGTAATTTTCTCAATATCGTCAATATACAAGTCTTCTAAACAAGTAATAAAATAAGATACAATTGACACTAATGACAACACCAATTAGGCACATATTTGCAACAATCTCCCCCTTTGTCATTGATGGCAACATATGATGTGAAAAACTGTTTCAGCCATCAAGACAAGAACTTCTCCCCTTTCTCTTATCACATCTGCAACCACTCTCTTAATTGCTCCCCCTTTCACTAGTAACTACTTACTTCAAGCTTTTCACATGACTTCTCTCCCCCTTTGACATCAATGGCAAAGGGCACATATTTGCAATCATCTCTCACCCTTTTTGTTTCTTAGACAAGACCAAACTGAACTCGGAACATACTGACTACTCCCCCTGAGTAGCATCCCCTTACCATCAATCCAGATCACAAGATATGATAGTGAGTTCCACCGGACTGATGCACACTAGTGCACCTTAATTTTGAATAGGAGGGGTAATCACCCCTAGCTTCCCTCTGAGATACTCAAAA
This sequence comes from Cunninghamia lanceolata, assembly GCA_027924645.1. NCBI lineage: Eukaryota > Viridiplantae > Streptophyta > Pinopsida > Cupressales > Cupressaceae > Cunninghamia > Cunninghamia lanceolata. The sequence continues at coordinate 4,221,049 of BSBN01001035.1, forward strand.
GTATCCTTAAGTAAAGGCTTAGTGAAGATATCTGCAATCTGATCCTTTGAAGGAACAAACTCCAATTTGACTTCATTCTCATTTACCTTCTCTCTGAAAAAGTGAAATTTGATGGATATGTGCTTTGTCTTTGAATGCAACACCAAATCCTTTAAGATGTTTATTGCACTTGAATTATCACAGAAGATTGTAATAGGCTCTTCAAACATAATTCTGATATCCTTCAACATTTGCTTCATCCACAAAACTTGAGTACAATTGCTTGCTACTGCTATAAACTCTACCTCTGTAGTAGATAGAGATATTGCCTCCTCCTTTTTGCTCAACCAAGAAACCAATCTCTTTCCCAAGAAAAATGCACCACCACTAGTACTCTTCCTGTCATCCACATCTCCCTCCCAATCAGCATCTATATATGCATGAAGAGTGAAATCATCATCCTTAGGATACTATAAGCCATAATCAGATGTTCCCTTCAGATATCTAAAAAAAAATTTGATTGCTACAACATGAGATTCTCTAGGATCAGCTTGAAATCTAGCAACAAGGCCAACTACATTCATAATATCAGGTCTAGTATGAGTTAGATAAAGCAGTTCTCCAATCACTGATCTATACCTTTTTTGGTTTGCCTTAGGGGAATCATCATCTTTACTCAACTTGCATCCGGTTATCATAGGAGTACTTACTAGTTTTGAATCCTCCATTCCAAACTTTTTCAACAACTCTTTTACATACTTAGATTGAGATATGAAGATGCCCTTATCTGATTGAATGATTTGTAGACCCAAGAAAAAATTTATTTCACCAAGCATGGACATCTCAAATTCACTTTGCATATGATCAACAAATTTTTTACACATGCTCTCATTTCCACCAAAGATGATATCATCAACAAATACCTCAACAATCAAGATGTGTTCATGATCAATTTTTATAAAGAATACTGTCAGCCGTGCTTTTGCTAAAACCTAACTTTAGCAGATACTTATCTAATCTTGCATACTAGGCTCTTGGGGCTTGTTTAAGTCCATACAATGCTTTCCTCAACCTACAGATCATATATCCTTGATCAGACAATTAGAATCCTTCCAGATGCTCAATGTAGACTTCTTCCAAATCTCCATTTAGGAATACTGACTTGACATCCATCTGGTAAACTTTGAAATCTCTGTAAGAAGCAAAGGTAAGAAATAATCTGACTGCTTCAATTCTTGCCACCAGAGCAAAATTTTCTTCAAAATCAACTCCCTCTACTTGAGAATATCCTTTGCACACCAATCTTGCTTTGTTTCTCACAACTACACCATTTTCATTCAATTTATTCTGGAAGACCCACTTAGTTCCAATCACATTTTTATTTTCAGGTCTAGGAACAAGATCCCAAGTATGATTCTTTTCAATTTGCATTAATTCTTCTTCCATTGCTTTTACCCAACTTTCATCATTACAAGCTTGATTCACTGATTTTGGTTCAATATTTGAAATCAAACAATACTCCTCTTGTTCTTCAGCAATTTTTCTTCTAGTTTGACCACCTTTATTTCTATATCCTATAATCTAATCTTTAGAATGATTAAACCTAACATACTTGGGAGTTTTGGGATTTTCTTGAACTTCTGATTCTGAACTTGTTCCTCAACATTTGCACTAGCTTCTTGAGTCACCAAATTCTCCGTAGCAATCTGAATCTGAATTTGAGAACTTTCATTTTGATCATCTGATTCATATCCATAAGACTTGGAAGGTCTCTCCTTGCTTTCATCAACCTTGACATTAGCACTTTCAACAATCCTTTTCAATCTCTTGTTAAAGCACCGATATGCCTTTCTTTGGTTAGAATAACCCAAAAATATTCCTTCATCACACCTTGCATCAAACTTGCCTAGATCTTCATCTCTTTTGATATAGCATTTACTACCAAAAACTCTGAAGTATTTCATAGTAGGAGCATTACCAAACCACAGTTCATAAGGAGTTTTACTAGTATTACCTTTGATCTGCACCCAGTTAAGATTGTAGACAACAGTACTCACAGCCTCTCGCTAATAGACATGTGGAAAATTTTCTTCCATCATCATGGTTCTAGCAGCTTCTTGAATAGTCTGGTTCTTCCTTTCCACAACTCCATTCTGCTGAGGAGTCTTGGGAGCAGATAATTGTCTTCTTATTCCATGATTTTCACAAAATGCATTAAACTCACCAAAGGTAAACTCTCCACCTCTGTTCTAGATCTCAGACATTTTATCTTCACACCAATCTCATTCTCCACCCTAGCCTTGAATACCTTGAATCTGTCAAGAGCCTCTGATTTCTCTCTTAAGAACGTGACCCACATCGTCCGGGAGTAATCATCAATCAGCAACATAAAGTATCTGTCTCCTTGCAAACTCCTAACTCTTGCAGGACCACATAAATCAGTGTGCACAAGTTCCAACAATCCACTTGAAAATTATTCTTTACTTTTGAATGTAGTTCTGCTCTGTTTGCCCAATTGACATTCCTTACACATGCTATTAGTAGGTTTTACATGCTTTGGAAGATCTCTCACAGCCTAAGTAGTACTTATCTTGACAATATTATCAAAGTTTACATGACACATTCTCCTATGCCATAACCAACTTTGATCAATCTGAGTAATCAAACAACTTTTACCAGTACCACTTAAATGAAAGATATTACCTCTAGTCTATGTACCAGATGCAATCTCAGTTTCAAAGCTTTCCAAGATTCTTTATTTTCCATCCTTGAATCGGAGATCATACCCTTTTTCAACCAACTGTCCAACACTGAGAAGATTATGCTTCAACCCTTCTACATATAAAACATCATTAGTGTTATTCTTACCATCAAGAGAGATGGATCCTCTGCCACAGATTCTACCAGCTCAATTGTCTCCAAACTTCACAATTCCACCTTCATACCTTTCCATACTTACAAACTTATTCTTATCACCTGTCATATGATGAGAACATCCACTGTCAATCACCCATTCATCATTTTCTTCAACTTGAGTAGCCAAGGCGCTTTCCACATTCACACAGCTAGCAGATTCAGTAGGCACCGTATCTTCTTCTTTGATGGCAATGAACACCCATTCATTTCTAGAGGTACTTCCCTTATCAGATTCATCATTTGTAACTCCTTCATCAACATCTTCTTGGACATAGTAGCATTTCTTCTGAAACCTAGGTCTGTTAGGGTTTGGCTTTGAAACCCTCTCCAAACATCTTAAAGAAAAATGACCAATCTTATTGCAAGCAAAACATTTGAAAGGCAACTTTCCTTCATGCTTACCAGATCCTCTTGGTAATCTTTTGGCAATAAGGGCTTCAAGTTCTTCAAGCTCCGTTTCATCTTCTTCAAGTTCCTTCCTTGTCTTCTCGTATCTGGTTAGTCTTCTTGAAGAGATTTCACCTGGATCACATCTTTGCTTCCTGGAAACACTAGCCTTAAAAGCATATTCTGATTTAGGAAGAGAATCACCAAACTCACTCATTTCAAATGCTGAAAGCTTGCCAAACAACTGATCCCTTGTAATAGTTGTCACAGTCCTGATCTCCTCAATAGCAGGAACTTTATGTTTGTATGAAGTAGGAAAAGATCTGAGTACTTTGGCAACAATCTTTGATTCTTCCAGTATTCCACCAGTACTCCTGATACTGCTCACAAGTTCATTCACTTTCTGCATATAGGAAGTGATGTTTTCATCTTCACTCATCCTCAAACATTCGTATCTACCCTTCAGGCTCTGTAACTTGGCACATTTGACATATGCATCACCTTCGTAAAGAGTTTCTAGCTTCTACCAAATTTCATGAGTAGTTTTCAATTCCAGGACATTTGTCATTTCTGTATTAGTCAGGGCACTCAATAATGCTTCTTTAGCTCGAATGTTGTATTCAGTGTCTTTGAGTTCATCTGGAGTTGAAGGGCCTTTCTCCAGAGGCTTATATTCATCCTTAGTTATCAACCAATAAGGATCATCCATGCATTGCAAATGACACTCCATCTAATTCTTCCAAAGAGAGTAATGTGTTCCATCAAATCTTGGACTATCCTTCTTGTATGTCGACATCTTGGATCTCCTCAAGCAGTCAAGCTTCTTTTAGAGGAATCGGCTCTGATACCAATTGTTGAAATTAGGGCAGACAACTGAGAGGGGGGTTGAATCAGTTGTCACAAAACTTTTATCTTTTGCTGCATTTAATCTTCTTTACCACTTATTAACAGATTAATGATATAACCATGAAAGCACGAATCAACAACACATGAGCAGAAGCATAATCAACACACATAACACCAGGATTTATACGTGGAAACTCGGTTAAGGGAAAAACCATGGTGGGGGTTAACCCACAAGATTTATTCCTGTTAAAAGAATAGAAAAATGGGAAGGCACTTGCCTTCAAGCGCACTGCCCAGAGCTCACTGCTCAAAGGAGGCTCACTGCCTACAAGAACATTCACAATGTTAACAGTAAGAGGTTGAATTGAGAAACAACATCTTCTTCATGCAAGGTTTAGTTCCATGGAAGCGCACAACACCCCTGCTCTACCCCTACTCACTTCTTCGCTACATCTGCATCTTCACTCACCACCACTCATTTTCATGACTTCACAACACTTATTTATACATGTCATCGACTTTGGAATGAACATCAAAGTCGGCCAAACAATCATCTATCTGGAACATTCTCCAAGATAGGCATTACAAGCAATTACAATCACAAGACTTGACTTAGTACAAAATACTACATGCAAACTACTCTTTTGTCGGCCAAGCATAGCTGGAACTCAAATCTTCCTTGAACAACATGCCACTCTCTATAGAACTTCTCTTAGATCATCCAAAACACACACCAAGCATCTAGTCGGCCAAGACTAGAAAGAACAGCAGCACCCAAGGAGAAATCTTCAACCATGAGCTTAATCCTCAATGCAGACCACCAACACAATAGACACACAATCCAGAGACCTCCACAAGCACAATGAAATCAATAAGAACAACTGCACCACCTCAAATCACCAGAAACACTTGCATCTTCATCCGAGAACTTAAGAACACTAACTCTCATGACTGTCACACTAGAAAGATTGCTTGCAAACTTCCAAACCATGAACCACTTGAGTTGAGATGCACACCAACATCCCCAACATACCTCTAGAACCGCAAACCATAATATTCCAATGCAGAGCAATCCGGACCAAATTTCTGTCACTTTGTTACTTTTGAATGACTACAAAACCTATTTCTACTTAGATGGCCATAACTTCACTAATCCTTCATGCAGACCTCTCAAATCTTGACTGGAGCAACTTCAAACTGTCCTCTACACAACCCTTTGGTCCGCAGACTCTGATCTTCATCCTACTAGAAATGCTGAGCAATCTACTTTGTTGAACTACATTGTCTTCACTATTTTTGACAAAGAGATATGTAACTCACTTGTATCTTCCGAAGAGGCTAATTTTCTCAATATCCTCAACATACAAGTCTTCTAAACAAGTAATAAAATAAGATACAGTTGACACCAATGACAACAAGGATATGTTGACATCAATGATGACATCGATTAGGCACATATTTGCAACAGGAGGATGTTGTCATGGAGATAAAGGTAGATATCTTGATACCACAGGGATAGGTAACCAACAATGTCACATACCAATTTGGATTGTGGAACATCATAAGCTGGTACCTATAGCTCTTTGATGAGGAACTAACATCGCTGACTATTTTTCATGTCTACCAAAGATCCTATAGTGGCCATGGCATCTATTGCTTTGTTGTTTAGCCTTGGAACTTGTTCAAACTAGTTTTCATGGAATATTCTTTGAAGTCATCTCCCATCCTTTTGTATGGCAGGAACTTGTCATCTTTTGCCTTATAATTGTTGTTGACCTATTTTATGACCAGTTGGGAGTCACCATAGACCATGAGCTTCTCAATTTTCCATTAGATGGCCATTCAGAGTCTTGTGATAAGTGCCTCATATTCTGCCATGTTTATGCAAGGAAATGTGATTTTGTAGGATTTTGGGATGCAATCTCCTTGAGGGGTCACGGATAAGATTCTTGCCCTTGAGCCTCGATGTGTGTATGATCCATCAATACATTTTCCATTCTGCTGTAGGAGTCACTATGAGGATGGACTCATCTGGAAATTCAGAGAGAAGTGGATGCTTTGTTGGGATTGGTGCATCTATTAGTTGATCGGCTATTGCCTGTCCTTTGATGGCCTTTCATTTTGTGTATTCAATATCAAACTCGCTAAGGATCATCACCCACACTAGTATAGAAACAACGATATATGATTTAAAAAACTACTAAAAACTGCATATAAATGACTAAACATGGTCGCGTGACCATTAGTAGTTTATTGCCAGTCATTTATAACACGACCAAATTGACGACTAAACCATTTTTAGTCATTTATTGGTTGTTTTGATTGATCGATTTGGTAGTATATTTAGTCGTTAATTTAGTCATTGATTTAGTAATTGATTTAGTCATATTTATTAACTGAGCTTGGTCACATGACCATTAGTAGTTTATTGTCAGTCATTTATAACATGACCAAATTTATAACGCAACCAAATTTGTGTGAATTGGTAGTATATTTTACACCAATTTGTATACATATTGTAAATACAATAGTCTTAGTACTTAATTTGACCTATTTAAAGCACACAAAATAACTCCTACCTTAAAACACATCAACCAATCGCCATTACAGATCACCCCATCTATGAGAAATTCACATTCCAAACCATTTTCCATCTTGGCCTAAGTCTTTGACCTATTTAAAGCACACAAACTAACTCCTACCCCAAAATGCATCAACTAATTTCCATTATAGATCACTCCAGCTTTGAGCAATTCACATTCTAGATCATTTTACATCTTGGACTAAGTCTTGTGGCACAACTTAGTCCACCACATTCAAATTACAAATCTTGTGCTCCAAAGATGACAAATTAAAAGTAGTCATTATCATGTTAGTCCAGATGCCAAAAACATTGAATTTATGATTTATATACATGTATTTAGGGACACTCCTTATGCTATTATTATATGAGAGGAAAATTGAGATATAAAATGATTTTAAGGGAATTCAAATATAATTTATGCACTTAGGCACTACACTAGATCATCAGAACATCATACTTTGCATCTAAACATGTTTGGGGTGTTTTGGACAACTTGTTCTTCTCTAAGGCCTTCACTATTATCAAGACAAGCCAAAGCTCCCTCCACCTCTCATCTTTAAGTAAGCCCCAATATGCTTTTAAGCTTAACCAAAGTTCAAAAAATAGGTATAGAAGCAAAGGTGTGAACAATCTTCAGATCCACATTAGTAGAGGACATGGCCGCACCAACTAGAGAAATTCATGTAGTATAACCTAGTCCATAGTACCATTTTTCCATACAAATCCTTTCTTATTATCTCATTGTAAATCCATAGCTAATTTGCCATTTCTAATTGTATGTTGTAACATTTCAACTAGTCAACTTCAAAATCAACCCAAAATTATCAACATCTTATCCTTATTCAACTACATTAACTACTTAGTTTTTTATATAAATCTAATAAACAATATTTAATTAGAATTGATCATTTAGCTAGGCTTAAATCAAAATAGGAGGCACTTGTTTCCTCCAAAATTATATAAATGACAATTTTAAGAAAATCTATAATCTATAATTTATTTTCATCCATGCTAGGGGAAAAGACCCAATCATTGAGATAGTTCCAATCATTGAGATAGCATTTGTGCATTTAAGGCCCAATATTTTAAAAAGTTTAGCACTAGTAATTGTGACTTTAAGGTTGTTACTGTTGACTATAAGTACTAATAATTGAATGAAATGTGCCCTTTAGATCTAAAAAGCAACCAATCATGTGATGCCACATTAGAACCAACAAAACATGACTTAATGCACACCTATTGGTCCACCCTTTATTTTGGGGAACCATTTGACACCTCAACAAAAAGTATGCTGATGTGGCATCATATTTGATGATGTGGCCCTGAAACCTTAGTTAAAAGCAGAGGTCTTACTAAGTAAGCTACTCTAAAATTTTTGGAGTGATTCGAAATTGCCACGTATGATTTTGAGAGGCGTGAAGCTAGGATGCTCAACTATGGAGTCCTCTCCCTCTATATGCTAATAAAAATTTTCTTCAACAAGACCCCCAAAAGAAAATGGCATAATTGAGGTGTACCACAAGTAGCATAATTGGCGTGTACAACAAATTTTATGTCACGGACCATCAAATTCGAGACCTTGTCCATTTGCCACGCAAGGAAATAAAGAGAGAAGTTACCGACCTAGTTCATCATTGTTAGAGAGTAGTTACCTAGGTCCTAGTTAATTCATCATTGCTAGGCAATCTTAACATCTAAGATTAGATTTGTCTGTGGCGCGTAAAAAGTTATATTAACAACTGACAGCTGTAATTTGTACGCAGGGGGGAAATGTGTTTTCCGTGTGAAAGCTTCATTCAATTCATCTGCATTCTCTCTCATCGTTATTTTTGTCGTTTTGATTTTAAGTTGGAAGTTATTCCGTTCAAGACTTTAGAAAAATACATTTGCAAAAACGCAACGCAATTCAGACGACTCAAATTTAAAGATATTATCTTGTTGATGTATAGTAGTCAACACAATAACTGTTTACTGTGTGAGGACTCAGATGAACATGTCTGTGATCATAATAGTATATATTACACAGCATTTCTCATTTCCCTATTCTATGCTTTTTTCCCTCACTAATCCATACTGTGAGTAATACTAATTGCGAACAGATTTGATTCTGGTTTGTCGAAAGATGAACACATCACCTCAACAACATCACATTCCCACCCACAGTCAACCATTGGACAATCACAAAGAGAAAAGCAGACAATTTAAGGGAATTCGGATGAGAAAATGGGGGAAATGGGTGGCCGAGGTGAGAATGCCCAATTCCAGAGCTAAAATTTGGCTGGGCTCTTACGACACCGCTGAACAGGCAGCCCGTGCGTTCGACGCCGCCGTTTATTGTCTGAGAGGACCTCACGCCAATTTCAATTTTCCCGACACTGTGCCCGCCATTCCGTCTGCGTCATCACTTTCCCGTCATCAGATTCAGCTTGCGGCAGCCAAATACGCGCGCGGCCAAATCCCCTCCACCTCCACAAATATTAATAACAACCCATTGACGGAGGAAGCCGAGCCGGGGCCAATATCGTCCTGTATTTCAGAAACGGAGGCGGTAATTGACAATCCACAGATTTCTGAGGAACCGGACTTTGAATTGCTCGAATCTTTGTTCGAGGACGGTAATCGGTTCTTCAATTCCGAGAAATTCCCGTCACTTGACGCCTCGACGTTGGAACTGACGTCGTCAACAGAGAGGCAAGGACCTACAGAGTTGCCTAAAATGGCGCAAATTTCTTCTCAAAAATATTGTACGGGACGCTGTACATGCACTACAAGCTCTCTGGAATGAGTCTGCAACTCAAAGTTTGGAAATTTGTGTTGGGCACGTGGCATCTAGGTGAAGCCCAATGTGTAACCGATCTGCAGTTCTTCTGTATCCTCTGTCTTATTCTCTTCTGTACCCTCAGTCTTATTCCCTTCTGGCAACCGCTGTTATAACTGCCATCTTCTTGGCAACGGTTGGACCTATCTATCTGCAGAAGAAAACGTATGAGGCTATTGGTGAGAGCATATAGAATGAACTTGCATTGCTGCTGTGAAGATATACAGTCATACACAGTGATGTATGAGATACTCTGAAAACTGGAGAGAGATGTATTGTTGATAATAAGATCACCCTTCGTTGTGGATGTAGCCAACATTGGCGAACCACGTTAAACTGTCTTCTTGCTCTGTGTGTTTGCTGTTCTGTTTCTTTCATTCAGAGTTCTTGTTTTGATATTGCTGTTCTTTCTTGGTTTTTCAATTCTGTTTTAGTATTTACAATTGGTATCAGAGCTTGTGTGTAGCTCAGTTCAGGAGACGGTGAAATTCTTTTTTGGGAACCTGCACAGCAATCAGAATGGATGACTCGGAGAAATGGAAAATAGAAAAGTTTACAGGCCAGAACTTCGGTCTTTGGAAAGTGCACATGGAGTCTCTTCTCATCAAACAGGATTTGTCTCTCGCCTTACAGGGGAAAGCCAAAGGACAAGGTACTATGACGGATGAAGACTGGGAAAAACTGGATTCGAAAGCGAAGGCAACAATATTCCTCTCATTGTCAAGCAATGTTTTATTTAATGTCTCAAATGAGATCAATACGAAAGCGCTTTGGGAAAAGCTCTCTAGTATGTATGCGATTGCTTCGGCGTCAAATAAGGTTTTTATTATGAAGAAATTATATAACCTGAAAATGAGAGAAGGTGGGGTGATGTCCAATCATCTGAATGAGTTTAACACCTTAGTCTCTCAATTAGCTTCGGTGGGCATCAAATTAGATCCTGAGATTAAAGTGATTCTGCTGTTGTGTTCCTTACCACATAGCTGGGAAGGTGTTGTCATGGCTGTGAGCACTTCTGTAGCAGCGAAGAGTACATTAGTTTTTGATGAAGTTGCAGCTACTCTTCTCAGCGAAGACATGCGAAGGAAACATCAGGAACCTTCAGCCGGTGATGCTCTAACAGCTGTCAGTATAAACAATAGGGGAAGAAGCAATGACAGAGGTAGATTCAACAACCGGAGAAGGTCACAATCTGGTCCACGATCGAAGTCTAGGGGCAGAACCGGTTCATGTTGGTTTTGTGGAAAACCTGGACACAATAAGAAAAATTGCTGGAACTATAAGAAAGCTCAAGGCAACGTGAGCACAAATAATCAAGCAAACACTGCAAGTGATGGTGTTTTGGTTCTATCAGCAAGTGATACAAATGCAGATTCGTGGGTCCTTGATTCCGGCGCCTCTTTTCATGCAACTTCATGCCGTCAAGCTTTCACAAATTTTCAAGAAGGCACATTCGGTAAGGTATTTCTGGGTGACAATAAAGAATGTGAGATTTTAGGAAAAGGAGATGTAATATTGAATCAGAAAAATGGTGACAAACTAACTTTGACGGATGTTAGATATGTGCCTCTATTAAAAAGAAATTTAATTTCTGTCAGTCAGCTTATAGGCAATGGATGCAATGTTAAATTTTCTCTTGACTCATGGAAAATTACAAAAGGGCTTTTAGTAATGGCAAGAGGAAAGAAGCAAGGTAATCTATACATTCTGGACTGTTTTGGTGAAGTGGGAGCTGCTTTGCCGGCGATGGATAGTGGGTCTGAAATATGGCACAAGAGGCTCGGTCATATGAGCCAAAAAGGTCTTCAAGTTATGCTTCAGCGCAATCAGCTTCCAGGCCTCAACTCCATCGATTTAGAATTCTGTGAACATTGCCTTTATGGCAAACAGTGCCAAACTAGTTTCGTGAGAACGGGGCATGACAAGAAAACCAGTCCTTTGGAACTTGTTCATTCCGATGTCTTCAGTCCAACTCAGGTAACTTCTTTCGGTGGAGCAAATTATTTTGTCACATTTTTAGATGACTGCACTCAAAAAATCTGGATTTATATGTTGAACAGAAAATCTGAAGTTTTTTCAAAATTTAAGATTTTTAAAGCTTCAGTTGAAAACCAGATTGGGCATAAAATTAAATGCCTTCTAACAGACAATGGTGGAGAATATTGCTCTTCGGAGTTTGATTCTTTTTGTGCAGACCATGGTATTCGACGGATTAAAACCGTCCCTTATACACCTCAGGAAAATGGTGCAACTGAAAGGCTTAATCGCACGATCCTTGAGCGAGCTTGATGTATGCTCTCCAATGCCGGATTGGGCAAAGAGTTTTGGGCAGAGGCATGTAACACTGCTGTGTATTTAATCAATCGAGCTCCTTCGTCTAGGCTGGATTTTGACATACCTGAGGAGACATGGCTCGGAAAGAGAATTTCCTATCAGCATTTGCGGGTATTTGGCTGTGCCGCTTTTGTTCACATTCCAAAAAAGCAGAGGACTAAGTTAGACTTCAAGTCCAAACGGTGTGTTTTTCTCGGCTATGGTGAAGATCAGTTTGGTTTTCGTCTTTGGGATCCTGTTGCAAAGACTATCATACGTAGCCGCGATGTTGTGTTTAACGAGCGGGAGTTTCCAGGCTTGAAATCTTGCACTTCACCTCTGCCAGAATATATTGATGTGGATTTGTTCGATAATGGAAAGGTGAGGCAATCCACCATTACATTTTCCCAGCCACTTGTTACTACTATACATTCTTATATATCTGGAGCTCCTATTATTTCAGCTACTTTACCTTCAGTTGGATGCCCTTTACCACCTCAGCCTTCATCAGGTTCGATGCCTTCCCTTGTTTCCACACAGTCAGTGGATTGTTCAACTCTGCCCCCATTGCCGCCTTTGTCACATGAATCACTTCCTTTATTACCTCATTCGCTGCCCTCCCAAGATACTATGTTACCATCACTAAGTCAAATGCTGACTTCTACACTGCCAACGCAGCCTCCCTTAGGACTGACGCTGCCCCTTGCTAAATCTACGCTGCCTTCCTTACCTGAAGCGCAGCCTTCACTAAGTCAAACGCTGCCTACTCACTCACCAGCGCAAAACTTGTTTGATGTTTCGCTGAGCCTTCCCACTCAGCCCACGCTGCCATCTACATGTCCATCGTTGTCCGCCTTTAGACATACGTTGCATTCACCACAGTCCACGCAGCCTTCACCCAGTCATTTGGAGTCTTCAAATAGCTATACGTTGCCCTATAATACCTCAGCACAGCATTCAAAAGATCTTGTACTGCCTTCCCAACCTTATACGCTGCCTGTATTATGTCAGACGCAGCCGCAAACCAATGCACAGGTTTCTCTTGAACAGATACAAGGATTACTACCTGAACAGAGTAGTTTGACTCAGCAAAGCACTAAAGGTGCACAGAGCACAATACAGAGGCAGGGGAGTCTTCCGCAGGGGCCTCTACAAACAGAGGTTGATGATGTTCAACACTTACTCCAGAGACTCAATCTGGATTCCAATATCCAGCCAGAGCAAGGTACACAATTGAGGAGGTCTACCCGTGCGAAGAGGAGACCGGCAAAATACGATGACTATGAGTTATTGCTCTCTGATTATGCAGAGCCGACAACTTATAAACAAGCCTGCAAGCATGAAAATGCACAGAACTGGATGGCCGCCATGAACGAAGAGATGGAGTCGTTGAACGTCAATCAAACCTGGGATTTGGTTCCTCTTCCGCCAAATCGAAAGGCTCTTAAGAACAAATGGATTTATCGCTTGAAAGACGAAGACGGAGGACGTAAACGATACAGGGCCAGATTAGTCGTCAAGGGGTTTGATCAGCAAAAAGGTATTGATTTTTTTGAAATCTTTTCTCTAGTTGTCAGAATGGACACCATTCGTGCTGTCTTGGGTTTAGTTGCCATTTGGGATTTAGAACTTGAACAACTCGATGTGAAAACAGCGTTTTTGCACGGAGATATAGATGAGGATTTATACATGGAGCAGCCTGAAGGTTTTGCTCAACCAGGCAAGGAGCATTTATTTTGCAAGTTGAAGCAGAGTTTGTATGGGCTGAAGCAAGCTCCAAGACAATGGTATTTAAAATTTGACCGCTTCATGACTGATAACCACTTTATTCGGTGCGAATCAGATCCTTGTGTTTACTACAAGAGGCTCCATACTGGTGAGTTTGTCATACTATTGCTCTATGTTGACGATATGTTAGTAGCTGGTACTAGTGTTCAGATTATTGCTCAGCTGAAGCAACAGTTGGCTCTTCGTTTTGCCATGAAAGATCTCGGACCAGCCAAAAGAATACTTGGGATGCACATATTCAGAAATAGAAATAAAAGAGAACTCAGGTTGTCCCAAGCAAGCTACATTGCCAAAGTGTTGGACAGATTTAATTTGTCTCATGCTAAACCGGTCTCTACTCCTTTGGCTGATCACTTCCGCTTATCCTCAGCTATGTGTCCGAAAAATCAGGAAGAAGAAGAACATATGAGGTCTGTTCCCTATACCTCTGCAGTTGGTAGTCTCATGTATGCAATGGTGTGCACTCGTCCAGACATAGCACAAGCTGTTGCTGTTGTGAGCAGATTCATGAGTAATCCAGGCAAACTTCACTGGCAGGCAGTTCAGTGGATTCTGCAGTACTTGAAAGGTACTTCACATTTCTGTTTATGTTTTGGAGGTAATGATTTTCAGCTTCGTGGTTATGTAGATTCTGATATGGCCGGAGATTTAGACAAACGCCGGTCTACCACTGGTTATGTTTTTACATTTGCCGGGGCAGCCATTACTTGGGTCTCTCGGTTGCAACAAACTATAGCTCTGTCATCAACAGAGGCTGAATACATAGCGCTCTCGGAAGGAGCCAAAGAAATGATATGGCTTGAGCGTTTGTTGACATAACTGGGCTGTCCAAAATCTGTTTTTCCATTATTTTGTGATAGCCAAAGTGCTATTCACTTGTCAAGAAATGCAGCGTTCCACAGTCGAACAAAACATATTGACCTTCGTTACCATTTTATCTGCCATCTTATTGACGAAGGCAAGTTGCAGGTCACAAAGATTGACACTAAGGTTAATCCGGCGGATGCATTAACAAAGATTGTTCCTCGAGAGAAGTTCGAATTCTGTAGATCTTCTCTCGGTCTTGTTCCTCTGTGACACTGATTTTCATCGAAGGGGATCTCTCTCTGAGCAGCTTCATTGCCGATCCCATTGGTCTTCAAGTGGGAGATTGTTGGGCACGTGGCATCTAGGTGAAGCCCAATGTGTAACCGATCTGCAGTTCTTCTGTATCCTCTGTCTTATTCTCTTCTGTACCCTCAGTCTTATTCCCTTCTGGCAACCGCTGTTATAACTGCCATCTTCTTGGCAACGGTTGGACCTATCTATCTGCAGAAGAAAACGTATGAGGCTGTTGGTGAGAGCATATAGAATGAACTTGCATTGCTGCTGTGAAGATATATAGTCATACACAGTGATGTATGAGATACTCTGAAAACTGGAGAGAGATGTATTGTTGATAATAAGATCACCCTTCGTTGTGGATGTAGCCAACATTGGCGAACCACGTTAAACTGTCTTCTTGCTCTGTGTGTTTGTTGTTCTGTTTCTTTCATTCAGAGTTCTTGTTTTGATATTGCTGTTCTTTCTTGGTTTTTCAATTCTGTTTTAGTATTTACAATTTGCGCCACTTTAATGAGCACCATTTTGTTCAACCCAGCGCAATTGTGGAAGTCTGAGTTTATGTGAAAAAAATAAGAAAAAGAGTAAAAGACAGACCTTGCAGGCTTGAAGCGATTGAAAATTTAGGCCTGTGATTTCACCGCTATTTTAGAATTAGTGTAGGGGGAACGTATCAAATTAAGGGCAGGATCCCATACGGCTGTTCAGCGTATTTTAGCTAGTAGCTCTTGTTCAAATTTTTATTTATTTTAGCTAGTGTTCAATTTTTTAAGGAGATATTTGTGGAGTTAGTGATCCATGAATATTTTATTTTTTTTCTTATTTTATAATTTTTAATCCAAATAAATATTTTACTTTATGTTAATAAGTATAATTTATTTTAGAAATTGTAGAAAAAACAATTATTATGAAAATCTGACTATTATATATACTTCCTTTTTTCTATAAATTATTTAATAGAAACTTCTATTATTTAAAAAAATAGATTTTAAAAAAATTCTAAGCGTTTTTTAAAGAATTTTTTATATAAACAATGGCCTTCTCTCATTCTAACACTTCAAACAATTTAATTTTTTGTTTGTACCAATCTAAGCAACCTACAAAATATTTCATATTTTTTCTATTAATCTACTTTTAGACTAATCTTGATTATCTAGAGGTGAGACAAGTTAACAAGGAGGAAAAAATTAGGAAAGAGAGGTGGTCTTTTTCGGAAAGGATTTAGCAATAACCAATTATCTCCTAGCAAGTTACTAGTGAGTCTTTTCACACAACCATACAAATATAATTTTCACCATTGTGTAATTTATTTTTATGTATATGCATTTGTCTTTTTATGTAATTTATTTCATTAAAATTATGATTTAGATGGATCAAACAACAAAGGGAAGACAAATGAGAGAGTTAGTAGATTCTTCTCAAATTTTAGAAAATTTGAGGAACTGATAAATCTTGGTGAGAGACATTTCTTAGTAGTTGTTCATTCTTAGCCCCTTCTTTGTCATTTAGGGCAGATTTCTGCTATAAAAAATTTGATACCAAAAAGTATGGGCAATTTAATAGAAAAAAGAAATGTAATCATTAATGTTGTTGGTTTCCATTGGTCTGTGTTTATATTTGAGATTTCCCTGCATAGTTACAACTTACAACAAGAAAGAAAGACTTGAGTAAGATGGTTTTCATTTTATTTCTTTTGCGGTTTTATTACATTTAGAAAAATATTTTTTTATGCATGAAGTCGGTTAATTTATATCTATAAATCTATTTTATGTATTTATTAATGATTGTCAAATCTTATATTAAAAATTTGTAACAGTTTACCATATATTAATACTAGGTATACATTTCTTATAGTCCTTTAAAGATGATAAATAGTGTTCTAAAATTAAACTATGTAATTTTTTTTATCAAACATTTTGGAATCACATTTAATAATCCCACTCAATGTGAAATTCACCATATAACTATCATTCACAAATTTATTTCTACTTTAACATGCCAACGGAATTCCTCTATCCATTATGTTTTGATGGATGATCGTAGCCTATTCTAGAGCTTCTGGTTTCGAACATAGAGAAAGAAGGCTATCAAAGGTTGGGAAATGCTACCTTACACTTGCCAATTGCATTGACTAATAGGATGTTGACAAAGGTTGTGGAGTTTGGCCTTAAACTTGCCAATTGCATTTCTTGAAAGTTTCTAAAAGTCATTTGTGTGCATATCTTGCTGATTGCCATCAACACATTTTGTAGACCACATTCCTTTGAGCCATATTATCAAATAGTTCATGTACCTTCTTCAATGTTTCTCTATGTAATTTTTGTTTTGATAAGTAAGCTTCAATGATGCAACTTCTTTACTAGTAGATTTACAATCCTTTTTTAGTCACGACATTCCTAGCTTAGAACTAGTAGATTTGCATCTAGCTAGTGGGGGACAAGAATCTATTAACTGTTGTAAACCTTAAATTGTTAGAAGAATGTGTAAATTTAGATATTAAATTATTTTATTTTTGGTTCAATTTTTATAAATTTAGATGAATTTGAACAAAATATCTAAATCTTTCATATTTTTAAATATATAGGGACTACAATTTGAAAATGTCTCAGAGAAAAAAATCATCCTTCTATCAAGCAATTTTTTCCATGGTCAAGTACATCCCAAGTTGTAGCATCGAATGAAGATCATAATTTTGATTTAAATGAAGGCTTAGGTATTTTAGGGCACACTGAAGATTGTCTTGATGAATATCAAACAAGAGAAAATAATATATAGAAAAAAAAAGAAAACTTAAAGTAAAAAAAAAAATTCTTGAGGAATGGAAAGTTAAGTTTAAGTGATTGAGATGTACAATATATGAAGGAAAAAAAGTTATGAAATGCATATATTGTGAAACATATAATTTGTGGCTAGACCATGGGGAATAGGTAATGGTTGCACTAATTTGCAACATAACTCATTAGTTACTCATGTCAATTCAAACATCCATAAGATTTCACTAGCTAAATGGACATGTGGGAATGAAAAGAAAGTAAAACCTATTACATACATATAACAAATGTTGATGACATTAACAAAGAAAGAATCATCATAACTATGAAATTAGTTTTTTAGATGGTTCAAGAGGATTTAACCCTTTCAAAATATGAATCACTTTGCTCTCTTGAAATGACATTATAGTTACCAAACATGCCAAGGAATAAGGACTACAATTCATACACAAATCAGATGGTTGCAAATCAATTTCTTTTTGCTATATCTAAGTATTTTGAAGAGGTACAAATTGCTACAATGTTGGATAGTCCTTTTTTCTCTTTGATGTTAGATAAAGTACATATCACAATTTAGAGAAGCATCTTACAGTCTATGTAACTTTTTTAGACTCAAGGGTTGGGGCAGCCAACTTCACAATTTTTAAAGCTCATAAATGGTTGTGATGGAAAAGGGAAAATAATTTATGATGCAGTCAATGTTTTAAAGGAAGAAAGGGGCTTTCAAATAAGTGTTTAATAGCTTTTTCCATAGATGGTGATTCATCCATGGTTGGCAATAAAAATGGGTTTGTTTCTTTTATGAAAAAAGATGTGCCTAATCTTGTAGGTGTTCATTGCATTGCTCATTGTGAAAACTCTAGCTGCATCAGATGCTTCTAAAAAAAATCAAATTGTTATTTGTTGAAAAATTAGAAAATAAGGTGTATTCTTGGGTACAAAATTCTACTAAAAGAAACAAGGAACTTATTTCTTTACAGGAAGTCATGCAATTTGAAACTCTTCAAACTTTTCAAATTCATGGAGTTAGATGGATTTCAAGAAGATAAGTTACTGAAAGGTTCATTGTATTGATGCCTCCTATATTGACTTTATGGAAAAATAAAAAGAGAGAGTCATGGTATGATAAGGCAAGAATATTTTTAGTTTAATTTTGTATACACATGCTTGTAGATATAATGCTTATGATGAACAAGATGAACAGAAAATTTTAAGAAGAGTATGTTGATGTTACATCATTAGGGGCGTCTATTGATATTAAACTGTAAACACTTTAAGTGGGTGGTTTATGAGAAGTGATACATTGTTTGATGGCACATGTTACTTATCTAAATTCTTGGATGCCTCTAAATATGGTTATTTAGAGATTATTGATAAAGAGGGCATTGTTCATAGGCATGAATTACATTTTGTGGCAATTTCACATGCACATGGTGATTATGTTGATTCACAAAAACAATCACTAAAACCTTGCATTGATGGTTCATTAGAGAGTTGTAAACAACTTGCAAAAGAATATGTTCAAGCACTTATAGATTTTTTGAATGGAAGATTTCTCGATCTTGTGTTTTTCAACTATATAAATTTGTTTAGTCTTTGTCATTATTTAAAGGATGCTCGTGCTAGAGAAGATAATTCAAAGCATTGGCTTGATAATCTTTTTCAACACATGTAGCATACTTTATGTGAGGAAGAAGAAAATGAAACATTATTTAATGTTGAAGTTTGTAAACAAGAGTTGCATATATTTGTTGATACTCTTCATCATAGTTGCGAGGGATTATAAATGAAGGAAGCTTTGAGGGTTTTTTGTGTCACAGACTCACATACAAGTTTTCCAAACATGACAAAGCTATGAAAAACAATCCTTACTATTCCAAAAAGTATAGTGGCATGTGAAAGAGGATTTTCAAGGCAAAACATAATAAAATATATCTGATGAACAACTCTAACATTATATATATTAGATGCTTTGATGAGAGTGTCTCTAACAACACTTGATGTATCAACAATGGAATGGAGCAGAGTGTATGAAATTTGGAAAGATGCCAAGCGAATAAGAATTTAAAATATTTTAGAAGTCATTGTTTTTGTTCACATTTGTAATGGTGGCGTATCCCATATGAGGCAGAGCACACCAATACATCATGATTTATTAGTTTCATTTTAATGTCAATATGTTACAAGTTCTATGCTAATATTATTATAAATCAAATCTTATAATAGATTTTGAGGTTTTTAAATTATAATTTATTCTAGATTAATTTATTATATAGAAAATTTAAAAATATTTATTTTCATAGAGATATTTTGTATTTATAAGTTGTTAATTTTGAAAAAAATAGTAGTTTGATTTATATTTTAAGGTGTAAATTTAGATAAATATATTCACAATATTGGTAAAAAAAAATTCAATATCAAATAATGAAAAATAGTAGATTGATGATTATGTATTGCAAGGTCTAAATTTATTTGAAATACCATTGTATGAATATATTTAAATCATTTGTAATTTTTTTATATTTATTATATAAAATTTGACTTGCATTAAAAAAATTAATTGTCATGCGAAAGACAACAATGAAGACTAAACTGTAGAAAAAAAATTCTTGATGGGCAAGGTGATGCTCCCTCATAATATTATTATCTACTATATAAAAACAAAGATACCAATATCTATATAATATATCAAATTTTCAAGTTTTATTTAAAAATTTGTTTCACCTTAATATTATATTATTTTATCTATTTTCCTAAATTATAATGGTTGATATTGGAAATCCTTGAATAAATAAGAAGTGATAATCCATAAAAATCCTAAATTTCTTTTAAAACACAATAAAACTTATAAACAATTTTATAAAATATTAAACACATAAATACAAAATATTCCTCTAATTCTAACTCATTATTATTTTTTGTTAAGTTTGTGCACCCTTAAGAAGATTAATTCTAACTCATTATTAAAAAAATTACAAATACACTAATATCTAAAATTAAAAAATATTTTAATAAAATTTAAAACTATAATTTATTTTGATTAATTTATTATTACTTTCATTTTATTTGAGTTTTAAATTTCGTTCTCCTCTTAACTTTAAAGATTGTTTGTCTTTATATATATAGTAGAGCTCAAATAGTTATTTTTAATTCACATTGAAAAGAAATTTAACACACTAAAAATCTGCATTAAATGTAAGATTACACTTACCCAAAAGAGATACATGTTTAGAATATATAACAAGTTCCATGAAAGAGAAAAGACCACATGCACTATGAAAAAAAAGCAATCATCGAATATGTACCACTACTTTATCGAAAAAGGAGATGACAACGTCAAGGATAAATGGATCAAATATGAGATTGTAAAAATGTATTAAAATCATGAATGCAAAACCCACTTTCCCTTCCTTGAGGCCATATCTAATGAAGGAATCTTCAAAGGTCACATTTATGAAATGTCTCCCTTACGCTCAACCCTACATGTCATTTTTTAAGCAAATGATTGTCATACTCCTCGAACAACCCATATGGCTACCTTGAATCGTGTGGATGTTACCCTCCACCCATGATGGTATAATTAATGTTCCTAATGTAAATGTTTCTAATTAAACTATGATAGGAAATTGTAATGAAAATGTAAGTTTACATATTGCATTATTTTTATCTTCCCATTATGCATATATTTATGATGAAATGTTTTTAAATATATTTTGCTTGATGAACCATTGCAATGGTTCCTTTAACATCATGCCTATTAAAAATAATTTAATGATTTATCAAAATTTTCATATAATTCGTTATCTTTCTCCTTAGAGAATGTTTATGTGATGATGCTATTCTTTTTTTCTCTAGTGGTCTTGCATTAAACATTATAATGGAAAACCCTTTGAGTTCTTATGAGTCATCTTTATAGATTGTCCCTTATAGTTCCCCTATGGATTCTCATCGCATACTCCCTCCTACTCCTTCGTGATTCATGGCTCAGGTCATCTAGTCTATACTCTATGGCCTTCATGGCACTCATTGATCTTGCTAAAAAAGATGGGTCCCCATATTTTCCCACCACCAAACCCTTGCTTTCCCCACCTTCTCCCTAATCTAAACTACTTATTTTAAATATGTTTTGCCTAACCTTAGTGTTCTTTCTTCCACATCCTCATCCTTCAAACTATTTTTTTTTGTGTAGATTACCTAATTATCCCATAGACATTCCTCTTGTGCTCCAAGAATCAACTCATAGGACACCCATGTCTGATATTGACCCAAGGACAAAAGGACCCACCCACTCAACAAATTTTGTCAAGCACTACTCTCAACTTACCACCTTTTCTTAAGTTATCCACTAAGGTGTCTAAAGAGTATAATCTTATTTACCAAATTCAAAAAATTCAAGCTAAGATATCTCTATGGAACTTAATGCACGCATTTGATACCTATAAGAATATCTTGTAAAAGACCCTAGAAAATGTCACTATTACATCCACTAGGAAGCTCTTTGAGGTCACCATAATGTTAGAATCCATTCTCTGATGACATAATTACATTTGATTCTAATGAACTTCCAAACCCTTCTGAAGACAATAAAATAACCAAAGGTAAATAACATAAGATAAGGCATATAATACAATAACTTGAACTCTAATTACTCTCCTCTAATAGAGAGACAATGGAGTGCACCCTAGCTCCACTAGATATGCTCTTGATAATGATATGGTGATTATTCACTCTAACAGCATAACTTTACTTGAAAGCTCATCATTATAATGGCTTGGTTGATTTTTGATTTATAGATACTTGGATGATATGACGAATGGCTTGGATTAAGAGGTGCAATGGATGGTTAGGATTTGATGAGACAACATTAGAGCAAAGATGGAGGCTTCTAGGGCATATCCTAATGTGAATGGTTAAGATTTGGAGATGTAGTATGAAATGGATGGTTGAGATGTAAAGCTAGTTTGACTTTTGTGCAAGTGTCTAGGTTCAATGAATATGGCTAACTAACTTTAGCTAGACATGTGACTCTCAATAATTAATCAAATAATAAAATTATTTAATTAATTATTAAAGAAAGGTGATGATGTGGGAGGATAAAATTAATTAATTAAATTTTATTTATTTAATTAATTTGGCTAAAGGGGAAAATGGATTAAATTAATTAAGTAAATATAATTTATTTAATTAATTTGGGAAATAGATAAAATGGATTAAAATTAATTAAATAAATAGATATAATTTATATAATTAATTTGGTCGAAGAGATAATCTTGATTAATTAAATAAATATAATTTATTTAATTAATTGGCT
Organism: Cunninghamia lanceolata; assembly: GCA_027924645.1. Lineage (NCBI taxonomy): Eukaryota > Viridiplantae > Streptophyta > Pinopsida > Cupressales > Cupressaceae > Cunninghamia > Cunninghamia lanceolata. Next base: position 4,243,863 of record BSBN01001035.1, read on the forward strand.
AATGGAAGGGGGAATGATAAAGGGGACTCCTAGGATGAATGTGTCACAAGGTGTCAAAAGATGATGTTAGAAGGACATAGTCAATTTCAAGTGTCTACATTTTACCCCTCTTTGAGATGATGTTGCGATTAAAAGAAGTAACATCATTTCAAAGAATATAAGGTATAGAAAAAAAATGGATGCCCTAGCCACTTAGTGACAAGGAGGAACGATGGAGAGATGGGATGTGGGATGCCCCCTTGAGAGGATAGGTGGGTTAGAAGAACATGGGAATGCTCTATAAATGGATGAATAAGGAGATGGAGGAAAGTTAGGGATGGATGAATGATACATTATGTTGCATTGGGTGAGTAACCATATAGTTTGATATAGCACTAGACATTATGCACCAAGGTATAAAGACCAAGGTGACGATGTGTCTTGTGCATAAAGGACTGACTCAAAAAGATAAAGGTCACAAGCAAACATATGTCATTGGGTGCACCATGATATGGAAGATCATGATGTCGTTGTGACAATATGTTGCAAGGACTGATACAAATGCAAGTAAAATAATAAGACACACAAGCAAGCATGCACAAATGGTTCAAAAACAAAGAAGGTTATTATCCTTGTCAAGTTGAAAACTGATGATTGATTGATTGATTGGATCGACTGATTGGATAAGGAAAGTGTTGTTGTGGTGGGGAATGATATATCCCTAGAACATCATGAGGATTGATTGATAAGGATAGTGTTGTTGGACTGAGAACAACACTAGGATTGGGAGTGATATTTCCTGACGATAATGATTGATTCAATGATGATTTGAGTTGATCAGGTTTGCAGCAAGGCTAGGAACAAAACCAAGGTATGCTTTTGGATGGTTGGCTAGATTGGCATGGATTAAGGATGACTTGCACTTGGATTTATTGCTTAGATTTTTTTCTAAATTGGTTGTATTGGATTGTGTTTGGATAGCCTTTTGTGTTGGATACCAATGACAAGGGAGAACCAAGTCTCGGGACAAGGACGAAGGAGGATTGGATGGATGGACAAAAGGATTGGGGATTGGATGGAATGGATGGGAAGATGCATGGTGGATGGATGGAGGAGTAGGATGTGATCTCCAAGGACTATGTCACATAGGAATACATGCCCCGCTCTATATATTATACTCAGGACTGTGCATGACAACGCTTGCAATGATAAGGGTGATAAGATTGGTTGTAAAAGACTAGGTATATCAAGAGATGTCCAAAGCATTTTTCAATATATTTTGTCGATGTCCTTATCAAGATCAAAAGTAGCAGGGGTGAATGGGTTGGTTCAATGGGATAGGTAAGAAGATATAATGGATGAGGATGATAGAATAGGATGGAAATGATAGGAGGGAATAGATCAGATAACTTGCTCCCAAGTGTAAGATACATAGAAAATCAATCTACACATGATGCCCATAAATGGGTTTTCATCATGGTATTTATCCAAGGTTCCATGAAATAGTTTTCACCATTGGACGAATGATTTCTATTTACTATTTTAATTAATTAATTTTTTTTTTTAAAATTTTGCTTGATAGTGGGATGGGATAGGTGGATGGGGGAAGACAGAGATTTGGATGGAGGATGGGGACTTGAGCATCTGTTTCCAAGAGGAGGTGATAATTGTTGCAAGTATGAGGTAAACCAGTGTTGTCATTGATGTCAACATACTCATATTGCTTTGACAAGAAGGATTCAATGAGCAGTGTGATGAGGATATTGAGAAAATTAGCCTCAGTCAGGAACAATAAAGAACAGTGATGAGAAGAAGGCAAATGTACTGTATAGGATGCGAACCGGAGGATGCGGATTAAAGGGTTTGTAGATATGAGTCTTGAGATGCTTCAGTTAAGATTTCAGAGGTCCGCATGAAGATCTGAAGGAGTTGTGGCTGTCGGTGTAGAACCGGTTCCGACAAGTATTCAGAGGTGACAGAGGATCACAAAAAGGTCCGGTGAGGTCCGGAACTGTATAGTCCTAATTTGCGGATTGGAAGGAGTCTTTAGGATGTCCTTGTGATGTGCCATCTCGAGTTGTGTATGATTTGGAGGTCCGGAAGTACCTCTTGCACTATGATAGTAGCGACAGACAGTGTTCTTGAAGTTCTGGATAAGGAGGATAAGAGATTTCAGTAAGTAAAGGAAATGTGGACGTACCTGGTCATTCAGGCAGGCTTGTGAAGGTTCTTGGATCATGTTGAGGTTGTGTTGTTGGTCCGTATTGACAGTAGAGCCCGGAATTGAAGATATTCTTCTGGATGAAGTTTTTGCTCTGTTTAGCCGACCGGATGAGTTGTTCATCCTGCGAATGTTCTTATGGTGGCCGACTGGATGTGTTATTCATCTTGCGGATATTCTTATGGTTGATTGCCGACTTAGATGATTGTTCCTAAGTCGATGTCTTGTATAAATAAAGTTTGTGAGTTCATTTTGATGTAGGATTTTGAGCGGAAAAGGGGGAGTAGCGAAGAGAAGTGCAGAAGGCAGAGTAGAGGTTTCTGGGCTTAAATGGAACTGATCCGGACATGGTAAAGATGTCATTCTCCAGTTCAAGACTATGATTCTTATCACTTTGTAGACAGTGTGTCTCCTTGTAGGCAGTGGGCCTCTTTGTGAGCAGTGTGCTCGGGCAGTGAGCCCTAATTGGCAAGTGCCATTTTGTAATTCCTTATTCTTCTAATAGAGAATAATCTTTGGGTTAATCACCCCGTGGTTTTCTCCCTTAACCGGGTTTCCACGTCAAAATACTGTGTCATGTGTTTCTCATTTCATGATAATATTTTTTTGTTTGATTCAATACTGCTTTGATTAATAAGAAGGTTCAAAAGAAGAAATAATTAGGATAACTGATTCACCCCCCCTCTCAGTTATCAACAATTGGTATCAGAGCAAGGTTCCTCTAAAAGAAGCTTAACCGCTTGAGGAGATCTAGGATGTCGTCATACAAAAAGGATAGTCTGAAGTTCGATGGAACCAATTTCACTCTCTGGAAGGGTCGCGTGAAATGTCACCTGGAATGTATGGGAAAAGCATACTTGGCCATGGTTTCAAAACCATATGTACCTCCACAAGGTGGTCCGACAACTCTGAATGAAATCACAGAAGCTGAAAACAATCTGCGGACCAAGGAAGCTCTTCTAAGCGCATTGAATGACTCAGATCTCTCAAATGTTATTGACCTACCAACTGCATATGAGATCCTGACTAAACTGGAACTTCTGTATGAAGGAGATGAGTTTGTCAAGAGTGCAAGGTTGCAAAGTCTGAAAGGGAAATTCGAAAGATTGAAGATGAGAGATGATGAAAACATCACTACTTTTATGCCAAGAGTGAATGAACTAGTGTGTGGAATTAGAAATGCTGGTGGAACTCTGGATGAAAATGAGATTGTTTGCAAAATCCTTAGATCCCTTCCTGCTGCCTACAAAATCAAGGTTGCTGCAATTGATGAATTCAGAGCCCACACAACTGTCACAAGAGAACAATTGGCTGGCAAGCTAGCTGCATTTGAAATGACCAAGTTTGGAGATGATCCTCCCAAGACTGAATCTGCCTTCAAAACCAGTGCCTATGTGAAAGGCAAACAGAGAGTTGATCCGGGAGAAAACTCTTCAAGGAAGATGACATGGTATGATCAAGCAAGAAGAGACATGGAAGAAGAAGAAGCAGAAACAGCTCAACTTGAAGCCCTCATTGCAAAAAGACTACCAAGAGGATCCGGTAAGTATGAAGGAAAACTACCCTTTAAGTGCTTCAACTGCAATAAGATTGGTCATTTTGCTTCAAGATGTCCGGAAAGATCTGCAAGGTCTAATACTAACAGACAAAGGTTTTAAAAGAATTGCTATTATGTTCATGAAGAAGATGACAATGAAGGAGTAACAGATGATGAATCAGAACTAGGAAGCAAATCCGGAAATGAGTGGGTGTTTATTGCCATCAAGGAAGAAGATTCAATACTCTCTGAATCTGTCAATCACAAAGTTGTTGAAAAAGCTTTGGCTGCTCAAGTGGAAGAAAAGGATGATTGGGTTATTGACAGTGGATGTTCTCACCATATGACTGGTGACAAGAATAAGTTCTTGAATTTGGAAAGGTATGAAGGAGGAATGGTAAAGTTTGGTGACAATTCTGCTGGCAGAATCAGAGGCAGGGGAACTATTTCCTTTGATGGAAAGAGCAAACCAGGTAATGTACTATATGTTGAAGGATTGAAGCACAATCTTCTCAGTGTTGGTCAGTTAGTAGACAAAGGCTATGATCTTCGGTTTAAGAATGGAAAATGCAGAATCTTTACAAGCTCCGGAACTGAAATTGCATCCGGTACTCAGACAAAAGGTAATATCTTTCATCTGGTTGGTTCAAATAAAAGTTGTCTGTTTGTTCAAATTGATCAGAGTTGGTTATGGCATAGAAGAATGTGTCATGTAAATTTTGATAACATCATCAAGATAAGCAATACTCAGGCTGTAAGAGATCTTCCAAAATTGATGAAACCTACAAATAGTTTGTGCAAAGAATGTCAGCTAGGTAAACAAAGCAGAGTCTCTTTCAAAAGCAAAGATCAGTCTTCTACCGGATTGTTAGAATTAGTACATACTGATCTCTGTGGTCCGACAAGAATCAAGAGTCTGCAAGGTGATAGATATTTCATGTTGTTAATTGATGATCATTCCCGGATGATGTGGGTTACCTTTCTAAAAGAAAAATCAGAAGCATTTGAGAAGTTCAAAATCTTCAAAGCCTTGGTAGAGAATCAAACCGGATTGAAACTAAAGTGTCTAAGGTCTGATAGAGGTGGTGAATTTACATCTGGAGAGTTTATTGACTATTGTGAGAAGCAGGGTATAAGGAGACAATTGTCTGCTCCTAGGACTCCACAGCAGAATAGAGTAGTTGAAAGAAAGAACCGGACCATCCAGGAAGCTGCCAGGACAATGATGTTGGAAGCAAATGTTCCTCAGATGTTCTGGAAAGAAGCTATCAGCACTGCAGTCTACACTCTAAATCGAGTTCAAATCAGAAACAATACCGGTAAGACCCCCTACGAACTCTGGTTTGGCATCACTCCCACTGTGAAATATTTCAGAGTATTTGGTAGCAAGTGTTATATCAAAAGAGATGAAGATCTAGGAAAGTTTGATGCTAGAAGTGATGAAGGAATTTTCTTGGGCTACTCCACTCAAAGCAAAGCATACCGGTGTTACAATAAGAGACTGAGGAAGATGATAGAAAGCACTAATGTGAAAGTTGATGAAGGAATTGAGAAGCCCTCAAGATTTTATGAATCTGATGAAGATGACCAAGACAGTGTTCAAGGAACTCAATCCTCTCCGGTAAGACAGAGTCAGCCTGATCCGGTAAATCAGGAAGAAGAGATAGGTTTGAATGAGCCTGATCAAGAAGCAGCAGTGCAGGGTACTCCCAAAATTCCAAGGTATGTGACACTAAACCACACTGAAAATTAGATCATAGGTGACAGAAGCAAAGGTGTGCAAACTAGAAGGAATGTTGCTCAAAATCAGGATGAATGTTGTCTGATTTCAAAGATTGAACCTAAAACAGTAAATGAAGCCTGCAATGATGAACACTAGACTAAAGCAATGAAAGATGAATTAATGCAAATTGAGAAAAATCATACTTGGGATCTTGTTCCCAGACCTAGAGACAGGAATGTGATTGGAACCAAATGGGTCTTCCGGAACAAATTAAATGAAGCTGGTAAAGTAATCAGAAACAAAACTAGATTGGTCTGCAAAGGCTACTCCCAAATAGAAGGAATTGATTATGAAGAGACCTTTGCTCCTGTGGCAAGAATTGAAGCAGTCAGATTATTTCTTGCATTTGCTGCCTTCAAAGACTTCAAGGTATATCAGATGGATGTCAAGTCTGCCTTCCTAAATGGTGATCTGGAAGAAGAAGTTTACATTGAACAACCAAATGGATTTCAATTATCTGACAATGATGATATGGTCTGTAAGTTAAAGAAAGCATTGTATGGATTAAAACAAGCTCCAAGAGCATGGTATGAAAGGTTGGATAAGCATCTTGTGCAGATTGGATTCAGCAAAGGTACTGCTGACAGTAACTTATATTTCAAAATTGATCATGAAAACATTTTGATTGTCGAAGTGTTTGTAGATGATATCATTTTTGGAGGAAGAGATAGTATGTGCAAAACTTTTGCAAATCAGATGAAATGTGAGTTTGAAATGTCTATGCTTGGTGAAATGAATTTCTTCTTGGGTCTGCAAATTACTCAAACAAAGAAATGAATCTTCATTTCTCAGACCAAATATGTGAAAGAATTGTTAAGGAAATATGGTATGGAAGATTCAAAACCAATGAACACTCCCATGGCAACCGGATGTAAGTTGAGCAAAGATGATGACTCTCCAAAGGCAGATCAGACAATGTATAGATCAATGATTGGTGGATTGTTGTATCTCACTCAGACCAGACCAGATATAATGCAGGCTATTGGTCTTGTGGCAAGATTCCAGGTTGATCCTAGAGAATCTCATGTTATGACAATCAAAAGAATTTTTAGGTACTTGAAAGGAACAGTTGAGTATGGTCTATGGTACCCTAGAGATCCAGATTTCTCTCTTCATGCTTACACAGATGCAGATTGGGCAGGAGATGTAGATGATCGAAAGAGCACCAGTGGTGGAGCATTCTTTTTGGGGAAGAGATTGGTTTCTTGGCTAAGCAAGAAACAAGATGCGATATCTCTGTCTACAACTGAAGCAGAATACATTGCAGCAGCAAGCAGTTGCACTCAAATCCTATGGATGAAGCAGATGCTAAGAGATATTAAAATTGAATATGCGGAGCCTATCACAATTTTCTGTGATAATTCAAGTGCAATTAATATTTCCAAGAATCCGATATTACACTCTAAGACTAAGCACATATCTATCAAGTTTCATTTCTTGAGAGAACAAGTGAACAAGGAAGAAGTCAGGTTGGAGTATGTTCCCTCCAAGGATCAGATTGCAGATATCTTTACTAAACCTCTTCCCAAGGACTCTTTTGAATATCTCCGGGAGAAGTTAGGGGTCATGGCCCCTCCGGTGATAAACTAGGATGCACTGATGTGCATCAGTCCGGTGGATATCACAGTCACATCTTGTGATCCGGATTGATGATGGGGAGCTGCTACTAAGGGGGAGCAGCTGGTATGATTCTGATGTGTAAAAATTGCAAGTATGAGCCCTTTGCCATTGATGTCAAAGGGGGAGAGAAGACATGTGAAAAACAAGTAGCTGATGATCAAAAGGGGAGCAGTAAATGAGGAGAAGACATGTTGCTGATAGGGGGAGAAGTGACAGAAAGGAGAAGTTTCTTGTCTTGATGGTTTTTCACATCATATGTTGCCATCAATGACAAAGGGGGAGATTGTTGCATGTATGAGGTAAACCAGTGTTGTCATTGATGTCAACATGCTCATATTGCTTTGACAAGAAGGATTCAATGAGCAGTGTGATGAGGATATTGAGAAAATTAGCCTCAGTTAAGAACAGTAAAGAACAGTGATGAGAAGAAGGCAAATGTACTGTATAGGATGCGAACCGGAGGATGCGGATTAAAGGGTTTGTAGATATGAGTCTTGAGATGCTTCAGTTAAGATTTCAGAGGTCCGCATGAAGATCTAAAGGAGTTGTGGCTGTCGGTGTAGAACCGGTTCCGACAAGTATTCAGAGGTGACAGAGGATCACAAAAAGGTCCGGTGAGGTCCGGAACTGTATAGTCCTAATTTGCGGATTGGAAGGAGTCTTTAGGATGTCTTTGTGATGTGCCATCTCGAGTTGTGTATGATTTGGAGGTCCGGAAGTACCTCTTGCACTATGACAGTAGCGACAGACAGTGTTCTTGAAGTTCCGGATAAGGAGGATAAGAAATTTCAGTAAGTAAAGGAAATGCGGACGTACCTGGTCATTCAGGCAGGCTTGTGAAGGTTCTTGGATCATGTTGAGGTTGTGTTGTTGGTCCGCATTGACAGTAGAGCCCGGAATTGAAGATATTCTTCCGGATGAAGTTTTTGCTCTGTTTAGCCGACCGGATGAGTTGTTCATCCTGCGAATGTTCTTATGGTGGCCGACCGGATGTGTTATTCATCTTGCGAATATTCTTATGGTTGATTGCCGACTTAGATGATTGTTCCTAAGTCGATGTCTTGTATAAATAAAGGTTTGTGAGTTCATTTTGATGTAGGATTTTGAGCGGAAAAGGGGGAGTAGCGAAGAGAAGTGCAGAAGGCAGAGCAGATGTTTCTGGGCTTAAATAGAACTGATCCGGACATGGTAAAGATGTCATTCTCCAGTTCAAGACTGTGATTCTTATCACTTTGTAGACAATGTGTCTCCTTGTAGGCAGTGGGCCTCTTTGTGAGCAGTGTGCTCGGGCAGTGAGCCCTAATTGGCAAGTGCCATTTTGTAATTCCTTATTCTTCTAACAGAGAATAATCTTTGGGTTAATCACCCCGTGGTTTTCTCCCTTAACCGAGTTTCCACGTCAAAATACTGTGTCATGTGTTTCTCATTTCATGATAATGTTTTTTTTGTTTGATTCAATACTGCTTTGATTAATAAGAAGGTTCAAAAGAAGAAATAATTAGGATAACTGATTCACCCCCCCCCCCCCCCCCTCTCAGTTATCAACAATAATGTCCCATTTTGGATGTCGCACATAAACCATGTTGAGTGTGTTTGTCATGTGCATGGATGTTGGTAGATGATTGGATGAGATGGATGGGGGATAGTGGATTATGGAGAATGGGTGGACTTATGCAAAAGCATGAATCATACAAGTGTGATGGGGGAGATATGCGACATAGGGGATGTAAGATGGGGGTACGGGTGCATGAGAGAATGCCATGGGGTAGAGGGGAACCAAAACTAATGTTTACACACATCATGGTGGAGTTTGAAGCTTATATTTGTAAAGGGGAGTGGAGAGTAATGGGGATTTGATTATGGGATTGGGATGGAGGATTTTGGAATTGTCAATTTGGGGATTTAGGGACCCAAATGGACTTAGGATTCTTAGGATTTTTTTATTGGGTGTGGGATTGTTGGGATTTTTGGATAGAATGGGATTTGGATGCTCCACTTGGATTTAATGCCTTTTGCTTGGGGACCCACACCATTTTTCTTTTTTTCTTTTTGGGGGTGTGGGCGTTTGTAGCCTTTTGGATTTTTGATTTAGCTTGGATTTTGTGTATCAATGCCCTATGCCATGATAATCTTAAGGCTTTTGTAGATTTTTTTCTTGGTGAGGAGAGGCATCCAAATTTGTATTTTTGAATCCCTATGCAAGGTATACTTTAAGAAATGACCTCTTGAAATTTTATAAAAACCCTGGCAAATCCACTACAAAGAAGCATAATATACTAGGCGATTTTTTTTCATATTGGGAATCAAATTTTAGAGTGGATGGTGATATATGGTGATATTTCCTTGTACCATTTTTTGTAATGTAGTGACTAATTTTTTTAATTAATATTTAACTTTTATGGTGATTCAATGTCTAAATTTCCTATCAAGATATAATTTTTAAACAAAGATGTTGAAATGGGGCAAGTACAAAAAAATAGCTCCTAATAAACTAGGTAGATTAGGGCTCAGACTTTTATATACAATAGTGTGATATGTGTCTATATTAAAGAATAAAAGTTTCTTACTCAAGGTGATTTTGTTTCAAGATTAGAAAAAATCTATCAAATATGGATGAATTGGACACTTCTAAAGAGCCCAAAAATAGCTAAATTTGGGGGGTAGAAATTGAAAAAATAGATAAATGGCGACATATAGCCACTAAAAAATTCTTTGATCCCATGGGTTTTGTGATAGCTTCATGTTTAGGCGATGTGTGCATTTGTTGACCATGATTAGGGATTTTAGGGGATATAAGGGAGCGGGATGTGTAGATGGAGGGATTAGTGGACTTTTGGATGAAGGGATGAGGGGATGTGAGTATGGGAATATTGAGAGTTGGGAGGAGTGGCAGGATAGTAGATTTAGGGATGGGAGGACATTTTGATTGATGGATGAAATAAGATGGAGGAGGAGGATGGTGGTGTATGATTTGGAGGTGCGATGAGGGGTACCTAGCTTGGGATTGGAAGAAGATGCCTTATGAGGTGTGTGGGTGGTACCAATATGTGTGGATTATTTTCTTGGGATATGTAGCCAAGGCCATGTGATCGTGGATGGATTTTTTCATGGATAGGCTCCAATATTCCTTGTTCATGAAGACTTAAGCCTTTGCTTTAAAATTTCATGTTTTGGAGCATGTGGTGTGCGATGAGATGTTTGTTGTTTTGGAAACAATCTATGTGAGTCCATTATTAGATGGGGCAAGATGGGTGGTGGATACAATTTGCTCCTCTCTTATGAGATAATCACCACAGATGAAGGTGTTGGGTCAAGGATCAATGGGGGATGGTAAAGGGGTGATAGGAGATGGTAAAGGATCAATAGGGGATGATGGGATATTGATAGGAGATGGTGAGGGATCAGGAAATGGATGAGTTGCGGTGCTTACATTTTAATTATCATTATTCTCATAAGATGTGTGATATGGTCCAAGTCATTTGTTTGATTATCTATGTTTTCTTAGGGACCAAGTGTCTCATCATGTGAAGTAGATGTTGTTGGATGATGGACAAGACTAGTTGGAGGATGGATAGGAGTGATGTGGGTTTCTTGATCAAGGATGGTTTTGGGATCATGGATGGGAGGAGTGTTGATCTCTTGATCATGGATGGTGATGGCTTGAGTAGTTGGATCTTGGGTATCTTGGGTAATGTGGTCTTGAGGAGCTTGAATAGTTTGATCTTGACTTGATTAGGTGCAAGGTTGATCATGGTTTAGATTTGATTCTTGATCATTACCCTTACATATAATGGTAGGGTCTAGGACAACAACAATCAAATGAGACTTAGTTGATAATGGATCAATGTTGAATATCAATAGTATAGAATTTTACGTAGAATTAAAATTAAAACATTTAATTTGTAAAATTATGAAATTAAAGTTGAAGGTTTTGACAATATAGGGTGGGAATCTACATGTACTACTACTTTACTCTTTACATTATGTTCTATCACATTAGTTACATTATTCCATGTGATGCAACGACACTTATCATAAAATGTACTTTTAGGGTGTCTATGGATACACACTATGTGAATCATCCCTTTACCTATTTCATTGGTCTTTCAAATTGTTCATGAGGCTAATGTTTATATCATTCACATTGATGACGAACCTTTCAAATATTGTCAATGATTAAAACTCAAAGTATTATTATTCCACAAACCCAATTAAGAAAACCCTACCACACCCATGAAGCCCCCCTTTATCCACTCTAAATGAAGATGATTGGAGTACTCTTAATTTTAGACAATCGTATATTAAAGTAAAAAATTAATGATATAACTTTTGACTTACCTCTTTGTTGATGCACTCTCACAAATTTGGCCAACCCCCTCAACCCCAAATCTAAACGAATTAATAATTCTGAGATTAGTAAGTCTAAACAAAATTCACCTTCATGTTCCCTTGCCTCACTTAAGAATGATATGTCCTTGCCTTTAATATTTTGCAAAAGTTAGAATAGAAAGGAAAATGCCTTGTTTCTTGTGAGGATGGTATCTTAGAATCTATTCAAATTCTAATTTTAATAATGAAGGTATCAAATATTTGAACCCTCACATGTTGTTAAAAGCTTGAATTATTTTACTAAAATTCAAAATCATTTTGTATCCATGGCATCCTCTATAAACCCATTCATCCTTCTATTCTCTCTTTGTGCTTTATCGGTACACATAAATCTTCAAATATCTGATACCACCCCACCCTTCTTGGCCCATGTATTCTCCCTCTTTATTGCACAATCCATGTTCTACATCTACCTATGACATTCCTAAACCTCCCCATCATCTCTCTAATCAAAATCACAGTGTTTCGCTTTTTCCTCACTAATCGTGTTTGCCTTTCACGATTAGCAAAAAATTCTTTTTCTTGTATTTTATCATAGTGTATCTCTATTCCAAGTTCTTTCGTGACTTCCCTTATCTTGATATGCATGTCATTAGTCTTAAACAAGAGACACATTGTGTCAGGTTCCTACCTAAATGGAATTTGAATTGTGTATGGAAAGTTGATCCAATGATAATAAGACTAGATTTTGGTACATTCTTGCCACTAGAAGATATGCATACATGTATGGTTGTAGTAGTTGAGGTTGTGACCCTCTACATTGTACACTCGTAAGTATTACAAATTTAAAACTAAATTGAATCTCTTGAGATGAAAGTAGTTTGTAGGAAAAAACACTTAGAACACTCACACACCATATTTATTCATTGTGCCAGCACTCTTTTTGAGTCCCATAGGTGGTTCTTGACCACTTTGACCATTTACTTTTTAGAGATATAATAAAATAATTTGAACCCATTAGTATATGCTTTTCTAAACAAGGCACTCACACACTACACTTTGCATTATGAAGCTAAGTACATGCCAAGGGTGCCCATGTTTTATTGTTTGATATGTAGCAAAGTTCTGTTAATTTAAAAGCAAACAATCCATATTTAATGTCAACTTTAGCAGTGCATGCCATAGTATATTCAATCTTTTTAAGTTGTACATGTCATTGTGCATCAAACAAGCAAATTATAAGGAAAGTAGTTTGATAAGTTCTCAAACAAAATTGTTAAAACAGCTTATAATACTTCAATTATAAGCATTTCTACTACAACTATAAACATCAAGGCCTGATATGTAATGGTAGCTAGAAACAAATATCAGATAAAAAGCTACATGTGAGAGCAACTTTTACAGCAGGTTGGTTAAATGATTGTGCAACACAGGTTTTGCATGACCTTAGTGGTGGTGGTAGTTGTATATATGATGACACATCTTTAAAAAATATTCATTTCTCTCTCCTGTTTTTGTGAAATTCAATTCTATTTATGCAAGTGTGTAAACATTGATTCTATTTAAATGACAGCTATTCAATGGTGGAGAAGAATCCATTGAGGTGTCAAGTAAGGCTGTTCTAAATTGTGGAAGAGAATGAAAGAGCAGAAATATTTAATGAAAAATCAACTGCAGACATTATGGCCACGGAACAGGAAGAAACCAGCTTTTCTACCCACAAGTTTGCACACAAAAGTGACAATGGTATATAATTTTTTCCATTTCATTTCTACTCACATTTCTACTCTTCTAAGATCTATTCGCCACCTCCTTGCTTCAGCAGCAACAACAAATTTGTTCCTTGTCTTTGATCAAGGTGTGCTACCAACTGCAAAAACCACATGCAGCCATCTCTCAGTAAAATTGTAAATCATTATTTTCTCAACTCTTTGCAAAAGCAAAACTAACGAAAAAGAAAGTTATATACCAGGTTGTACCTATGATTTTAAATGATAGTTCCAGTCTTGTAGCTCCTGGTAGGCTTTCATCAGTTGCTCTTCCTCCTGAGGCAAAACATAATACTCATGAGAAACATTTCCTTTGATCAAAACTAGTGAAAAACAATTGTTTGAATGCATCACGAGATGCTACATTATTTAAAATAAAGGGGAAACCAGTGACAAACAAGCCAACCTTTTTCAATCTACTCTTTTCTAAAGAGAGTGTGTTCACTATTTCTTTCAATTCCTTGTGTGTCTGCATTCATCAAAACCTATATGTTAGTCATCTACAAGATCTCTTACCTTTCCAACAAGACAGGAACATTCCATGCACACATGAACACAAAACTCTGTACACACTAAAATGAGCATGCATCATCTAGGTGTTTGTGTTTATCCCAATTTTCAAGTTCCAGCCCTTGTTTAAATGAGCACCTAACAATACTTAAAATAATAAACTACAACAACATTCATTGAATTAGGCAGGAACCTAAAAAAAAATCAAAACAATTTCAAATGTTATGTTTTATTCCCTACTACATGTAGATGTTTGTGTGGTAGGGGTGCAGAGGATAGTGTTTTGTATACCTTTCATAGCAGTTGACAATTGTCAATAGTTAGTGCCAAATGTAAACACTAATTTTTACTGTTTTGGGGGCACCGCCATATATTCAGACCCAGTTTCCTGTTTAGTGTTGTTCTCTGTATCTCCTTTTTCTATTCACATCATAAGCTACATGGTGTATTGCATGGTGTTGTTGCTCATAATGCTACAACAATCTTTCTTGCTGATGATGATAATGATAGTAAATTTCTTCAAGCGCCCATTGGAACAAACATAAGATAAACTATAGAAGCCATGGAAACCTGATAAGGCCAGAGACAGACATTTTGTTACATGGTCTGAAGTGGTATGTGTTTCTGCAATTGCACTGGACATAGATATTTAAGTATTGATATTCATATTGGGTTTTGTCTTTGTTTCACTGCAATTACTATACTTATGAAAATTTATGTTTTGGATTGTGCGTTTGTTTGAATGTAATTGCAACAGTCATTGAAATTTGATGGCTTCATATGATATTGGGTTTTATATTGTTTGAGTATGACCGTCTAAAACTGATTTCTGTAGTGGGTAAATGGGTCATTGGTGGTTTGAGTTTATGTCTAAAACTTGAATAGAGGAGTGTAGTTCTTTACATGCTCATTAACTGTAAAATCTGATGGGTGGGGAACTAATCAATTGTTGGTGATTATTCTTTTTAGATGACTTGGTTGAGTATTTCTTTATCATGGTATACCTGAAATGCTGTGGATGAAATTATACAAACAATGCCGGTTTTACTTTTATTAGTCACATAGAGATATCATATTTACAAAGTCCACAGTAGTAAGAGAGTGCTTCTGACTGAAACCATGTAGTAGTTTTTTTGCATTTGAATTACACAACATGATTTTTTTCCTCTTGCTGTCATCTGAAATGATGATGTAAAAAACTACTACACAGTTACAATCAGAAGCACTCTTTTTTATATAAACCACTACAAGAGTATTTCTTAAATTAAAGTAAAATAAGATATAAAGCTATCTTTGTGAAGGTAATTTACATTATTACCAGAACAGTAAATTAAATATATTTTTCAAAAACTGGAAAAATTAAACCAAGGTGAAAGGGTCAGATGGATATTAGTTTTGACATGATCGAGCACATATCTTTAGTGATTAGAAATTGGAAGATTAAACCCAAGGAGACATGGATGCTCCCGGTTTGACTAGATGGAGCACACATCCTCGTTGATGCTATAGTATCGAGATGAGCAGACATTTTTGTTATCAGATTGTCTAGATATGAAACAGATTTTTTTTAGATATCGGTGACTAGATGGAGCGCACGCATTGCACATTTTAGCTGATATCAAAGTGACTACTAGATGGGGTATTTTTTTTATGACATCAGATTGAAGGTGTGTTTTGTGGAATGCTAGAACAAATGGGATTGACAACACATTTTTGCTGATGCTAGGTTGGTGGGTTTGACCGCAGTTTTTTAATATTAGATTGTTACAAATATTTATCGAGAGATTAAATTGTTGCAAATGAAAATAACCTTTCCCTAAGCTTATTCTAGCCTATTCAAATCAAATGCATGTAGCTCTACAAATCAACATAGATTAAACCAAGCAAATCAAATGCATATAATTCAAGCACAAATCAAAATAGATTAATTAGTATGACAGCTGAAAATTGATAACGTACAATAATTGTTATTTGAAAAGTTAATCAAACAAATTATTAGGGCACTTGCTTTTTGACGGATAAATTTGATGCAGTGTAGATTTTGATGCTGTGGTATAGAAACAGATTCTGCTGTTCTAGTAAAAAAAAAAATTAAATCTGGATATGCCTTTTGTCCTTGGATATTATGTGAAATTGGAATTGGGCTTGGGTCAATCTTGCAGTTGTGGATCTGTAGTATGGCAATATGCATCTGATCTAGTTTATGGCAAGTCTTGCCCTAACAGTATTAAAAAGCAACGAAGTATAGGGCACAATAGCCACAGTCACCTAGTGCAGTTCAACCAATTCTTCCCCTAAAATATAGCAGATTTCTATAATGCAAAATAGAACAAGTACTCCATCCTAGAAAATATAAGTCCTTCCCTGATACTGTGATAAATGCAACCACATATCGGCCAAAGGAGCCTTCGGGCACTTAATTTAGCCTGGTTCATTTTTCCCCTAAAACAAAAGAAACTTGTCCAATGGAGAATAGCAAGAATGAAAATAATATTTCCCCCCCTAAAACACGAGATTTATCGAATGTAGAATATCAGCATGAAGAAGCAATTGCAGAACTCAAAACCCTACTAAAACCTCAGAATTTTTTCTGGGGTTTTGTAAGTATAATTTTTTTGAGTTTACGAGGATTTGGGGTTTCTGTTAAGTCAAATTTTGGAGGCTTTTGAAAAGTTCAAATTTTTGGGCATTTTCTGTAAAGTTGATATTTTTTTAGTCGTTTTGTTTAGTAAAGAATTTTGGGCTTTTTTGTGAACTGAAATTTGGTTGGTTTTTGAGAGGTTAAAAGATGTGTGGGGTTTTGTGAAGTTCAAATTTTTGAGAAATACAAAAGGGTGGCATTTGTTTACCTCTTTATGAGGAGAAGAGTAAGGATGACTGGAGTATCTGGAAGCTTCGAGGGCTTCCTCCAAATCAGGAGAAGTGTAGCAGCCTCTGCTTATGTAATCATTCACTAAACGCCCCGCAAAACTCACATCCGGGCCTATTCTCTCGTCTTCCCAGCTCATTTTCTCTTAACAGAAACACAATCACAAACCCTCCAATCAAAAAATTGTAACCACAGAAACTGTAATACTTTGTTATTGAGGTGCTGCAGCTATTATTGAGTACCTATACCTGTAGGAGATATTACATAAAATACAAACAATTTTAAACCATTACAGAATAGCTATGAAAATGACAGCTAAATTTTTAATTCTTTTACCTGTGGGTTTTATTTTTCCTGTATCAATTTGCAATGGGCAAAATAGTAGCGACTAGTTTGGCCGCCTGTGCCAGCGGCAGTCGCGTAAGTCGGAAGAAACAGAAGTTTCCTTATCCAATCAATTGATCGACTGTTACTATGCCTGGGTTAATGACGATATCTGCTACTTAGTATTTGTGCAGGGCTATGTGAGCGTAGGAAGTTGTCTGTGTTTCAATGGAGACAGGGAGCCACAACATTGCCCACCAGCATTATTCATATTATCAGTATTCCCAAATTAAAGCAATCTTGGCTGCAGAGAGGAAATACGCCTCCTTGGGATTCGAACCTGTGATGTGGATGCAATTTATTTCCCAAAAATTTTGCAGCTCAGCGACTCCCTGCAGGTCTCGAGTTGGAGCCCAGCCGGTGGCTGTTTCACATCGCATGAACCTGCCAAAGTTAAAAACGAAGATTGGATATGGTGAAAGATCCGTGCGAGCAATGTGGATTGATCTGTCAGAGTGCCAACTAGCCAACTTTGCAAGTTGTCAACTTGGTACTTGAAAGATATATTAAAAAGAAAAACTTAAATTTTCAATGTTGAATTTTAATATAATTAAAAAATAAAAAATTGTATTTTTCACCATTACTATTCACCCATTTGACCAATAGCATACCAGATAAATTACATTTATTAAATCATTAAATAAAAAAATTAACTTTCAACTATAATATTTTGTTCAGATTTTTTGTCCCTCATGGCAGAACTAATAACACTGTTATTATTTGGCAACTAAATGTTACTAGTATTTTTTGTCGACCATTGTAAATTTATGTTCATAGTAATTTTACAACTTTAATGAAAAATTTCTACTATCAAGTTTAAACAATATAGATCTCTTCATGTGCTCTAATGATAAATTTTACACACAAAAACAAGTTACTCTTTATTTCAACTTCTTTCTTTTGTTGCAATTTTATGTGATAGTATCTCTTTTATATATATAGCTAGTCATTTGCATAACATGCATCAACTCTGATACTCTACTAGGGTTTTCTATTTTCGAATTCTACATTTTGGCGAGCACATGATTGGTGAGTGTTCGGGGAGCACGAAGGTGGCTCCCCCTGGTTTGGGTGGTTTTGACACCTTGGTTGTCAAGCCTGATGTGACAAGTTATCCTAGGGGGCCTCTTAAGACCCCCTTCCCACATTCTGTACTTAAAAAAATAGATTTATATGATAAGTTGTCTTGCGCTGATCATGTCATGGGATCTACAATTTTAAAGAATACTGATATGGATTCTATTATTGTAGAAAGGACTAAAGAAGGTATTGCTCTGAATCTTCTAGATTCAATGATGGATGAAGCAATTTTATCCATGCAGAATACTCTTGTGGGTCATTTCTTTGCTTTTAAACCTAATGTAGATATGGTTTGCAAATGGGTTAAAGGAACATGGAATATTAAAGGAAGTGTTGCCATCGGCGCAATGGTGGGAGGATTTTTTTGTTTAGATTTTCTCTCAAGGAAGATCTGATAATAGTTTTGATAGGAGGACCATGGTTTTTGACAAAAATTATAGAAATAACCTTGCTTTGTGTAAATGGAAGCCAGGTTTTGATCTGATTGTTGATTTGTGTGTTGTGGCTCCTACCTAGATTAGGTTACCAAGTTTTACATTAGAGTTTTGGACTCGAAGTATTCTCCAGAGTATAGTGAACTCCTTAGGCCAGTTCCTTTCCATTGATAAAGTCACCATGCAAAAAACTAGGTTAGTTTTTGCAAGAATTTATGTAAATGTGGAAATGAATGTTGTGTTGCATACTCCTATTACTCTCCAGTATAGATATGGTAAGTGGGTCCAACCCATAGAGTATGAAAAATTTGGTCCTTTCTGCCAAAACTATGGCATTTTTGGTCACCTTATCAATAAGTGCAAAAAACCCATTGTTCAGAGAGAAGAACCTAAAGATAAGGAAAGGTTATTTGAGGGGGAATATCCTTTTGTTAAGGAAATCCTTAATATTCTTGAGGATACCACAAAATAAGGGGAAGATAATTTATCTCTTACTCTAGCCCTAGAAGATCAAATATAGAAAATTATAGTTGACGGCCAGGAACAAAACAACACAACTCAAGAACAACAACAAAACAACAAAGAGAATTGCTTGCTTCAGAATGATATCTAAAAGGAGCATAACCAGGAAGAAGTTGTGACAACTTTTAAGGATGTCAGAGAAGAGGGAGAATTTGTTGTTAATGAATAACCTATTAAAAATAATGTTGCTCTGGATCAAGGGGTAAAAGACATAGATTTTGTTCACTCAACAAATGATAGTCTTGGAATCCTTCAAGAAAGCATGGGAGTAACACCAATTAAAGGAGATAATATATGAAGGAAGGAGGATAGTCTAATTACAATAGAGACTAATATATCCTCTACAAAAAAAAGACACTTGAAAGCTTTGTTGTTGAGGAAGAATGGACTCCAGTGGGAAAAGGAAGGAAAAAGAATTCAAGCAAGAAAGTAGATGTAGGAAACGAATATAAACAAGGTATCTACCTTCTCAAAGAGAGATCAAATCTAGGGAGGCAACAAAGGAAGTTGTTATGGGAAGATAAAAAAAGTTGGAGAACATTTCGGGCTCCAGAAAATCTAGAAAATGAGAGTTAAATCAAAATTTTGGGCCTTATTGGCCGGAAGAGGTACTTGTTACCTATTGTTTATGATTTTCTTTTTTGTTCTCTTTTAGTTTTTGGTTGGATGCTGGTCTTAATGAGGATTATATCTTGGAATATAAGGGGACTTAATAGTCCCCATAAACAATTTCTTGTTAATAGTTATATTTTGGATAATAAGGTGGACATCACGATGCTCCAAGAAACTAAAATGAATGAAGCTACTTTTTCTATTGTTGTTAACTCTATATGGCTAGGGGCTGGTTATTCTGTTAGTCCCTCTCAAGGTGCCTCTGAAGCCATTGTGACCTTGTGGAATCCTATTGTTTTGGTGGGTAACTTGATTGGTAATAATAAGAGTTTTCTTTCTATTATGTTCTCTAGCAAGTAGGGTAATGAACGATGGATTTTAGTGAATGTTTATGCTCCTAATTCCAAGCGGGAGAGGCAATGTCTTTGGAAGGCTCTAGATACAAATATCGGTATAGATCCTTATTCTAACTAGATGATAGCTAGAGATTTCAATACTCCTCTCTATCCTTCAAAGAAATTGGGTGGTTTGGAAGATTATTTAGATAGTATGGTGGATATGGCTGAGTTTCTCTCTTCTACAGGTTTGATTGATGTTGAAATAGAAGGTACTCATTTTACCTAGTCTAATAGAAGAATGGGAAACAATCTCATTTAGTTTAAGCTTGATAGATTGATGATATCCAGTTCTTGGAATATCTTGTCTTTTCTTCATTGTTTTTCCCTTCCAAGGAGCAAAAAAACAGGAACAACTTACCAACGCGCCATGATCACTATTTTCCATTACATGTTACATAAGATCATGGAAGACTATTGTAGACACCTAAAATTGACTATGTCTTATGACATTATCTTACGTCATCTTGCATTACCTTGCGACATATTTTCTTCTAGGTCCCTTTCATGATCCCTTCCATCATTCCCATTAGTTAAATAATTTATATTTATTTAACTAATCCCTCATCCATTTAACCTCCTCTTACACTAAATTAAATAAATCTTATTTATTTAATCCCATTTTCCTTCATCATCCAATTTAAAGAAATTAAATATTTATTTAAATGCCACATGACTCATAATTTAAATAATTTTATTATTTAAATTATTGTGCCGAGAGGCATTATACAGTCACAGCGGGGTGGGGATGAGAGCACTCATTTTTTCTGCCTAAATTTATAAAAAAAAATAAAAAGGAAAAAAGGAAAAAAAGATTAAAACTTAAGAAAATCAAAGAAAAAAACCAAAAAAGAAATTAAAAACCATTGAAGGAGAAAAAGCTAATTCACAAAAACTATGGAACCAAAAAAGAAATTGGAAACTGTTGGAAGGAGAAAATGCTGGAGAAAATCATGAAAACTATGGAACCAAAAAAAGAAATTGGAAAAATTATAAAATAAAAACTAAAAAAGAAATTGCAAACCAAAAAAAGTGAAAAAATGAAAGAAACTATGGAAAAAGGATATCCCTCGGCATACTTTTAGATATATATTTTTAAATATAAATATACTAGTTTATTCCCACTCACATCCCTATTTTTAACCTCCTTAATTGTGTATCATAATTACTTCCTCTCCAAAATCAATTAAAAATCCTATTTATTCCCACTCCCATCCTAATTTTAGTCACCTGTCATCCTCATTTATGGTGTGTTATGAGCACTAAGATTGAATTTCAATCCTAGCCATCCACCTCATCCCTCACCCTTCTAATCTTGGCCATCCATTTGATTCCCTCTCTATCTATAAATTAAACTTTTATTTTTATTTCAAACTCTCACACTCTCTCATCACATTTCGTACGCACGTTCACATCTCTCATTTTTCATTTATCTCATATCATTTTCTATCATTCTCATATCAAGGTTATGCTGATTGTGTGAGTAGCCCACAATACATCCACATGAAAAATCCAATGGAGCTTGGGTGCACTCCATTCCATCCTATCAGAAGTCTGATTTTATGCAAGGTTTGAAGGTATATTTGTATTGTTTATCTTTATACATTATTGTCTTGCATGATTTTCTGGGTTTCATTTTGGCACACCTTGTGGGACCAGAGGCCTATCCAAACATCACTTAAACTCTTTGGCAAGAGATACAATGGTTGTGTGACTTGTGTCATCATTTGGTCTTTTATTTTTAATTTTATCTTTTCTCTCCTTCTTTTTCTTTATCAAAGCCACCTAGATCCATTTATATCTTGGTACATTACGATTAGCAAAGAATGGGGCATAGCGTTTTGCGTGCCTGTTGGATATTCTTATCACTACAACTAATATTCATATCTTGTGTCTAGACAAGGTTGTATTACATACAAAGTCATCTTGGTCCCTTATACCTTGGTGCATAATATCCTCTTGCTATATCAAACTAGGGTTGCTCTACACATGTTATACCAGCATAACCATCTCCTCTATATCCACTATATCCATTATGACTATAACTTATCCATTTCCAAATCCTATTCTAGAGCATTCTTCACCTCTCAATCTATCTCTCTTCACTATCTATTTCACCTATCTCTTTCACTTTAACAATCCATCCTTTCTATTCTGTTCATTTCCTTCTCCAAACTCTTTTCATCCATTTTGAGAGCATACCTGTGTTCTTCTAACCCGCCTATCCTCTCAAGGGGGCATCCCATCCTTACATCATTTCTCCTTGTCACTCCTTCAAGTGGCCGGGGCATCCTCTTCCCTCTATCCATACTTTTTCTTCTTTGAAATGATTGTAATTATTTTAGTCGCAACATCATCTCAAAGAGGGGCAAAATGTAGACGCCTAAAACTGATCATGTCTTACAACATTGTCTTTCAACATCCCCTTGAATCATCTTGCAACACTTAGTGACACCTTGTCCTAGGTCCTCTTTCATGACCCCTTCCAATTAGTTAAACAAATTATATTTATTTAATTAATTTATCCTCTCTAGTCAAATTAGATAAATTCTATTTATTTAATTCCCATATTTCTCCAACTAATTTAAATAAATAAAATATTTATTTAAATTAGCTCTCACATGCCACTTGTCTCTCATGATTTAAATAATTTTATTATTTAAATCATCCCACTCACATCCCTAGTTTTAACCTCTTTAATCATGCGTCATAAGCACTTCTCCAAAATCAATTAAAAATCCCATTTATTCCTAGTCCCATCCTAATTTTAGTCACTTGTCATCCTCATTTATGGTGCGTCATAAGCACTAAAATTAAATTTCAATCCTATCCATCCACCTCATCCCTCACCCTTCTAATCTTGGCCATCCATTTGATTCTCTCTCCTATAAATGAAACTTCCATTTTCATTTCAAAACCTCACTCTCTCATAAAATTTTGGCACGCAAATTCATATTATATTATATTTTCTATCATTTTGATAGTAGATTTATGTTGGTTGTGTGAGTAGCCCACAAATCATCCACAAGACAAACCAATGGAGCTTGGGTGCACTCCATTCTGTCTTATCAAAAATTTGGTTTTGTACAAGGTTTGAAGGTATTGCATTATTGTTTGGTTTGCATGTTTTATCCATTGTCTTTTGCATGAATTTTTAGGGTTTCAACTATGTCGATGACCTCCTTGGGAAATCAAGAACAAGGGATGAACACCCTAGAATATTACAACAAATATTTGAACATCTGAGAGAATATAAGCTATGCCTCAATCCCAAGCAATGTGTTTTTGGGGTCACATCAGGAAAACTCTTGGGCTTCATTGTCTCTGTAAAAGAATTGAAGTAGATCCATTAAAAGTCACCACCATTATAGAAATGCCACCACCAAAGACTTTGAAATAGCTTCGTAGTCTACAAGGCAAAATTCAGGCCATCTAAAGATTCATAGCCCAACTCACTGATAAATGTCAACTATTTTCTCACTTGCTTCGCAAGGAAGTACAATTCAAATGGGATGAAAATTGTCAACAAGCATTCGATCACATCAAAGAATATTTGGCTTCACCTCCCGTGCTCATGACACCATTTCCTAGAAAACCCCTATTATTGTACATATCAGCAACTTTAGTAGCACTGAGGACACTTCTAGCACAACATGATGAAATCGGTCGTGAAAGGACCATATATTACATTAGTAGGACCCTTGTTAGCTATGAGCTTAACTACACACCTATGGAACAAGCATGTCTAGTTGTCATCTTCGGCTCCCAAAAGCTATGAAAATACATGCTAAGTCACTCCATCAAGCTCATTTCAAAAGTTGACCATCTCAAATACCTGCTTTCCAGGACTTCACTCACAAGACAAATGGAAAAATGGGGTATGTTACTTAGTGAATTTGACATAGAATATGTAGACCACAAAGCTATTAAGGTCCAAGTGGTGGTAGATCAATTAGTAGAAGCACCCCTCATCGACCATCAACCGCCTCTACATGAATCTATCCTTACAACAACATAATCAACAATCTGGAAACTATATTTTGATAGATCATTCACAAGTCATGGCTCAGGAGCTAGAATACCTTTGGTCACTCCCCAAGGAGACTACATTCCCAAGGCATATAGTCTTGCCTTCCCATTTACAAACAATGTAGCCGAATACGAAGCTCTAATCATCGGTCTTAAGACAGTAACTCAATTAAACATCCAACAGTTAAAGGTCTATGGAAACTCTGAACTGGTCATCAAACAAGTCAATGATGAGTACACACTAAAGATGACAAGTTGATTCCTTATAAGCAGATGGTTGATGAGTACAAACTCTATTTTTCCTATATCCAATTTGAACAAGTGCCTAGACTCCATAACAAAGAAGCTGATGTAATGGCTACCATTGGATCCCTCCTGGACATGCCACATGATAGCCATCAATGTGAATTTCTTGTGGAATAACTCCTCATGCCAGCATATAGGGTCATGAATTCAAATTTCATATGTGAGATTGTTGGTCCTAAAATCCCTTGGTATCATAACATTTACACCTATCTCCAACATCACACCATCCCACCTAACTTCTCTCGCAAACAACAAAGATCCCTCATTCGCCAAGCTTCACACTACACTATCCTCACCAACACCCTTTATCGCCGAAGCCATGATGGCACTCTCTTGCAATGTTTAAATATGGAAAAAGCTTCGCTTGCACTACACAAGGTCCATGCAAGTATCTATGGTGCTCACATAAGCGGTATTGTCCTAGCTAAAAAGCTCTTATGCACATGATATTATTGGCCAACAATGGAGCATGATGCATGTGAGTATGTGAAGAAATGTAAACCTTGTCATCAACATGGGGACCTCATTCATGCTCCCTCTCAAGCATTGCAACTGATCACAACACCATGGCCCTTCTCCCAATGGGGCCTAGATCTCATTGGCAATATTAATCTGATGGCCACAAATTTATCATCACCACCACTAAGTAAGTCTTTATGAAGTGGGTTGAATCTATCCCCCTCACCTTTACAACTAGCTTGCAAATCACTAAATTCATCCTCTACCACATCATTTTTCGCTATGGTATCACGTCTGCCCTCATTACAAATAATAGAAAACCCTTTAAAAATAATGACGATCATGCCATGTATGAACAATTCCATACACAACATCATTGGTCCACCCCATACTATCCCTAAGGAAATGGCCAAGCTGAGGCAACTAATAAAACCTTGCTCAAAATCCTTAAGAAAATTGTCAATGAAACTAGTAGTGACTAGCACCTCCACATTCATCCAGCCCTTTGGGCATACTAAACAAGCATCCACACACCTACTACCCCATACTCATCGTATTTGGTTCTGAAGCAATCTTGCCAATTGAGATTGAACTATTGAACACAATGAATACTAAGAGAGGGCGGTGAATCAGTATTCTACAAAACCACTTCTTCACAAGCTCTATAAGCCAATTACCAAATTCAACAACATGAAGGTAGAATAAACATAAGAACAGTAACCATAAAGTTATAACACATAGACACTAGGATTTTTATGTGGAAAACCCAAAAAGGGCAAAACCACAGTGAGTGTTAGCTCACAATATATTATGATAGCAATACCGAATTACATGAAGGTTCATTGCCTTAGGGCTCACTACCCAAGGATTCACTGTCCAAAGCAATGCTCACTGCATAAGGCTCATTGCCAAATGGAAGAGAAGAGAGAAGAAATATTGGCTCACTACCAAGAGATGACTGCTACAGGTGCATCTGCAATATGCTAAGGTGTAATATCATTTTGCTTAATATACAGATTCAAAGGACTTCATACTGTCTTATCTGCTTTTCTGCTCCACTTCACATATACTCCTGTTTTATGCCCTTATTACCCTTTTCTGCTCTGTAAACTACTTTAGATTATGCACATATCAAATTTGCACATTATCCACACACATCACTATACTCAACACCGAAATCCATCGAATATATATCTGCAATAAGATGAATCTCATAATCAGGTCAACAATCTAGACATGAAACGTGTATACAAGTGTTGTACCTTGTTGGCTTGATCTTGTGCTCAAACAAAAATGCAGACCCAAACAAACATACAATAGTCTTCATATAGGTCGGCATCAATCATTCAACTACTTGAATTAATTCTTCAAATAATGTATCTTCTTTGCATATAGATCTATCTTACATGTCAGCCTATCCCTTAAGCACACACTTGACCAATTCAATTGTCACATCATGATTTCCACTATAGACCATATGAGACTCTAACAATCATATCCAACATTCATCATTGACCTTTTTACATACATTCAAATCCCTAGGACATAATGGTCCTTTATAGCAAAATACAGATCTTGGAACGATTGCTCTGTCACAATGAAATACTGTCAAACTGGAAGCTGATAAAGAACAACTTTTAGAATGTGATCAAAGGATCTTCAGAAGCTATAACTCTAGATTTAGGTAGTCATGATGTGTATCTTTGCTGCCTCAAAACCGCAAGACAAAATATGCCACAGCGGAGGAATGCGGACCCTTTTACTCTGATATTGTGCATTGTTCCTGACTTGACTCTGTTCACCCGAACTTAGATATTTTACCATATGATTTCTGGAGGAAGTCAGGACTTGAACACTGGAACATGTGATCACTAGGTAGCTATGAACAACATACCTGAACTGCGTACAAATGTATTTAACTACGGAGGCATACCATCTCAAACACTGTTACTTACTTGGTTTATTGTACACTACCCATACTTAGTCATTTATTCTTCCGGAGTAAGGTCTCTTTGCTATGCCAGTAGAAACCCTTTACCTTGTTGCCATCAATGACAACATTTAACATTCATCAGAGCAGTGTCTCTTGCCAACAATCTCCCCCTTTGGCATTGATGGCAACACTTAGTGAAAAATTCTCATCTGTTCCCCCTTACTATATGAACTCTGTTTTTCTTCTCCCTCTCAG
Organism: Cunninghamia lanceolata; assembly: GCA_027924645.1. Lineage (NCBI taxonomy): Eukaryota > Viridiplantae > Streptophyta > Pinopsida > Cupressales > Cupressaceae > Cunninghamia > Cunninghamia lanceolata. The sequence goes on from BSBN01001035.1 coordinate 4,270,889, forward strand.
GTGTTTACCTATTTTTCATTGGTTTTCTTCTCCCCCTTTGACATCAATGGCAAAGGTGTATGTGCATGAGTCAAAATTGTGTCAAAAATGCAAAAGATACAAAAACTATCATACTATGCCGCATATATATAGGTACAATCTTCAACTTAATTTGTTGTGGTGTCATTGAAAATGTTCTTGATTTGAACTAACTCTCTAGATCCCAACTCTTCTTAGCATTGTCCAAAATTTGAATATGGCCACTTATTAGGAAGAATAATTTCTCTACTTTTTGTATATCAGAAGGCATGTCAATTAGTGCACTTACCTGCATTGCTTCTACTGCAAGATTTGACATTGAATCTAGCTTGGGACTTATTAGTCCTCTCAATTGACACATTCTATTTTTCATTTGATCTCTCTTATTTACTAGATTACTTAACTCATTATGGATATTAATCACTTGTATCTCTTTGTTGCTTATTGACTCAATTGCCAGATCAAATGACTTAGAAAAATTTGTCAGCTACATCTTCAGATTGTTAATCTTCTCCTCTAACTCCTTTGTGGCTTTCGGCCATGATAAACAAAAGTTGTACAAATCATAGGCTTCTTTTATGGTACTTTGTATACCTCTTATTCCATTGTCTAAAGAAGTTTTATCATTGATCAACATGGTCTTTAACTCAGCTAATCTTATCTCATCAAACTCTTTTTTGACTTTTGTTTTTGTAGATTTTTCAAAGGATTCAAAATGATTGCTGATTGATTTTATCATACCTTTAAGTTGATCAGTTGATGATAATGATGTATCTTTCTGGTATTTAGGCATGAACTTCTCTAGTACATCAGATGCTACACCAATGAGCTCATTGTCTTGTATGTGTGTTTTCATCATCTCTTCTTGTGCCTTTGCTTGAACAATTGATACCAATTTAAATTTCTGCACATGGGACATTGAATTCAAATTTATTGGTCCATGCAGAAATTCAGGCTCATCCAAGACTTGTTTTTCTCTTTCCAAGAATTCCTTGACAGACTCCGTAGTGTCTCTTGCTATACCAGAGACTTCTTCTTCTTGGTTTTGTTCTGGATGATCTAAATCCATGGCATCATTTGCATCATTCTTTTGTTCCGGTGTAGAGTTTTCTTCTGCTTGTTCCTCTTCTTGATCATCATCTTTATTTTGTTCCTTGTCTATTTGATCATTAGTTTTTTTATTCCGGAGGAATACGTGTTTTGGATTGATCCTTAATAGTAGTATCCAAACCAGTAGCAGGGACTAGATCTTCTTTCTCCTTTGGTTCTTCATCACTTTTGTCTAATCCTTGATCCATGTTCACCTCAGGAATAGATGTATCATCTTCAACACCTGTTTCTTCATTATCATTTATTGTTGGAAGATGAAATTCTTTCAATGCTTTTAGAGTGATTTCCTTAGTCTCCTTGACTACCTTCTCAATGTTATCTAACATGAGAATGTTCATCCTCTTCTTTGTTCCAAATTATTTATGCAACACTTTAGAGACTTTTGCTTTTTCTTCCGGTATGATCTCCAGACATAACTTTATCAGTGTATGCTCTCTGAGTTCAACATCCTTAGCCATAGCAACTTCCTTTCTTGCAGAAATTATACTACCCAAACTGTCTGGGAGATCAGTTTTGATCTCAATAAGGGATTTGTTGTAGATGTCCAAGTATCTGACGATAGTGGTCTCAATGATCCTCTTGTTTGGATCATCATACTCATCATATAGTTGGGCTATGGGTTTCAAATTGCCATCAACTGTTATGGCCTTTAGGATATCTTCAATACTTATAGTGGCTTCTCCTGTCTGTGACTTATCTTGCCTTGGCCTTTTCTTAGTTCTACCTTTATCAGAAGGTTTATTCTTGCTGCTCCCAGAGGCTTTGGTGGCCTCAGTTTTCATTTTCTTCACTTCTTCATCTAACTCTATCTCTTCCTCATCTGCTCCTATACTAACATACATTCTATGACCTTTGGTTTTCTATCTTTTGAAACTTTTGTCAGTGGGCTTCTTGGTGGGTACTTATACACAAACAGATGAGGTCAGACCAGAGGTTTTTAATGTAGTTCCTGTAAAGACCGAACCTCTTGTTCTCTTTCTTGTTACAATAGGTTCCTCTGCCTTTGCTTCAGACTCTTCTGGAGCCTTGACTGATTCATCTACAGCCCTTTCTGCTTGTGTCTCTTGTTGTACATCATGAACTTCCAGAGCTTTATTGACTTTCTTCAATTTTTTAGTTGTTCTTTCCCTTGTTTTAGCAACTTCTTCTTTTGTAATCCCTATGCTCTGGGCATATTCCTCCACCAATTTCCTCATCGTTTTCTAGGTTTCTAGTTTCCTTAGTTCAACATGGACTTTTACAGATAATTCTTCATAAGTGTCAAATCTTGGCTCAGAGGCATCCCTAGGTTTTCTTAACATAAGCTTGGCATAACCATCTAACACATCTGCATCTACTTCATACCTCATTGGCATAATCCAAACTGTCCTAGGCTCAACAGCCTCCATCATACATTGATCTTTGTTGACAATGAAGCACATGTCATTTTTATATCTCCCAACAATTGATTTAGGTATCCTTTGTCTAGAATGCATAGCTTTTTGAAAATTCTTAAAATAGCCCCACAGAGCTATATTTTGTGCATCTTTGTTTCCTATGCCACTCAGGTGATTTCTAATTTGAATTGTAATTGGTTGACTGCTAGACCAGATCAACTTCATTCCTGGTAATTCTTGCATAAAATAGAAAAATAAGCACATTATCAATGTACCAAATTTGAAGGGATACTTTCTTTCTTTTGTCTTCTTTAGATTCTCCATTAGTTGTGGTCAGAGCAATTCACAAAGATCAGTCTTTATTTTCCTTAATCATCTCATAGGCTATGTATATAGCAGTACCTGAGACAGAGTTCTCCTGATTTAAAAAGTAGATTTTGTAGCCAATTACCATAGATGCAAACCTTACTGCATGGTCTTCAATGTCGTTGATTATTAAAGCCCTTTTGTCAAATTTGGCTCTGGTGGCCATCATCACTGAGTCATTTTTCATAGCTTTTAGCACAGGTACTATTCCAGTAGAATTCAATCCGATTATGACCCTTATCGCATCCTTTGTGATCATAAATGGTTTTTCCAGCCACATGAATTCATCATGTATCCTACTTAAGACATACTAGACACATTCATCTTTCACAAATGTTGGAAATTCTATGTACTGAATGAATTTCTTCTCACTTAGCGCCTTATATTCTTCCTTCAAATCAAAATTGCCATGACTTAGATGTTTCAAATAGAGACCATCAAACCTATTGTCACCAAATTCTTAGATAGAGCAACATGAATGTATGCCCTAACATCTTCTGCATGCATTACACCAAATGAAATATCTGAAAATGCACCATTAGGATTGACCTCTATTGATTTGTATGGATGGTTCTTGAACTTTGGCCGTGGTGTCTCAGTGATATTGACTACTTGAGGAGATGCCATCTTTGCAAAGATTCAGATAAATTCATAGTAGGGTTTCGAATCTGAAAAATACCTCTTTTTGTTGAATTAGGGTTTTGCTTGATCTTGCCTTGAGTTGCTTTTGAAATTACTGTAGTTTCTTGGAATTTCACTTTAGTTCACCTTAGACACTTAAGAGCTTGAATGCAAAATGAATTGTCCATCGAATGAACTCCTTTTTAATCCTTTGTTTGTCTTGACCTAATCATCATGAATGCTATCTTTAAAAAGTTGTCAAACCCTTCTCTGTTGAGTACAGTTGATTAGGATTGCTTTGCAATGTTCCACGATTGATTCTTTTCTTCCAAAATTTCTTTTAAAAGATCTATCATATGAATCTTTACATCATATCTTCGTGCCGAATCCTGACACTAACTATCTAGCGAGGGGATTTGGATTTTCAATACAGGCCCCCCTAAGCCAAAGCTCCCAATTTACTTCTCGAAGAAAGTATCTGCACCAGGGACTGGTGTGGATCTATCCCTAATATTATCAACATCCTTCTTGATCCAGACCATGCTCATTTCCTTCTTGATCTCCACTGGATCAACCTTGTTTTTACCTTTATCTTCTTTCTTTTCTGTTTTCATCTTCTTTGTAGGATAGTTTCTTTTCTCATTCTTGCTTCTATAGAATTTTGCAACATGCCCAAACTTATTGCAATTGTAGCATACCACATTCCTCTGTCCTTGATTCCTTCTATTGATTGAATTCATTCTTGATCTGCACTGGTTAGCCATATGTCCAAATCTATTGCATGCAAAGCACTTTCCATTGAAGGATCGAGTATTCCTTCCATACTTAAATCCATTCCTAACCAGGCTTATGCATTTGTTTTATCTATGACCAATTTTCTTGAAATTGAAACATTGACCAGGGAATGAAGGAACATTCTGATTTATTCTACTCCTACATTGAGTAGCCTTGTGACCAAACTTATTGTAATTAAAACAATAACTATTGAAAGATGGGTACCTTTGAGCATTTGGTTGTCTGACCGGAGGTCTTCTAGGTCTTCTTCTCTAATTTCAGAATTGGTTGCCTTTGTTTTGCTTAAACTTAGTGTTTGCTTGGCCTAATTTTGAACTTTCTCCTTTTTCAAATCCCAAGCCTTGCTTGTCATCTAGACTCTTCTAACTTTCAATCAATTCCTCAAGATTTGCAAAGCTTATTTTGAATTTTTCTTTATAGCTATTTGCTGCTTCCAGATCATATTTCAAGAGTAACACCTCTTTTCCTAGTTTTTCATATTCCTTAGACTTGTCCTTCACAACCTGATTCAAAATGTTCTTCAACCTTTATTTTTTCTTCAACTAGCATAGATAGATTGTTTATGGATTCATTTGTTATTTTTAGTTGTTCACTTAGTTCTTTCCTTCTATCCTAAGACTTCTTGACCTGCTCCTTTAGTTTCAAAATACAATCATCAACTTCTTTGATATTTTTCACCGAATCTTTGACATCTGCCTTAGACTTGTCAAGATCATCAAGAGTAGCTTGTAGTTGTTCATCAATGCTACCTAGATAACTTGTTCCTAAAGAAGCAAGATATCTTCTTGCTGCCATGTGTTCACCTTCCCAGATCTTCCTCAAGCTGCTAAGCTTTTTCCAAGGAACCTTGCTCTGATACCAATTGTTGAACACAATGAATATTGAGAGGGGGGCTGAATCAGTATTCTACAAAACCACTTCTTCACAAGATCTATAAACCAATTACCAAATTCAACAACATGAAGGTAGAATAAACATAAGAACAACAACCATAAAGTCATAACACATAGACACCATGATTTTTACATGGAAAACCCCAAAAGGGAAAAACCATGGTGAGTGTTAGCTCACAATATATTTTGATAGAAATACCAAATTACATGAAGGCTCACTTCCCAAGGACTCATATCTAAAGAAATGCTCACTACATAAGGCTCACTGCCAAATAGAAGAGAAGAGAGAAGGAAGATTGGCTTATTGCCAAGAGATGGCTGCTACAGGTGCATCTGCAATATGCTGAGGTGTAGTATCATTTTGCTCAATATACGGATACAAAGGACTTCATACTGTCTTATCTACTTTTCTGCTCTGCTTCACATATACTCCTATTTTCTACCCTTATTACCCTTTTCTGCTCTGCAAACTACTTTAGATTATGCACATTTTGAATTCACACATTATCCACACACATCACTATACTCAACACCAAAATCCATCGAATATATATATATACAATAAGATTCATCTTACAATCAAGTTGGCAACCCAGACATGAAATGTGTATACAAGTGTTGTACCTTGTCAGCTTGATCTTGTTCTCAAACAAGAATGCAGACCTAAACAAACATACAATAGTCTTCATATAGGTCAGCATCAATCATTCAACTACTTGAATTAATTCTTCAAACAATGTATCTTCTTTGCATATAGATCTAGCTTGCCTGTCGGCCTATCCCTTAAGCACACACTTGACCAATTCAACTATCACATCATGATTTCCACTGCAGACCATATGAGACTCTAACAGTCGTATCCAAGATTCATCATTGACCTTTTGACATACATTCAGATCCGCAGGACATAATAGTCCTTTATAGCAAAATCAGATCTTGGAACTATTGCTTTGTCACAATGAAATACTGTCAAACTGGAAACTGATAAAGAACAACTTGTAGAATGTGATCAAAGGAACTTTAGAAGGTATAACTTTGGATTCAAGTAGTCATGATGTGTATCTTTGCTACCTTAGAATTGTAAGACAAAATATGCCACAATAGACGAATGCAGACCCTTTTACGTTGGTACTGTGCATTGTTCCTAACTTGACTCTGTTCACCCGGACTTAGATATTTTACCATATGACTTCCGGAGGAAGTCAAGACTTGAACACTGGAACATGTGATCACTAGGTAGTTATGAACAACAAACCTGAACTACAGACAAATGTCTTTAACTGCGGAGGCATACCATCTCAAACACTGTTACTTGGTATATTGTACACTACCCATACTTAGTCATTTATTCTTCCGGAGTAAGGTCTCTTTGCTATGCTAGTAGAAACCCTTTGCCTTGTTGCCACCAATGACAACATTTAACATTCATAAGAGCAGTGTCTCTTGCCAACATGAACTCCCCTCCTTGCACATCTCCTTTCATAATCTCATCACTGAAGAGGAATATCGTGTTGCACATCTACAAGAGTTAGAGCTACTATATGAATGATGCCTCAATGCCTTGAATCATCTCTAGACATAATAGAATTGACTCTGTAGATCATATAATAAGAAGCTTTGTGCCAGAGAGTTTGTTGTAGGTGATTTGGTCTTAAAAGAAAATCAAAAGAATCTGCAAGAATGAGAAAGGAAAGGCAAATTTGAACCTAATTGGTGTTAGATTATGTGAGAAATGAGAACCAAGCCAGGATCTAATATTGGTCATAGATCACATACACTCCAGTCGACAAATGATCGAAGATCAAAATAGTAGAATGGAGAGAGAATCTGAAAAGAGAGAAAAATAGAGACAAAGCAAGAGAATTTGAGAATACTCTCGATACTCTCACAGAGCTTTCACCAAACTGGTATTGAACTAGTGAAGGTGAGAGTAGAGAGTTGTATATATAGAAAAAATAGGCCATATACATCCAAGAGGTGCATTAACTACTACTACCCATAAAAGGTGGGAGGTTTTACCTACTTGGTAAATGACAAAACATGTGGCATAACTTCCTCAAGTGAAGACAAAAAGGAGGTGGCACATAAAGCCAAAAGAGTGTGAGAACTCCAACTACCCCGAAACCTACTTAGGTAAAGACAGAATAGTGGTTATGCTTGAGGTGGCACAAAAATCCAAAAGAGGATGTGTAACTCAACTACCCATGTGTGGGAGAGAGTTACACATGTAGCTGATGTATTTCACCACATGTCCTCATATTAACCACATATAATAAACCTAAGCAAACTTAATAATGTGTAGGAAAAAGAAATATCCCTAAGGAAAATAAAAAACCTACACTAAAACCCCCCTTGAGGTACCCATGTACAAAGAATTCTTCCCCAAAGAGAAGAAAAACACCCTCGCAGAATAGAGAGAGTGAAGCGAAGGACTAAGAAGCCCCTCCAGAAGTAGACACCGGCCGCACCCCTAGCAAAGCTTGCAGATGAAGGAACTTGCTCTCAGTGAAGGGTTTGGTGAAGATGTCTGCGATCTGCTCTGATGTCTGAATGTACTTGAGATCAATTATGTTTGCATGAATCAACTCCCAAATGTAGTGCATATGTATCTCAATGTGTTTGGTTCGCTAGTGATGGAATGGATTCTTTGAGATTTGTATTGCATTTTGATTATCACAAAAGATGACTATGGGGTTTCTGAATGAAATGCCAAACTCAATGAGAATATTTTGAAGCTAGATGGCCTCAGCGGTGGCATTAACTACCCCTTGATACTCAGCCTCTGTAGATGAAAGACCAATTTTAGACTGCTTCTTGTTCAACCAACAAGCTAGACTGGAACCAAGTGAGAAGCAATACCCTGAAGTAGACTTGCGATCCTAAGAATCACCTGCCCAATCTAAATTTGTGTATCCCACCAAGTCAAAATCCATGCTCGCTACATAATGAATCCCATAACTATGAGTTTCCTAAACATAGTGGAGAGTCCACTTAGTTGCTTTCTAATGCAACTCATGTGGCTCCTGCATAAATCGATAGACCATGCCCACAACATATGAAATGTTAGGCCTCGTGTGAGTCAAATAGATGAGACTTCCAACAAGCTATCAGTATAAAGTGACATCAACCAAGGGTGAAGAACACATAGCCTTAAGTTTGACCCTGGATAGAAATGGAGTCATTGTAGGCTTATAGTCAACCATGTGAAATCTAGAGAGCATGTCAAGTGCATACTTGGGTTGTGCCATGAAGATACCTGAAGATGACTGAGTGATCTCAATCCCTAAAAAGTAGTGCAGAAGACCCAAGTCTGACATCAGAAATCGATCATGTAGAGAAGTTTTCACTACTTTGATGGTGGATGAATGACTCTCTGTGATTAACAAGTCATCGACATAAAGAACCAGAAATGTCAGCGTTTCATCCTATTGCAGAATGTATACATTTGGATCAAAACGACATTGAGTGAACCCAACTGATAGAAGGAAAGAGTCCATCTTGGCATACCATGCCCGAGGAGCCTATTTGAGGCCATAGAGAGACTTCTGAAGATGACAAACAAGTGACGGATTCTGAATGAACCCCTATGGCTGCTCCATGTAGATTTCCTCCTGAAGATCACCATGAAGAAAAGCACTCTTCACATCCATCTGATGAACTTCCCAATGATGGGCTGCAACTATAGCAAGTACAAGTCAGATGAAATTCATTTTGGCTACTGGTGCAAAAGTCTCAGAGTAGTCAATCTCAGGTACCTGGGAGAATCCTTTAGCAACCAAGTGAGCCTTATGTTTGTCAACTAACCCATTTGCTACAAATTTTGTCTAATAGATCCACTTGCATCGAATAAGTTTCCTTCCCTTAGGAAGAGGGACTAAATCCCAAGTGTGATTCCTTTCCAAGGAACTAAACTCTTCCTGCATTGTTGCATCCCACTCAGGGACACCAGAAGCTTCCCGAAAAGTCTGTGGATCAGAAGATGAAGCAACGAAGAGATGTGGAGCGTATTGAAATTGTGACCTTGTTCTTCTTGTATCTGAAGGATCACCAACCCAATCATCTCTTGACTGCAATGTCTAATGAGCCTATAGAGGGCCTATGGTAGGAGAATCTAGAGGAGAATCATCAACCTCTAAATGATGACTAGGAGAAGAGGGTGAATCCTCATCATCACTATCACCATCTAAAGTGGAGGAAGAAGACTCCTCATCATGATCAGGAGGATTAAGATCCTTTGAAGCATTGTCATCATGCTACAATGTCTCCAATGTGATGGTGGATGGAGAAGTGATAGGAGAAGAACCAGAAATGTCCTCCTCAAAATGAACACTCCTCTCAATGAACAACTCATGTGTAGTGGGATGGAGAAGCTTGTAGCCCTTGACACCATTTGGGTATCAAACAAATATGCAAGGTTTGCTCTATGGATCCATAGCCTTTCATTTCTCTGCTAAAATGTGGTCCCATGCAAGAGAACCAAACACTCAAAAGTGCTTAACTGTGGGTTTCTGACCAATCCAAGCTTGGAAAGGAGTTACCCCCTTCACAACTTTGTGAGGAACCCAATTTTGGATATAACATGCACAATTGATGGCCTCCAACTAGTACTGAGGTGCCATAGACCTGGAGTGAATCATATAATTGGCCATCTCTTTCAAAGATGTGTTCTTGCATTCTGCGACACCATTCTATTGTGGACTTGAGGGAACTGTGTGCTGAAGATTAATGCACTCAGTGGCACAAAATTACTCAAACTTGTGTTTGACATATTCCCTCCCATTATCTGTATGCAGAATCTTGATGGCCTTCCCATATTGTTTCTTTGCAAAAGCTTTGAAGTCCAGAAAAGACTCAAAGACCTCTGACTTTTGCTTGAGAAAAAAAACCCAAGTGTATCTAGAAAGATCATCAATGAACGTCAGAACATATATAGCCCTGTTGAAAGAAGGATGTGGAAATGGTCCTACCAAGTCACTATATACCAACTGCAAAAGTTGTGCGGCCCTCCATGCTTTGCCTTTTTCATACTTCTCCTCAGGATGCTTACTAAGAATGCATCCTTGGCAAACTCCATCAAAAAATTGAATTGAAGGCAACCTTGAAACCATGTCCTATTGACTGAGCTGTTGCAAGTAGTAGCAATTCAAGTGACCAAATTCTCGATGCCACAAATGACTCACCTCATCTAAATGAGTGAGTAAAACTGTTGAAGGAGAGTCGGGAACAAAGTGAGAAAACTGATACAATCTAGACTGATGATCTACTTTTCCCACAACAACTATAGACCCATCATGCAATTCACTGATGACCACATTATTTGGTATGAATTCAACCCGCTTGCTAGAGCCAGTGTGAGTGATCTGATAAAAAGATAAGAGATTAGTTGACAAATATGGAATGCAAAGAACATCCTGAAATGTTCCTTCGTCCACGTCAATAGACCCTCTCCCATGCACTTCAACAGGAGTGTCCTCACCCATGAGTATGGCAAGCATAGAACATGGCTCTAAGGAGGCAAAACTATCTTGTGATGAAGCCATGTAGTGTGAAGCACCCGAGTCAATCATCAAAGTATCAAGTTGTGAAGCAACTGCAACTAGGGCCTTGTCCTTTCCTTTCCCCTTACTGTTTTCTGTGTGCTTTGAAGATCCTTCCGATGAACTTTGTTTGACAAAATCAGGCACCTTATTATTCTTCTCAAGAAGATGTGACATGTGATCAATCTATTTCTTTAAACACTTGTGCTCATCATGTCCTGGTCTTTTACAGTAAGAAAAATTGACCTTCTCCTTCTTAGGTTGATCACCTTTTGATGAAGAGGTCTGATTAGCTGCATTTAGAGCAGTAGGTTTATGATTTTTCTTCTTCTCTCATTTTTTTGTTTATTTTCCTGTTTGCTAGACCCCTTCCGTTATTTTGTGCCTTGATTTGCAACCAAGGCATGTGACTTTGAGGGTTTAATTGTACCCTTGTGAACCAATTTATCTTGCTCCTGGGTGAGTTTTGTAGCAAACTCATCTAGAGAAGGCATTTTATAGTTTGAACCTAGGGTAGTTTTTGTGACATAAAAGGTAGAAACAAAGACTAAATAGTCAGACCAAGCTTAGAAAGAATTCTTAAGATCAATTGTTTGTCTTCTTTTTGTATTCCACATTGTTTCAACTACAATATGATGGCTTTCAACTTTGTGAAAAAGTCTTGTATGGTGTCAAAATTGCTCGGACTCAACCCTATGTGGTCATTCTCCAACTGATGACCCCTTAACTCATCCTACTTACCAAAGAGTTTTCCAATGTGGTCCACACATCATTTGGTGTAGTGGCAGATTCAATGTGAAAAAGAAGGTTAGGAGAGATTGACATACACATAGTACCAAAGGCTTCATGACATTTATTAAACCATTTTGTCTTTTTTGTAGTATCTTGAGGTTTTGTCTCAAGTCCCATTGTGACCCTATGATATCCATGTCTTTTGAGATAAATTATCATCTTTGATTTCCATTCAAAATAGTTATATGGTGTTAAAATAGGAACTGTAGATGCATCCATGAGTGTAGAAAAGTAAAATGAAATGTAGAAAGAGAAGTGCGAAAAAAGAGACACACGAGACACCCCCCCTTTTTACTAGTTTCTGAAATGACCCCCCCATAAATTACAATGTTGGCACTTTATAATTAGTGTGATTTACGATGCAAAAATCAGATATTTAGACTCTTACAAGGCCCAAAATAGCTAAAAAATTGAAACTACAGCTCAAGTACAATATGAGATCAAATTGAGAGTATTGATGTGGAGTACACAAAAAAATATGAACTTTGGAAAAAATGGCACAAAAAACAGTCTGTTTGCACAAGTTATGGCTCCTGGAAGGTCTCAAAAATGAGAACTGTGCAACAAATTCTGGAAGAATTTTCAATTTATAGGAATCTGGAGCATCAAATCAAAAACCTAACTTCACCACAATGTAGAGCATGAAATTTTAATCCAAATAAAAAAAATTCACTGAAAAAGGAGTCAGAACACTCAAGTTATGGCTCTTCAAAGTTTGACTTTAAAAGGCAAAACTCCAATGGTGAAGGGGGAGAAAAATCAAAAACATCCTACCTATGTCACGCTGACGTCACCTCCAATTTTGGCAGAAAATGCCTAGTTTTAGTAGAGCTGCCAAATGTAGTTGCAACTAAATAGTTTTAACTATGACCAATTTTGGCGAAGCTCTTGATAAATTTGGTAGGGTTTCTGTTTGGCAAACTTGTTAATTCCACTGCCAAAGTGGTGGGCTGCAGAGTTGGTGGCTGAGTCGCTCAAGGGTGGCTATGGAGGAGGTGATGGCTGCTCAGGCGAGGGTGGAGCCCAAGCGAGGCGCCCTAGTGGTGCCACCAAAGGTGTCCGCTAGGGTTTTCAGGCACCAAGAGCACTGGAGCTGCGCCCACTCGGGGCTGGGCAGAGCCCTTTTCTAAGGGTCGAGCCCCTTTAAACAGGGCTTAAAGCCCTTTCAAAAAATTTATAGCACTTAAAGCGCTTCTTTGCTTTATTTTTATTTAAAAAAAAAAACATTTACACAGAGCACTAAGCGCTAAATGAAAAAAGTTTAATATTTTTTTTGCACAAATTTCCATAACGTACGACGCTTTGTACGGAGCAGAAGCAAATTTTTTTGGGCCTTAGAGGTCAACTTTCTAGAATTTGACTTATGGACAGTCAATCTTTAGGTTTTTAGGCCTTCTGAGTGTGATGGTGAGGTCCATTCGGGATGAAAGTGCACCAATTTATCAACTACCTCCAGAACCCCTCAAAAAACCTGTATAGCAACTGGGTCCTCTAATCTCCAAATTTGGTGAAACAAAAGCCAATCTTGACTTCTTCAATCCTTCTGGACACTATGGAGACATTAAAAATTTCTCCAGGATTACCAAAAGAGCTACAATCACCTAGATCTCACAACAACACAAATATGCATGCCAGAGTAATACAGATGCTTATTTTCCTTCAAATTGTTCTGATTCTCTAGATCATCGAAGGATGCAAGAGAAGAGCATATTGGATTTTTGAAAAACTATTAGCAATCAAATAGTCTCAAATCTCTCAAATATCAAGATTACAAAAAATGAACTAAACCAAACAAACAGGCTCTAATACCATGTTAGATTCTGTGAGAAGCGAGAACCAAGCCAGGATCTGATGTCGGTCATAGATCACATACACTCTAGTCAACAAATGATCGAAGATCAAAATAGAAAAATGGAGAGAGAATCTAAAAAGAGAGAAAAATAGAGACAAAGCAAGAGAATTTGAGAATACTCTCGATACTCTCACAGAGATTTCACCAAACTAGTATTGAACTAGTGAAGGTGAGAGTAGAGAGTTGTATATATAGCAAAAATAGGGCATATACATCCAAGAGGTGTATTAACTCCTACTACCCATAAAAGGTGGGAGGTTTTACCTACTTGGTAAATGACAAAACAAGTGGCATAACCTCCTCAAGTGAAGACAAAAAGGAGGTGGCACATAAAGCCAAAAGAGTGTGAGAACTCCAACTACCCCGTAACCAACTCAGGTAAAGACAGAATAGTGGCTATGAGAGGTGGCACAAAAATCCAAAAGAGGATATGTAACTCAACTACCCATGTGTGGGATAGAGTTACACATGTAGCTGATGTATTTCGCCACGTGTCCTCATATTAACCACATATAATAAACCTAAGCAAGCTTAATAATGTGTAGGAAAAAGAAATATCCCTAAGGAAAATAAAAAACCTACACTAACAATTGGCTGGGCCCCTATGTGGTTGTCTCTAAGTATGGTTCTGGGGCATATCACCTAGCCACTCCTGAAGGTGAAGAGCTTGAAGAACCCATGAATATCATCCATCTAAAGTAGTTTTATACCTAGACTATTGAATACGCCATCAAAAATATAAAAAAGAAAAAATGTCAAAAATAAAAAAAATAAAAAAAATAAAAAAAATGTCAAAACACAAAAAATCCAAAAGGAAAAAAAGATCAAAAAGAGTAAAGAGAGATAATTCATCCTATGGTGAAAACCACATATTGTGGCACCTTGGATAAGTACCATGCTAAAAACCTGCTTGCAGGCATCATGTGTAGTATCAAACTAGATACACTATTCATCCCCTTTCATTGTTTTCATATCTCATTACACCCCATATCCACCTTCCATACTAGAAGTTTGTGATGGATTGTTATTTCCCCATGCCATCTATCATCACATGCCTCCAGCTAATACATCCACTCCATAATTATCCACATCAGGATCTTGGTATGTCCAACCTCTTTGGTTGTCCCTACTACCTCAGCTTGGTTATCCACCTTTCACACTTCATCACCCATAGACACCTCATTCCATCCCTCGCAATAAACACTAACTCTCATAATAAACAAATACTCATACCCACAACCATCTCGCTCCATCTCCATACTTACCTAAACTTGACACTCATTCGACAAATATACTACGAATACTACCAAAGCATTAAGCTTCCATCAAAATCACATGTGATAAGATCACCCTTGACCATAGCACATTGCCTCCATATCTATTCGTCTATCCTATGAATCATCTAAACCATCATCAATCCCTACCCTATGGATGCATTCTGTCCGCAATAGGAAGAATCCTAAACCCACACAACTCTTGGTAAGAGATATGGTGGTTGTGTAGTCTATTGGTTAGTTTGTCTTTTTCTTGTTGATTTTTCTTTTTGTCTCATTCTATGATTCCTTCAAATACCGCCTTGATCTTTCTATATTTTTGTGTGTTATGGAGGGCATGGAATGAGGCATAGTCATTTCTTTCATATGTCATGTTTGTTGGGTGTTCTTATTACTCTAGCTAATATTCATATCTTGTGTGTGATGGAGTAGCTTTTTGCATACCAGTTGTCCTTTTCCATCTAAGGCCATTCAATACCTTTTGTGCACTAAGGACTTATGCTCTAAGTTTTCTTCCTCACACGTCTAGACAAGCTTGTATTATGTTGGGCATGTATAAGGTCATTCTTTTGTTTACAGAGTCAATTCCTATGCATGGGATACATTGTCACCTTGGTTCCTTATACCTTGGTGCATAACATCTCATGCTATATCAAAATAAGTGCTCATGACATATGCAATATTTTAAATGCATTCAAAAGTTCTCCTACATCCATCATCTTTTTATTCCCCCCATCTATTTATAGCTCCAAGATTCAAGTCATCATCCTTCCTACCCTTCTTTCCATTCCATTGTAAGGGCTTTGATTGAATACCCATACCCCTATTGCTGCAAGTATGTGCAGTTGGTGTTGTCATTGATGTCAACAAGCTTGTGTTGTCATTGGTGTCAACTATATGAGCAAGAGAATATTGTAAGAGTATGAGCAGTTGGTGTTCAGTAGGTGTTGTCTCTGATGATGAGAAGGTGCTAAAGATGTTGCTAATATGCTTTTGGTACTGGGGTTCCAAGTGCTTTTGAGAAAATTTGAATAAAATAAGAAAACAGTGTGTGACAGTGGTATTCTGTGTTGCAGAGTAGTGTTCTGGTTTTGCTCCACATTTCCTTTATATTGAAGATCTATTTAGGTGGTTTGGATATGTTGTTTAGTAGTGTTTAGAGGTGCTACATTCATAATTTGGCATGTTGGATCAATGTCCAGAGGAAGATGTGTTCACCAGTGTGTGAACTGTGTATTGTAGAGGTGTATGGGAGAAATGTTTTTGCTCCACATTTCTCCACAGAGTGGTTTCAGGTCTTGCAGTTCTAGAAGTATGTTTAGAAGGTTCATATCTACCTTCATTTGAAGTTGTTCATGGTTTGGTGCTCCAGAAGCTGATTTCTTGAGTTACAGAGCTTAAATGAGATATTTGAGTATACTAGGTAAACACGATAAGTTTGCTTGGTATGTGAAAGTTGTTGCCGAGGAATTTTTTGGAATTCAAGATGTTTGTGGGATATTCTAGATTGTGCTCAAGCATGGTGTGTGGCTCGCAAGTCATCTTTGGGTTTGAGGAAGCACGTACATAATTGTTTATGGTGTTAACACTGGTTTGGCCGACCTTGGGTGTTTACACTAATTGTGCAACTACTTTGATGTTTGTGGAAGCGTGATGTGTCATGTAAGAGTGGATTTAGGTCCAAGATAAGGTGTGTTGTGGTCTTCCTTCATTCCTTTCCACCGTGGGAATGTTTTGGTTTCGACCTAATTTGAATTTACATGGTGAAGGTGTATTGCCGACCTTGGAGAATGTTTTCAAGGTTGAAGATGATATTGTTTTATGTGTAAAATTGGTGGAGGGTTAATGTTTGCTTTAGTTTGAGTCCTCCTTTACACAAAACATTCCAAGGGCTTTTCAACTGAGTGCCTCGCCTATCAAGAGGAGAGTCAGCTATCGATTTGAGTTGACACTTGGTTTTCTGCTAGGAAGTTCATATGTGATCACACAAGTTTGCCAATTAATGCTTTTATACCCTTAAAACCCTAATTTAAGCAAAACAGTAATCAAATATGTGAATTACAACAAATGCTACAAGAAATGAACAGAGGGCAAAGAACCTTAACTCACTATTTTTTGCAGTCAGAAAATAGAGAACTCTGGGACAACAATGATGGTGCCCTAGTCCAGTGTGCCACTTTTTCCACACAGTCCCAATCTCCTTCCGGCACTAATCTCTGCTATGTCTTCTATTTCCCATGATCTAAAAATGGAGGACAAGGTTGATGGCGCCCTTGTCCCAAAATGTTGAACAATGTCCGCTTCTTTTTAGATCCAGAATCTTTAATGTCTGCCTTCCTACTCTGCAACTCCACTTCCTCTGAATTTGACACCTATAACCTACAATCACAAGGAGTGTGGGAGGGGGTTGTGGTGTTTAGAGGCTTGCCTCGGTCAAGCCCCAGAGAGACATTCAAGTCTTCTGAACACCATTGTCAAAGAGACTGTGTGCCCTTGGAAGGTAGAGGCAAAAACCAAATGATAATGATTGATAAAGCACAATAAATGATACCTTGATGATGAAGCTCTCATGGAAGGAAGAAGCTCTTCAATGCCATGAGGAGAAGATGTAATCCAACCTGCAAACAAACATAATAACAATGCTATGCTCTGCAATACAATGAAGATCACAAGTATGCCAATAGCTTTCTATCATAACATCCTCTAGTTTGCAAATGATAACCTAAACATGCTTATATATGCAACTTTTAAGATTCCTGCCAAGAATTTCATATTTGAAACTTATGATGTTAGCCTGGAGACCAAATAACGGTCACAAATCCAACATTTAAAATTAGGGCAGACCTAAAATAGGGCTGGACTAGGGCACTAGCGCCCTTGTCCACTCTCCTATCTTTTCTCAAGGATCATTAAAGTGCAGCCCCCTAGGTCCTATTCACCACAAGACCCATGGGTTTTCTCATTGGGAGTCTGATTTAACATGCAAAATGCTCTAAATGCAAATCTAAAGACCCAGGAGCTAAACCTTTAGGAAAAAGCCCCCAAGGGTGCACTTTTCTGACATAAAAGATATAAATAAGTGTCAAGGGATCGTGAATGGGAGTGTGCGCAATGTATGAGATGTGAATGGCAGTGTATTAAAGTGTGTAGTGTAGTGCAAGCTTTCATGTGTTAGATTACTAGATGCAGTTAGCAGAAGGTGTCTACAATTCCTTAGTGAGACTACAGAGGTGATGATGGTGTTGTGGTGGACTTCTCTATTGTATTGAGATAGTTTTCTTCTCGTAACAATCTTCTCGATCTTCTTCTCTATTCTAGCAGTGAGCCTTTGACTGTAAGCCTATTGTTTTTTTAGTGTTGATATTACTTTATATTATGAGCTAATCCTCAGTGTGGTTTTTCTCTTCTTGGGTTTTCTACGTAAATTTGGTGTTCTCTTGTGTTTGATATTGATTTTATTTAGTTTATGTTATTTTCTTTTATGCTTAATCATCATGACAGTTTAAGGGTTAATTGAATTGATGTGGATCTAAATGTATTTGAGGGTTTTGGAATTATAAGTTACAACTGATTCACCCCCCCTCTTAGTTGTCTTGTGCATTCAACAATTGGTATCAGAGCAAGGTTCCTTGAAGAAAGATTAACCGCTTGAGGTAGATTTGGGATGGCGCACAAGAAGGATGTTCCCCTGTTTGATGGAATAGACTATGCATTCTGGAAAATAAGGATGGAAGGTTATCTGATTTCTCTTGGATATGAGTTCTGGAAGTTTGTTGAGACAGAATACACTATACCAGAAAATGGTCCAAGTATTGTAAATGAGATCAAGGCTTATGAAACCAATGGTAAAGCAAGGTATGCTCTTTTAAGTGGTCTTACTAATTCTGAATTGATGAAAGTCATGAATCTGAAAACTGCTAATGAAATTTGGCAAAAGTTAAAAAGTATTTATGAAGGAGATGATAAGTTCAAGCAAGCTAAGATGCAGAATCTGAAGATCATGTTTAAGACCATGCGAATGTCAGAAGATGAAAAAAACACAAGCTACTTGCAAAAGGTGGATGAAGTTGTCAATAGTATTACAAGTCTTGGTGGAGAACTAGAAGAAAAAGAAGTGGTAATGAAGGTACTTAGAACTCTTCCCAAAGCTTACAGTCATAAATTTTCTGCTATTAAAGAATTAAAAAATTTGGATCAATTTACTAGAGATCATTTGTATGGTACTTTGACTGCGTTTGAAATGAGAGAATTTGGTACAAGTTGTGTAAAAGTTAAGATTGCCTTTAAGGCTGACAAATTAGAGAAGATTGTGGAGTCAGTTCAAGAGGATTCTGATGATATGGAAGCTAACTTTGTGAGAAAAATGAAATTGGGTACTGGTAAGTACAGTGGTAACTTGCCTTTCAAGTGTTTCAGTTGTGGCAAGATAGGCCATTATGCTTCAAGATGTGTAGCAAGAATTTGAAGCAAAAATAGGAAAAGCAAAAGTAAAGTGTTTAAGAAGAGCTATTATGTTAGAGAAGATGCAAGTATATCTAATGATTCTTCTGATTATGAAAATGATGAGGATAGTAAATGTCTGTTCATAACTTTAAAAGATGATACTATTGCTGCTAATCCTGAGGAATGTGTGAAGGAAAGGGCTCCAGAAGTAATTATTAATGTTGAAGGCACTTTGATGTCTACTTTTCATACCAGACATGAAAAGAACCACTGGGTCATTGACAGTGAATGGTCAAATCATATGACCGGTTATAAAAGTAAGTTTGTTAAACTTGAAAAATATGACATAGGACTAGTTAGATTTGGTGATGATACATCTACTAAGATATGTGGAAGAGGTTCAATCAGTTTTGATGGCAAGCATAATACTGATGATGTTCTTTATGTTAAGGGTTTAAAACATAACCTCTTGAGTGTTGGACAAATGTGTAGCAAAGGATACAATCTTGTGTTTCAGGATGGTGGCTATGAGATTAGAAAAGATTCTGAAACTGTAATAGAAGCTAGAAAGAGGATAGATGGAAATGTTTATCAGATCAAAGGTGGTGATGGTTATTATTTCATGACTCAGATTAGTGAGAGTTGGCTATGGCATAGAAGATTGTGTCACATCAATTTTGATAGCCTAGTAAGAATAAGTTTAGTTCAAGTTGTGAGAGATCTGTCAAAGATTACAAAGCCTATCAATGCCATTTGTAAGGAATGCCAAGTTGGAAAGCAAGCAAGAAGGAGTTTCAAAGTCAAGGATCAATCTTCTACCAGACTATTGGAATTGGTGCATACAGCTCTTTGTGGTCCTACCAGAGTAAGGAGTTTTCAAGGTGATAGGTATTTTGTGCTACTAATTGATGATTATTCTAGAATGACATGGGTTACTTTTCTCAAAGAAAATCTAGAAGCCCTAGATAAATTTAAAGCATTCAAAGTCATGGTTGAGAATGAAATGGAAATGAGAATTAAATGTTTGAGCTCTGACAGAGGTGGAGAGTTCACCTTCAATGAGTTTAACATGTTTTGTGAGAATCATGGAATAAAGAGGCACTTATCTACCCCTAGGACTTGTTGGAAATATACAGCCATAGAGACTAATTCCTCATAACCCAATAAGAGATTCAATGTGCAATAAACCAAAAATCAACATGCAAAAGAAATAGACAATCATACCATCAATGGTGACACAAGATATACCCTGGGAAAACCTTCATAGAGGGAAAAACCCAATCTCTAAAAGCATGCATCTCTCATGCATTATTCAACAATAATCAACAAATACATATGCAGAGATAACCTCTGAAACATCAAGCTCTCTCTATTTGCAATCCATGTGAATGAGAATGTAACCATACATCCCATGCCATGCTTCAAACCCTCACACAACCAACTTGCAAGAGAAGCTACAACCCAACCAACAAGCTAAATGGCTAATCGAACCCCAACCTCTACAACTACCCTTGTGTTTACTTTTATAGACATAAGCTCACACAAATACAACATGTGGTATTGTAATACCCTTTTTCCTAAAACCATATGTCTACAAAACCATTGACCCCACATTTGATTATTGGTACTAAGTTTTCCCAATTAATCAAATAGTTATAAATAAAGTAATTAATCCAATGTTACATACAACGATTACAAGTGGTATCCAAATAAATATCCAATGTGGCTAAACACATCACATGATGCACCACAAATAAATATTTATTTTACATACTAAAATAATATCAATGTGATGCAAGGTGTACAACACACCTACTCCAACATTCTCCCACTTGTTGTATACATTGCATAAGGGATCAACATGTAAACTCAAAACATCAAGGAAAACCATCATGTGTGCCCAACATCTACCATATAACCATCCATGTGCTCCATGTGCTCCAAGATAGCTACAACAATAATCAAGGTTTCCACCATCTCAAACAAGAATCCATCTACCCTCATGAAGAATAAGATCCTCCAAAGAGATGACACACTAAACTGTCACATAGAAGCAAGAAACCTGCATCAACTGACATCCAAACACGCGCACCAAATCCAATGGTAATAAATAGGCTTGAGTAGTTGACAATAATCAATCATCATAGCTAAAATAGCAACCATATCTAGTTGCTAATGCATCAGCTAACCATACCTCCAAACCAAGGTATACAAAAGATAACAAGTAGACCTTATGCCCACAACATATCCAAATCAAATCACAATGATAACAAGTCCCTGTATATACTCAATCCTACATAAAGAAGTCCTCCAAGGTAACAACACAAAGCATGTGATAAAAAACCTCAAGACCCTCATACCACAACATAATGAGAACATCCAACAAGGGAATCATATACATTATACAACTCCCACTGCATGAGTAAATGTCAAATTTGGAAGTAGATCAAGGAATCCAAAGATCCACTAATAGCACACACATAGAAGATGTGGCAAAATCCTCTATCACATAGTGTCAAAGAACACACAAAGATATGCAAAATCTGTAAACTAAATAGCTGCAACATAACTCTCCTCAAGTCCATATCTCTCCCAAATCCTCCACATCATAAGAGAAAGAAGTCAAAGAGAATCAAAAGCTCTATACACATCTCAACTCCAATGTCATGTGAACACAAACATCTAGGAAGAAGAATAAGACCAATCAAGAGGGAACTTGCAAATCATGACCATGTCCTTCTATCCACATTAATGTGTTATAGCTGTGAAAAGTATGATCTCCTCTACAACCCAAAGACAAGAAGCCTCCACAACATCTAATAACAAGATACAAGCCTCTTAAACCAAAAGGTAGATCAAACTCATAACCATCCCAAGTAACAGGAATAAGCTCAAAGCCACTAACCATCTCCATTACACACAATGATCTCATAACAAATCAGAATCAAACATAATGAGATAACTAATCAACCATGCATCTACTCCTCAAACAAGTCCTCACAACCATAATCCATAACTCAAGACTCAAGCATGAGAAGATAAGATACAAATGAAGAATACATTTGAAAATCAAGTAGGCATACCTATAAAATCATTCACCGCCGAGTGGACCAAGATTGGGTGTGAGATTGCTCCTCCAAGATGCACCAAGCCTCAAAGGCTCTCTCCAAGAACAATCTCCTCAACATGTCCATGTTGGACTCACGTCCAACCAAGGTGTAGGATCCTCGGTCTTGCTTTTGAAATCCTCATCAAAGAGTAATCATCTCAACACATGTCTCTAATCCCAAGAGAACTCAAACCTCACCTAAGTCTCCAAGTATCCATGAGTACCCCCATGATCAATCCATGCTAAACTCCGAATGCAAAACCGCACCATCATGAAGCTCCCATGCACATGACCAATGTACCCAATACCAAGAGAACCAACAAGATCATTGTCAATGCTCCAACTGTAGAATCAGGAGCCCAATCATGACATCACATGATCTAATCATCTCAAATGAAGATCACATGCACTCATGCACACATCTTGTCTCAAGTGAACATGTATCATGCCAACACTCTAAACCAGTATCAAAAGTAAACCATGACACAATACCAACCATCTTGTAGGCAAGGATCACCTGTCAAAACTAACAAACCATAACCAACACCTCAACCAAAGACTCCAAGAGTCCTCCATGGTACCAAGATGTCAACATCTCCAAATCACATGAAGATAATCATATCCTGCCAAAACTACCAATGGAGTGTGATACTGAGCTATATGATGCAGAGAAGGGTGTGGATAACTTGAACACAACACAAAACAATCAAACTTTGCAATCTTAGACCTTAACTTGGTGGGTTTTCATTCATCAGGCCTCAGTACTTCTGATTGACTAAAATGGCCACAATTTCCCAGGCATAATTGATCTCCAAAATAAAAACCAAGATTTGGATACCCTTTATGGGTTTATTCAACATATGAATAAATTAGATATGGTTACTTTGGAAGGAAATGTTCAAAACTTGACTGTTCTACTCTTGCCTAGGTTTTGAAGTGGAGCAACAAATAGGGTTTTTCGGCCATAATTTTTAGTGCAGACATGATCTCTAAAATATAAACATAGTTCTAGATACCCATTTGGGCTTTATACAACATGTCTCAAAACTATGGTAGGTTACTTTGTACGGAATCCTTAAAAAATGGATTGTCCTTCTACCAATTAGGCCTAAAATCTAGAAATGTCAATCACTAATTTAACCATAACTTTCACAAAACATGATAAAAATCAGCCAAATCAAAAGCATTAGAAAGGTAACTCAATTATATTACCAACCATACCACATTCAGGTCATACAAATGCCGTACAAATCCATACCAAGCTCTGAAACAACAAAATAATGTTTAGAAAATGCAGAAAACAGAGCTTCTTTATTATTTTTGTCCAAAACTTCAACCACCACACCCTCTCACCATGTATTTGACCTTACCAATTCTTTTTGAAAAATTTATAATCATTTTCCAATGGTTCTCAAGTAACTTTTCAACTTACAACCATTCAAATTCCCTCATTTACAACTTATGACTCTTCATATTCCATGTTTTGCAATTTTTGACATCTTGTGTAACTTGACACTCCAACACACCTAGTGACCTAATATGGACTCAAACATATCTAAAATGGTCTTAGAAGACGTTATTACATGAGAAAACCACAAAAGAAAAACAAAATGACACTTTTGCCTATTGAAGGCATGAAACTTGAGGGTGCCCCTGCACCATACTCCCAAGGAAGAAAAAAAACTCAAGCTCCTCTTGAGTTAGGGTCGGCAAGATGAGAACTATGCTTGAAACATCTAGTCTGGTGTCTTTGAATCCCTTTGTGTTATCTTTGAAATAGTTCCATGCTAGTTTCATCTTCACTGTAGGTTTCTTGAACATTTGACAAAGATGTTTGAACTTGTCAATATAAACCCATCCTCCATTTGCACCTCTAAATCCTTCTTTCAACAATGCTTTAACAACTAAAAGCTTGATTTCTGTATTAGGTTTAGAAGACTTCTCTCACCTCTTCCAAATACTCTCTCCTCTTCTTTCCTCTTTCGTGGGATCAATCCCACCACAGACCGACCACCTCCACCAAATCTCACTGGCACAATCTCTCACAACTTCTACATATAGATATGCAGCATCTGTATTCCACTTTGTCACTACACAATCTTCCTTCTCTAACTCTTTACTCATCTCAACGTGTAAATTCATTACAAATTCAACATCACAAAACTTATAAAAATTAAACTTTACCTTGGTGACTTCTACTATCACAACTTCCTCTTCCTTACTATCTGCTGCAATATTTTCTTCTTCATACTATTCATTCTCTTCTTCAGTATAAAAATGAATAATGTTGTGCATTACCTCTTTCTTTGTCACTGCTACAACATCTTCTTCACTCTCAGCTGCACTTTCCAATACTTTCATGTCCTCCAAAGGACCAACCACTGCTATAACATTATCCTCTTCAACTGCTGCAACATTACATTGTTCCTCAATCTCTACTGTGATTTCACCATCTTCCTCTACAACTATATCCTTTTTCTTTTCATCCTTAGAAACCTCTACCATAGCCTCTTCTCTTTTTTCTTTATCCTTAGCTACTGGTACACTTTCCTCTTCTTTTTCAACCTCTTTCTCTATGCCTCCATCAGGGCATATTGCTACAACTTCTTTCACCACTTCCTCTTATTTATCCTGCAATGGAATCAAAACATACTCTTCCCCATCCTTTATTATGCTATATGTATTTTCTCTACCATTATGTATAGCTTCTCTATCATATAGCCATGGTCGACCCAACAAAACATGGCATATATCCATAGGTACTATATCACATACAATCTCATCCTTATATCCATGAATCTGAAAATCAACAATACATTGTTCACTTACCCATATTTGATGATCTCCTTGCAACCAAGAAATACTGTAAGTGTTTGGATGCTTTCTTCACTTCAATTTCAGCTTCTCAACCATCTCTAATGACACTAAATGATCTGTGCTATTGCTGTCCACAACCACTTTGCAACACTTTCCACCTGACTTGCAAATAGTTTGAAACATGTTTTCTCCTCTGGATGGGCTCTTGCTTCTCTTTTTGTGGCTTCAGAAATTCTTTCTTCATCATAAAGCATTTTCCTGGTTTCCAAGACATTTTTTCAAACACTTTTCATGCAACCTCAACCTGCAATCTGCACAAAGTTCATAACCTACTCTCCACAGCTTCACCACTTCTCTTCTCCACCCACATGTCTTGGTGTAAACTCTAGACACTCAATACCTGTAGTTATAATACCAATTTGATGTAGAGTAGGGTGTGGATAACTTAAACACAACATAAAACAATCACACTTTGCAATCTTAGACCTTAACTTAGTGGGTTTTCATTCATTAGGCCTCAATCTCTTAGTAGTACTTGAGATTGACTAAAATGACCACAAATTCCAAGGTAGAATTGATCTCCAAAAGAAAAACTTAGATTTGGATACCCTTTATGGATTTATTCAACATATGAAGAAATTAGATAAGGTTACTTTAGAAGGAAAGGTTCAAAACTTGACTGTTCTACTCTTGCCTAGGTTTTGAAGTGGAGCATCAAATAGGGTTTGTCAGCCATAATTTTCAATACAAACATGATCTCTAAAATATAAACATAGTTATAGATACCCATTTGAGCTTTATACAACATATCTCAAAATCAGGGTAGGTTACTTTGTACGGAATCCTTAAAAAATGGACTGTCCTTCTACCAATTAGGCCTAAATTCTAGAAATGCCAATCACTAATTTAACCATAACTTTCACAAAACATTATGAAAATCAACCAAACCAAAGGCATTGGAAAGGTAACTCAATTATCTTTCCAACCATATCACATTTAGGTCATAAAAATTCTATAAAGATCCATACCTAGCTTTGAAACAACAAAATAATGTTCATAAAATATAGAAAATAAAGCTTCTTTATTGCTTTTTGTGCAAAACTTCAACCACCACACCCTCTCACCATGTATTCAACTTTAAAAAGTTTTTTTGAAACATTTATAACCATTTTTCAATGATTCTCAACTAGATTTTCAACTTACAACCATTCAAATTCCCTCATTTACAACTTATGACTCTTCATATTCCATGTTTTGCAATTTTTGACATCTTGTGCAACTTGACACTCCGACACACCTGGTGACCTAATATGGACACAAACACATCTAAAATGGTCTTAGAAAACCTTATTACATGAGAAAACCACAAAAGAAAAACAAAATGACACTTTTGCCTATTGAAGGCATGAAACTTGAGGTTGCCCCTACACCACTATACATGGCAACATCATAAACATCAAACCATGAAACCCATCACTGTCAAAAGCTCCCACTAAAACTTATAACCAATCTATCCATGACATTGTGATAACCATCTCCTACATGAAGATCATCCATGGCCCCAACACAATCAAAGAATCCATTGCAAACGACACAGCTCCCAAAAGGTCAAGTAAACCATAATCTCCAAACCAAGAAGATGAGCAGAACCTGTAAACCAAACATCAATCCAACACCACCAAACTTGCACCTATAAAACAATCATGTCATGCCAAAGTCACAACCAAACAAGGAACATCCATGACACCATGATTAGCACCCAATGCACCTGCACCAAACTCCCATTATGTCTCACATAACTATACCATATAATCAACAAACATAGGTCCCATATCATAATTGTATCACGTAATATCATCTCTCTATATCTCATAATGACAAGCAAAATTAATGTAACATATGACTAACCCAAGCCACAAATTAGAATCTGCATCAACACTAAAACATCTATGGGCATAGACAACCCACATCCAAGTCATAAATGTAACCTGTAGGCATAGACAACCTAAAACACTGTACAACCTATAGATCTCACAATGCAACATGCAAACTCAACAATACATGTATAATGTTGTCAACCAAGGATAATTAGAGATAAACTTGTAAGTCTGCAGTGATTCAAACACCAAATCATCCCAGATTCAATTTGCCATCGACTCACAAAATCACCAAAAGTTAAAGGGATCAAAAGTAGATCAAACTGATATAATCTGAAAAAACCTTAGAATATCATCTCCAAACCTACTCCACTATGTAGTTCTCAGAAATACCTTTCCAACACCTATAAGAAGTCTAAAATCTGACTCTGTATGCACTTGTTATTCCTGATCAAAGCTCAAAAGCAATATCTAGCTTCCAACTGGTAAAAACTGGTCAAAGTTGAAAAATTAAGAAAAATATCTAACACCACTACATAGTACACGGAAAGAGCTTTTCTTCGACTATAAGAAGTAAAAAATCTAACATCGTGGGAAAAAGTTATGCCCCCTGGAAAAATTCTGCCTAGTTATGCTTATATGTCAAGCCCTGGTGGCTCTCTAGTGGGTGGCTGGTGGTGGCCCGCCGGCGGCCCACCAGTGGTGGTGGTGCGCCGGTGATGCCTAGGTGGCAGAAAGGTGGCAAGTTGGTAGTGGATTCCAAAATTGATTTCAAAAGGTTTAAACTAGGTTTTAAATCCACCATTTGAAATGTTTGATTTTAAAATAATTTTAAATGTTTTTAAAACAAGATTTACCCCCCCGCAGGGGGGCGCTAGGCCTGGCCCCGCCAAACCAAGGTTGGTGACTAGGGGATTAAGGCCTGCCGGCCATGGCACCTTGCCAGCCAAGGACTGCCTGTCGGCAGTTGACTGCAGACCTGCCAGGCCATGCAGTCCGTGTAGCCTGCTGTTGCAGGAGAGATGCAGGGGGGTACAACCCCCCCAAATTTTATTTAATTTTTTTTTTTAAATTTCCTTGCAGAATTTATAAAACAAAAAATATGTATGAATAAAAAATTGTAGATTTCATACCATCGTTGCGCAGAAGATTCTAATGACATTGTACTGTACAACAAGATTCTTTCTACAGATTCCCCCTAGGGCAGAATAGGGCAAAAAAATTTCCAACTCCAAAATATGTCAAATTTTATATAAAAATATAGGTTTTCATGCCTTCTAGACTCAACCATGGGGTCTGTTTTTGCCCAAGAACCCTCATACAAAGAGCCCAAATCAAAAACCCACATGCAAAATCTCCATGAAACCCTAAATCTGCAACAACCCAAGTTTGAAAACAACCTTGTAGCCTTGATATTGCCTTCATTTCTTCCATGCAAAGCCATGGATTCCGCTATACACAAAAAATCCACTCATAGCTAGGGTTATAAAATAGGGATTTCCTCCCAAATCATGGCAACCTAGCTCTGATACCAAATGTTGGAAATATACAGCCATAGAGACTAGTTCCTCATAACCCAATAAGAGATTCAATGTGCAATAAACCAGAAATTCACATGCAAAAGAAATAGAAAATCATACCATCAATGGTGACACAAGATATACCCTGGGAAAACCCTCATAGAGGGAAAAAACCAGCCTCCAAAAGCATGCATCTCTCATGTATTATTCAACAATAATCAACAAATACATATGCAGAAATAACCTCTGAAACATCAAGCTCTCTCTACCTGCAATCCATGTGAACAAGCATATAACCATACATCCCATGCCATGCTTCAAATCCTCACACATCCAACCTACAAGAGAAGCTACAACCCAGCCAACAAGCCAAATGACTAACTCAACCCCAACCTCTACAAGTACCCTTGTGTTTGCTTTTATAGACATAAGCTCACACAAATACATGTGGTATTGTAATACCATTTTCCCCAAAAACATGTTTTTACAAAACCATTGACCCCACATTTGATTATTGGTACTAAGTTTTCCTAATTAATCAAATAGTTATAAATAAAGTAATTAACCCAATGTTACATACAACGATTACAAGTGGTGTCCAAATAAATATCCAATGTGGCTAAACACATCATATGATGCACCACAAATAAATATTTATTTTACATAATAAAATAATATCAATGTTATGCAAGGTGTACAAGACACCTACTCCAATAGGACTCCTCAGTAGAAGGGAGTGGTTGAAAGAAAGAATAGGACTGTTCAAAAAGTTGCAAGGACAATGATAAAATAAGCAAATCTACTAGAGGTCTACTGGAGAGAAGTAATTCATACTGAGCTATTTATATACTAAACAAAGTGTAGGAAAGAGCAAACAGTACAAAGATTCCTTATGAGTTATGGTATGGAAGGATTCCTACTACCAAATACTTCAGAGTGTTTGGAAGCAAATGTTATATCAGAAGGGATGAGGAAAACCTAGGAAAGTTTGATGCAAGATCCGATGAAGGTATCTTCCTTGGGTATTCTACTAAAAGCAAAGCTTATCGGTGCTACAACAAGAGGCTAAGAAAGATTATTGAGAGTGCAAATATCAAAGTTGATGAAGATCTACAAAACAATTCAAAAGTAAATGGATATGAATCAGATGAGTCTTCTTGTAGAGAAGAAGAAAATGCTACGGAAAAGGAAGTGTAGATTGAAGAAGAAGCTCTGAAAAAGACTCCTAAAACTCCCAAGTATGTGCAAAAGCATCATTCTGAATATCAGATCATTGATGATAAGAACAAAGGTTTGCTAACAAGAAGGAAAGTTGTTGAAGAACAAGTAAATCTATGTTTACTTTCTAAAGTTGAACCTAAAACAAGGGTTGAAGCATGCAAGGATGAGTATTGGATCAAGGCTATGGAAGAAGAACTAATGCAAATTGAAAAAATCAGACTTGGGAACTTGTCCCAAGACCAACAAACAAAAATGTGATTGGAACTAAGTGGGTATTCTGGAACAAACTGAATGAAAATGGAGAAGTGGTAAGAAACAAGGCAATGCTTGTGTGTAAATGCTACTCACAAGTAGAAGGAATAGACTATAAGGAAACATATGCTCTAGTGGCAAGAATGGAGGGCATTAGGATGTTTTTGGCTTTTGCAGCACATAAGGATTTCAAAGTATATCAAATGGATGTGAAGTTTGCTTTCTTGAATGGTGAATTGTACAAAGTATACATAGAATAACCAGATGGATTTCAGTTATCAGATAAACTGGATATGGCTTGTAGATTGAAGAAGGCACTGTATGGATTGAAGCAAGCCCCTAGGGCTTTGTATGCAAGGTTAGACAGATACTTATTACAACAAGGATTCAATAAAGGTACCACAGATAGTAATCTGTACATCAAAGTAGGAGAAGATCAAATTCTAATTGTGGAAGTATATGTGGATGATATAATATTTGGTGGAAATGAAGGTATGTGTAAGAGTTTTGTAGATGAAATGCAGAAAGAATTTGAAATGTCAATGTGTGGGGAAATGAATTTTTTCCTTAGGTTACAGACCAATTAGACAGATAAAGGTATTTTCATTTCATAATCAAAGTATATCTAGGAGATGTTAAAGAAGTTTGGAATGGAAGATTCTAAACTAGTTTGTACCCCTATGACTACTGGTTGCAAGCTAAGAAAGAATGATGAAACTCATAAGGCTGATCAGAGCAAGTACAGATCAATGATTGGAGGATTGCTATATTTAACTGCTACTAGACTGGATATTATGGATGCAGTTTATCTTGTGGCTAGATTTCAAGAAGATCCTAGAGAGTCACATGTTGTAGTAGTGAAGAGGATATTTAGATATTTAAAGGGCACTCCAAATCATGGCTTGTGGTATCCAAAGGATATTGACTTTACTCTAAGTGCTTATACATATGCAGATTGGGCTGGTTGTGTGGATGAGAGGAAAAGTACAAGTGGTGGTGTATTCTTTCTTGGAGGAAGAGTGGTGTCATGGCTAAGTAAGAAGAAAGATTCAGTATCTTTGTCTACTGTAGAGGCATAATACATTGTAGAAGCATCTTGCTGCACACAAGTGTTGTGGATGAGACAAACTTTGAAGGATATCATCTAAGTTGTATATGATGAACCTATTCCTATCATCTATGATAATACAAATGCTATTAACATTTCAAAGAAATTGGTGATGCACTCAAGGACAAAACATATCTCAATTTAGTATCACTTTCTAAGAGAGAAGTTTGTAGAGAATGAAGTGAATCTTGAGTATGTGCCTACAAAGGATCAGGTTGCTGATATATTTACTAAGGCTCTTCCTAAGGATACATTTGAGTATCTCTAGGAGAATTTAGGGGTTATTACCCCTCCTTCTTTGAACTAGATGCATAATGAGATGCATCATTCCAGCAGATTTCAAGATTCATTCTCTATTTTGGACTAATTTTGGAGGCTACCTCTCTGGGGGAGTAGGTAGTAGTCATGTTGGTTGTTGTAGTCAGAGGGAGTAAGTTCTAATGTAGGTTGCTTCTAAGGGGGAGTATGCAGAGTAGTAAAAGAAAAGATGTTGCAAAGAAGTAGTGAGCAGGTACAAGTTTGAGTAGTTGTCTAAAGGTGAGAATGAAAGAGAGATGTGTCGCCCTTTGCCACTAATGTCAAAGGGGAAGAGAGAACAATGTGAAAAAGGAAAGAGTTAGTTGTCAGGAAGAGAATAGTAAGTTGAGGGGGAGAGAAAGAGAAAGGAAAAGAGTTGGTGTAAAGCATAATATTGAGGACTATTGTGTTGATGGTTTTTCACATCATGTGTTGCCATCAATGACAAAGGGGGAGATTGTTGGAAGTATGTGCACTTGGTGTTGTCATTGATGTCAACAATCTTGTATTGTCATTAGTGTCAATTGTATGAGAAAGAGAATATTGTAAGAGTATGAGCAGTTGGTGTTGAATGGATGCTATCTTTGATGATGAGGAGGTGCTAAAGATGTTGCTAATATGCTTTTAGTACTGGGGTTCCAAGTGTTTTTGAGAAAATTTGAATAAAATAAGAAAACAATGTGTGATAGTGGTATTCTGTGTTGCAGAGTAGTGTTCTAGTTTTGCTCCACATTTTCTTTATATTGAAGATCTATTAATGCGTTTTGGATATGTTGTTTAGAAGTGTTTAGAGGTGCTACATTCAGAATTTGGCATGCTATCCATCAATGTGCAGAGGAAGATGTGTTCACCAGTGTGTGAACTATGTATTGCAGAGGTGTTTGGGAGAAATGTTTTTGCTCCACATTTCTCCACAGAGTGGTTTTAGGTCTTGCAATTTTGGAAGTATGTTTATAAGGTTCATATCTACCTTCAGTTGAAGTTGTTTGTGGTTTGGTGCTCTAGAAGCTGATTTCTTGAGTTATAGAGCTTAACAAAGATATTTGAGCATACTGGGTAAACAAGATAAGTTTGTTTGATAGGTGAAAGTTGTTGTGAAGGAATTTGTTGGATTTTAGGACATGTTTGTGGGATATTCTAGATTGTACTCAAGCATGGTGTGTGGTCTACAAGTTGTCTTTGGGTTTGAGGAAGCATGTACATAATTGTTTATGGTGTTAACACTGGTTTGGCCAACCTTAGGTGTTTATACTAATTGCGGAGCTGCTTTGATGTTTGTAGAAGCATGATGTGGCATGTATGAGTGGATTTAGGTCCAAGCTAAGGTGTGTTGTGGTCAGCCTTCATTCCTTTCCACCGTAGGAATGTTTTGGTTTTGACCTAATTTGAATTTACATGGTGAAGGTGTATTGCCAACCTTGGAGAATGTTTTCAAGGTTGAAGATGATATAAATAAGTGTCAAGGGATCGTGAATGGGAGTATGCACAATGTATGAGATGTGAATGACAGTGTAGTAAAGTGTGTAGTGCAGTGCAAGATTTCATGTGTTAGATTACTAGATGCAGTGAGCAGAAGGTGTCTACAATTCCTTAGTGAGATTGTGGAGGTGATGATGGCGTTGTGGTGGATTTCTCTATTGCATTGAGATAGTTTTCTCCTTGTAACAATCTTCTCTATCTTCTTCCCTATTCTGGCAATGAGCCTTTCTTTCTTTTGGGTAGCGAGCCCTTTGGTAGTGAGCCTATTATTTTTTGGTGTTGATATTACTTTATATTGTGAGCTAATCCTCACCGTGGTTTTTCCCTTCTTGGGTTTTCCACGTTAATCTACTGTTCTCTTGTGTTTGATGTTGATTTGATTCAGTTTCTATTATTTGCTTTCATGCTTAATCATCATAACAGTTTAAGGGTTAATTGAATTCATGTGGATCTAAATGTATTTGAGGGTTTGGGAATTATAAGTTACAACTGACTCACCCCCTCTCAGTTGTCTTGTGCATTCAACACCTATCGCTGATGCTTTAGCAAGCCCTTCCATTCATCTAAAGTATCCTATGTGCACATGTTTTATTCATCCCATTTATCTCTACCATTTTCACACATTAGACACCCTATCCTCCTCACCTAAATCCCACGTCCACACCCTGCTTTGTGACCATTTTCAAAGACCATGTATCATGACCAACCAAAAAATTAACATTGTCCACCATTATCATGTATGCATTATTGTGATTGATAATTTGAAACAACTGTAAGAACCTAATAAGATACCACAATTACTCTAAATTCCTACTCAAATTCAATTCACCAATGAAACTAAGAAAAATATAGAAAACCTAAATTATACCTTGCAAACTGATTTATCCTTTGCATTCCATTGTCTCCTATGTTCTCAAGATCTTGATGATTATGATATTGCTCTTAGAATTGTACTTTGCTTTTCAAGATGACAATGAGATGAATGGAATTGTGGATTCAACTATGCAATGTAAATAAACCTACAATGCAACTAAGATAATGATGATGATAAAGCTAATGATATTGATAATGATTGATATGAGGATAATGATATGCAACTAAAGATACTATGAAGCTAAAATGATAATGCAATAATGGAGATAACGATATTGATATGCAAATGGGGGCCAAAGGCACACTTGATTGCTTGATGGAATTTTTGTAGCATGTAAGTACTATAGCTCTTGTGATTGTTGAAAATGAAGGGGAGGAGCTTTCTTTTATAGGCCAAAGAGGGGTCCAATCCAAGTGTCAAAAGATCCACGGTGGAAGAATAAGTCTTGTCACATGTACGGTCAAGATCACATTGGTTGGGATGAGGGAGATAAAGGTGGAAGATATTCCTACTACGATGACAAGGTGGAGGAATACATGGAGCCATAAGCCACATGTAATGATACTCACAAGGACCAATGAGATAAAGGTGGAAGACCATGAGAAGAACATGGAGGAAGGAGTCTTTGGTTGTTGGAATGTGAGAGGGAATATAGGATTTAGAAGACAAGTGTCTTTGACCATGGTGATAGTTGAGAAGAAATAGGGCACATGTTTGAGAGGATAAATTCTTAATTATATATTAAGAATATTTAATTATTAGTGCAACATGATGAGGTGTCCAATGATGTGTAAGATGACAAGGATGAGTGATGTGGATTTTAGACATAGGACTTTGTCTTAGAGGAAATAATTAAATAATTTAGGATTATTTAATTAGATATGACTTTAGAGGAATTTAAGATATTTAATTGTTAGAAGAATATGATGAACGTGAACTAAATAAATAAATTAGTATATTTATTTATTGATAGAGGAATAAGAATAAAATAAATATAAAATATTTATTTAATTCATCTCAAGCCATTTTTAGGAGTATACATTTTTCCCCTCTTTGAGACAATGTGTTTTATCACGTTGTTTCAAAGAATAAAAATTTTATGAGTATGATACATGCCCCAGTTTGCCCCTGGTATAGGTTTGATGATGGTAGGATGCCCCCTCGGGAGATTGGTTGGGATGAATTTTGCAAAAGGATAACGGGCGACCTCATGATGAACAAGAATGAACAACATGATGCGTGGGTGAAACATTCAGGTGATGGAGAATGAGAAATGGATGAAAAACATAGCATGCATGTGCAAGGTCAAAACATCTCCAGTTAGGGTTGATTTGGCTATAAATAAGGTTGTGGGGTCTCTTTTCTATTCATTTGCACACTTGTCATTTGAAGAGAGATTATAGGGAGCCCTAGAGCATAGCAGAGCAGTCAACGAAGATGCAACAAATTTCGGTAGCTAGCCACAAGTTTGAGAGGATTCGTAGATTCGTGTGGCCAAAGGAGTACGGACCCCTAGTATGTATGCATTTAATTTTGTGTGAAGTGCATTTATTAGGGTCAAAAATTAGGTCCAAAGTCAACATTTTTGCATGCACAGCAGAATTGTTTCTGCGCATTTGATAATTACTTCTGCTCATACATCCTGATTCTGCGCATCTGAGAGCTGAATCTACACATCCACGATATTTTCACATCTGATAAATAGTGTTACGCATGTATTGCGATGTTGCACATCTTATTAGGGGTTCTGCGCATCCAACATGATCCTGCGCATGTGTGGTAAAGCTGTGCATACAGTGCCTATTTCTACGCATATGACTGAAATGGCGCATTTAATTAGGGCTTCTGCGCATCTGTTATGAAGTTGTGCTTCTGATAGATTAAACTATGCATCTGATATAAATGGTCAATTACTTAGCTAATTTGATTAAGTCAGCATCTTGATCAATGTTGGCCAACTGATAGGTCATCTTCGAGATTGATAGAATCTCAGAAGAGATGATAGGATAGGTTTATTGATAAGATAGATAAGTAATTGGTTTGATAGATTTGATAGATAGGCAAATTAGTTAAGTGCTTGATTAACGCGCTTGTGTTATTGATTGCAAGATGAGCTAGACGTGATGTCACAGGAGAGGTTTCCCATGACATAGTTGTTACAACCTTATTTGACCGAGACTGATCACTTGGTTCTTGGATCCGTTGGATTATGGTTTGTGACCTTCATGCCCGAGATTTAGATGAATCTTTGGATGTCGACTACTGTATCTGAGAGGTGGCATAGTGAGCATTGCACCTTCCACTTGCCGACTGGTGAGATGATTATGACACTGGAGGATGTGCACTAGATTCTTAGGATTCTGATATTTGGAGAGATGGTGGAGTATAAGCCGCATGCAGGAGCTAGACTTGAGGAGTGCCGCATGGTTGTTGGTGATGAGGACATTAAGGGCACGAAGATCAGCTGGGCTAATATGGTTGATTGCTATGAGCCCCTGTCGTCGATACTAGTAGGGTTGATAGGAGGCGTGATCTGCCCCGACAGGAGATCACATGGATTTGGAGTAGGATGGGGAGGACTCTAGAGAGGGTGGTGACTGATGGGACATGGTTTGGCTAGGGTGTATGTTTACTTGCATATTTATACCATGATCTTCATCAGTTTGTTTATGATGGAGCTGTGAGTCTATCGACTGGAGTTTCTCTGTTACAAATTTGGGCATGGGGCCACATAGCGATCACACGGCCAATAGGGATGAGAGTCAAAGGTAGGGATAGACCCTATTCCTACATGTTTTAGGAGAGAATTTCCCAGCCCAAGCTAGGAAAGCTTGAGTACTGGCAGCATGTGTTTAACAACATAGATGTAGTTGAGTGGCAACCTTACCTGGACTATGAAGCATGGGATGATGACGCAATAGAGCTACCATTTTGTTTTTAGATGTAGTGGTTGATAGGGAGGACTCCCTACATTCTAGAGTGACATATCATTTTTCGTGTGTACCGACAGTTCGGCAGGGTCCAGGGGATGCCCTAGGGTATTGCTGTGTTTACTTAGACACACAAGGAGCATCCATGGTGGGGACCTATGGCATCATACGAGCAGGTGAGAGCTGATTTCCTATAGATTCCATACCAGACTTGGGATTTATGATGAGACATTGTGGATGCAGGTATGACTGTGGATTATGCAACACATTTCACAGCCCATCCCTTTCCTAGATACTCTAGACTTGGGGAGCTAGCTCCTAGACTAGAGGACAGAGATGAGGATGAGGACACTCCATGATGGAGGAGGAGGCAACGACAAGGTGGGAGGGGTGGTAGTGGTGGCCGAGGTGGAGGGGATGGTGGTGGCAGAGGTAGTGGGGATGATGGAGGGGATGATGGTGGAGATGGAGGGCAAAGGAGAGTTAGACATAGAGTGGAGAGGGTGCCCCAGGTACAAGCTCAGCCTCAGGTGCAGGCACATGATCAGGCTCCAGTGTAGGGATAGGCACATGGTCCAGATGATAGGACAGTGGTAGCATTGTGATCCCAGGTGGCTCAGCTACAGGGACAGCTTGGCCAGATGCAGGGCTAGGTTATGCAATAACAGGGCTAGGTCATAGAGATGTAGGGTGATGTGAAGGCAGTTACATTGGAGCAGGGCACTACTATACAATGATATACTAGGAAAGAAGCCTTATTACAATAGGTATAATAGCTAGCAGCCCAGGGTCCCAGCGAACAAACTATTTCAGAGATGGTTCACATAGGCTAGGAGATATTCTATTGGAGGTCATTATATGAGCAGGCTATGCCCCCAAAGTAGAGGGCAGGTAGCTTCCATCCCAGCTCATGTAGCAGATCTAGGCATACACAGTCAGAGAGTGGAGGGATCACGGGGCCACCACCCCAAGAGCCACCATGGACAAGGCCTTTAGGTCCTCAGCCTCAGTAGCTAGCACCTTCTGGAGGCAGTACTACGTAGACACTTTGGGACATGCATGATTTTATATCATTTTATATATACATTATTTTTGACAACTCGAGATATAAATTCATGATATCACTGTATACTTGGACATTTTATTTTTTGATGATGATATACATATGAGTTTGTTGGGTGAATATTTTGTCATTTAGCTAACTAATGACAAAATGGTTATATCGCCATAGCTATGATGAGACTGAGTCTCTCCTCTCAGCAAGGGGAGGTTCCCTCTAGATAATGAACTTTTTTGAACAAACAACTTTTAATACTTGAAATAAACTAAAACTATTCTTGAGGTGTTTCCATAGCATCCTATTCTCTTTTTTCAGAATAGATGTTTCTCTCTTACAAAATAACAAATTCACAATCGATGATATTTGATAATTCTTGAATTGAGATAAACCACAGAAATGCAAAGTCTTCTATTGTTTGGCTTATTTATCACAAACAAACTTAATTGGATTCAAATGTAGCCCAAAGTCTCCACTTGCACCCAATATGATATAACTAACTTGAACACAACAGTTTATAGTACAAAGTCTCTAAACAATTCTGTTCTCACAAATAAACACAAACTCTCGCAATGAGGAAAATAGTACAAAGTCTATTCAACCAAAACAAGAACACTCCTCTCACATTTCAATAAACTCCATGATTCCAACAATGATTCAATATAATATAACACCAATGACATAAGAACACTGACCTCATAAAATAATATGATTCAACTCAAAGTTTGATACTCAAATTGTCTATTTATATTGATATTTACTTGAAAAATATGATAAACATAAAAAGCTCAAAGTCTTGAAATGCTTTCCAATTTGGCAAAGTTTCTTTGCAATAGAAAAACAAGATCCAATTTACAATAGAGGCCCTCTTTATTTATAGGGAGGAGCCTGGAGAAAAAATAGGAAATTTACAACTACTTTGACTTATTCAACAGAAGAGTCCTATTTGACTTGGGACTTCCTTTGTCTCACATGTAATTACATTTTGGAAAATTACATGTGGATATGTCCACAACAAAATTCAAATTACATATCATATAAAAGAAAAATAAACTAAGGCACTAGCTTCCTCCATCATTCTTCTTTAGAAAATCCTGGTACATAGCCTGTATGGCCGCCATTTTGCATGCATCTGGTTTTGTTGTGTTTTCTGAGATGGTGCGGGCCTGAAGAATTGAGTCTTTTACCGCCTTTATTACCTTTTCATGTTTGTCTAGATTATCCTTCAGGTTCTCTAAAGTTGAATGTTGATCATATAGATTATCCATGGAAAGTACTGAGGGCACCTCCTCTTCAAATATTCTTTGGACCATCTCTTCAAAGGAACTTACCATCTCCTCTGCTAAGAGGAACTTGTGATCTTCCCCTATTAGGATGCATGGAAGTTCTTCTAGCCAGTGTAGAAGTGTGACATCACTATCTTCACTGGCTTCTCGAGCTTGACATAGATCTTCAAGTAAACCCTTTATTATGTGGATACGATGAACTAGAGTCTCCTTGGTTTTAAGATATGATTCCCTGTTTGCAATGACCTCGATGGTGATTAGGTTCTTTATCTTAATCTTTTTCATATCTATCCACTCCTCCAAGCTCTCTTCTTGATCTTGCAACTCTTGTGAGAGTAAGTCAACCAGGTTGTCTAGCTTAGCTTTAGCTTTATCCATCTTCTCTTTTCTTTCTATAGTGGTTTTAGCAGAATTTGCCCTTGAGCTAACAGACACTCCACAATATCTCCTACCACCCTTCATCTGGCTTGTGCTTTTTCAACCTTCTGGATCAAGGGATCTTCTATAGTCACTACCATGGGTTCTACAATTTCTGATGACTTTACTATCTTTTGAAGAACAGCAGCAAGTTGTTCTGCTTTAGCCTTATATTGTTCTTTTTCTTTTTTGACTTCATCATACTTTTGAAGTAAAGTGTTGGCAGTAATTTGAAAATCTTCTTTTATGCCCTCATGAGTTAGCTTGCCCAACTCAACTCTTGAAATGACATAATTATTCATGTCAAAATTGTCAACAGTGGCATCTTCTGGAGGTTTAGCAATCTCTGTGTATCTGATTCCTTTCTCATTGATAAGCCTAGAAATAGTCTTAGGCTTCTTCTTCGTAGTCTTTGCTTTTACAGGAAACAACTTTTCAATATCAATCTCATCAGGTGAAATAGCTTGCTTCTTCCTCTTTGGAGTATATGTAGACAACCATGGGGGAAGAATAGAAGCACCAACAACCGGAGATGAGTCTACTACTTGTTTTGCTGGATCCATA
The DNA here is from genome assembly GCA_027924645.1 of Cunninghamia lanceolata. Lineage (NCBI taxonomy): Eukaryota > Viridiplantae > Streptophyta > Pinopsida > Cupressales > Cupressaceae > Cunninghamia > Cunninghamia lanceolata. Next base: position 4,310,774 of record BSBN01001035.1, read on the forward strand.
TTTATACCTGTTATGGTCACAATAGGACTGGTGCTGGTAAAAACCACACCTGTATCAACAATCTTCTCTGAAGCATCCAGAAGATTTTCTAAAATAGACTGTTCACCAATGTCAAAAGATGGAGAAGATAAACTTGGGATGGAACCAGAAGAATCAAAAATGGTCCCAAAACTGGTTTTTACAGAAGTAGGGGTATTATCAGAAGAAACAACAAAGATAGGTGAAAGAGGTACATTTGAAATCACTAGGAAACTACCAGAAACTGGAACATGAGGAGGACGTGTAGAAACTTGTGTTCCTGTGGGAAGATCTTTCTCAGGGGGTTGAGGTGGATCACCAAGTTATTCCTTTTCTACATCCTCATCTTCGCCTTGTTCAGTTTCATCTTCTTCATCAGATTTATCAGATACTATTGTCTGTTGAGCATCCTTAGACATTCAAATATTTTGCTCTTCAGCCTCAACATCTTCAATCTCCATTTGATCAATGTTAGCATCTTCAACACCTAATTTAGTGATATTGGAAGTTTCTGCAACTTCCTTCTTCTTCCCTCCTTTGGACACAAACTTAATTTTTGGTTTGCGTATCTTAGAAGAAGAAGGGGCATCACTCTTATTTTTGGTTCTATTCTCTACCTTCTTACCTATCTGTTCCTGTGCTTTAGTCTCTGACCCTGTGAGAAATTCTTTCAATTTAATCCCTTTACTTTCCAACCACACATTTATGTTGGACAGGATTGGTTGAAATCTTTTCCTTATGGATGTTTCTTCTTTGATTGACCATTTCACCTCTGGGAGAGGTGAGACTTCAACATTCTCTGTGTTATATTTGGGATCTAGAACATCCCCATCATCCTCCATTCCATCTGGAATATCAGTGAGGCCCAGCTCTTCAATTTGACTCAGGTGAAGTCTGCAGTAGTCTAGCTTTCTGATCTCGTTCTGTGTCCTAAGATCAGCCCAAATATCTTCAACCATTGGTACATGGAAGGTTGACTTCCTTTTGATCTTATCTTGAACTCTTGTGAAGTCAAAACGGTCTCTTTTCTTGTAAGTTCTCATGGTGACCAGTTGTAATTCAGAATCAACTATTTTTGCTTTGTTAGCTGATTGAATTGAATACCTTCCAATTTCAACGAGGAACTTTATCCCTAACTTCTTCAGCTCCATCTATTTATTGTGCACTACAATTAGCTGTCTGCATAGCTCCATGAGAACAATATGGTCACTAGGATACCGTGGAAGAATATAAGGGTAACCAGGATAATATCCTACCCTGAGATATGTGAAAGTGGGGAATTGAAGGAACAAGCAACCAAAAGAATTCACTACCTCCCAAGCTTTATCTGAGACTCTTTTCTGAGAAAGTTCATTATCCCATAGGCACATGAATATTGAAAAGAAGGCATCATTGACCCTTCAGAAATGATGAATTGATCCCTTTAGAGTAATTTGAGGGTAATACTCATAAATAGGGACCAACCTCCTGTCACCAACTTGAGTCAAACATGGAAAGCTTCTCATGCTAGAAGTAGCATATACAAGATACGAGGTCATATAGAATTTGAATGTTGTATTGACCTTTACCAGTTGTTCATGCAATGCATTACTAATCTGCTCTCCCCAGAATATTCTTCGTGTACCTCGAAGAATCACCTTGATGTAAGTGTACATCCATTCTTGGAACTTGGAAGAAGAGGGGAGTCCTCTGATACGATTCAAAAGAATAATCAAATTGCAAACTTCCTCTACAAAGTTTCTCCTAGGAAGATCTTTTGGCCATTTGGTCAAATTACTTCTAGGGATTTTCAACCATTTGTTGATGATGTACCTTCTTGATGTCTGTTGAGCATCCTTAGACTTCTGAATATTTTGCTCTTCAGCCTCAACATCTTCAATCTCCATTTGATCAATGTTAGTATCTTCAACACCTGATTTAGTGATATTGGAAGTTTCTGCAACTTCCTTCTTCCCTCCTTTGGACACAAACTTAATTTTTGGTTTGCGTATCTTAGAAGAAGAAGGGGCATCACTCTTATTTTTGGTTCTGTTCTCTACCTTCTTACCTGTCTGTTCCTATGCTTCAGTCTTTGACCCTATGAGAAATTCTTTCAATTTAATCCCTTTACTTTCCAACCACACATTTGTGTTGGATAGGATTGGTTGAAATTTTTTCCTTATGGATGTTTCTTCTTTGACTGACCATTTCACCTCTGGGAGAGGTGAGACTTCAACATTCTGTGTTATTTTTGGGATCTAGAACATCCCCATCATCCTCCATTCCATATGGAATATCAGCGAGGTGTAGCTCTTCAATCTGACTCAGGTGAAGTCTGCAGTAGTCTAGCTTTCTGATGTCGTTCTGTGTCCTAAGATCAGCCCAAATATCTTCAACCATTGGTACATGGAAGGTTGACTTCCTTTTGATCTTATCTTGAACTCTTGTGAAGTCAAAACAGTCTCTTTTCTTGTAAGTTCTCATGGTGACTAGTTGTAATTCAGAATCAACTATTTTTACTTTGTTAGCTGATTGAATTGAATACCTTTCAATTTCAACGGGGAACTTTATCCTCGACTTCTTCAGCTCCATCTATTTATTGTGCACTACAATCAGCTATCTGCATAGCTCCATGAGAATAATATGGTCACTAGGATACCCTGGAAGAATATAAGGGTAACCAGGATAATATCCTACCCTGAGATATGTGAAAGCGGGGAATTGTAGGAACAAGCAACCAAAAGAATTCACTACCTCCCAAGCTTCATCTGAGGCTCTTTTCTGAACAAGTTCATTATCCCATAGGCACATGAATACTAAAAAGAAGGCATCATTGACCCTTCGGAAATGATGAATTGATCCCTTCAGAGTAATTTGAGGGTAATACTCATAAATAGGGACCAACCTCCTGTCACCAACCTGAGTCAAACCTGGAAAGCTTCTCATGCTAGCAGCAACATATACAAGATACGAGGTCATATAGAATTTGAATGTTGTATTGACCTTTACCAGTTGCTCATGCAATGTATTACTAATCTGCTCTCCCCAAAATATTCTCTGTGTACCTCGAAGAATCACCTTGATGTAAGTGTACATCCATTCTTGGAACTTGGAAGAAGAGGGGAGTTCTCTGATGCGACTCAAAAGAGTAATCAAATTGCAAACTTCCTCTACAAAGTCACTCCTAGGAAGATCTTTTAGCCATCTGGTCAAATTACTTCTAGGGATTTTCAACCATTTATTGTTGATGTACCTTCTTGCGGCTTCCACATCTATGTCATAATCCTTTTGCCCTTGAGCAAAGTCAATCCGTCTAATGTTTTCAATGGGTGGACACATGAAGATTTTGTCTAGGAATTCTACATCCAATCTCATGATCACATTCCCGTGAGAATCTATCACAACTCTAGTGTCCCTGTTGTAATGACTGGCTACCTAAAGAATGAACTCGGGATTGTGTACAAAAAGTAGAAATGATGCAACCAAATGAATATTACTGTCAATGATTTTTTGCACAAGTCTTGAAGGATTTGTCTATTTTCTTCTTTCAACAAATTCTACCATGTCCACATGTCCAATTTCTGTATCCCTGATTTCATCAATATTTGACTGTACTACCGTCACTAGAAAGACACCTTGGTACTTGTACTTCATGATTTTTACTTTGGATGGAGATGGCTTCGACATTATCTCTAAAGAGAACTCTGAGATTGATATCTACCACAAATACTGGTTGAGAACTGCAAAAGGCCATGATCTCATAGTTAGGGGAAAAATGGATAAACTGGGATAACTGCGATTTGATGATCATGGACAGGAAAGCATGCGTTGAAGGGCTTGAGTGCGCGCAAATTGAGGTAAGGGCGAAAGTGGGCTCGAAAAGGCAAAATTTAAAATATCCCAGAGTTAGGAAAATTTATGAGAATGTTTGCATGGGCAGCAAAATTTGCCGCCCTTGCATGTGAGGGGTATTGTGCACATGTATCAGTGTTAAAATTTGCCGCTATTGCATGTTTCAGGAGAATCAAGTGTTATATGTTGGAGCGGCAAAATTTGCCGCTATTGCAGGTAATGAGGAAATTCCAAGTTTGATGTTTGGGCGGCAAAAAATGCTGACATTGCAGATGATACAAGGAATTCACAAGTGTTTGGGTGGCAAAAAAAATCCTGATACTGCATATGGTAGGAATTGCAAGGTTTTCGTGTAAGGGCGGAGAATTTCGCCACCCAGACACTTAGATTTTAACATGCTCAAATGCATAAGCGGCAAATAATGCCGCCCTCGCATGTGAATACAAGCTTATGGAACTCGGGCGGTAAACTATAACCGTCGTCAAATGCACGGGATGTAAAAATCGGTTCGGTGTTTGATCAGAACAAACCGCTGCCGAAAATGAAAACTAAGTCATAAGCCATGAAGAAAAGTTGGGAAATTCCAGTCTGGTTTAGAGCAAAAATAGCTAGGGTTGTCATGCCATAGATACAAATCATAAGGAGACATAACCAAAGGTACATTTAACAATAAGTTTAAACAATTAAAACAAATCTATTGTTAAACAATGAATAAACCCTAGATGCAAAGAAACACAAAATAAAAGAAATCCAACCTGATCAAAATGATGACACCTCTAGTTTTCTCGATGGAAACTCCAAATCACAAGAACCATGGACTCAAGAAGGTGTAACCACAGATTGTAAGGAAAACAACTTAGATGAAAGAAAATAGAAAATGCAAAGGAAGTAATTTAAAAGAAACTTAGAAACTTAATATAAAACTAGAAAAATGCCATTAATGTCACATGAGTTAACTCATGGTGACATTAATGGTATGTTTTGACGGTGTTTTTGACCACCCTAACACATGAAGACAACGATGCATGAGCGGTAGAATCCGCCGACACGACATATATTAAACAAAATGTAACGGCGGTAAGATTCGCCGACCATGCACATGCCTTTTTAGCGAGAACATGTAATGGAGGCAAAAAGTGCCGCTCGGGCATGTGGGAAAAGAAAAACTATGTAAAAGCGGCAAAAATTGCTAATTGAACATAGGCAAACAAAAAGATATGCAAAAGCGGCGAATTTGGCTGACCTTGCATATAAAGACTCAAAATTTTACTAACACCCCAAAAATGACCAAAATTGATATTTTGGTCAATTTACAACCTAATCGATTCACGCAAATATCAAGGAATTGATTTGAGGGAATGTTGTAAACTAGTTTAGGATGCCATACGACTTCACACAGAACCAAGAGAATCTTGTCTTGATTTGCAAACTTAGAGTGTAGATTACGAAACAGATAAGTTTTGTAGGGGTGTCTACAAAAATGAGCGTAGCTGATTTTGAGAACAACAGCTGGCTCTAACTAGGGAACTTCCATCGATCAAACTTTGAAATGATCAAAGGAAGGAGAATCTAGTCTCTAAGTGCCTTCATCGATGCCATTGGGCTATAGAGTCAAGATAAAAAGAAAAAGACACAAAAGACTAAACAAAAACACTAAAAAAAAAAAAAAACTATACAAATGTACAAATGAACTTATCTGATACTTCAAGGATTGAAGTGTTTTAGATATTGCCCACTGTGAGGCATCAAGAATGGTGTTCCATCCTGATACTCCAACAAGAAGCTATTTTCACCACAGAACTGATGAATGGTGAACGGACCTCTCCACAAGGAATCAAGCTTCCCATGCATTCCCTTTGGTTCTCTCCTCTTGTCCCACAACAAGACTTGATCTCCAATATGAAACTCACGAGTCCTTGCTTTCTTGTCAAAGAGTTTCTTTACCTAAATTTGATGCTCAGTGATACGATCCACTACCATAGTTCACTGCTCCTCAAGTTCAGTTAGGTACATAATCCATTTATCAATAGAACTATCAAAAGTTCTATCCTCCACTGCCTTTGCCAACTTCAGTGTTGGCAATTCTAAGGTAATTGGTATCTCTGCATTTAGACCATACAGAAGCTGAAATGGTGACATACCTATTACCCTTTTAGGGGTAATCCTGTCTGCCCATAAAGCATCAAACAACGCTTTATGCCAAGTTCTCTGATTCTCATCCACCAGTTTCCTGATAATAGTAACCATATTTTTGTTACTTGATTCTGCTTGACCATTTCCTTGCGGATAATAGTCTGAAGAGTGGGAAAGAATGATCCCATGCCCATAGCAAAAGTCAGTAATCTCATGGGAAGAGAAACAAGTATCATTGTCTACTACAATCTTGTTTGGAACTCCAAACTTGGAAATAATGTTTTCCTTAAGGACATTACATACCACTTCAGAAGTAACATGCTTAACTGGGATGGCTTCCACCCACTTGGTAAAATAATATGTCGTGGTGAGAACATAGTTGTGTCCCGCACTTGATTGTGGGTTCATAACGCCAATGAAGTCAATGCCCCATTGCTGAAAATGTTCTTCAATCACCACTGGCTTGAGAGGTAATGCAGCCAACTTTGGTTTACCAACAAATTGTTGACACAATTCACACCTACGCACCCAATTATACGCATCTTGAAACAGTGTGGGCCAATAGTATCTAGCTCGCAGAATCTTGTGAGCCGTCACAGGTGCAGAAAAATGTCCTCCACAGGCCAAATTGTGGAAAGACTCCAGAAGTCTACTTTGTTGCGCTTTATCCACGCAACGGAGAAATACCCCATCAAGGCTCCTTTTGTACAAACCATTGTCCTATAGGACATAGTTAGCAGCCTTCAACTTAACAGTTCTTTTCTCTTTATAAGACAGATGGGTAGGATACTCACCATAGGTAAGAAAATGAGCGATATTTGAATACCACTCATTAGTAGTAGTGACAAAAAGAACAGTTGGTATATCTTCAACTTCTTCTTCTTCATCCCCTGTCTGCTTTGGTACATTATCAGTGATCAATTGACACAAACCTCTACCACATACAAGCTTAGTCAATTTTATATCAAGATTAAATTCTTGGATCTTAGCAATCCAATTGCCTCTTTTTGTTCCGAACTCCTGTTGAGTTAGAATAGACTTGGCTGTTGTAACAAGCACCAAAACAATAGTGTGTGAATTCAAAATATAGAACCGGAAATGCTTCACCGCTTGGACCACGGCATAAGCATGCTTCTCCATATTCAAATATTTCAATTCATGAGCTTTGAGAGGACAACTCATAAATGATATGGGGGATTCCACACCTTCTTCATTCTGTTGAACTAGAATAGCTGAAAGTGTATGTTCAGAAGCGTAGCTATAAACTACGAAATCTTTGGTATAGTCAGGACAAACAAGAACTGGAACATGAGCAATAGCCCTCTTGATATCCTCAAATGCATCTTTTCCTTCCGTAGTCCAATGGAAAGTAGCCTTACCCTTCATCATGTTGATGATGTGACAGGTTTTCTCTACAAATTCAGGAATGAACCTTCATAGAAAATTCACCTTTTTGAAGAAAGAATGAACTGCGGTCTTACTAGTAGGCAGAGTAAGACTTTGAATGGATTTGACTCTTTCAAAGTCAATTTTAGTACCTTCTCAGGATACAATGTGACCGAGAAGTTTACCTTCTGTAACCCCAAAAACTGACTTCTTAGGGTTAAGAGAGATACCATTTTGCCGATAGCGTTCCAGCACTTGTCGTAAATGGTGCACATGATCATGACGGTGTTTGGAGAAAATAGTCAAGTCATCAAGATACACCACAATGAACTTCCCCATCTCATCTCTGAAGGCAAGGTCCATTGCTCTCTGGAATGTGGCGCTAGCATTGATCAGACAAAAAGGCATCCTACGATATGCAAATGTGCCCCAAGGTGTTGTAAAAGTAGTCTTGTACTGATCTGCTTCATTGATCTCCACTTGATTATATCCCAAAAATCATCTAGCATAGATAGCATTTCTGAACCAGTTACTGTTTGCAACACTTGATCCATGATGGGTAGGGGGTAGTTATCTTTTAGGGAAGATTGGTTGAGATTCCTAAAATCAACGCAGATACGGATTTCACCGTTCTTCTCCCTTACTGGAACTATGTTCGCAATCCAGGTGGAATGATGAATTGGAAAAATTATCCTTGCATTCAACATCTTCTGAATCTCAGAAAGGATAGTACCTTATATTTTGGGGTTGTATTGCCTTTGTTTCTGCTTGTGAGGCAATGACCCAACTTTGACGGGAATTTCATGCTGAATTTCCTTTAGCCTGAAGGACTTTAGGTCATCATAGGAATATGCCAAGACATCAATGTAATGGCAAAGGAGTGTAATGAATTTGAACTTCTCATCGGCAGTACAACATTTCCCAATGTTGACCATTTTGGGATCTGCCTCCGAACTCAAATTTACTTGCTCAAATTCCCTAGAGGAACTTGAATCCAGTTGTTGCTGCTGCTTGATATATCTGTCATGCTTATCAAATAGCTTCTCAAGGGAAACCGAAGCTTTTGGAATCTTATTCCCTTTTAGTTGAAGAAACTCTTCTCCAGTTTGTGGATCTATTTCGGAAATGTATTCCCGTGGTGGAGATTCACTACCTTCAAAATAGAGCTCATCAAAGCTATCCATCTTTTCCAAGAAAGCAATGATTTGGTTATCACCATTGAACACCTACCAATGGTCAACATTATTAGGTACACTTGGTCAGAAGACCAGCTCAATAGTGTACTTGTTTCCTTTGAAATCTTTATGAGGAACCATGAGAGTGGCGGAGACAGCTAATGAATTTGCACGATCATTAAACTCTCTAGGCACCACAGAGATATTGAAAGCATCAAAACCTTCAATGCAATCCCATACATGATTGCGATAATGTCTCAATCTTCTATTTTTGGTCTGATACAAATTTCTCACTTGACAAACCACTAATTCGGCATCTCCTTAGGCATGAATAATTTTAACACCCCTAGCATGAGTAGCTTTCAATCCGAGTAACAGTGACTCATATTCAGCGGTGTTGTTGGTATTGTCAAATTGCAACTTGTATGAGAAAGGTAAGATATCACCTTGTGGAGATATCAAAACAACTCTGACTCCAGAACTAGTAGAAGAACAACTACCATCAAATTCTAAAACCCAGACCTCATTAGAATTTGATTTTTTGGAATTTCTTTGACTAGAAGATTCTTCTTCATCAGTGAGGGAAGAATCTGGCATTACTATACCCTCACCTGAACTTTCATCTGAATATTCTTCTGATTCTCCATCTGAATTACCTGAGCTATCACCTGATGGACTCTCATTTGATGAACTAGAAACATCTTCGGTGGACAGGAAATAATTACCCATTCCTGAGGACTCAAAAAAAATTTGAGCTTTGGGATTTGCCATTTGGGTAACAATATATTTTGCCTCTTTTTCAGGAAACAACTTTTGCATGACACCTTTAACAGGTATCCTTGCTTTGGATAGATCCTTATTGAGCCCACCACCCACATCTTTACAGAAATTATGCCCGAGCAAGATGCCATAAGAAGCTGGAACATCAGCTACTAGGACGGTCATTTTTATCCTCTTGTCTAGAAAGGCTGCAAATGCAAATTGGGCATCTTTGATTTGACCCAATAATGGTACTTGTTTATTTTCCATGGAGAAACATCTCCCAAAGGTCTTAGTTAAAGTGAGGCCAAGGGAGTCTGCTACTTTGGTGGGCATAACATTATCAGAGGCTCCAGAATCTATTATGCAATTGCTCAACTTGTGACCATTTACCAATAGAGAAACATAGAAAGGTTCTATTTTTCTAGAGGCAACAAGGGGAGTAGTGACAAGATTATTTTGGGTAGATTTGTTCTTTGAGGAATCATGGGCAACCTTTGGAAAATCTTGTCCTGTAGGGACAGTCTTGTTTTTGACGTATTTAGCTAACCTATCAAACTGTTCAGGATTAGCTTGTAAATACTCAACTTCAGACATTTGGATTTTTATCTTCCTAGCATGATCTATTATATCAAATAGCTGAAATGAACTAGAGACAGAGGAAGGAAATCCATCATTCTGAGTTTTATTAGGGGTAGCACTGGTCTGAGGGACAGAAGTAGAAGATACAGGATTGTTAGATGTACTTACTTGCTTATTGCCCACTGGGTCCTTTGACTAAAAAGGCAATGGAGTTCCTCATTTAGCAATTGAGATCACTAGTTTAGGTTCTTCTCTCACTTTTCCTTTATCAACTTGCTGAGTTGACTAATTTTGGGACCTAGTGAAAACAACATATGCTCCATCATACACTTCTTCTTTTTCAACTTCATCTTGGTAATTTAGAAAGCCAATGGTAGAGTCGCCAGCTAATTCTTCTTCTCCTTCTATAAAAAGATTAGCATCATTCCCCTGGTCCAACTCAGGTTGGAAAGAATGATCATGTTCTACTTCATAATAGCCAACTGCTGAGTTGATCGGCGCTGCTTCAATGGCAAGCTTCCCCTGTGTAGGTGGAAGATGATTGGGTTGCCCTTGATTTTTAGCAGCGTTACCTTGATATGAATTGTTGGGAAAAGTCCTCCTTGGTATATCCTGATAAGAAGGAGGGGCAGACATACCTTGTGACATTTGCCTTTTTAGAGCTAGCAATTCATTTGCTAACTTTTGCACCATAGGATCCGTGGTGCTTGTGGAAGAGTTCTTAGTAGAAGAGGAACTTTTATTTCTATTAGAATCTCTTCTTATCTTACCCGCAAGGATAAGATCATCTTCAACTTCGGTAACCAAAATCTAAGTTGCAGGAAGATCTGCAGGGCCAGCCCGCCTTAAAAGAAAACTCACTTCGGGAAGTTGAATATTGATAAAGAAACACTTAAGATTCTTCGCTATTGGCTGAGCGGTTGCAGGAATCCTGTTTCTCAAATTATTGAACTTAGTGATGAATTCCTGCATAGGTTCATGGGGATCTTTCTTCATTTGTGTAAGCTGAGCCAATAAGGCATGTGCATCTTCTGTAGGTTTGAACCTAGCCTCAAACTTGGTCTTGAGAGTGTTCCAGTTGGTTATAGTCTAAGCTTGAAGATGATAAAACCAATCTGCAGCAGCACCTTACAGTGTTTCCACAAAAAGCCTTACTGCTACATCTTCATCCTCAACATCTATCACACCACAAGCTATGCAAAAAGCTACAATGTGTTCATTAGGGTGAACTTTCTCGTCACCATAGAACTTAGGAAAATTCTTTCTTGAACTACAAGGTAGTTCATGCAATGGTGGGGTTAAATTTAGAGGACCAAAAGTATTACCCCAAGGGCCTTGGGCTGCCATGATGCGCTGATTAAAAGGCGAGATAAAAAGCCTTTGTGGAGTATGAACAGACAAAACTCTGCTAGCACTAGAACTAGAAGCTTCACCTGGTATTGGAGACTTGGCATTGGTAGTAAGAAAACTCCTGGTTTGTTGAAGGCGAGGTCATAGAGGCAAAAGACCAAAATTATTTTGCTGCATCAACTCAAATACAGGATCAATAATACCATGAGCTCTCTTGCTTCTTGTCTACCGTGAATCTACCAGAATGTAGTATACTCAACAAAATTATGCAACAAATGGAAAAAGAACTAAAAATGCTTCAACTCGGAGCATGAGGCTTCAAGTTGCGTGTAATGTCCCCAACAGAGTCACCAAAAAACTATTTGGTGAATATTTTGTCATTTAGCTAACTAATGACAAAATGGCTATATCACCACAGCTATGATGAGACTGAGTCTCTCCTTTCAGCAAGGGGAGGTTCCCTCTAGATAATGAGCTCTTTTGAACAAACAACTTTTAATACTTAAAATAAACTAAAACTATTCTTGAGGTGTTTCCATAGCATCCTATTCTCTTTTTTTAGAATAGATGTTTCTCTCTTACAAAATAACAACTTCACAATAGATGATATTTGATAATTCTTGAATCGAGACAAACCATAGAAACATAAAGTCTTCTCTTGTTTGGCTTATTTCTCACAAACAAACTTAATTGGATTCAAATTTAGCCCAAAGTCTCCACTTGCACCCAATATGATATAACTAACTTGAACACAACAGTTTATAGCACAAAGTCTCTAAACAATTTCGTTCTCACAAATAAAAACAAACTCTCGCAATGAGGAAAATAGCACAAAGTCTATTCAACTAAAACCAAAACACTCCACTCAAATTTCAATAAACTCCACGATTCCAACAATGATTCAATATAATATAACACCAATGACACAAGAACACTGACCTCATAAAACAATATGATTCAACTCAAAGTTTGATACTCAAATTGTCTATTTATATTGATATTCAATTGAAAAATATGATTAACATAAAAAGCTCAAAGTCTTGAAATGCTTTCCAATTTGGCAGAGTTTCTTTGCAATAGAAAAAAAAGATCCAATTTACAATAGAGGCCCTCTTTATTTGTAGGGAGGAGCCTGGAGCAAAAATAGGAAATTTACAACTACTTTGACTTATTCAACAAAAGAGTCCTATTTGACTTGGGACTTCCTTTGTCTCACATGTAATTACATTTTGGAAAATTACATGTGGATATGTCCACAACAAAATTCAAATTACATATCATATACAAGAAAAATAAACTAAGGCACTAGCTTCCTCCGTCATTCTTCTTTAGAAAATCCTGGTACATAGCCTGTATGGCCGCCATTTTGTATGCATCTGGTTTTACTGTGTTTTCTAAGATGGTGTGGGCCCGAAGAATTGAGTCTTTTACCGCCTTTATTGCCTTTTCATGTTTGTCCAGATTATCCTTCAGGTTCTCTAAAGTTGAATGTTGATCATATAGATTATCCATGGAAAGTACTGAGGGCACCTCCTCTTCAAATTTTCTTTGGACCATCTCTTCAAAGGAACTTACCATCTCCTCTGCTAAGAGGAACTTGTGATCTTCCCCTATTAGGATGCATGGAAGTTCTTCTAGCCGGTGTAGAAGTGTGACATCACTATCTTCATTGGCTTCTCGGGCTTGACATAGATCTTCAAGTAAACGCTTTATTATGTGGATACGATGAACCAGAGTCTCCTTGGTTTTAAGATATGATTCCCTATTTGCAATGACCCCGATGGTGATCAGGTTCTTTATCTTAATCTTTTTCATATCTATCCACTCCTCCAAGCTCTCTTCTTGATCTTACAACTCTTGTGAGAGTAAGTCAACCAGGTTCTCTAGCTCAGCTTTAGCTTTATCCATCTTCTCTTTTCTTTCTACAGTGGTTTTTAGCAGAATTCACCCTTGAGCTAACAGACGCTCCACAATATCTCCTACCACCCTTCCTCCGGCTTGTGCTTTTTCAACCTTCTGGATCAGGGGATCTTCTATAGTCACTGCCATGGGTTCTACAATTTCTGATGACTTTACTATCTTTTGAAGAACAACAGCAAGTTGTTCTGCTTTTGCCCTATACTGTTCTTTCTCTTTTTTGACTTCATCATACTTTTCAAGTAAAGTGCTGGTAGTTTGAAATTCTACTTTTATGCCCTCATGAGTTAACTTGCCCAACTCAACTCTTGAAATGACATAATTATTCATGTCAAAATTGTCAATAGTGGCATCTTCTGGAGGTTTAGCAATCTCTGCATATCTGATTCCTTTCTCATTGATAAGCCTAGAAATAGTCTTAGTCTTCTTCTTCGTAGTCTTTCCTTTTAAAGGTAACAACTTTTCAATATCAATCTCATCAGGCGAAATAGCTTGCTTCTTCCTCTTTGGAGTATATGCAGACAACCATGGGGGAAGAACAGAAGCACCAACAACTAGAGATGAGTCTACTACTTGTTTTGTTGGATCCATATTTATACCTATTATGGTCATAATAGGACTGGTGTTGGTAAAAACCACACCTGTATCAACAATCTTCTCTAAAGCATCCAAAAGATTTTCTAAAATAGACTGTTCACCAATGTCAAAAGATGGAGAAGATAAACTTGGGATGGAACTAGAAGAATAAAAAATGGTCCCAAAAACTGGTTTTTACAGAAGTAGGGGTATTATCAGTAGAAACAACAAAGATAGGTGAAAGAGGTACATTTGAATCACTGGGAAACTACCAGAAACTGGAACATGAGGAGGAGGTGTAGAAACTTGTGTTCCTGTGGGAAGATCTTTCTCAGGGGAATGAGGTGGATCACCAAGTTATTCCTTTTCTGCATCCTCATCTTCGCCTTGTTCAGTTTCGTCTTCTTCATCAGATTTATCAGATACTATTGTCTGTTGAGCATCCTTAGACTTCTAAATATTTTGCTCTTCAGCCTCAACATCTTCAATCTCCATTTGATCAATGTTAGTATCTTCAACACCTGATTCAGTGATATTGAATGTTTCTGCAACTTCCTTCTTCTTCCCTCCTTTGGACACAAACTTAATTTTTGGTTTGCGTATCTTAGAAGAAGAAGGGGCATCACTCTTATTTTTGGTTCTATTCTCTACCTTCTTACATGTCTGTTCCTATGCTTCAGTCTCTGACCCTATGAGAAATTCTTTCAATTTAATCCCTTTACTTTCCAACCACACATTTGTGTTGGACATGATTGGTTGAAATCTTTTCCTTATGGATGTTTCTTCTTTGACTGACCATTTCACCTCTGGGAGAGGTGAGACTTCAACATTCTCTATGTTATATTTGGGATCTAGAACATCCCCATCATCCTCCATTCTGTCTGCAATATCAGTGAGGTGCAGCTCTTCAATCTGACTCAGGTGAAGTCTGCAGTAGTCTAGCTTTTTGATCTCATTCTGTGTCCTGAGATCAGCCCAAATATCTTCAACCATTGGTACATGGAAGGTTGACTTCCTTTTGATCTTATCTTGAACTCTTGTGAAGTCAAAACGGTCTCTTTTCTTGTAAGTTCTCATGGTGACCAGTTGTAATTTAGAATCAACTATTTTTGCTTTGTTAGCTGATTGAATTGAATACCTTCCAATTTCAACGGGGAACTTTATCCCTGACTTTTTCAGCTCCATCTATTTATTGTGCACTACAATCAGTTGTCTGCATAGCTCCATGGGAGCAATATCGTCACTAGGATACCGTGGAGGAATATAAGGGTAACCAAGATAATATCCTACCCTGAGATATGTGAAAGTGGGGAATTGCAGGAACAAGCAACCAAAAGAATTCACTACCTCCCAAGCTTCATCTGAGGCTCTTTTCTAAACAAGTTCATTATCCCATAGGCACATGAATACTGAAAAGAAGGCATCATTGACCCTTTAGAAATGATGAATTGATCCCTTCAAAGTAATTTGAGCGTAATACTCATAAACAGGGACCAACCTCCTGTCACCAACCTAAGTCAAACCTAGAAAGCTTCTCATGCTAGCAGCAGCATATACAAGATACGAGGTCATATAGAATTTGAATGTTGTATTGACCTTTACCAGTTGCTCATGCAATGCATTACTAATTTGCTCTCCCTAGAATATTCTCTGTGTACCTCGAAGAATCACCTTGATGTAAGTGTACATCCATTCTTGGAACTTGGAAGAAGTGGGGAGTCCTCTGATGCAACTCAAAAGAGTAATCAAATCGCAAACTTCCTCTACAAATTCACTCCTAGGAAGATCTTTTGGCCATCTGGTCAAATTACTTCTAGGGATTTTCAACCATTTGTTGTTGATGTACCTTCTTGTGGCTTCCACATTTGTGTCATAATCCTTTTGCCCCTAAGCAAAGTCAATCTATCCAATGTTTTCAATGGGTGGACACATGAAGATTTTGTCTAGGAATTTTGCATCCAATCTCATGATCACATTCCTGTGAGAATTTATCACAACTCTAGTGTCCCTGTTGTAATGTCTGGTTACCTGAAGAATGAACTCGGGATTGTGTGCAGAAACTGGAAATGATCCAACCAAATGAATATTACTGTCAATGATTTTTTGCACAGGTCTGGAAGGATTTGTCTGTTTTGTTCTTTACACAAATTCTGCCATGTCCACATGTCCAATTTTCATATCCCTGATTTCGTCAATATTTGATTGCACTGCCATCACCGGAAAGACACCTTGGTATTTGTAGTTCATGATTTTTTCTTTGGACAGAGATGGCTCTGACATTAGCTCTGAAGAGAACTCTAAGATTGATATCTACCACGAACACTGGTTGAGAACTGCAAAAGGCCATGATCTCACAGTTAGGGGAAAAATGGATAAACTGGGATAACCACGATTCAATGATCATGGATAGGAAAGCATGGGTTGAAGGGCTTGAGTGCGCGCAAATCAGGGTAAGGGCGAAAGTAGGCTCAGAAAGGCAAAATTGAAAATATCCCAGAGTTAGGAAAATTTGAGAGAATATTTGCGTGGGCGGAAAAATTTGCCACCCTTGCATGTGAGGGGTGTTGTGCACGTGTATCGGTGGAAAAATTTGCCACTATTGCATGTTCTAGGAGAATCAAGTGTTATATGTTGGAGCGGCAAAATTTGCCACTATTGCAGGTAATGAGGAAATTCCAAGTTTGCTATTTGTGTGCCAAAAAATGCTGACATTGCAGATGATACGGGGAATTCACAAGTGTCCGGGATGCAAAAAAAATGCCGATACTGCATATGGTAGGAATTGCAAGGTTTTCGTGTTACATTTTAACATGCTCAAATGCATAAGTGGCGAATAATGCCGCCCTCGCATGTGAATACAAGCTTATGGAACTCGGGCGGTAAACTATAACCATCGTCAAATGCACGGGATGTAAAAATTGGTTTGGTGTTTGATTAGAACAAACCACCGCCGAAAATGAAAACTAAGTCATAAGCCATGGAGAAAAGTTGGGAAATTATAGTCTGGTTTAGAGTGAAAATAGCTAGGGTTGTAATGCCGTAGATACAAATCAGAAGGAGATATAACCAAAGGTACATTTAACAATAAGTTTAAATAATTAAAACAAATCTATTGTTAAACAATGAATAAACCCTAGATGCAAAAAAACACAAAATAAAAGAAATCCAACCTGATAAAAATGATGACACCTTTGGTTTTCTCGACGGAAACTCCAAATCGTGAGAACCATGGACTCAAGAAGGTGTAACCACAGATTGCAACGAAAACAACTTAGACAAAAGAAAATGGAAAACACAAAGGAAGTAATTTAAAAGAAACTTAGAAACTTACTATAAAACTAGAAAAATGCCATTAATGTCACACGAGTTAACTCATGGTGACATTAATGGTATGTTCTGACGGTGTTTTTGACCGCCCTAACACACGAAGACAATGATGCATGAGCAGTAGAATCTGTCAACATGACATATGTTAAACGAAATGTAACGGCGGTAAGATTCGCTGACCATGTACATGCCTTTTTAGCGAGAACATGTAATGGCGGAAAAAAGTGCCGCTCGGGCATGTGGGAAAAGAAAAACTATGTAAAAGCGAAAGAAATTGCTGATTGAACACAGGCAAACAAAAAGATATGCAAAAGCGGCGAATTTGGCCGACCTTGCATATAAAGACTCAAAATTTCACTAACACCCCAAAAATGACCAAAATTGATATTTTGGTCAATTTACAACCTAATCGATTCACGCAAATATCGAGGAATCGATTTGAGGGAATGTTGTAAACTAGTTTAGGATGCCATACGACTTCACACGGAACCAAGAGAATCTTGTCTCGATTTGCGAACTTAGAGTGTAGATTACGAAACAGACAAGTTTCGTAGGGGTTGTCTACAAAAACGAGCGTAGCTGATTTTGAGAACAACAGAGTTGAATGGACTATATGCATGTGCACTATGTATGGATGTTTTCTATATGATTGATGTTATGATTATGCTTCTATTTGATGATTCTAACATGCTGATTCTATGATGTATATGGTATTTATGATATGATATTTCTATGATTCCCATGATGACTTATATCTATGTGTAATGTTATGAGTAATGATCCTATATGCTTATAGTTTATGATGACCTAATGCATACTTTGATTATTCCTAAATGCATTACATGATGGTTTGAAGTTTCAATGTATGATGACATAATGTGGATGTGCGTTAACAATGATATCTATGTTTTTTATTTTTGATGATAAATGTTATGCATGCCCTATGTTGATATGTGTATGAATGATCTAAATATTTTTAGATAATGCACTTAAATGATATAAACTTATGATTGACATGCCACACAATGATTTATTTTTGTTATGCCAAGTATACTCAATCATGAATAAAAGATCACTTAGAAGAATTAGAGGAATGATAAATGGATAATTTGGATGAATAATGATAAATGAATGACTTGGATGAATGAAAGAAATGATTTGGATCTTCTGACACTTGGAAAATGATAATTATGAAATATTTATAAATGAAATGAAATGCAACCTTAATATGTATAAATGAAGTGTAGTCATCTTGTATACAAATATTTGAAGTACTTTTTTCATCATTGAGATTTTATAATGTTGTAAGGGAATACAAGCATCTAGGCATAATTAAACCGAGATGACCTGAGTATCGCTTACATGGATTTTGATTTAGCAAGTTAATAAAAGAATCTAGGTATAATTAAACTGAGATGACCTGAGTATTGTTTGCATGTATCAACAGACAAGGATTGTACCCTTTTCATGCTTAGACCCATAATATCCTCGATGATCATTTGCTAATCATGTCGCTAGACAAATCTTCACATTAGTAAAGATAAACCTACAAACAACAAAAAAATGAAATAATCATGCCCCATCATAGCTCCTCTAGTCTTGGACATCCTCGAGTAGCTTAGGAAACATGATAACGAAAATCAAGACATAAGAATAACAACCATAAAACTTTCTTGCCATAATAGATAAAATGATCCTGATAATTTAGGCACATTCTAGTTGTTTGGCAATAGGTTAATGTCTTCTATCAAGATTCTATTTAAAAGGTTATTGTTGTGCTTTGTTTGTTGCCTAAAGATAATATTGTGATCTGGATTGTTATCGTCTAGATTTTGGCTTTCAAGAATCCAATTTCCATAACTAGGTCGAGGATTTTGCCCCCAGTCAACTAAAGGATCTATTTATTATGGATGAAACATATGGATGAAATGATGGAAGACTTGATGTGATGGGCCTTAAGGGACTGACCTAGTGCCTCAGGGGCTCATCGATGATGGCCTTGCCTACGTGACAATGCAGAGGCAATGTAGTTCAACTACCTGGACCATGTGGACCTAAGACCTAGGTGGTTGGGAAGCCTCAGAGGCTCATCGATGATGGCCTTGCCTACATGATAGCTCAGAGGCAATGTAGTTTGACTATGAACATTGACACTGGTGATGGATGAACAGATGGAGTGTAGTAGTTTATGGTAAGACGAGAGGTATGGATGGAAGCTTCGATGTGACAGACCCTAAAGGACTAACCTAGTGCCTCGGGGGCTCATCGATGATGGCCTTTCCTACATGAAAGCACAGAGGCAATGTAGTTTGACAATGATACTGATAATGGAGTTGCGATAGATAAGATGGATGAAGGATTAGATGGATAACCTTATTTGATAAGATGGTAAAGGCGAGTTCGCAACAAGCCATGATAAGTACCTTTATGTGTTTTGATGGATGTGAAAGAAAAGATGGATGAAAACTAAAATCCTAAAAGATGGAGGAAGTGGTTTATCACAAGTAGTGCCTATTTCTTGGTTTTCACCATTTGCTTTTATTGCACCATTTTTTAAAATGTTTTTGGTTCCCTTGCATTGGGGTTTTAGGTATAAAACTTTTGAAGATGCATACTCCTGATGGGATCATCGAACAACTCAGCTTCTGATGTCACTAACTGGTATGCTCCTGATCCATAAGCAATAATGATTACATAAGGACCAAGCCAATTTGGTTTGAACTTGCCTTTCTTTTCTCTATCCTGTTGATTTCTAGGATTTTCCTTGAGGACTAGGTCACCAACTTGAAAGACTTTGCGTTTTACTCTGTGGTTGTAGCTTCTTGACATCCGTTGTTGATAGGCCTTGAAGTGATTAAAGGTATTTTGTCATCTTTCCTCCAACAACTCTAACTCTTGAAGTCTGGAAACTCGATACTCTTCATCAGTTATTAGACCTTTTAACGATACTCGTAGAGATGGTAACTCAACCTCAATAGGCAAGATTGCTTTTGAGCCATAGACAAGGGCATAGGGTGTTGCACCTGTGGGTGTGCAAATACTAGTATGGTAGGCCCATAGAGCGGGATTCATTTGTACATGCCAATTGCAGCCGGCATCATTGACAGTCTTCTTCAAGATTTTTAGGATTGTTTTATTAGACGCCTTTGCCTGACCATTTCCTTGGGGATAGTACGGTGTGGAGAAATGGTGTTGGATATGGAACTTTTCACAGAGCTCTTCGACATCCTAATTTTTGAAAGGTCTTCTGTTATTAGTGATAATGGATAAAGGAATGCCATAACGACAAATGATATAGTTCAGGATAAATGAGGCAATTTGCTTGCATCTGACATTGGTTAAGGGTACAACTTCAATCCACTTAGTGAAGTACTCAGTGGTGGTTATTATGAATTTATGACTATTAGATTAAGGGGGATGAGTCTTACCCACAAGGTTGAGTCCCCATTGGTAAAAAGGCCAAGGAGTTGTTAAAGGATGTAGCTCTTGTGCCGGTGCATGTATTAGATTTCCATGAATTTGACATTTCTTGCACCTTTTCACAAAATGATAAGAGTTCGTTTCCATACTTGGCCAATAGTATCCCATACTCATAAGTTTCTTAGCCAAGGTAGGACCACTAGAGTGCATTTCGCAAATACCTTTATGCACTTCTCTTAAGGCAGTTTGATATTCCTCACTTTCTAGACACCTAAGGAGAGTACCATCAAGACCCCAACGATATAGAGTACTGGTGATTATGGTATAGCGAGCGACTTGACGAATAAATGCTCTTCATTGATTATTGGATAAACTAGGTGGTAAGGTATTCTCTTTCAAATAAGTATAGATATTTCCATACAAGGGGGAATCAGATCCTACTGTGTGACATATAATTATTGTTTCAGGGATATCGTAAGCAGGATTAGGCACTGGCTCCACTAAGAACTCATATCATGACTAATTTTTTGATATATCTAGGAGTGATGCAATGGTTGCCATGGCATTTGCATCTTTATTCTCCAGTCTTGGTATTTGTTCAAAGGAAATCACAAAAATATATTCTTTAAAGTCATCTACCATATGCTTGTAAGGTATTAACTTCTCATCCTTGGTTTGATAGTCATCATTTACCTAATTGATGACTAGTTGTGAATCTCTGTACACCTAAAGCTCTTGGACTTTCCAATCTACAACCATTTTGAGACCAATGACCAATGCCTCATATTCTACCATGTTGGTACAAGGGAAAAGTAGTCTATATAATTTCGGTATTGTATCTCCTTGAGGTGTGACCAACAATATGCCTGCTCTTGACCTATGCTGTGTATAAGACCCATCAAAATAGAGTTTCTATGCTTCTATTGTTATGTTAAAGATGGCTTCATCTGGAAATTCAAAACTTAATGGATTGTCATCATTCAATGGTGCATCCGCTAATTGATCTGCTATCACTTGGCCTTTTATTGCTCTTCTGTCCACATATTCAATGTCGAACTCACTGAGAATCATTACCCACTTTGATAATATACTTGTCAAGGTTGCCTTACTAAGAAAATACTTTAATGGATCTATCTTTGCTATCAACTTGATTGAATGAGTGAGCATATAATGTCTTATCTTTTGAGATGCAAAGACTACGGCAAGACATGCTCATTCAATAGGCATGTATTGTAGCTCATAGCCTACCAATGTCTGACTGATGTAGTAAATAGCCTGTTCCTTTCCTTCATAATCTTGTTGTGCCAGTAGAGCCCCTAGAGCTGTTGGTGTAGCTGAAATATAAAGTAACAGTGGTTTTCCTTGGATTGGTGGCATCAAAAATTGGTGGATTCATCATATACTCTTTCAGTAGTTGAAAAGATTGATCACACATCTCATCCCATCTGAGAGGAATGTTCTTGTGAAGGAGATGAGTGAAAGGATGGCATTTGTCAGCTAATTGTGAGATAAACCGACGGATAGATTGCAACTTTCCTTGCAATGACCTTAATTGACTGATATTTTTGGGTGGTGGCATTTCCATTATAGCTTTCACTTTTTCTGGATCTACCTCGATGCCATTAGCTGAAACTATATATCCTAAAATTTTGCCGAATGTAACTCCGAACGCACATTTCTTTGGATTCAAGTGAACATTGAATTGCTCCAGTATTTGAAAGATCTTGTCTAAAACATGCAGGTGTTCTTCCCATGTGAGTGATTTGCCTAGAGTGTCATCTACATAATCTTCCATAATAGTGTGCATCATATCATGGAAAATTGTGGTCATTGCTCTCTGGTATGTTGCTCTTGCATTTTTCAATCCAAATGGCATCATGTTCCAGCAATATGTACCCCATGGACATGTAAAAGCAATCTTGTGTTGGTCTTCTAGCGCTATTTTGATATGATTGTAGCCAAAAAATCTATCCATTAAAGACAACATAGTATGCCCCGTTGTTAAATCCACAATGATGTCGATACTAGGCAAAGGAAAGCCATCCTTGGGACAAGCTTTATTTAAATCCCTGAAATCATTGCAAAGTCTTATCCTCTTATCCAGTTTTGAGATAGGAACAATATTGGAAATCCATTCTGGATAGTCAATTAATCTGATAAACATTACATCTAATAGCTTCTTCAATTCTTCTTTTACTAATAGTGCTATATGCGGATGCATCTTCCTTAGCTTTTGTTTTACTGGTTTAGGTTATGGAGCTAGTGATAAGTGATGTGTTATGAGATCTGAATCTGTTGCAAGTATGAGCCTAACCAGTGTTGTCATTGATGTCAACATACTCCTGTTGCATTGATGAAAAGGATTGGATGAGCTGTGTGCTGAGGATATTGAGAAAATTAGTCCTAATTAGGAATAGAGAAGAATAGTGAAGACAATAAGGTAAAGATCTAAGGTAAGATGACTATTAGAGGATATGGTTCAAAGGATTTGTAGATATGAGTCTTAAGATGATCCAGTAAAGATTTCAGAGGTCTGCATGAAGATCTGAAGAAGTTGTGGCCGCTCAAGTAAAACCGGTTTTGGCAGGTGTTCATAGGTGATAGAGTGACACAGATAGGTCTGGTGGGATCCAGAAATGCAATATCCTATTCTACGGATTTGGTGGAGTGTTTAGAAAGTCCATGTGAAGTGATAACTCAATTGGTTAGTGGTTTGGAGGTCCGCAAGCATCTATTCCATTGTGACAGTGATGACAGACTATGTTCTTGAGGTTCCAGATGAAGAAGATAAGGATTTCAGTAAATAGATGAAGTACGGATGTTCTTGGTGATTCAGGCAAGCTTGTGGAGGTCTTTGGATCATGTCCAGTTCATGTTGGTGGTCCGCATTAGAGTTTGAGCTTGCAATTAAAGAATAACTTCTGGATGATGGTGTTCTTCCTAAAGTTTAGCCGACTAGATGAATTACACATCTTGTGGATGTTCTTGTAGATGTTTATCAACTTAGATGATTATTCCTAAGTTGATATCTTGTATAAATAAGAAGTTGTGAAGTCATTTCATAGTGTGTCTTGTGGTGATGAGAGTGTGGTAGCGAGGAAGAGAACGAAAGGCAGAGAAGAAGTATTGGGCTTAAATGGAACTGATTCAAGCATGGTGAAGATGCTATTCTCCAGTTCAAGTATGTGATACTTATCATTTTGTAGACAGTGTGTCTCTTGTAGGTAGTGAGCCTCTTGTGAGTAGTGTGCTCAGGTAGTAAGCCCTAATTGGCATGTGCCATTTTGTTCTTTCTATTCTTCTAATAGAGAATACAATCTTGGGTTAATCACCTCATGGTTTTTCCCTTAACCGGGTTTTCCACATCAAAATCTTGGTGTCTTATGTGTTGATGTGTTTTTGCTCTTGATTTAATGCATTATGTTTCCATGATTGATTTATTAATAAGCTGCTAAATCACAAAGAGGATTTAAGTGTTTAATTAGAAGAAAGTTTTAGACAACTGATTCACCCCCCTTCTTAGTTGTCTATCCTAAATGTAACAATTGGTATCAGAGCTAAGTTCCTCTAAAAGGAGCTTAATCGCTTGAGGAGATCCAGGATGTCGTCCTACAAGAAGGATAGTCTGAAGTTTGATAGAACTAATTTTAATCTTTGGAAAAGTCACATACAATGTCACTTGCAATGTATGGGAATGCCGTACTAGACCATGGCTACAACAAAGTATACGCCTCCTCAGAATGGCCCGAAATTCGCAAGTGAAATCACAGATGTTGAAAACAATCTACAAACTAAAGAAGCCCTTCTAAGCACCTTGTCTGATTCAGAGCTTACAAATGTTGTTGATCTACAAACTAATTTTGAGATTTGGGAAAAACTGGAACTTCTGCATGAAGGAGACAAGTATGTTAAATGTGCAAGGCTACAGAGTTTGAAAGGGAAATTTGAAAATCTGAAGATGAGAGAAGATGAAAATATCACTACCTTTATGCCAAGAGTAAATGAGCTTGTTTGTAGCATTAGATGTGCTGGTGGAGTCTTGGATGAAGGTGAGATTGTTGGCAAAGTTCTCAGATCCCTTCCTGCTTCTTATAAAATCAAGGTTGCTGCCATTGAAGAATTCAGAGCCCATTCAAGTGTCACAAGAGATCATTTGGTTGGTAAATTGGCCGCATTTGAAATGATCGAGTTTGGAGATGTCCCCTCCAAGACTGAATCTACATTCAAAGCTAGTGCTTCTGTAAAAGGAAACAAAGGTTTGATCTGGGAGAGAACTTCTCAAGGAAACTATCATGGTATGAAAAAGCAAGAAAAGACCTGGAAGAAGAAGAAGCTGAAACTACTCAGCTTCAAGCCCTTATTGCAAAAAGACTGCCAAGAGGATCTGGTAAATATGAAGGGAAATTGCCTTTTAAGTGTTTTAACTACAATAAGATTGGTCATTTTACCTCAAAGTGTCCGGAAAGATTTTCAAGGCCAAATCCTAACAGATCAAGGTTCCAAAAGAATTGTTACTATGTTCATGAAGAGGATGATAATGAAGGAGTAATAGATGATGAATCAGAGATAGGAAAAAAATCCAGAAGTGATTGGGTGTTTATTGCCATCAAGGAAGAAGATCTAATGCCCTCTGAATCTGTCAATCATAAAGTTGTAGAAAGAGCTCTAGCTGCCCAAGTTGAAGAAAAGGATGATTGGGTCATTGACAGTGGATGCTCTCGCCATATGATAGGTGACAAAAATAAGTTCTTAGACTTGGAAAGGTATGAAGGAGGAGTGGTAAAGTTTGGTGATAATTCTGCTGGTAGAATCAGAGGTAGAGGAACTATTTCTTTTGATGGAAAGAACAAAACTGGTAATGTACTTTATGTTGAAGGATTGAAGCACAATCTTCTTAGTGTTGGACAGTTGGTGGATAAAGGCTATGATCTCCAATTCAAGAATGGAAAATGCTAGATCTTTGAAAGTTCCAGAATAGAGATTGCATCTGGTACTCAGACAAAGGGTAATATCTTCCATTTAGTTGGTACTGGTAAAATTTGTCTATTTGTGCAAGTTGATCAGAGTTGGCTATGGCATAGGAGGATGTGTCATGTGAATTTTGATAATATCAGCAAGATAAGCAACACTCAGGATGTAAGAGATCTTTCAAAACTGGTGAAACCTACAAATAGCTTGTGCAAAGAATGTCAGTTGGGGAAACAAAGAAGAGTCTCATTCAAAAGCAAGGAACAATCTTCTACCGGATTATTGGACTTAGTTCATACTGATCTATGTGGTCTGGCAAGAATAAGGAGTGTGCAAGGTGATAGATAATTCATGTTATTAATTGATGACCATCCCGGATGATGTGGGTTACTTTCTTGAAAGAGAAATCAGAAGCTCTTGAGAAATTCAAAATATTCAAGGCTATGGTAGAGAATGAAACCAGGTTAAAATTAAAATGTCTGAGGTCTGATAGAGGTGGAGAATTCACATCTAGTGAGTTCATAGAATTCTATGAGAAACATGGAATAAAGAGACAGTTGTCTGCTCCTAGGACTCCACAATAGAATGGAGTAGTGGAGAGAAAGAACCAGACCATCCACGAAGCATGTAGGACCATGATGATGGAAGAAAATGTTCCTCAGATCTATTGAAGAGAAGCTGTCAGCACTGTAGTCTATACTCTCAATCAAGTTCAAATTAGAAGCAATACCAGTAAGACTCCTTATGAACTTTGGTTTGGCATCACTCCTACTATGAGGTATTTCAGAGTCTTTGGTAGCAAATGTTACATTAAAAGAGATGAAGATCTAGGCAAGTTTGATGCTAGAAGTGATGAAGGAATATTCTTGGGTTACTCTACTCAAAGCAAAGCATACCAGTGTTATAACAAGAGACTGAGAAAGATTATAGAAAGTACAAATGTGAAGGTTGATGAAGGAATTGAAAAAACTTCAAGGTTTTATGAATATGATGAAGATGATCAAAATGGTGTTCTGATTCAAGGAGCCCAAGCCCCTTCTAAAATTCAGATTCAAACTAATCCGGTAAATCAGGAAGAAGAGATGAGTTATAATGAGCCTGATCAAGAATTAGAAGTGCAAGAAACTCCCAAAGTTCCCAGGTATGTAAGACTGAACCACTCTGAAGATCAGATCATAGGTGATAAAAAAAAAGGTGTACAAACAAGGAGGATTGCTCAAGATTCAGATGAATATTGTCTGATATCAAAGATTGAACCTAAGACAGTGAATGAAGCTTGCAATGATGAAAACTGGACTAAAGTAATGGAGGAAGAGCTAATGCAAATTGAGAAAAATCACACTTGGGATCATATTCCCAAACCTAGAAACAAGAATGTGATTGGAACCAAATGGGTCTTCTGGAACAAACTGAATGAAGTTGGTGAAGTAATCAGAAATAAAGCCAGATTGGTCTGCAAGGATTACTCTCAAATAGGAGTTGATTTTGAAGAAACTTTTGCTCCGGTGGCAAGAATTGAAGCAGTCAGATTATTTCTTTCTTTTGATGCCTTCAAGGATTTCAAAGTGTATTAGATGGATGCCAAGTCTGCCTTCCTGAATGGTGACTTGGAAGAAGGGTACATTGAGCAACTGGATGGATTTCAACTATCTGATCATGGTGATATGGTCTGCAAGTTGAAGAAAGCACTGTATGGACTCAAGCAAACCCCAAGAGCCTGGTATGAAAGATTGGATGAGCATCTTTTGAAGATTGGTTTTAACAAAGGTATTGCTGACAGTAATTTATACTTCAAAATTGATCATGAAAATATCTTTATTGTTGAAGTATTTGTTGATGATATCATTTTTCGAGGAAGAGATAGTATGTGCAAAATCTTTGCAAATCAAATGAAAAGTGAATTTGAGATGTCCATGCTTGGGGAAATGAATTTCTTCTTGGGTCTACAAATCACTCAAACTAAGAAAGGAATCTTCATTTCTCAGACCAAATATGTGAAAGAATTGTTGAAGAAATTTGGGATGGAAGAGTCAAAACCAATGAGTACTCCCATGACAACCAGATGTAAATTGAGCAAAGATGATGACTCTCCTAAGACTAATCAGAAAAAGTACAGGTCAATGATTGGAGGATTGTTGTATCTCACTCAAACCAGACCTGATATTATGAATGTTGTTGGTCTTGTTGCTAGATTCTAAGCTAATCCTAGAGAATCTCATGTCATGGCAATCAAGAGGATTTTTAGGTATCTAAAAGGGACAGTTGAGTATGGTTTGTGGTATCCTAGAGATCATAATTTATCTCTTCATGCATATATAGATGCTGATTGGGTAGGAGATATGGATGACTGAAAGAGTACCAGTGGTGGATCATTCTTTTTGGGGAAGAGATTGGTTTCTTGGCTGAACAAGAAACAAGAGGCAATATCTCTGTCCACTGTAGAAGCAGAATATATTGCAGCAGCAGGTAGTTGCACTCAAGTTTTGCGGATGAAGCAAATGCTAAGAGACATTAGAGTGGAGTATGAGGAACCTATCACAATCTTCTGTGATAATTCAAGTGCAATAAATATATCTAAGAATTCGGTGTTGCATTCAAAGACTAAGCATATATCTATCAAGTTTCACTTTCTGAGAGAGCAAGTGAACAAGATGAAGTCAGATTGGAGTTTGTGCCTTCCAAGGATCAGATTGCAGATATCTTTACTAAACCTCTACCTAAGGACTCTTTTGAGTATCTCAGGGACAAGTTAGGGGTTATTACCCCTCCGGTGATGAACTAAGGTGCACTGATGTGCATTAGTCCGGTGGATATCACAGTCATATCTTGTGGTCCAGATTGATGATGGGGAGCTGTTACTCAGGGGGAGCAGCAGGTATGATTATGAAATGGTGGAATTGCAAGTATGTGGCCTTTGCCATTGATGTCAAAGGGGGAGAGAAGACATGTGAAAAACAAGTGGTGGCTGATCAAAGGGGGAGCAGTAAAGAAAGAGAAGACAAGTGAATGGTTGTTGGTGATAGGGAGAGTTGTGTCAGTAAAGAAAAGTTCTTGTCTTGATGGTCAAAATAGTTTTTCACATCATATGTTGCCATCAATGACAAAGGGGGAGATTGTTACAAGTATGAGCCTAACCGGTGTTGTCATTGATGTCACCATACTCCTGTTGCATTGATGAAAAGGATTGGATGAGCTGTGTGCTGAGGATATTGAGAAAATTAGTCCTAATCAGGAACATAGAAGAATAGTGAAGATAATAAGGTAAAGATCCAAGATAAGATGACTATTAGAGGATACGGTTCAAAGGGTTTGTAGATATGAGTCTTAAGATGATCCAGTAAAGATTTCAGAGGTCCGCATGAAGATCTGAAGAAGTTGTGGCTGCTCAAATAAAACTGGTTCTGACAGGTGTTCATAGGTGACAGAGTGACACAGATAGGTCCGGTGGGATCCAGAAATGCAATATCCTATTCTCTAGATTTGGTGGAGTGTTTAAGAAGTCCATGCGAAGTGATAAATCAATTGGTTAGTGGTTTGGAGGTTCATAAGCATCTATTCCATTGTGACAGTGATGACAGACTGTGTTCTTGAGGTTCCAGATGAAGAAGATAAGGATTTTAGTAAACAGATGAAGTACGGATGTTCTTGGTGATTCAGGAAAGCTTGTGGAGGTCTTTGGATCATGTCTAGTTCATGTTGGTGGTCCGTATTAGAGTTTGAGTTTGTAATTGAAGAATAACTTCTGGATGATGGTGTTCTTCCTAAAGTTTGGCCGACTGGATGAATTACACATCTTACGGATGTTCTTGTAGATGTTTGCTGACTTAGATGATTATTCCTAAGTTGATGTCTTGTATAAATAAGAAGTTGTGAAGTCACTTCATAGTGTGTCTTGTGGTGATGAGAGTGTGGTAGCGAGGAAGAGAGCGAAAGGTAGAGCAGAAGTATTGGGCTTAAATGGAACTGATTCAAGCATGGTGAAGATACTATTCTCTAGTTCAAGTATGTGATACTTATCATTTTGTAGACAGTGTGTCTCTTGTAGGTAGTGAGCCTCTTGTGAGTAGTGTGCTCGGGTAGTGAGCCCTAATTGGCATGTGCCATTTTGTTCTTTCTATTCTTCTAACAGAGATTACAATCTTGGGTTAATCACCCCGTGGTTTTTCCCTTAACTGGGTTTTCCACGTCAAAATCTTGGCGTCTTATGTGTTGATGTGTTTCTACTCTTGATTTAATGCATTATGTTTCCATGATTGATTTATTAATAAGCTGCTAAATCACAAAGAGGATTTAAGTGTTTAATTGGAAGAAAGTTTTAGACAACTGATTCACCCCCCCTCTCAGTTGTCTGTCCTGAATCTAACAGAATCAAGTCCAGGCATATCCGCATAGGACCAAACAAAATTTATCTATCTCTATTTGAAGAATTGGATGAATTCCATCTTTTCTTGCTCAGATAAAGATTCTGCTAGATGGATTATCTTTGGATTGTCTTCTGTAGAAATGTTGACAAGTTTTGCTGGTTCTATCAAAACTAAGGACCTCTCCTGATGTGTAGGGTAGGGGAGAGTGTCAAGCCTTTCATCCTTTGGCACCTTAGAAAGGTTTTCACCATTGGATTCATCCTTTGGCACCTCAGAGAGGTTTTCACCATTAGATTCATCCTTTATTTTCATGATCTAATACTACCGCAGAGCAGTTTTCACCATTAGATCTAGTTTTAATTTTAACATTTTTGCGACTAAAAGGCTTGACACTCTCTCCAAAATAAGCCACATTATTGAGTTTGATAGTGAAGCCAACTTTATGATCTCTTGAAGGTAGTTGATCCATTAGTTCTAGATAGTCAATAAAAGCATCATCATTTTGAAAGGTATCTAGTTCAAGGACCTCTTGTAGTTCCCAATTTATAAGTTCGGGATGTACTGATGGTAGAGGATCATCGGGTTGGTCTGACTCAAGGGTAATAATGGTTACGACAGAGGAGTTGTCTAGGCTTGTGGGGGTATTTACAAGGTCTAAAACAATACTCTCCTTAGTATTATCTAGTAAGTGTGACATCCGACCTTCCTTGTGAGACTCACTCTCGATATTGTGTGAATCGAACTCTAGAGGTCTAGACCTCAAACTTTGTCCCTCATGGTATGTTTTTGTAGAGTTGTATGTTTGAACTACAACAATACCCTTGTCTTCACAAGATAGCTTAGACAGACTAGCCCATTCCCATTCATTCGAGTCTGTCTCACTTCCTTCTTGCAATTTGTGAATCTACTCTACTAAGTTGGTAGTAGCCTTTTCTCTATCTTTTTCTTTATACCCTAGCTCTATAGTGTCTCAGGCTGATAAGGAAGAAGGTTGTATGGGTTCAATGATACCTTCTTTTCTCAAACCTATGGGACTGTGACCATTGTATCCCATTCTTTGTAAGATAGAGAAACCTGGACCATATTGTTCAGTTTGTAATTGAGCTTGATGGTCTTGTAGCTTGTATTCATTGTCTTCTTCTTTGTATAGCCATTGAAGGACATCTTTCTCATCACTTTCATTTGATAGATTACCCCATTTGATAAAAGGACCTTTGGGAGTCCTCAATGACTGTTGTTTGGATATAGATGGTTTGCCATAAGACTTGGGCGATAGGGATAGTTGTGTAAGACAAAAGGTTTGGTCAATGGAATATTCTCCTACACCTTTGTCCTTGA
The DNA here is from genome assembly GCA_027924645.1 of Cunninghamia lanceolata. Classification (NCBI taxonomy): domain Eukaryota; kingdom Viridiplantae; phylum Streptophyta; class Pinopsida; order Cupressales; family Cupressaceae; genus Cunninghamia; species Cunninghamia lanceolata. The sequence continues at coordinate 4,341,918 of BSBN01001035.1, forward strand.
GGTTGACTTTTAATTCAGTGATTTTGGATGTAGAAGTTAATGAGCTTGGGTCAACATAAGCTATAAAGGATGAAGCTACATAGTTGGTAGGTATGACAACTTCGGGCTTTGGTTTGATGGTATTGCAGTACTGAAATGGATCAGGATCACCTTATAGTAATCTCTTGGACATTGTATGGAAACTTTATGCACTGATGATAGGTGGATGGTACAGCTTTCATTGCATGTATTCAAGGTCAGCCATGGAGAATATTGTAGGCTAGCTCCATGTCGAGGACTTGACAAACCATGTCTTTCTCTACCGGTCCAATTCTTATTGGTAAGATAATAGTGCCTTTAGGTGTTCTTTCTTCTTCATCATATGCCTTGATTGTGATCTTCTTCTTTGGATCAATAGCATTCTTAGAGAACCCCAATGCAAGGATTAATTTTAGTGTGCATATATTTAAACCTGTCCCTCCATCTATAAGGACCCATTTTATTTTGTGTTTATGAATGAGGGCTTCAATGTGAAGAGATGAATTATGAGGTTGAGTAATGAACATGTCATCTTTTTTGGTAAATAATAGGAAATGGGGTGTAGTGAGATGTCCCACCATGGCTTGAAATTTCTCTTGGCCTAGATTTGTTGGCACGGTGGTTTCCAATAGAGATTTTTCTAGGATAGCCTTATGGGATGGTGAGAGATGCAAAGCTCCAAAATAGATATATGTGTGGGTGTCTTTTGGAGTTGGCCTAAGACATTAGACTGATTGGATACAGAAGATGGTTTAGGTGGAGCTCCTTGGAGAGTAATCTTTCCACGACGAGTGGTTACATTACAATCAAGCTTGATATTTACAGTAATCATATTTACATGTGAGTCACTTTAGGACATGTGGTTAATAGTGTATTTATAGGATACATTCATGTAATTTGCATTGTTACCACCATTATTATTTGATTTTAAGGTACTTCGCTTTTCATAGTTAGGGAGTGGATTCTTGAATGCCACATGTTCGTTATTGGATGTATACCCATCAATTAATATATCTCCTCTATCTATCAAGTCTTGGATGGTGTTTTTCAATCATTGGCAAATGTTTGTCTTGTGTCCTTTACTTCTGTGGAATTCACAATAGTTAGAATATTTGCACCAAGAGGGTTTGAACTTGGGTTCATATTCTCTTATCATAAGAAGCATTATGAGGTTGTTTGTGATGAGCTTTCTTAGGGCAGATTCGATTGATTTCCCCAATGGCGTAAATTTTCTGTGAGGAGGAAAGTTTGTTGGTCTAGATTCATTGTTTGTGGGTTTGTTTGAAGGTGCATTGTTGTGTGGACTTGATAGATTTAGAGTGGGTTGTTTTGGTGTCACACGTTTTGCATCTACAAGTCCATCATTGACAATGTTCTTGTTCTTAGTCCAAAACCTAGATTTATCCATGTTGTTGCTTGAACTAGGGACATCCTTATAGATTTTGATTTGTCCTTTAGCTATTAAAGCTTTATCAATAAGTAAACCCATCTTAATGACCTTACTAAAAGTAGTAGGACATTGGATTTGAATTTGATAGCTTAACTTTGTATTCAAGTTGTGGACAAACATTTCAATCATTTGCTTTTCAGAGATGTGGTAAGGACATTTGCTTGCAAGTTATCTCCATCTTTGCAAGAAAGTGGCGAAGGATTCTCCACCCTTTTGTTTGTTGTTGCATAAATCTAACATTGAAATCTCATGTTCAATGTTATAGGAGAAGTGTGTCCCAAACTTGTTGACTAGTTCATTTAATGTTTGGATTTCAGGAGGTAGACGGGAGAACCATTCCGTTGCTTGACCTCCTCGGCTGCATGGGAAGAGTCACATTAGATATGTCTCATTATGGGTGACTTCTAAACATGCGACACTGAATTCTCTAATGTGGTCACGTGGATCACCTTTTCCCCTATATTTGTCAAATTTAGGGAATTTGAATCTTGAAGGGAAAGGTACCAGGACCAAGCTTTTGTTAAAAGGATATGGAGATATATCTTCTAATGAGTAATGTTTTGTGGAAGTTCCAGTTTGTAAGTCTACAAATTATTGTTGTAAGGCTTGGATTTGTTGCGTGAGTGTATCTAAAGGATTTGACATATCCTTAGCCTTTTCATTCTTGGGAGCTTCTTTTTCATTTTTGAGAGCTTCTGTTTCATTTGATGGGGTTGTTTCTCTCAATTTTGAAATGTCAAAATCAGTGGGTAGCTTGGCTCCTTGTTGTGCAAGTAAGAGGAAGTATTTGTGAGGATCCATTTTTATGACCTTATCCATCAATTTTTAAAATTTTGGATCTTGTAAGTATTTAACAAGTTCTTCTTGGTTGATTTCTTCCTCTCCATCACTAGAAGAGTGTACACTATTGTTTGTGTAATCCATTTCTTTTCTTCTTTTGGCTTGAGACCTAGTTTCAACCATACAAAGTTTGATATGAATGGAGTTGGATGAGAGACTTGTAGATATGAGTGATGTTATTTTTTTGATAGGGTGTAGTTTGGGGTGATAGATTGGATTGAATGTTTTGGTGGTAAGATTTTCTAAGAGTTGTTTTGATCTTTGTTCAAACAATGGTCTTGAGCTATGATGTATAACTATCCAAGTGTTGATCCAAAGTTAAGTGAAAATAGGGATGATTGCAATCACTATTGATGTAGAAGAACCTTGTCAATATATTTAGTGTAGTTCCTAGATAGAGGATGATTGATATTGATAGGGAAACTAACTATATTGCTTGTTTGAATAGGAAAATCTCAATGGCCCCTTTGGTAAAATCTTGTTTTTGGTTGCCTTTGGAAAGGCTAAATATGAGATGTAATGTGGAATGTTTGAAAATGGGTATGGGACGTGTCTATATGGTTCAAATGACTTCTCAAGTGAATTCTAAGCAGAAATGGGTATCCAAAACTGATCTGATTATTTTCTCAAAACCTTGGGAACAACTCACTGTTATGAATGTGCCAGTTTAAATCGCAAAAACATAGTGTATATGTGTAGCAAAAAGTGGTATATGCACAATTTTGAATGCATTGGAGCAGAGTGTAAATGTGCAACAATGTTATATGTGTAGCAAGATTGCTTATATGCGCAGTAGGACGTTGTATATGCGAGCTCGAAGTATATGCACATCAAAAATTGGCAGATGCGCAGTTGTACTAAAATGATTGGACTTTATTCAAGCTTGAGTGTTTTGGCATGATTTTCTAAATGACCTATTGTTTTTGTCATGATTTATTTCTATTTTTAGGCAAGAAAACATAGCAGACAATAAAGTACAATGGTTATTTGTGACATTAAGTGTATGTTCAAGACTTATAAAAAGTCCAAGTTTTCTCGGGTCTAATCACAATTTTCAAACAAAAACAAACACTTTTTATCCCTATGGACAAGGCTTCATTGCGGTACATTAGCTCACAACTTATATCTCTGTTGACTCAAATGACATCACATAGGTGAGCATAAGTGAGCATTATATCGTCTTTGCAAGAGAGGATAGGTAGGGATATCTCACCCTTTCCACCAGAAAGCTCAAGTAGGCCATGAGAGCTCATGCTAGCCAAGGATTACTATCTCATCTCAAGGGAGGCAATGGTGAGTAATCTTGAGAGCTTGTATCGATTCCCCTTGCACTGAAAATTACCCTAACATTCAGAGGTGAGTCAGGTGGCCACTAGCTAAGAGGTTCTTAGTAACTTTGAGGGACCAATGCCTTGTGAGCATGCGGCAAGCTACTAAAAGATTTGACCAATCCTACTAAGAGTATCATATACCTCCCACAATGGGAAAATTGTTTCCAAAAAGTGATGGTACTCCTCTTTTTTATTTGGCACCTGAAGGCAAGGCTGACATTGGTTAGGACTTGGCTTTCACCTTATCCCTCTTATATAGTGGTTGAAAGGAAAACTTTGCTTAAGGTCATCCCTCTTATATAGCAGTTCAAAGGAAAACTTTGCTTAAGGTCATACCTCTTGGATGAAGCACAATCCAAGAGCAGGCCTTTCTAAAAGGTTAATCAAAAGAAAATGATAGATGAGTCTAGCTTTTTGAGCACCCAAGATGTTGCAAGGGGAGAGCATATGACTATCACCTTTACAAGCATAGCAACCACTTGTTCATTAACCGTCTAGATTAAGCTAAGTGTGACTAATCTAACAACATAAAATGCCATAATTGCATGATAGCATAAAAGGAAAGATAGTCAAATTTAGCCTCTAAATTAAACTATGTTATGATTGCATTCAAGATTGGATGAAATTACTTCCCCCTATTTATGCTATGTTTGGATTGTATGCAAGATTGTCCAATTAAACCTTCTAATTTAGACTATGTTATGATTTGTATGCAAGATAGTATGCAAGATTTGTCCAATTAAACCTCCTAATTTAGACTAGGTTGTGATTTGTATGCAAGATTTGTCCAAATAAACCTCCTAATTTATACTAGGTGAAGATTGTATGCAAGATAGAATTACTTCCTCCTAATTTAGACTAAGTTATGATTGTATGCAAGATTGTATGATTACTCCTCCTATTTTAAACTAGATGCCACTAGATTATCAATGTATGAGTTAATGTAACAATGAGATCTAAACCAAAGCCTTAAAACCTGTAAACACAATTTATCAGTAGTCTGAACACACTTCTTTGATGATTGGTGATAGCTACAACAAGGTTAGTATCAAAGATTAGCCAAAAAATATACTAAAACTTGACAGCATTTAGATGCACAGAAACGGAGCACAAATGCGCAGCAGAATGAATCAGATGCACAAGAGTTTTATATGCATAGCATAAAGTGTCAAATGTGTAGCAGAAAGTGTATGTGCAATAGAAAGTGTCAAATGCATAGCAGAAATGATCATATGCACAGGACTGGTATTTTTCTGCCTGTAGGCTCTGATTTTCATCACAGATGCACAGGACTGGAACTCAAATGCATAGAAACAACCTGTTACGACTGTAAGTACACCAAAAACTCAAATTTGGAAGTTAAAAATAGGGCAAGGCCCCACAGTGGGTGCCAAAATGTGATTGATAATTTGAAACAACTGTAAGAACCTAATAAGATACCACAATTACTCTAAATTGCTACTCAAATTCAATTCAGCAATGAAACTAAGAAAAATACAGAAAACCTGAATTATACCTTGCAAATTGATTTATCCTTTGCATTCCATTGTCTCCTATCTTCTCAAGATCTTGATGATTATGATATTGCTCTCAAAATTGTACTTCTTTGCTTTCCAAGATGACAATGAGATGAATAGAATTGTGGATTCAAATATGCAATGTAAATAAACCTACAATGCAACTAAGATAATGATGATGATAAAGCTAATGATATTGATAATGATAGATATGAGGATAATGATATGCAACTAAAGATACTATGAAGCTAAAATGATAATGCAAAAATGGAGATAATGATATTGATATGCAAATGGGGGCCAAAGACATGCTTGATTGCTTGATGGAATTTCTGCAGCATGTAAGTACTATAGCTCTTGTGATTGTTGAAAATGAAGGTGAGGAGCTTGCTTTTATAGGCCAAAGAGGGGTCCAATCCAAGTGTCAAAAGATCCATGGTGGAAGAATAAGTCTTGTCACATGTACGGTCAATATCAAATTGGTTGGGATGAGGGAGATAAAGGTGGAAGATGTTCCTACTATGATGACAAGGTAGAGGAATACGTGGAACCATAAGCCGCATGTCATGATACTCATAAGGACCAATGAGATAAAGGTGGAAGACCATGAGAAGAACATGGAGGAAGGAGTCTTTGGTTGTTGGAATGTGAGAGGGAATATAGGATTTAGAAGACAAGTGTCTTTGACCATGGTGATGGTTGAGAAGAAATAGGGCACATGCTTGAGAGGATAAATTCTTAATTAAATATTAAGAATATTTAATTATTGGTACAACATGATGAGGTGTCCAATGATGTGTAAGATGACAAGGATGAGTGACGTGGATTTTAGACATAGGACTTTGTCTTAGAGGAAATAATTAAATAATTTAGGATTATTTAATTAGATATGACTTTAGAGGAATTTAAGATATTTAATTGTTAGAAGAATATGATGAACATGAACCAAATAAATAAATTAGTATATTTATTTATTGATAGAGGAATAAGAATAAAATAAATATAAAATATTTATTTAATTCATCTAGAGCTATTTTTAGGTGTATACAATTATCATCTCCTATCCATGTCATTTTCATCTTATATCATATATTAATCTAATCCTCGTCATTTTCATTTCCATTCATGATACATGTTTATTAATCTTTTGTATATTCATATCATTTCATTTTTCACCTAAAACATTAAACAATCATATGTAGTTGTCACAATCCATCATAATCCACAAACATGTACATCCACAAATACATAACATCCATATCATTTCTAAGCCACATCATAATCCATGTCATTTCTTTTTATCTCATTTCATTTTTCACCTAAAACATTAAACAATCATACATAGTTGTCACAATCCATCATAATCCACAAACATATACATCCACAAATACATAACATCCATATAATGTCTAAGCCACATCATAATCCATGTCTATTATACACCATAATCCATGTCAACATTTATCCATATACCATAGAACCATCCATCCATAATATACCTTCTTATAAATTCATATCATTTTCATTTCCATTCATAATATATGTTTATTTATATACACACCCATTTGTGTCAATTCACATCTCATCTCATTATCACCAAACAATCAACAAATGATCAAATTTGTCCATAATGTCATAATGCATACATAACATCTATCATATATGATCCATATCCACATACATATGCCACATAACCAACCTAACCATATCATTTCATTTTCATCCATAATAAATTTTTATTAATCTAAACATTTTCCATCCCATTTTCATTCATCACAAACACATTTATTAATCTAAGCATCTTTTCATATGTCATTTTAACATAAACATAACAACAGCATACATCCATAACACATCATCACATCATAAAATCCATAAACCATAAACCATAATCTACTAACATGCAAGTCATCCACATAAATGTATCATATCATCATAATACGTCATAACTGATCCACATTGTAACTCATAAAATTCATCATATGACCATCATCATGTAACATCATCGCATCCATAACACTAAAACCATCATAAACCATGCATACCTCATCATAAACACCTTCATCTAACCATCCTATCCATGACACCATCAAATCATATAAACATAAAACTATAACCATAATCATAACATGTATACACAATCATAATCATCCTTGCATCACCGTATATTCCATAACATCATAAAATTAAATAACATCACATCATCATAGCTACATCATGTCTACATAGTCCATAAATCATCCATAACCCATCATAATGCATCATACATAAACATAAATAAAACCATGACAAAGGCCATATCACTACCTAAACATGTCATCTCATATAAACATCATCAAAAAATGGTCATGATACATTGTTTATACAAGGGCTCCGCAGCGCTATCAAAATACAAAATAAGGTTGAAGGCATATCAAATACAAGTCAAGTCCAACCTCTAGACTGCACTACCTCCCTCTGATGGTGTAGGATGTGGTGGTTGTCCTGGGTATGGTGGCTGTGATGATTGTATAGGTTGTGAAAGCCTTACCCCTGATGCTAGTTGTACTATGAGAGGAGGTGGTCCTATAGGCTAATGGGCTCTGGTACTGACCTCTTTGATCACCCTGTGCTATGAGAAGTTGAAGCCCCCAACTAGCCATAGAAGCTCTCCCTCCTGTCTACAAGAACCTCCCTATCATACAAGGCCTTGTAATGATGAGCCTCTTAGCCAACTCACTCTAGATGACTCTATAACCTCACCAGCACATTGACCAGCCCTGTACCAATTGTCTGCCACACCTTGTCCCTCTCTTGTTGGTATCAGGCCATTTGTGCCTGCATCTGGTTCACTAGTCCCTGGCCCTATGCAACCTATGCCTACAAGTATATCATTTGTTCCTACAATTTCCCATCCCCCTGTCCTCCCACCTATGCCAGCTGCACCTACAACTATGTGATCTGTCCTTAAGCTTGGCCTAGCTACATTTGTAGTTGTGCTACCTCGCCCTACAACTATGCCACTTGTGCTCAGAGTGTTAGAACTTCTTGGCCATCATATTCCTCCTCCTCTCCCTCCTCCATGTCCATCTCCTCAATCTCTACATCCTCCTACTCCTCCTCATCCTCATCCCTCTCCACCTCCTCTTTACTCCCTACACCAACCTGCTCTGCTACTAGGATTGTCAATCAGATAAGTCATTGTTGGGCCCACCATGCATCATATGCCACTGTCGTCCATGCCTCAACCACATCAAGTTGCAATTTCCAAGCCATCAATGTTGTTGGTTCTCAATATAGCTAATCCCGAATCCCTAGAACACTTATTCATTCCTAGGCTAGGGATGTCATCAAGGGACTGAAGAAGGGAGTTCATCAATAGGATAAAGGTGATTTTGGCCAACTAACATGAGTGGGTAGACTCCTCTGCACTTTGAGCTCAACTTAGACTCTGGAGCAATATTCCAAGGGGTACACCTAGGTAGGTATTGACTTTAAAACCATATGAACAACTAAAAACAAAAGGACAACCAAACCCAAATCATTTTCTTGGCCCCAAAGACTATCACTGAACCAAGAACAACTAGTTGTCATAAAAACCCCTATATAGCTGATATGAGCAATCCTATAGAATGAGGATGCTTATGGAACTACTACTATGTCCTAAGAAAGATATAGTGTTTTATTTTTTAAAAAGCTTGGGTGATCACAAGCTTCTCAGACATGTGTCTATCCATTGGGCTGCAGAGTCTCAAGTTCACCAAAAGAACACAACTATAGGGAAATGTATGGTTTCCTATTTGAAGATTCAAATGCATGAAAATCAATATCAAATCACTGAGAATACTTAATAATCCAATACCACACAACGTTCTTCCTTATGTGATACTGAAATGATCATTTACAGAGCATAGAAATGAATTAAGAACTGTCACATTCATTCAAATCAGAGTTTACATTCATACCACTAAACATGGAAAGAGAAAACTATATCTACGATTAAAGTTTCCTAAGAATACCTACAGTGGTGGAGAAAAATATTGATTCACTACAAAGATTGCAAAATATTTAACATATAGATCACAGTTGTTTCCTGAAGAACAAAACCTAAAAAAATGACCTTTTCTTTTCTAGCTCTAGATCTCTAAACCTATTGAGAGAAAATGCTCAATTGACCAACCACTAATGCATCTAAAACATATGCATGTATAGCAATTTAGCTCACTGTGCAATTCAAAGCACTACACTCTATCATCGAGTACACCCATGCTGCATTAAATTTGGCCCATGGCCCTGTTAGAAAATCTATAAGATTAGAAGAAAACCCTATCCTGACAAATCTAAAAACCTGCAAAGGGAGATTGCCCACATGCCATGGGTACCTGTTGTTAGGGTCTAGGAAGATCAAAGCAATAAACACTAAAAATTATATGCAGATTAAATATCCTAAATATAACAATGAAGAACAACACAAAAGAGATCAACACAAAAATTTAACGTGGTTCACCCAATATGGGCTACATCCATAGAAACTTAGCCATCCAATGATTTTATTATCCAGTACAAAGTAGATTACAATCTCATGAATTCCACACTCACAACATACATCCCATCTACTTATATCAAGCTTTTTGGAAGCTTCTAGAATTAGGGTTTAACAATGTCATTTTTCTTTTGTCAATTAACAAAAATTAACAATTGACTCCGAATGGGCAAAAAAGAGGGAAATTTTTTTTGGGGACTGCGCCCCCAAACCCCAATGAGGATACATGACAAGTGTATAGTACTTGCATGATCAGTTTCCATATACCAACAATCTCCCACTTGGAGACTAATCAGGCTCCACACCAAACAATCTCCCACTTGGAGCTTGATCTTGGATGACACTGCTGCACTTACAGCTCCCACTGGATTACAGGCCTGGCTGGTTTCTTATGTCCACCATTTTTAGTCATGAGGGCCAATAGAAATTGATGAGGAAATTAGTTTCTCCCATGTAACTACTTTTGTGAACATATCTATAGGATTCTCACTTCTGTGAATTTCCTCTAGCTTCAACTATCCATCCTCCAAAACTGATTGGATGAAGTGGTATCTGAGCTGTATATGCTTAGTTTTTGAATGCAGAGATGAATTGTTACCAAGATGAATGTCACTCTGGCTATCAGTGTACAAAGGGCTATCTTCTTGTTGTTACCCCAATTCCTCTAGAAAATGTTGTAACCAAATCATCTCCTTGCAAGCTTCCGTAGCAACAACATACTCAAATTTAGTGGTTGAAAGCGCAACAAGCTTTTGTAGCCTTGAAATCCAACTAATTGCAGTACCTCCTACAGTAAATATATACCCTGTAGTACTCCTCTTGCTCTCAATATCACTCACCAGATCAGAGTCAACATATCCTTTTAGAGTAGAATTTGTTCCTCCAAAACATAGTTTCTTTGAAGTAGTACCTCTCAAATATCATAGAATCCATTTTATCGCATTCCAATGTTCCATTCTTAGATTGCTCATATACCTGCTCACAACTCCCACTGCATGTGCAATATCTGGCCTTGTGCATACCATTGCATACATCAAGCTACCAACTACTGATGCATATGGTATCTTAAAAATTTTGTCGTCCTCCTTTTGTGTCTTTGGACACATCTCCTTAGTCAACTTAAAATGACTAGGCAAAGGTGTATTAACTGCTTTTGCATTTTGCATGTTCAACACCTTCTCTACATACTCACTTTGGGACAAAAATAATTATCTGTTTGTCTTGTCCTGTGTGATCTTTATACCAAGGATTTGTTTTTCTACACCCAAATCCTTCATAGCAAATAAATTTGCTAATTTCTGCTTAAATTCATTAATGTGCTGCATGTTAGACCCAGCAACAAGCATGTCATCAACATTAAGCAACAGGATAATATATCTGTCATTACCCAATTTCTTGAAATAACACAATAATCAGAATGACATCTTTTATAACCTTGTTCAACCATAAAACTATCAAATTTCAAATAGCATTGCTAAGGTGCTTGCTTTAGGCCATACAAACTCTTCTTTGACCTGCACACAAAATCCTCCTTACCCTTAACCTCATATCCCTGTTGTTGCTGCATGTATATTTCCTCTTCCAAATCCCCATGGAAAAAAGCTATTTTCACATCTAGCTATTCAAGATGCAAGTCTTTCACAGCCACAAGACTCAGAATAGTTCTAATAGAAGTCATCTTTACAATCAGAGAAAATATTTCATCAGAATCTAGACATTTTTTCTGTGCAAAACCTTTAACACGAGTCTGGCCTTATATCTTTTCTTGCCTCCATCTTCTTCCTTCAACTTGTAAACCCATTTATTTGACAATACTCTTTTTCCTTTAGGCAATTTGACTAAGTCCCAAGTCTAATTCTGCAACAAGGAATCCATTTCCTCTTTCATGCGTAGCTCCCACTGCTTTTTGGTATCTACCTGCATTACTTCTTCATAACCTTTAGGTTCACTAGAATTAGTTAATAATATAGAATATAATGATGGAGAAAATCTTTTTGGACGTCTATTTATCCTTGTAGAACGTCTAACACTTGCAAGAGTCTATGGGATAACTTGTTGTTGTTGAGCATCAGGTACCGCTGGAATTTTATTTTTTAGAATCTCATCTAGCACCACATATTCCTTTTTAGTATGTTCATGCTTCTTTTCCTGCAGCTGATCCTTATGCATGACCTTCTTATTCAATATAACATCTCTGCTTCTAATGATTTTATGATTTTGATAATCCCATAACCAATAACCAAATTCATCTACTCCATATCCAATGAAGGTAGATTTTTTAGACTTAGTCTCAAGCTTGGTGCTATTTTAAATATCAACATGGACAAAAGCTTCACAACCAAAGGTTTTCAGAAATGAATAGTTTACCTATTTACTTGTCCATGCCTCCTCTGGAATGCCACCATCCAAAGAATTTGAAGGTCCCCTGTGTATTAAATAAATAGCGGTATGTACAACATCTGCCCAAAAGTGTAAGGGTAGTCTAGCATGCAATGTCATGCTCCTTGCATGCTCCATAATGGTCCTATTCAACTTCTCAGACACACCATTTTCTTGTGGGGTTCCAGGAACCATTTTCTGCCTACGGATTCCATTATATGAACAGTAACTTTCAAATTCTATGCTGCAATACTCACCTCCATTATCAGATCTAAGACACTTCAAGTTTTTTCCTGTCTCATTCTCAACCAAAGCTTTCCACTTTTTAAAAGTTTCAAATACTTCTAATTTTTGTTTTCGGAAATACACCCATGTTTTCCTAGTTGCATCATCAATAAAAGTAACATAATAGCAAGAGCCACCAAGAGAAGATACATGAGCTGGCCCCATACATCTGAATGCATAAGGTCTAATTTCTCACTCTTCTTCTCTTTCCCAACTTTGAGAAGTCAAACTCTTTTCTGTTTTCCATAAACACAATTTTTGCATAACTCCAAGTCAATCTTCTTCAGACATGGTAGCAACTTTCTGGAGTGAAGGATCTTCATCCCTTTCTCACTCATGTGCCCAAGTCTATGGTGCCACAATTATATTTATGTCCCTGTAGCAAGTGCTATAACTATCTCAATAGCAACTATTTTTGTAGCAGCTAAGGTAGAATAAGTATTACCAGTACACAAATACAATGTGCCTACCTTTTCACCTTTAGCTACTACTAATGCACCTTTAATGACCTTCCAAACTTTGTCTGAAAGGTAACTATGCAACCTTCACTACCCAGTTGTCTTGCAGAGATTAAATTCCTTCTCAAATTTGGAACATGCCTTACCTCCTGTAGCAACCATTCATTTCCATTCTGCAACTTGATTTTTATCTTTACATTTCCAACAATCTGACAGGGTTCATCATCACCCAAATATACCTATCCAAAATCACCTTGAACATAATCTACAAAATATTTCCTATGGGGTGTGGCATGAAATGAAGCCCCTGAATCCATTATCCAGGAATCATTAGCATTATCTAAACACAAAATTAAAAGCATCCTATAATTTATTACTTGCAACATTAGCTTCCTTATTGTCATCATGTTGTCCGTCTCCTTGTTTTCCCTTTTGAGACCAACAATCCTTCTTCTAGTGTCCTAGCTTTCCACAGTGCCAGCAATCCATTCTTCCTCTAGATTTAGATTTGCCTTTCTTTGACTTCCCTTGTGACTTCCCACGATTTGTAGGGCTTTTTCCTCTTTCCTTTGTTCTTCCCTTGTTCTCTACAGTCAAAATATTACCAGATGTTGAAGTCTCACCTATGCTTTTCCGTTGCATTTCCTCGCTAAGGATAACACCAACAACATCATCAAATTTCAAAGTATTTAAAAAACAGATAGAGTTACTTACAGCCATTACCAAGCTATTCTAGCTTTCTGGCAAAGAACATAAAACCAAGAGAGCCCTCATCTCTTCATCAAATTTCAATTTTATAGAGGTTAACTAACTAGTAATCGTATTAAACTCATTTAAATGATCTGACACAGATCCACCTTCAATCATTTTCAAATTAAACAAATGCTTCATGAGAAATACCTTATTTGAGGTTGAGGGTTTTTCATACAATTTTGCCAAAGCTTTCATCAGTTCATCTGTTGTCTTCGCTTCTATTATATTGAGCACCACAGATGGTGCCAAGCACAACCGAATGGTTCGCAATGCCTTTCTGTCTAGAAGATTCTAATCTTCATCAGTCATTGTTGCCACTTTCTTGGCTATTCCTTCTAATAGCCTCTATAAATCCTTCTAATAGAGGTAATCCTCCATCTGCATCTTCCGTAACTGATAGTTCTACCCATTGAATTTATCTACCTTCAATTTACCCTCATCCACCATTGCTCCCACTCAACCGTGAGACTCCCACTCAATCGTGAAACCTTCCTGCAAATGATAATTGAACACAACCTATTATGATACCAGTTGTTAGGGTTCAGGTAGATCGAAGTAATAAACACTAACAATTATATGTAGATTAAATAACCCAAATATAACAATGAAGAACAACACAAAAGAGATCAACACAGAAATTTAACATGGCTCACCCAATATGGGCTACATCCATAGAAAGTTAGCCATCCAATGATTTTATTATCCAATGCAAAATAGATTACAATCTCACGAATTCCACACCCACAACATACATCCCAGCCGCTTATATCAAGTTTTTTGGAAGCTTCTAGAATTAGGGTTTTATAATGTTATTTTTCTTTTGTCGATTAACAAAAAATTAACAACCGATTGTCGCTCCTGAACCCCCACTCACGGCTCGGCCTGGCCTCGAACCTCAGTGAGGATACATGATGAGTGTATAGTACTTGCATGATCAGTCGCCACATACCAACACTTGGAGCATTAAACCGGGAATGTTGAATTTATGTTTTCTTACCTATAATTCCATTTCATCTAGTTTGTGCTCCATATGTGTACTGACACATTGAATATTTTCACTGTGTCAACCACCTGCAAAACCTTTCTCTGCAACACATTAATTTCTGAGTACTAATCTATTTGTACAATCCTATAATCATGGCATAATTTTAAGAAATTGCCTCTTCAAAGCTTTTACAACACTTTAAAAGTGTTGTCCAATTTCAGTTATAGGCCCCCTTTACATCTGACTGTACCTGAAGAATTAAAAAATCTACCAGGTAGATCTTCATCTTTGTTTCTATCGAGCCATCTGAATCTTGATTCTGTGCCCTTTCTGTGCATTGGGCACCTTCTTTTCCCCTTTGTTAGAAAACTAGTCAATAAACTGCTTAGTCAATGAACATTCAAGTTCACGAACTCGCTATTTCTCTGGCAAGGGCTCTTTATTTCATTTCCCCCTCTTTTATTCACTTTATTAGTGAATTACCTTTATCACGAACTTCTTCCTTTGCCATTCCCTTTTCTATCGGCAATTTTTCTACTGATGAACCATCTTTCTTTTCCCTTTTTCCTTAGCCTTCTGACTTGTTCTTTCTCTTTATGTTTCCCTTTGTCGGGGAAAAAGCTTGCTGGAAAACCTTTTGTCAGTGAAACCAAGGGTTTTCCTGACCAAGACTCAAACATTCCTTTCTTTGCTTATCCCTTAGAAAACTTTTCCCTTCACCGCATGTTCATTATCTCCTTTCCTTCGATCGGTGAATCTTCATGGTGGTGAACTTGGTTTTTGGCGAACCTTGTATACGCCTAAAAATGACACGATTCATTCTAAATAAATATTCTTAATATTTATTCCCTTCTTATTTCTTCTATCAATTAAATAAATATTCTAAGTTTATTTGATTAGTTCATTATCCCATAATTAAATAAAATCAATTTATTTAATTAAATTCCCTAAATTCTTCTAATGTCTCACATAATTAAATAATCCTACATTATTTAATTAATCATAAATTCCTCTATCCTAAGTCCTAATTTCATAAATCCACCTCATCTTTCCACCTCACCTTTTCCACCTCACCATGTTGCACATGTAATTAAATATTTTAAATATTTAATTAGCTAGTATTCTCTCACCCACATGTCCTATTTACCCTCTAGTCAAAATTAGTTAACTCATCAATCAAATCTGTTAACTAATTAGTCATTTGAGTTCACTAGTCAATCTATTTTGTTGACTCCTTAATCAACCCAGTTAACTGATCAATCAATTCAGTCAACTCCCCAATCAATTCACTTAACTGATTGGTCTATTCTATTAACTCTTCAATCAATTTTGTTAACTCCCCTGTTGCATGATGGAGCTTGGACACATGTCCTCTCCCTATTCGTTGCACATTCCTCAACTGTTCTCAACCATTGATCTTCATTCTCCCAAGTCTATAAATGGAACCTCATTCTTCCATTCTATTCATCCAGGCTATTTGTATTGTTACTTTGCAGAAATTCATCAGCGCGCCTTTGGCACCCCAATACAATTTGCTTGAGATCACCATTGTTGCTTAGAAGCTCATCTTCTTGGCATATTCATTATCACAGCCATTTACTACCGACATCCTACAACATAGCTAAAAGAGTGCACTCTCTGAGGGCCTACTTCATACCAGCAAGGACAGTTTTAATAGGCGAACAATAGAAGCTTTGAAACAAGGAAGGTTTGCATTGTATTATTCATTGCTTCATTTTGTTCAATCTTTCTTGATTTCATTATTCTATTGATGTTTGGGTTTATTATTGTTAAATTGTTTAATCCACATTTTACCCTAACATTTTTGGCACCCACCGTGGGGCCTTTGCCCCTTTATCTCATCAAAATATGAGCCTTTTTGAAGACATGTTCTGTATAGGTCACGCATAGGCTACTTCGGCGCATTTGAACATTTCCACAGCACTTCTGTCCCCTGTTTTGGCGCTTATAATCTTACAGCGCATTTAAACATTTCTGCGGCGCATATACCAATTTCTGCGGCGCATTTGTTATTCCTACGCATCTGTGCTTTGATACTATGCTTTTGTCCACTGTTACAGCACGTTTGTTATTCTTATAGATCTGTGCTTTGATACTATGCTTTTGTCCACTGTTACGGTGCATTTGTTATTACTGCGCTTCTGTTCTTTATTGCTGCGCTTTTACACACTATTGCAGTGCATTTATTATTGCTGTGCTTCTGTTGACTATTTCTACGCATTTAGTCACTGAAGCTGCGCTTCTATAGTGGGCAATGATTTTAGTACTTTTCTGAGAAAGTTTGCTAATGCTAACATCTTCGCAGGTGTTTTCTGGAGCTGTTTTGTAGGATAGGTTCGGGTTTAGTTCCATATAGTTGCATTTTGATAGTTCACACTTCACTTTCTAAAGGGATAGTAAAACTGATATTCATTCAAATCCTCACATAGCTCTAATTAGGAAAGAAGTAACTGGATCATTGTTTGTCTTGCATTACAATAGTGCTATCCTTTCCAAGTTATTGCTATCTAGTATTAAAACTGAACTCATCACTGATTTCTGGGTTAAAATTGAACTACTGCTATCTCGTTTAACCAGAATTTCAAAGTTAACTACTCATGCTACGTGGATTAAAACTGAACTCACCACTGATCTCTAGGTTAAAATTGAACTACTGCTATCTCGTTTGACCAGAACTTCAAAGTTAACTACTTGTGCTACGTGGATTAAAACTGAACTCACCATTACTTTCTGGGTTAAAAATGGAACCAATGCTATCTTGCTAAACCACTTCAAAGTTCTATGCTTTCCCAAGTAGATTAGCCCACTTAGTTCTTCTATTTTTAACTAGGTTGGATTAATTAGTGTCTTCTATGCTTGACGAATGACAATAGGCTTATGCACTCCCCTTTACTGGGTGATCAGAGTGCCAGACTTGTTATTCCATTTGTTTAACCTTTAGGAGGGGCTTGCCCTTGCATGCATGCTTGTCCAAGTGGGAACGACCCTGAGGAAATAGGCTAGAAGCCAAGCCCTACCAATCCACTTAAAATAAAAGTGCTTGAGGTGAAAACCTCCTGCAACAAGTGCTGCTATGTTACACCGATGGCCAACCTCCCCCAAAACCCTCTAAGGCATAACCCTTTGAGGCTGGGAGACTCCACAACGGAGAGTAGTGCCACCGCATGTGTAACCACTTGAACAGTTGCCCGCATTAAATACCCCTTGTTCTAATAGCCAAAAACCCTTGTAATCCATTTCTAGCCTAGGATCTTTGTGCTTACTTTTGTTCCTATTAGTCCAAAATAGAGTCAGAAAAACCACTAAAAAAGTAAAAAAATTATAAAATATTCTTTGTGCTTGCTGTGTTTTCTTGCTGTTAATTTGTGAAATCAGATCAAGGAGACCTGTTCCCAGCCAAAAATACCAAAAACAATAGAAAAACTCCAAAAATTTGCTAAACAGCCAGAGTTGCGCATCCATTATTTATTCCTGCGCATTTGTTCCGACTAGCTACGCATATATTTAGACTTGCTGCGCATATACAAACTGTTGTTGCACATACATTTTCCACCAGTACTGCGCATACACTGCGACTTCTTGTGCATATGTTCCTGCGCATCCGCGACAGTGAGTACTTGCACTATTTTTGAGGAAACAATTTCACCTGTTTTGAGTACCCATTTCAACCTAGCTTCGCATTCTGAGATCAGATTCAACCTTGCAGTCAGTCTTCATCCATTTCACCTGAGTATCTCTTTTTCGTCTGTCGTCCCATTCACCTTCTGTCAAAACCTCTCTTGTCCCAAAGTTAGTTTATTCCATATCAGTTCGACATAGGTCACTTTTTCGTATCCTTTGAGAATTCGCGTAAGCCTAGTAGGTCGCAGAACCTTGCTAGTAGTCGCATTGCACGACTAGTCCCTACACAGTAAGACAGGTATTGACTACCCTTACTAGTGGCTACCGTCTTGTGTCAACCGTCTTACTTGAAGTCATTGAGCAAGAGAATCCTTTGTCCAAATCTTGTTTTAGGTACCCTATTCACAATAGTCTCAGTCGGCACCTTGCCAAAATTTCTAATCCTAGTCCACTCCATCCCACATCACCTTTCATGGTTCTTACTCGATCTCAGTACAAAAAGCAACTAGAAATGGCCGGTTCATCTAATCGTATCATCACACCGCATGATAGTGACGAAGAAATATCTTACGATGATTTTCAGGAGAACATCCAAAATCAGAAATTCCAACGCCTAATAGAGAAGGCACTCCATGAAGACCCCCATAAGTATTTCTATCACCTTGCTAGTCTCAGAATTAAACTCCCCGCAGACTTTGACATAAGCTCAATCATGGAAAATATAGACAATGATCATGAAAGGGGAAGGAATGACACAGACCCACATGCAAATGAGAGAGAAAGGAATGCTACAGACCTAAATGCAAATGACAGAGGAAAGAGACCCATAGATCAAAATGCTCCTATGGAGGAAATGA
This sequence comes from Cunninghamia lanceolata, assembly GCA_027924645.1. NCBI lineage: Eukaryota > Viridiplantae > Streptophyta > Pinopsida > Cupressales > Cupressaceae > Cunninghamia > Cunninghamia lanceolata. The sequence goes on from BSBN01001035.1 coordinate 4,360,955, forward strand.
GAAAACAACTCAAGAGCCTCACGTAACAAATATCAGACCTTAAGATGGGTACAAGTACCAAGAACTACTCCTTAGAAGATATAGCACCGTACCCCTTTGACAAAAATTTGGTCATGAAACCATTCCCCTATCGGTTCAAAGTTCCAAAGTTTGACAAATACAAAGGGAAGGGGGACCCTAGAGATCATATTAGGGAATTCAATGCAACATGTTTAGAAGTATCTCACAATGAGACCTACTTGATGAGACTATTCCCAAGATCTTTAGGTGGTCAAGCTATGGAGTGGTTCTCACGTCTCCCACCAGGAATCAAAACTTTTGATGAACTTGTCAACAAATTTATCACACACTTCTCTTACAACATTGAACACGAGGTATCTATGCTAGATCTATGCAACACCAAACAGAAGAGTGGGGAGTCATTCGCCACCTTCTTACAATGATGGAGACAACTAGCTAGTAAGTGTTCTTACGATATGCCTAAGAAGCAGCTATTGGAGATGTTTGTCCATAACCTAAACACTGATCTTAGCTATCAAATATAGATACAATGCCCAACATCATTTTCAAAAGTCATTGAAATGGGATTGTTCATTGAAAAAGCTATGATCACTAAAGGCACAATCAAAATATACAAGGACACACCTACCTCCAATTACTCAACAGATAAATCAAAGTTTTGGACCAAAAATAAGAATGTGGTCAACGATGGGGTAGTGGATGCCAAGGCAGCAACTCCCAAGAAATAACCCATATTCACCCTTAAGGGAGAAACAAACAATGGTATGCTCAACAAACCACCCTCTTAAGAGCCTAGACCTTGGTTCAGTTCCAATCCAAGGAGAAAATTCACACCATTGGGTGAGTCTCAAGAGTCTACACTACAGAAGTTGTTGGCTAACAACGAAATCTCTTTACCACCAACAAGTGATTACGAGCCTATAGTCAAACCTCCCTACTGGAAGGACACGGACTATTGTGAATATCATAGGGGAAGAGGGCATACAACCATCAATTGTATCCACCTCAAAAATGTTATCCAAGATGTGCTTAATCAAAATCAAGGAGGAACACAACAACATACCTCCAATGATACACATGTGGCCTACAGGGATCCGCTTCTAAATCATGACAGGCCGTACAACAACAACAATAACAACAACAACAATTGCAACAGGCCAAATCAGAACAGTGAGAACAGTAATGCAAACTATGCAAGTGTGCCATTTGACTATACCATTAATTGCATTTCTGAGCATATCCCGCAAATCAATGTCATCACACCCAACCACCAACCAGGACCTAACAAAACTGGTTGTAGTATCATTACCCGTAGTGGTAAAGTCACGCTCAATACCACCCCTCCAAGGTCGTCACCTTCTCCATCCAACTTCCGCCAGTATAATGTCATAGACCAATTACAGAAAACTTCAGCCCACATTTCTATCTTGGAGTTGTTGCATCTATCTCCTTCCTATAAGGAGATCCTTGAGAAAGCCTTAGTGGAAACCACTATCCCCACTAACTTGGCCCAAGAGAAGTTTCAGACCATGGTAGGTAATCTGACCTCCTCAAGCTCCATTTCATTTATCGAGCAAGATGACCTCTCTGTATCTCAACCTCATAACAACTCTCTACATATCATCGCCTTCATCCACAAACACCACATCAAGAGGGTTCTCATTGATGGGGGTGCCGGTTTAAATATTTGCACATTAAAGCTAGTCCTTGCATTGGGGTTCTCCAAACAGGCAGTTGATCCAAGGAGGAAAATTACCATCAAAGCATATGACGAGGAAGAAAGAACCACAAAGGGAACAGTAGTCCTACCCATTCAAGTGGGACCAGTAATCAAAGATGTTGTGTGTCAAATCCTCGATAGGGAGCTCGCTTATAATATTCTTCTAGGGAGACCATGTATTCACGCCATGAAAGCTGTTCCCTCTACTTATCATTAATGCATAAAGTTCCCGCACAATAGCAAGCAAGTCACCATTCAAGGTGACCCTGACCCTTATCAGCATTGCAACTCTTTCCTTGCAAAACCCAAATGCATCATCCACAATAACAGAGCATATAAATCCCCTATCCCATAGCATGATCATACCACTGAAGCCTCCTCATTAAGGCCCAAAGCGCAGAAAATTACCATAAAAGAAAGTTGAGTGGGGGAATACTCCATTGAGCACAGAATCAATCTTGCCAAGATGCCTTTGTCTCCTCGATCTTTTGGCCAACCCAAACATTTTCCAAAGCCATCTACTCCTCCTGTAGCTCCCGCAACTCCCTTTGTAAAATGGGGGACCTTATCTGATGAAACAGAGGAGAGAGATCTCCTACAATGGCTTTATTCTGAAGAAGAGAACACAATGCAAGATCCGCCTAGACTCCCAACAGAACTCTACGGGTGAGGTGAGACTATTCTATACAGGATGGGATACGAAGGACAAGGCCCCATCAGCCTCAGAAAAGAAGGAATCATTGAACCTATTCAACCTTCTTCATCCTCATCAACTAGAAACACAAGTGGCCTAGGATACAAAGGCAAGGGCAAGGTTAAAGAAAATACTTGTCTTGTGGAAATGATCCAAACAATCCAGGATGACAGCGATACAAATTCAAATGAGTATGAGTGGGATGAGCTAATAGAACATTCCTATGATGACAAGGAGGTTGACACCATTCAAACTTTTAGCCCCTATCATGAGGGACAAATGCTTTCGAACAGACCACTAGAGTCTGATTTGCCCATCCCTGAGATTATGGCTTTCGAGGAAAGTTTAAATTCCATTGCAATAAACAACTTGGAAGAAAGTACTATCCCGACCACAATCCCCACCAATGCTCCCAACATTTCCATTCATACCATCAATGAATCAGGTCTATCATCTGACCCCCTCCCCCTTGTGCACCCTGAGCTTATTGACTGGGATCTGCAAGGAACTCCTCAACTAGATATGTTCCAAAATGACGATGCTTACATCGATTTTATGGAACTTAGGGACCACTTACCCAAGGGAGATCATAAAGCTGGTTTTGCTATTGAACTGAATACCGTGGCTTACTTCAGGGAGGGTGCCAAGCCTTCCAGTCACAAAAATATCAAGGTCAAAACTGGATCTGACAGTGAAAACCGCCTTGTGGTAGTGTCAGATCCCAAAACAATAAAAAGAAAGGACGCATCCGAAGGTGAAAACCCAACTGTGGCACCTGACGATGGAACGCTTGACACTCTCCCTAGTGACATGTATCAGGAAAGGTCGCAGATTGTTGTAGAACCGACAGAGCCTGTGAATATTGGAACAAAAGAACAGCCCAAGGTTATCCATTTTGCTAGATCTCTTACACCACCAGAGAAAACTAGGTTTGTACCGTTCTTTAAGAAAAAGAGAGGCAACTTTGCTTGGTCATATGCAGACATGCCGGGTTTAGACCCAAACTTAATTCTACATCATCTACCATTGGATCCAGGAGTAAAACTAGTAAAGCAGAAGCTGAGAAAGATGCATCCTCACATAGCACTTTTGGTCAAAGAAGAACTCAAGAAATTGCTGGATGTAGGGTTCATCAGGGCTATAGATTACCCAGAATGGATATCCAACATTGTGCCAGTGTCCAAACTAGACGGCCGAGTTAGACTATGCAATGATTTTCGAGACCTAAACAAAGCATGCTGCAAGGATGATTTTCCATTGCCAAACATCGATATCATAGTCAACCTAACTGCAGGACATACTATGCTATCTCTCATGGACGGATTCTCAGGGTATAATCAAATCAAAATAGCCCCAGAGGACCAACACAAGATAGCTTTTACTTGTCCATGGGGTACCTTTTACTGGAACATCATGCCATTTGGGTTGAAAAATGCAGGTGCCACATATCAAAGAGCTATGACTACCACATTTCATGACATGATGCATGTAACAATGGAGGACTATGTCGACGATATCCTAGCAAAGTCTCTCACAAGGGATTCACACCTGGATGTACTAGAAAGAGTCTTTCAAAGATTGGACCAATTGCAAGTCAAGCTGAACCCAAAGAAATGTGTGTTTGGGGTAACTTCAGGCAAGCTGCTAGGCTTCATTGTGTCGGCAAATGGACTAGAGGTGGACCCTGCCAAGGTCAAAGCCATAATGGACATGCCACCACCCAAGACTCTAACTTAATTGAGATGCTACAGGGTAAGCTGCAGGCAATCCGTCGATTCATATCACAGCTGGTAGACAAGTGCTAACCATTCAGCCAACTCCTGTACAAGAATATTCCATTTAGGTGGGATGAACGGTGTGAAGAAGCATTCAACAAGCTAAAAGAATACCTTATGAACCCACCCATTCTCATGCCCCCAATCCAAGGAAAACCGCTAATTCTCTACATATCTGCTACACCCACTGCTCTGGGGGAACTGCTAGCTCAACAAGATTATGAGAACAAAGAAAGAGTTGTCTACTACATCAGCCGAACCTTAGTGGGCTATGAGTTGCAATACTCACAAGTAGAAAGATCGTGTCTCGCGGTAGTTTTTGCTTCACAAAAACTCTGACATTACATGCTTGCACATCCAGTTAAACTCATTGCAAAAATAGATCCACTGAAGTATCTCCTCAGCAAAGCAACTCTCACAGGTCGCCTCGCAAAATGGGTAATGCTTCTAAGTGAGTATGACATTGAATATGTAGATAGAAAAGCCATCAAGGGACAAATCATAGCTGATCAACTAGTAGATGCACCATTACAAGACACCATGTCAATGCAGCTTGAGTTTCCAAACGAATCCCTATTCAATGTGTCAACATCTTCCTAGAAACTATACTTGGATGGGTCTTACACAAACCATGCATCGGGGGCAGGCATCCTATTCATAACTCCTCAAGGCGACACAATCCCAAAGTCTTACCGATTGTTATTTCCATGCACCAACAACATAGCGGAATATGAAGCCTTAGTAATTGGTCTCAAGATGGCAAATGAGTGGAAAATCCAAGAATTGCATGTCTACGGTGATTCTCAGCTTATAATCAATCAGGTAAACGATGAGTACCAAACCAAAGATGAAAAGCTCATCCCATACAAACGGATGGTCAACGACTTCAAAGAACACTTTGGGACCATCTCCTTCGAGTAAATACTCAGGATTGAGAATAAGGCAGCAGATGCAATGGCAACCATTGCCTCTCTTCTAGAAATACCTTAAAATGAGTCACGGTATGAGTTCTTAGTGGAAACTATCCAGCAACCAGCTTATGATCTTCTTGAGACCCATTCCATTTGCCTTCTAGTCGGATCTGATTCACCTTGGTACGGTAAGACTTACACTTACCTCAAGGACAACATTCTCCCACCTGACCTCTCTTCTAACCAGAGACGATCTTTTATATGACAAACCTCTCGCTACACCATCATAGCCGATACCCTATACCGACGTGGTCTCAATGGTACTTTGCTCTGTTGTTTAGAATGAGAAGAATCCATAACTACCTTGCAAGACGTACACGAAGGGATCTACGGAACACACTCTAGTGGTCCTTCCTTAGCCAAGAAACTCATGCATTTGGGTTATTACTGGCCAAACATGGAAATGGATTCGTATCAATTTGTCAAAAGGTAGATACAGTGCCAAATACACGGGAACCTGATACATGCACCAGCTCAAGAGTTGAGACCTTTAACGACACCCTGGCCCTTTTGCCAGTGGGGACTTGACCTTGTGGGAAAGATCCATCCACCCTCATCCAACGGCCACAAATTCATCATAACTGCCACTGAGTATTTCATAAAGTGGATTGAAGCCATTCCCCTCACCACCGTCACAGGTAAGCAAATTTCCTCATTCATCTTGAATTACATTATCTACAGATATGGCATTCCTTCATCCATTATAACGGATAACGGATGACCATTCAAAAATTAGGATGTCCAAGAACTCTGTGAACGTTTCAAAATCCAACACCGTTTCTCCACTCCATACTACCCCCAAGGTAACGGTCAAGCTGAAGCGTCTAACAAGACCATCTTGAAACTTCTCATGAAGACAGTCAATGATGCTGGCCGTGATTGTCATATCCAACTCAATCCCGCTTTGTGGGCCTACAGAACCAGTATACACACTCCCACAGGTGCTACACCATATGCCCTTGTCTATGGTTCAGAAGCCATCTTTCCCATTGAAGTCAAATTACCATCCCTTAGGGTGTCGCTAAAGGGTCTCATATCAGATGAAGAATACAGGGTCTCTAGGTTGCAAGAACTAAAGTTACTAGAAGAAAGGCGACAAAAAGACTTTGATCATCTCAAAGCATATCAACAGATGATGTCAAGAAGCTATAACCATAGGGTTCACCCAAGATGCTTTAAGGTCAGGGACCTCGTTCGCAAAGAGAATCCTCGCAATCAACAAGACAGAGAAAAGAAAGGCAAGTTTGAACCTAACTGGCTTGGGCCCTATGTGATTGTAGCAGCTTACGGATCGGGGGCATATCAGTTGGCAACATCAGAGGGTGAGCTGTTCGATGACCCAATCAACAGCATGCATCTTCGCTGGTTCTATACATAGGAGAACCCCAATGCAAGGGGGCACAAAAATACAAAAAAATTAAAAACATGATGAAATAGAAAATATAAAAAAAATGAGAAAAATAGAAACCTACAAAAAAAATTGTCCTTTGGTGAAAACCTGGCAAACAGCCGCCTTGGATAGGTATCATGATGAAAACCTGGCAAACAGGCATCATGTTTACTTTCTAGCTTCTCGTGCAAATAAAAGAAAGTGATGAAAACCTGGTGAACAGGCATTATTTGTGATAAACTGCCTTCTCCATCTCTGGGAATTCCATCACCTTGAGTCCATTCTTTCTCCACTTGCCTCCCATTCGACCCATATCCATCCCATAATAAACAATTGGCAGTTACCTATCATGGCTCGATACTCTCCCTCTTTGTGGCCTTGTCAACCAAGGTTCTATCCCATACCGTCTCCTCAATGTGAGCCTCGCATAGTGTCCCTCGTCAGTGTCCACGGTCTGAGTCCATGAACTACGTTGCCTCTGCGTCGTCACGCAGGCAAGGCCATTATTCCAATGCGCGCCCAAGGCTTTCCATTGTCTCATCCATTCTGTATCTTGTCCTTCTATCCAGCTGAGTCTGTCTCCACCTTCTCTCACCTAGGTCTTAGGTCCAGTAGGGTTTACCTTGAACTACGTTGCCTCTGCGTCGTCATGTAGGCAAGGCCATTTCTCAAATGAGCCCTCAAGGCACTAGGTCAAACCCTTAGGGTCCATCTCACCAATAAGGATTGTAAAATCTTCTCACCAAACAAGCAAGTACAAGAATAACCTGCGCTTCAAGCAGAAATCTCAACACAAGGTATTTTAACCTATCCAAAGCAAAGAAAAATACCCAAGACCCTCTAAATGATTTTACTCAAATTATGGCAAGAAACAAACACATCTAAATGCAAAAATGTTTTGTGGATTAGAAACACGGTTAAAGTACAGAGTCTTGATTTTTGCTATCATGCTACTCAAGGATGCCGAAAGCTAGAGATTCTATGATGGGTGCATGATTCTCTTCTTTGTTTGCTATTTGTGGATTAATCTTTAGTAATGTGAAGCCTCGTCTAATGACCTGATCGGCAAAAGATCATCGAGGACATCAAAGGTCTAACATGAATGGGGGCAATCCTTGTTTGTTGATATGCAAGAAATACTCATGTCATCTCAGTTCAATTATACCTCGATGCTTGTATTAATTTGCTAAATCAAAATCCATGTAAGCAATACTCAGGTCATCTCAGTTCAATTATACCCAGATGCTTGTATTTTCTTACAACATTTAAAAAAAAAAAAGCCAAATGATGAAATAAGCACTTCAAAATACTTGCAAAATTAAGATGTCAAAAAACCATTTGTATCCAATTGCATTCCATATCCATAACCATACCATATCCAATTGTGTTCCATATCCATATCCATAACGTATCCAATTGCATTCCATATCCGTATCCATATCCAATGGCATTTCGCATACTATCCAGCAATAAAAATTCTATGTAGAGTATCAATACAAATAAGAGCTTGTGAGTTCTTCTATCGATCAAATTTCTATCTATCGTTGTGATCCATTCTTCTCAATTTGGTCAATCCGCGCAATGATCCAAATGCAAGTCCGTCCTTAATCCATACCAATCAAGTCATGTCAATCTTGTCAAATGATCCATTCATAATCAGTGGTCTTGATCCTTGTCTGGTCATAAGCCAACTCAATCAATTATAATCAATCAATTGTCTTATACATGATGTAACATTGTCGAAACCAGACCAACACACGCATCTTACACAACATGTTTCATTTCCTAAAACCAGGCACTATCCTCTGTGTTGGTCTAGGGATCCATTGTTCCCCACCATGACAACATGCCTGCCGTGTTGGTCTAGGGATACATAGTTCCCCACCATGACAACACTATCGTATATCGTTATTAGTATATCATTGGTTTACCATTGGACAGGAGCAATACCTTGTTTGTTCTTGTATCATTTGTGCATACTTGCTTACTTGCTTGTGTGTGTTATCATTCTATCTTGCATTGCGTATCATTCAGCTCTTTGCCCAACCAATTTCTTCACCCCAACCTAATTTTACCTTCTTCATCGTGAGATTGTCTGTCTCACGTCCTTCTGCCTTCGTCTCGTCCAATCTCCCGAGGGGGCATCCTATCGTCATAACCTGTACCAGGGGCAAACTGGGGCATGTATCATTATCAGACTATTTATTCTTTGAAGCAATGCCGTAAACTGCATTGCTTCAAAGAGGGGCAAAATGTATATGCCTAAAAATGACACAATTCATTCTAAATAAATATTCTTAATATTTATTCCCTTCTTATTTCTTCTATCAATTAAATAAATATTCTAAGTTTATTTGATTGGTTCATTATCCCATAATTAAATAAAATCAATTTATTTAATTAAATTCCCTAAATTCTTCTAATGTCTCACATAATTAAATAATCCTACATTATTTAATTAATCATAAATTCCTCTATCCTAAGTCCTAATTTCATTAAACCACCTCACCTTTTCCACCTCACCATGTTGCACATGTAATTAAATATTTTAAATATTTAATTAGCTAGTATTCTCTCACCCACATGTCCTATTTACCCTCTAGTCAAAATTAGTTAACTCATCAATCAAATCTGTTAACTAATTAGTCACTTGAGTTCACTAGTCAATCTATTTTGTTGACTCCTTAATCAACCTAGTTAACTGATCAATCAATTCAGTCAACTCCCCAATCAATTCACTTAACTGATTGGTCTATTCTGTTAACTCTTCAATCAATTTTGTTAACTCCCCTGTTGCATGATGGAGCTTGGACACATGTCCTCTCCCTATTCGTTGCACATTCCTCAACCGTTCTCAACCATTGATCTTCTTGTTTCTTCTCAACTGTTGATCTTAATTCTCCCAAGTCTATAAATGGAACCTCATTCTTCCATTCTATTCATCCAGGCTATTTGTATTGTTACTCTGCAGAAATTCATCAGCGCACCTTTGGCACCCCAATACTATTTGCTTGAGATCACCATTGTTGCTTAGAAGCTCATCTTCTTGGCATATTCGTTATCACAGCCATTTACTATCGACATCCTACAACACAACTAAAAGAGTGCACTCTCTGAGGGCCTACTTCATACCAGCAAGGACGGTTTAAATAGGTGAACAATAGAAGCTTTGAAACAAGGAAGGTTTGCATTGTATTATTCATTGCTTCATTTCATTCAATCTTTCTTAGTTTCATTATTCTATTGATGTTTGGGTTTATTATTGTTAAATTGATTAATCCCCATTTTACCCTAACAAACCCAATGGTTCGCGAACTAAGATTTTCACCGATAAAGACTTCGAGCCCTCTTTTCCTTAGAAAAACTTTCTTTCACTCTTTTTTCACTTGGTCGGTGAATTGGGGAAATCAGAAACTCACAACCTGGTCAGTGGAATTGGTAGTTTGCGAACTAGCCGAGTCAACATAAAAGGGCCACAAACTTCAAGTTTTTTCTTTCACCTATTTCCTTCGCCCCTTTTGCCACCTTATCGGCAAATCAACAAACTGACGAAACTGCGAACTCACAAACTCAATCAGTGAAATCAGTAGTTCACAAACTTGCCAATTTTTTGGCAAAGGCCTTAGAAACTTTTCCTTAGAACATCTTCACTTGTCCCCTTACTTTAGAAAACTTTTCACTTCCTACGGTCCTTTTTTCTGTCAGTGAAGCTGTCGACGATAAAACCTTTGATGGACAAACTTTTAAGTTAGTGAACTAAAAAATTCATCGACAAAGGTCATTCTTCTTCCTTAATTTTCCTTAGAAAAAATTCAATTTCCTCATTTGTTGCTTGGTCAGTGAATCGAAGAAAACAAAAACCCACAAACTTGGTCGGCAAAATTGGTAGTTCACGAACTTGCCAATTTGCTCGCAAAGGCCACAAATGGATAGATTTTTTACAAAGAAGAAAACACATTGACTTGGGGGATTTTCACTTAGAAATTTTTGAAGGAAACCCATTTAAATTATCTCAGATCAGGTATATATGATGGGTTTAAAAAGAAAAGACAAAAAGTGGGATTTTCACTAAATTTGGGGCAAAATATGCATGTTCAGGAGCTGGTTTACAAGTGCTAACACTAGCTCTGGTTGGGGACATGTGACAAACAATGTCATAGAGAGGATCTCAGATCTCTGGACAGACCAAAACACAAAAAACAATACACATAAACAAAACATAAACAAACACACCATCAAGACCAACAATGGTCAAGACTGCTCAAGGTCAAAAATCAAAAGATATAGCTTGATTGAATCATTCAAAATTTCAAGGGCAGCATTACTTATGAAAAGTAAAGCTTGAGATGTTGTCCATGAATGGGAAGCTCCAGAAGTTCTCCCTCCATATTTTTGATGTAATAGATGTCCTGGCCAATGTTTTCATCAATTTGATATGGACTCAGCCATAATGGCTCAAATTTACCATGCTTTCCCTTGTCTTCTAATCTTGCATTCCAGAGGGGAACCAGCTCACCAATCTAAAAGCTCCTTTTGACTATTTTCTTGTTGAAAAAATTCTCAACCTTTTATTGTTGTAACAGATCTTTATCATCCACCATTCTTCTAATTTCATCCAACTCTATCAATTCATGCATTCTTAATGCCAAAACATCATCTCCATCCTTTCCTATTTGTTGCAGTAGTTGATACTAATGACATTGGCATTTTTTCCTCTAACCCATATACTAGGTCAAAAGGGCTCTTACTTGTAGCACATTTGTAGGTGATCTGATCAGCCCAAACTACATACTTTAGCTTGTCATCCCATCTTTTCTAGTTCATTTCTAGATTCCTCTTTAGATTTTTCATAAGACTCTTATTGCTAGACTCAGCTTGTCCATTACTCTATAGATGATATGGTGATGAGTGAATCATCTTGATCCCATACTTGGAACAAATGCCCACTATGTCTTGAGATCTAAAACCATAGCATTGCCTACACCAATTCTAGATGGCATGCCAAATTTGGTTATCACATTGTTCACAAGGAATTCAATCACCACCTTGGACGTGGTATTGCGATTGGGGATAGCCTCTACCCACTTGGTGAAATAGTCAGTGGGTACAAGGATCCACTTAAATCCATTGCCAGATTTCTCTTGAGTTTCTACTATGAAATCAATGCCCCATTGCTGAAATGGTGCCTCAATGATAACATTCATGAGCGCAAGGGCACCTTGAAATTTTAACTTACCAAAAAATGTTGGCAAGCATCGCTTTTTCTAATTTGTCTTGCAACATCTCTGGAGAGGCTTGGCCACTAGAAACCTTCCCTAATAATCTTATGCGCTATGGTTTTGGCATGGAAGTGCCCGCCACATATTCCTTGGTGATATTCATCAATAATTTCCTCATATTGTTGTTGGTCCAGACACTTTATCAAAACATACCCCTGATTTATCCACATTAAAACATTTGGATCAAAACATACCTCTAAGACTTGAGCTTAAGTGTCCTTTGTTGAGTTACATTCATGCCTTGGGGACAATGCATGTTGACAAGATAGAAGATAATATATTTGTACCATGGATCATTTGTCAACGTTCACACATTAGCAGATGGAACAACATTTACCTCATTTATCTCAGCTGCCACTAAGTTGGAATTATCCAACAACTTAGCTAAAACCTAGCTTCACACCAGTTTGGTGACCTGCACCTCAATGTCATATTCTTGGATCCTGTTGATCCATCTGTATCTCCTTCTAGAAGCTTCCTGTTGTAGGAAAATATCCTTCACAACTGAATGGGGTACATATGTAAGTGTCTCTGCACCGGCCATAAGATAGGGTCTAAAATATTTTATTGCCTTAACCAAAGCATATGCTTTCTTTTCCATAATTGAATAATTTAGTTCAATATCCTGCAAGGACTTGCTAAAGAATCCTATTGGCTACTCAAATCCAACAATAATAGTATAATATGAAGCAAAAGAGAAGAGTCTGAAAAGCTTTGTATAATCTAGGCTTACCAATACTGGTGCATTCTTGAGAGCCTCCTTTATGTCAATAAATGCTTCAGCTAGTTCCTTGCTCCATGTAATAGACTGCCCTTTCTTGAGCATCTTGGAAATTTCCTTAGTCTTTTCAGCAAAGTTAGGGACAAACCGCCTTACAAAGTTAATTTGTCCAAAGAAGGACTTGATACCCTTGACTATTTTAGGATGAGGGATAAGGTCAATGGTCTTAACTCTTTCAGGATCTATTCTAACCCCATTCCTTGATACAATATGTCCCAACAACTTTCCTTCTTCTATTCCAAACTAAAATTTCTTAGGATTCAAAGACATACCATACTCCAAACATCTATCAAAAATTAGTTGCAAATGTTTGCAATGATCTTTCCTGTCTTTGGGGGATGTAGTGAGATCATCCTGGTATACAACCATGATCTTATCAATGAGGCCTACAAAGGCCACATCCATTGCTCTTTGAAATGTTGATCCCACATTCTTCAACCCAAATGGCATTCTCAAATAAACAGAAGTTCTCCAAGGAGTAGTGAATGTTGTTTTGTACTATTCTAACTCCTTGACCAACACCTAATTGTATCCTGAGAATCCATCCATCATAGACATCAGTTTTGAACTAACAACCCTTTGCAAAAGATGATCCATGCTTGGAAGATGATAATTATCCTTAAGGGATTTGATGTTCAAGTTTCTAAAATATACACACAATCTAATCTCCCCATTCTTTTTCCTCACTGGGACAAGATTAGACACCCACTCAAAATGTCTGATTGGCTTTATGATACCTCCCTCTTTTAGTTTTACCAACTCTTTCTGCATCTTGGGAGCTATGGTGGGATTTATAGGCCTTTGCTTCTGCCTAAATGGTTTTGCATCAAGCTAAAGGGGAATAATATGTTGAAATAAATCCTCCCTGTATGCCTTCAGCTCCTCATAAGACCATGCAAAACACTTCTTAAATTTTCTCAATAAAGTAATCAACATCTATTTCTCATGGTGTTTAAGCTGCTTACCAATGTAAACCATCCTAGGTGTCTCCTCAATGCCAAGGTTAACACATTCAACTCTATTGTCTTCAACTGGTTTACCTTTGCTTTTCCATCGGTCAACATTATCATTCTTTCAAGCACCACCAATCCTTTTGGAATGGTATTTGTTTTCAGTTGCATGACCTCACTACCAATTAGAGTTTCCTTGCCATCTTTGACCTCTATCATAGGCAGCCAATCAATTAATCAATTGTCAAACTCATCTATGCAATTCATGAAATTGTAAATTTGATTGTTGTCATTGAAAACCTGCCAGCTATAGACGTTATCAGGGATTGTCGATTTGGTGAGGACTTCAACAATATAATGGGAAAGGGGACAAGAATCTGGTTGCGGGTCAAACTTTGAACCAACAATAGCTAAAGCATCCACCCTTTCATTTTTATTCCTCTCAATCCATTCGATTCCAATGGCATCAAACAATTCCAATGTGTCCCAAACTACATTCATGTATTCTCTCAATTTGTTGTCCTTAGCAGCAAATGCACTTCTAATCTGCTACACCACTAATTCTAAATCACCATGTATCTTCAGACATTTGACTCTATGATGCTTGTGAGAAACATTTAAACCCAACAACAATGCCTCATACTCAGTTATGTTGTTAGTACACTAAAAATCAAGTCTGAAGGATAAACCAAACTACTCTCCATCTGGTGCTATCAGAACAATACTAGAACTTGATCCATCTCTTGAATATGCACCATTGAAATACATTGTCCACAAATCATCTGCACCATAGGTAGAAGTAGTGGGAGTGGAAGGTAAAACATCATAGCTATGATCATCTTCACTAAAAATATCCCATGAAGTGGTCAACATCAGTGTCAAAGAAATCAGCGTGACCTTCCTGTGCTTTAGACGTGTTCTCAATGTTTTCATCTTCTACCTTTTTCTCCCTATATAGCTTCGTCTCCATGCCATGGACTGGAATAATGGCATATGAAAGATCTAACTGGATACTTCCACCCATGGAGGCTGCCCACTTTCTTGATAACATCATACCCCACTTGGCAGGACAGTCTACAACAATAATATCCATCAAGAATTATTTGTTTAGGTAAGTAACAAGTTTGACATCAACATCTTTAACCAGACCTATCACAATAACTTCCCTAGAATCCATGACAAAACATTTTCCAAAAGACCTAGACATTTTTAGTCTCAATTCATTCATTATCTCAAAGGGCATAACATTGATGGAAGCACCAAAATCAAGCATGCAATTATGTAATAGCCAACCATTTATGATTAGGGTTGTGTAAAAAGGGTCTACTCCCATCTTGTTGTTAACAACAGTTAATCCTAGATATACCTCTATGGTTTCATCACGGCCTTTCTCCTCATCATCATTACTAGGAACAACCATATGTTGTTTTTGTGCATCTACAGTAGTGACTAATGACATTGCCCTATCTCTATGTTCAAGGATTCTAAGAATTTCCACTATAGGCACTGAAATTCTAACTTGGCTAAAGATTTGAGCCATGTCAATGGGGGTATAATTTGGCAAAGGAGCATCACCTGAGATGGTGGTATCATTTGGACAATGAATTTAAGGTATTATTTGACTTGAAGAAATATCCATACCTTTTTTCTTGATCTTCTCCTTGCCCTTTTCTGGTTTCTTTTGTGTTGAAATAAGGGTAGACAACTGAGAGGGGGGGTGAATTAGTTGTCTCAAAAACTTTATCTTTTGTTGTATCTAACCTTCTTCCACACTTATTAATAGATTAATGATATAACCATGAAAGCATAAATCAACAACACATGAGCAGAAACATAATCAACACATAAGACACCAAGATTTTTACGTGGAAACCTGGTTAAGGGAAAAACCACGGTGGGGGTTAACCCACAAGATTTATTCTCTATTAAAAGAATAGAAAATGGGAAGGCACTTTCCTTCGGGCGCACTGCCCAGAGCTCACTGCCTATAGAAACATTTATAAGTTTATCATAAGAAGATTGAACTGGAAAACAACATCTTCTTCATGCCAAGGTCAGTTCCATTTAAGCACACAATACTTCTGCTATGCCCCCAAACACTTCTTCGCTATCTCCTCATTCTTTACTTCTCTTCCTCTTCTACTCTTCTTCTTCTCTACTATGCCTTTCTTCCTTTCTTAAGATCTTCCCATTTTTGCACAAGGATGGTTTTCCACAACTCAACCACACATATTTATATGCTTCATCAACCTTGGAATAAGCATCAAGGTCAGAACTACAAACATCTGACCTAATGCAAATCACTATACTGTTGGCCAAACATAGCTGGGACCTAAATCTTCCTCGAACAACATGCCAAACTTCATAGAACCTCTCTTAGATAATCTGCAACATGCACAAAGCATCCGGTCGGCCAAGCCTGGAAAGAACAACAACACCCAAGGACAAATCTTCAACCATGAGCTCAATCCTTAATGCGGACCACCAACATAATAGGCACAAGATCTAGAGACCACCACAAGCACAATGAAATCAACAAGAATAACCGCACTACCTCAGATCACCATAACCACTTGTGCCTTCATCTGGGAACTCAAGAACACCAACTATCATGACTGTCACACTAGAAAGATTGCTTGGGGACCTCCAATCCATGAACCACTTGAGTTGAGGATACACACCGACATCCCAAACACACCTCTAGATCTACAAATCATAATATTCCAATGCGGATCAATCCGGACCAGATTTCTGTCACTCTGTCACCTCTAAACAACTGCAAAACCTGGTTCTACTCAGAAGGTCATAACTTTGCCAATTCTCCATACGGACCTCTCAAATATTAACTGGAGCAACTTCAGACAATCCTTTACAAACCCTTTAATCCATAGACTCTGATCTTCATCCTACTTGGAATGCGGAGCAATCTACTTCACTGAATTGCACTGTCTTCACTGTCTCTGACAGAGAGATATGTAACTCACTTTTTTCTTCTGGAGAGGCTAATTTTATCAATATCCTCAACATACAAGTCTTCTAAACAAGCAATACAATAAGATACAGTTGACACTAATGACAACAAGGATATGTTGACATCAATGACAACACTGATTAGGCACATATTTGCAACAATCTCCCCCTTTGTCATTGATGGCAACATATGATGTGAAAAATTGTTTCAACCATCAAGACAAGAACTTCTCCCCCTTTCTCTTATCACATCTACAATCACTTTATTCACTACTCCCCCTTTCACCAGCAACTACTTACTTTCAAGTTTTTCACTTGACTTCTCTCCCCCTTTGACATCAATGGCAAAGGGCACATATTTGAAATCATCTCTCCCTCTTTTGATTTTTAGATAAAACCAGCCTGAACTCTAGAATTGGCATATAGACTACTCCCCTTGAGTAGCATCTCCTTAATGCCAATTTAGATCACAAGATATGACTATGAGTTCCACCGGACTAATACACACTAGTGCACCTTAGTTCTGAATAGGAGGGGTAATCACCCCTAGCTTCCCTCTGCGATACTCGAAAGTGTCCTTAGGTAGAGGCTTAGTAAAGATATCCGAAATCTATTCCTTTGAAGAAACAAACTCCAATATGACTTTATTGTCATTTACCTTCTCTCTCAAAAAGTGAAACTTGATGGATACATGCTTTGTCTTTGAATGCAACACCGGATTCTTTGAAATGTTTATTGTACTAGAATTATCATAGAATATTGTAATAGGTTCTTCAAACACAATTATGATATCCTTCAACATTTGCTTCATCCACAAAACTTGAGTACAATTACGTGCTACTGCTATATACTCTGCCTCTGCAGTAGACAGAGATATTGCCTCCTTCTTTTTCCTCAACCAAGAAACCAATCTCTTTCCCAAGAAAAATGTACCTCCACTGCTACTCTTCTTGTCATCCACATCTCCTCCCCAATCAGCATCTGTATATGCATGAAGAGTGAAATCATCACCCTTAGGATACCATAAGCTATAATCAGATGTTCCCTTCAGATATCTGAAGATTTTTTTGACTGCTACAACATAAGATTCTCTAGGATCAGCTTAAAATCTAGCAACAAGGCCAACTGCATTCATAATATCAGGTCTGGTATGAGTTAGATAAAGTAGTCCTCCAATCATTGATCTATACCTTTTCTAATCTACCTTAGGAGAATCATCATCTTTACTCAACTTGCATCTGGCTATCATAGGGGTACTCATTGGTTTTGAATCTTCCATTCCAAACTTTTTCAACAACTCTTTCACATACTTAGACTGAGATATGAAGATGCCTTTTTCTGACTGAATGATTTGTAGACCTAAGAAGAAATTCATTTCACCAAGCATGGACATCTCAAATTAACTTTGCATCTGATCAGCAAATTTTTTACACATACTCTTATTTCCACCAAAGATGATGTCATCAACAAATACCTCAACAATCAAGATGTGTTCATGATCAATTTTGAAATAAAGATTACTATCAGCAGTGCCTTTGTTAAAGCCTAACTTTAGCATATACTTATCTAATCTTGCATACCAGGCTCTTGGGGCTTGTTTAAGTCCATACAATGCTTTCTTCAATCTACAGACCTTATCTTCTTGATTAGACAACTAGAATCCTTCTGATTGCTCAATGTAGACTTCTTCCAATTCTCCATTCAGAAATGTTGACTTGACATCCATCTGGTAGACTTTGAAATCTTTGTAAGTAGCAAAGGCAAGAAATAATCTAACTGCTTCAATTCTTTCCACCGAAGCAAAAGTTTGTTCAAAATCAATTCCCTCTACCTGAGAGTAACCTTTGCACACCAATCTTGCTTTGTTTCTCACAACTTCACCATCTTATTCAATTTATTCCAGAAGACCCATTTAGTTCCAATTACATTTTTGTTTTCAAGTCTAGGATCAAGATCTCAAGTATGATTCTTTTCAATTTGTATTAATTCTTCTTCCATTGCTTTTACTCAACTTTCATCATTATAAGCTTCATTTACTAATTTTGGTTCAATATTTGAAATCAAACAATACTCCTCTTGTTCTTCAGCAATTCTTCTTCTAGTTTGAACACCTTTAATTTTATCTCCTATGATCTAATTTTTAGAATGATTCAATCTTACATATGTGGGAGTTTTGGGATTTTCTTCAACTTCTGATTCTTGAACTTGTTCCTCAACATTTGCATTCACTTCTTTAGTCATTGGATTCTCTGGAGTGAACTGAACTTGCTTTCCTTCATTTGGACTTTCATTTTAGTCATCTGATTCATATCCACAAAACCTTGAAGGACTCTCCTTGCTTTCATCAACCTTAACATTAGCACTTTCAACAATCTTTTTCAATCTCTTGTTAAAGCACCAGTATCCCTTGCTTTGATTAGAATAACCCAGAAATATTCCTTCATCACATCTTCCATCAAACTTGCCTAGATCTTCATCTCTTTTGATATAGCATTTACTACCAAAAACTCTAAAATATTTCACAGAAGGAGAATTACCAAACCATAGTTCATAAGGTGTTTTACCAGAATTACCTTTGATCTGTACCCGGTTAAGAGTGTAGACAACAATACTTATAGCCTCTCTCCAATAGACATGTGGAATATTTGCTTCCATCATCATGGTTCTAGCAGCCTCTTGAATAGTTTGGTTCTTCCTTTCCACAACTCCATTCTGCTGAGGAGTCCTAGGAGTAGACAACTATCTTCTTATTCCATGCTTTTCACAAAATGCATTAAACTCACTAGAGGTAAACTCTCCACCTCTGTCAGATCTCAGACACTTTATCTTCACACCAATCTCATTTTCAACCCTAGCCTTAAACACTTTAAATTTGTCAACAACCTCTAATTTCTCTCTCAAGAAGGTGACCCACATCATCCGGGAGTGATCATCAATCAACAACATAAAGTATCTATCTCCTTGCAAACTCCTAACCCTGGCAGGACCACACAAATGAGTGTGCACAAGTTCCAACAATCCACTTGAAGATTGTTCTTTACTCTTGAAAGTAGCTCTGTTATGTTTTCCCAATTGACATTCCTTACACATGTTATTGGTAGGTTTCACAAGCTTTGGAAGATCTCTTATAGCGTGAGTAGCACTTATCTTGACAATGTTGTCAAAGTTTACATGACACATTCTCCTATGACATAGCCAACTCTGATCAATTTGAGCAATCAAACAACTTTTACCAGTACCACTTAAATGAAAGATATTACCTCTAGTCTATGTACCAGAAGCAATCTCAGTTCCAGAGCTTTCCAAAATTCTGCATTTACCATGCTTGAATCAGAGATCATATCCCTTGTCAACAACCTGTCCAACACTGAGAAGATTATGCTTCAACCCTTCTACATACAAAACATCATTAGTGTTATTCTTACCATCAAGAGAGATGGATCCTCTGCCACGGATTCTACCAACTGAATTGTCTCCAAACTTCACAATTCCACCTTCATACCTTTCCATACTTACAAATTTACTCTTATCACCTATTATATGATGAGAGCATCCACTGTCAATTACCCATTCATCCTTTTCTTCAACTTGAGCAGCCAAGGCTCTTTCCACATTCACACAGGTAGCAGATTCAATAGGCACCAGATCTTCTTCTTTGATGGCAATGAATAGCCATTCATTTCCTGAGGTACTTCCCTTATTAGATTCATCATCAGTGACTCCTTCAGTAGCCTCTTGGACATAGTAGCATTTCTTCTGAATCCTAGGCTTGTTAGGGTTTGGCTTTGAAACCCTCTCCAGACATCTTGAGGCAAAATGACCAATCTTATTGCAAGAAAAACATTTGAAAGACAACTTTCCTTGATACTTACCGGATCCTCTTGGTAATCTTTTGGCAAAAAGGGCTTCAAGTTCTTCAAGTTCTGATTTATCTTCTTCAAGATCCTTCCTTGCCTTCTCAAATCTCGTTAGTCTTCTTAAAGAACTTTCACCTGGATAAAATCTTTGCTTTCCAAAAACACTGGCCTTAAATGCAGATTCATATTTAGGAAGAGGATCACCAAACTCACTCATTTCAAATGCTGAGAGCTTGCCAACCAACTGATCCCTTGTAACAGTTGTCATAGTCCTGATTTCCTCAATAGCAGCAACTCTATGCTTGTATGAAGCAGGTAAGGATCTGAGCACTTTGCCAACAATCTCTAATTCTTCCAGTGTTCCACCAGCACACCTGATACTGTACACAAGTTCATTCACCTTCTGCATGTAGGAAGTGATGTTTTCATCTTCACTCATCCTCAAATTTTTGTATCTACCCTTCAAGCTGTGCAACTTAGCACATTTGACATATGCATCACCTTCATATAGAGTTTCCAACTTCTTCTAGATTTCATGAGCAATTTTCAATTCCAAGACATTTGTCATTTCTGTATCAGTTAGGGCACTTAACAATGCTTCTTTAGCCTGAATATTGTTTTCAGCATCTTTGAGTTCATCTGGAGTTGAAGGACCTTTCTCCGGAGGCTTATACTCATCCTTACTTATCAACCAATAAGCATCACCCATACATTGCAAATGGCACTCCATGTAACTCTTCCAAAGAGTGTAATTTGTTCCATCAAATCTCGGACTATCCTTCTTGTAAGTTGACATCCTGGATCTCCTCAAGTGGTCAAGCTTCTTTTAGAGGAACCGGCTCTGATACCAATTGTTGAAATAAGGGTAGACAACTGAGAGGGGGGGTGAATCAATTATCTCAAAAACTTTATCTTTTGCTGTATCTAACCTTATTCCACACTTATTAATAGATTAATGATATAACCATGAAAGCATAAATCAACACATAAGACACTAGGATTTTTACGCACGGGAAACCTAGTTAAGGGAAAAACCACGGTGGGGGTTAACCCACAAGATTTATTCTCTATTAAAAGAATAGAAAATGGGAAGGCACTTGCCTTCGGGCGCACTGCCCAGAGCTCACTACTCAAAAGAGGCTTACTGCCTACAAAAATATTTATAAGTTTATCATAGGAAGATTGAACTAGAAAAAAACATCTTCTTCATGCCAAGGTTAGTTCCATTTAAGTGCACAATACTTCTGCTCTGCCCCCAAACACTTCTTTGCTATCTCCTCATTCTTTACTACTCTTCCTCTTCTACTCTTCTTCTTCTCTGCTCGTCCTTTCTTCCTTTCTTCGGATCTTCTCATTTTCGCACCAGGATGATTTTCCACAACTCAAGCACACATATTTACATGCTTCATCAACCTTGGAATAAACATCAAGGTTGGCACTACAAACATCTGACCTAATACAAATCACTATGCTATTGGCCAAACATAGCTGGGAACCAAATCTTCCTCGAACAACATGCCACACTTCATAGAACCTCTCTTAGATCATCTGTAACATGCATAAAGCATCTAGTCAGCTGACACTATAAAAAAACAACAACACCCAAGGACAAATCTTCAACCACGAGCTCAATCCTCAATGCGGACCACCAACACAGTAGGAACATGATCAAGAAACCACCACAAGCACAATGAAATCAACAAGAACAATTGCACTACCTCAGATCACCAGAACCACTTGCACCTTCATTCGAGAACTCAAGAACACCAACTATCATGACTGTCACACTAGAAAGATTACTTGCGGACCTCCAAACCATGAACCAGTTGAGTTGAGGATACACACCGACATCCCAAACACACCTCTAGATCCGCAGATCATAATAATCTAATGAGGATCAATCTAGACCAGATTTTTGTCATTTTGTCACCTCTAAATAACCGCAAAACCCATTTCTACTCAGATGGCCATAACTTTTCCAATTCTCCATGCGGACCTCTCAAATCTTGACTGGAGCAACTTCAGACAATCCTCTACAAACCCTTTAATCCGCAGACTCTGATCTTCATCCTACTTGGAATGCAAAGCAATCTACTTCACTAAACTACATTGTCTTCACTATCTTTGACAGAGAGATATGTAACTCACTTGTTTCTTTTGGAGAGGCTAATTTTCTCAATATCCTCAACATACAAGTCTTCTAAACAAGCAATAGAGTAAGATACAATTGACACTAATGACAACATCGATTAGGCACATATTTGCAACATTTTGTGCTTGAGGCTGATCATATTTCTCACCACCTTTTGGATCATGAACCCTTGGACTAGATATAGCAGCTGGTTGTACCACTTGTGCTAGATTTTTCTGCACATACTTCTTCTTTACAGCTAGCAGCTACATAGGGAACTTATTCTTTTCTGATGTATTTTTCTTGAGAGCGCTATTACCTTTTTGGTCCACATTCACATTACGTTTGTCCTTCTCTCTATTTAATCCATGTTGTCTTAATTCTACAACAAGAGGACTCTGCATAGGGACTGACCTATTTCTCAGCTGATAACCTCCTTGGACTTGCATAATGGCAGCATCACTCAACACCTTTATGTCTTCTTTTGAAGGTTTGAACTAATTGTACTTCTTCTGCATAAGATCTCTCAAGTTCCTAAAATCATGAGTTGGTAGTTGATAATTCTTTGGACCTTCATCATAATCATATTGGAAAATATGATCAACCTCTTCATAACTGTCATAATCAACAACCTGAACCATTCGCTCATAATCCTTTGTGTCAAACTGATTTATCTCCTCTTCATAGTTTTCGACTGCACCTTCTTCATTTGGAAATTCTTCATCTGTACTCATTGAATGAAGCACCACACAATTAGCTGGATCATGAGGAAGGAAGCATGTTTGGCACCATCTTGAAAGTTGATTTGATCCTTTCTTAATGGATCAAGTGTGTCTCTTTTAGGCTATTTGAAACTTACATGCCTAGGGATAGCTTGTCTGCATTCTGTTATGATCTCTTAGACTAGTCAACATTGTAAGGTCTATTATCCAATCTCTGACCTTCATTGAAATGTGTTGTAACACCCTAAGGTGGCAACCCTTTATCATTTCTAGCAACCTTGTAAGATAAATCTTTCATAACCTCTGTTAGCACTCAACCGACTGCCATTACACCAAAAGCTCAAACTGTTAGTGAGGATGCCACCAGAGAAGCTAGCCAGAGACCGTGCGGGCCTGAGAAGGGAGGGGTTGAGGGTCGTGCACCTAAGCCACAACATACCCCCCGGGCTGAGCTGTTTGACATGGGACAGATGGACACGATGCGAGTAGTGCGCATCGGCGGGAATCAAACCCCTCCCCAGCAGAGTCACCAATTTGTTAGTACTCAACTGGCTACCACTAAACCAAAAGCTTGAATTGTTAGTGAGGGCACCACCGGAGAAACTAGCCAGAGACTAGGCGAGCCCGAGAAGGGAGGGGTTGAGGTTCGCGCACCTAAGCCACAACATACCCCGCCAAGCTGAGCTGTCCGACATGGGATAGACAGACACGAGGTGAGTAGTATGCATTAGCGGGAATCGAACCCCTCCCCAGCAGAGTCGCCAATTTGTTAGCACTTAACTGGCTACCACTACACCAAAAGCTCAAACTGTTAGTGAGGATACCACTGGAGAAGCTAGCCAGAGACCGCACGGGCCTGAGAAGGGAGGGGTTGAGGGTCGTGTTGGTTATTTTCCCAGACTGGATGCTTATTCCCAGTTATCCCTACAAAGTAGCCATCATTGATCAACAAGATTCCCAGGCCAGGGGCCAACAATACAAGAGATAGACTCTATAAATATCTCCTCTTCTTCTTTAGGCTCTGCAGAACCAAGGGGGGTATTCCCTATTCAACATCTATGAAATACACCTACAAGTTAGCTAGGATGTTGACACAAAGCAAATAAATCCTCTCTTATGCAGACCAAAACTATGAGATAAGTGTAAAGGGGCTAGCTTTGGGCCTATGTTCAGTTGTGAGACAGAGGATTTCAGTCCTAAACTACTCCTAATGTCCTAAAAAGTTTGTATTAAAAGTTTGAGTTTGATTTGTATTTGGAAGAAAAACTAGGACCTTGGTTGTAACCTCAACACAAAACTAGATTGGTGCCTATCCAGGGCTCGGAGTCAATAGATATATATGTGAGTGTTTATCACAGACTTAAGACAATAATCAGATTTCAAGGGGATTTTGCAATGTTTGCCTTACAGACAATACCCAAGACAAAGTATTCAGTTACTTCTGCTTACAAACATCCTTACTACAATATATTTTTCCCAACACTTAACCCAAAACATTTAATCCACTCCTTGAGCAGAAGTAAAAGATTAAGCATTCAATATAGTAAACCCATATTCTAGAATCCCAAATACCCCTTAGCTGTTTTAGATTCAGAAGAAGAACACATTCAGTTTGGAGACAAATAACAAAATACATGCTATAAAGCATTACTCATTTGAATCAACATGAAACTGATGAATTCTATGCATAAGAGATTCAACATACAACTCATAAACTCACAAAATACCCAGAATAGAGCCACCAACGAAGTTGTATTTCATTACAACACCAAAACTTGTCTAGTTTTCAACCACCAAACCATGACATACACACCTCAGATATACTCAAAGTGTGCCCTCAACAAAACCGTATAAAAGTCAAATCAAAATTCTACCAATTACAATGCACTAAGAATGGCGCCCAAATCAATCAATGCAGCAGAAGACAAAATGGGAAGAAGCAGAAGAAGGGCGAGGAGTAGTTGAATTCGAGCCCTATGCCGCTGCTAGAAGATTTTCCACCTGAAAGTGGTAGCTGACATGTCCCTTCGGCCCATACCTGTCTGCAATCCTGCCATTAGTGGCATACCAACTTGCAGCTATCGTGGAAACACAGCAGCAAATGCATAAACAATTTTCTCGCCAAGAATGCCACTGCATATGCATGGGAAAACCCTCGCCATCAAACATTTGAACACAGTCGTGGATCCTTCTTTGCATCCCCTAAATCTTCGGTTCAAAACAAACAAGCAAGTTGCTGGCCAATGAGAATGTGCCATGCAGATGCTTCCTTGTCATCACTGACTTTTCCCACTCTCATTTTGCCTCTTTCACTTTTGTATATGCAAACGCATATACAATCATCTTATATACTAGGTGGACCCCAAAATTGTATGAAGCATCTTGAAAACTCCATTGGGTTCGGACTGTTTCTCCAATTTGCACCTATTGCTTTGTATGTCATACACATACGAGCACAATATACATACAAGACAGATGCCTGCCATGAATTTACTGAATTTGATTCTTCCTTCGGGTCTGAATTGCATGTCTTTTCTTTGTATATCGGGTTGTATATTACATATACAAACCCAACATACATGCAATCCACGGATTCCAAACCTCCATGAAGCATATTACATTCTCCCTTCACGTCCAAGCCTTGTATATATGCGCTTGTATATTACAAACATACAACGCGGATATACAAAATGAAATATACAATCCAGACTTGAACCTTTTATTAACCAGAATGCAATATCCATCAGGTCCGGGCCTTGCATATTCGATTTGTATGCACCAACATTCAATTGCTTTTGAATGTAACTAGCGGACCCCACCCCTTGCATTTCAAACTGTTGACCTTTTGACCATTCTCACTTGTATGTTTGAATGTGCATTAGGAACATACAAGCCCACCATACAACCGCAGACTTCATCCATTTCACCAATGCAATTAACCTTCTCGTTGTGTCCGCTTTGCATCTGCTTTTGTATATGTGAACATACCCTTGAACATACATGCAAATCCCTTTATATGTGCAAATCTACAAATGAATGCATATATAACCTTGCGGGTCCCACCAAGTGTATCTCCCACTGCTTTGCATGTTGCCGAATATACAAGGCCCCTTGTATATTATACTGTAGCGAATGCATGTTTGCTCCTCCTTGTATATTTTTCATTGCATGAACCCAATGCATAGTGGATATACATTCATTCTTGCTTGCATATATCTGCGGACCTGACCATTACTTTAGCCCTGATTTAATCCCTTTTGAGATCCGCAATGTATCCTCGTGTTGTATATCTGGACATACAACAAAACATATACAAGCAAACCTGATATACATTTGGGGAATCTTCAATGGAATATACTTGCAATGTATATCCTGATATGCATACAAAATGCATATAATTCATTTCTTCACCATTTTTGAGAGCTGATATGCATTTTGAGCCCGCCAACACACATTTGCACTTGCACACACAAAAACCCAGCATTTTTCATGAAGTACAATTGAAAAAATGGTAAAACATTGCATGTGGGTCGAGGAACAACCTAACCTAAGGCACTAAGGGTTTGAGGGGATAAGAACAAAAGCCTGCAAACACACATTTCAGAACCCTAACCCTAGGTGAGCACCACTAGTGGCTCCGACTAGGGATGTGCAGACACAAGACTGTAGTGAGAACCAAGCTACTCTGGGGTAGACCAGACAAAACACCAAACTCAAAACACAACCGACTGTACAAGGCATGTACAAAATATTTACATCTAGTTTACAATGTGCACAGAAGTTACCCATTTATGAGAAGTAGGGTTTCAGGAACTGACCATGCACAGGCAAATCCAATAATTCACCACTTAGGGCCTAGAGAAAATAGGAATCTTCTCCATGAGTGTCGCTGATTTGGTACGGCCCCACCCATAAGGGCTCAAATTTACCGTGCTTGCCCTTATCCTGGCTCCTTGTGTTCCATACAAGGACCATATCACCTATCTGAAACTTTCTTTTAGTAGCCCTTTTATCAAACAGATATTTCACCTTTTGCTGTCTCTTGATGTTTATTTTCTATGCCTCCCTTCTCATTTCATCTAGTGTAACAAGATGATTTATTCCTTCAGTCATTGAGTCCTCAATCTCCTCATTTTCTTGTATGAATTTATAAACTGGTAGGAGGTTGTTCACAGGCAATTTAGTTGCTGCACCATACACCAGTTCAAAAGGCGATCTTCCACTTTCTTTCTTCACTGTTACTCTGTCAGCCCATAATGCCATTCTTAGCTTTGAATCCCAAGCCCTTTTGTTTCTGCCTACCATCCTTTTAACAATTTTCATGAGGCTTTTATTGCTTGACTCTGCTTGACCATTTCCATGTGGATGATATGGTGATGCATGTAACAAATTTATTCCATAATTGTTGCAAATATTAATAAATTCACTAGACCTTAAGCACATTGCATTATCTATGACCACTTTGGCTGGTACTCCAAATCTGATAACAATATTTTCTAAAATAAAATCCATCACCACTTTGCTTGTAGCTTTTTTAGTTGGAATGGCCTCAATCCATTTAGTGAAGTAATCAGTAGCAACCAAAATCCAACTGTGTCCTCCACTTGATTTTTCTGAGATTTCCCCTATAAAATCAATTCCCCATTGCTGAAATGGAGCCTCTATAGTTATAGTCCTAAGGGGCAATGCACCTTCATATTTTAGCCTTCCTGAGAACCTTTGGCAAGGATCAGATTTTCTTACCATTCTTTGTGCATCTGAGAAGAGAGTTGCCCACCAGTAGCCTGCTCTGAGAATTTTGTGGGTTGTTGTTTGGGTAGTATAATGTCCACCACACACTCCATTATGCATGTCACTTAGAATATCCCCAGCCTGATTTTCATCCACACACCTGATTAATACACCATCAGGATTTTTCCAATACAACTCTCCTTGAACAATGATGTATTTAATAGCATGTGGCTTCAAGGTCCTCTTCTGATTATCACTGAGATGGGAAGGACAGTTCAAATTCTGCAAATAATGTACTATGTCCTTATACCATTCAGATTCTGACATATTTACAACTTCATTATGCACTACATTCACTTGGCATGCCTCTAGATTTGACTGTGTCATCAATTTTGCCAAACCTTGTCCTCTTACCAATTTTATGATCTGTATTTCAATGTTAAACTCTTGCAATTTATGTATCCATCTGCATCTTCTTCCAGTTACCTCCTGTTGAGTAAAAATATCTTTAACGGCTGCATGAGGCACATATGCAACTATCCGAGAGCGTACCAAATATGGTTGAAACTTTTGACTGCTCTAACCAGTGCATATGCTTGCTTCTCCATGATGTCATACTTCAACTCAGCAGCTTGCAATGACCTGCTAAAGAAAGCTATAGGTTGTTCAAAACCTTCTGCATTTTTCTGCAATAAACATGCAGCAATAGTATGGAAAGAAGCAAACAAGAACAACTGAAATGGCTTAGAAAAATCAGGAGATTTTAGCACAGGAGCCATATTTATGGCCTCTTTAATGTTCTGAAATGACTTAGTTGCTTCATCTTCCCATTTGACAATTGCACCTTTCTTCAACATTTTAGAGATATCTTTTGTGGTCTCTGCAAAGTTAGGAACAAATCTTCTAATGAAATTAATTTTCCCAAAGAAGGACTGAATACCTTTCACTATTCTAGAGATTTGAATTTTGTCAATTGTAGCCACCCTTTCAGGATCAATCCTCACTCCATCCTTGGAAACAATGTGACCAAGCAATTTTCCTTCCACTACCCCAAAAGCACATTTCATTGGGTTGAGTGAGATGCCATATTCCAATGCTCTAATAAAGATTTGTTCTAAGTGCATGCAATGTTGCTAGATTCCTTTTTTGAATAAGTTGTCAAATCATCCTGATAAACAGCCAAGATTGAGTCAATTAATCCTGCAAAAGCAACATCCATAGCCCTCTGAAATGTGGCACCTGCATTTGTCAGCCCAAATGGCATTCTCACATATACATAGGTTCCCCATGGAGTGGTGAAAGCAGTCTTGAATTGTTCAGATTCTTTTACTTTCACTTGATTGTACCCTAAAAATCCATCCATCATGGATAAAAGTTCATAGCGAGTCACCTTCTGCAACATGGCCTCCATGTTCGGCAATGGATAATTGTCCTTCAAAGAAGATACATTAAGATTTCTAACGTCCACACAAATCCTTATGTCACCATTCTTCTTTCTAACTGGAACAAGATTGGGCACTCAAGTTGAGTGTCTGATGGGCATAATTTTTCTAGCCTCCCTAAGCTTCATAAGCTCTTCCTGCATTTTTGGAGCTAAGGTTGGGTTGATAGGCCTTTGTTTTTGTCTGAATGGTTTAGCTCCAAGCTTCAAAAGGATTTCATGCTAGAATAAATCCTCTCTATAAGCTTTTAGGTCCTCATATGACTAGGCAAAAACATGCTTATACTTTCTCAGTAGTGCAATCAACATAGTTCTGATATGTGGCTTGAGCTATTTGCTAATGTATACCTTCTTGGGGGCATGAGATGTCCCCAAATTTATCTCTTCTAAATCATTCTTGTTTGTTGGAGATGCCTTTGTAACAAATTGGTCCCTATTGTCAAATGCTCTCTCTAAAGCAACCAACCCTCTAGGGATTTTATTTGTCTTGAGTTGAATTACCTCTTTCCCTAAGAGAGTCTCTTTCCCATCTACAACTTCTACAAAGTTCTAAAAATCCACTTCTTGGTTCTCATATTCATCAATGCAATGTAAAAATCTCAACAAATCTTTGTCATCATCAAACACCTGCCACCTGCATACATTATCTAGTGCTATAGGTCTAAGTTTGACTTCAACATTTGTAACATCTGATAGAGTGATATCATCTAGCCTTATGGCTACGTTGGCTAGAAAATCTGCCATGACATTTTTTTATCTCTCTATCTAGTTTATTGAAAAAGCATCAAACAATTCAATTGTATCCCAAACAACATGCTTATACTGTTTTAATCTCTTATTCTTTGATGCATATTTATCCCTGACTTGGGAAACAACCAACTCTGAATCCCCAAATACTTTGAGCATCTTGATCCCATGCTTCAAAGCAACATTAAATCCTAATAACAGAGCTTCATACTCTGCAATATTATTTGTACAAGAAAACTTCAACAAGAAAGAGAATTTTAGAAGCTCACCAGCTGGAGACAGAAACACAACTCCAGCGCCAGAGCCTTCCTTTGAACAAGCTCCATGAAAATACATGGTCTAGAGACCCTATTGGTCAAGCTCCTGAATGCACATGTCTCTCCCTTTACCCTCTTTATCATCTAAGACAACCCTAAAATTTTCACAATCAGTAGCAACAAAACATATATGCTCCTCTGACTCTTGATCTTCAACTGTGTCTAGTGATCTTCCTTCTCTGATCAATTTGACATCCTTTCCATTCATTGGGATCATAGCATATGACAAGTCCAATTGCATGCTCCCACCAATCAATGCTACCCATCTTCTTGACAACAACATACCATATTGTGGCTTGATATCAACAACTGTTATATTCATTTTTTAGGTCTTTTTAGGATATGCTGCCAATCTGAAATCCACATCTTTCATGATTCAAATGACTGGTACTTCTCTAGCATCCATGGCATAGCATTTCCTACATGCCTTGTCTATCTTTAACCCAGCTTGCTGCATGATAGCCAAGGGCATGATATTTGTTGATGCTTCTGAGTCAAGCATACAATTCCTAACCACTTTTCCATTTATGACAAGGGAGACATAAAATGGTTCAACCTGTGAAGGGCATTTTGTCATGGTCACCCCCAGATATACTTCAGGAGTCTCATCCTCATCAATACACATAGCTTGTTTCTTACCCTGAGTCTCAATATTCTGATTAGCTTGACAGGGTACTCCAAAAATCAGGGACAATGTTTTATTTCTGAATTCTTCAACCTTCATCAGCTCCATCAATGGAATAGAAACCTTTATCTGGGACAAGACCTGAGTTATGTCAAACGGAGCATAATTTTGTATAACAGTTGTAGCCTAATCTACAGTTTTATTTTTATCCTGGTATGATCCAGCTTTAATTTTTGTGGCTCTCTGACTGTCATCTTTGATCTAAAAATTTTTCTTTTGATCCTCAACCTGGGGAATTCTATTTTCTGATCCTTGAGAATCATGACCTATTTTTTGCTTAAAATTTTGCTTATCATTGCTCCATAGCTTCTTTTGTGGTTTAGTCCCTTTATGACTGTGCACTGGTTGGTTCACAAAAGTATTCTCTGGTTGGTGTGAGTTACTTACTTGAGCTTTACCCTTGAGATTGTAATTGCTTTTGACTTAAGCCACTGCTGCAGCTATGAGGGCTCTAATCTCTTCATCAAAAGGTCTCCTCAAGTTATTCAAGAAGATGTGTGAGTCCTGAGCATAAACATTATTATCCTCATCATCTTCATCATAGAGAAACTGCTGGCAGACCTAAATCTCATTATTTGTGCTTGCATCAACATCATGAGAAGGATACTCCCTATTTGTAGATAGCATATTGACATTGTCATCTTCCATGTAATGTGGTTCATTACATTCATCACAAGCAACAACATTATTATATAGAGACTGGGCAATCATACATTGTGACTGTGAGTGAGGCATCTGACATATTATGCACCAAGGGGTGTCATTAACACTATTAACAACCTTCTTCAAAGGATCAGGTGTTTCCTTAACACTTTGATTCCTTGGATTTGGGTTGCTGTTCGGGAGAATGGGTTTATCATTATGCCAATTAGTGTTATATGGCATATCATGTAATGATGGTCTTCTTTCTTACCTTTGGTAAACCTGTCTGTCAGGACCTATTCCCTTTTCATTTTTAACCATTCTATAGCTCAGGTCCTTAACAATAGTTGTCAATTTATCTAATTTATCTTCAGAAGTAGATGCATTGCCTTGAACACATTGAGATTTAGTATTTGGATTTTGCAAAATTTTTACATCATCTCTTATGTTTGTCTTACCAGATGCTTTTCTATTATTTTCAATATTTGTTGCAATTTTGAAAGCATCTCTAAGGCTAGCAGGACCTTTATCCCTTAACCCATAAGTTGTTTTGGCATCAACAACATTTATGTATAACACTATGCACATAGGTTCATTAGGCCTCAAGTGATGTGGCAATTTGTTCAACACCTTAGTGAATCTAGCATTGAAATCAGCAACCTGTTCATTTGATCCCTTGGTAATGCCAGTGAATTCATTAATGAAAAAATTTGGATCAGTTTTGTCACCATATTGTTCTTTGAAAATTCTTTTGAAGTCCTCCCATGATGAAATACTCCTATCAGGCAAACCCTTGTACCATTCTCTGGCCTCATCAACTAAGGATTGATTAAATAATTTCATAAAAACATCCTCATGCTCAACCTCAAAGTTGTCCATGATATTCTGGAAAGCTTTTAAGTGGTCTTCTCCTGACACAGTATTATTCCCTGAAAACTTTGGCACTTGCGGCCTCACATGTTTGTCAATAGGATTGGGGTACCCAGGAATGCCATCAAAAACCAGTTGTTTGAATCCATCCAGCTGCATAGGTTGTCTATCAAACTAATCAACATTTACATTTCTATTTGCATTCTGATTTCTTACATTATTCAATGGTATTCTAGCATTATTTGCATTATGTCTTTGATCATTATGCTGATCCTGAACTTCATTTCTGTGATGGTTTCTCAACACATTTATATTCTCAAGGGTGGGAACTAAATCATTCTAAGCAGTTCTCAGAGCCTGCACTTTCTGTCTCATGTCATCTCAAATGTTTACTGCTTGCAAATATTCTAATTCTGCTCTCAGACTCTTGATTTCTTCAGCTAATTCCTCCTCTCTAGGCATAGAAGAGGATAGTTTCATTATATTTTGATCATCATTATCATCCCTTGGGGATTCAACTTCTTCAAATCTATCAGGGGAATCAAGGAAAGGGCGTTCTTGAAACACCTCTGACCTCATTCTCAATCCATCACCCTTATGTCTTTCACATACGTTCTAGATTTCAGCCTCAGTGTTTGAAAATAAGGTATTGTCCGCTCTGAAGATCTTGGATTGTCCTGAATATTATCATTACTTCTGGGAGAACCCTCTCGACTGGCTTGAACAGTCCCTTTTCTCATATACATCATTTTTATGAATAACTCTTCAAACAGAGGATTATGTAGGGATCTTCTCCCTTGCATACAAATTTTTACTTTACCAGTTGGGAGATTGGTTCAGAGTCGCCACCTATAACTAGGAATTGTTTTCTTTTTAAAATCAGGGTTCTTTCACAAAGAGTTCCCCAGTAGAGTCGCCAAATCTGTTGGTTATTTTTCCAAACTAGATGTTTGTTCCTAGTTATCCCTACAAAGTAACCATCATTGATCAACAGGATTCCCGAGCCAGGGGCCAATAGTATAGGAGATAGACTCTATAAATATCTCCTCTTCTTCTTTAGGCTCTGCAGAACCAAGGGGGGTATTCCCTATTCAACATCTATGAAATGCACCTACAAGTTAGCTGGGATGTTGACACAAAGCAGATAAATCCTCTCTTATGCAGACCAAAACTATGAGATAAGCGCAAAGGGGCTAGCTTTGGGCCTATGTTCAGTTGTGAGACAGAGGATTTCAGTCCTAAACTACTCCTAATGTCCTAAAAAGTTTGTATTAAAAGTTTGAGTTTGATTTGTATTTGGAAGAAAAACTAGGACCTTGGTTGTAACCTCAACACAAAACTAGATTGGTGCCTATCCAGGGCTCGGAGTCAATAGATATATATGTGTGTGTGTGTGTGTGTGTGTGTGTGTGTGTGTGTGTGTGTGTGTGTGTGAGTGTTTATCATAGACTTAAGACAATAATCAGATTTCAAGGGGATTTTGCAATGTCTGCCTTACAGACAATACCCAAGACAAAGTATTCAGTTACTTCTTCTTACAAACATCCTTACTGCAATATATTTTTCCCAACACTTAACCCAAAACATTTAATCTACTCCTTGAGTAGAAGTAAAAGATTAAGCATTCAATATAGTAAACCCATATTCTAGAATCCCAAACACCCCTTAGCTGTTTTAGATTCAGAAGAAGAACACATTCAGTTTGGAGACAAATAACAAAATACATGCTATAAAGCATTACTCATTTGAATCAACATGAAACTGATGAATTCTATGCATAAGACATTCAACATACAACTCATAAACTCACAAAATACCCAGAATAGAGCCACCAATGAAGTTGTATTTCATTACAGCACCAAAACTTGTCTAGTTTTCAACCACCAAACCATGAGGCACACACCTCAGATATACTCAAAGTGTGCCCTCAATAGAACCGTACAAATGTCAAATCAAAATTTTGCCAATTACAATGCACTAAGAATGGCGCCCAAATCAATCAATGCATCAGAAGACAAAATGGGAAGAAGAAGAAGAAGGGCAAGGAGTAGTTGAACTTGAGCCCTGTGTAACCGCTAGAAGATTTTACACCTGAAAGTGGTAGCTGACATGTCCCTTCGGCCCATACCTATTTGCAATCCTGCCATTAATGGCATACCAACTCGCAGCTACCATGGAAACGCAGCAGCAGATGCATAAACGATTTTCCCGCCAAGAATTCCACTGCATATGCATGGGAAAACCCTCGCCATCAAACATTTGAACAGAGCCGTCGATCCTTCTTTGCATCCCCCAAATCTTCGGTTCAAAACAAACAGGCAAGTCGCTGGCCAATGAGAATGTGCCACGCAGATTCTTCCTTGTCATCACTGACTTTTCCCGCTCTCATTTTGCCTCTTTCACTTTTGTATATGCAAACGCATATACAATCATCTTATATACAAGGCGGACCCCAAATTCATATGAAGCAGCTTGAAAACTCCATCGGGTTTAGACTGTATCTCCAATTTGCACCTACTGCTTTGTATGTTGCGCACATACGAGCACAATATACATACAAGGCAGACGCCTGCCATGAATTTTCTAAATTTGATTCTTCCTTCAGGTCTGAATTGCATGTCTTTTCTTTGTATATCGGGTTGTATATTACATATACAAACCCAACATACATGCAATCCATGGATTCCAAACCTCCATGAAGCATATTACATTCTCCCTTCACGTCCAGGCCTTATATATATGCACTTTTATATTACAAACATACAATGCGGATATACAAAATGAAATATACAATCCGGACTTGAACCTTTTATTAACCAGAATGCAATATCCATCGGGTCTGGGCCTTGCATATTCGATTTGTATGCACCAACATTCAATCGCTTTTGAATGTAACTGGTAGACCCCATCCCTTGCATTTCAAACTGTTGACCTTTTGACCATTCCCGCTTGTATGTTCGAATGTGCATTAGGAACATACAAGCCCACCATACAACTGCAGACTTCATCCATTTCGTTAATGCAATTAACCTTCTCATTGTGTCCGCTTTGCATCTGCTTTTGTATATGCGAACATACCCTTGAACATACATGCAAATCCCTTTGTATGTGCAAATCTACAAGTGAATGCATATATAACCTTGTGGGTCCCACCAAGTGTATCTCCTACTGCTTTGCATGTTGCCGAATATACAAGGCCCCTTGTATTTTATACTGTAGCGAATGCATGTTTGCTCCTCCTTGTATATTTTTCATTGCATGAACCTAATGTATATTGGATATACATTCATTCTTGCTTGCATATATCTACGGACCTGACCATTACTTTAGCCCTGATTTAATCCCTTTTGAGATCTGCAATGTATCCTTGTGTTGTATATCTGGACATACAACAAAACATATTCAAGCAAACCCGATATACATTTGGGGAATCTTCGATGGAATATACCTACAATGTATAACCCAATATGCATACAAAATGCATATAATTAATTTCTTCACCATTTTTTAGAGCCGATATGCATTTTGAGCTTTCCAACACACATTTGCACTTGCACACACAAAAATGCAGCATTTTTCATGAAGTGCAATTGAAAAAATGGTAAAACATTGCATGTGGGTCAAAAAACAACCTAACCTAAGGCACTAAAGGTTTGAGGGGATAAGAACAAAACCCTGCAAACACACATTTCAGAACCCTAACCCTAGGTGAGCACCAGCAGGTCACACGCCTAAGCCACAACATACCCCCCCGAGCCGAACTGTCTGACATGGGACAGACAGACACGAGGCGAGTAGTGCGCATCGGCAGGAATCAAACCCCTCCCTAGCAAAGTCACCAATTTGCTGGCACTCAACCAGCTGCCACTACAACAAAAACTTGAATTGTTATTGAGGGCGCCACCAGAGAAGCTAGCCAGAGACCGCGTGGGCCCGAGGAGGGAGGGGTTGAGGTTCGTGCGCCTAAGCCACAACAACCTCCATAAGCTTATCCAATTTGTCTTCAGTGGTGAGGGGCTTACTGAAAGCTGCTTTGTCTAGCTGGGACAATTTTACATCAGACCTTTTGATGTGTTTTCCTAAAGCTCTCATATTGCTCTCAATATTGTTAGTTGTAACATATGCTTCCCTTAATGTTTGTGGACTTTTGTCCCTCAAATAGTAACTAATTTTTGAATCAAATGCACCATAATACAAAACCAAACACATAGATTAATTAGGTCTCATATGAGGAGGTACCTTTCTCATTGTCATGATGAAGCAGTTGTTAAAATCATCTACTATCTCATTTATGGCCTTTTTGATAGTTGTGAGTTCATGGATAGCAAACTTGGGGTCAATCATATCCCCATACTCCAATCTAAACACCCTCATGAACTCCCAATAGTCAATATTATTATCAGGGAGAGCCTTATACCTTTCTTTAGCACTCTCCTCTAATGAGTGTACAAATAGTTTCATCATAACATCTATTACATCCCTAACTTTGACTATGTTTTACTTTTTACTTTTGAAGTAATTAGTAGATGATTACACATGATTCAATGATTTTACGTTTAGCAAAAATGGCAGGAAAAATCAATGATTTCATGAAATTATGTTTATATTATGAGAACTGACATGTGTTTAGATGTTGTCAAAATGTTATGATTTCATAAGGATTATGAAATGATTATTAATACACTAATCACGGGTTGGTGATTGCAAGTTACATACATGAAACAAGTTTCTACCCCTCTGAGAAAGGGAGGGAGAGCATCATCGAAGAGAAGAGTATAGATACAAGGAAAAGAATAGTTTGTAGCCATCTTAAGTCTTGTGTTGGTGCAAATTGGTGAACCTAGTTGAGTCGGGTAAGTGGTACTCAACCCTTTTTGTCTAAGTTTATTTCATGACTCAACAAGTTGTCGATGTCATTTAGAATCGATTTGATGTCTTGTTAACGTCAATCTAGTCGTTTTGTGAAATCGACGTCGTCAAGGTCAAATGATAGTCATTTTGTCACTAAGATGACTTTATGTTGAACACGTCGTTTTCGACGTCATAAATGAGTTTTCAATTATGTCTTCAATAGCATAGTGAATAGAATTGTTAACGTGTTTCTTGTTTATTGTTTAAACGTCAAAAATTTTGTTCGTTGTCAAAATGAAATCGATGTATTTTTCTTTCATATGTGAAGGGGAGATGAACTCAAGCCAATCATGCTTGTAAGTAAGTATTCATCACTTTATTATAATTCCTATTGATATTAATATCTATGCTTTATTATAGATTATTATTATGTTTTTTTTTTTTGAGTGGTTGGTTTAAGGTTGTTAGTTGGTTTTTAAGGATAACAATCTTTGTTATAGAAAAGAATATTCTTTCTTAACTAACTGAGAGCTTTGAATGTCTTTTGAAGTTGTTGTTGGTTAAGAAAGAGAGTGGTGTTAATAACCACATTTTCCTCTAGTTGCATGCTCGAGATAAGAGCATCAAGAGGC
The DNA here is from genome assembly GCA_027924645.1 of Cunninghamia lanceolata. Lineage (NCBI taxonomy): Eukaryota > Viridiplantae > Streptophyta > Pinopsida > Cupressales > Cupressaceae > Cunninghamia > Cunninghamia lanceolata. The sequence continues at coordinate 4,399,132 of BSBN01001035.1, forward strand.
ATGTTTTATGGAGTCTTTAAATGCACATAAGGTTTAAGTCGATGGTATAACTTTTGTTATCACTAAGTTATAGGAGAGAGTAGTCATTATGACCAACTTCTCCATATTGATTACATGCTAGTAAAGCTTATATTAAGGCCAAGATCTTGCCTATGTTTCTGCGGCCTGGTAGAGATGCTAGGTATTGACAAAAGTGGTTCAAGGATGAAAGGTGGTCTATGAGGTGGCATTTATGGCCACCACCTCCATCATTGTGGATATATGGCCATTTAGAGAGAATAGAGGCACTTATTTTAGAGATTCCCATAGCTTAGGAAGCCAAATAACCATTTGTAGTTGAGTCTTAATGAAAATACAGTCGTGCTCAATATGGAGGATGATATTTTTTGTCAATAAGAGAATGTGTTAAGAGAAATGGAAGGAGGATGGATAGGGAGATCATTTTTGAAAACCATTAGAGATGATAGAGAAGAATCTGGTCATCGTAGAAGGAGATAGAACACACACAGGCCGACGTGAGAGTAATAGCAAAGTTGACAGGGCATCGTCTATCACATACTGTGTATCTTCAAGTTGCATTTGTGAGGCATGCAAGTAAGAGTTGACTTTGTTTCTTACATTTTCTACTCTTTTTAGGTGGATAGAAACATATATGATATCTATAGTTTGTTAATGAAAGAGAATGTAGGCTGTCTAATAAGAAATAGTCGATAAGATTTATAAGTTCTCTCTAGTCATCGGTTGCTAAGAGTATATGCAGCATTTATAATTAACAGAGAGGTATGTAGCTAAACAATAACAACAAATACCATTATTTTTGCATGCTTTATAAGTTAAGTTTTATCAGAGAGCCTGTAATTGTTTATTTGTATTCATATGACAAGTTTAAGTCAAGACATTAAGAGTGCATAAGTTGTGAAGCTTCTTTCTATGCAATCTATTTAAATTCTCACACTGTATGTGTCTCTTTGATACTAAGTAGGTAGTCTTTTAATATGTCTTATATTCTTTACAAGCTGTAGGTTATATTGTAGAACAGTACGGTTAAGACAATGAAGAATTTGCATGTCTTGATTACTTGGAAATAGCTTTGTTATAATCATAAAGAACACTTTAGTTCTAAATAGTAAGTATTGTCTTTATGAGTATACTATGATTTTAAGGGTACATCGGGAGAGATGTTTTCCTATAACAAGTTTAGATGAAATCACTTGTATATTGTGGATAACAAACGGAATTAGTCCATCATCCTTTTGAAAATCAAAGTGAACTTTGTTAAAGTTTAAACTTGTTGAGAACCTTTGGTATAGCTATAACTGAGATATACTCATATTTGAATCTAGACAAGACTCGAGAAACTTAAAACAACCTCGTAGTCAGAAGAAGACTAGAGGTTAACCCTTTTCTTATGAAATTATTACTTGTTAATAAGTAAGTTTGTTATTCCATTGTGATGGGAAAAGGAAGACCAAGAGGTCAAAATTTATCTTATTTTTATTATAGACTCAATATATAACTAAAGGAAAAAGTGATCAAGTCAAGTATGCTTATATTATTCATAGTGAACTCATATTCTATGAGTAATGAGAATTCTGTTAGTGCCTAAGTGGTCTAGAAGAAACTAGAGGGTACTACATTTAGGTTGTATTATTATATTATTGTACTTGGAATCTAAGTTAGTAATGGGAAATAAAGAATAATGGAAATAGATACTTTAGTCGATGTTAAAGACTATGGAAGTTCCATCGATGAAATCTTGCTAGATCTCTCAAGGGACTTTTTGGTGAGATAATATCATCATGATATTGAAGCGAGGAGGATGCAACATGGATAAAGATTTCTTTGTGTGAAATATAATTCCTCTTGTCAATTATAATACATATCTAGGGTAATAGGTGATCCAAGAATGTGGAAATGCAGATAGCCCTTAATAGCATCTATTACTTATGTTATGTTATCTTGAGAGAGAGAGAGTGAACTAGGCAATGCAAAGATATAGATCTCATAGTTTTTATTCTATAGAACATATTTTAGTGCTATGTGCATAGAAGACAAAGTTAGCCCAAGGTGGGGCATCACTAGAGTGATTTATTCCAACTGGTCTAGGAAAGACTAGAGGAGTATGTTCTCATGATTTGTTATACTTATGTTATTATCTTTGGAAAATAAGGATGTTTAAATTTTCCATGTATTGGGTTAGAGAAGTTAAACCCTAGTATTAAGACCAGAAAGAATTAGGAAACCTATAACTCTTATGTCGGCTGTGACATTGTTTATATATTTATATATTGGTTGACAGTGAAAGGTCAAGAAACCCTAGAAAAAGATATGAATAGTCTTAGTAGTACTTTATCGAATTTAAGTGATCCTATGATAGAGTTGAAACTTGTTGTAATGCACTAAAGATGTTTGATATTTGAATTAGAGAGTAGAATGACATAAGGTCATAGACCCTAGAAATTGCAAGTATGCAAAGAGGGACTCTTTAAAAGGTTAGAAATACCTAAATCTTTATATTGAAAATATATCCTATATTAAGGTTTTGTTCTAAGTCAGATCGACTAGAATGGATTTATAGTATAGACAAGTTTGTGTCTAGAGTTACTAAATAAAGAAAGTCAAATTGTAGGATGAGATAGTGTCCAAGTCGAGTTGGAGGTGGGTGGACATTACGACTATGTTTATTGTGAAGATCTATTTATATTAAATCTTTGGCCAAAGTAATGCATCTGTCTCTGCATGCATTAGTCAGTTCATCATGTCTGGATTGCATAACCTATTGGAATGATCATACTTAGCTAAAGGGTATCTAGGGTTGTATGATCGATAGCATTATGTAGGATACAACACCAGTCTTAGATGGCAAATAACCATTGGTTACCTTATATCTATAATCTTCGTGAAGGGTTGGGACACTTCTAATTGGAAGGTGTGCGGGGGACCGCCAGTCTGTGGTTAGAGGAAAAACACTTGGATGATGCTCTCCCTCTGTAGCAGATGACTCACAAAGGCTTGTGAAGATAGATATCAATATTTTAGATGCAGTGTATTCCATGTTATGAATTTTCACAGTCAAATTTATGAGGTAAAACTATTCTTTATGCCAAGTGCAGTTGTGTTTTATAAATGAAATGACAGGATATCAATTTTGTAAATTATAACATGTTTATTTCAGAAAAGAAATTCCATCTTTTTACCTTATGAGTTTTATCTCATACTAAAAATCTGTTTTTAGCCTTGTTTATGATGGTGGATGTTACATATGGTATCAGAGCAAACCGGGTTCAACACATGGACCTATGAGCTCATTACGAGAAAACTCGTTAAACATTCAGCATATTAGCTAATGTTTGAAAACTAGTTTTATGCAAGAATGGCATAGATAGTAAACATGAAAATTGTTAGGAAGACTATTTTCCAGTACTTACCCAAGTTAGTGGTTAAGGGAGAACCAACCAAGGAGTTAAAACTCCAAGAGCAAATTAACTCTGTTGGGGATATATAATGGAAAGATTCTGAGACTTTGACTAGAAAGGTAAAACCTTGGTCAATTGCTAATTAGACTAAGAGTTCAGGTAGAGCAGTGTTTGTATGAATTCAAGATCAGTCTTATTTCTCAAGAACTTAAGGATGGGAAGATCCAGAAGTAATCAACAAGGTGTAGGAGCAACTGAGTATTGAAGATCCTATAATTGTATCAAAGATACGTAGATAAAATGGGTTCTTGTCTAACTCCTAGATGGCTTGGAATGAGCCAAGTGGAATAAAAAGGATCATTAAAGGACAAGTAGTTATATATTAGCATAGATTGCTGAGAAAAATGGTACAGGACTTGGAAATGTTTTTGTTTTCCAAGATTCATGAGAAAATCAATTGCCATATACAAAGAATTGTGCATAAGTAGAGGTGAATAAGAGTTCCTTTTTACCTTTTGAAGCCTTTTGGAAAAAGGTGTCAATGTGTGGTAGAGGACGTAAATAAAGTGAATCCTCTCAGGCAATTTTTGGATAAATAAAGATTGGAATTAGTACCTTTCTTGAAACTTTTGTTAAGAGACTGCATGAAATTTGCAAGGTAATTCATAACAGTTGTAAGGAGAAGATATTGGTTAATCTCAATGCATTTTGGCCAAATGGTTGAGAACTATGTACTTTGCCTCTTGGTTAAGCTAGAAGGTACAACTGTAATGGTGAATGTAATTATCACTGAGATATTTAGTCAAACTCTTTAAACTTTTGAACAAGTAACCTATTCAGTGAGGTAGGGAATAGAGGTTTGTTAAGCAGAATGAAGAGAAGAAGTTTGTGTTCCAACTGTGATCTTTGTGTGTTACTATAACACCATCTTATAACATCATCCGAGTGATGAATGATAGATACTCCAGGAAATAGGAGTGGATGTGTTATAACCTTTTGATTTGCAAAATTTTTGAGCACGATGAAAGTCTTAAGGGACTTTTTTTGTTTTTTGTGCTTGTAGCATGATCTCAAACCCACTATAAGTTTTTGGAAAACCCTAGTGCAGTGCAACAATCTACTTCCTTGTTAGTGACTCAGTTAGTCACGTAGTGCATTGTAAGTGTTCCTCTGGATTTTGACACTTCTTAGGATTTTTGGTAAAATCCCTTTTAATAATTGCAAGGATAGTCATTATTTTATTCCTTTATTTTAGAATGGTCTAGCCACCAAATTTTGAAGATTGTTTATTTTATGACCAGTTGGTCAAAATTTGATTTATTGTAAAAAATGAGCTCATTCTTTTTACTTATTGTTGAAAATGAAATTTATTATACTTTGATAGTGATTTAGATTTTTGTGGTGGCTATACTAGAACATTTTGGTTGTTCACTATGTTTTATGCAATGTTCATCTCTATCATATCCTGGATGGGCCTCTGATGGAATGTTTAAGGAAGTAAATTATAGAAAATGTACTTGGTATGTCCCTAACTCTATGGAATTAAGAAACCTTGTGTGTGAAGAGACCTAATGTCTCAAGTTACTGTTTGGAACCTCATTCATTCATTTGTTGGTTTTGTTCATCATTCATCAGCAAGGTTTGAACTGTCAGAGAACTCTTGAACTTCGCTCATCGGGTTTAATGGTTCAACAGGTTCAACCAGAAGACTTGAACTTCACTCGATAGGTTCAATGGTTCAACAGGTTCAACCATTGGTTCAATGGTTCAACAGGTTCAACTGGAAGACTTGAACTTCACTCGTCAGGTTCAATGGTTCAACAGGTTCAACCGATGGAGATTGAAGGGTTGGACATCGGTAAGAAAAGATCCATCAATGCTGTTTGGTGATATCTCTCTGATTGCTTATGTCTCTCCGATGAAAGATATCCGCTAGAGTCTTTCGATAGAATGGTTGGTCTTGTCGGCATAAGTGTCGATAGTTAACATTCTTGTGGTCGTGTATATATATTATGGCTATGACCGATGTCTGGTGCATGTGGGACTAATGAGTCCTCTTGAATGTGAATAGTTAGAAGGCAGTTCTGCGATGGTTGGAGACAGCGATGCTGAGTCAGTTAGAATGAACAGTTAGGGCAAAAGTAAAAATAGTTTTGCTCTTGAAGACTGTGGTTTATATACATATTTGGTGAACTCTTCAATAGAAGATGATGAGATTCGATTATATTGTTCATTCTGTAGATGTACAAATGAAGTGAACGGTTTGTATGATTTTTTAGAGAATCGATACCTGAGAAAGATAGTTGGGATCTTTGTTGTAACTTTTCTAAGCTTGCTGTAAATAAAGATTTTCTCTCTTGTGGTGGTGGGTTTTTTACCCGAAAGGGTTTTCCCATGTACATCTGGTGTTCTTCTCTATTATCTTGCATGTTTATTCTATTTTTCTGGTGTGTTCGTCTATGTATTTGAATTAAACATTACCTATCTGCATTATCCCCTTTGAATTGACATTAGGGAAGCTATATTCCACACCTCTACTTTCCTTACAAGTGGTATCAGAGCCTGGCCAGTTGTGTTATCTTTGTTGGTAGGTTGGGTTTTTTGTGTTAGTTCTTTGAGTGGGAGTTCTATAGAGGTCTATTTAGTTAAATAAGATGGCAAGTACTTCAGGAAAGATAGACATTGAAAAGTTCAATGGCACAAACTTTGAGTTGTGGAAGCTTAAGGTTGAAGATATGCTGGTCGATAGAGATCTTTGGGTTGCTGTGTCTATGACTAAACTTTCAGCCATGAAGCAAGAAGACTGGGACTTGGCAGATAGGAAAGCTAGAGGACTGATAAGATTAATTTTAGCGGATTCTATTCTGTTGAACATCCATGAGGAGAAGACTGCAAATGCTTTATGGAAGAAGTTGGGAGATATTTATTAGGGAAAGTCCTTGGTGAATAAACTTTTCCTCAGACAGAAGTTGTACTCTTTGAAGATGGATGAAGGTACATCTGTAGTAGACCATCTGAACTCATTTAATATGATTGTTGCACAGTTGACGTCTGTAGGTGTAAAAATAGAAGAGGAGGACTGCTGTATGCTTATGTTGTGTTCCTTACCTGACTCATGGGATCATCTTGTGATGGCTATTGGAAGTACAACAACTACATTTACAACTGAAGCAATGGTTACCTTGCTGTTATCTAAAGAGATGCGGAGCAAATCTTCTGAGATGGACAAAGAGGCCCTATTCGTTTGAGGTAGATCAAAGGAAAGAGACAAGAAGAAGGATAAGAAGTCTAAGTCCAAATCAGAGGGGAGATCGAAATCTCCTGGTAAAAAGTCCAAGGTGAAGTGCTAGAATTGTGGGCAGAAAGGACACATCATAAGAGATTGAAAAGAGGAGAAAAAGAAGAAGAAGAACTTCTTTGACACTGATTCTTCTCAGAGTGATGTTGATGCCTTCATTGCTTCTTTAGCAATGCCTGCATCTGAAGATGTATGGCTGGTGGATTCAGGAGCATTTTTCATATGACATCTCACAAAGAATGGTTCACAAAGTATGAACCATATGCTGGTGGGAAGGTGTTCCTAGCAAGTGATTCGACATTGGAAATTGTTGGCCAAGGAAGAGTCAGAATCCAGTTCTCAGATGGCAGAATAAAGGGAATGAATGGAGTATTACACATACCAGGTCTGGCTCAAAATTTAGTTTCTGTTAGTAAGCTTAATGATGTTGGAGTGCAAGTTACTTTTGTGAATGGTGGCTGTAAGATGACTAGAGGTTCTATTGTACTGGCAAAGGGTGAACACATTGGAACTTTGTATAGGTTAGATGCTAAACTAGTGTGCTGTAATAATATCTCTACAAAATCTAAAAAAGCTACTATTGTAACACATGATGCAAACTCTATGGAAGTTAAACTTCTTGCAAAGAAAACAATGCTCTGGCATCATAGACTTGGTCACATAGGTGAAAAAGGTTTAAAAACCTTGAAAAACAAAAACCTGGTAGATGGGCTGATTGATTGTAATCTAGAGTTTGATTTCTGTGAACATTGCATATATGGAAAATAGAACCATGTTTCTTTTTACTCTAGTTCTCATAAATCTTCTAGTATTCTGGACTATGTACATTCTGATGTTTTTGGTCCAGTTGATGTTCCTTCTCTGTCTAAATCAAGATATTACGCATTGTTTATTGATGATTATTCAAGGAGGGCATTTATATATTTTTTGAAAATAAATTAGAAGTGTTCTGTTGGTTTAAAGATTTTAAAAATCTTGTGGAAAATCAGACTGATAGAAAAATAAAATGTTTGAGAACGGATAACGATGGTGAATATTACAATGCAGATTTTGATAAATTTTTTCTTGATCATGGAATAAAAAGGCATAAGACTACACCTTATACTCCACAGCAAAATGGAGTTGCTAAAAGGTTAAATCAATCATTGAAGGAGAAAGTAAGAAGTATGTTGAGTTATGTTGGTCTTGAACAAAGGTTCTGGGCTAAGGCAGTTGCTACAGCTTGTTACTTGCTGAATCGTTCTCCTACTTCGGCATTGGTTGATAAGGTGCCTATGGAAGCATGGTCTGGAAAGAAGCCCTCTCTAAGACATCTTCGTGTCTTTGGTTGTGAGGCATATGCTCATATTCCTGAGGTAAAAAGATCTAAGCTAGATTACAAGGCAGTCAAATGTATTTTTATTGGTTATGGAGTCAGTGTTAAAGGGTACAAGCTTTAGAATCCTGAAACTGAAAAAGTAATTTACAACAAGAATGTAATTTTCAGAGAGCTGAAACGTTTAGTTATTGATCCTCAACCAGAGAAGACAGAAGAGAAGAAATAAAAGAGTGTTGTTAATATTCCTCTTGTTGGCAAGAGACACTATATGGATTCATGGTTGTCATTGATGGCAACAAAGGTCATCCCACATATCCGCAAGTCATGATGTGCCTCTACCGGAAGTTAGAATGAAGAACTGTTGCGGTCCGGTGAACAAGAACAGAGCATGTGGCAAGGTCTGACAGATTGGTCCGGACCTCTCAGAGGAAGTGTCTTGGTGCAATACGGATTTGGGGAAGTCAAGAGGACTACCTTGAGTAGTATATTCCAAGGATTTAGCCTCCGGTGATGGACAAAGAAAAAGATATGAATAGCTGAGTATCGGATTCCTAAAAGACAGTGAAAACAGAGGAAGAACTGACTGACTGAGCATCAGAATATTTTCTGGATGTGTTACTGTTGATGGTAAAGCTTGTGAAGGCATGAATCATGTTTGACCGACATGATTAATGATATCTACAAGTATATGCTTGATCCGCATTGCTTGGTGAGCAAGGATTCAGCCGACAGAACAGAGTTTGTAAGAAACTAGACTGTTCCAGATGCCGACTAGAAAGGTGATGAAATTACTTGTGCGGATATATATAGAGGATGGATTTAGTTGTGAAAAGTGTGATTGTGTGATGGTATATACGAATAAGTGCAGAGCAGAGCAGAAGCAGTAAGAAAGATCCGGTATGTGAAAAGATAGCAGAATAAAGAACAGAGGAAAGATGAAGTGCAGCAGATCAGTATACTGAGCCTAACCAGAACTGAACCCCAGCATATGTAGGTGCTTCCAATCAGTTCAAGTATTATATAACATTCTTTGTAGACAGTGTGTCTCTTTGTAGGCAGTGTGCCTCTTGTGAGCAGTGTGCTCGGGCAGTGAGCCCTAATTGGCAAGTGCCATTTTTGTAACTCCTTATTCTTCTAACAGAGAATAATTTTTGGGTTAATCACCCCGTGGTTTTCTCCCTTAACCAGGTTTCCACGTCAAAAATACTGTGTCATGTGTTTCTCATTTCATGATAATGTTTGTTTGTTTAATTCAATGCTGCTTTGATTAATAAGAAAGTTCAGAAGAAGAAATAATTAGGATAATTGATTCACCCCCCCTCTCAGTTATCAACAATTGGTATCAGAGCAAGGTTCCTCCTAATAGAGCCTAACAGCTTGAGGAAGATCTGGGAGTTCAAATGGATGCATATGGTTTAAGGGAGCAACTCAAGACTGCCCTTGAGGATCTTGAACAGTCAAATTCTGAAGTCAATGAATTAAAGGAAAGACTCAAACAGGCTGATGAATTCATGAGAGAACTAAAAGACAAATTAAGTCTCTCTATGAAAAAGAGAAAGGAGCTGCTCCAACAATTGGCAAGCCAAACTGAAGAAAGCAATACAAATGAAGAATTGACTGAGAAAACCAAGTTATGTGAAAAGTTATCAAAAGAAGTCATTATGTTAAGACATGAAATGGAATCAGGAACTATAAAGTTTACTCAAGAGATTGAAGAAAAAAGAAAAGCTGAAGACAATCTAAGACAATCTCTTAAAGAGAAATCAGAAGAATGCCACCAGATGGACAGGATTATCAGACATCTTGAATCTGATCTTGAAGATGCCAAAGATAATGAAGAAAAATTTGAGGATCAAATTGTCTCTCTCAAAAGAGATCTTCAAACAACAAATGAATATAAAGAAAAATTCAAGATAAGTTCTGCCCAACTTGAAGTACTTCTTGGAAGTCAAAAGAAGACAGATGACAAGTATGGTTTGGGATATGAGAAAGGAGAAAGCTCCGGATCCAGTCTAAAGAATTTTGGATCAGAAAATCCAAGGAATAGGCCTAGAAGACCTCCGGCAAGACAGCCCAATGCTCAAAGATATCCATCTTTCAATGGATACTGCCACAGCTGCAATCACTTTGGTCACAAAGCTAATCAGTGCAGAAAAAGAATGAATCAAACTAATCCATCCTTCTCCGGACAGTGCTTTAACTGCAAAAGGTATGGACACAAGTCTCATGAATGCAAAAATATGCTAGTAAACAAATCATTCAATGGTAGATGCTTTACATGCAATAGAGTAGGTCATATGGCTAATCAATGCAGATCAAGAGGTTATCAGTCAAATATGCAAAGAAATGTTATTTGCCAAATCTGTAATAGGTCCGGTCATAATGCTAAAGTCTGTAGAAGCAAGAATCTGGACAAAAGAGGTCCAGTGTATAATCAGAATCAAGACAAGGGTAAACAAAAGATGAATGCAGATGAAGTTAGGAATCAGATGAGCAAAACATGGGTAAAGAAAAGTTCAGAGAATATAGAAATTGGATCCGCACCAGACTCTGGTGCTGATATTCCTTCCAGAAATTAAAAAGTGAGCTCTGGCTCAGGGGGAGACTCAAAGAAAATCCTGTTCCCCCAGCCAATCAAGTGGTGCCGAATATGGCACAAGATGCGGAGTAAAGGGTTTGAAGATATAAGTCTTGAGATAATCCAGATAAGATTACAGAGGTCCGCATGAAGATATAAAGAAGTTGTGATCGATCAAGTAAGACTTGTTCCGGGAGATGCTCCGGAATGACAGAGGATTACAAAAGGATCCGGAGAGATCCGGAAGTGCATTATTTCACTCTATGGATTGGACAGAGTGTTTGGGATGTTCTTGTAATGTGTCATCTCGATTTGTTCATGATTGAAAGATCCGCATGATGTTCATAGATCAGGACTGATCCGGGATACTCCAAGCTATCCGGATAAGGCAAACTGAAATAATGCAGGTGGAGCATTTATTGCAAACAGATATTAGGGTTTGCGAAACGATATAAGGGATTTCTCAACAATCACTTGATCATTCCACATCCAAGAAGAAGCGAAAAGCAGAGCTCTGCAACAAAATTCATCAAGTTCACCGAAGATCTCCTGCCGAAGTCATTACATATAGAAATCAATCCAGCCACTCCATGTAACCGAAGACGCAAAAGGTATTTTCCACTTTCGATATCTTGCTACAAATCTTTTGAAGAAATGGCTACTCCAAATATAGTAAAAATCTCAGATAGGCCCCGACCTGAATTTAAGAAACATCCATACAAGTCATTGGAGGTAGATCCCTTAGGAGCATTTTCCAGTGTTCCTCATGGAGTTTTACACACAGAAGACATTAGGGTTTACATACATGCAAGCATTGAGGAATTCGGGGAATTCAAATTGAGAGATCTCTATCACAAACAACTGATAGACAATGCTTTTGAGCTTAAACTAGAGTACAAGGGTATCCAGAAGAAATAGTTTGATCAATTCATTCATTTCCCCTGCTTTGAGGAAGAAGAATGGGTCCGATATGCATTGAGCAGAATGCATGACAACTTCCTATGGCTGGATAGACCTTGCAAAATCACAAAAGAGGCAATTAGGGCAGTAACTGGTCTATACTCTTCCAGAGGGATACCTATCCTCAAATCTATCAAAAACAACATTGTAACTGAGGCCATCGGATCAAAATTTGACAAGAGGGCAATGACCATTGAAGATATTTCGGATCCGGATATCAAGTATGCATCCATGATAATAGGATACAAGATCTATCACTCCAGCAGGGAGAATTCTGTATCCAGAACTGCAGTGTATACTGCCTATGAAATGCTAAGGAAGAATGCAGATTATGATCTCTGCGAACTGCTCCTAAGCCAATTAATGGAAAATATACAGAAAATCAAGAAGGACAAAAAGAATTCCTTTAAGTATGGTACTCTTATATTATGTCTATTTTTCTACTTCATGAATGAACTGCCCGGATCAAGTGGATGGGCATGGCAGAATGACAAACCTGTTGCAGTCCAGATAAGAGATTATTTACATGGGCTTGGGGATGCCAAAGCAAGAAATACAACCCTATGGGATACTTCAAAAACTTCCAAAGCACGATGCAAGCAAGAGAAAGAATTCCCCAGTCTCTTGTTGAAAAATACAAAGACTCAGTGTGCTTTATGGTGGACACTGATCAGTGCCTAATGGAGGCAGTGGAGCCAAGGACTGTCTGGATCATGCCCATGGGGTATGAAGTGGATGAACAGATAGTGGAACTGCATGTTCAACACATGCTAAGTCAGCCCAAAGATCCAAAAGCAGAAAGGTTTGGAACCTTTGAGGAGCTGAGTGTAAAGATCCATATAGAACTGAGGGAACCTAAGATAAAGAGGAAGGTGAGAAAAGAAGTAGAGCATATTGCTCAAGGCCTAGGCATCCCAAAGGAGGCACTTGATGCCAACCGGGAAAAGAGAAGAAAGGCTGAGGAAGAAAAGAAAGAGGCAGAAAAGAAAAGCAAGAAAAGTGCTCCGGTGGAAACCTCAACCTGGACCAGATCATCAAAAGGATCTACACCTATCAGAACCAAAAGCTCAAAACTGGAAGTCCAGGGATCCGGTAAGAGATCTAAGACAAAAGCCTCAAGAGCTTATCAAAGCCAAAAGGATGAAGAAGAAACTGAGTCAGATGAGGGAGTAAAAGAAATAAAGAAGCAGAAGAAGAAAGGATCCGGTAAACCCTCTTCAGGCCAAGACAAGGAAGAAATGACAAAGAAATTTGCTGAAAAGCCCACCCTGTCTCTAGACAGTGTAGTCAAATCAGTCACTGTGGATGGGAACCTTCAACCGATAGCTGAATTCTATGATGACTACAATGAGGCAGATCAAAAGATCCTGCAGGAAGCTATAATTAAGTACTTGAACATCTACAATAAAGCTTTTATTGAGATTATCTCTGAAATTCCAAAGAGTCTAGAGATGGAACTAGAAATAAGAAAGAACAATGCCATGGCAAAAGATCTTGAGATCAGGGAACAAATAGCTATTCAGCTATATCCTTCAATTGATCACAAAATAATGAACATGATATTCAAGGACTGCAAGGATGAATTCAGAAGCAAAGCAAGGATGAATCAGCTTATGCTTGGTGAGACCAACAAAGTAGCCAAGGACACTGAAGAGATCCTTCGGAATACATTCAAAAGGTTCAATATTCCTGTTACAGAGGACTTAGGTGCAGAAATAGCTACGGACTTGGAATCATCTACTCCGAAAGAAGTGCCACTAGAACAGACTAACATCTCTTCTCCGGCTTCTCCTACAGTCTCCGGATCCCAAGAAGAAGAGAAATTACAGGACAAAAAAGCAGCAGAAAAAGAAAAAGAGGCTGACAGCACCAAGGATGCAGAGAAAGAGAAAAATCCAACAGAGAAAACCACAACTGTAAGTGGTAAGAATGTGGAAGGAGATAAGACTCCTAAGGACAAAACTGCAGAAGAAAAGAAACATCTGTCTCCGGCAAGAGACACTGCACAAACTGTTCAAAAGTTTCTAAGCCAAGAAACTTTAGAGATTGATGAACCAGAGCTTCTAAAAGGCCCATTCAACTTTGACTCTCTCTCTCCGGTACAGACAATGAAGATAGCTTCATTTGCAAATGCTAAGGCAAATGAAAAACTCCTAAAGTCTCATATGGAAGACTGTGAGTTGATAGAGGCTGCTTCCGGAGTGCTTGAAAAGATTATGCCATCAATCCAAATAGATCCGACAGCCTCCTCTTCTGGTAATCTCAAAACCTTAGTCAGCAGTGTTGATACACATTTTGATTCTCTAGAAAAATCAGCTGAAGAAAAGGTCTGGAAGGAATTTTTGGATAAAAGATTTTCAGAAGTATTAGGATTAATCTCTAATGATAGGCGAAATATGAGTATTGGAATAAAGAGCTTAGAAAATGCTCTTAAGGATGGTGGTGATATTTACAAATTTTGTATCTCCTGGTCAAAGGCAACAGTAGAAATTGATAAGAAAATAAAAGCGGAACAGGACAAACTACAAAGTTTGTCTCAAAATTTTGATCCTCTCTCTTCCTCCATAGTAAATCAAGAATGTCAAACTATTGCAATCACAAATGCAATAAAGAACTTTGAGAAGGAAAGGAAGAATATCACTAACCGGATGGGAGAATTTAGAAGGATTATAATCCCTAAGTTAGAAACTATGCATGAGGCCATCAGTGATGCTCAGACTACCGCCCAAATAAATGATCTGACAGATCTCAAGAGGGCAGAAGCTTTTACATTTTTGTTGAGTGGTCACATTTCAATTTTGGATAGAATGAAGTAAAGTTGGGCTACAGAACTAATCCAACTGAAGACATCTTTTGCAGACATTCTTCAGTTTATGTGAGTATGTAAATATGCGGCTATATAGAGAAAATTTTTGAAAATTTTGGTGTGCGGACCCTACCCTTTGCCATTGATGTCAAAGGGGGAGTGAGGAGCAGTGAAAAATGAAGAATCTAACTAAGGGGGGGTTCCGGAAATTGTATATAAAGATAGAGCATCAGCAAAGGGGGAGCATAGTGTAAACACTTAGTCATTTTTCACTAAGTATTGCCATCAATGCCAAAGGGGGAGATTGTTGGCAAGAGACACTATATGGATTCATGGTTGTTGTCATTGATGGCAACAAAGGTCATCCCACATATCCGCAAGTCATGATGTGCCTCTACCGGAAGTCAGAATGAAGAACTGTTGTGGTCCGGTGAACAAGAACAGAGCATGTGGCAAGGTCTGACAGATTGGTCCGGACCTCTCAGAGGAAGTGTCTTGGTGCAGTGCGGATTTGGGGAAGTCAAGAGGACTACCTTGAGTAGTATATTCCAAGGATTTAGCCTCCGGTGATGGACAAAGAAAAAGATATGAATAGCTAAGTATCAGATTCCTAAAAGACAGTGAAAACAAAGGAAGAACTGACTGACTGAGCATCAGAATATTTTCTGGATGTGTTACTGTTGATGGTAAAGGTTGTGAAGGCATGAATCATGTTTGGCCGACATGATTAATGATATCTACAAGTATATGCTTGATCCGCATTGCTTGGTGAGCAAGGATTCAGCCGACAGAACAGAGTTTGTAAGAAACTAGACTGTTCCGGATGCCAACTAGAAAGGTGATGAAATTACTTGTGTGGATATATATAGAGGATGGATTTAGTTGTGAAAAGTGTGATTGTGTGATGGTATATACGAATAAGTGCAGAGCAGAGCAAAAGCAGTAAGAAAGATCCGGTATGTGAAAAGATAGCAGAATAAAGAACAGAGGAAAGATGAAGTGTAGCAGATCAGTATACTGAGCCTAACCGGAATTGAACCCCAGCATATGTATGCTTCCAATTAGTTCAAGTATTATATAACATTCTTTGTAGACAGTGTGTCTCTTTGTAGATAGTGTGCCTCTTGTGAGCAGTGTGCTCGGGCAGTGAGCCCTAATTGGCAAGTGCCATTTTTGTAACTCCTTATTCTTCTAACAAAGAATAATTTTTGGGTTAATCACCCCATGGTTTTCTCCCTTAACCGGGTTTCCACTTCAAAAATACTGTGTCATGTGTTTCTCATTTCATGATAATGTTTGTTTGTTTAATTCAATGTTGCTTTGATTAATAAGAAAGTTTAGAAGAAGAAATAATTAGGATAACTGATTCACCCCCCCTCTCAGTTATCAACACCTCTAACCCCTGTAAAAGAGGAACAACAAGTACCAAGTGTAGATGATTCAGATGAGAGTTCTAGTAGCTCCGAAGATTCTGATCTAGAGCAAGAACCTGAACCTGCACCTCAGCCGTTGAGGAGGTCTACATGTGAAAGAAGACAACCAGATAGGTATGGATTTTCAGTACTTGATTCAAGTTGTGCCTATGCTTTTCTTACTGATATTGATGAACCTAGGACTGTGAAAGAATCTATTAGTTTACTTGATTCAGATTCTTGGTTGGAAGCCATGGATAATGAAATGTCATCATTGGAGAAAAATGGAACCTGGGATCTGGTGCCCTTGCCTAAGGTAGAAAACCTGTGGGCTGTAAGTGGGTATTTAAAAAGAAATATGGTCCAAATGGTAGTATTGATAAGTACAAGGCAAGATTGGTTGCTAAGGGGTATTCTCAAAAGGAAGGTATAGATTATGGAGAAATCTTTTCTCCTGTAGCTAAGCTGACATCCATTAGATTTCTGTTGTCACTTGCAATAGCGTATGACTTTGAAATTGAGCAAATGGATGTGACAACAACATTTCTTCATGGGGACCTTGAAGAAGAAATTTATATGTCCCAGCTAGAGCATTTTGTGGTAAAAGGTAAAGAACATCTGGTATGTAAACTTAAAAAGTCTCTTTATGGTTTAAAGCAATCCCCTAGAATGTGGTATCAAAAATTTGATACCTATGTTTTATCTTTGGGATATGTGAGATCTAAATCTGATCACTTTGTCTATTATAAAATTGATGGTGATCAGATTCTTATAATTGCACTATATGTGGATGACATGTTATTCATTGGCAATGGTAAGGGGATGATCTCAGATTTAAAATCTCAGTTGTCCTTGAAATTTGAAATGAAGAATCTGGGGCCAACGAAGTACATTCTGGGAATGGAAATCAAAAGGGACAGATCTAAGAGAAAGCTTTGGCTCAGCCAGAGCAAGTATATTACCAAAGTTCTTGATAAATTTAATGTCTGATTGCAAACAGTTAGTTGTTCCAGTTTTGCAGGGAACGAAACTATCTGTTGAAGATTGTCCAGAATCTTTGAATGAAATTGACGACATGAAAAAAGTGCCTTATGCAAGTGCTATTGGCAGTTTAATGTACGCAATGGTCAATAGAAGATGATGTGATTCGATTATATTGTTCATTCTGTAGATGTATAGATGAAGTGAACAGTTTGTATGATTTTTTAGAGAATTGATACCTGAGCAAGATAGTTGGGATCTTTGTTGTAACTTTTCTAAGCTTACTGTAAATAAAGATTGTCTCTCTTGTGGTGGTGGGTTTTTTACCCGAAAGCGTTTTCCCATGTACATCTGGTGTTGTTCTTTGTTATCTTGCATGTTTATTCTATTTTTCTGGTGTGTTCATCTGTGTATTTGAATTAAACGTTACCTGTCTGCATTATCCCCTTTGAATTGACATTAGGGAAACTGTATTCTGCACCTCTGCTTTCCTTACAGTGTCGAAGGAAAATTCATTCCGAACCATAAACAAGTCATCCATGAGAAACTAAACTCCTAATCAATGTGAAATCTCTTTATTTCTGGAAAAGAATGAAGAGTAATGCTGCAAGATTTGTAGCAAGTTGACTAGTGTGCTAAAGAGTCAAGGCTGATCATAAGCATCCTGTACGAATTTTGTATCTATATGATATTCTAGGAGTGGAAGTGAAAGATCATTAACATGGACTTTGTGCAAGGTGTTTCTATGTCTCAAATTATGTTAGATGCTATTCTATGGTGGTGGAAAAATTCACCAAGGTAGCTCACTTTATACCTAGGAATCTTATGGAAAGAGTACTAGTTTTAGCTCACAAGTTTGTCCATAAAAAGTTTAGATTACATGCACTTCCTGAGAAGATTATCTCAGATAGAGATGCACACATGATGTCAAGATTTTGACAAACTTTATTTTAGTGCTAGGGACTCAATTTAATATAAACTTGACTTATCACTCTGAGACAGATGGTTAGATGGAGAGGGTAACTCAAATTTTAGAAGATTTCTTGCAAATGTATTGCATAGAACAACAATGCAAGTGGAAAGAGTATCCACCTCTTATGGAGTTGTTTATAACAACTTCTATAATTCTGCTATCATAATGACTCCATTTGAAACATTGGATAGAAGAAGATGTCGAACTCCTATAAGCTAGGCAAGATAGAAGATAGGATTAGCATTAGTCCATAAATGTTGTCAGAAATGGATGAATAGATTGAGCTGATTAGAAAGGATTGGCAGAAGATTTTGATAGACATCATACACCAAGTAAATTATCAGTTGGGGAAAAAGATCTTTGAGGGTTAAATCACTGAAAATATTCATAAAGTTTGGAAAGTATTCCAAACTAGCTCCTAGATATGAAGGACTCTTCGAAGTTCTCAAAGTTATCAATTCAGTTGACTACAAAATCAAATTACTTCAAGATTTTTCCAGGAGGCATAATGTTTTTTATGATTATATTTGAAAAGTATATAACAAATGACAATTATATTCAAGGATCACAAGCTCTTCTTATGAAACAATGAGATTACTCATGGCAAGGTCCGGTGGGACATTGTGTAGAGGGTAATATGACATGGAAAGTTTATCATGATTTTATAGCAAAGATTTTCTCAATTGTTTATGCTTTTGCAGGTTAAACAATTTTTTTATCTTATTAATGTTTTGGATACAGTGGATCATCGAGGATGATGAATCTTATGGGGGGAGATATGTTACATCCCTAACTTTGACTATGTTTTACTTTTTACTCTTGAAGTAATTAGTAGATGATAACGCATGATTCAATGATTTGATGTTTAGTAAAAATGGTAGGAAAAATTGATGATTTCACGAAATTATGTTTATATTATGAGAAATCACATGTGTTTATATGTTGTCAAAATGTTATGATTGCATAAGGATTATGAAATGATTATTGATACACTAATTACGGGTTGGTGATTGCAAGTTGCATACAGGAAACATGTTTCTACCCCTTTGAGAAAGGGAGGGAGAGCATCATTGGAGAGAAGAGTATAGATATAAGGAAAAGAATAGTTTGTCCCCATCTTAAGTCTTGTGTTGGTTTAAATTGGTTAACCTAGTTGAGTCAGGTAAGTGGTACTCGACCCTTTTTGTCTAAGTTTATTTCTCGACTCGACATGTTCTCGATGTCATTTAGAATCCTTTTGATGTCTTGTTAATGTCAATCTAGTCATTTTGTGAAATCGATGTCATCGAAATCAAATGATAGTCATTTTGTGACTAAGACAACTTTCTGTCAAACACGTTGTTCTTGACGTCGTAAACAAGTTTTTGATTATGTCTTTAATGGCGTAGTGGGTAGAATTGTTAATGTGTTTCTTGTTTATTGTTTAAATGTCAAAAATTTTGTTCATTGTCAAAATGAAATCAACATATTTTTCTTTTATATGTGAAGGGGAGATGAACTCAACCCAATCATGCTTGTGCGTAAGTATTTGTCACTTTATTATAATTCCTATTGATATTAATATCTATGCTTTATTAGAGATTATTATTATGTTATTATTTTTTTGAGTGGTTGGTTTGAGGTTGTTAGTTGATTTTAAAGGATAACAACCTTTGTCATAGAAAAAAATATTCTTTCTTAACTAACCAAGATATTTGAATGTCTTTTGAAGTCGTTGTTGGTTAAGAAAGAGAGTGGTGTTAATAACCACGTTTCCCTCTAGTTGCATGCTCGAGTTAAGAGCATCAAGAGGCATGTTTTATGGAGTCTTTAAATGCACGTAAGGTTTGAGTAGATGGATAACTTTTGTCATCACTAAGTTATAGGAGAGAGTGGTCATTATGACCAACTTCTCCATATTGATTACATGCTAGTAAAGCTTGTATTAAGGCCAAGATCTTGTCTATGTTTTTGTGACCTGGTAGAGATGCTAGGTGTTGACAAAAGCAATTCAAGGATTAAAGGCAGTCTGTGATGTGGCATTTATGGCCACTACCTCCATCATTGTGGATATATGACCATTTAGAGAGAATAGAGGCACTTATTTTGGAGATTTACGTGACTTAGGAAGCTGAATAACCATTTGTAGTTAAGTCTTAATGACAAGATAGTTGTGGTCATTATGGAGGGCGACAGTTTTTGTCAATAAGAGAATGTGTTAAGAGAAATGAAAGGAGGATGGATAGGGAGATCATTTTTGAAACCATTAGAGCTGATAGAGAAGAACGACATCGTTCTTCTTAGGAGAGAAGAATCTGGTCATTGTAGAAGGAGATAGAACACACATAGGTCGATGCGAGAGTAATAGCAAACTTGACAGGGCATTGTCTTTCACATACTATGTATCTTCAAGTTGCATTTGTGAGGCATGTAGGTAAGAGTTAACTTCGTTTCTTATGTTTTCTACTCTTTTTAGGTGGAGTGAAACATATATGATATCTACAATTCATTAATGATTGAGAACGTAGGCTGTCTAATAAGAAATAGTCAATAAGATTTATAAGTTCTCTCTAGTCATCGGTTACTAAGAGTATATGCAGTATTTATATTTAATAGAGAGGTCTGTAGCTAAACAATAACAGCAAATAAGATTATTTTTGCATGCTTTATACGTTAAGTTTTATCAGAGAGTCTGTAATTGTCTATTTGTAGTCGTATGACAAGTTTACGTCGAGACATTAAGAGTGCATAAGTTGTGAAGCTTTTTCCTATGCAATCTATTTAAATGCTCACACTGTATGTCATGACCACATTTGCCATGTGGTCATGACACTGTATATGTCTCTTTGATATTGAGTAGGCAGTCTTTTAATATGTCTTATATTCTTTACAAGCTATAGGTTATATTGTAGAAGAGTATGGTTAAGACAATGATGAATTTGCATGTCTTGATTACTTGGAAATAGCTTTCTTATAATTGTAAAGAACACTTTAGTTCTAAATAGTAAGTATTGTCTTTATGAGTATACTATGCTTTTAAGGGTACATCGGGAGAGATGTTTTCCTATAACAAGTTTAGATGAAAACACTTGTATATTATCAAAATGACATAGCTTATTTTGTAAAAGAGATAAAAACTTAGACATTGAAATCATGTGGATAACAAATAGAATTAGTCCATCATCCTTTTGAAAATCAAAGTGAACTTAGTTAAAGTTTAAACTTGTTGAGAACCTTTGGTATAGCTATAATTGAGATATACTCATATTTGAATCTAGACAAGACTTGAGAATCTTAAAATAACCTCGTAGTCAGAAGAAGACTAGAGGTTAACCCTTTTCTTATGAAATTATTACTTGTTAATAAGTAAGTTTGTTATTCCATTTTGATGGGAAAAGGAAGACTAAGAGGTCAAAATTTATCTTATTTTTTTTATAGACTCGATATATATCTAAATGAAAAAGTGATCAAGTCAAGTATGCTTATATTATTCATAGTTAACTCGTATTCTATGAGTAAAGAGAATTCTGTTAGTGCCTAAGTGGTCTAGAAGAAACTAGAGGGTACTGCATTTAGGTTGTATTATTATATTATTGTACTTAGAATCTAAGTTAGTAATGGGAAATAAAGGATAATGGAAATAGATACTTTAGTCGATGTTAAAGACTATCGAAGTTCCATAGATGAAATCTTGCTAGATCTCTCAAGGGACTTTTTGATGAGATAATATCATCATGATATTGAAGTGAGGAGGATGCAACATGGATAAAGATTTCTTTGTGTGAAATAGAATTCCTCTTGTCAATTATAATACATATCCAGAGTAATAGGTGATCAAAGAATGTGGAAACGTAGATAGACCTTAATAGCATCTATTACTTATGTTATGTTATCTTGAGAGAGAGAGTGAACTAGGCAATGCAAAGATATAGATCTCATAGTTTTTGTTTTATAGAACTTATTTTAGTGCTATGTGCACATAAGATAAAGTTAGCCAAAGGTGGGGAATCACTAGAGTGATTTATTCCAACTGGTCTAGGAAAGACTAGAGGAATGTGTCCTCATGATTTGTTATACTTATGTTGTTATCTTTGGAAAATAAGGATGTTTGATTTTTCCATGTATTGGGTTAGATAAGTTAAACCCTAGTATTAAGATCAGAAGGAATTAGGAAACCTATAACTCTTATGTCGGCTGTGACATTATTTATATATTGGTTGATAGTGAAAGGTCAAGAAAACCCTAGAGCAAGACAGGAAGAGTCTTAGTAGTACTTTATCAAATTTAAGTGATCCTATGATAGAGTTGAAACTTGTTGTAATGCACTAAAGATGTTTGATATTTGAATCAAAGAGTAGAATGATAGAAGGTCATAGACCCTAGAATTTGCAAATATGTAAAGAGGGACTCTTTAAAAGGTTAGAAATACCTAAATCTTTATAATGCAAATATATCTTAGATTAAGGATTTGTTCTAAGTCAAATTGACTAGAATGGATTTACAGTGCATACAAGTTTGTGTCTAGAGTTACTAAATAAAGAAAGTGAAACTGTAGGATGAGATAGTCTCCAAGTCAAGTTGGAGGTGGGTGAACATTATGACTACATTCATTGCAAATGCCTATTTATATTAAATCTTTGGCCAAAGTAATACATCCGTCTCTACATGCATTAGTCAGTTCACCGTGTTCGGATTGCATAACCTATTAGAATGATCATACTTAGCTAGAGGGTATCTAGGGTTGTATGATTGATAACATTATGTAGGATACAACACTAGTACGCAGATGGTAAACAACCATTGCTTACCTTATATCTATACTCTTCGTGAAGGGTAGGGCCACTTCCAATTGGAAGGTGTGCGGGGGACCGTCAATCTGTGGTTGGGGGAAAAGCACTCAGATGATGCTCTCCCTCTGTAGCAGATGACTTGCTGAGGCTTATGAAGATAGATATCAATATTCCAGATGTGTATTCCATGTCATGACTTTTCACAGTCAAATTTATGAGGAAGAACTATTCTTTATGCCAAGTGTAGTCTTGTTTATGATGGTGGATGTTACAACATCTTCATCCTTAATCTCATATTCATCAGTAACATTAATAAAATGTCTAAGATGCTCCTCACACGTGATAGCGTTGTTACCATGAAACCTAGGAATCTTCCCCCTAATCGCATTTGGAATTGGATTAGGAAAGTTAGGTATGCCAAATCAATCAAGTTGTTTATACCTTTCAGCTCCCAACAGTTGTCTTTGTGGAGGAAATCTCTGTGCTTGTCTTCGCTGCGTAGGCCTAACGTTCTGAACGTTGCCATGTTACTGATTAGCCTGGTTTTGTTGTGGCTGAATGCTAACATTTTGAGCATGGGATTAATTTACACCTTATTGTCCCATTTTTTGATGTTGACATTACTTTTGTTGTAGTCTCTAATTATTCTATAGGTTATGGCTTTGTTGTTGTGCGTTTTGGTTTTACTGGGTCAACTAGGCAAGCTATGCTTGTTGTTGATCAAGTAAGACTTGCATCTCTCTTTGTCTATTCATGATATGATCAAGTAGGTCAAGTTCATATTGGATTCTTCTTTCTCTTTCCTCATCACCAAGCTGCTCCTAGTGATCTCCCTCACTAGGAATATTACCATGTTGACCTCTAAGTGATCCCATGGGAGAGGTAGGATACCTAATGTTCTAACATGTCTATTCATTATCAGTGGGCATTCCAAATGTTCTCAAATGTGGACCATGAGATCTATCTCTACTTCCTCTACCAATAACATCTTCATTTCTCCTAACATCATACTCATTCCTATTCATTCTTCTATTTGTTCTGAGTATGTTATCTGTAGAGTCCTCAGAAGTATAGTTATATTGGCTCCTGAGATCAACAAATACATGGTCTTGGGTATTCAATGGAGGCATCACTTGGGGTATCTTGTCTTCCATCTACTCCTATTTCTTGTATTGCTAGAGGATTCTGCATGCCCAGGCTACTCTTGGTTTCTTCCTCTATTCATTGTGAGTCTCTTTTCAGACTATAATCAATTTCTAGGTTATAAAAATGAAGTCGCCACTTCCCTTGCTAGGAAGAAATATTTGAACAAACATTATATTTTAATACTAAAACAACTAGAGTTAAAGATTTACTGTTACCAAGAGCTTCAAATCTGAACCAAAGTATAATGTCCCTAGCAAAGCGCCAAAATGTTGGTTCCCAAAATAGCTATTCCCAAATCCCTAGAACACTTACTCACTCCTAGTCTAAGGATGTTGTCAAGGGAGTGAAGAAGGGGGTTCATCAATAGGATAAAGGTGATTTTAGCCAACTAATAGGAGTGGGTAGACTCCTCTACACTTTACACTCAACTTAGACTATGGAGGGATATTCCAAGGGGTATACCTAGGCATGCATTGACTTCAAAACTAGATGAACGACTAAAAACAAAAGGACAACCAAACCCAAATCCTTTTCCTAGTCCCAAAGACTATCAATGAACCAAGAACAACTGGTTGTCATAAAAACCCCTATATAGCTGATATCAGCCATCCTACAGAATGAGGATGCTTATGGAACTACTACTGTGTCCTAAGATAGATATACTATTTTGTTTTTAAAAAAGCTTGGGTGATCACAGGCTTCTCAGATCAGTGCCTATCCATTGGATTGCAGAGTCTCAAGTTTATCAAAAGAACACAACTATAGGGAAATATATGGTTGCTTATTTGAAGATTCAAATGTAGGAAAATCAATATCAAATCACTGAGAATACTTAATAATCCAATACCACACAATGTTCTTCCTTATGTAATTATGAAATGATCATTTACAAAGCTTGGAAATGAATTAAGAACTGTCACATTCATTTAAACCAAAGTTTACATTCATAGCACTAAACATAGAAAGAGAAAACTATAACTGCGATTAAAGTTTCCTAAGAAGAGCACTACATTGGTGGAGAAAAAGATGATTCAATACAAAGATTACAAAATATTTGACTTACATTTCACACTTGTTTCCTAAAGAACAAAAACTACAAAATTGATCTTTTCATTTCTGCCTCTGCATCTCTGAACTTGCTGAGGGAAAATGCGCAATTGACCAGCCATTAATGCATCTAAAACATATGCATTTGTAGCAATTTAGCTCACTGCACAATTCCAAGCACTACACTCTGTCATCGAGTACACCCATGTTGTATTAAATTTGGCCTGTGGCCCTATTAGAAAATCTGTAAGATTAAAAGAAAACCCATATCCTAACAAATCTAAAAACCTGCAAAGGGAGATTGCCCACATGCCTTGGGTACCTGGAGCAATAAAAAGGGAATGTTGAATTTATATTTTGGAATCTACAAATCTATTTCATCTATTTTTTCCTCCATATGTGTACTGACACATTGAATATTTTCAGTGTCAACCACCTACAGAACCTTGGCCTGCAACACATTAATTTTTGAGTACTAATCTATCTACACAATCCAGTAATCATGGTGTAATTTCAAGAAATCACCTCTTCAAAGATTTTATAACACTTTAAAAGTGTTGTCCAATTTCACTTACAGGCCCCCTTTACATCTGACTATACCTAAAGAATTAAAAAATCTACTAGGTTGATCTTCATCTTCGTTTCTATCGAGCCATCTGAATCTTGATATTATGCCCTTTCTGTGCATTGGGCACCTTCTTTTCCCCTTTGTTGGCAAACTTCTTAGTCAGCGAACTATCAAGTTTGTGAACTCACTATTTCTCTAGCAAGAGCTCTTTGTTTCATTTTCCCCTCTTTTATTCACTTTATCGGTGAATTTTCTTTATCACGAACTTCTTCCTTTCCATTCCCTTTTCTATTAGCAAATTTCTCTGTCGACGAACCATATTTCTTTGCCCTTTTTCCTTAGCCTTTTGACTTGTTCTTTCTCTTTATGTTTCCCTTTCTCAGGGAAAAATCCTTTCGACAAACCTTTCATCGACAAAACCAAGGGTTCGTGAATCTAGGGTTTTCCCGACCAAGACTCAAACATTCCTTTCTTTACTTATCCCTTAGAAAACTTTTCCCTTCACCGCAACATTGTCTCCTTTCCTTCAGTCGGTGAATCTTCATGGTAGCGAACTTGGCTATCGGTGAACCCAATGGTTCACGAATTAAGATTTTCATTGATAAAGACTTTGATCCCTCTTTTACTTAGAAAAACTTTCTTTCACTCTTTTGTCACTTGGTTGGTGAATCTTCATGGTAGCGAACTTGGCTGTCGGTGAACCCAATGGTTCACGAACTAAGATTTTTGTTGATAAAGACTTTGATCCCTCTTTTACTTGGAAAAACTTTCTTTCACTCTTTTCTCACTTGGTTGGTGAATCGTGAAAATCACAAACTCATTACCTAGTCGGCAGAATTGATAGTTCGTGAACTAGCCGATTCACCGAAAAAGGGCCAAAAACTTCAAATTTTTTCTTTCACCCGTTTCCTTTTCCCCTTTTGCAACCTTATCAGCAAATTGAAAAACCAACAAAACTGTGAACTCACGAACCCAGTTGGCAAAATTGACAATTCACGAATTCCTTTCTTCTGTCGGTGAAGCTGCCATCCGTAGAACCTTCAATCGGTGAACTTTTAAGATCATGAACTAAAAAATTTGTTGATAAAGGTTGTTCTTCTTCCTTCATTTGTCACTTGGTCGGTGAATCAGATAAAACAAAAGCCCACAAACTTGGTCTAGGAATCAGCAGTTCACGAACTTGTTGATTTGCTGACAAAGGCCACAAATGGACATATTTTTGACAAGGAAGAAAACACATTGACTTGGGGGATTTTCACTTAGAAATTTTTGAAAGAAACCCATTTAAATTGTCTCAGATCGGGTGATGAAGGGGGTAAATCATAAAACACACAATAACAGATATTGAACACAGCAAATAGAACTTTCTTTTATTGAACTGGGCAACTCATTACATTACAAAAGCTCAATTACAATCAGAGGATAAATCCTCTACTGGCTGCAACACATTATAGCTTTCCCAACCTCAAGACTCTAGAATCTTCAGCCTTCTGTAACCCCAAATCAGCTAGGGTTTCTGTTTTCCCACCTATTCTTGACTCCACACTTGCCCCCTTGACTCTACTACTGCCCAGGGTTCCCAAAATAGTCATAAATAGCACTTTTTGGTGGCCTCCAGCTAAATTTCAAATTTTGCAACTCCCTCCAAAAGTAGGTCAACTTCTGGGAAGCATAACTTTTGATCCGGGTGTCCGATTGACGAACCGTTTTAAGTGCTAGAAAGCTCACGATGTAAACAGATTTCTGTCAACTTTTTGAGATGTTATGAGAAGTTTTAGTGCTTCATATCTCGTTCCGTAAATTTTTAGGGGCTTTTTAGAAAACAAAAACTTTAATATTTTTCAGCTCACAAATGATCTTTACCTGATTCCTTTGCCAAAGGTCTTATATTTCCATTATGTAACTTTCTGGAAGTTTTTACTTCATTACGTGCCCAAATGCAAACTTTCTAAAAATAGCAAGTACACTTTCCTAAATAGGCAGGTCGCTATTTTTAGCAGTTTTGGAAAAACTGAAAGTCCTACAGTATTATTCTAGATATTATGGAACCAAAAACACTAATTATGGGAAGAAATGAGAACAACTACAATGGTTTTGAATTAACTTGTTTTTGGGTGATGCAAGATTGCCCTTACACCTCTAGATGCTCCTGCATCACCGGGTATATATGATGGGTTTAAAAAGTAAAGGAAAAAAGTGGGATTTTCACTGAATTTGGGGCAAAATGTGCATGTTCAGGAATTGGTTTTTACAGGTGCTAACAAGCACCAATGTCTCAAATGATGCTATAACTAACTAGGGATAAATGGGTGCTCCCCATATTTGTTCCTGATGCAGAGCAAAAGGAGGGAAGAAAACTATCCCCATCTCATTTGACCAATTCCAAAACACTCCTTGTTTCAATTCACTCTATTGAGACATATTTCATGGCAATGTCTTAGAATCCCACAAGTTCATCCATCTTTAAATGAAATCTTCATAACTATTTGACCCAAACAAGGTCTCTGACCCAAAAACTAAGTTCTGTACTTGCAAGGACAGAGGACAGCAAATGACAGTTTGACTGCACTTTGACAGTGCCTAGAGAGGTTTGTTTCCTTGTAGCCCTACCATTAAGGACTGTCAAACACAACTTTTAGTGTATACCTCCATTCAAGACTGTCTAAGACTTTTGAGATACCCTTTATCCTTATTATCAACATACCAAAAGATCAACATAGCTTACTTTGAAAAGTATTGCTAAACAAAAGACTATAATCGCACCAATTAGGTCTATTAGGCCTTGCATACACATGGGTCTTATTGATCCTCCTATCCCCTGCCTCAATCTCTCTCAACCAATCCCTCAAACAATGTTAAATGGACCTACTTATGCTTATAAAACCCTCAAAAGTCTAATTTGATAAGCAATTTATCAATCCCTAAGTCCTATACCTCTTGACTGTTCTTAAAACCCTATTTTCTGGATTGTGGCACAAATTACAGTCATAAAACTTTGATTTTCCCTCCTTAAATCTCAACCATTTGGTTCAAAACCTCATAAATATGGAAGTAGACATTATCAAGATCATTTCCACTGAGGATTAGCCACTTTCAATGAATAAAACGAGAGAAACATAGTTTCATTATCTCTGTTTACCCTAATAGAGGGTTTTGACAGTTTTCATAAGAATTGGCATATCTCTATCAAATACTCACCAATTTGCACCAAACAAAAAGAAAATGGAGGGTGATTGATTAAACTACCACTTACAATCAAGTTAGCATGCATCCTTGCCCGTACAGGGCCATACAGTATCAGAAAACAACAAATTTCTGAAGAAATACATAAAAAATAGTGTTCTTTTATTGATTAGAGCCTTCTAATCAACCACCCACGAATTCTTTGAAGGTTACAAGGCCTTTTAAAGGAATTACAACATGACCTTTCAGTTTCTAACTTCCTTGGAATGAACTAAGAGCCAAATGACCCTTCAACTTCCAAGTTTGCATCTTTTTTTCAATTTTACATGACAACCTTTACATTGTATGCAATATTTTGCATATTTGAACCTTCTAATGACCTAAACACCAAATAGTGACTTGATTAACCTCATTACAATGTTGAACCATTAAAATTTAATCAAACTCCTATGGAAGTATCAATTTGTCAAGGTGCTCCTGCACCATACAACCAACCAACAAAGATTTCCAAGTCCCTTGGAAATGTATCTGCAAAACAAAACTACCTTTTCTTGCATCTCCTCTAGCTTTATCTTCAATCTTCTCAGCTTCAATTTTCTAATATTTAGATTAATGGGAATGGTGACCAACCAACCAACAAATCAAACTACCATCTTCACAAAGCATCCTCAGGCTCTTTCTACTCCCATCAGTGGAGTACTCTTTAGGCTGCAACCCCAAGTGCTTCTTCAGTCAGGTATCCATCTCTCTCACTGCTTCACAACACCAACTCACCAAACCATCCATCTCACCCAACAGTAGATCCTGGTGATGCACATACCACTCTCTCCTCAGTGGTTTCTCTTTGCACCCTTATCCAGCCTAATCTCCATTGGAGAATGGTCATGACAGACCTCATCTTGTCTACCCACACACACAACCTCAGAAACTTCTTTCTCACAACTAGATGGACCAAGCACCTGCAACCAAACAACTTAGCAAACAAAATAATGGTCACCAACACAACTCTAACTCCTTATCTGCCTTCAGATACACAACACTTTACCCAGAGCTTTTTCTAGCTCTGATACCAATATGATGCAAAGCAAAAGGAGGGAAGAAAACTATCCCCATCTCATTTGACCAATTCTAAAACACTCCTTATTTCAATTCACTCTATTGAGACATTTCATGGCAATGTCTTAGAATCCCACAAGTTCATCCATATTTAAATGAAATCTTCATAAATCTTTGACCCAAACAAGGTCTCTGACCCAAAAACTAAGTTCTATACTTGCAAGGATAGAGGACAGCAAATGACAGTTTGACTGCACTTTGACAGTGCCTAGAGAGGCTTGTTTCCTTGTAGCCCTGCCATTAAGGACTGTCAAACACAACTTTTAGTGTAGACCTCCATTCAAGACTGTCTAAGACTTTTGAGATACCCTTTATCCTTATTATCAACATACCAAAAGATCAACATAGCTTACTTTGGAAAGTATTGCTAAACAAAAGACTGTCATTGCACTAATTAGGTCTATTAGGCCTTGCATACACAGGGGTCTTATTGATCCTCCTATCCCCTGCCTCAATCTCTCTCAACCAATCCCTCAAACAATGTTAAATGGACCTACTTATGCTTATAAAACCCTCAAAAGTCCAATTTGATAAGCAATTTATCAATCCCTAAGTCCTATACCTCTTGACTGTTCTTAAAACCTGGTTTTCTGGACTGTGACACAAATTATAGTCATAAAACTTTGATTTTCCCTCCTTAAATCTCAACCATTTGGTTCAAAACCTCATAAATACGGAAGTAGACATTATCAAGATCATTTCCACTGAGGATTAGCCACTTTCAATGAATAAAACGAGAGAAACATAGTTTCATTATCTTTGTTTACCCTAACAGAGGGTTTTGACAGTTTTCATAAGAATTGGCATATCTCTATCAAATACTCACCAATTTGCACCAAACAAAAAACAAATGGAGGGTGATTGATTAAACTACCACTTACAATCAAGTTAGCATGCATCCTTGCTCGTACAGCGCCGTACAGTATCAGAAAACAACAAATTTCTGAAGAAATACATAAAAAATAGTGCTCTTTTATTGATCAGAGCTTTCTAATCAACCACCCACAAATTCTTTGAAGGTTACAAGGCCTTTTAAAGGCATTACAATATGACCTTTCAGTTTCTAACTTCCTTGGAACGAACTAAGAGCCAAATGACCCTTCAACTTCCAAGTTTGCATCTTTTTTTTAATTTTACATGACAGCCTTTACATTGTATGCAATATTTTGCATATTTGAACCTCCTAATGACCTAAACACCTAATAGTGACTTGATTAACCTCATTACAATGTTGAACCATTAAAATTTAATCAAACTCCTATGGAAGTATCAATTTGTCAAGGTGCTCCTGCACCAGTTTCTCCCTTTGCACTCGAGGAAACATTGCCTCCTCCTATGGAACCCTCTGTGTCACACCAAACTAGCTCAACACCTGCTATGGCATATTTTTGTCTATAATCTACTTAGTCCTCCCAATCAGATAGCATGACTATTGCATGTACACCAGATGAAGAGAATCATCCCTCCACACCTCACACCCTAGTCACTGCCTCCAGATCACTTCTCCCAAGTCATTCAAGACCCACCTCTAATATAAGGCAAGTCTCAAAGCCAACAATGTCGCAATATACCACTATACAAATATACATATGGCCTCCCTCGCCTCTACTCTCTCAAAGTAACTAGCCTTGTCACTGTAATGTGCTCCCATGCCAATATGTGGAGCAATGTCACCCTGCAACCCAATGTCGCCCCTGACTTGTATACTACTACATCCATATCATGGTACAAGTGTGCTAGCACACATCGCCCTCATGTAAATACCACACCCTGCTGCACCATCTATCGCAAGACAATCCCCAAATAATAGGAAAACCACACCTCTTGTCTAGAACTAGTATCCATGATATGATCCTAGCCACGAACAAGGGCGGTACATACAACCTCCCTGATGGGTCTCAAAAATACATGTTGTAGATTCTAATAGGATGCCAGGCTCTGTGATCAAATCTACAACATTTCTGAACCAAGTAACGGAGTTAACCCCAATAGAAGATTACTCCCTACGCTTCAGGCTCTATTAAACCTAGGCGGGTGAACCTTTAATTAATAAAATAGATTAAATGAATATGCAACTTCAATTAATGCTTATTTATCTATTCACAGTGGCATCAAATGTGAAATAAATGAGAAATTACTAACTACTTCTATAGAGCAAATAATTTGGTATAAACTATAATGTTGAAGGAAATCAAAGATTAACTAATGAATAAATGAAATGAATAATTCAGACTAGTGTCTCATTGGGTAACGGAGTTAAAAGAGATTAAAAAACAAATAACTTATGCTCACCAATAACTCAAATTGTTTGGCACAGAGAAATGGTTTACAACTTGTGTAACCGTGCAAGGAAATAATCATTAATCCATAATTATCCAAAGGATAGAATCAGATTAATTGCAAAATATTCAAAAGGATTTAATCCTTCCTTGAAGGAACCAATTAAAAATTATGCAGAAATAATAGATTGCATCAACTTTGGAGACAGAATAATAATTCAAGTTAAATGATTCTACTTATAAATCCAAACAACATTTCAAGATTACTGTGATTAAACAAAAAGGATTTAATTCTTTTCAAAGAAACTAGTTAATCTAACCACACAGATACAACAAATGTGTTCTGACAAAATGAATATATGCTTGATATATTAAATTGAATAACCAGAAAATACTGAAATGGAGACAATCAAATAACTAAAATAAATCAACAAATAACTGATACCGTCATGAAGTCATCGAATCTGAAATCTTCCACTGACTGCTTCAGGATATTGCGTGCAACATAGTCATTCTTGAGATGAAGATGGATATTCTATTCAACTGTGTATAATGTTCTAATTGAAAACTAAAAGTATTTTCTCAAACCTAAAGTTGTCTCTACAATTTATCCACTGTCCAATCCCCTATTCGGGTCGTGGTCATCTCTTATAAAGAGAGGCAAACAAACTTTAGACTCATTACAAAATTTGTGATGGTTGATAACTGATTGGACCTAACTATGAGAAACGACCTTATTCATTGCATAAATTAAATAATTTGATTTGAAACATTAATGATCATTTGAGGTTGGAATAAATATTTGATCTTCTGATATGATGAAATCATTTAACCGCCGGTTGAGAACTACTTCATTGCGCTCAATGTAACCATAATCTTGCAAAGAAAACAAATCAATCATCAGATAAATAATATATAAACATATATGCTTTGTATTGATGTGAAACTTAGGACTTGTGTTGTGAGGTATTGTTTCATTATTTCCATCGTATATTTTATCACTGACATGTATTTAGGGTTTTTATCACCGTGACAATGTATTCCATTTTATCACCAATTATCACTTTGTCATACCCAAATGTTTAATAATAATTTTCTTCGAAATCCCTTTTAGGGCTCCAATAGTTTCAAAAAATCCTTTGGCATGACTTTTGGTTTAATTAATTGTTTTTAATATTGATCTGTTGCCATCACAAAATAAAATATTCTTCAATGCTTTAATATCCCCCTTCTTCCCATAGGAAAAAATTATAATTAGGAGAAAATATTATCGAGCGAAAATGTGAATAAACACAAACAACATCAAACAGGGGAAGGAGAAGGTGGTCTACGAGGGCGGGGCTCCCCCTCCGCATCATCCTGATGAACAGGGCTGGCAAATGGTGAAGAGTAGAAGGCAGCAGAGGGGACTTAGGGCAAAGGCAACATTAAGAGGAATAGATCAAGCCAGAGGGTTAGGAATTTGGGCCATCCCAATTACTACAACTACTCCAGCATTTGCAACAGGAGTAAATCGCACCACTCTAGGCCGGGAGGAAAGAAGCAGCAATGCTCAACAACCCCCTGTTGTCCCCACCCTTCTAATCCAAGACAAAGACATGCGGAGGGTTTTTTAAAACCGGCCCCCAGAATCACTTGCGCAAAGGAAAATTCCCATACAAGTAACAGGGCGAACTTTACGGCACCCTACCAAGGGTAAATCCCCAAAAACCCTAAATTTGGCAATTTAGCCCCATACACTCTTGGGAAAGGCAAGGATCTGGTAATAATTTGAGACCAGGCAAACCCCAGAACCTAGTGGTCAAGTCCACAAACTAGCCTGATGTGCTATCAAACATCGGGAGGAAAGGAAAAGAAGGCCTCGATAGACATCAGAAATATCTATTCAAATGGTCTTGGGATGCACTGTAAAACTCATGGCCTCTATGTTCGCTGGGGTGGAATAGGGCAACTAGTGAAGAATATTGCGGAGTGGGTCCAAGGCCTTTACAAAGACCAGGTAAGTATCACTATCACTTCTGAAGATTTCATTTTCATTGTTTGCAAAATCCCAAACCTAAAAAAAGAAATTTTAAACAGTAGAAGTCTGTTTTATAAGGGTCATGGTTTTGAGTACCTAGATTGGATACCTAATTTTGATCCCAGTAAACTTAAACTCAAAATAGCTAGATGGGTCAAGTTACCAAAATTTTCAGTTGAGCTCATCCATAGCAAAATCTTAAGGGAAATTGGGAATCACCTGGGAGAGTTCATGGGATTGGAGAAAGACTTCTTGTCTCACTCAAACATGCTCCTATTAGTCAAAATAGATTTAGGCACTAAAAACCTAGAGCCCCTAGAAATAAATACTAATCTGGCCAAATACTGTATCAAGCCAGCCTTCCACAGTGGCCCTTTAGGTATAAATACTAGCAATAGAGTTCCAAAGAGGCATGCGGAGATGAAATCTACTCTCCAGTATGAAGGGGTAAACATCAAATTCAATGAAAACAAAGGCGGTTTTATTGTGGATTTTCAGAAGACTAGCTTTCCTCCCATCAAAAAGCACCCCAATGCTAATAAGGATCTGTCTGGACAAGATTGGGTCCCGAGTGTGGTATCAGCTTAGCCTAAGAAATGCCCTAAATGTAAGGAAGTTTCTCAGAATCACAATGTTAAGGTTACCACACAAAAGATGAACCCTGCACATGCTAGATCAGGTGAAGAAACTATCACTGCAGTTAGGCCTCTAAACTTGACTGATGAAACACAGTTAGTTAAAGAGAAATTGGAACTAGAGGAAGGGGAAGTGCATTCAGAAGATGGCAGAACAAATAACCCAATAGATGGAGAAGGAAGTGTAAACCCAGAGGCCTCAGAGATCCCAGAATGGGTTCCAAACACTTTTGAATCAAGAGAAAACCATAAAGATTTTGAGTATCAAAAGAAACTTATAGATAAACTTAGCCATTTGGATCTAGAGGTGATTTGCGATGAGATCCTAGATAAGACAATAGTGGAAGAGGTAATTGAGGTAGCCAACAAAGAGAAAGAAAAGCTTATCTCCAAGATTCTGGAAATTGAAGAATGGGAGAAAGGGCAGACAGAGGACCTAAAAGATTAGGGTGACAAAGTGGCGGATGAAGCAGATCTGCAGCTGGGAATTGCCATAACTGACTTCAGTAGGGACACCCCAGACTGTGCCAAAAACAACAAGAAAAGGGGAAGGAAATCACTATTGGAACTAAGAGAGAAAGCAAGAGAGGCTTCTGATTAGACTAAGATCACCACAATGATCTACACAGGGAAGGGGAAGTGCCTTCCCACAGTGCCATGAGAGTACATACTTGGAATGTTAGGGGTCTCAACACCCCTAACAAACAACGTATCATAAAACGCTGTCTAACTAACACAAAACCAGACATACTAATGATCCAAGAAACCAAACTAAATAAAGATGAGATAGACACTCTAAATAGGAAGCTTGGAATTTGAGAACTAGTAGGAGTCCCAGCAGAGGGTGCCTCAGGGGTCCTTGGGGTAATTTGGGATCCTAGAAAGGTTTCATTCTCAGTTATAAGTTGTAAAAAGAACTGGATGGTGGGAAACATTAGAAGCATCAAAAGCAATCTACATTTCTGTCTTATTAACATCTATGGTCCCTCCCAGTACTAGGACAAGAGACTAGTCTGGATAGAAATAGAACAATTTTTGAGTACCTTACAAGATCAGGTTTGTGTTCTGGGCAGAGATTTCAATGCGATCCTAGACCCTAAAGAAAAGTTGGGAGGATCTATCAGGTTATCAACAATAGCTATGGACTTTAAGGACTGGGTTCTTAAGAACAATTTATTGGAAATCAAAACTGCACAAGAAGGTTTCACTTGGAACAACAGAAGGAAGGGCTTTAGCAATATTGCATAAAAATTGGATAGATTCCTGATCTGGGGCAATTGGGCACAACTATCTTCTATTCTAAAGGCTGAGATCTTACCATACTCGAGCTCCAATCACTACCCAGTCCAACTAAGTCTATCTGAAGACTGCCAACCCATACGGTGCCCCTTCAAATTTGAACAAATGTGGGTTAAAGACAATAACCTTTTAACCTTAATTGAGTAATGGTGGAAAGAAACTAGAGTTTCAGGATCTAAGCTTTTCTGCTTAGTATCCAAACTAAAAACTATCAAATGTAAGCTTCTCAACTGGAATAAGACTAACTTTGGTAATATCTTTGAAATCAAATCTAAGTTAGAAGAGGAACTTGAAAACCTCAACAGAAGTGTGATAATTAAAGGCACGGATGCAGAATCTTATGCAAAAGAAAAAAACTGAAAAAGGAGTATGAAGATATCCTGGCCAAATAGGAAATCTTCTGGTGATAAAAGTCCAGAGAGACATGGCTGGAAGCGGGCGATAAGAACACTAAATTCTTCCACAACAGTATGAAAGCATGCAGAAATGTAAATAGGATCTTTAAAATTAAAGATGAGAATAATGTTTGGATTGAAGATCCTCAACAAATTGCATATGAAATGGTTAGGTACTTTGAGGACATTCTTAACAATTAGGAAGGACCTAATTGGCTACTTCAACAAGCCATACTAAAAGACATTCCAATGATTATCTCAGAGGATCAAAACAAAAACCTCAATGGTAAATTTACTAAAACTGAGATTGAACTGGTAATCTCTCTAATGCAGCTGGACAAAGCTCCGGGACCAGATGGCTTTCCAGCATTATTTTTTCAGAAATGCTGGCACTTCATAGGAGATGAAATAGTCGATACTTTAGAAGGGGTAAGAAATTCAGGCAATCTTTTAAAAGAAGTAAATAATACATTTCTTTCTCTCATACCAAAAAAAGAGCATCCAGAAAATATGGGGGATTTGCAACCTATTTTTCTATGTAATACTATATATAAGATTCTCACTAAAACCTTGGCTAACAGGATTCAGACAATTTTGCTGGACATCATAAGTGATGAGCAAATAGGGTTTGTACTCGGGAGATCCATATTTGATAGAATTATTATCGCCCAAGAAGCCATTCACTCTATACAGCAAAATAAAGAGCCCAGTATGCTAATTAAATTAGACATCAGTAAAGCCTATGACAAGGTTGACTAGCTTTTCCCTTGCAAAACTTTAGAAGCCTTAGGTTTTTCTAAATAGTGGATAAACCTCACTTATGCATGCATTTCTAACCCCAAGTTTTCAGTTTTAGTCAACGTAACACCTGAAGGTTTTTTTAGTATATCAAGAGGATTGAAACAAGGGGACCCTATCTCCCCTTTTCTCTTTATTATAATGGCAGAAGTTATAGGGAGAATGATCACCAAGGTAAGGGTAGAAGGGAAGGTTCAGGGAATTAAAATCACCTCGGGTGTTGATCCTACAACCCATTAACAGTTTGTAGATGATACTATGCTCTTTGGTACGGGAAGCATCGAAGAAGCTAAGGCGTTCAAAGAAATTTTGGACTCTTACTATAGGGCCTCTGGACAAGAGGTGAATGCTGATAAATCAGCAATTTATTTCTTCAATATAGAGATAGAAACTGAAAAGGAAATCTGCAGAAGGTTGGTTCAAGCTTAATTTTGATGGGGCGTCTAGGGGCAACCCAGGAGCAGCAGGTATAGGCTGTATAATTCACGACTCTGAAGAGAGAGTAATCACAACCTTAGCCAAACCCCTGGGAGAAGCAACAAATAATATAGCAGAACTAACTGCTCTGATTGAAGGTCTGAAAATCTGCAAAGACCTAAAAATTGAAAAAGTGGAAATTGAAGGAGACTCAACAATTATCATTAATGCCTTACGTAAAGGGAGCATGCCTAATTGGAGACTAAATTCCCTTCTGTCTATTGCCCTAGACTTCACTACTTCTTTCAAATGGTGCACATTTAACCATATTTACAGGGAAGGTAATAGTAAAGCTGACTCCTTGGCCAATAAAGGGGCTGATGGCACTTGCCTTTCTTCTAGAGGCCAACCCTAAAGAAGGATCTTTAAAAAAAAAAACTCATTCTAAAAATCTATAGGAGGGATGCTTACTTTTTTATTTAGTACTGCTTTGAGTCTCATCAGACGCATATACCTTTATGGAACCATTAAAGATTCCACTAGTTCAAACACTTACTTGGACTATTTCTAAGTCCCTATAGAGTCCTTAGAATCTTTTACCAGGTATAGATCACTTCAAATAATGACATGAACACATATCATATCACACAAACCCTCTCTTTATACCTATTCTTCAGCTTGTAGATATACAAAGCATCTTGTTTATCGGCTTGTATAGTGAAATTTACAAAAGAATCTTGTAGACCGAGTTGTACTTCGAAGATATACATTGTTTTCACACAAGCATCTTATGTTACTGCGGCTTGAATGGCAGAGGTTTATATCAGCGTGAGATTCATGTTGTGTCACTGAACAAACATTTTATGTGTATTCTACAATTATGTGTCGAGAACATTGTGTGTAAATTGCAATTGCATGTGAAAGATTTTAGTGTGTATCCTGCAATCATATATCGCGGCTGTATGAACTTCAGTTGAGGTATTTCGGCATGAGTTGGGAGTTAGGGAAACTAGTCTAAAGGTAGGTTGGTAGAAGCTTGTCATAGCAAAAAGTTCAAAGGAGTCAAAAATGAAGCCGAAGGCATCGGTACATCGGTGGAAGGACTTGAAGCTTCACCGAAGATATAAGTCACAGCGAAGAGTTCAATGGATCGGAGTAGCAGTGTAATTCTAAGTTGGCTGATTTTATGTGTTACCGATAGTTGATTCGATGATTGAACTAGTTTAATTGGTTCAAATGGTTCAATGGAGTGGCCGAAGTTGCAATTGGGTGAACCGAGTTTGATCCGACGGTTGAACCAGTTCAATTGGTTCAATCGGCTCAAAAGGTTCAAAGGCTGATGAGTCAAAAAGGGACGTCAGGTGAAGCGTAGAACAAAGGCCGTTACTTAAATGGTTAAATGGTTCATTAGGTTCAAACCGGTTCAATAGAATCGGTTCCGTTAAACCTCTGAACCTTTGAACCTTGAATCGGTTGAACCATTGAACCTTATCTTGATTCGGTTGAACCGTTGAACCGTTTGAACCTTGAATCAATTGAACCGTTGAACCTTATCTTGAATCGGTTGAACCGTTGAACCTCCGAACCCTTGAACCTTGAATCGGTTGAACCTCCGAACCTCTAAACCTTTCGGTTGAACTGTTGTTAAGTTGAACTTCCGAACCTTTGAACCTTGAATCGATTGAACTGTTGAATCTTTGAACCTTTAAACCATTCAACTTTCAGTTCATCTATCGGTGAGACTAAATCAAACTCACGCCGATACATGGACTTCAGTTTGACTACTCATTTCAGCAATGGACTTCATTCTATCGAAGGTGAGTCCTTGACCTTCGATGTACATCCTTCAACTCAAGCCGATTTGTAGATGCAGTTGACTTCACTTTAACACACCCAGCCCCTCGGTAAGACATTCTCCATCGGTGAACCCTGTGCTTGTTCTCCCGATACGCTGATAGAGCTAACCATGTTTATACAAAGCTTGACCTACTTCTATTTACATATGTCCCTAACAAGCACAGTTTATAGTTAAAGATGTTGGCATGCAGGGGATCAGTATTAAGTTAACAGTAAAGTAAGATTGCTTGTTTCCTTTTGATAAGATTGATATAGCAAGCACTTTCTCTTCTATTCTTAGGCATAGGTTGTTCAGAACTAACATATGTTTGCAGGTGTAAGCTTTTTAGGTTTTTTGTATAGCTAACACACGAAAATAGTGGTAGTTCTCCTGTGATTTCAGGTGAAACAGGTTCACTGATAGGAACTAGCAAGAAGAAGCACTCTTAACGGGTCAATGGACAGTTGCTCAAAGGTGATAATCTTTGAGTTGAAGAACTGAAGGACATTCAGCAAGATGGTATCAAAAGTTAGACCTTGGATAAGGGTGTTTTCTCAGTAAATGTAGGAAAATCTATGTTTCTTTATGGGGCTTGACCCTGTGAAAGTTCTATAAATAAACAACATGTACTAGACTGCAAAAGTCCCGGGCTAGACCGGAGGTTTTCTTCGCTCTATTCTTTCCTACCGGTGCCTGCACCGAACAGAGTTGTATTTTATAATTGATTTTATATATTAATGGCTTCGGCCTTTTACCAATAAAAAAAAAATATCCCCCTTCTTCCCATTTTGGCCTCTTCATGTGACATTTTGGTTGCAGCTTTTATTTAATTATTTCTCGTGGATAAAATTAATTAACTCGGTGAGAAATAAAGTACTTCTTGATACTTTAATCCATCTCTCAATTATGCTTCTTTGTATGTTTTACCTTTGTCTGACAAGAAGAATTTGTTTGGGTAAAAACAATTCCCCTTTTAACTTGTTGCGTGAATATGTGTTACCAGATTTTTATTTTCACACAATGAAAATATTCTTGAGGTAAAAGCAATTATTTCTTTTTTGATCAACTCCTCTGAAAAATGTTTTACTCTAAGTAAAGATATTCTCAAATAAAATCCCTCTTAGCATATTTCTCATCTTATAACCCCTCCCTCATACTCGAGTGAATGTGCTTTGCAACTTTGTTTTATATCAAGAGATCATTAAAGTAGATGTTTACTTCCTTATGATTTTATCTCTTGATTTCCATTATTTCATCTCATTGCCTATTTCATGCAATACTCGGGCTCACAACATCGGGGCATCAGTGAAACTATGACATGACTTCCATCGATGACTGCATGTTCTCCTAATAGGTTTATTTTATGATTTTAGGGTTTTCTACTCAGCTTTATTTGCCATTTTCTTCAGCCCTTCCCAGATTCTTACTACAAATTGTCTTGTCCATAGTTGCACCAGATAGGCTTATATCTCTTTGATTAATTGCATCTTCTTTCAATCTCAAAGCTTTAGCTAATTAATTGGCCATATTTTCCTTATCTTTCCAAACTTCATCCTTTTAGTGGAGGGCATCATCTCTTTGCTTTCTAAATTCATCCCTCTCATTGAGGGCTTCATCTACGAGTGTCATCAACTGGGAAAATGAAGTCTCTAAATCTACTATTACATTTTCAGCTGCCTTTTTGTATATTTTTTCAGATTCAAGTTGCAAACAACATCTTTGAGGCTGTTTGGATGTGATTTAGAAGAAGCCTTCTATAACATAATTGGCATGGCTGTTGCTTTCTTCTCTTTATGATGCTTTTCATAGCCTTGGATGAACATATAAGTATGACACTCTCCTAGGATGAAAGTCTCACCGATCTTTGGATTAGCTCCTCTTCTGTTAACATGCCCAGGGTAATCTTCTATATGAAATTCAACTGATTCTCTCAAGTCTAGCCCACATTTTTGTGCTTGTTCCACTAAATTCCACTTTTCATAGGGCATTCCTAATTTGTGGATAACATGGATTTCTCCTATTTTGTTAAGCATGGTCCTTGCATTCTTGAAGAACATCTCCAACCAAATGACTGTGCTTTTTGATAACTTCTGCATCACATTCACTTCTAGAGAAACCTGCATGGGGGAAGTTGAAGACAATTCTATCAAAAAAACTCTTTCTAATAATCTTAAGCTTATCCACGGCTTGAAATGCACCTCCCCCATAGCTTCTCTTGTAGAAATCTACTGCTAGGAAATTAGCCCATCTTTTGCCTACATTCTCGTAACACACACTCAATATGTTTGAAAGCAGATCATAATTGTCAGTGCAGGCTTTTGGTACACTAGGATCATTAGGGAAGAAATTCTCCAAGAAAAGAGATTGATTTTTTGAAGTCAAACTTTTTGATTCTTCTTGGTTCGTGTAGCTTCCATTTGCCAAACCATTATCACCATATTGGTTCTCAACTACATAGTTCCATTGATAAGCAATTCCTTCAGAGGCCTCTTTAAATGATTGAGAGGTGAAGACGATAAGTCACTGGTTTTTGGCAACCATGTTGTTATAGTGGGCTAGTCTTCACCATTTTGGGGCAAACTTTATTTCTTCATGTATCCTGGGATGAGTGATCATGACAGTACTGGTGCACTAGGGAACATACTGATTTGCCTGTGCAGCTAACACATCTGAAGAGAGATGGGTTCCAATTAAACCAATCACCTGAATGGGTAACTGTGCATTTATCTGGTGGTCTCCATGGAGAAGCTGTTGAGATGGTACATGAGTCTGTTGAGGAATAATATGCCGCATGGTCTATTGAAAAGCTAAACCATGGTGCACTATCCCTTGTGAATGTATATTCTTTAAGCACTCTATTTAAATAGAGCTGACCAATATAGATGATCCTCCAAAATAGAAAAAGCATATGAATATCCTTGTAATAGTTAATCCTCAAGCCATTGAATAAGATCCATACATCATCATAACATCAAGTATAATTTCTATGAACTTCATGATAAAATATGTTGGACCAACACTAAGAACTTCCTTCATGGTATCCAGGTTAATCTTGCCATCGTTGAACCCAATGATGGTCAAACCCTAAAACATCATTAGCAAGAAAATCCATAAATGGTGAAAACTATGATAAAGGTGAAGAAATGTTCTATGCCTAACAAAGCTACTTTTCATTGTCCGTCACCGTAAAGCACGTATGCCCCTTGTTGATTCCTTTGGTTTCTTGAAAAACTTTTCATCCATGTTCCAAGGCCATCCAAGTTCAAAACAATTCGATGACCAAAAGAACTCATTTAAATCATCATATTTTTGCCATGCTGAATGTGATGCTTTCCCATTATCATTACTTTGAGCCTCCGCTGCTACAGTCTCATATACGAGCAAGATGATTTCCTGAAGGAACGATATGACATTGTCCTTGGTGCAAGAAGAAGTTGTTTGGGTGAACTTCTTTTGCAATATTTCCTCCAACTCTTTTGCCATATTATAAAAACTATAACAAATGCATTTTGGCAAGGAGTGAATGTTAGCAGCTTTGCCCCAAATCAAAAAGTATAAAGCAACTAGCAGCAGCTTCTTTTCTTTGTTTAGTGCTTCCACACTATGAAAAATAGGATGCTTATGCAGATATTTACACCACTTCATATCGTTATCTAAAGACTTTGTGAAGACATTGTGAATTGATGCTTCATCTATCCTTGGTTCAATAGCTTCAGGTACACCCAAACGCGTTTATGCATTTGTAACCAAGAGAACTACAAGTTCACGCTTGTTACTAACATTGTCTCTCTGAAAGTCAAATGCATACTGTAGTAGATAAAAAATATCTTGGTTTCTTTGCTTAGGTATTGGGAAATCATCAGGTAACTGTGGCAGATCCTTTGAGTACCTCAAAGCTGCAATTGTAGCCTTCACCTCAAGGAAGAAACCAATAGCATTTGTCATTGCAGGTGCATCCAAGGGTACAATATTATATGCAGTTACTTCTTTAGTCATTGCTACATCTGATTGCATAACCTTTTTAACTCTTCTGGTATCAGGTTGGCAACTTCCTTAGTGCAGATGAATTCATCCTGGTATTTCATTTTCTTTAATTTGGAGTTCATTCATGCTTTGAGTGTGGTGTGGCATGCTGCAGATCAACTCAACTTGTCCAAAATTGCAAGGGTAATTGTGGGACATGCTACAACTTGGAGTAGATCATTGTCCATTTGCACATCTCTCTTAAATCATTCTTGACTTTGTTGTAACCAACCAATGCTTTCCCAATCAAGAAAACAACGCAAGTACAACTTGTGGC
The DNA here is from genome assembly GCA_027924645.1 of Cunninghamia lanceolata. Taxonomy (NCBI): domain Eukaryota; kingdom Viridiplantae; phylum Streptophyta; class Pinopsida; order Cupressales; family Cupressaceae; genus Cunninghamia; species Cunninghamia lanceolata. Next base: position 4,442,683 of record BSBN01001035.1, read on the forward strand.
CTTTGCGTGATGCATATGACTAAAGAATTCTACATATGGCTAATATTTCATTTTAGTCCAACAAAAGTTTTAGAGCACCAAATTTAAGAAATTTTTTGGGTACTATAGTTAAGTTAATCATCATGGGACCCTAAAAATTTTGAAAAAATTAACTTGGAAATTTTGAGTTCCAACACTCCCCATGGATCTCAACCATACCATCTTTGACTGTCGAGCATCTAGTGGCACATCCATCAGGGCAAACACTGATCATAGATACTTTAGCCCCCATCCATGATCATATATGACCCACTCCCCATGAATAGAGATGCAAAGAATCCACCACACATCCAAGGTGATCGTAATCTCACCTATAGGTAGCAAGAACATTCATCGCTCGCTCTGTCACCGCTCCACCAATGCTGTCATCATGGCTTTGTGACCCTAGATCTCTGATGTGTCTACCACCCACCACAATCCAACCATGCTCAAGAATGTCATGTCTGTCTTGCGCAATAGATCCCATAATGTGAAGGTTAGTGGACGTCACTCTCATGATTGTAGCACATGTAGATCATCCTACAATCACCCACAACCACTTCATCGATTCTTCCATTCCTCTACTCACTTAGTTTTCTTCCCAAACCTGCCTAGGCACTAATCTATTATGCATGCTAATCTTGCTTACCTAGGCACTACAATAGCTGACCTAGGTGCTAATCCATTCTTCATATGTGCTAATCCATTCTACATAGGTGCTAATCCCCACTTTCTAAGCGCTACCCCATCTCATCTAGGTGCTAAACGGTGCATAGGCACCACTTCCCCTGTCCTAGGTGGTAATTGATGCAGAGGTGCTAAACCTAACCACACATGCACTAAAGGCGCACAGGTGCCAATCTACCCAACTTAGCCGCTACGGAATCCTTCTCCCTGAGCATTTCATAGATGCTAAACTACCTTTTCTTGGCACTACATGCCAAAATAAGTGCTAATCGCTAGAGTAGGCTCAAAATCATAGATGTCGGTGCTAATCCTAGCCACGTGGGTGCTAATCACGACATGTGGGCACCACTATCCTACTTTAGCACCTATAAACCCCTATTTTGACCTCACATTTATTTCCCCTACCCCCAACCTACCCGTAACCCAAATCAAAAAGCATGGATAGGACACATACTAGCTCGCCAGTGGCCACAGGTCAAAGAAACTCCCGCACCCACTCTCCCCAATACCCCTCCCATGGAATTTGCATCATCTCCTCTTATCTCCTCTAAATTACCTTCTTCTCTCCTAATCAAATCTCTCTAATTGGCTATGCACAAATGAGTCTTATGGGCCCCCCATAGCCCTATTTATAGCCTATGAAACCCTAATTCTTCCTCCTCCCTCTATTTTTTCTCCTGAACCCACATTTTTCATCCATTTTTCCCCATCCTATTTCTGCCTCCCCTACCATTCTGTCACCCTACGTTCCTTCTTTTTGAGACACTGTCTAATTTTTTTTTTTTAAAATTCCAACAATCTCTCAAGGGGGCATCACCTTATCCATCATTTTCATTCCCATCAATTGACCAAGGAAAAAACTTAAAAATCCAATTTTCTTTGATATGCGGCCAACACTCTCACTTATGATGCCATATCAAAAAGGGGCAAAATGTAGACACCTAAGAATGGTCACACCACTTTCTAACCTAAATAAAAAAAAATCCATTCTACCCATTGCATATATTAATTCAAAATATTTTTTAATTATTTAATTAATATTGTTCCCCATTTCATCACCAAAAATCATGTATCACTCCACTTTCCTCTACTATAGTCTAAAAGTCAAATATTTATCCTAAAAGATTATAGTTATTATCCATCCCCAAGAATTAAATAAATTTACTTATTTCTTTAAGTCCTCATTTTATCCACTTTTGATTACTTTTGGTAATCATCATTATTTTCCTCTTAAACATGTGCACATAGGTTAATTAAAATCAACCTAGGATTACATCCCCCATGTTTCTAGAAGTCCACTTGCCATTCTATGTACACACATGTGCATGACAAGTGGTACTTTGGAAGCATGGGAAAATATTCCAAATAGTCCATTTGTCCTCTCACCCACTCCATGTGTCACTATTCACCATATTTAAAATTACATGTGTCACTATTCTTCCAATTTTAAATTCCACTTGTCGTCTCCTAATTTTAAATTCTCCACAAAATCAAAACCATACCTTTTCATAAATGAGTCCTTACACCTCATCCAACTACTCAATCGTAGCCATCCATCCATTCAAACTTGTAATCTCCACCATTGATCTCCCCTTGAATCTTGGAGCTCTCCTCTCATGTAATCTCCTCTTGACACTTATCCATCTCTCCTTGATTGAGAGCTCTCAAACAATGTGAGCCCTTGATCCTTCAATCAAATCCTAGCCCTCCATCTTGGCCGCCAAAAATCTATAATTGGAACTCACCCCCTCATTGATAGAATACTTTTGAATGCAAGGAATTTCTGCCACTTTGAGCACTTAACATCATAGCAATTAGCATAGTCTATTAGGACATATCAACGATTTAGTATAATCATTAGGGTGCAAATTATAGTAGTTCATGTGCTTGACTCTTAATGTCTAATCTTGAGGTTGTAGTTAATATGGATTGAATAGGTTATACTTGTTCTAGCTTGTTTAGCATGGTTCACATTTGATTGCATACACTAGTTAAATAGGTAGAATTATAAAATGTGGAATCTTCAAGCCTAAATAGTGTCCCACCTTGTGAGCCCCTCTTTACCACCAAAATTCCTCCAACCAACCTACAACTAGACTTGTCAAATGTCATATGCACTTTACAATCATTCAACTTAGATAAAGAATGAAGATTTATCATAAGTCCTGGAATGTGTAAAAAATTATTGAGATTTTTCACCCTCCCATCACTAAAACACAATTGTACCTTTCACTAACAATTTGCAACTTGTTGTCACGAAGGAAAACTTCTCCTCCATCATAAAATTAATAAGATGAGGACCACTCCTTATGAGGAGTCATATGATAGGAGAACCCTAAATCAATTAGCCAAGATTCATCACTAGTAGCATTAATAGAAATAAATGATTCATCATTATCACTATCATTAGAGGATTTCTCTATGGAAGAATCATCAAAGCTCTCCTTATTTCTATATTCCTTCTCCACATGTAGTCTCTTTTAACAATTCCAACACTTTTGTCTTCTCTTCCTAGGGACCATTTTGGATCATCCTTTATACTTGGACGTATATTTAGATTTATTCTATTCCCCTTTAGACCCACCTTTGTCCTTGGGCCTTCCCTAAACATGTAAGGTATCCTTTGAGTCTTCATCCATGGGTTTTTTTCTCATCTCCTTATAAAGTAAGATAACAATAAGGGAGCCCATCTTCAAGTTTGTAACACTTCCACTAACAGAAAAAATTAAATTCTCCTGAGATTAAAGTAAAGAAAAAAGTAATCAAATGCATTTATCTTCTTCATCAAGTTTAACATCTACTTAAGCTAGCTAACTCAAATTTTGGCATTCAAATATTCTACAACAAAATCACCTTTCTTGATTTTAAAAGAATACAAACATCTTTTGAGATATAACATTATTTAGACTTTTAGTTTGATAAATATCATCGATAATCTTCCATAGTGCAAAAGTGATATCCTCATTTGAGAGATTCACCATATGGCATGACCCTTGCCACATGTTGTAAACTAGTGGTTAGTCCCCAAAAATAGCCTTCCACTAATTAGATGCCATATGCAACCATCAAAATCAACCCTCTTCACTTGATAAGTACAGTTTCATAGTGGTTAAATGTAGTTTCCTAGCTTTAGCTAGTAGTTTATATGTACATAAGGCAATTTACTAGGGTTTGGCAATAGTATTGGAATATTATGTTGCATAAGGAAATATTCTATCATTTCTAGGATATTTCATCTACTAATGTTAGTATTGTGTTAAGGTGACATCAATATTCTCTCCCCCAATCTTAACCCCTTATCAACTAGTAGTTTGAAATTGGTACTTGAACTTTAGAGGCTTCATTTTAGGTCATATTAGCTCATTTTTTGAGCATTTTTTGATTCAGGATAATTTCTTGAGAGCTTCAAAGTGGTGTAGATGATGGTTTTTAATTTTGGTATCTAGATTTTCCAAAAATTATAGATTCTAATAGGTGATACTGAGTAGCTCTCATTTTTAGAACTTCAGGGGCTCCATTTGAGCTCATATATGGTAACAATTTTTGGTGCAAGTTTTTTTAAAGTACATAATTTTTTGTGTACTTCTCATTGGTGTAGTTTGATTTATCTCATTCTATCAAAAATTAGACTTTCAACTTTGTGGCCGAATATTGCATCTTTAATGTACTAAGATCAAGACCACTTTGTTGGTTTAACAAGTGATAACTATAATCTCACTAAGTATAAAATTCCAAGATCATAATTTGTTACGGGCATTATTGGCTGTGTAATTCTGTGGGGGTGATCTTGTGATTTCATTTACTTTTTCTACTTGAGTCTCTTGATTGTTCTATTCTGCGATGAATTTGAAGAGAATATCATTGTTATTCATGAGTATTTTATCACATTCTCCTATTATTGATTTTGAAAAATAGAACTATAAGTCCCGGCGAGATGGAATTCTAAAGCATTTCATATGGATTAATCTCTTTCCCTATCTCTATAGACTTGTCCCCAAACCATGTAATCCACATTGAAATATTATATTGAAAGACAAGAGTGATCATGTCCTTGGATTTATTGGTTGTAATGTTGACTACTACATAGCTCATGTCACAATTGACATTGAGTGCCCTCATGCTCTTTGGATCAAAATTTGGGAGATCTATGGAGATCTAGTTGATCCTCCATTCCCAGGTGATCCTACCTTGGACTATCTTGTTCCTCTACATGATTCTAAGAATCTACCATATGACCTTAAAATAGCTATGGTGCTTGATTGTTTGGAAAGTCATGACCATCATGATAACATAGTGAATTATCCTGATACTACTCCTCCTCCTCTAGAGACTCCAATTGATTTTTTGGTTTATATGACTCATAATACATATCTAGAGGGTTCATCTTCTTTATCTATGAGTCAACATTTTGAGCTTGAGGATTATATTCCAATATTGACAAATACATTTTATGTTCACACACATGCATCTAGTGTGGACACTTTTGAGGATATATAATATGGTCATCTGAATCTTGGTATCCTTTCATCGACTGACGTTATAAAGACATGTAATAATATTCCATCTCCTTCATCTCCTACTTCTTTAGAGTTTAGTGTTTCTTTGGATGGGGCTTCTAGTGACTTAGTTTAGTAGGATCATATATATCATCTTCTAGATACATTATCATTGAGGATATTCATCTCCTCTTTGATTTTATCTCCTATGGATTTACATTATCTTCTTCAAGTATTATGAGGGCACATTTAGACCCTCTTGTTATTTCTACACCTATTCATTTGTCACAGTTTGGCATTGGCTTGGAGATCCTTTTGAAACAACATTTGGAGGATTCATCATCTTTGGTTCTTGTTCTACATTCACTTCCACTAAGTTCTAGATTGTCACTGTCTTTAGTTAGGCTTGGGACTTTTGATTTGATTGTGGCACCTCTTGGCACTGGCATGGTAACACTTGAGAAAATTCTAGAGACAACATACTTTTTAATCTTTCTTCCCACATATTCTTTTCGAGAATGGGAAGACATCTTACGTATATCTTTGGCTTTGTTTTTTCCTAAGGGGAGAAATATTGTCTAGTAGTTTTGGATCATCTTCAACATCCATTTTCAAGCATCTACCATCAATGCAAGAGATTATACATTAAGGGGGTTTCATGGTATCTCTTATTCTCTTATGGGGGAGACTTTTTCCTCACATGGGGTTTTATCCTTCTCATACTTTAGAGAGCATTGGTGAAGGAAGTTGTCCTTGGGGGGTCATCTTGAGTCCTCCTCCCTTCCTTTCACTCTCTTTCATGTTTTCTCTCTTTTGGAGAGGGTTTTTTTCCTAAAATTTTTTCTCTTTTCCTCTATTTGTGAGAGATTATTTTGTACATGAGTACCTCATCAAGTCCCATTGTCAAGACCCATCCTTGTTTTTTTTCCTCCCTAAGTTGCATTTAAGGGTGGTGTTGGTGTGAATGAGATATATTTCCTAACTATTTTCCCTCTTAGGTCCTTTTCACACCCGAGTTACTTAAGTTTACCTAGGGATTCTTAGAGCATTTACTTTTTGTGTCTCAAGTCAAATGATTATGACACATGTCATAATCTTATGTTGTCTTATGTTTCACCCTTGCCCATATATATAAGGGTTTCTCATTGTAATCTCAATAATTTTATATATTTGCATCCTTTGATCAAATAAAATTATTCTCTCCTTTTGGGTCTCTCTTGTGCTTTCATTGAAGTTCCTTGATATTGGGTGGATATCTCCATAGCTAAATCTTACATGGTATCAAAGTATTCTATACCATCTCTTATAAAATCAACAAACACATGTGACACCAAATATACATGGAGAAACCCTTGGAAGAATCTCCATCAAGAAAGAGATACCAAGCTTGTATTGATAAAGTAGAAACAAGTATATCAATACTTTTAACATAATCATCTTCAATCTCACAACATTCTAGTGACATGAGAGTACTTGCACAATAATCATACCTCCTCCATATCAACCCCTCAATATATAGACTTAAAGGGGCTTAGAAAACCTTCATAAAACAATACCATGACCCCAAACATGGTCTCAAAATACCATGGTAAAAATTCTCACAACCCACTACATGAGAGTAGTCTCAAAAATAGAAAGTAACTACTCTTACACACTAGTACATCATAGATTTTGTCATAAGATGTTATTAATCCCACTTTTCCATTTTGATACAGGAGCATCCCTGGTTCAAGAGCAATCTTGCATCAACCAAAAACATTTGCATTTCAGTTTGTTTCTTTTCATTTTCTAGTTTAGTTCAGGCAGTTAAGTCAGTACCAGTTTCTGTATTTTGTTCCGCATTCTACCACAGTTGCATTTCAGATCTTGCGGAGCTAGAATTAATATCTAGATTAATTCATCTACATCATATCCAAAATTTAGAGCATTTGGATCAGGTACCGGTAAGATATCGCTATTAGAAGATCAACTATTTTCTCATAACAGAGCATCCTGACAGTCTCACATAATCAACTAAGGGAGAAGACTTGTGGAGCATTTCATGACTTGCGAAGCTAAAAGACACATCGATCAATGTTTATTGGTTCATGGTCAACCTTCCCTGAGATCCGCACATCATTCCATTCATTTGTGAAGGAGTTCTATTCATTTAGGTCTAACCTATACATGTACACACATTATAGCTCTTCCTTGGTTGATGCAGAGGAATCTTTTGTATTGGAGATGATATATATTGATGTAATAGATCCCTAGGAAAGTAGTGATGATCATTAGGATAAGTTCATAGTTTCAATTATTTGCGAAGGAGCTTCAAAGCTATATCTAGTGCATATTCTGATATTTTGTAATCAGGCTTGTGAGCCCTAATTGTAAGCCCGCATGTCGCGGGCCAATCTCTATTTGAATTCTATGATAACTAAATGACTGAATCTATATTTGTTTTAGATCTTTGAATTGTTTCCATTGTGTTACTCTAGCTGCATGGTCTGGATTGGTCTCTTTGAGGACCCTCCTAACCATGACTGCACCAAGTGGTATCAGAGCAAAAGTTTGAATCTTTGGGAGCAAATTGAGCGAAGTCAGTGAAGGAATTCTATAAGATCTTGTTGTGGACATATCGCTGAATCTGAGGTAGGTTACTTGTGTCACAACTGATCGCCAATTGTGAGGCAGTTGTCACCTTGTAGCTCGATCACCGAATTGAGGCAGTTTGCACTTGATCCTAGGAAGATGTCGCTGAGGAGAATCCCTAATGTTGGAATGATGGCTGGTAGAATGGATGAGATAATGGAGATGATGAAAACAATGTGAATTAGACTAGATGCTGTTGAAGAAGATAGAAGGAAAGGACTAAGCCCTAGAATTGATATTAAGAGTGATGAAGAAGAATTTCAATCTGTTGATCAAAATGGTAAAACCCTAGAAGATGTAGAAGAAGAAGAATCAGATCAATTCAAGATGTTGTGAGCTATTTCAAAGATTGGGAAAAGACCTAGAGTTGATGTACCTAACTACACTAGTAATTTGAACCCTAAAGAGTTGATTGACTGGATAAATGACATGGAAGAATACTTTGAGTATGAAGAAGTTGAAGATCTAGAGAAGATGAAATTTGCAAAAACAAAGTTGAAAGGACATGCTGCTATATGGTGGAAAGAAGTTTAGTTGGATAGAAATAGAAGAGGAAAGGAAAATATTACAAAATGGGATAGGATGGTGACAAAATTGAAGAATCAGTTTATACCTGTTGATTATGAGTTGGAGATATTAAAGAGATTGCAGAACCTGAGACAAAAGGAGAAATTTGTGGAGTGTACTCAAGAATTTCATAAGATGATCATAAGGACAAGACATAGTGAAACAAGCAAGGAGAAAGTGGCTAGATACATCAATGGACTGAGATTGAATATTCAAGAGGAAATGAGTTTGGTGAGGATGACAACACTAGAAGAAGCATATTAGTTTTCCCTGAAAGTTGATGAAAAATTGAACAAGAGACATGAACAGAAACAGAGAGGCAGAGGAGCTAAATTTTAGAGAGGTAGAACATTTTCTGGAGGAGAGAAATCATATGCAGAGCAGAATAGACAAGAGAACGCATTCAAGGAGGACAAAGATAACAATGCATACCAGCGAGATGACAGAAATTTCTACCGCAAAGGAAGCCCTAGTCCATACCAGAGTGAATGAAATAGAAGAGAAGGAAGAGGACCTGATAGGAGAACATTTAGAGGAATCTATTTCAAGTGTGGAGGTGAAGGACATAGAGCATTTGAATGTAATCAGGGGAGTACAAGCAAGAGGACAGAGAATAATGGAAGAGCAACCTATGTTGAAGAAGAACCTGTTGGATCACCTAGTCGAGTTGGTAAACCTGAGAAGGGAGAATCACTTGTCATGAGGAAAGCACTATTTCAAGCAGAGACAAATGAAGAACCACCATAGAGGAAAAGTTTGTTTAGAACCAGATGCAAATCAGGAGATAAATGTTGTACAGTTGTAATTGATAGTGGTAGTTTAGATAATTTAGTTTCAAAGGAGATGTTGACTAAGCTAAAGTTGGAAAGATTAAAACACCCTAAGCCATATCAGATAGCATGGATTCAGGATGATCATATGGTACTAGTGAGTGAACAATGTTTGGTGAAATTTCATATTGGCTTTTATTATGATGAAGTATTGTGTGATATTATGCCTATGGATGTATACCATATGTTGTTGGGTAGATCTTGGCAGTATGATAGGAGAGCTATACATGATGGGAGAAAGAATACATACACTATAACAACAAATGGAAAGAGAATACTTTGATTCCTTTCGAAGATGATCCTAAGAGCGAAGTATGTGGGAATGCTAGAATCTGTTTGGTAGATGGAAGAAAATTTTTGGATGGTTTGAGACATGAGAATATGTGTTATGCTTTGATTCCTAAGAAGCCTAAAACATTGAAGAAGGAGACTGAAGAATCACAACCAGAGGAGATAATCAAGTTGCTGACATAGTATGAATACATCATTTCAGACAATGTACCTAAAGGATTACTGCCAATTATAAGTATCAGTCATCACCTAGATCTTATACCAGGAGCTAGTTTGCCTAAAAAAGAAGCACACAGAATGACACTGGCAGAGAATGAATAATTGAATAGGCAGATACAAGACTTGTTGAGGAAAGTTTGAGACCTTGTGCAGTACCTATTGTGTTAGCACCAAAGAAGGATGAAGAATGGAGAATGTGTATAGACTCTAGAGAAATCAACAAGATCATAGTTAAGTATAGATTTCCTTTACCTAGGATGGATGATATCATGGATTAATTGAGTGGAGAAAAATATTTCACAAAGATAGACATGAAGAGTGGATACCATCAGATTAGAATCAGAGAAGGCGATGAATGGAAGACTGCTTTCAAGACAAATAAAGGATTGTATGAATGGTTACTAATGCCTTTTGGATTAACAAATGCACTGAGTACTTTCATGAGATTGATGAATGAAGTTCTAAAGAAATTCTTGGGTAAGTTTGTTATTGTATACTTGGATGACATTTTGATTTTGAGTAAGACAAAAGAAGAACATTTACAACACCTTAGACAAGTATTGCAGAGGCTAAGAGAAGAAAAATTACTGATAAACCTTACGAAGTGTAGTTTCATGAAGGAAGAATTGGTATACTTGGGATTTGTGATTTCTATGGAAGGATTGAAGATGGACCCTGAGAAAGTGAGAGCAATTGTCAAATGGCCTACATCAGAGAGCATTAGAGAAGTCAGATCATTTCATGGATTGGCTAGTTTCTACTGGAAGTTCATCAGAAATTTTAGTTTAGTTTGTAACCCTATGATAGAGACAATGAGAGGAGACATAAAAGATTTCAAGTGGACATCAAGAGCAGATAAAAGTTTTGAATTGTTGAAGCAGAAAGTGACAAAAAAATGTGTTTTGGCATTACTGGATTTCAATAAGGTATTTCAAGTAGATTGTGATGCAAGTGGGAATGTAATTGGAGCAGTGTTAAGTCAAGAAGGTAGACCTATAGTATATTTTAGTGAGAAGTTGAATGATGCAAGGATAAGATATTTAGTTTATGATCAAGAGGTCTATGTCATAATCCAAGCCTTAAAGAAGCGGAGACATTATCTGTTGCCTAAAGAGTTTGTGTTGTATACAGATCATCAAGCTTTGCAATATTTAAGCAGTCAAGGTAAGTTGAATTAGAGACATATGAGATGGGTAGAGTTCATGCAAAGTTATACATTTGTGTTGAAGCATAGGAGTGGAAAATCAAACAAAGTTGCAGATGCATTGAGTAGGAGAAGAAACTTGTCGACAGAGATGAGAGTTGAAGTATTGGGATTTGATGAATTGAAGAACATGTATGAGGAAGATCTTGATTTTGCACAACCTTGGAAAGCATGTAAGGAACTTGTTGTGATAGATAAGAGTAAATGGTTGGACTATTTAATTCAAGAAGATATGTTGTTCAGAGGAAATCAGTTGTCCATACCTAGAAGTTCCATGAGAGATAATTCGATCAAGGAGAAGCATAGTGGTGGATTGGCAGGACACTTTGGCATTGATAAGACAGTGGCTTTGGTGAGTGAAAACTACTTTTGGCCTTAGATACATAAGGATGTTGGGAAATTTGTGCAGAGTTTGTCAAGTTGCAAAAGGGAGTAGTCAGAATACTGGATTGTATAAACCTTTGACAGTGCCGGAGAGACCTTGGGAAGACATAAGTATGGATTTTGTGATGGGATTATTGAAGACACAAAGAGGACATGATTCAATATTTGTAGTGGTGGATAGATTTTCAAAGATGGCATATTTCATACCTTGTAAGAAGACAGCTGATGCAATGCATGTAGCTAACCTATTTTTCAAGGAGATTGTGAGATTGCATGGATTACCTAAGAGTATAATTTCAGACAGAGATAAAATATTTCTTGGATACTTTTGGAAGACACTTTGGAAGAAGATAAAGACATATTTGAAGTTTAGTTCAACATTTCATCCACAGACTGATGGACAGACAGAGGTAGTGAATAGGAGTTTGGGAAAATTGTTGAGATGTTTGGTTGGAGAGAAGGCAGGAAGTTGGGATTTGATTCTTTCACAAGCAGAGTTTGCATACAATAATTCAGTAAATAGGAGTACAGGAAGAACACCTTTTGAGATTGTTACCAGAGTAAACCCTAGAGGAATAGCAGAATTGAGAGATATCAGTATGGAAGAAAAGAGAAGTGCAGAAGCAGAAGAATTTGTAGGACATATGGAGATAGTGCATAATCAAGTGAAGAAGAATTTAGAAGAGATGAATAGCAAGTATAAGGAGAAAGAAAATGAGAAGAGAATACACAAGGGATTTGCAGTTGGAGATGAAGTGATGGTGTACTTGAGAAAAGAAAGATTTCCAGTGGGAACATATAACAAGTTGAAGATGAAGAAGTTTGGACCTTGTAGGATACTTAAGAAATTTGATTCAGGACATGCATATGAAGTGGAGTTACCAGAGACATTGGGTATATCACCTATTTTCAACATTGCAAACTTATATCAATATCATGAAGTAGAGTTCAGTGACAACATTGAAGAAGACTTGAAGAAGCAATTACCACAACAAGCACTGGAGCAGACTGAATACATTTTGGATAGCAAAGTTGGATATAGCACTAGAGGAAGACAATACAAAGAATACCTTTTGAAGTGGAAAGGCAGGCCGGAAGAAGAGTCATCATGGATTTCTCAGGCTGAGGTAGACTGTCTTGATTTCCCTCTAGACCCAGGAAAGTGAGGGACTCACTTTTTCAATAACCCCAGATGTCTGATGTAGAAGTATCCTTGGTTCATCTTGAGCAATCTTGCATCAACTAAAAACATTTGCATTTCAGTTTGTTTGGATTTTAATTTGTTTCTTTTCATTTTCTAGTTCAGTTCAAGCAGTTCAGTCAGTAGCAATTTTTTGTATTTTGGTCCGCATTCTACCGTAGTTGTATTTCAGATCTTGCAGAGCTAGAATTAATATCTAGATTCATCCATCTACATCATATCCAAAATTTAGAGCATTTGGATCAGCTACCAGTAAGATATCGTTATCAGAAGATTAACTATTTTCTCATAATAGAGCACCCTAACAGTCTCACATAATCAGCTAAAGGAGAAGACTTGCAGAGCATTTCATGACTTGTGAAGCTAAAAGACACATCAATCAATGTTTATTGGTTTGTGGCTGACCTTCCCCAAGATCCTCACATCATTTCATTCATTTGTAGAGGAGTTCTATTCATTTAGGTCTGACCTATCCGTGTACACACGTTACAACTCTTCCTTGGAGTTTGTGATCTTCCTTAGCCGATGTGGAGGAATCTTTTGTACTGAAGATGATATATATTGATGTAATAGATGCCTAGGAAAGTAGTGATGATCATTAGGATAAGTTCATAGTTTGGATTCTTTGCGAAGGAGCTTCAAAGTTATATCTGGTGCATATTCTAAAATTCTGTAATCAGGCCTATGATCCCTAATTGTAAGCCCGCATGTTGCCAGCCAATCTCTATTTGAATTCTATAATATACTGAATGACTGAATCTGCATTTGCTTTAGATCTTTGAATCGTTTCCATTGTGTTACTCTAGTTGCATGGTCTAGATTGTTCTCTTTGAGGACCCTCCTAACCATGACTACACCACATTTCTAGGCACTTCATGAGTGCAATAATTGTATTATTATTACCTATTATAAGAAATATGCTCCATAACTTCCAATATTTGACTTACTTTTTGTAACCTCCCTTATTTAATTCCATTACAACAATATCAAGATTACATAAATAAAAGAATAATAATAATAATAATAATAATAAAATTTCATGGTGAATAATGGCTAGCAACCACGAAAGTTTTCAGACCGTTATAGGAAACTGCTACGGTCTCAAGTGACTTTGTTCAATGATTACCTCAGAGCACAAAGGGATGAATGGAATCATGGAAATCAAGGAAAACAACTTGTGCAAAGTTGCAGGGAAAATGAAAAAGCAGGGCTTAGAGGATGTGCAAGTTAGGGTTGCGACTTTTGATCAATCCTCTAATCGTCCTATTTAGAGAAATGCAACACAGGGGAGAGAAGGATTCTGATCTAGATCATATCAATTTGGTAGACCTAACCATCATGAGAAGTGATTCAATAAAAAATTTAGGATGATTTTGAGGAAAAAAGAGTTGCAGAAAGAGACCCCAAATGTGGATGAGAAGGTTATTAAGATTCAAATCCTTGATGATTTGATACTACTGCATGTGAAGGATTTGATTCAAACTACTTTAATTGGTAAGATCTAGAACTTTACTCCGGAATTGGGTGTATTAGAAAATTGGACTAAGGAGAATTGGGTGGGGATTACAAATCTTTTCTTACTAGATAAAAGATTTGGATTTTTTATAGCCATATTTTCATCCAGAGGAAATAGATTTTATTCTTAAAACCACATCTTGGTTTTTTAACAGGAGAGGAATGTTTTTACAAGAATGGATTCTAAATTTTGATCCAATAGAAAATACTGGTAGTTTTTTTCCTTTTTGGGTTAGCATGCATAATCTTCCTCTGGAATATAGGGATCTAAGAATTCTCAAACTAATGGTGGGGAAGATAGGGTTTTTTATTAATCATGATTTGTTAACCTTTGAAAATCCTTTGTTTCTAGTTCAAATGTGTCTACTCATGAATACTTCTTTCCCCCTACCAAATAGGGTTCTTTTAAAGACCTCTAAAAGCTCTTGGTTTCAGAATCTGATTTTTGAGGATCCTAAAACTATTTTAGAGTTTGATAATTTGGGGGTCACTTTGGCATGTGAGGACTCAAAAAATATTCATATTGATTCATCCCAAGTCTTCATAGATAATGTTCAAAATATGCCAGAGCTTGGAAACACTTTTTCAGATTTAAGGGATGGAAATGTAGAGGCAAAATGTGGGAAGAAGAATGGCCAAGGTGCTTAGATTTCAAAAGTAGATTTTGATCTAGAGGAAGGTGAAATTGTGGCTTCCTTCCAGGTTAGAGGTCCAGAGGAGACTTTGTTTATCCTGAATAGTTCAGTTGTTGACTCTGTATTGTCTGTTCCTTCTGGTCAAGGTTTAGTTTTATATCCAAGTCATTTAGTAAGCATCGAGGAAGAAATGTCTTTAGATGTATTTGTGACGAAGGATCTAGTGAATTTAGATGTTCCAATTCCATCACCGGAGGATGGGGTTAATCTTCAGGGGGAAACACAAACTCTTGAAGGTATTGCTAATAATGTAGTGGACAATGAGGAAGAATTGTCTTTTGAAAGACTAGTGAACAAGGATCTAAGTTGTTTTATTGATCAAGTTTCTTCGCAGGAAGCTGTGGCAAAACTACAGGGGGAAATAATAAATTTTGTGTTTGTTGTTCCTTCTTAGAATATTGAGTTTTTATCTAATCAGGTGGATATGTTATCAAAGGTTTCAAAACTAGGAGATGCAGATAAGTCTGACTTGCAAACAACCGAGGGTGTGGATAATTTTGTAGATCAATTCTCTATCAAAGATGTTGAGAAGCTGGTGGATGATATTTTTAATAAAGTTGGCATTAACATCATTAAAGAGATTGCAAATGAAGTAATGCGGGAGGACCCAAGTTTAGAATCTGATATGCTTAGTCCAATCTCTCAGACTCTTTTAAATGAGGAAGTGACCCCTTCTTCTACTACAAAAAAAGAGAGGGGAAGGAAAAGTAAAGCAAAAAAGATAGAAGAGGAATTCAGGCAGGAATTCAATCAACTCTTGATAGAGTTATTCACATGAGGAGAGCTTGTCGCTCTCCTCGAAGACAATGAAGATCATTTCATGGAATGTTAGGGGTATTAATGCCCCTAACAAAAGATGCTTGATTAAGTGTCAGATTGAAAGTGCAGGAGCCCATTTAATTCTTCTGCAAGAAACAAAGTTTTTCTCCTCTCAAGTGATAGATATTTTTTCAAAATGGAAAAAGTGGGATCACTTGCACTATCCAGTAGCCTTAGCTTTTGGTGGTATAGCCTTATTATGGGACAAATCTTTCTTGGAGGTTAGTGATTGTTTTAAAGAGAAAAATTGGATGCTGGTCAAAGTTAAATGTGGGGATTTAAAGTTCTAGTTGTTTAATATTTATGGTCATGTGTCAACTTGGGAAAAGAGAGCTATGTGGGATAATTTATCAGAAGTGTTATTTATTTTGAAAGAAGAAAGGTGATTCTTGGTGGTGATTTCAATGCAATTCAAAATTTGGAAGAGAAAAGTGGTGGTATAATTCCTCCATCTAAAGTTATGCAAGATTTTGCAGATTTTATGAATAATAATTGCTTCTTTGATCCTATCCCTACAAATGGAAAATTTACTTGGACTAATAGGAGGGATTTTTGTCTTATAGAAGAAAGGTTAGATAGATTTCCTTTGTTAGCGGAGTGGCTCCAAGATAATTTCAACTTTCACTCCTCAATTATGCCTTTCTCGGGTTCAAATCATTATCCTATTGCTTTGGAAATAAATTCTTCCTCCTTTTCAAATGTGGGCAAGAAATCTTTCAAGTTTGAAGCAATGTGATTTAGGGATATTCATTTTCTTCCTCTACTTAAGCAATGGTGGTCTTCAACACCCTTTTTTGTAGGATCAAGAATGTTCCAACTTTGCAAAAAATTGTCCTGGTTGAAATCTAAAATTGTATCTTGGAATAAAGAGCACTTTAAGAATATTTTTAGTCAGAAATATGAACAATTGGCCAGTTTAGAAGCCATCAATGAGGAGGTCATTCAAAATGGTATGAATCAAAATTTATTTGAGAAAGAAAAGGAGATCCAAAGGGATTTGGAGGAAGTTCTAGCAAGAGAAGAAATCTATTGGAGACAAAAGTCTAGGGAAACATGGCTCAGAGAGGGTGACAGAAATTCAAAATTTTTCCATGCTTCTTTGAAAGCTCAAAGGCAACAAAACCTAATCAAATCCATTAAGTCAGCAGATGGTGAAGTTTTGTCTGATTTTCAGTTAATTAGAGTAGAAGTGGTTAATTTTGTTTTTCAGACCTGTTGTCAAATCATAATATTACTTCAAATTTGGAGTCTCTTAATATGGTTCTGGACTGCATTCCAGAGTTGGTTCAAAAGGAAGATAATGATTTTCTTCTCAAGGAATTTACTTTAGAGGAGGTTAGAGGAGTGGTTTTCTCTATGGATCCAGATAAGGCGCCAGGACTAGATGGGTTTACACCTCTTTTCTTTCAGAAGTGCTGGGATTTTTTGGGAAGGGATATTTGGCTTACTCTGGAAGAGTCTAGGAGAAATAGGTCAATACTAAAGGAAATGAATACAACTTCTATTGTTCTTATTCCAAAGTGCAGCTCTCCTAATTCCTTCTCTGAGTTTAGATTGATTTCACTTTGCAACACCATTTATAAGATTTTCACCAAAGCAATTACTCTTTGTCTTGCTCTGATTATTCCTAAGATTATTTCTAAAGAACAAGGTGGGTTTGTGCCAGGGAAAGAAACTTCTGATGGGGCTATAGTGGCTCATGAAATTTTTCATTCCATTCAGACTAATAATCTGCAAGCTATGATTCTAAAGTTGGATATGATGAAGGCCTATGATAGGGTTTCTTGGGACTTTTTAATGAGGATTCTTTTTAAGTTTGGCTTTTCAAATAAATGGTGTAAATGGATTTTGTCTTGCATATCAGGAGCTACCTTTTCAGTTTTGGTCAATGGATCCCCAGCTGGTTTTTTTCGTTCTTCCCAGGGAGTAAGAAAGGGTGATCTCATTTCACCTTTTTTGTTTATAATTTTGGCAGAGGCTTTGAGCAGGTTTATTTTAGATCAGAACATAAGAGGTTTTTGGAAAGGTTTGTCTATCCCTAAAGTCCCTTTTCCCTTTACTCACACTCTCTTTGCAGATGATACACTGTTATTTGGTTTCCCTTCCTTGTCAGAAGCTAAATGTATTAAGAAGGTTATTTCCACCTATTGTCAAGTTTCTGGTCAAGTAGTTAATCCCAGGAAATCAAAAATCTTCTTTTTCAAAACTAAGGCTTCTCTACAGTCTCAAATTGGATCTTTTCTTGGTTTCAATAATGGTTCCCTTCCTTCTAAGTATCTGGGTGTTCCTCTTTTTAGTGGGTCTCATAAAAGTGAATTTTGGATCAAAGTTATTCAAACAATTCAGAAAAGAACAGCAACATGGAAAGGTAGATGGTTGACTTTAGCAGCGAGAATTGCCCTTATCAAGTTAGTGTTAACAACTATTCCTATTTATATGATGACTATTTTGAAGATGCCTAAAGGTGTGGTCTTAGAAATTGAGAAGTTTTTGAGGAATTTTTTATGGAAAGGGAATGAGAGTAAAGAAAGGAAAATTGCTCTTATGGGATGGGAAAAGGTTTGTTCCTCAATCCGGTTAGGTGGGTTAGGAATTCATAATTTGAAAAATAATAATTTGGCCTTAGGGGCTAAACTAGCTTGGAAAATCTTTGCTAAGCCTGAATCAAAATGGTGTAAATTGATGCAATTAAAATATCTTGATTCTCCTCTTCTAGAAGAAGTTTTTATAGTGTCTAATCCGCCCTCAGGGTCTAAGATTTGGAATTTCCTTATGGATTGTAGGAAGTTAATTCTCCCTCATCTCTCTTGGGTCATTCATAAGGGAAATAAAGCCTCCTTCTAGTTTGACTCGTGGAATGGTTTCCCCCCTCTAAATCTTCAGCCGAGATTGAATCAAGCAAAAAGAAGTTCTATCTAATGCATGGGGAACTAAGGTTCAAGATTATTTTATTTTCAGTTTTGAGGGAGGCTTTAATAGGGTAAAATGGAGGGATTTCAACAACTTTTCTTTCCCATAGGATCAAAAAGAGCTTCTCTCCTCTTTACTCAACAAAAGAAGAATAGTGATCTTAGATAAGGATGATGAGCTCATTTGCTCCTTTTCCAAATCAGGGGTTTATTTAGTCAAAGAAGGGTATCTTTCTATTTTGCAGTCTGCCAGATCTGTAGATTCACCTTGGCCTTTTTATTTGTGTTGGAACAAAGTTGTCCTTCCAAAAGCGGGTTCCTTTGCTTGGTTAGAATACAATAACAAAATCCTAACAAGCAAGAGATTAACAAAGCTAGGGATTTCTTCAGCTTTTCTTTGTTTGTTTTGTGGCCTAGAAGAAGAAAGTACTGATCATCTTTTTGTCACTTGTACATTTGCCTCAGAGTGTTGGTATTGGATTAGTGAGAAACTAAACTAGCTTTCCCCATTTCCAGATAAGTTACAATCCCTCTTTGACAACTGGTTGTGCTTGAATAAAGGATCTTCATTCTCAGCCCTATGGCTAGTTACTCCTTCCATAGTCATCTGGAGCATATGGCTGGAAAGAAATAGGAGAATTTTTAGAAAAGAGTACAGTTCTCTAGAGGATATTCTTTGTTTGATTGAAAAATTGGTCTGTGAATCAGTGGTGGCTCATCTCAACAAACCTAGTATCTCTCATCTTTCTTTTTCCAGTTGGGATGCACTCATGTTAAAAAATTGGAAGTATCTTACTCCCCCCCTCCAAACTGTCTCTCTATTTCAAAGAAAGTGGATAGAAATTCAATTGTATGGTCTCCTCCTTCGGACTTGCAAATTAAACTTAACTTTGATGGTGCCTCAAGAGGGAATCCAAGTTTATCAGCTATTGGTTGTGTGTTCAGAGAGTGCATGGGACAAATTATTGTTGCCTTTTCTTCTTGTATATAAGAAGGGACTAATAACCAAGTTGAGATTTCTGCAGCAGTGGAAGGTTTGAAACTAGCTGTTTGTTGGGGAGTTTGAGATATCTATGTAGAAGGAGATTCTTTGATAATTGTGAATGCTCTTAAGACCAAAAAATCTTTTAATTGGCAATTGGAATATTTGTTTTTGGAGGCTTGGAAGCTCTTGGATACTTTTGAAAAATTTGAAATCAAACATTGTTATAGAGAAGCAAACTCACTTGCAGATGGTTTGGCAAATATGGCTTTTGTTCATAATTGGAAGAATAAACATTTGAACTCTGAATCATTAAAAGATTTCTCCCATCTTGCCCTTATAGTTCAGAAAGAAAGGGTTGTTTTTACTAGCTCCCGTGAAATTGCATAAGGGCAAATATTTCTAATGGCCGCAAAATAGCGTCTAGTGGTTGGTTTTGAAATTTTTTGGCGGATGCCTTTGCAAGCCGTTGAAAGTTGGGAGCCCCTGAGCTCATTAGTGATGTCACGTATCTATTTTTAGAGACATGAAAAAGGTTTTTTATCTAATGGTTTCTTTTTTGTTGACAGGTTCCAAATTTAGTACCTGATGAAAAAAGTTGTTATTCTTTGCCTTCTTATCCAACGCTGGCAAACTTGTGTGAAATGGTTCTCTAGCAAATTTTGTACTCACTTATTAATAGCTCTTTGATGTCATCTAAGATGGTTCTGAGATCCAAAGCAAGAGTTAATAATGTGGTTTCAATTCTTGCGTGGCAACGCTTATTAAATATCTTTCATTCCTTCTTATTTGACATTCTCATTGTGAAGTTTTTTGGTGAAGCTGTGCTGTAAGTTCCTTGTTTTGATAAGTGGTTGCAATATGGGTTCTCTACAGAGAAACAAAAGGTTGTATTTTCCCATTCAAAAGTGGGAGAAGCCTATGCAGGGGTTATTGTTGCCAAGTGCGCTTGTAGAGGTGTTTAAAATCTATAATGAAGAGGTCTGGAATGCAATTATAATTGTTTGTGGACATGACATGCTCAGGTTACCCAAGCCTATCTATCCATCTCAAGCTGTCTTCCACTTCTTGCCAAATGCAGTGGATCTCACTCAAAATGCTAAAGTGGTAAGCAATTTGGGTTTGTTGTTTGTCCAAGAATTCTTCTTTTCAATGGACAAGTTTAATCTTGCACTGGTAGATTATGACTTGTACTCAGGGACTGCTCCTGTTGGTGGTTTATTCTTTCATAAAGACATTGATAGTTCTCCTCATATTTACTATGCATTCACATCCTTTACTCATAGGCTGCAAAATGAATGTGTTGTGTCTTTCCAAAACAGCATCCATTGCCATGCAGATGAACTCGGTTCGGTCTTGGAAGGTGCTACAAGGGAGATATTCCAGGCTTCAAGTTCTTCCTGATGCATTTCAATCCCCCGCCACCTCCTCCAGTTGGTGGTAATGAAGATATTGATGAACTAGCTCAGCAAGGTTTTTTAATTGAAGATTTAAATGGGGCGGATTAAGTTCAGGGTTGCTATATGCCTAAGTGTTAGTAGTTAATTACTTTATTTCCTGCATAGTCTTTAGCTGCATTTGTCTTTTGGTTGGTTAATGAAGCTTTTTATTTGTAATCCTTCTCTTCTCGATTGTTTTGGAGAAGGTTTATTGGTGTCTATTTAAGGTTTATATCTGGCTTAGATGTTGGAGCCATTATCTGTCAGCCCAAGAAACTGCAAATTGGGGCTTTTTGTAAAGCTTTTTTGTAACCTTCTTTTTATTATATATAATATATTTCAAGTGCCCTGCACCTTTTGCTTAAAAATAATAATAATAATAATAATAAAATAATATCCCTCAACTCCTCATGGACATCCAAGAGACCCAGTCCAAGAAAGTTGGAGACCTGACATTATACAATAGGATTGTAATTTAATATCACACTATCCCAACACTTGCCACCTTTTAATCAATGAAATGATCAGTAATATCAAAAACTTATAAGTGATAAAAATTTAAATAACACACTATTGAAACCATTCAAAAATTCTTTTCCCAACATCCCACTTTGTGCACGATAAATTAAATGTAATACCAATAATGACTATAGTCATTAATCCATGAATAAGACATTCAAAAATCATACTATTTAACCATTATGTAAAAAAGTTTTAAGACTTAGGTTTATAAATAATACCACCCTAGAACAATGATCAAATCCTTATGAACATCATGCTATAAACCCATCAATATTATGATCAAGTATCTTAGACAAACCGACTTGTGAGCAAAATCAGGGTGTTTTCAAACATTAATCGGTTCAAATACTTTATCAAAAGGTCATATGTCATATTATATTTAGATTGATGAATCTATTTCCATCCTCATAACTTCTATAACTAATTTTATCCAGTACACTTAGGATAAAGCTATCCAATTGAATCATGTTATTACATAATTAGGGAACTAACTAGAAATAAACTAGACAACTATATAAAAGAAGATTTGACTGATCACATCTCGAATCATAACTGTTGGCTATTTCAATAGTGAACTTGGAATTTCAATATAATTTCCACATCTAAGATAACAAGCTTCCACATAAATGCAGAGTAAGATGATTCTCTCAAGACAAAGCATGCAGAATCGTATAGTATTTAAAAACATGTGTTAAACACGGAGTGATTAACCTCAAAAGTCTTATTTAAAACTGGTGGGAAGCAAATCGTATACCTAGGCAATATATAAAATACAAGGGCCAAGAACTTCGTTCTTTGTGCCGATACAACGTCATGCCTTACGTATTGGGGGACACGTGGTTATCCATGGATGAAGCAATATATGTCCACGTCGGCTTTATCACGTGGCAATTTCGTTAGCAGGTGGAGTTGCTGTTTTCCGACCTCATGTCGTAGGCTGCTGGTTTGTAGGGTTGTATTGGATTTTTTTCCCTTAAAATAAGGTTAAATGTTTGGAAGCTAGTCAAATGTTAATGTAAGGAATGTGTAATAGCGAAAAGCGCATTCTCGTCCATTTGAGATTCACTTCGACTTTTGTTCTTAGTATACTAGTAGTGGCGCGTAACAGAATAGTCGATAAGGTGTATCAATATCTCATATGTAACCGTAAAATTGAAAGGTAAGAATATTCAAAAAGAATGTAAAATTGAAATGTAGGAATATTCAGAAAGAACATATTTGTAATTGTATATGATTAGGGTGTATCAATTTGTAATCGTAAATTTGAAATGTTGCGTTTCATGAAAGACATTGGGAAATAACTTGTAGAAATATTGAGAAACAAATCGAACAAGAAGCCTACCAGTGCCCTTTTTAATGTGTTTATTGCATTAAGTTGGATACTACCTTAAAAAAACTAAATGAAATTATAGGTGGTAAGCAGCAGCGGGTTCCAGCGGTCGCTGCTCTTTAAAAGAAATCCGAATTGTTTTTACCTAGATTAAAACAATAAAAAAAATTGTGATTACATTCTACTAATATAAATTTGTAAAATTTTTAAATTTAAAGATATAAAAAATCATAAAAATAAATAAACATCAGTAAATATATTAAATTTTATATATTAAATATATTAATAATTAAAGATCTAAATTAATTATTTTAAAATATTAATTTTTTATGCATTAAATTTTATAAAATACTAATAGACTAATTTTTAAATCTTTCTCCTTTAATACTACCTACAACCTCCTTACATTCATTTCATGTGGGCTTCACTTCAAAATATTCTTCCTTTTGATATTTTTGTGTGGTTGTATTTGATATTCATACAAATGTTTTTATCATAAATGAGTTTTGGGTTTGTTTTAATATGCAAGCTTTCGTTTCTTATTTAGTAACCCATGTCATTTTATTAAACATGAGCTTCTTTTGACATTCGGGATATGTTCTAACTTATTCACCTTTTCAAATAATGTTTAAATATATATGAGCTTCTTTTTTTTCCTTTCTTTGCGGGCCCATGTCTTTATACATACATCCTCTATACCTTCTCTATTTTCATTTCTTAATTTAAAATAAACATGTACAATTTTAACTCCTATAATTTTCTATTATTCAAATCTTTAAAAAAATGTAAAAAAAATTATTATTACAAATCAAATTTAAATATAAAATTAAAAAATTACAATTTAAAATAAATAAACGTAGGGGAGTGTTCAACCGAAGTATGGCATAATTCCAAGCCTTAAGGAGCCACAACTGCAACGTGAATTAAGTTTCATGTTTTCAAAGATTAAAAATATAAAAAATAAACCAACACCACCACAAAAGGTTCACAAAACCTATAGTTGTCTTGGATATCACCCAGCACATTAAGCAAATCGAAATGTCCTTGTTAATTTTTTTTATAAACTCTACGATTTCTTCCTACTTTTTGATTTGTAATGCAAATTTTGAATAAACTATTACTTGAACAAGCTGAGTATAAGTGCTAATGAAATGCCAAATTAGATTCATAAATTTCAATTCACCTTGAAATGTGATAAACTCTCGTAGTGAACCGCCTAACTCCCATAATACTTATAGTACTAAATGGATGGCTAAAATATTGTTTCCCAAGCTGGACAGGTAACAGACATGCTATTTGGAATGGCAGGGATTAGGGATGCGGCTAGGATTTCAGCGTGCAGAGCAGCGCCAAACACAAGGTAAATGCTTACCAAAGGGATGAGTCAACTAGTTTCCACAAATTGAAAGATACAACTGAAATTCATACATAAGCTAGCTAGATAACCCAATGAAACCACACCAGTAATGAATATAATGAAACAAAAGAGTGAAGACACGGTGACCGGACAAGGAAAATAGTGGGTTTTTCTAGCAAAAGGAGGCAAGCAGGATGGCACATTTTCGAGAGTTGTTGTCCGTGTGTACATTTTTTTCGATTGAGATTGATTGTTTTGAAGAAGTAATTTTTTTTTCTGGGACAGAAGCGGACGTAGTAGGCTAGAAAATAGAAAAATGATGGATTTTTAGCAACCTAACAGTGAGGATGACGATTTTCTGGGAGCAAAAGGTCCCACTAAGAAGCCTATCGGCTAAATATTTAATATTTAAATGACATATTTTATAGAAAAGTTGACAATTACTCTATTTTTTATTTGATTTTGAGCCTTTGTTGTTTAATGGTCTGGACTCAACCTTCATTTTTTTTATTTTCAAAATTTTTAATTGAAAAATGCCAATTACAATAGGTATCTGATGTATATGATATATATGTTGTGTGTAGTATAGTTTGATGTATATGTTGTGTGTAGTGATGTTTCTGTTGTAGATGTTGTGTATACATATTTTCAATCTTGATTCAATATTGTAGTTGTGATTCTTAATCTAGTTGAGGATTGCATGTGTAGCCTTGAACCCTAAATTTCCAAATTCGCTTTTTTACATGGGCCCAAGCAGACTTACTTCCTATTAATTGTTGCCTCCCAACTCAAACACAAAAAATTAAAATTTTGACCCTAGGGTGTTATATAAAAGGACAAAGCCCCAATTCATTTTAGACCATTAGATAATAGTGTCATTTATACATCATTTCGACCACTTAAGCATCTAGAAGCATTGCATCAACATATGGGATCACAAGGATAGATATAGACATTTATATTTTTGTTTGCCATGTTTTTAAACTTGTTCTAGATTGTTGAATCAATCCAAGGGCTTGATTAAGGCAGAAGGTGGGAGACTAGTTGACTTCCCTTCCCTGGCATAGCAAGTTCTGATAGTGGTTTTAAGTACCACCATTTTTGGATATCAAAGTGTAAAGATGTGACAAGACAAGTTTAAAACCACAAAAAAGGATCAAGGTCGTAGGTGTGAAGACCAAAGTCGTATGTGTGGGATTGAACCAAAATAGAGCAAATGTCATTTCCTATTTATCAAAGCTTCATAATCGTAAGTCTGATAGTATAAATAAAAGTTGGATCGCAACATGTACATTACAACAAATCACTCACTTGTTGCATGCAAAGCTAAATACTCCTTATCTTTTTTTTATCAATTTTTATAACATATTTCAGTATTGTTTCGAAACACAATAATGATTTCTAAGTTAATTGTGTGTTAATTTCTTTAATTAATTAAACAACCTAGATAATTAAAAAGGAATTTTTTTTTTCAATATGTTATGGATAAATTTATATAATAAATGCTTATTGTATGATTTTTCACTTCCTTAGTATCAACTATCATATAATTGAAATGTAACGCCCACCCATGTGCTAACTCTTGCCTTGTTGTGATGTTACTTATGATAGGATTAAAGATTATATTATGTTGATTCTTATATGATGTATTTTGGTGCAGGAGCACCTACCTGACAGCTGGTCTTGATAAGGCAGTTAGTTGTTTTAGGTCTTGTTTATGTTTCCAAGAAGGTCTGTTAAGACCAATGCATGTAATAAGGTCATGCTGATCATGATAAGATCATGCTGACCATGCTTTTACTATTTTTAGGAAGTTTGTTAGAACAGCTGTCATGATATATGATCGGTTGGATCTCCCAGCCGCCTGGAGAGTTCCCAGCTGCTTGGAGTCGGGTCAGTAGTACTCGTAGGGAAATCTATTTAAGCATGAGGATCAGATGGTATTATATATCATCGATCGAGCTAGGTTGTAGAGAGTGAGACTGAGAGAGAAACTGATCATTGTATTTGCATCTTTTGAACTCAAATAAAGTGTTCCTGTTTGTGTTCATCCTCTGTTGAATTCTATTGCTTGATCGATTTGCTGGTTTGGTGGCTGTATGGATTCACTGATCCATTCCACCGGTTGATTCGTCTGATCGGTGGAATGGTTATGTACAGTAGGTTAGTAGTTAGTTTGTTTGTTTGCATGCAGGTGTGCAGGATCGCGGCTGAAAGGTGTTGAAGACCCTAGCATGGGCATGTGCTAGGTCGAGCTGATAAAGTGTGGTAGATCACCCTGGAAGAGGATCGAGTCATCCCAGGAGGTTCGGCGGATCTGAACAGTGAAAATCCGCTAAGGCTAAAAGTTCATGAAAACGGAATCATCAGGATATTTCAGCAAATATCCTACAGTCGCGTTGGGCATCGTCATCCGGATAAGTGGAGGAGATCGGCATGATGCGGTTAGTTGCATGAAGTGCAAGTTCAGGAGTTGCCGGAGAGGAGTGCATCGGCATAAGGTAGAAGATCGGGTCATGAAACTGTTGAAGTTTGCATGTTGCGAGTGCATCAGGATGTTTTAAGTCGGATATATACTCAGCGTATATATCGCCGTCAGGATCATCTCTCGGGAGTGCCCGTCATCCGCGTATCGCTAGCAGATGCGGGAGTGAAAGTTCATTTTTTTGACTAAGTGTTGAAGAGGTCATCAGGATATTGGGAGACGTCATCGTCATTAGGATATGACGTCATCGTCATCAGGATATTGAGATATCCCCCTATGCAAGTTTATCCTGCTGTCATTAAGTGCTTAGGTATCGGCAGAAAGTTGTGTTAACATCATCAGGAGGTTTCGAGAGAACCGGATAAATCATATCATGATGCTGTTGCTTGTATCGTCAGCTATCGGGGTATCGAAGGGAACGTGCTGAAGGTGATCATCATCAGGATCTTTGGAGTAACCGGATATTGGATATCCTGCTGACGAAGGGGGTGTTGCATATCATGATGATGCCGATGGAGCTTGGCGCCCGATGAACAGTGCAACAGGAGGATGTTTGCGCTAGTTGAACATCATGATGATGATGATAGGCGGAAAACGGAGGAAGTGAACAGTAGTTGGCAGGAGGATAATTGTGCTCGTCCGAAATATGATGATGATGCTGACAGTGTAAAGCAAAATATGATGATGATGGTGATGATGATGATGATGATGATGGGCTGCAGACGTCCATGCTGTATTGTAAGGTTATAGTGTGGATGTCTCTGCATCATAGTGGTATCAGAGCTCAGCAAAACATCTGGGCTGTTGTGTGTTGATTCTGTCACCGAAAGGGCAGAGGTAGAGTTGATTGTGTGTTGTGTGTTGATTAAGAGGTTGACAAAAATGCCTCCTAAAGGTAGTGGTACTGCAAGGGAATTGCAGGAGATGAAGGAGAAACATGCTAGAGAGATGAGGAAGATGAAGGAGCTTGCTGAAGCACTTCAAGCCAGGCTTACAGCCCTGGAAAAGAACAAAAAGAGGGAAGTGGAAGACAGTGAGTCTGAAGAAGATGAAGATACTGTTGAAGAGTATGAAGAGGTAGCTGAAGACCAGAGATTGGCAAAATTGTTAAAGGCAGTGCAGAGTGATAAACCTAAGGTAAAGGTTGATGTTTCCAAGTATACTGGAAGCTTGAATGAAGATGAGTTGTTAGATTGGATTGCTGCACTTGATAATCACTTTGAATGTGAAGATGTTGCTGAGGATCAGAAGGTAAAGATTGCAAAGACCAAGTTAGGAGGTCATGCTTTGGTATGGTGGGATTATGTACAATCTGAGAGAAGGAAACAAGGGAAGTCAAAGATCACTTCATGGGATAAGATGGTAGCAAGGATCAAAGGTAAATTCTTGCCAAGGGATTATGAAATCCAAATGTTTAAGAAGCTGCAATTTTTAAAGCAGAAGGAAAGGGATGTGAAGGCCTATACAGAAGAGTTTTATAAGTTAAGTATGAGATCTGGTCATCATGAGAATGAGGTAGAAAAGGTGGCTAGGTACTTGGCTGGTTTGAGATTTAACATACAGGATGAGTTAGTTTTAGCTAACCCTAAGAATGTGGAGGATTGTTACCAAATGGCAATCAGGATTGAAGAAAAGATGAATAGAGGACATGATAAGTCCATGAGAGGAAGAGGAAACAATAGGGGAAGAGGAGCAGCCCCTACACAAAAGCAAACCAATGAGGGTCAAGAAGACACTGGTAAAGGACAGGGACAGTCTGATTTCAGGGGTGGATGGAAAGGTAATAGAGGAAGATTTGGAGGTGGTAGAGGTTCTACTACATTTTCAGGAAAATGTTACACCTGTGGTGAGTTTGGTCATCCATCTTTCAAATGTCCAGAAAACAAAGGTTCATCATCCAGAAATGATAGAACTAGTGACAAGAGGGTACAATTGGTACAGGAAGAGACAGTAGAGCAAAGTGCGCAGAGTTCAAACACTTATCAAAAGGATAAGGAGCCTGATAATTATGCATATCCAGAGAGTGGAGAGTCTCTGCTAATGAGAAGAACAGCAACTACCATGAAGGTACAGGACAAAGAATCCCCACAAAGAAGAGCTCTTTTCAAGACCATCTGCAAGAGCAAAGGTAAAAAATGTAAGGTTGTCATTGATACTGGTTCAACAGACAACATGGTATCTCAGGCAATGGTGGATAAACTGAGTTTGGAAAGGATTCCACATCCACACCCTTACAAGGCATCTTGGGTGAGTGATAGTCAATCACTTTTTGTCTCTGAACAGGCATATGTGGATTTTCAGATTGGAGCATATCATGATAGAATTTTGTGTGATATTTTGCCTATGGAATGTTGTCACCTACTGTTGGGTAGACCATGGCAATTTGACAGAAGGGTACTATATGATGGGTATTCTAATACCTATACCATCAAGAAAGATGGGAAGACTATGAAGTTGATGCCATTGCAGGCAGATGCTGCAGCACAGGGGGCAGCCAAAATCATTTTAATGGGAAAGAAGGAGTATGTGCAGATGCCTAGAAGAGCAGGCATAAAGGCAGATGAGGATACTGCAGGAAAAGAAGTTGTTAAGGATAACAGATTGAAGAAAGTTTTAGTTGTGACTGACAGAGGTCAGCAGCAGGTGAAGAAACAGGTTTGGACACAGCAATCAGTTAAGAGGACTGACAAGGATGTTGTCATAGTTGGGACTATTGCTTGTCCTATAAAGGTTGAAAGGAAGATAGGATTGAACATTGTAGAAGTTCACGAGGCAGTTCAGACAAAGGTTCTGGTCCGACAACCTGGCAAACACAGGGTATGTGAGAGAAAGGCCTACATCAACAGGCATGAGGATTTACTTGCCAGAAAGCAAGTTACAGTTCAGGAGACTTGGAGCAGCCAAGAGCCAGCAGAGGACAAAGCTGGAACAGCTCAGCATATTGCAAAGGCACAGTGTAAAGGTGGAGGACTTCCACATACTAAACTCATGGGACATGAGTTCTTTTCTGTTGGGGAGTATGGTGCAGGAGCACCTACCTGACAGCTGGTCTTGATAAGGCAGTTAGTTGTTTTAGGTCTTGTTTATGTTTCCAAGAAGGTCTGTTAAGACCAATGCATGTAATAAGGTCATGCTGATCATGATAAGATCATGCTGACCATGCTTTTACTATTTTTAGGAAGTTTGTTAGAACAGCTGTCATGATATATGATCGGTTGGATCTCCCAGCCGCCTGGAGAGTTCCCAGCCGCTTGGAGTCGGGTCAGTAGTACTCGTAGGGAAATCTATTTAAGCATGAGGATCGGATGGTATTATATATCATCGATCGAGCTAGGTTGTAGAGAGTGAGACTGAGAGAGAAACTGATCATTGTATTTGCATCTTTTGAACTCAAATAAAGTGTTCCTGTTTGTGTTCATCCTCTGTTGAATTCTATTGCTTGATCGATTTGCTGGTTTGGTGGCTGTATGGATTCACTGATCCATTCCACCGGTTGATTCGTCTGATCGGTGGAATGGTTATGTACAGTAGGTTAGTAGTTAGTTTGTTTGTTTGCATGCAGGTGTGTAGGATCGCGGCTGAAAGGTGTTGAAGACCCTAGCATGGGCATGTGCTAGGTCGAGCTGATAAAGTGTGGTAGATCACCCTGGAAGAGGATCGAGTCATCCCAGGAGGTTCGGCGGATCTGAACAGTGAAAATCCGCTAAGGCTAAAAGTTCGTGAAAACGGAATCATCAGGATATTTCAGCAAATATCCTGCAGTCGCGTTGGGTATCGTCATCCGGATAAGTGGAGGAGATCGGCATGATGCGGTTAGTTGCATGAAGTGCAAGTTCAGGAGTTGTCGGAGAGGAGTGCATCGGCATAAGGTAGAAGATCGGGTCATGAAACTGTTGAAGTTTGCATGTTGCGAGTGCATCAGGATGTTTTAAGTCGGATATATACTCAGCGTATATATCGCCGTCAGGATCATCTCTCGGGAGTGCCCGTCATCCGCGTATCGCTAGCAGATGCGGGAGTGAAAGTTCATTTTTTTTGACTAAGTGTTGAAGAGGTCATCAGGATATTGGGAGACGTCATCGTCATCAGGATATTGAGATATCCCCCTATGCAAGTTTATCCTGCTGTCGTTAAGTGCTTAGGTATCGGCAGAAAGTTGTGTTAACATCATCAGGAGGTTTCGAGAGAACTGGATAAATCATATCATGATGCTGTTGCTTGTATCGTCGGCTATCGGGGTATCGAAGGGAAGGTGCTGAAGGTGATCATCATCAGGATCTTTGGAGCAACCGGATATTGGATATCCTGCTGACGAAGGGGGTGTTGCATATCATGATGATGCCGATGGAGCTTGGCGCCCGATGAACAGTGCAACAGGAGGATGTTTGCGCTAGTTGAACATCATGATGATGATGATACGCAGAAAACGGAGGAAGTGAACAGTAGTCGGCAGGAGGATAATTGTGCTCGTCCGAAATATGATGATGATGCTGACAGTGTAAAGCAAAATATGATGATGATGGTGATGATGATGATGATGATGATGGGCTGCAGACGTCCATGCTGTATTGTAAGGTTATAGTGTGGATGTCTCTGCATCATATTTGTAGGATGGATATATTGACTGGCTTGGAAGGTTCTTAGGGAGAGCCCCTTTGCTAGATTACACATTCTCGTTGGTCATTATACGATGCTTTGGTTGTTATCTCCATTGTTGGATTTGATGCTCCACCTTAAGTGTACAATAAGTTTACAAGTGTTTGACCAATGGAGGCATGTGGAGAAGAATGTCATAGATTTCACTTAGTCATCTCAGCTTGCCTAGTCCCTATGGTTGAGTTAGTGAGCGTCATAGATTTCACTTAGTCATCTCACCTTGTTTAGTCCCTATGGTCAAGTTAGTGATCTATTGACTCTTATGGGTATGTTTGTGTGTTTAACCCATCCTATTTGGTTGCAAATGAAAGGATGCTCCTTGTGGTTATCTTGTTTACCACTAGTTTGAATCATATGTGAATCTAGATCCCTATTGTGTGAAACCTATAAATTGTATGTTTCCTTATGTGTTATTTTATTCAAGAAATAAAAGTTGGTTGTCTTGTGTGTTTGGAATAATTTAATGATTTATTAAGAATGGTATTATGCAATTTGGTTTAATAGGAGTTAAAAGGATTTAATTATTTGTGTGAGCTCATGTTAAATGTAGTATTGCATTTGTAATGCCTCTAGCACTTGTGCCTTGTCATTTGTTGACTTTTATTTTCATCCATTATTTTTTCTAGCGATGATATGTTATTATGTCATCAAGGTGTTTCTGATGGGGTTGTGTATTAGCATCTAGACTTTGACAATAGATGCACATGTTAAGACTTTGACAATGGATGCACATATTACGACTTTGTACATTGGACCTTTCAGTGCTACTGTTCATTGCTTCTGATGTGTGTGTTTATTATACTTGAGATAGTATTTTGGATTTTTACTGGTTATTGCATCTTTATGGTGATGGTTAGTGATGCATGTTAGATGTGATGATCTGATATCATGTTATGGCTTTTACCATGTTGGTTGGATTATGTTGCTTTGGCTATTATTTACGGAGTAGGCACACTTGACACTTGACTTAAGAATGTAATTATAGGGTTATTCCCCAATGGTGGTTATAAAAGAGATGTTTGCATTGGGTAATTTGTGTGTTAACCTTTATCTCACTCAATTCAAGTAGGAGATGGATCTCATGTATCCCTATGTAAATCTGGATCCCAATTGGTGGTGATTTTAAAATCTACATGCTGTGAAACTCTGTAAAGTGTGTGGAAGTCCTTTGCATATGTTTATTTTATCTTAGCACGTATTTAAATTTATCTTGAAATGCATGTTTATTGTGTTTGTGGAAAAGATATTTAATTATACTTTAACAGAAAGAGCTCATGTGACATTTTGTTATTTTATTTGAAAAGAAATATATACTGAATTTAATTATTTTACGGATTTAGAAAGGGTGATCCCACAATATTGGGTTACTCTTTTTGGGCAAACTTGACATTGAAATGAACATTTTGAACTAAATCTTCACTTTCGGACACCTATAGCTGCTAAAACGCGAGGAATTTGAAGATGATGCAAACTAGTGATTTGTGATATTTTGTCTGTAGATTCTAAATATTTTTTTTTTAAATTTTGGAATCAAATTGAATTTATTTTTCCATCTCCTTCGATAACTAGTTTTTAATAGTAAACACCATTTTTACAGAGTGATGTGTATTGTGTATAACATAACTTTTTTCTATGAAGGATAAAATTCTATTTTTTTCGAATTTAGATTTGTAACTCTAATATCTAGAGGATGCATTTGGTTTCATAATTTTTTATTGATTTTTTTTTTTAATTAATTTTTTGAAGTCAAACTAATTACAATTTAGACATAAGTGTACTATAAAGAGCATAAATTTTTTTGTATCTATCAGAATTCAATTTTTTCTTTTTTGTTGGAATAAGGATATCAATACCTAGAGGACATGTATTTTTTAGAATTTTTTTTCTATATTTTCCTATTTTTCCGTATGTATGAAACAAAGACCTTGATGTTCATTGAAAAATCTACATTCACAAGAAATAAAAAAATGAATATAATAATCAAATTAAATATATTTAAAGTTATACTTATTGGGAAGCTTATAATAAGGAAGTACATACTTACAAAACATAAATTTTAAATGAATTCATTTGATCCCCCAAAAGGTAAATCAAAAGTGGTTTTTTATCAGCATTTTGATAGGTGTAGAGGAGACTCCATTATGGGTACGGTTTAAAACTAGCGGGGTTCTATCCAAGGGGGTTTGATCTAAGGGGGTTTGATCAAACCCTCTTCAATTAAAATCCTTTAAATGGAACCTTTCAAGGCTTAAATCATTATATTTTCTAAAAATATGTGATTTCAGCAAAAATCAAGATGTCCGAGAAAGTGTAATCCATTATTGTGGCAGCACCTGAAAATATGTATAAGATAAATAGAAGTTTTGTTTAATTGGAAATTCATGTTATTTGAATAATGGTTAATGTTTTGAGTTTTAAGGATTTCATTTATTCCTATTTTCCTTCCAAAAGTTTAGTTACAAAATGAGAAAAAGAAAATGAGCTTTTAAGGTATAAAAGGAAAAATAGGCTTGGATTTTTATTTCCACTTTCAACTTTTGCTTAATCCCTTTTCTTGCTCCTTTGAAAAACAATTTTTGAAAAGATTGGAAGAAAAGTTTGGTGGATTGCTTCAAGTGGATTTTGCTTAGATTGGGATTTGTGTGTTTGTGGCAAGGAGTGTTTTAGGTGTGGTTGCTTAAAAAAATAATTCATCTCCATTGTCTTGTGTTCTTGTTGAAGGTATTTTACCCCTTTTATATGTTCAATTAAAAATTTGAATTTTGGATGGAAAACCTCCATTGCCATGCCCACAATAGGTGGTGCATATGGCCTAGTTGTAGGGAACATTTGGATTGAAATAATTTTTTTAGGAATTGCATTGTGTTATGTTTTTATTTTAAAATTTTGGAAAAAGTCCAAAATATAACCCCATGGAAAAAGTTTCCTAGAACCTCTTTCTCAAATTTTATTGAAGAATAATGATGTTGGTTGTATTTAGAGTAGGAGGATAATTTTAGTTTTTGAAGATTTGCTTTAAATCAAAAGTAGGAAAATTTTAAGGTTGCATATACTCTATTAATGGAGGTATGAAGAATTTTATGGTTTTACAAGTCCTTTGAGAAAAGTGTACAATTGCAATTTAACACGTAATTAAATGAATTATTTTATAAATGATTTGTCTCTTTTATTAAATGACACTTTGCATCTTTTAGAAATGTGTAGGAGAATGGTGCATTATTTTTCGTACCACACCCAATTTGTAAATATTGGAGTGATGGCCCTTTAGGACTAAGGTCTAACATAGGAGAGGAGTGGCTCTCACCACTCATCGTGATCTAGAGTGATACATGTTGATGGAGCAAGGGAGATTTCTAATCAAGTGATAACACAATTTCATTGGGTAAATTAAAATATGATTAAGATACCTGTGCCATACTAAATGCCTTAGATCAATTCGATTCGGTCATAAAGGACATATCACAACACATGGCAGTTGGTGAATGTCATCGAGTGGATTCATTAAGGAAGTGTTGGAATTAGGTCTGACAACTTAGAGGGGGGTGAATCAGTTGTCTTAAAACTTTTAAAGCTTGCTACAATTAATTCTTCTTTACCACTTCCTAACAGATTACTGACATAATCATGAAAATCAAGAATTGATAATACATGAGCAGAAACATAAACAACACACTTGACACCAAGATTTGACGTGGAAACCCAATTAAGGGAAAAACCACGGTGGGGGTTAACCCACAAATATTATACTCTGTTAAAAGTATTACAAAGAGGAAGGCACATGCCTTCAGGCTCACTGCGCAAGAGAGGCTCACTGCCTATAAGAATGATTACAAAAGGATTACAAATTGTGTGAACTGATAAGTAGCATATGCCAATGCAAGAATTCAGTTCCAATTAAGCACAAAATACTAATTTTACACACTTCATCTTTATTCTACCCTGTTTACTGCTCTACCATAATCCAAACGTCAGATCTCTTCTCTTTTTCACTTCTATCCGCCTTTTTCGCACTTACTCCATATTCGCATCACTATTACACCCACAATACTCAAATCCATCAGTTATATATATTCACATCAACAAACTCAATCACTTATTTGTCAACCTTATGAAGAACTTAACAAACAATACATGTACTCTGTTCTATTAGCTGAATCCATACATCAATATTGATGCATACCAGAAATAACACTTGCAGGTCACCATTCATGTCAGCCACTAACATTATATCCCATACACAACTCACCAAAACACTTCTACTGGATCCGCACAAGGATCTAACACAAGTCGGCATGTTCTTCACTGAACTGTTCTTTCATATTAGGACTTGGTACTCAGATGCTCATAACTTTTAATCCCTTTGTTACCAGAGTCTGAAATCTTGGATTTAGATTGTTTTGACATTCCTCTACACTCCCTCAGATTTGAAACATGCAATAATTAACTAGAGAGATCCGCTGACCAAATTATTGAACTCAGCCATATACCCTGTTCCTGTCTATCCGGACTGGACAAATCTTGGAACAGACTTCTGGTAAGATCTGATACTACACTACGGATGTGTGGAATGGACTTAGTTTTCATAAATGACAACACTTGTCATGTGTAGCAGTGTCTCTTGCCAACAATCTCCCCCTTTGGCATTGATGGCAACACTTAGTGAAAAATGACTAAGTGTTGGAGCTACTCCCCCTTACTCTGTACACTTGTGCTCTCCATTGTTTCCAAAGCTCCCCCTTTGCTAGATTCCTCATTTTTCACTGCTCTTCACTCCCCCTTTGACATCAATGGCAAAGGATGGAATCCGCAAACCAAAATTCACCCAAAAATTTTGTATACAATGCCACATATGTACAACCAATCCTTAAGTTGTATTTACATATACTTAAGTATATCTCCAAAACTATTTTTCAACAAGGCCAACTCTGTATCCCAACTCTTCTTCATACTATTCAAAGTTAAAATGTGGCCATTGAGCAAAAATGCTTGTGCTTCAGCCTTCCAGAGGTAAATGGGATCACCTATTTATGCAGCAGTTTGGGCTTCTGTCATAGCATTGAACATTGCTTCTATCTTAAGGGAAATTAATCCCTGAAGCTCACTCATTCTTGCTTCAATGTTCTCCTTTTCTCTTGTCAACTTCTTTATTTCTTCCATCAGGATGATTGCTTGACATTCCTTACTTGCCACTGATACTGTCAATGGATCAAAAGCTTGGGATATACTTGACAATGTTTGTTTGGAGTCCTTTATTTTATCTTCTGTATCCTCTATGACTTTAGGAGTAGATAAACAAAACTTATATATACTGCCTCCTTCTAAAAGAGCATTTTGAATACTCTTTATACTATTATCTAACACTAATCTATCTATCCCAATCATGTCTTTGAGTGCATAAAATCTTTTGCTATTAAAATCATTCTAAACTTTAATTTCTGTAGATTTTTCAAAGGACTCAAAGTGTGTACTTATAGAATTTACAAGGCTCTTCAGATTTCTGGAGGGAGAATCAGATGGATTCTTCTAGAACATTGGCACTAACTTCTCCAATATACCAGATGCAAGGCCTAGAAGCTCATTGTCCTCTATGTGAGATTTCAATACCTTTTCTCTTGCCTTGGCTTGTGTGAAAGATGCTATCTTCATCAATTGGACCGGAGAGAAAGTATCCAGGTTGAGTGGTCCTTGAATCAGTTTAGGTTCATCAAATTCTAGCATCTATTTACTCAAAAAACTCTTCACTGCATTTGCAATGTCTCTTGCCACAATTTCTAGACCACCTTCCTTTCCTTGGGTTTTCTCAGTGACATGACTATTTTGTTTGGGTGCATCAACATTTGCACCATCTTCTTTTGCTTTATCTTCCTTACCTTTTACTTCTTCTTCTTTCTCTGCTTCACCTTTCTCTGTGTCATCTGCAAGGGGATTCTTTCCTTTGTCCTTGCCATTTGAAATATGTTCTGGAGGATCTTGTGCAGCAATAGTACTCTCATCATTGTCTTCTTTTCCAGATTGATCAAGAGGAGTTAGAGTATCTCCTGCATCATCAGTTTTATCCATCATCTCTATATCTTCCTTATTTATTTGCTCCACTTCTGGGATAGAGGAGTCACCTATTCCATATTGTTTCTCATCCTTCTGTTGCTCTTCTTCATCTGGAACTAGTGTGTCATCAGCAGGCTCATCTGACACAACAAAGAACTTGTTCTTGTCCAATGCTTTTCTCAAAATTTGTTCAGTTTCTTGAACTATTTCATCTATCTATCCAATCATTAGTTTATTCATTCTTGTTTTACTCCTAAATTCATTTTTGACCTCTTTGAAGATTTTGTTTGCTTCTCTGTTGGAGATTATCGAACATAGAGTGGTCAGTACATGTTCTCTCAACTCCATATCTTTTTCCTTGGCAGCTTCTTTCCTAATTTCCAATATATCCCTCAGACTTTTTGGAACTTCTGACAAAATTTCCACCAATGCTCGATTGAACACATTTAAGTACTTGATAGTAGCTTCTTCGAAGAGTCTTTTATCAGCATTATTGTAGAGATCATATAATTTAGTTAATAGTTTTAAGTTCCCTTCAACAGTGATTTTCTTGACAATGCTTTTCACAGAGGGAATTTTCTTTTCAGCATCAGCGTCTAATTTTTGTCTCTTTTTTGTCTTCTTGCTTCCGAAAATCTTTTCTTCTGATACTTTAATAGATTTAGCACCTGTGGCCTTTAGCTCCTTAAGTTCATCATCTGTATCTGTCTTCTCTTAATCCTTTTCTTCCAAACTTCCATATGGCCTTTTTGCCATTACTTTTGTTCTTTTCTCTTCCTTACCAGATGATTTGTCTTCTTGTTTTGCAGGTTTAAGGGGAACAAAGGCAACAACAGATCTTCTAGTAGTCCTTGAAGTGGAGGATGGTTCCACCAGAGCATCTTCTTGTTTCTTATCATGTTTCTCCTTTTTAGCCTTTTCAATTCTTTCTCTGTTTTGCTTCACTGCTTCCTTGGTTAGGCCAATGCTCTTAGCATACCTTTCAACTTGCCTCTGAACTTTTCTCTTGATCTCTGGTTGCCTAAGCTCAACATGAAATTTTAGACTTAGCTCCTTATACATTCCAAACCTTTCAATAGAGGTGTCTTTTGATTTGCTCAAGAGATGTTAAGCATACATGTCCAAGATCTTCTCATCAACCTCATAGCCCATAGGCATAATCCATACAGTTCTGGGCTCCACAACTTCCATTAGGCACTGATCAGTGTCTACCATAAAATAGATTTCATCCTTGTATATCTCAACTATTGAATTGGGGATTCTTTCCCTAGAATGCATCATATTCTAAATTTTTTTAAAGTAACCCTAGATTGTAGTCTTTTGTACACTTGAGTCTCTGATGCTGAGTAGATGATCTCTTATTTGCCAAGCAACTGGCCTGTCATTTATCTAGTGCACACCTTGTACTCCAGGCACTTCATTCATAAAATAGAAGAATAAACATATAACTAAGGAACCATATTTGAAGGTGTTTTTCTTATCCTTTTTTATTTTGCTTAAATTTTCAATTAGTTGGTTTTGTAACAGCTCACATAGGTCATAATCTACATTCTCCTTCAACATTTGATAAGCTACATATATGGCAGTTCCAGAGACATAATTCTCCCTGTTGGAGTAGTAAATCTTGTAACCAATCACCATAGATGCAAACTTAACATCTAGTTCAATAATGTCATTGATGGTCATTACCCTTTTGTCAAACTTTGCATCAGTAGCATCGGTCACTGTCTGGTTCTTCATGACTTTTAGCATGGGTAATCCACCAGTTGGATTTAACCCAATTACAATCTTGATAACATCCTTTGTTATCTTGAATGGTTTCAATAGCCATATGAACTCATCATGCATTAGGCTCAAGATATATTGAACCCACTCATTTTCATCAAATGTCAAAAATTTAATGACTTGCAGAAAATGTTTGCTTTCTAGGTCTTTGTATTCTGGTTTCAATTCATAGCTATCATCCCTTAGGTAGTTGGCAAATAAATCCAAGAGTTTTTGGTTTCCAAATTCTTCTATGCTATAGTGGATGTAAGCCCTAATATCCTCAACATGCAAAACTTCGTACAAGACACCAGAAAATGCTCCTAAAGGTTCGATTTCGACTGACTTGTATGGATGCTTCTTAAATTTTGTCCGGGGCCTTTTAGTAATATCAACAACAAGAGGAGTGGCCATTGCAAAATATTTCAATTTCAAGACTTCGCATATATATACCTTTTTCTTCCATGGAGTTAGGGTTAGCGGACAAATTTGCTGGTCGCACTTCAAATCCTTTGAAATCTTAGCTCAGACGCTCTTCTTCTTTCTATCTTCAAATGTAAAGTGATTCAAATAAAGAATGAATGACCTTTTTATGCTCCACAAAAACCTAATTTTCCTTTGTAATAAATGCTCTGCCCTAACACATCTAGTTACACTATTTATGCATACAGTCGATCTTCAATTGCTCCGCAAATTGTTATATCCACTTTTTATCTTTCAAAAATCCTTTCAATTGATGTATAATAATCCAAATTATTTTCTCTCATTGTGCCAAGTTCAGGCACCCACTTACTAGCTAGGGGATTTTAGATTTTATTGCAGCTCCCCTTGAGCCAGGGCTCTTAATTCAATTCCTAGATGAATTATTGGCACTAGATTCCAGTGCGGATCCATTACTATTATTCACAACACTTTTCTTGAACCATGTCTTTCTCATTTCATTCTGGATCTCATTCACATCAATTTTACCCTTGCCTTTGTCTTGTCTCTGCTCATCTGGTTTTCTATTTACTGGACCTCTTCTTTCATTATTCCTACTTCTACAGAATCTTGCAATATGACCTGATCTATTGCAATTAAAGCACACAACATTTCTTTTCTTATATACTTGATTTCCTCTTGATCTACACTAATTAGCCATGTCTCCAAATCCATTGCAAATAAAGAAGTAACCATTGAAAGATTTGCCATTTCCTTTATTGTTAGAGTTATTCATAATCATACTTCTACATTCATTTGATCTATGACCATACCTCTTACACTTGAAGTATTGACCGGAGAAGGATGGACCATTTTGATTTACTTTGCTTCTGCACTGAGTAGCTTTATGACCAAATTTGTTGCAAATAAAATAATTTCTATTGAATGATGGATATCTTTGAGCATTAGGTTGTCTTACTGGAGGTCTTCTAGGTCTGTTTCTCCCATTCCTTGTTTGAAAATTTCTTTTTCTGGATCCAGAGCTTTCACCTTTCTCATATCCAAGACCATGCTTGTCATCAGCCTTTTTCTAACTTTCAAGCAATGCTTCAAGTTTAGCTGAGCTTATCTTGAACTTCTCCTTGTATTCATTTGCAACTTCTAGGTCATGTCTGAGAATGACAATCTGTCTCTCAAGTTTTCTCTCATTGTCTCTTCTTTCTTGTAGATCAGACTCTAGATGGCCAGCCATTCTATCCAATCTACATCATTCTTCAATTCTTTCTTTTAGAGTTTGATTTAGGTCTTCTTCAGTCTTCTTCTTTTACTCAATTTCTTTGGTTAGCCTCATTACCCCAGACTCCATCTCATGTTTTAGAACATAAACTTCTTTTGTCTTCTTCTCACATTCCTTTGTCTTTTCTTCTAAAGCCTCATTCATGCCACCTTCTTCAATAAGATTAGCTAGCTGATGAAGTAGTTCTTTCCTTTTTTCCATTGATTTCTTTAATTTATCTTTTAGCAAGTCAATGCAATCATCAGCATCCTTAAGGTTTACTTTTAGATCATCAATTTCTACTTTGGATTGAGGAAGATCTTCTAAAGCCAATTGAAGTTGTTCTCTGAGTGAACCCATTGAAACTCCTTCCTAGATCCTCCTCAAGCTATTAGGCTTCTTTCAAGGAACCTTGCACTGATGCCAATTGTTGGAATTAGGGATAACAACTGAGAGGGGGGGTGAATCAGTTGTGTTTAAACTTTTAAAGCTTGCTGCAATTAATTCTTCTTTACCACTTCTTAACAAATTAATGACATAATCATGAAAAGCAAGAATTGATAATACATGAGCATAAACATAAACAACACACTTGACACCAAGATTTGACATGGAAACCCGGTTAAGGGAAAAACCATGGTGGGGGTTAACCCACAAAGATTATACTCTATTAAAAGTATTACAAAGGGGAAGACACATGCCTTCAAGCTCACTGCCCAGAGCTCACTGCTCAAGAGAGGCTCACTACCTACAAGAATGATTACAAAAGGATTATAGATTATGTGAATTGATAAGTAGCATCTACCAATGTAAGAATTCAGTTCTGGTTAAGCACAGAATACTAATTTTACACACTTCATCTTTATTTTGCCTTGTTTACTGCTCTGCCATAATCCAGACCTCAAATCTCTTCTCTTTTTCACTTATATCCGCCTTTTTGGCACTTACTCCATATTCGCATCACTATCACACCCACAATACTTGAATCCATCGGTTATATATATTCGCATCAACAAACTCAATCTCTTATCTGTCAGCATTATGAAGAACTTAACAAACAATACAAGTACTTTGTTATATCGGCTGAATCCATACATCAATATTGACGCATACCAGAAATAACACTTGCAGGTCACCATTCATGTCAACCACTAACATTATATTCCATACACAACTCACCAAAACACTTCTACTAGATCTACACAAGGATCTAACACAAGTCGGCCTATTCTTCACTGAACTATTCTATCATATTAGGACCCGGTACTCAGATGCTCATAACTTTTAATCCCTTTGTTACCAGAGGCAAAAATCTTGGATTTAGATTGTTCTAACATTCCTCTACACTCCCTCAAATTTGCAACATGCAATAATTAACTGGAGAGATCCGCTGACCAAAATACTAAACTCAGCCATATACCATGATCCTTTCTATCCAGACTGGACAAATCTTGGAACAGACTTGCTGTAAGATCTGATACTACATTGTGGATGTGTGGAATGGACTTAGTTGCCATCAATGACAACACTTTTCATGCGTAGTAGTGTCTCTTGCCAACAAGAAGTTCTACTCCTAAACCCTACATGGTCATTGTTCTATTGTGATGCACTCCATTTGAGTTCTAGGATTCTCATCCTTTCTTTTAGTTAGATTCTCTATTCGACATGATTGTGATCATGTATATTGTTACCTTTGTGATTAATGCATTTAGTGTATTCATGTGGATGTAGTACATATATTGTTGTTTCTTGGCATGTGTGATGCCATCCTCCCTTGTATTGTGTGAGTGTGCCTTGTACCCATGTGACTATTTCCCAATTCAGTGGGATGGGCATGATTGTTCCGCATGGTTGGGTGGTGTTGTACCACTGTTGGGGACCACATGGACCTTTGATCCACTTGGAGAGTGTGTTGAG
This sequence comes from Cunninghamia lanceolata, assembly GCA_027924645.1. Lineage (NCBI taxonomy): Eukaryota > Viridiplantae > Streptophyta > Pinopsida > Cupressales > Cupressaceae > Cunninghamia > Cunninghamia lanceolata. The sequence continues at coordinate 4,485,342 of BSBN01001035.1, forward strand.
AGCCTTCCCATTTTGATGACATGGTGATACTTAGAAATAGATGTATTTACTCAATTTTCACTTTAGCTATCTAATTTACTTTCTTAAGGTTTTGAAAGTGGAATTCACTTTCCACCTTGGATCTTGGAATCCATACTATTTAGGAGGTTCTCGCATGGCTAGGTTCTAGCCCATGAGCCCCTAATCATTTGGCCCAAACCATTTTTAAAAAACTCTAAAATTAAGGAATTTATGCCTCGTAGAGTGTGGAAAATGTCCTTATTGTTTTCCATGCCTTAAAAGTTTTCTAGGCTCTATTTTTGTAAGTTACAAAAAACATCCAAAATGCATGCAAGATAGGTTTACTAGTCTAAACTATAAGCTGCAATCGATCCCTGAAACTTGAAAGCAAGTTAAGTTCAGAGTTTAGAATTCCAATACACATTGCATAGTCCAAGTTGTAATCAACTTATGGAGTCTGAGGTAGTAGGTGGTCTAGAGTACAAAACTTGAGTGCACTTTATAGTTGTGCAATTTTAAATGGTTGCCAAAATCTGAAGCATTGTAGACCCAGGGTTTGAAACCTAATTTCATTTTATAGACTTGCATGTTGCAAATGTTTTTCAAATTTTGATTCTTCCAAGGTCCAAGAATTGGAAGTTCATTTACATTTTGTAGACATGCAACCTGCTAATGATTTATGGATCTAGGGTCGACTAGCCATTTGCATAAAGTGACATGCTAAATGGAACTTGAGGGACAAAAGGGTGTAGTATGCAACTGTATCTTGAAACCTAAACCCAAGCCTATGCAGATTGTAACTTGCAACCCAGTTCTGAAACCCAACCCTTAAGTGCAAGTTCTTCTTGCAACCTAAATTTGATAGTTTTAGTTTTTCATTTCCCGCAACTCTAGGATATCTGAGGGGTGGCCTTGTGGAGATGTTTTGAGGGTTTTTCAATGATATTGGAAATCCTGACTCTCCTCCATTTCTCATTTTCTATGCCAACCATGGTGTCTTGTCCCATGGTACCATTAAGTCTTTTGCTTATGTCACCTTATGTTATGCATTGATGTACATGCCAAGTGAGTCATCACATGTTTTTATGACACCTTGGGCATGTTATAGTGTTGTCAATTTTCTTATTACTACTTTGCTATCATGAAAAAATTGTTCAATTAGTTTTTGTTTGTTAATATCTTGAGAAAAATCTTGGGGCATTACAACATTTGAGCTAAATGCATAGTTAAAATATAAAATACATTCTAGTTAATAAGGGATTATCTAAGTGAATATTATTAAAAAGTATAATATGCATTTCACTTAAAGGTTAAAATCTCATTTGAAAAGAAAACACATTAGTCATTTTGGAAAAGATTATATTAAATCTTGTTTTGAAAAGAAATGAAAATATATATTGTTACAATTATCTAGTTCAAATGGGAAAAGGAAGGAAAAGTCACTTGTGACTTAGAGATTTTTAGAAAAAGGGAATAAAGGGTTGTAAAGGATTATTATTCATTATTCTTGTTTGGTGTTGGTGCTCTTGTTTTGGGAAAGAAAGTTTGCTTCCTTGAAACGCTTGGATTGCTTAAGGATCATTTGGAAAAGAGGTTTGCTTGTGGATTGAGAACCTAGTTGAATGGGATTACTTGGAGAAGGAGTGCTTGGTTCTTTCTTTGTGTGTGAGTTGCATTCTAGAAAGAGGCATCTCCAATTGTGTGGGTTGCATTATTGTAAGGTATTTTTCTATTTAATAAAAGAATGCATTTTGTTGTATGATTCTTGTTGGCCATGCTTATGTCTTAAGTAGTAAAGCATATGGCTTTGGGTTGGGAGCATTAAAATTGAATATGGCATTATTTTCAATTGAAATGCTTAATCTTGTTGTAAGTTAGCATTATTTGAGAAAACTCAGATTTGTTGATTATTATGGCAAAAAATTTATGTGATCATGAAAGTGTGCTCTTTTGGCCTTTGTTCTTTAAAGGGTATTTTCAAATTTTGAGAATTTGTATTTTTGAATTTGAAGGATTTTATATGTTTATTTTTTAAAATATGTAATTTACCCCGGAAAACTATGGCAAAATTATTGCAAAAATTTGTGTTTGTGTTCTTTGAGTGTCGTTATGTTTTTCATAGCATCTTGAGTACATAGATGTGCAATGTGACATGTTGATGTTGCATCTGCATCATAAAAAATGTTCATTCATCTTTTGTCTATTAATGTCTTGGGAAAAATCTTGAGGCAACATTATATGACAATATTGAATGGATAACTGCCATGAAAATTTGGTTAATGAATAAGATGAACCATCCAATTCAAATCCCTTAAAAGGAATAATGATCATACCTAGAATTTAGTAGTGTTTCCTACCTCTCTATTAGAAATTGGAAATTTCATAAATTTTGAAATTTAAAACTAAAATTTATATTATAGCTAATAAATAACTATTAAAGGCTACTAATATTTAAAATTTAATTTTAAATACAAATTATAGAAAAAATAAGAGAAAGAATAAGTAAAAGGTATTTATATATAGATAATATTCTAAAGCAAGATGTTATATTATTGTTGAGATTGATGGTGGGAGGAGTAATGAACCACCTTTTTATTCCTTTGAAATTCAAGTTGAACAAGATAAATTTAAAGGTGAAGGTTGAGATAGAATTGTCTTGATAACTTTTGAGGAGGCAAAATCTTTGATGGGCCATTTCTTTAATGATTCTACCTACACATCATTAGTCCTAATACACTATATGCCTAAATCTCATAATACACTATATGCCTAAATATACAATGCTCTTTTGATTTAAGTCTATTGTTAGAAATTGTGCAAATTCAATAATGAATGGTAATATAATACTTTAACTCCATACAAATATATAATGAAAAATATTTGAAATTGGTCGAAAAGAAATCTCAAACCAATTATACATATGGAGTATAAGAATAGAGTTCTATTAATCAAATAGTTAAGGAGTCACTCATCTGAATGAAAAAAAAAGCAAATCATCGTAGGGTTTCTATTAGTGTATTAGTTTAATCATACACTTTTGTATGGTTTTAAGATGCATGTGTATATTAACATTGTAATATAATCTGTATATTCTTTGTAATAATTCGTGGATATTCATTGTGTAAAGGGTAAAATTTGGATAGTTTGTTTTTGGTAGTTTTGTGTGTGTATCCTCCTTTCACCCTTTCATTTAAGGACCTAGGGTCGAGTTGCAATGTACTATCATACCCTAGGTCACTATGAGATGTAGGGAAACTTGGATTCTTATGATTTGATTGTCAATTATCTTCTCTTATGCTCAATTATACATTAAAATCCTAGTTATGCAAATACGACAACAAATAGACAAATATAAAAAAAATGCTACTACAGAAAGATGTAAAATGACAAATAACTGTGCACCTATTTTCAGGGTTCGGAAGTGAAATAGCCAGGGACTAAAGAGCAGGTGCCCAAGTCCAATGCCCTACTTTTTGTCAGGATTTGCAAACAAGACCTGCAACCTGTTCTTGCTGCACCGAAGGTTTTCCCATCATAGAACTTCAAGGACTAATGAGCGGGTGCCCTAGTCCAGGGAGCTATTTTCTTCTCTGATCTGCAATTCCAACATTCTAAAATACCATCCTACAACTTCACTTTTCCTTTATCCTCGACCTGTAACCTGCAATCATGAAAACATTGGGAAGGGGTTGTGGTGTTTAGAGGCTTACCTCAATTAAGCCCCGGAGAGACATTCAGGTCTTCCAAACTCCATTGTTGGATAGAGAGTGCTTACCCTTGTGAGGAAAAGACAAAAACCAAATGATAAATGCTCAAAAACACAAATGATGTCACCTTGTAGTGAAGATATCATGGAAGGAAGAAGCTCTTCATGCCATGAGGAGATGGATGCTCAAATCTGCAAATACAAACACATAGGCAACACAAATCTTCTCTTGCTACACAATGAATGCCTTGAATAAACTTTAGAATGCATAAAGTTCACAATAGCCATCTAGTTTACAAATGAATGCCTAAACATGCTTATATATACAACTACAAACACTCCCGCCAAAAATTTTGTAATTCAAACTTACCGTGTTGGCATAGGACCTAATTAACGGTCACAAGCCAACACTCAAAATTTGGGACTAACCCAAAATAGGGTAGGACTAGGGCGTGGGCGCCCAAGTCCTCCCCCCTATTTTGGGCAGGGTTAGGTTCAAGGGATTCCCCTTGGTCCCATTTGTCATGAAACTTAGGGATCATTTCATCAGGATGTCAAAATATGATGTAATATGTCCTAAATGTAGATAAAAGACTTAGGAGCTAAACCTTATGAGGGAAAAGCCCCCAAAGGGACATTTTCTGATGTTACATTTAGCCCCCACTTTAATGTATGTATAAATGTGAGGCCAATACATGTATTAAAGTATGGTCAACAAACACAGCAAACACGCCAAGTATGAAGAAGACATGCCAGACACATTGAAGACAATAACAAGCATGCAAAACACGGAGAAGACAGTTACAGTCATGCAAAACACGGAGAAAATAATTAATGCATAGAAGATAGGAATGATTTCTTTTCTTTTCTTTTTCTCATGTATATAAAATGCAGATGCAAGTACAAGGAAAGTAAACACACCTCCCATAATGCAGGATGCACTCATCGCGCAGGTCTTTAAACTGCATATTGTTGTGATGTTCACAACATGCCCCATTTTACCCCTTAGTAAAATGAGGACCCCTGTTGTGGTTTTTTTTGCTTTTTGCTTGTGTGCGTGTTCTGCTTGGTGGTAAAAGGGAAAAGAGGGTTAAAATTGCAAACTTTGTTAAAACTAAAGAAAAAATGCATTTTCAGTACCATGGCATGATATGGTTGGATTCCTTGTGAAAAATGAGCTAGGGTTGCTTTTTGAACCATCTTAAAATTTGCCATATTTTACAAGTTATGGGTATTTTGGTAAATGTACATTCAGGTTTGTATGTTGCATGTACAGTGTCTATTTGTATATCGGCTTGCATATACAAAGCCCTTTGTATACAAGTTCGCTTGTATACAACCTCCTTTGTATATCAACTTGCATATACAAAGCCCTTTGTATACAAGTTCGCTTGTATACAACCTCCTTTGTATATCGTTGTTCATATACAGAGTCATTTGTATGTGCAAAGGGTTGATTGTATGTCTTTTTTACCTTGTATGCATTTGGTAGGGTTTTTTTTATGCACACATACAAGGTGGACCCGAAATGGTTTTAGAGTTGAAATGTATAAGTGGTTAAGTCTGCCAGATGCATCTTTTTCTTTGTATGTTTCTTACATACAAAGGTCACATACAATGCTACATGCAAGGCACAGACTTGAAAGGGTTATTAAACGGAGTTAAGTCGTTGTATCTTTTATGCTTTGTATATTAGAACATGCAATGAAATATACATACAGTGGACCAGAAACATTTATGAATTAGAATTAAGTCTTTGTATGTTTTGACTTGTATGTATGTTTCGATATACATACATTCCGAAACATACAAAGCGGAGATACATTGCCCGGACCTAACATTTTTATGAAACAGGGTTAATTCAATGTATATTGGGCTTGTATATTCATATAATGCCGATATACATTGCACTTCATGCATTGGGAGATACATACAACACGGAATCAAAGAGAAAATAAAATCCGATTTAATGCTTGTATCAGGCCCAAATGTATATCTAAAAGATACAAAGGTCATGTACATCGGGCGGACCCGAAAAGGTTATTGAACATGGTTAATTCATTGCATATTTTGTGCTTTGTATATTGAGGATATACAAAGACATTATGCAAGCCGCGGACTTGAAAGAGAGGTGAACTAGCGTTAAATCTATGTATATTTGGGGTTTGTATGTTTGAGGACTGCAAGGTATACAAAGCACAATATGCATCGAAATATACATTGAATGGAATTAAAAAGTTATAAATTGGAGTTAAGTGCTTGTATATTTTTGCGTTTGTATGTTGCGATATACAAGCCAATATGCATTGCATACATACAAGCCGCGGAACTAAAGGAAAATAAAATCCGATTAATACAATGTATCACGCCCGGCTTATATATCGGAGGATACAAAGATTTAAATAGGGAAAAGGGTAGGAAAGCGAAGCAATAGGAATTGGAGGTTATTTTGGAGCCCGAATGCATATTTTTGGTCAATGATGGTTGACTTGACCTTTTTTTAACGTTGTATATGCATTTTTGGATGCAATTTTCACTGTTTTAGGACCCGATATCGGCGTAAGAAATGAGATCGGTAGGAAATTTTAGACTAGCTCCGACTATGGAGACTCATGCTGATAGGAAGAATGAACAAGCAAATAAGACTATTTCGGGCTAAGTAAGGAAATCAGTAAGGAATTGTTTTGACTATGCCGATAGTAGAGTGTTTTGCCGATGGAGAAGAGGGTTTAAATGTAAAACCAAACTGGCGTTTGGGGTTGGTGGCGCGTAAACTCTATGACTGGGTGTCAAGTGGGAAGTGCATTAGTTGCTGCAGTTGGCACACATCGAACATCTGACCAGATAATTAGTTGGCAAGACAACTTGATGAGGTTTTTTTGATCCATTTTATCTATTTTGCAGGTTTGTAGTTGAGGAAGGAGCTGAAACTTAATGGCGGTGACATCACGGAGGAGGAAATCAGATCTCAGAGGAATCAAAAGGAAGATAAGGATGAAGGGCGAAGAAGTCAAAGGTCTTCATTGATGAAGACATAATGCAGATGGAGACATTATTGCAGCAGACCACAGGAGTTATTATTGAGCTGCTAGGGTTTCCAGAAGGTCGCCCAGATTTGATGTATGCTCAGAGATATTTTTGGAGACTTATCTTCCACCATTTAATGCTATAACCAGAGGTTTCAACCAGTGTTTAAACTAGGGTTTTAAGCTGTATTGAGGACAATCAAAGTCTATATATTGTGCCTCTCTACATTGTAATAAGGTTACATAGGGATTTTTTTTAGAAAATAGCTAGCAGTTGTAGTTTATCTCAGCATTTAGAATAGAGGGACCTTTTAGTTTAGAAATAGAAGGAGGTCACCTGTGTCTGCAACAAGGAGCGTGTGGAACATCCTGCCTCCTTGCTGTATCTGTAAAGCTTGTAAGTTTTCTGTAATTTGACCAATGAAGCTAAGAGTCATTCAAACATTGTAAATCTTATATGACTGTTTGTTTCTAATACAATTGAATCTAGAATTCTGCATCTATCTTCTAAGTGTTTTCTAGCTCTTCATTGTGTTTGAAACATTTTCTCTTTTAGCTTGCAATCTTAAGTGTATGTTTGTGAAAATGCTTAGAACTTACATTTAAGGTTTTTGTTTGTGGATTTGATCAAGTTACTGTATGATTTATAAAGTGCATAACAGAACAATTAGATCCTTTTATAGAATGAATGAAGTTTAGTTTAGATCTTTCTAACTTTTCCCAACCCATCTGAAAATACTTAGCCTAAAACGCATAAATTTGAAGGAAATTTGTCTCATATTTGAAAAGCATAAACAACAGAGTTAAAAGTAGATAGTTTTCATAATATTGAAGAGAAGAAAGCTTGCAATAATTTAAATCATTTAAAGATTTGGAATACAGTAACAAGTTTGTGCAAAAGGAATGAATAAAATGATGATATTTATGATGTTTTGCATAGTTTGAGTCTAGTAAATCATCAAGAAACCCTAAATCACGTAAGGCCCCTTGAACATTACAGCTTCACATCAACCAACTGAATTTGCCCAACAGGTCAAGACTTGACCATATTAAACTTGGGATTAAGCGAATCTTAATCGATTCCTTCATATCTTTCAAGTCAGTTAGGTTCATTTTATGTGAATTTTAACTATTGCTATGACTGTATTAAACCAATCATCAACAATTTTCTAGCACTAGAAGGAGGACCCACTTGAGTTAGGATTTGTTTCAAGTAGAGATGGCTCATAACAGCAGTAGAGTGACTAGATCTAAAACCAGTTCAAGGGATATATTTGTGCAATTACCTGATATAAGGTGAAGTAAGAGTCCTTTGATCTGGAACCCTAAAATAACTCACCCAGTAGGCTCATCTAACACACCTCCTGGATCCCCTTATACTATCCATAACATTGTGAGTCCTGACATTTCTTGATTCAGATCTTTAAATCTTGGTTCAGGTACTCCTAGAGGTCCTAGTCCTCCTAGAAATCCTATCCCACCAGTAAATCCAGGTGTTTCTATAGGTCCAGTTCAGGCACAAACACCTGCAATGGCTTATTTCAATGTTCATTCTCCCATAGCGTTCCCTGATTATCATGAGATGCCCAAAAATCCTGAGAAGATATGTCCTAAATACCAGTTACATCAAGATCCAAAAGATCATATTAGAATATTCAAGGAGGCATGCTTTAGTGCCAGATTAGAGCACGAGGACATTGTGTGTAGATTGTTTCCGTACACCTTCAATGAACAAGCCTCTAACTAGTATGTAAACTTACCCAATTGCTATATTTCTTCTTGGTCACTTATGGAAGAGGCATTTCTGTCTAGATTTAGAGGACCCATTGATCCTTGCATCTTGTATCACAAATTAGCTACCATAAAAAGAGGTGAGGGAGAGTTGATAGATAATTTCAATGACAAATTTCAAAAGGCCTACTCTAGGTTGGTAGACCCTTATACCATGGATGATGATACCTTGTTGGCTATGTACTATGCTGCCTTGGATCCTTTAACTGCCATGTTTGTCAAAAGAAAACCTAACATAGATTCAATATCCAAATCCTATAAAGAGGCAACCTCAGTAAACCAAGAGATGAGGCACACAACTTATAGCCCATTTGTTAATGGAAGAAATTTTAGGGTGCAAAATCAGGCACAACCTTGGAATGGAGCCCCTATGCATCACACTCCGTTATTAAATCCAGTTCCTACATACACACCTGTGTATAGTCCTACCCCAATCCAAGCTATAGCTCCTTATACAGGTAACACTACTAATAACAGTCAGAATAGTGGTCAGCCTTTCTTCTGACCTAGATATACAACTGTGGCAAAGGCACAAGAGGAAAGGGAAGAAATCAAAGAGATCACTGCACACTTGAAAAGATTAACCATCGAAGTGACACAACTAAGAAATGAGAATCTCTATGGAAGAGGCAACCAAGGATACAATCAAAATCAGAACTATAATTCAAATCAAAATCAGCACTACAATCAGAACTACAATCAGAGACATAACCAGAGTAACAGCCAAGGCCAATGTTCAAATCAGAGCCAAAACTATAATCAGTATCAGGGTCATAACCAAGGGCAACCAATGCAAAATAGAGGGCCAGTAATAGACAATAGGGCCTGGGGTAACAATAACAAAAATTAGAATCAACCCAGGCCACCCAAAGCGTGGAACACTAGACCAAACAATGGTACTCTAGCTTCTCCTTTTCAGAATATAGATAATCATGATGCAAAACAAACAGCTGGCATCCAAATGGCCAACACACCACTACAAAATTGGTGCAGATTTCACAATACCAATGCCCATGCTGAGCTTGATTGTCGACAGTTCCATTTAGCAGCCAGCATTTTTAACATAGACATGCAGCCTCCTACCTCTAAATTTCTCATTCCCAAGGGTAATGAGGTAGTACCCGCAGGGTATGATACAACTTTAGTTTTAGAAACCTTTACCTTTGCAACTACAGAAGAGAAAGAGGATGAATTGTTAGAGGATGAACCATACTTCTGTGAAAATCTTTATCTTGAATCAGCCTTTGTATTAAATGCTTTTCAGTTTCCCTTTGAAACTGAAAATGAAGTATTGACTGAAATAGAAGAGGTGCGGGCTTTTCAACAAACAAATAAAAACCACACCTACAATTTAAGGAACAACACTAGGCCAGGAGGACCTTTCACCACTTCCATTCCTCCTAACAACTTCAATACACCCCCAGATCAAAATGCTAGCAACAATCTCACCATACTTAAAGCTAATCATCATACAAATAGTGGAACAGCAGTACAAAAGGTCCAAACAAGTAAAATTGGAACAATAGAGACAATAAGATTAATGAGTTACTTGTCAGAGGAAATAAAGAAAATTAAGGTCAGTATACCTCTGAATGAATTATTGAAAACCCCAGGGATTAGAAATGCTTTTATAAAATCTCTGGATACATCCATGACAAATGAGGTTGCTGCTGATATAACTGTTCCTAATAGAGATTCATTGCCTAAAGAGAAAAGTAAGAAAGTTGAGCACCCTTCCAGTACAAATGTAGTAATGTATGCTGATAAGAAGGATGCTCCTCCTTTCTTGCTAACTGTTAGATTATGTGGGAAGAACATACACAATTGCATGGTAGACTCTGGTGCATCAGCCAATGTAATGCCCTTAGGGATATGTAAAACTCTAGGGCTGACTCCCACCAAATCTGCCAAGGTTGTCACACAATTAGATAAAACTGAGGTTAGTGTGATAGGAGAGTTGATGAACATTCAGATGCAATTAGCTTCAGACACTAGGGTAAGCCAATTCATTGACATTCAAATAGTGGATATACCCGTAAATTATGGAATGTTGTTGAGTAGGGATTGGTCCAAGACATTAAACGGATATATGGCCACTGATTTCTCGCATATGTGGCTACCTTGGAGAGGTGTCCCAAACCAGATTAGAATAGAGGCAAAACCCAGGATGAAACATATGATAACAGAGTATAATCAAACTAATGAAATATTATATGCTACTGTTGAACCTGGTGTTTATAGGTTTACTAACAATGGGGTGCAAATTGAAGAGATCATGGTGTTAAACTTTAGAGAAAAACATGTCAGCAGTGAGACAACATTATTCATTGAGTCTGATGGAAATTCTTCAGATGAAGAAAATAGTGCAATGAACAACTTTGGTCATGCCATTAGACAAGAGATGGAAGAGTGCATTAAACAAAATCTGCCAGCCCAATGTAAACTGTATAAGGACAGATGTAGAGTTCACGATAGGCCACATTCTAAGGAGAGTTGTGGAATGTGCAAAGACATCATTGAATATGAATACAAAAAACGTACAAAGAGAGTAGGGCTGCAAGAGGGAAATGTGAAACCTGATCAACCACAGAGATACTTTCAGAGTAATGTAGATGCTCTGGTTTCAAATTTAGGAAAAGGAATAAAGGACAAGGGTAGTTGTCTTTCTGATTTACAAGCTGAGAATACACATATGCAAGTTGACCAAATAGAAATACCCATGAATAAACATGCCAGCACCTCACAGGTGATAAAAGGGACAAAGCAGGCCAAGGTAAAAGGTTAGAAAAGTAAAGATGGCATGTGGACACTAAAGTGTGACGGGTCCAAATCAAAACAGGGTGCAGGTGCAGGTGTAGGTGTTGAACTCATAGATCCTCAGGGTAAATCATATCTAGCAGCATATAGACTGTATTTTTCCTGTACTAACAATATTACTGAATATGAAGCCTTGATTTTGGGGCTTGTCATGGCCATCAAGAAAAAGGTGAAAATGATTAGCATATTTTCAGATTCTGAACTAGTGGTTAGACAAGTAAGGAAACTATATGCTTGCAACTACAAGAAAATGATTTGTTACAGACATAGGGTATGGAGTTTAATAGATTCATTTGATGCTTTCAACATAGAGCATATCCCTAGAAAACTGAACCATAGACTAGATGCACTAGCAGTTGCTGCTAGCACACTAGAACCTTTGACACTATCAGGATTGAGGCGATTTGCTGTTGAATTAGTTAATGTTCCCAGTATCCCAGACAATGTTACACACTTTCAAGTATTTGGAGGGGATCAACAAATTATTGATTTTCTGACTTGTAATGAGGTATTTGAGGCTCAAATCATTGACGAACAAGAAAGGCCTAAGGCAACATGGGACGAAGAGGATATAATCAACTTGAAAAGTAACTTCTTACCCAAAGGAGTAATTGAGTTAGAGCAAATCTTTGACTTTGATGGAGTAGTAAAACAGAAAGACTTGCCTAAAATAGAGGGAGGTAAGTGTGATCCGTATAACTTAGGAATAGAGTAGAATCCCCAGAATGTACAAATTGGAAAGGCCTGTTCTAAGAAGATTAGAAAAGAAATTATAGATGCTTTGAAAGATTATAAACATGTTATAGCATGGACATATGAAGACTTGAAAACATATGATATGTCCATCATAACCCACGTGATACCTTTGAGACCAGATCTTAAACCATTTAGGCAAAAACAAAGGCCTGTGAACGCCATTTTAGAGCCTTTAATCTTCGAAGAAGTAAAGAGGTTGTTGTCTACCAGAATAATTTCCCAGTTAGACATTCAGCCTAGGTAGCTAAACTAGTACCAATAAGAAAAAAAAATGGAGACATCAAGTTATACGTAGACTTTAGAAATTTGAAGAAAGCATCTGAAAAGGATAATTATCCTCAGCCTCCCATAGACGAAGTGCTGCAAGCAGTGAATGGGGCAAAGATGATGTCTTTTTTAGATGGTTTCTCGGGCTATAACCAGGTTTTAATAGATAGAGATGACAAATTAAAAACCACCTTCAATTGTAAATGGGGAAATTATGCATATAGGAGAATGCCCTTTGGTCTGATCAATGCAGGTGCCACTTTTCAGAGAGCCATGGACATTGTATTCTATGGGTTATCAAGTAAGTGCATTGTTATGTATATGGATGATCTGACTGTGTATTCCAAGGATGCATCCACTCACGCTGAAGATCTCAGGAAAATACTTAAATGATGTGAGAGGTACGGAATTTCCCTTAACCCTAAGAAATGTTCATTTGGAGTAATTGAAGGTAAATTACTAGGGCATGTCATTTCTAAAGATGGAATATTGATTGACCCAGATAGAAGAGAATCAATAAAAAAATTGCAAATACCAAATAGTAGGAAAGAGTTGAAATCATTTTTTGGTAATATTAACTTTGTTTGGAAGTTCATCATGGGTTTTGTAGAAATCGTGCAGTCATTAAATGCCATGTTGAAGAAAGATGCACAAATGGAGTGGACACCTGTGGCTAGGGCTGCATTCAAAGATATCAAGTGGGCCATTTCTGACGCCCCTATACTGACAAGTCCAGACTACACAAGGCCGTTTTACATATATTCCTTTGCATCCTCCCATTCAGTTGCCGTTGCCTTAACGCAGAAGGGTGTAGACAATGAAGAAAATCCCATAGCTTTTATGAGCGCGCTGCTGAAGGAAGCACAACTGCGATATCTGGATACCGAAAGACAAGTATTCACACTAATGAGGGCCATGAAGAAATTTAGGCATTATATTTTGCGTAGCCGGGTCAAAGCCATCGTGCAAGATGCAGCATTAAAGATGCTGCTGATGTAGAACGAACCTGGGGAAAAGAGGGCCAAATGGATCACCATACTGCAAGAGTTCGACGTGGAAATCATTCCCATGAAGCTAGTCAGAGGGCAGGCGTTGGTGCAAACAATAGCGAATACAGACCCAGATTTGATAAAACAACAGTATATACTGAATTCCCATAACACATTAGACTGGTATGGTGACTTGAACGCTTTTCTAATAACTGGAAAGTACCCAAATAGGATGAAAGCTTCTCAGAGGAGAGCTTTGAAGATTAAAGCACAAAAATATATGGTGCAGGGAGGTCTTCTATTTAGGAAGAACCATGACGGAATCTATTTGAGATGTCTAAACAGAGTTGAGGCAGATAAGGTGTTGACAGAACTGCATGACAAGTACGGAACTGGCCATGGTTCCCATCTAGCTACAACACATAAAATATTGAGGGCAGCCTATTATTGACCTACGATGTTCAAGGATACAGAGAGTCACATTAAGAGTTGTCACACTTGTCAGACTGCAGCAGATAAGGGAAGAAGTCAGGCCAATCCATTACAACCTGTGATTGAATCAAGACCATTTGCACAATGGGGCCTGGATTTTATTGGAGTCATCAATCCTCCATCTTCTGTAGGACACAAGTTCATACTAACGGTGACGGACTACTGTACAAGGTGGACTGAGGCCACATGCTGGAAGTTCTCCACGACTGAGGTAGTTATCAAGTTCCTTGAAGAAAACATCATAACTAGGTTTGGAACTCCCTATTCATTAGTATGTGGCAACGACCCTACTTTCTCTTATTTGAAGTTTTCTAAATGGGCATTTGAATATGGGATCATTTTAAAGTTTTCTTCAAATTATTACCCTCAAGGTAATGGATTAGCTGAGTCTACGAACAAAATTTTGTTAGACATAATCAAGAAGCTAATTGCAAAGAGTCCTAGAGAGTGTAATATCTTGTTAAAATATGCATTGTGGGTAGATAGGACCAAGTTTAAAATAGCTTAAGGCAGTGCACCTTATCATTTAGTTTATGGGATTGATCCCATAGTTCCAGTAAATCTGAGAATACCAATCTGGAAGTTTGCCAATGAGTATTTAGGCTTTGATAACCATAGGGAAGCCAGGATAGTACAAATGCTACAACTAGATGAAAAAAGAGGTCAAGCCATCGAGAAATTTGCCAAACACCAAGCAGTAGTTAAGAGGTGGTTTGATAAGAGGGCAAGAGTCAAAATATTTAGGACATCAGACTTAGTGCTGTGCTCGGATAAAGCACATGAAAAGAAGGGGAGTCATGGAAAATTTGACAAACTATGGTTAGGTCCATTACAAGTCTTAGAAATAATAGGAGACAACACATTTAGACTCAAGACCTTGACTAGGGAAGATGTGCCATTACCAGTTAATGGCCAACATTTGAAACACTACTTCCAGGATTGTGGTAAAGGGCGGTCCATATTTTGTGTAAAATTGTCATGCCCACATTTCCCATGCAGTCTTAACACGCATTCACGCATGTCATGTCCACATGCGTCATGTGGTCATGATATGAACTGTCAAAAATTTTCCCTTACTACTCTGAAATCCCCCTTGCACACGTAAGCGTGCTCGGTGGTGTACGCTTAAGGCGAGAACAATACAGTTGATGGTGGCATACCAAATACATGTGTGCACACCCTATGCGAGGGAACGCATGGTTTCCTGACTTAGGTTAATCTCACAAATTATATTTGAACAACAGTTATTTTAGGTGATAGATCATTTTTTAGCAAAGCACGATCATTTGATTCTTCTTTCCATTTTCTAGAATTTAAGATTAATTTTTTCTCCTTCAGACTTAGCATTTTCAACCAAGCCCGTTCATTTGCCTTCTCTTCCTTTTCTTAAAATTTAATTTTGCTTGTATTTCTATCACGTTCATTTTACCGTTTCTCTTAAACTTAATATATATATATATATATATATATATATATATATATATATATACCGCCATTATCTCAGTTCACTTAACTCTCAATTTCATTCCTTAACTATAAAGAAAGTATAGAATAATTTAAAAATAGAGCAATGAGTTAATTTTGTTTTTGCAAATATAAACATTGTATTTCTGAATTGCAACTCTAAATTTAAGCATCTATTCAATTCGTATTATACATTATGCATAAATAAATCCCACTTTCCTTGATTTAAGATTTCTATTTCAAGTCAAATGTTTTAAACTACATATAGTTTACCTTCAAATGAATAGTGAAAAGTGAATAGTAAAAGTGAATAGTGATAGTGAATAGTGAATAGTAAAAGTGAAAAGGTCCCCATTCCAGGATGAGACCCTCAAGGTGGCAGTACTTTCAAAAGCAATACTGCAACCCAAATTTTATTTATTTCATGGTGGGGATATTTTTTTAACACTTTTACAAAATTAATTAAAACATCAACTAACTCACAACGTTGCAAGTAGAAGAAGAAGGAACTAGATAATTTTAATATCCTTTTAAAAATAAATTTTCTTTTCCTTTTCTTAATTTTAAATGGTAAAACTTAATGAACAAGAATATTACAACTATCAGCCCAAGAAAAGAAAGGATTTTCTCACAACTCCAAAAATAACAATTTTTACAACAATAGGGAGATAATTTTCTCCTTTTAGAAAAATCGACAAGGAAGAAGCTATTAAAAGATCAGGCTCTCGTTAAGACTTAAGGAAAATAAAATATTTTCTAAGATCTAATAATCTTCTCCAAGCTTCACAATAAACTCCAAGAATACCTACATAACACACAAAGAAAGAAACACCACACAAGCTGCTCTCCTCTCTACCGTAGACCCACAAGTGGGTCACCCCCGAGCTAGGGAGACCATCCACATACCCAGGGTAGAATAGACTTAAACACATCACAACATTGAACAACATCAACAAATCAAATAATACACACCCTCAAGGTTTGACTCACAATACAATGAACCAGCTTAGGTGAGTTCAGGAGGGTAGGGAAGTAGACAATCTCTACCTCTAGGTGCCATCCTTTCACAAATTATCACAAGGCCTCAAGCCAACAGTATAATCTTCCACAAGGCCTCAAGCCTTCCAATGAATCAAGTAACCAAGGATATCCAAACAGGCTCTCAAAGCCAATAAGCCCTCAAGGCTAAAAACAGTACCAATTTGCCCTCAAGGCATATCATGTAACCAAAACCAGGATGACACCCGAGGAAGGTCACACCTCCCCTCCCTATACATGATGAGCATTGCCTTCCAACTGGAAGGAGCTCTCTCTACACCCCAAAACAAAACCCAAAAATAAATAGAAAAGCTCAAAGAAGACATTGCAAGATTCTTTCAACAACCAAGATATAAACATGCATATCAAACATTAGATCACACATGAGGATAGAAATTGTTCACCAACCTTCCAAAGCCCAATTATGGAAGAATCTGATGAAGAGCTCCTCTCTACTTCCTTCTCCAAAATCTCCTTTGTTTTCCTCCAATATCTAACCCCAAAAATAATCTCTCTATGATCACAAGCAAGGGATAATGTATGGAGGATATAGGATGGTTAGAATAATTTTGGCATTATGAGGCTATGAAGAGAATAGAGAAAGAATTGGGCATTATGAGGATGCCAGAAGAAGAATTCTTAGAGGAAATTAGGTATGATGAGGATGTAAGAATGAAGTCCCCCTGCAAGAATGAAGTTCACCTGCAAAAAAATGAAGTCCCCTACAAAATTCTTATCTTCTTAATTGCTTAGAGAAGGGTCTCATTTATAGATTTTCGGAGAAGGGAATGGAAGGTGAGGATCAAGAGTTGAGATCAAGGGCTCACATTATTTGTGAATTTTAAATTCATAGTGGATTAATTAAAAATTTATTTTTTAAAAAGATATAATATTTAAATAACCCCACTATCCCAAGTGGAATTAATAAAATATCCCCACTATCCCAAGTGGAATTAATAAAATATACCCACTCATGAGGTCCCCCATTAAAACCCACTTGAAGAATAAAATACAATGAGAAAACTTAAAATAACATAGAGTGGGTGACACAACACCCACATAAAAGGGAACCCCACCAAAAGAGGCACATGGAGACAAGCCTTCCATAATGAGGGGGATCATGGAGTGCTCCATGACTTGGAAGTGGGCATGAGTGGGGATTCCACTCATCCCATGTCCCCCAAGCTTCCAATTTTCGTCACTTAACCTCACCCCTAAGTTGTGGTGACCCTATGGCAGTTAACCCAAGGTTAACCTAGTCAAAAAGGTCCCTAAACCCAAGGGGTACAACCTAGGGTTTTTTTACACCTAGTTAAGACTCCCAGAGTCAAATAAACACATGAAAAGGGTCAAAAATAATTAAAGTTAAAACAAGATTCAAAACATCAACTTATAACACTTATCATAATAAAAGTAATTCAGATAAAATCCCTTATTCCCTTAACCTCATGCAAAAATAACACATTACGATAGTACCACAATTTTTTAAAACAAGAGGTTGATCTCAGTTCCTCATTGAACTAGATCGGCTCACAAGGGAACAACATAGGTATGAGATGGTCTCCTGTAATAGTGGTTTTGTTAGAAATACCTGCACACTCAAACTTGAAGTCAATATCACATATAGATATCATAGCTGAAGCAAAACTAAATACATGCATCTTAAACATTCAACCATAGAATCATATTGAGTTTTCCCTTTGCATTCTTCATTTTCTTCAAAACAATATCTAAATTATCATTGCACAATTATTTCCTTAAAATCAAATACGTTCAATAATCTAGAATGCAGAAAATAACATCTAATATCATTGCACAATTATTTTCTTAAAAATCAAATAGGTTCAATAATCCAGAATGCAGAAAATAACATCTAATATCATTGCACAATTATTTTCTTAAAAATCACATAAGTTCAATAATCTAGAATTCAGAAATCAATAGTCTCTTAACATAATAATAATAACAAAAGCACTGCAAATAGTCTCATAAACAGTAATGTAAAAAGGTAGGCCTCACATACTCCCCCTAAGACTGTACTTCCTCCTGGAAGTCATCAAAGAGGTGAGGATAAAAAGAATTCATAAGCTTTTAAAGTATGATACTAAATGTTATAAAGGCATAATCCTATTCACAAAGCACACTGTATTGATTGAAATCAACATAAGGAATTCACACATCGTACAACCTGTTTATATAGAACATCAACTCATATACAGATACATCAATTACAGATCTGACATCTAAACACATATTTTCATTCATCCACATTATAGGGATTAACTTCACAAGGCTCACATCAAGGTTTAGGGGGATGTCATAGTCTCATCATAGAACCAAGTAACAAGGCTGATCCACACAACTAAGATAAAAAAAAAATCACCAAACAACTAAAAGAAATAATCGCAATCCAAGAAAGTGCACATTACATCACTACACTCCACAAGATACACAAGGGTGAGGAAGAGTCCAACGTAACCCTCACCACCTAGACCAACTGACTCAAGAGGACAATCGACCAAGAGGATCACAACCACCACAAAACACAAGCGGAAGACTTCGATACTCATGTGACATGGCCATCATGATGACAAAACAAGAGGATGGGTATTCTTCCAAGGTGAAGGTTAGTCGTCAAACCACCACCTCTCCCTCTATCACAGCTACACGGAGTAGGACAAGGGTCAAACCACACTCAACCTACTCCATGTTGGTCCAAACAACATGCAAACCCTAGAGCTCACAATGTTGAAACATGTGCTCTGATACCAAATGTCATGCCCACATTTCCCATGCGGTCTTAACACGCATTCACGCGTGTCATGTCCACATGCATCATGTGGTCATGATATGAACTGTCAAAAATTTTCCTTTACTACTCTGAAATCGCCCTTGCACGCGTAAGCATGCTCGGTGGCGTACGCTTAAGGCGAGAATAGTACAGTTGATGGCAGCGTACCAAATACATGTGTGCACACCCTACACGAGGGAACACATGGTTTCCTGACTTAGGTTAATCTCACAAATTATATTTGAACAATAGTTGTTTTAGCTGATAGATCATTTTTTAGCAAAGCACGATCATCTGATTCTTCTTTCCATTTTCTAGAATTTAAGATTAATTTTTTCTCCTTCAGACTTAGCATTTTCAACCAAGCCCGTTCATTTGCCTTCTCTTCCTTTTCTTGAAATTTAATTTTGCTTGTATTTCTATCACGTTCATTTTACCGTTTCTCTGAAATTTAATATATATATATATACCGCCATTATCTCAGTTCACTTAACTCTCAATTTCATTCC
Source organism: Cunninghamia lanceolata (assembly GCA_027924645.1). Lineage (NCBI taxonomy): Eukaryota > Viridiplantae > Streptophyta > Pinopsida > Cupressales > Cupressaceae > Cunninghamia > Cunninghamia lanceolata. The sequence continues at coordinate 4,504,988 of BSBN01001035.1, forward strand.
TTAACTATAAAGAAAGTATAGAATAATTTAAAAATAGAGCAATGAGTTAATTTAGTTTTTGCAAATATAAACATTGTATTTCCGAATTACAACTCTGAGTTTAAGCATCTATTCAATTCGTATTATACATTATGCATAAATAAATCCCACTTTCCTTGATTTAAGATTTCTATTTCAAGTCAAATGTTTTAAACTACATATAGTTTACCTTCAAATGAATAGTGAAAAGTGGATAGTAAAAGTGAATAGTGAATAGTGAAAAGTGAATAGTAAATAGTGAATAGTGATAGTGAATAGTCCATAGTAAAAGTGAAAAGGTCCCCATTCTAGGATGAGACCATCAAGGTGGCAGTAATTTCAAAAGCAATACTGCAACCCAAATTTTATTTATTTCATGGTGGGGATATTTTTAAGACTTTTACAAATTTAATTAAAACATCAACTAACTCACAACGTTGCAAGTAGAAGAAGAAGGAACTAGATAATTTTAATATCCTTTTAAAAATAAATTTTCTTTTCCTTTTCTTAATTTTAAATGGTAAAACTTAATGAACAAGAATATTACAACTATCAGCCCAAGAAAAGAAAGGATTTTCTCACAACTCCAAAAATAACAATTTTTACAACAATAGGGAGATAATTTTCTCCTTTTAGAAAAATCGACAAGGAAGAAGCTATTAAAAGATCAGGCTCTCGTTAAGACTTAAGGAAAATAAAATATTTTCTAAGATCCAATAATCTTCTCCAAGCTTCACAATAAGCTCCAAGAATACCTACATAACACACAAAAAAAGAAACACCACACAAGCTGCTCTCCTCCCTACCATAGACCCGCAAGTGGGTCACCCCCAAGCTAGGGAGACCATCCACATACCCAGGGTAGAATAGATTTAAACACATCACAACATTGAACAACATCAACAAATCAAATAATACACACACCCTCAAGGTTTGACTCACAATACAATGAACCAGCTTAGGTGAGTTCAGGAGGGTAGGGAAGTAGACAATCTCTACCTCTAGGTGCCATCCTTTCACAAATTATCACAAGGCCTCAAGCCAATATAATCACAAGGCCTCAAGCCAACAGTATAATCTTCCACAAGGCCTCAAGCCTTCCAATGAATCAAGTAACCAAGGATATCCAAATAGGCTCTCAAAGCCAATAAGCCCTCAAGGCTAAAAATAGTATCAATTTGTCCTCAAAGCATATCATGTAACCAAAACCAGGATGACACCCGAGGAGGGTCACACCTCCCCTCCCTAAACATGATGAGCATTGTCTTCCAACTAGAAGGAGCTCTCTCTACACCCCAAAACAAAACCCAAAAATAAATAGAAAAGCTCAAAGAAGACATTGCAAGATTCTTTCAACAACCAAGATATAAACATGCATATCAAACATTAGATCACACATGAGGATATAAATTGTTCACCAACCTTCCAAAGCCCAATTATGGAAGAATATGATGAAGAGCTCCTCTCTACTTCCTTCTCTAAAATCTCCTTTGTTTTGCTCCAATATCTAACCCCAAAAATAATCTCTCTATGATCACAAGCAAGGGATAATGTATGGAGGATATAGGATGGCTAGAATAATTTTGGCATTATGAGGCTATGAAGAGAAGAATAGAGAAAGAATTGGGCATTATGAGGATGCCAGAAGAAGAATTCTTAGAGGAAATTATGTATGATGAGGATGCAAGAATGAAGTCCCCCTGTAAGAATGAAGTCCTCTCCTGCAAGAATAAAGTTCACCTGCAAAAAAAATGAAGTCCCCTGCAAAATTCCTGTCTTCTTAATTGCTTAGAGAAGGGTCTTAGTTATAGATTTTCAAAGAAGGGAATGGAAGGTGAGGATCAAGAGTTGAGATCAAGGGCTCACATTATTTGTGAATTTTAAATTCATAGTGGATGAATTAAAAATTTATTTTTTAAAAAGATGTAATATTTAAATAACCCCACTATCCCAAGTGGAATTAATAAAATATCTCCACTATCCCAAGTGGAATTAATAAAATATCCCCACTATCCCAAGTGGAATTAATAAAATATACCCACTCATGAGGTCCCCCATTAAAACCCACTTGAAGAATAAAATACAATGAGAAAACTTAAAATAACATAGAGTGGGTGACACAACACCCACATAAAAGGAAACCCCACCAAAAGAGGCACATGGAGACAAGCCTTCCATAATGAGGGGGATCATGGAGTGCTCCATGACTTGAAAGTGGGCATGAGTGGGGATTCCACTCATCCCATGTCCCCCAAGCTTCCAATTTTCATCACTTAACCTCACCCCCAAGTTGAGGTGACCCTATGGCAGTTAACCCAAGGTTAACCTAGTCAAAAAGGTCCCTAAACCTAAGGGGTGCAACCTAGGGCTATTTTTACACCTAGTTAAGACTCCCAGAGTCAAATAAACACATGAAAAGGGTCAAAAATAATTAAAGTTAAAACAAAATTCAAAACATCAACTTATAACACTTATCATAATAAAAGTAATTCAGATAAAAGCCCTTATTCCCTTAACCTCATGCAAAAATAACACATTTCGACAATACCACAATTTTTCAAAACAAGAGGTTGATCTCAGTTCCTCATTGAACTAGATCGACTCACAAGGGAACAACATAGGTATGAGATGGTCTCCTGTAATAGTGGTTTTGTTAGAAATACCTGCACACTCAAACTCGAAGTCAATATCACATATAGATATCATAGCCGAAGCAAAACTAAATACATGCATCTTAAACATTCAACCATAAAATCATATTGAGTTTTCCCTTTCCATTCTTCATTTTCTTCAAAACAATATCTAAATTATCATTGCACAATTATTTCTTTAAAATCAAATAGGTTCAATAATCTAGAATGCAGAAAATAACAGCTAATATCATTGCACAATTATTTTCTTAAAAATCAAATAGGTTCAATAATCCAGAATGCAGAAAATAACATCTAATATCATTGCACAATTATTTTTTTAAAAATCACATAAGTTCAATAATCCAGAATTCAGAAATCAATAGTCTCTTAACATAATAATAATAACAAAAGCACTGCAAATAGTCTCATAAACAATAATGTAAAAAGGTAGGCCTCACAAAAATAGTGTAAGTAGTGTACAGTTTTCTTTTTGCTGTTTGCTATTGTAGGTTAGTTGTTTGTACAGTTTTGTTTTTGTTTCTTTCTGTTTTGTTGTTTTGTTTCTATTTTGTTGTTTGTACAGTTTTCTTTTGCTTTGTTTTTGTTTTTCTTGTATAGTCTGTTGTTGGTTTGTTGTTGTCTCCTCAGCAGGGATCTTTGTTTTTCTTTAGAGTATTAAGGAGCAAGTTAACAACCATTGAAAATAGTATAAAATTAAGAATATTCAAGTTAATCATGTGCAATTTATGCATAACTTGTTGTGACTGTCACGAATGTAGAAAGTTGTTTTACTTGTTAAATTTTGTATTCAATAATAGTGATTGAGAATTCAAGGGATGTTTATCACAATGACACACCTAAAATCCTTGGGTTTGTTGAACCTACCAGTGTAGATATTAGGTGAAAAATTTGAGGTCACCCTTGCTACCATTACAATTCTCAGCTTAATTTCAGCAAGTGCTCATTCCTTGCATCATGAAGTTACAATTGCATCATCTTATGAAAAATTTTCATTAAAATAAAAATAAATAAATAAATAAAGTGGATTATAATGAAAATCTAGATTAAGCCATCTAAATAACTCTACCGGGGCTATGGATGCTCGCTGGCAGTGGGGCTCTACTTAGGAGAATTGTAACGATAACCTTGTCGGGGCTATGGACGCTCGCTGGTAGCAAGGCTCTATCCGGTTGGCTATGAGGGAATATCCTCATCTACGTAGGCTAATATCAGTCACTGGTTTGTTCAACCAATCTTCAAGATGAGGATAATTAATCACGTGCACACACTTAAACTGAAAGGGAAAATTCATGCACCCTTATTGAATACCTTAGGTCTCAAGTTGAATAATAATTTGCAGGAAAGATAGTTGGAAGTTATGGATTTATTTCATTTAGTTTTCTTAAATACTTTGAATTTAATTGTTTTGTTTGGTTGCTAGTTGTTGTGATGTTCACAACACACCCCATTTTACCCCTTAGTAAAATGAGGACCCCTGCTGTGGTTTTTTTTACTTTTTGCTTGTGTGTGTGTTCTGCTTGTTAGTAAAACGGAAAAGAGGGTTAAAATTGCAAACTTTGTTAAAACTAGAGAAAAAATGCATTTTCAGTACCAGGGCATGATATGGTTGGATTCCTTGTGAAAAATGAGCTAGGGTTGCTTTTTGAACTATCTTAAAATTCACCATATTTTGCAAGTTATGGGTATTTTGGTAAATGTACATTCAGGTTTGTATGTTGCATGTACAGTGTCTAGTTGTATATCGGCTTGCATATACAAAGCCCTTTGTATACAAGTTTGCTTGTATACAACCTCCTTTGTATATCGTTGTTCATATACAAAGTCGTTTGTATGTGCAAAGGGTCCATTGTATGTCTTTTTTTACCTTGTATGCATTTGGTAGGGTTTTTTTTTATGCACACATACAAGGTGGACCCAAAATGGTTTTAGAGTTGAAATGTATAAGTGGTTAAGTCCTCCGGATGCATCTTTTGCTTTGTATGTTTCTTACATACAAAGGTCACATACAATGCTACATGCAAGGCGCGGACTTGAAAGGGTTATTAAACGGAGTTAAGTCGTTGTATCTTTTATGCTTTATATATTAGAACATGCAACGAAATATACATACAGTGGACCCAAAACATTTATGAATTAGAATTAAGTCTTTGTATGTTTCAACTTGTATGTATGTTTTGATATACATACATTCCGAAACATACAAAGCGGAGATACATTGCCCGGACCTAACATTTTTATGAAACAGGGTTAATTCAATGTATATCGGGCTTGTATATTCATATAATGCCGATATACATTGCACTTCATACATTGGGAGATACATACAACATGAAATCAAAGAGAAAATAAGCAGGCCCAAATGTATATCTAAAAGATACAAAGGTCATGTACATCGGGCAGACCCGAAAAGGTTATTGAACATGGTTAATTCGTTGCATATTTTGTGCTTTGTATATTGAGGATATACAAAGACATTATGCAAGCCATGGACTTGAAAGAGAGGTGAACTAGCGTTAAATCTATGTATATTTGCGGTTTGTATGTTCGAGGACTGCGAGGTATACAAAGCACAATATGCATTGAAATATACATTGAGCGGAATTGAAAAGTTATAAATTAGAGTTAAGTGCTTGTATATTTTTGCGTTTGTATGTTGCGATATACAAGGCGATATGCATTGCATACATACAAGTTGCGGAACTAAAGGAAAATAAAATCCAATTAATACGATGTATCACGCCCGGCTTGTATATCGGAGGATACAAAGATTTAAATAGGGAAAAGGGCGGGAGAGTGAAGTGATAGGAATTAGAGGTTATTTTGGAGCCCGATTGCATATTTTTGGTCAACAATGGTTGACCCAACTTTTTTTAACGCTGTATATGCATTTTTGGACGCAATTTTCACTGTTTCAGGACTCGATATCGGCATAAGAAATGAGATCGGTCGGAAATTTTAGACTCACTCCGACTATGGAGACTCATGCCGATAGGAAGAATGAACAAGCCGATAAGGCTATTTCGGGCTGAGTAAGGAAATCGGTAAGGAATTTTTTTGACCGCGCCGATAGTAGAGAGTTTTGCCGATGGAGAAGAGGGTTTAAATGTAAAACCAAACTGGCAGTTGGGGTTGGCAACGTGTAAACTCTGCGACTGGGTGTCAAGTGGGAAGTGCATTAGTTGTTGTAGTTGGCACACATCGAACATTCTGACCAGGTAATTAATTGGCAAGGCAACTTGATGAGGTTTTCTTGATCTGTTTTATCTGTTTTACAGGTTTGCAGTTAAGGAAGGAGCTGAAACTTAATGGCGGTGACATCACGGAGGAGGAAATCAAATCTCAAAGGAAGCAAAAGGAAGATAAGGATGAATGGCGAAGAAGTCAAAGGTCTTCATTGATGAAGACATAATGCAGATGGAGACATTATTGCAGCAGACCACATGAGTTATTATTGAGCTGCTAGGGTTTCCAGAAGGTCTCCCAGATTTGATGTATGCTCAGAGATATTTTTGGAGACTTATCTTCCACCATTTAATGCTATAACCAGAGGTTTCAACCAGCGTTTAAACTAGGGTTTTGAGCTGTATTGAGGACAATCAAAGTCTATATATTGTGCCTCTCTACATTGTAATAAGGTTACATAGGGATTTTTTTTAGAAAATAGTTAGCAGTTGTAGTTTATCTCAGCATTTAGAATAGAGGGACCTTTTAGTTTAGAAATAGAAGGAGGTCACCTGTGTCTGCAACAAGGAGCGTGTGGAACATCCTGCCTCCTTGCTGTATCTGTAAAGCTTTTAAGTTTTCTGTAATTTGACCAATGAAGCTAAGAGTCATTCAAACATTGTAAATCTTATATGACTGTCTGTTTCTAATACAATTGAATCTAGAATTCTGCATCTATCTTCTGAGTGTTTTCTAGCTCTTCATTGTGTTGGAAACATTTTCTTTTTTAGCTTGCAATCTTAAGTGTATGTTTGTGAAAATGCTCAGAACTTACATTTAAGGTTTTTGTCTGTGGATTTGATCAAGTTACTGTATGATTTATAAAGTGCATAATAGAACAATTAGATCCTTTTATAGAATGAATGAAGTTTAGTTTAGATCTTTCTAACTTTTCCCAACCCATCTGAAAATACTTAGCCTAAAACGCAAAAATTTGAAGGAAATTTGTCTCATATTTGAAAAGCATAAACATCAGAGTTAAAAGTAGACAGTTTTCATAATATTGAAGAGAAGAAAGCTTGCAATAATTTAAATCATTTAAAGCTTTGGAATACAGTAACAAGTCTGTGCAAAAGGAATGAATAAAATGATGATATTTATGATGTTTTGCATAGTTTGAGTCCAGTAAATCATCAAGAAACCCTAAATCACGTAAGGCCCCTTGAACATTACAGCTTCACATCAACCAACTAAATTTGCCCAACAAGTCAAGACCTGACCATATTAAACTTGGGATTAAGCGAATCTTAATCGATTCCTTCATATCTTTCAAGTCAGTTAGGTTTATTTTATGTGAATTTTAACTATTGTTATGACTATGTTAAAACAATCACCAACACATATGGGGCAACAAACACGCACACACACTTTGAAGACACAGAGAAAACACAGTAGATAAGCAATGGAGTGTTCTTATTTCTAGGTTCAACACCATCTCAGGCACATTACAGGCACACATCGATGATTGGGCTTCGTCACAACAATCACCGAAGACATGCTTAAGGGTTGAGTTAGTCACAGAACCGCTCCCCACCTCCTGATGAGGATTTTTTGAAAATGACAGGATGGGCACTCTCCGCAAGAGATACACCATCCCCACCTCCGAAAAGGGCTTAAGATGATTGATTGATTGATTGCAAATAAACTCAGATGTAGGAAGTACTCATTGCACTTGTCTTTAAACTGCACTTGAGGACAAGCACATTGCTAACATCTACAACAGACAACTTACCTTATATATGCCCCCACCTTAAGGTGGTTGATATCAGGTATCAATATCAAGCACATTAAGGTAGGAAGAAAACTCACAAGGGAACATAGACTTTCGTAAAGCCAATGCCCCTCGGAGGTGACATGTACTTTATGATCGTCAAATGTTCCCATAAACACATCCCTGCAAGAAACATGTTAGTGTCCATAATCATGATAAACAACAACATGAATGCATATGATTAGTCATAGAAAGAGCCAAGGTTATATTACGAATTTAGAGATCGAGGGTAACCATGGGGCTATATCACGAAAATCTCATAACCGAGTGTCACCAAGGTGAGATTCAAATACAAACAAAGTGCAAAGAGTAGTAGTATTGTTATGTTTTGTAAGTGAGATAAAACATCATCAAAATCACTACGCAGAAAGCACGAGTGCTTCTACTAAGCAAGCGTCGGATAAGATATACAACCCCATCATCATATTAGGAACTAAGTCCAATTATTGATTTCTCACTAAAGGGACGCTAGGTCTGCATCAGTATAAATGTTTTTCGTCATCTGTCCGCTAGATAGAAACACTGCAATAAATAAGAGAGGAGAAACAAGTGTCTTAGGGATAGTCATGTAGGAGGGTGCCCCCAAGTCACCAACTACAACGCTATGTCCATAAGACACAACACACAACAATGAAATCAGAGAGAGAGGCAATATAGAAGAATGATGATACAAATAGAAGGTCACAACAGAGGTGGTCTCCTAGTATCTTGGACCTTACAAGAGAATCAGGGGTCATCCTAGGAGGCCTAAACAACACATAACACATGACAGAGGAAGTTCATCATGAGAGAGATGAAGGGTTAGAGATAATTACCTGTAAGGTCTTTGTGCTAAGTCTCATCATTAAGTAAATCATCGAGGAGGTCATTATCTTCCCAAATTTGAATGCTAGAAAGAGGTATAGGTTGTTCAATTTGTCTGTCTAATGTATTTTGATCACTTCCCAATCCTTGAAGGGATAACGAAGGATGTACCTCAATATAAATATCATCTCTTAGTAGACTAGGTAGTTTATGAAACTGTTACTTATCCACATCAATCACACCAAATAGGTCAAGATAGTCAAAATAGTGTTGCATTGTCAGGATGTCATCCATTAATGCTACACTTTGGATAGGAGGATTATTCGAATTACTAGAGCTAATCCTAGTCTTCTCATCTAAGTTATCTAAATGTTCAATTGTAGGAGAATTAGGGTAGCTTGTGAATTCATTATCACTCTCATAATCATTGTTAATATCATCTCCATATGTTTCAGCTATTAATTCCAAACTATTATGAGAAGTGTCATGTTCTTCATTCAAAGTGTGTTTTATCAAATCTTCTACTACCCAAGGGTATGTATTGATGAGAGATATGAAGTTCTTAAGATCAGATACATAGTCAAGGATTTCAAAGGAAGAGGACACAAATATATCCTTGTTGTACATAGCTTGTATATAGGTAATGACATGAGGATGCATACTAAGAAATTTATAGAGATTTTCAAATTTTGTGATATATTCATGTAAATATTCCAAAGAAAACTGAGAGGATGAGGCCATGAGTGCCAAATCATATTGTAAAAGTTTTTCAAAAGATATGCAAAAGACAAGTGCAAAGTTATATGCAAAAATGACCTAAGATGCTTGATTTTTTGTACTTTTTCAATGTAAATATATATAAAAAAAGGTGTTGTAAGGATTTTGATCAGGGGAAGAAAATAATATGTCTTATATCAGTCCAATACAGCCATAAGATCCTTTACAACACACTTTTGATGCAAATCTATAATGATGACTAGTCAAAACCTAGTGAAAATGCCCTAAAATATGTAATTTTCATCATTTTTCAATCCCAAGACCTAATGAAAGAGGAGTTGTAAGGAATTTTATGAGGTGAATAAAATAATAGAAATTATATCAGTCATCTCGAAGCATAAAATCCATTACAACATGCTTAGGGTGCAAACTAGGCCAAACCCTAGGGCAAAAATAGCAAAAATGTGCTATTTTTCACCAAATTTTCAATACAAGAAGCCAATAGAAAGGTGTTGTAAAGATTCTTAGGAGAGGAAGTAGATAATACCCCTAATGTCAGCCAATTAGTGGAAAAATATTCTTTACAACACACCTATATTGCAAATTTAGAGAGTCGATAAGGCCAAATCTAATGAAAATCAATGTTTTTCAAGCCCTAGGTTTAAGATCTTGATGTAAAATGTTGTATGAATGTCTTGTAATCTGTTTTATGATGAAAATTAAATGCACTCAGATTTGGAAATGATTTCTAAGCTGTAACATGCAAAATGCAAGTGCAAATCTAGTGAAAATTTAATGAAAATGCTAGTTTTTTTGTTGAAAATTTCTATATAAAAATGCATAATTTTGAGATCTAAATGCAAATTTACACTAAAATGCAACACTACAACCAAATCAAAATTTGAATGAGTGTCCTAGATTAGTAGAAAAAATTTGAAACAAGATTTTACCTACAAACCCTAGATTTTGGAATTACTAGGTTATATGCAAAATTCACAATTTTCAACAAAACCCTAGCAATTCTATGATGAAAATGCAATGCAAGCTATTGAATTTTTGTAATTTTCTGCAATTTAAATCAAATCTAATGCAAAAATTAGAAATTTGATGAAATTCAAATTAATTGATGCAACATGCAAACCCTAAAATGCCATTTTTTTTCCAATTTTTCAAGTTTTCAATTTTTTTGTAAGTTTTCCAATGCAATAAGATGAATGATTATATGAATGAATGAAATCACTGCAAATCTGAAGCAAAACACTCAGCAAGGTGCAAACAAGTCCAGTAACACAAGTTCACCAAAATGTAAAGGGTAAAATTTGGATAGTTGGTTTTTGGTAGTTTTGTGTGTGTATCCTCCTTTCACCCTTTCATTCAAGGACCTAGGGTCGAGTTGTAATGTACTATCATACCCTAGGTCACTATGAGATGTAGGGAAACTTGGATTTTTATGATTTGATTGTCAATTATCTTCTTTTATGCTCAATTATACATTAAAACTCTAATTATGCAAATACGATAGCAAACGGATAAATATCAAAAAATGCTACTACAGAAAGATATAAAATGATAAATAACTGTGCACCTATTTTCAGGGTTCAGAAGTGGAATAGTTGAGGACTAAAGAGTGGGCACCCAAGTCCAATGCCCTACTTTTTGTCAGGATCTGCAAACAAGACCTGCAACCTGTTCTTGTTGCACCGAAGGTTTTCCCATCATGGAACTTCAAGGAGCCCTAGTCCAAGGAGCTATTTTCTTCTCTGATCTACAATTCTGACACTTGGAAATACCCTCCTACAACTTCACTTTTCATGTATCCTCGACCTGTAACCTACAATCATGAAAACTTTGGGAGGGGGTTGTGGTGTTTAGAGGCTTACCTCAGTCAAGCCCTGGAGAGACATTCAAGTCTTTCAAACATCGTTGTCAGATAGAGAGTGCGTGCCCTTGTGAGGTAGAGGCAAAAACCAAATGATAAATGCTCAAAAACACAAATGATGTCACCTTGTAGTGAAGATCTCATGGAAGGAAGAAGCTCTTGATGCCATGAGGAGATGGATGCTCAAATTTGCAAATACAAACACATAGACAACATAAATCTGCTCTTGCTACATAATGAATGCCTTGAATCACCTTTAGAATGCATAAAGTTCACAATAGTCATCTAGTTTACAAATTAATGCCTAAACATGCTTATATTTGCAACTACAAACACTCCCGCCAAGAATTTCGTAATTCAAACTTACCATGTTAGCATAAGACCTAATTAATGGTCACAAGCTAACACTCAAAATTTGGGACTGACCCAAAATAGGGCAGGACTAGAGTGCAGGTGTCCAAGTCCTCCCCCCTATTTTGGGCAGGGTTAGCTTCAAGGGATACCCCTAGGTCCCATTTGTCATGAAACTTAGGGATCATTTCTTCGGGATGTCAAAATATGATGTAATATGTCCTAAATGCAAATAAAAGACCTGGGAGCTAAACCTTATGAGGGAAAAGCCCCCAAGGGGACATTTTCTGATGTTAGACATTGTAATAATTCATTGATAATATATTAATTAATGCCCACTTATTCACACGCTATTTGTATTAATACTAAAGTTCTATCTTAAGTAGATATGTTTTATTAGTTAACTGCCTTAAGGAGTTGAGTTATACGAGTTAACTATCCCTTAAATAGACTCATTCTCTTAGATAAATACTCTCCAAATATTATCCCTAGTCTCTGCCTTATCTATGGAAGAAAGCTAGTGGTTGAGGTATCACTACGGAAGAGAATTATTGTATTATTAATGGCAATATAGCTATTAATTGCAAATCTCTTTTGTAGAAGGTTTCTTTGGTTTTGTAGGATCCTTGGTTCTTGTGAGTCCATTCATGCACTTTTACATGGTATCAGAGCTATAAAAGCTTCACTTCATGTAGCATACATGTATAAAGATTAGAAATCTATAGTTTTTCTTTTTTTCTTGCATATTTAGATCTTTGTTGTAGTTTTGCTTCTTTTCTTAAAGTAATTTTCAAGCCTGGAATTTAGTGGCTTACCACTAATAACTAGTCTTAAGATTTCACCTTTCCATTTGTGGGATGTTGGTTGATCAAAAATTGGTGAACACAGTGGAGTACTACGAGTTGAAGATAGTCTTTTCTATAATTTCCCTAGGTTAGAACTATGTTCTAGTATTTGATAAACATAGATTTTAGATTCCATGTACCTCATAGTATATAGGAAGTGACTATGATTTTTTATTTTTTATTAATAGGAATCCTTTTGGATATTTGATAATGTGGTGCACCAAAAAGTAGTTATCCCTAGGAAGTTACTCTCATTGTACCTCAAAGATAGGATAGTGTAGCTATGGAATGGTGGAATCCTTTGTAGTTAGTTCCCTATAAAATTGAGTTGTGTTCACTATTTATGACTAGGATAAGTATATCAGAGAGCCTATAGATCAAACATACCTAAACCTAGTATTTCTTAACACAATTCTAGTTAATTTTGAAAGATCTTTGTTCTAGATCAGTTGTATGTTTGTTTGGGGTTCTTTTTTAGAAAAGTATATAGGGATTTAGTTTCAAAAAATATAGAGAATACAAAGGGTTATTTTGGTAGAAACAGGTGATCTTGGTTGATCAGGAATTGGTGAAAGTAGTGGGGTACTATGGGTTGAACCTAGTCTTTCCTAGAATTCCCCTAGGTTAGAACTATGTTTTGGCAATTATTAAACATAGAGTTTAGCTTCCATGTACCTCATGGTTTATAGGAAGTGCCTAGGATTTTTATTTTTACCAATAGGAAGCCTTTTGACCATTTGATTATGTGGTGCATTGGTAAGTGGTTAACCTAGGGAAGTTACTCTCATTGTACCTTAGAGATGGGATAATGTGGCTATGGGATAGTGGAATCCTCTGTAGTTAGTGCATTGAAAAGTTGGGCCTTGTTCACTATTTATGGGATAAGTATATCAGAAAGCCTACAAATCAAGCACGTCCTAAACCTAGTATTTCCCAACACAATTTTAATTACTTTTGAAAGATTGTTGTCCTAGATTAGTTGCATGCCTATTTGGTGTTCTATTTCAAAAAAGTACAGAGAGGTTCAGTTTCAAAAATATAGAGAATACAGAGGGTTATTTTGGTAGAAACATGTGATCTTGGTTGATAAAAAATTGGTGAATGTAGTGGGGTACTACGGGTTGAAGCTAGTCTTTTCTAGAATTCCCCTTGGTTAGAACTATATTCTGGTGATTGTTAAACATAGAGTTTAGCTTTCATGTACCTCATGGTATATGGGAAGCACCTAGGTTTTTTTTATTTTTTTCTAATAGGAAGCCTTTTGGCCATTTGATTCTATGGTGTACCAGTAAATGGTTAGCCCAATGAAGTTACTCACCTTAGAGATGAGATAGTGTGACTATGGGATGGTGGAATCCTCTGTAGTTAGTTCCCTAGAAAATTGGGCCATGTTCACTATTTATGACTAGGATAAGTATATCAGAGAGCCTACATATCAAACACACCTAAACCTAATATTTCCTAACACAATTCTAGTTACTTTTGAAAGATCTCTATTTTAGATCAGTTGCATGCCTGTTAGGGGTTCTGTTTTAGAAAAGTACAAAGATTTAGTTTTTGAAAAATATAGAGAATACATATGGTTATTTTGGTAGAAATAGGAAAGCATTTTTTTGTTTGTTTAGAATTTTACAACCTACGTGAAATATCCTCATAGAAGCAAAAAAAATAATACAATTTTTTTTTGTTTATTAGGAAATAGCACCATTGTGGTTTTCTCATTGAGGAAATCATGTTTGCATGTATTTCCTTTTTTTTTTAAATTCCCATACAAAAAAAATCTATTTTTTTGTTCCAAAAAAAAAACTAAGATTTTTTTTCCATAGGGTGATTACACCATTGTGATTTTCTCATCAAGATGATCATTTTTACATGTATTTCTAAAAAAAAATTGAAAAAAAAATTCATACAAATTTATAGGCTATTTTTTTACCAGCAACAACTTTCTATGCTACACCATGACTAAAAAAGGGTACTTCTCACAAGTTCAAACTACCTCAGTTGGAAAGGTTACATCATAGATGTACTACTAAGTGAGGGTCTTTACTACATGTCAATGGGTGAAGAGATTTCTCCTTCTAACATTTGGAAACAAATCAAGTGAAAAAATTGTAGTGACGAAGATAGAGGACTCATAGGTCAATCAATTTCTCTTAGATTGAAGTTCACTTTTAGGGAAACATGTTTCCTTGGGAAGTTTGGACAATCTTGGAGGATCTTTTTGGGAAGCATAGTAAAATGAGGGCATACCAATTGCAAAATGAGCTTGGAGCTCTTAAACCAAATGGCTACCCTTGGATTAAGGACTTCATCACTCAAGTCAAGTGCTTGAGACTTCTCATACATAAATTGGTGAAACAAAGTCTAATGAAAAACTCATTATGAGTATCTTGTCAAAACTAGGTTGTCATTACTCAATTTTTATTTCAAATCACTAAACACAACAAGATTCTTTGGGTACTACATATGTGGCACCAAATTTTGATAAGTTCTATGAGCAACTTTAGAGAGAATGTGAAAAACTATTTTGTATTGGTGAAATCTGACTTGGAGGAACTAAGCAGGTAGGCATTAGTAGTCAAAGAATCTAATGTGACATCGAGATCTAACTTTGGCAAAGGAAAGGGTACTACCAAAGAAAAAGATAAGGCAAAGGCTAATCCTAAATAAATCCTCTTTACAAGACTCTTCCTCTCCTCAAGACAAAGGCAAAGGGAAAACAAATACAAAAGCTAACATAGAAGGTTGCACTTGGTGTAAAAAACATGAGCCATCAAGAACTTGAGTGTTTCAATAGGATGGCATACTAGGAAGTAGAGATGAAAATAATGTAGCTTCATTACCCTAAGACAAGAGTTTCTCTTTCTACTACAAGAATCAAATCACCTATATATCTAAATGGATTTGGATTTAGAAGCCTCCTACCATATAGTACAGGATGGCTCACTATTTGACAATCTTGACAAAAGCGAGACAACTAAAATTTTTGTGGGCATTTCTTGTCCTCACACTATTGAGGGAGAAGAGTGTGTTGAAATGAAGAATGAAATTCTCAACAAAGTTGTTCATGTTATAGACTTGTCTATGAACCTCCTATCCTTTTATCATATCACACAATTAGGTGAAGGAAAAATCATTGAGTTTATGCCTATAGATGTTATCCAGAATCTCAAAGACTAGTCTAATATTCTAACCACTAGAAAGATTGATCACCACACAAGGATTGTTAGGATTAAGGTGCCATCAACCTTGTAAATCCTATGTAATTAATTACTCCTAATGTTGTTTGTAAATTTCCATAAGGGAAGAAGTATTCACCAAGTAGCAATCTTGTTTCAGCCGCATGTTTGATCCTGGTACCCGATGGATCTGTAGGTTATCTAGGGGGTTGTAGGGGGTACCCCACTGTGGGTCCAGGTTGCCCTCGGAAGCCACATTTTATATATATTTTCTCATTGTAAGTCTAGATCGTTCTTCATTAGGTCACATATCTAACTATAGAGGTTATGTTGGCTTGTCTTTCCCTAAAAGGCAACCCATTTATGAGGCTATTGTATTATGATTATGTTGTAGTAGACAGTTGAGACTAGAAAAATAGGGGTTGCTGGATGAAGATCGAAGAGGAGATTGATAGTGTTGTATTGTAAACTCTATTGAAGTTAATACAGACTAGTGCATCTCTTGTGTGGATTTTTTTTTCTTGAAAGGGTTTCTCCACGTAAACATTGTGTTATGTGTTTGATCTTCTATTCCATTATTTCTTTGTGTTTATTTTATACCATCTCCATTTTGGTTATGCACAATTAAATATCTATATTACAGTTGTAATTAGTTTTCCATTGATAGTTGTTTACCTTCATTTCTAACAAGGATGTACAAATTTTATAGCTTTGTGTTAAGTCATCCTTCACATGTTATGATTGTACATGAAATTACCTTGAGTAAACTTTGGCATGAGAATTTTGGTCATCTCAACTATCACTCATTGCAAGATCTTAATAAGCATAACATGGTCATTAGTTTGTTGAAAGTTTCTTCCACAAATGGTATTTGTTTAGGTTATGCATTTGGAAAAGAACACATGGATCCATTTCGCAAAGGAAAATATGAAAGGGAAAATGATAGATTATAATTGGTTCATAGTGATCTTATATCCTTCCCAAATGTTTCTTTTTGAAAACATAAATATATGCTTACATTTATTGATGATTCTTCTAGAACTTGGGTTTTCTTTCTAAAACATAAAAGTGAAGTTTTAAAGCACTTCAAATTTTTCAAAGCCCTTGTTGAAAACCTATCAAAGATAAATTTTCAACAACTTAGAATAGATAATGGAGGAGAGTTTGTCAATAATCAAATGGTTACCTTTTGTGAACCGGTAGGCATTCAACTTTAGCATATTATACCCCACACCCTTCAGTAGAATGGTGTTCTGAGCACAAAATTTACACACTTAAAGAAATTACAAATTACATGGTACATTCTAAAGAATTGCCTCCTTAGTTTTGGGTAGAGGCAATTTAGTGTGAAAATTACATTCAAAATTGCACTCCCCACTCAACAGTGCAACATTTTACTCTTGAGGAAAATGGTCTAGTGTTAAGCCTGATGTTTTAGATTTTTGGATGCAATGCTTGGGTGCATATCCTTGATGATACACATAAAGCAATGAAAAAGAAAGGTTGACCTTGTATCTTTTTTTGTTATTGTGAATATGTTAAGGCATATCATCTTCTTGTTCTAGGAACCACAATAGTATTATTTGATGAACAATCCCAAGCTTACAATCCAAAATCACCTCCTCCATTGGTTTTTGTCAAGCTAGACTTGAAAGCTTAGATGTTCCTTGTGAAGAACAAGGCAGTTTAGATGACTACCTTCTAGATCCTATCTCTAGCCCATATTATACTAATTATTGATCCCATGCTAGGGAAAACTCTACCTTCTAGATCTTATATCTATCCCATACATACTTATCATGCCTTGTCATTCTAGATGTTAGACATGCTTATCACATAATGTATTCATTATTATCACTATTTCTTTACACTATTCCTATAATTATATGCTTGTCTATATATCACATTTACTTTCATTTATGGTTTTCCCTTTCCTTCAATTCCTTATATCCTATGGATACAACCAATTGAAGGGATGGAATATATTGCCACTAATGTTCATATGTTGAATTCTCAAGTAGTGTTGGGTGCTACAGAGACTCACCACTATGACCAAATGAAACATTATAAAATGTTATGCCTTGTGCTTCATGTGCCTTGTCATATCATGGATCCCATGCTAGACAAACCATTATCATTTTCCAAACAAGTATAATTTTCTAATTTTATTCATTTTCTTGTTGTTCCTATTTCCTAGACATTTAACAAGTTCCTATTTTGTACTTAATTTTCACTTCGGAGACAGAAGCTACCTATTCTACATTTTTTCTCTATTTTTTAGGTTTCTATAGAGAGTGCATACTAAAGGACACACTTACATAATGACATTGTGCATGGTCCATTACTTTATATGGATCCCCTTGCATAAACTTTGATGTTTGAATATTTACTTTGCATGTATATTTGTGAGTTCTACATGCTTTGAGATGCATGGCAATTTTAGCATTCACATGCACCTTAAAGTGGGAGAAAATTGTAATGGTGAAATTTGTATATCCATGCCATTTTCCATTTAATTTTGTGCCCATTTCAAGGAAATATCTTGATACATGTACATATTGACAAATGGTGCAACCTTGTGCAAACATGGGCTCATTCCCTAGCCTTTAACAATCCATACATTAACACATTCTCATGCATTTAGCCTTTACCTTATCTATATACACACACTTCTATACATCTGCCTTATCCTCACATTTATCATGTTCACTTATGCACCTACCTTCATGTAAATTTTAGCCACCTAGATATGAACATTTATGCATCAAGGGTCATTTATGTGATCATGGGATCAACCTTGTGGTGATGAATTTGATCCTTTGTAAAATTCAAAATTCAAATTTGTCTAACTAGCTCCCTTCATTTTCTTACCCTAAGCTAACTAAGTACACATTTTGTGAAATTTGATGCTATGTGCTAGTATTTAAGGGAATTCAATGCATTCATTCTAACACATTTAGAATTTATAAGTTCTCTCTAATTCTAGAGCATTAAAGGATCAATCAATAGTGACAAATTTTGATTTGGTGCTTTAAAAGGAGTAACAAGTTTGTATACAACATTATTAGGCCCTTTCCTACTATCTTTGAATCTGTGTACACATTTTTGGGGGTTGACCTAGGAAAACTTGTTGCCTTATGATGAAATAAAAATCCTTCCAAGGGATATCTAAATATCTCTAGCCCTTAAACATAAGAAAGGAGAAAAGCATAAATAGATTATTCAAGGTAGCAATAGAGCAGAGTTTCATCCTATGTAGGGTTGAGTCCAAACTCAAACGATAAATTAGTGACCACAAAATTCACCCAAACTTGTGAACTTGATCATTGATAAAGCACATATATATAGTAGATTATGAAGTATTCACTAGTAGAGAGATCACATTTTTCTGAGTAGATACTTCTCAAGCCAAGAAACTAAACTATGGAAATGAAAATAAATGGAAATCCAAACCCAAATTGCATTCATTCTAAAATATGTTGTGAAATACATATTTATCAAGATAACATGGCCATTCAATTCATCTCTAGAATAACTATTTAGATTCTACAAGAATAATATTTGTAATAATATAAAATATTATTATTACAAACAATAATTGATAACTAGTCTCTGTCAATTAGGTCTCCTGCACTCAAGAGTAGATTGCAACTCCATCTATTAATACAAATAAATAATGTATGTAAATTAGTATACAAAACATGACACATAAAATAACATAAGTAAATAATCACTTACTAAAATCTAGTTTAATCCTTCTTAATCATCCTTTGATTCTCATCATCCACTTGATGGGCAGGTGCATGAATTAAAGTTTTCCCCTCCTCTTGTGGAAAGCATGAAGAAGTAGTTTAGAGTAAACATTAATGTCATATTTTCTATTAAATTACAAGAAATTCGTAATGACATTTACATTACCAACTCATACCTATGTAAAAGACATAGATGATGATATTGCCACAACAACACCCATGTCTAGTGATCCATGGAAATGGGGAGGAGTCTCTAATGAAGTCATTAATTGAAAATAATATTTTAACAACTTGGTTATATTACCAGAATAACGAAATCTATAGACATATGATTAAGAATGCTAAAACTTACGTTAGTGTAAATTAAAAAAAGCTACTACACCGACATGTGTGGATGCTGAAGACCTAATATCCACATGTGTAAGAACCCCTACCAATTCTGACCCAATTTTTGTCCTATTGTTCTAAATTTTTTGATTTTGTTTTTGAATGTTTTGGTTTGTGTTTTTGTTGTTTCAATGCATGTAGGGTTTTGCAATGATATAGTAATGAAAAAGAAACATAATAGCATTGAAATAACACAAAATAGATGACTAAAAATGATTGAATCAGCTAGCAAAACCATTTCAATTTAAAGATATGAAATAGGTACCTTTATTTAACATACTTGAATGATGATCCTTGCCAATTACATTCATGAAATGAAAGCTGATTACAAACAGTCCGATCTAATTATAAAACTAGACTTATGAAAGCATACAATGATCCAGTGATCCACAATTCAACCTCAATCATGCAATGATGTCATCCTCCAACTGTAGCAGCCAACAATGATGAAATCCAATAGCAAAGATCACTAAAATATGCTATCCAAACCCTAATTTTAGACATGTAGAAGTCTAATTACAAATCTGATCACAAAAATATGCCAAATGATGCCTTTGAATATGGTGATCAAGCCTCCAAAGGCTAGTGCTACTCCTTAGATGAAATCACTAGGGTTTTGTATGCCAAAAGATGATCAATAACACCTTCAAACCCTCACTTTCTCAGACTAATATGAAATTACAGTAGTCTGATATAAATTTCTAAACATAAGAAAGTAAAATCCTTCACCAAAGAAACCATGAAATGATAACAAATAAATGCCAAACCCTAGCTGTGGATGTAGAAGATGAAATTATGCCTTATTATCCTTCAAATATGAATTATTATGCCTTCAATCTGTAGACACACTTCAAACCCTAGCTGATTACAAATTCTCCTTTCAAACCCTAGCTGGTTGAAGCTCCAAATCCTCCAAAAACCTACATAACCTGCAAATAAGCTCAATAATGGATCCTAGGTGAATCCATCTCTCAATGTGGGATAGGTTTTTGTCCAAACCACCAAGATCTAAGGGTTTTCGTCCTTAGAACACACTGAAACGAAGTTGTAGCCAAGAGAAACTCTCCAATATATTAAAATGCCAAATAGATGAATGATAAAAATGACCTCTAATGACCTCCTTTTATTTTTCCATACTTGGGTGCCCAAATAAAATATATTTTATGTCTTTTGGAGTCCACCACCATAATAAAATATTTTTATTTTATTTTATTTTTATTTTTCTCACTTTGCACAGCCAACTTGGAGAGAGAAAATAACAATAAAATAATATTATTTTATTATTTTTTCTTTTTCAACTTGAGCAGCCACATATGGGAAAATAATATAATATTTTAATTAATAAAATATTATATATTTGCTTTTTACCTTATTTTCCATTTTTCCCATATTTTTCCCATTTTTATATTCTCCAATTGGGTCGCTTTTCTCCTTGGCTAATTATTTAAATATTTTTTACTTTTCCACAATTACCAAAAAAATACCAAAAGTCATTTGCCAACTTCATTTCATCAATAAAAAATAGTTGAGCTTCATAAAATCAACATTCCATTCTCCAAGCCTTTAGCAACATTCTCTTTTCCAAGCCTCCATATAACCAAAGCTCAACCAAGACACTTAAGCTTAAATGGGGACATTACAACATGTTCAACATCAAATTGTCATTTTAAGATTAACATTTCTACATAAAAAACAAGATGACACATAACATATTTACTAATGCATCACAACTACACCTTAGGAGTTCGCAGGGCTACAAAAGTATGAGATGAAGTTGCATGGGATGTAGGATGTATTGTTTGACCCTAAAATTTTATAATAAAATACAAAAAAAAATTAATTTTTATTCATAATAGATTTTAATAGAGTTAATTCTAAAATTCAATAGGAAATATACTAAATTGCATAACTTTATTTAAAATTACTTGTGGGTCACTACCAAATGTCACCATACTCTCCAACATAAACATTTGATGATGTGGCTCATGAGATGTAGAATACTCCTTAGTGTGTGGATCATCCTGCTTAGTCTATGGAGCATTCTCTTTAGCCTCTATAGCAGCCTCATTAGTATATACACCCTGTGTTAAGTGCCTAATAGAGTCCTCTAGCTCATGAATGCATACAACCCTACAAGCATGACAACTATATGGTGATACCTCACACCTCAAAGGATCACCCTCATCACTAGGATAAATGTACACTATGCTCAACAAGGGACTATGTGAGTGAACTAATAAAGTGTAGTGTTTAAACATTTACACTCTCCTTTACAACTAAAGGGACTATGACATGTTGAATGGATGGTTGACCAAGGGGTCTCAATAGTTAGTCCTATGCATGATCTGCCCCCTCTCTATCCTAAATAGAGCCTTTATCTATGCCCTAGAAATCACAAATATCAAAATAGTTTCATATCTCATTAAGGACAAAGTCACAATAGAGTTTCCTCAAGAAATACTAAGACACTTCATGCTTATAACATGGTGGCTAGTCAAAATCCATCCACAACCTATCCCAAAATTTATTCTTTATTTTCTCATGGTTGCACCAATAAATTTGACATCTTTTGCAACTTGTTTCTAATAGTACATTAGTTTTTGGGTCAGTAAATGATACACATAATTTTTCTTTGGTAATTTTTTTATCTTTCACCATATTATAAGATAATTTTATGGCATAAAAATGACAATGTTTTTCTCTATGGATTGTCAATGTGTTTATTTTCCCTATGATAGAATCAATGTGAGATATCAAAGATTCCAATGATGCTGCAAGAGCTTAGCATTGCATGCTTATTGCATTTGGATTTTTTAACTTTTCTTTCAATGCATTGAACTCAATTTTGTTGTTTTCAATTTTCCCTAAAATATTTTGTTGTGTTTCAACAGGATGCATGGGAATTATAGGAGGACTTTGAGTGGTGTTTTGTTAGTCATGTTCTCCAACCTCATTTTCTTCATGCATTTCATTAGGTGGAGAGTAATGAGATGGAGGAGAGTTTGGATTAATTGAAAAGAAAATTTAATAAATCAAACCAATTCAAGAAAACATAATTCAATCTAACTAAAATGATTAAAAAATTGATATAAATTATCTCTTACATGTTAGGGCATTGTTGACTAGGAGTAGATGACTTCGATTCAACTTAGAAATGTGGTCATATTTTCTCCTGCTCACATTTTTTTGCCAATGGAGAAAATAAAATAATAAGAGGTATCTCTCAACTACTACATTTTTTTTGGTTTTATGTCAATATAAATGTGAGAGCATTATAATGCGCTTGCATGTAAGTTTGAATGAACTAAAGCTAAATATACTCATGTTTACAAGAAGATCAAGGCTTAATACACTTATGTTATAACATGAAAGCATTATTTTTTATAATGTAAGTGTGTTATCTTTTTTTGCCTCCAAAAAAATTTTGGCCACTTTTTGCCCCCCCATCTTTGTGCACATACCCTTACATCACCCCTTAATCCATAAGAGTTATAGTAAGACCAACCATGCCTCTAAAATTTTCAAATTTCTCTCTTCCAAGAACTTTTGTTAGGATATCTACTAGTTGCTCTATAGTTGGACAATATATTAATTTGACACTATCATCTTTCACATAATGTTTCAAGCCAAATGGAATTTGGTGTTGATACACTTGGTTTGGTTGTGAAATTTACTATTTTTTTCCATTTTGATTGCAAAAGTGTTGTCAACCATGAGTGGTGTTTGTTGGTGTTTACTTCTGAATCAGCAGAAGGTTTGCCAGTTCCAATGCACAGGTAGATTCGGCCAACTAATACAGGTGGTTGAGTGAGCTGCCTCCCCTTCACTTCTGGTTCTGTCGCACCAAGGGGGGGATCCCTATTAGCTAAAGATTTGACACTTTTGACTCGCCCAATAACATAAAGATTTAGCTTTACAATAACAGGCAGAATACTCTCATGTATGGACCAAGATTTGAATGATAAATCACAAGTTTGGCAACACTCTTGGACATGTTTGTCTGGTCAAGTATGAGAGTTTACAGGGGGTTCCTAATCCTAATCCTACAACTAACAAGTTGGAAATATGAATGGTTTGAATTTGATGGTTTGGATGCAAGACAGGGGTTTTGGATCATAACTACTACACAAGAAGCAGACCAGTACCTATCTTAGGGCAAGGAGTCAACTAGACGTATACAAGAGAATGGCTTGCAAATGCCATTCGAGTTTCAAGGGGTTAGGACTGGTGTTTGCCTTACAAATACCACCCAAGGATAAGTATTCAATTGTCTCTACTTACAAATATCCCAGTTGACATACAATCTTCTCCATACTTAACCTAAAATGATTTAATCCACTCCTTGAATGGAAGTTAGAGATTAGGCATGTGATACAGAAATCTATACCCAAGAATCTGAGAAACCCTTAGCAACCAGATTCAAAAGAAGAAGTTGCATGCAACAAATGGAGACAAACAGATAAATACATGCAACAATGCATTTTTCATATACAATGACAAGAAACTAAACATATGTGCAAGATACACTCAGATGCAACTCATAAACTCCACATAGATACAACAGACAAGAAATGCTCTGTATTTCGTTATTTTCCCCCAAAATTACCCAAGTCTTCAACAACCACGAATGAGTAACACAGTTTGCATTTTATAGAAAGACTGTGTACTCAGCAAATTAATTACATGGCAAATCAAAATTTTGCCAGATTCAATGCATCTTCAAATTGGCGCTCAAAATAATCAATGCAGTCGGGAGAAACAAAGGAAAGAGCAAGTGGAATTGGGATCTGCACTGCCGCCTGAAGATTTTCTTCACAAACCTGGTAGTTGGCCGGTCAAATAGACCCATACCCCTGCACTGCTACCATAAATGGCCAACCTACCCACAGCCTTCAGAAATGTAGCAGCAGCGTGCTCCTTGAAGTTTTTTCCTACCCAAACGGCTGCATATACAAAGAAAACCTTCGCTGAAAGTCGCTAAAATAGAACCGTCGATTTGCATCCTATCGCTGAGATTAACAGCTCTTGAATACCTTGAAAAGTTGCCAACCAGTGAAAACGTGCCACGTAGGTACCTCATGCTTCCATCACTAACTTTTCCTTTCCTTCATTTTGCCCTTTTTGCCCTTGTATATGCATATTCAAATGCGTATACAATCACTTTTTAAAACTTTGTATATGCAGGATGCATATACATACAACAGCTAACATACAAGGCGGACCCCAAATCCATAAAGAACAAATTGGAATTTTAAATTGGGTCCGGGCCTTGCATGTGATTCCTTGCACATCTCAATGTATATCTGGATATACATCGCATTTATATACAAGGTGCAGATTTTAAATTTTCATGAAGCATTTTGAAATTGCTTTGAAATCTGACTTGTATCTAACCTCTTGTATATTGGCACATATACAAGCACTCAAACATACAAGCCGCAGATGCCAACCCTAAATTTGCTGAATTTGATCTTCGCATCAGGTCCAGCTTGCATATGCATCTTTGCATATTTGCTTGTATGTCGCATATACAATGCGAACATACAAGCCAAACATAGAAACAACAGACCTCAAATTTGAGTTAACTACATCACATACTTTTTTCGAGTCCGGCTCTTGCATCTTGGGAATGCATGTTCCCTTGTATGTGCGAACATACAATTGTACTTGCATATGCATCTGGTGGGCCCCATGCTTTGTATATCGGCCCTTTGCACAATTCCTTTGTATATGGCGAATGCATATCGCATATACACTCTGCTTTGTATACGAGATACAAAGCCCTTTGTATGTGAGGTGGACCCCACCAAATGTATCTCCTGCTTTGTAGGTTGCCGAATATACAAGACCCCTTGTATCCTTGCAAATGTACATGTTTCTTCTTGCATATGCATTGGCTGATGTATCTTTCCATTATATGTGGCGAATGTATATTGCACTTGCATCTCGCACATACAAACCCCTTTCACTGTAGCAAATGCATGTCGGCCTCTTGTATATTTGTAATGTACATTCCCAATGTATGTCAGACATACATTCACCTTTGCATCTGTCTCAATGTACATTGACCCTTGTATGTTTTGCTTGTATGCCACCAATGTATATTTTCTTTGCATGTTTTCATTTGTATCTAGCCGTTGTATGTCTGAACATACAACACAAAATATACATGCAACCCGATATACAAGCAGGGAATATTCCTAGAATCTGCGATAGATTCCTCAATGTATATGCACCTTTTTTAAGCCCGATATGCATTGTGAAATGCATATAACTCATTTTTTTCAAAGGCTGATGGAAATTTCTGACCCGCCAATTGCACATTTGACCTGCATGTATATACAAACACCCTTGTATATACAAAGTGACATGCATACAATTGAATTTTGCAATTTTCTCTACTGCAGAGGCTGAAAGACACAGAATTTTTTGGATTCTTTGGGAAGGTGCTTGCATATCTAAATGCTTGAAACCTGAATACTCATGTAGGCACCAATAGTGTTAAAGAAACTCATTTCTCCTGTGAATCCTCAACAATCATTTTGAGCCATAATATTTCCCTAGTTGCCTCTAAAGTTACAATATATTCTACTTCTACCAAAGTTCTAAATGGAAATTTTTAATGGTTGAATTTGTAGGAGCTTCAGGTGGCATGGCTCTTTTATGGAAATAAAATTCTATTTTAGTCAATCTCATTGCTTCTAAATCTAATTGGATGCTATGTCAAGCTCAAAGTATTCACTCAAAGTTTGATTTCTAGATCTGTAATCTTTATGGGCCAACCTCTATGCTAGAAAAACTTCTTCTTTGGAAAGAACTCTCAAAAATTCTTGAGCCTCTTAGAAATGAATTTCTTATTGTTGCTGGCAATTTTAATGCAATCTTGTCTCTTTAGGAGAAATCTGGAGGTATCATACCTTCTTTAAAAACAATGGAGGATTTTGGTAATTTTGTAATAGAAAATTAGCTTGTTGATTGTGTTCCGAAAATGTCTTGGCTACCTAGTGCAATAGAAGAAAGGACTTCTTACAAATTACAGAAAGGCTTGATAGATACCTGATTTCTCCAATGTGGTTTCTTAATGTTATTTTAGTCTCCTCTTCAATTGTCCCCTTTTCAGGTTCTGATCACTTTCCAATAGATTTTTTCTTTGATAAAATGTCCTTGTCTTCCTTCAAAGCTCCTTTCAAATTTGAATCAATGTGGTGTAAGGATCAAAATTTTTTACCTTTTTTGGAGCATACTTGGAAATCTGCCCTATTCATTTTTTGTTCATTTTTGGTTCCAGAATGTACCAATTTACCAAAAAGCTACATTTCCTCATAAACTAAATTAGAAGTTGGAATAAGTTGCATTTCAAGAATATTTTTGTGGAAAAATTTAGGATTCAAGAAGATTTCAAATCTTTGAATGAGCACATTATTGCCAATGGTATGGATAGTGCAAGTTTTGAGAAAGAAACTTTTTTAAAATTCTAGCTTTAAGAACTCCTTGCCATAGAGGAAATTTATTGGAGATAGAGGTCATGGGAGCTTTGGCTAAAGGATGGAGACAAAAACATAAAGTTTTTTCATGCTTCGGCCAAGATCAAAAGTCATAAGAACACTATTTGTAGCATCAATTCCTCTGATGGAAAGATTCTTTCTATTGAGAAAGAGATACAAGATGAGTCCATTCTTTTTTATAAAAAATTTCTTTCCTCCTCAAGCCATCTAAATGCTTCTTATGAACACATTCTTGACAATATTCCTTCTTTGGTATCTCCTGAGGATAACAAAATGCTTCTTAGGCCTTTTTCCATGGAGGAGATTTAAGCTATTGTTTTCTCAATGGCTCCAGAAAAGGCTCCAGGTCCAGATGGCTTCTCTGCTTTATTTTTTCAGAAAACTTGGGATTTTATTGGCAAAGATGTGTGGGCAGTTGTAGAAGAGGCTAGAAAAACTAAAAATATCTTGAAAGAGTTAAATGACACCTTTTTGTCTCTTATTCCTAAGAAGAAGACTCCTTCCACTTTTGCTGATTTTAGGCCGAATGCTTTGTGCAATACATTGTACAAAATTATTACAAAGGCAATCACCCTAAGACTAGTGCAAATTATTCCAAACATCATCTCCAAAGAACAAGGACAATTTGTGCCTGGAAAAGAAACTTCTGAAGGAGCAATATTTACACATGAAGTGATCCATTCCATCCATGATTAGAAGTTGAAATCCATGATGCTAAAACTGGACATGCTAAAAGCATATGATAGGGTAAACTGGTCTTTCCTTACCAAAGTTCTTTCCAAATTTGGTTTCTCTGCTTCTTTTTGTAAGTGGATTCTTGCTTGCATTTCTGGCCCAAGCTTCTCAGTTGTGCTGAATGGGAAGACATGTGGTTTTTTAAGACTTCTTAAGGTATTAGGCAAGGGGATCATGTCTCTCCATTCCTTTTTATCATCTTGGTAGAGGCTTTAAGTAGATCTATTCAATTTGAAGTTGATCAGAATAAATGGATTGGTGTTAAGAGCCCTCATTTTCCATTTCCTGTTACTCATTCTCTTTTCGCAGATGATACTTTGCTTTTTGGTCATGCTTCCTTAGCTAAGGCTAAGACCATTAAATTTGTTTTAGAATCCTATTGTGCAGCTTCTAGACAATAGGTTAATCCTCTTAAATCCCAAATTTTCTTTTTTCACATCAATGCTATTTCTCAACAGAAAATATGTCATTGTTTGGGCTTCAAACTGGGGGAAGTTCCCTCCCAACACCTAGGGGTACCTATGTTTTCTGGAGCCAACAAAAAGGAGTTTTGGTACAAGGTGTTGGATTCGATCAGAAATAAAATTTCCACTTGGAAAAATAAATGGTTATAAACTTATTATGATTAAAGTTGTTTTGTATGCCATTCAGGTTTATATGATGTCTGTTTTGAACATGCCAAAGGGCATCATTTCAATTTTTCACAAGATTGATAGAAAATTCCTGTGGAGAGGAAATTTGGATTCTATAGAAAAGAAATTTGTTTCCTTATTTTCTTTAGACAAAATTTGCATGCCTAAAATAAGTGGTGGAACTAGAATTTAGAATCTTGAGGCACACAATTTAGCTTTGGGGGCTAAGTTGGTATGGCAAATGTTTGACAGACCAAATAAAAAATGGTGTAAAATCATGCATGCCAAATATCTTGACTCTTAGGATCCAAAAAGAATATTCACTATGGCAAATCCACCTATTGGTTCAAGAATTTGGAACTTTATTGTTAAATGTAGAGAAGTAATTCTTCCCTTTCTTTCCTGGATGATTTATAATGGAGAAAAAGCACTCTTTTGGGAAGAGTCATGGAATGGATATGCAAAATTAGATTCAATTCCGGGTTTGTAACAAGCCAAGGAAATCCTTTGTCAAAACTAGGGTACTCATGTTAAGGATTACTTAGTTAGGCATGAAGATAAGTCAGGGCTTTTTAATAATTTGGTTTCTTGGAAAGATTTTTCAAATCTAAACTTTCCTCAAGATCAAAAAGACTTTCTTTCAAATTTGTTAAGACAAATGTAAATCTTCTTCTCAACAAAATCAGATAAGTTGTTCTGGTGCCCCTCAAAATCAGGGTCTTATTCTGTCAAACAAGGCTATTTATCTCTAGTTTCTTCTTCTTCTAAGGATGCAAATTGACCTTCATTCTTATTTTGGGGTAAGTCTTGCCTGCCAAAAGTAGGAGCTTTCTCTTGGCTGGATTTGAAGAATAAAATTCTTACTAGTTTGGTAAAATTGGGTTTGGCAAATCCTTTCAAATGTCTAATGTGTGGCTTAGACTATGAATCTGTGAATCATCTTTTTCTCCTTTGTCCTTTTGCTTTTGACTATTGGAGTTGGTTTTTTAAGAGTGTTAATTAGATGGCTCTGGTTCCTCACACTCTCTTGAAATTATTCCAAGGTTGGCCTATTTTCTTTAAAAAATCCTTATTCTCCTCCATTTGGGCTATAGCCCCTTCTATAATTGCCTGGAACATTTGGCTGGAAAAAAACAAAAGGATATTTAGAAAAGAAATTATGCCTTGGGAGAAAGTTATTTCTAAAATTGAGATCTCCATTTCTAAGTTGGTCATTACTCAGGTGTTTGGAAATTCTAGAGCAACTTTTTCTGTTTGGGATGATACTATTTTGAAAAAGTGGAAATATCTTCATGTAATTACACCTAGATGCCTAGGTTCTAATTCCTCTGCTTCTTCAGTTGTTTAGAAAATGTTCATTGGATCCCCCCTCCTTTTGATTGGATCAAAATTAATGTAGATGGGGCTTCCAAGGGGAATCCAGGGAAATCTAGTATTGGTTGTATTGTCAGAAATTAGAAAGGTAGTCTTCTTTATGCCAAAATAGTTGGGGTGGTTGATGGGACAAATAATGTTGCAGAGGCACAAGATTTTCTTTTAGGTATTCATACTGTTGTAAGATTGAGAATTAAGAATCTAATTCTTGAAGGTGATTCATAGGTTATTGTTCATGCTTTTCAGAAAAGATCAATGGATGATCAGAAACTAAGCTATATATTAAATGAAGCTTGGAGCCTTTTAAATAATTTTGATGGTTTTATGTGTACACATACTCTGAGAGAAGGAAATAGAGTAGTTGATACTCTAGCAAATATGGCTTCTCTTCTAAATGGGGAGGACTCTTTAGAGATTGATCAAAAGAATATTGATAAATATCCTTCTCTTTGGGGTCTGACCAAAGCGGAGACTCTTCCATGATCCTCCCCTTGGGTGGAAATTTTGTTTGATCTAACTTTTTTGTTTTTTTTACAGGTTTAGAAGTAGATTATTTGGGCCTTCTTATTTGCAAAGTGGCATTTTAAGTTGACTTCTAGCTAGCATTGATTACCTAGCCTTGCACACATGTTATTCCCATGGGTTCATTGAATCCTTGGTACAATGCATGGTGCGAGATAATTTTTTAACCCTCTAAAAGATTTCACTTGGCTTCTCATTTTGTTTCCTCCCGATCGAAGGAATTTTGCTCATTATTTTGGTTCGTGTAGAGCTCTTTTTATTCAGAATAGAATGGTGGCTTCTACCATTCTTCCCCTGTTGCAGTGATGTTGCCTTTCCATCTTGCAACTTCTCAATTATGTCTATCATACCTTGTAATGGTCGTCTTCTTCTCCTAGTCTAGCATTAGGAGCAGCCACTTCATGGGAATATCAACTCAGAGTTAATGGCGAGGGCTTTTAAATTGTTTGATGAAGCGGTGGAGGATGCTCTGGCTGATGTTTGTGACATGGAATTTCTTTTGCAATCTAGGGTAAGCTATGTGTCCCATCTGGTTTCACACTTTATGTCTAATGCTATGAATATGTTCTAGCATGTTGACATTGTTAAAATATTAGCTGTCTTATTTGTTCATGACTATCTTATCTAGGAGGCAAAGCTCTTTGAAGTTTTTACCAGTTATAATCTTCAGGATGGCCTGACTTTAATTAGGGGACTGTTTCTCTGTGAGGATATTATTAAAAAACCAAGTTACAATTGTGTTTTTCAATCGATGGTTACTAGTCTGCAAATCTAACAACAGAGAGGTTTTTGAGAGCTTGCTTCGGGCTCACAAAATTATATTTGGTCGTTCCAAGAGCGAGAAGTTTGAAGAAGTTTTCAGTTCATGGAGTTTCTTGGCACATTTTCAACCACTGACGGCTCCTTTTCTCAGTGACAATGATCCAGCAATGGTGGATGATGACCCTGTTGCATATCAAGGGTTTAGAGTTGCAGACCTAAATGTTGGAAATCCATGATATACTCTGATTAGGGTTTTTGGCTTATGATTTTCACTGTTATCGATATGGCCTTTTAGGGATTTTTGTTTATATGCCTAAGTTCTATAGTTTATCTATGATCTTCATGATCAGATCCTGGCATGTTAGGGCTTTTTTGTAATATGTAACAACTTTATTATTAATATATAAATATTATCATGCTATAAGCATCCTTATTGATTCAAAAAAAAAGAGTTAGCATGAACTACTTATTTGACTTCCAAGTGATGACTATTAATTATAAATTCATCAAGAAACCTAAAGTAGATTTCTCATCTTTAAAATCACCTACATAGTCTGAATCTCCAAGTAGCTTCAAATCTGCTACCTTGGGATATTTGATCCCAAAATTTTGAGTTTACTTTAATATAATAGAACCCTCTTTGTTTCTACCTAATGACTTTCTATCAATTGTTGCATGAATCCAGAGAGAAAGCTAACAACAAAAGAAATGTTTGGTTTAGTTGTGGTTATATAGATTAGACTTCCAATGTGCTATCTATACTTAGTTACATCTTGAAACTCTATAGTATCATTTGATGTAAACTTTATATTTTTTCCATGGGCATTTTTGAGTCGTTTATAGTTAGTCATTCCAAATTGGCTCAAAATTTCACCAATATACTTTTGTTGTGAGATGAAAAAATACATTGATTTTTGAATCATTTCAATATCCAAATAGTAATGAAGATGACCTAAATTTGTTATTCAAGACCTTTCATATTGATTCTACTTTGACTTTTGTAGCGTGCCTTTCATTATTTCTTGTAATGAGTAGATCATCCAGATATATAACTAGGTATATAATTGCCTTGAAAAAAAGAGTTGCATCTTCAAACTCAAAATGCTTAAAGTTCATCCTCAAGAGGTACTTGGTGTGTTTTTTTGTACCAAGATCTTGGGGCTTGTTTCATACCATAAAATGATTTTGCCAACTCACACACTTTGTGTCCTTGAATTTCAATTGAAAAACTTTTTGGATGAGTCATGTAAACTATTTATTTGAGATCACCCTTCAAAAAAGTAGTTTTCATATTCATCTAATGGATTTCCATATATTTTGTGATGCCAAAGCCAACAAAACTCAAATGGTGGTCCATTTCATTATTTTTGCAAAGGTCTCTTCATAGTCTATCCCTTCTTTTAAAGCATATCCCTTTGTAAAAAACCTTGCTTTGCATTTGTTAAGTGAGCCATCTACTTTGTATTTATTTCAAAAGACCCACTTCCAACCGATGGGCTTACAATTAAGGGGAGGATCAACTAACTTCCAAGTGTCATTCTTGACCAAGGCATCATATTCAATTTTCATTACTTTTATCCATGCATCAATCTTTTTATCTTGTTTGAAGGAAGTTGGTTTTGAATCAAAAGCAATATTGATTTCTTTTTTTGAATGCCCTCCTAAGGTAAGATTTGATATCTTATCTTGAATCTCTTCTAGGTGATTTTCTTCTTTTTGTTTGGCTTTGTATGCATTTCTACTACATGTTTTCTCAACTTTATCAGGTTTAACATATTTCAACTTCTATGTGGCTCATTTTGGACTCTTTTCCTATGTTACTTTGGGAATAGTTAGGGCCTCAATTTCTTGATCTGAAGCTCCTTCATCTTGTAGTTATTACTCAAAAAAAAACATATGTTTTCATCTTCTAATGAAGTTTCAATTTCTTCCTTAGGGAGAGTTTGTTTCTTAATTATTAGAGGTAAAACAAATTAAATAGATTATAAACTATATGCACCCCTTAATATTTGGAATTTCCATATCATTCTTCTTGAAAACATCAAATTTTACAAAATTTTCAAGTTGACTCAATTGTTGATCAATGTTGGCTATGTCCTTTGTGGTTTCACATTAAATAACATCTCTTGTAATGAGAAATTTCTTATTTCTCTCATCAGATAGTTTGTAGGCCTTTGATTATTTTGAATATCCCAAAAGGATGCATTTTTTACTCTTGTGGTCCAATTTATTCCTTTTCACCTTGAGAATCAATGCACAACAAGTGGACTCAAAAAATTGAAGATGCTACAATGATGGAAGATGACCACACCAAATTTCATATTGAGTTAAATTCATTTTTAGAGTTATTGAAGGTGACCTATTATAGAGATAGATTGTTGTTTGAGCTTCTTTTACCTATAAATGTAGGTTTACTCCTTTCTATACAACATTAGTTGAACCATATTCATCACAATTTTGTTCATCCTCTCAACTACTCGATTTTGTTAAGGAATGTGAGGTAATATGAGATGATGCTTAATCCCATTTTTCTTGAGATAGTCTTTAGACATATTTGAAGTAAATTCACTACCATAATCAATCCTCAATGTGCCAATATGGGATTGTGAATCATTTTCAACCATTATGCAAATTTTTTGAAATTTTTTTGATTTCTACTTCAAAAAATTGATCTAGGTTACTTTGTTATAGTCATCTATGAACAAAATAAAGTACTTATCACCACCAACAAAAGGAGTTGAAAGTAGATCAATTGTCTTTTCCTTTTATCTCTCTAATTTGATTTTTGAAATGGCTCTTTTTGTTGTTTATCCATAATGCATGCTTCACAATTTTCAATTGTTTTGGGTAGGGTTGACAAACCCCCAACACCATTCTTTTGCATTGTGTGGATGTTGTCATAGTTGGTATGCATAAATATTGCATGCCACAAAAGACTTGTTAACACTCCTCCTTCAATGAGGTGAGCAAATTTTCTTAAAAATTAAAGGCTCATATTTGATTTTCAAC
This sequence comes from Cunninghamia lanceolata, assembly GCA_027924645.1. Taxonomy (NCBI): domain Eukaryota; kingdom Viridiplantae; phylum Streptophyta; class Pinopsida; order Cupressales; family Cupressaceae; genus Cunninghamia; species Cunninghamia lanceolata. Next base: position 4,539,106 of record BSBN01001035.1, read on the forward strand.
AACTTTTGTTCCTAAAATCTAGTTTTAAGATAATTCCATTATCACATTTTCTTATAATTATTACCTCTCCATCATCTAGAAAAATGGAGTGGATTTTTTGTTGAATGAGCACCAGGGCCAACAAGTTTCATTCTAGCTGAAGAAGGTATAGGACATTGTGGAGAATGAAATTTAGAGATCCTAGTGACTTGAGTTGAATTGTCCCTTTTCCTTCAAGTTGCAAACTTGATCTGTTTCTCAAATATATAGGACCACATATTTCTTCATGAAACTCCTAAAGAAGTCCCTTTAAAAGTCATGTGTTGTGTGACACCAGTATCTAGGACCCAAGAATCATACTAAGTTGAATTTGCTAAAGCATAGTTGACATCATCTAATATGGAAAGTACGCATTCACTTGCAAACTAAGTTAAATTTGGTTCTAAAATTTTATTCTTTCCCTTATTTGATTCCTTTAAAATGTTTTTGATAGATCTCAATTTTATCCCATTATGTTTTGTATTCATGAGCCTCATGACTCCCATTTCTACCACATCATTTGCAAAACAAGTTTTATTTATCATTTTGTTTCTCACGGTGTTGACCATTATTTTTGTAGCTAGTTCTATCTCCTCATCCTTTATTTTCTCATTTACCTCCATCACTTCCTTCATTCTTGGAAGATGAAACATTATTGGAAGATTTTCCTTTTTTATGAGCATAGCAAATATTCTGTATAGTAGTTTCAATCTTTCTTTCAAAGGCCTTTTCTCTTTTAGCTATCATTTCAACCAATTGATCAAAAGTGAGTGACTTCAATTGATTGCTTGCTTACAATGACTCCAAATAAGCTGAATATATGGGAAGAAGAACTTTTATGAAGGTATGTGCTAAAATTGATATATATATATATATATATATATATATATATATATATATATATATATATATATATATATATATATTAGCACCTATAGCTTCAACATCATACTTAATTGGTTGAATTTCTAAAACAAAACTCATTACATCACCATTTTAAACTCAAGGTTGGATAACTTCAGTTGCAATTATATGAGCTCCAATTCTAAATGAGAATCATACAAATCCTTTAACTTATGTAATGCTTCCCATGGTGTGTTGCACCCTTGTATGTTATAGAAGACTTCTCCATCAATCAAGGCCCTTATCAAGGTTAATGCCTTAGAATTTTTATATCTCAAAATTTATTTTTCTACATTTCGTGTTAGTTTAGTTAGTTGCATGTCTCCATCACAAATTTTAAACCACAAATAGTTGAAGATGAGAGTATTATCAACTTGCCTTGACCATTCTAACCAAGTGTCCTTCCCCATAGTGTTGTACCAACAATTGATGTGATTGAATGCATTTTGTTGTCAATGGGAGAGGGATTGGTTCCTTATTGCTCTAGTATTATTCTCTTTCTATATACCACCCGACCAATATATTGAACCTCTTGATATGTTCAACCTTCCAATATACCTATTGGTATGTGGAAGAAGCTCATCCTTTCTATATACCTATTGATATTTGAGAGAGAATTTAAAGCATGCTCAAGAATAGAGTGGTATGTGGCACTTATGCAACACATGAAAAGGACTCACCCTACTAATGACACTTGCTTAGAAAGAAACCCTACTCAAAATATTTCACCATTAGGATTTATGTTTAGCAATAGAGATGAATGGGTAATGAATGTGTAATGGAGGGAAATAGGAAAATTAAGATTTTGTGTCCATATTTCTCCCTAACAATTTATAGGTTCAAAGCCTTAGACACCATTGTTGTAGCATGAATTTACCTGTAAACATGATTCACTAGAGGTACTGTGTATATTGAACACTGTTATTTTAGGTTTGCAAAATTTGTTTTGATTTTTAATATTTGTGTACCAGAAATTACTTATTGCTTGAAATATTCAACAAGTCTAAAAAATGCCCTCCCCCCCCAAAAAAAAATTCTATAGTGGGTAAAATAATGGTAAATATAACTTCTTCGAAATGAAATTTCTCATTAAAACTTTCCCTTGTAACAACCATAATAAAATACCCCTTTCAAATATAAAACTTTGGTTTTTTTTTAGACTGCAGGAATCGGGTAGCCCCCCCTATAAACTATAGTGCACCTGGTAAACTTTTTTCACATGACCGGTGGCATTGGTGACACACACCCTTCAGTACCACGGAGACAGGGGGAGACTAGACCTCGTGACCTCGTGCCTTTGGTTTTGAATTAAAACACCCCAAACTAATAAAAAAGACCCTTTTTAAATATAAATTAGTACTTAGCTATAATGAAGTACCCTCATTTTAAAAACACCCAACTATAATTTTTAAACCCCCAAACTATATTGAAACCTACAATAAAACATTCAAAACCTAAATTCTCGGGTGAAAAACATTTTAGTTACCTAGCCTACAAAACTATGGTAGCAGAGGTAATAGACAAGCAAGATGTTGTGAAGTTTGAAATAGATTGATCATTCTTGGATGTAACATCTCAATCACTCCTACAATCTTCTCTCATCTCTACCCAACACATTCACCAATTCATGCTCATTGGATGCACTCAAATTTCTAGGTTGAGGATTTGGAGAGGCTCCTACCTAGATTTTAAAAAATGAGGTTGTTAAACCAAATAAAAATTGTAAAAAATGGAGGATGCGATTTATGTTCTCGTTGCATTCAAAAAATGTGTGGAGGATAGAGATTGCAAGCATGCAAGATACCAAAATAGGCACATGGGGTTAGTAAGTGGGCATGCAACTAGAAATAGTCTACATTTAAAAGATTGAGAGTATGTGAGATAAATTTGGGAGGAGTAGAAGTTAGCAAGGCTGACATTCAAGCTTGTATCATGCAACAATAGTAGTAGTGCGGCTATGATTCAAAACATCAAATAGAGGTCTACAATAGAGATGATAGACATGAATTAGAATTGGGGCTAAGGATGAGGGACAAAGACTGGATTGTAAAATAAAAATAAAAATAAAAATGCAAATGCAAATCCAAAATTTATGCATTCCAAAATGTGTTGTAAAGTACATATTTATCAAGATAATATTACTATACCATTTGTAGACACCTAAAATTCATCTTTAACTAATTCCTCCAGCTTGTTTTTCTTCTTTTGCTAGCTAGTTAAATAAATTTTATTTAATTAACTATGCTAATTTTCTAACATTAGTTAATTAAATAAATCTTTTTTTTTTATTAACTAGGCTAATATCATCATTTAAAAAATAAAAACATTTATCTTCCATCATAAAATCTAAAATCCACACCATCATTTCTCTAATTTAAATTCCCTCAATCCTAAATGAAACTAACTTTACATCCTTGCCATCAATTTGCTCAACTTAGTCTTAGACATCCATCTCCCAATCCAAAATGAAATCAAGTCTAAATCTCCACCGTCTATTATTTGCAGGACATATACACCCTCCATTCTCACATATGTGTGAGATCAATCACTTGTCATAATCACACATCAACATGATTCTCACACATGTGTGAGATCAATCACTTGTCATAATCACACATCCCCACAATTCTTCTCACACATGTGTGAGAGCTTTCAATCTTTACCCTTCATTCAAATTAGGGTAATCTCAACCCTTCATCTCTCTCAATCCATGTTTCATTTATTCTCACCTCTCCCAAGCTTGCACTTGTAGGCTTCTCATTCCCCCATGTAAGCTAATCAATCTCCATTGTCTAATCCAAGATCAAATCCTAGCTCTCCATTTAATTTATGGTTGTCTAAGCTATCCCATGCTAGTTCCTTCTAATGGGTTTGCACCCACTCTCCATAACAACTTGACAACCCTATATGAGGTTAAGTTAAAATATTTGTTTTCATCTGGTTTGGGCTTACAAATTGAGCATCATTCCAAATTATTCCCACTCTATATGCATCTTATCTATGAGAATTTAGATACATCTCATTTTTTTCTTTTTCTAAAGAGTTATATTTTGGGTTTTCTTTTTTTAGTTTCATCTTTTTCATTTGCATATGAATAATTTTTGTTGTTGTAATTTGGACTTTCTTGCTAAATTAGATAGGAAATCAGGGGTTTGGCCATGACCAGATTTGTGTGAGTGCCAACAAAATTATGGGTATTGTGAGTAATTATGATCTAACTAATTTATAAGACTTTGAATGGTTGTTGGTTAACATGTTTCTATCTAGGTAGTATTGATTAATTATAATTATTGAGCCATATAAAGCTTACTTTGAATAACAAAAATTGATATATACTTTTAGTTGTGTAGGGTCACTTGTTGCTCTGAAATTGTAAATTCAGGCACTTTTGAAATTTTTCTTTGTAATTATCCTGAAATTTGGATGTCTCATGTTAGTTTTTCTTTTCATTTGCTAGTTATTATTTTTAGTCACCTTGAAGGTTGCATTTTGCATTATCGTTCGTACGCATTACAAGCTTCAAGTGTAATTTAAGCTAGTGAAAAATGTTGTCAAAACACCAATGCAAGGTTGTTTGATCATTTCTCATAAGCTAGTTTGTGTAGCTCTGCATTATGTCCTCTTATTGTTAAATGTGTAGAAAACCCTTGCAAACAAGAATGAGATATGGATATCACATTCTAGTTAGCAATGTGCTCATGTGAAAGAGCGTCTTGTTTGAAAGTTAAAGCAACTAGCTTGATCACATGTAGGTGAATTCAGGGTTTGACTGTGGGGAGGTTACATATTAACTGTGTGGTGCTTTACTACAATGTTTGATACTCGCCCTACTTCTTCCACACATTTTTGGAGGAAGCTCTTCAATGAACTTCTTTTGTGCAACACCCACATTTTTGACTTGTACATCAATCCACCTCAATCCATTTTCCTTTGCTTTTACTTGGTGGGTGGGGATTTCTTTAGCTCCTCAATCTAAGGAATACCTATTGTGACATGTTAGGTCATCCTCGTGGTCTTCTATTTCTTCTATTGATAAGAACTCATTACAAGAAGTTTTATGACACTATAACTTTATGATATGCCCTTTAACACATTCAACATTTGGTTGATTTGTTGTTTCGGTAAAATTTTGAATGGGAACCTTTCCTTCCATTGAGACAATACTATACTAGCATATGGGATGGGATTGTATCCTAATACCCTATGTTACAAAATGAATGAGGTTAGGCTATTAGTCTTTCATTGGTGTGGGCACCAAAAATTCAAAATTATGCGTTGGATGGTGTATTCAAAGACATCATTTGAAGACATTTAAACATTATGGGAAGATCAAATTAAATACATCCATATCGACATCTCAATTACTTTATATTTTGAGGGAAGTTTAGATTTCTACATATTATTCTATATAAAATACAATCAACATAAACCTTACACCTACTTTTGGTGCAAGTGCTAGTCATTTACACGTGTTGTATTTTTTGTTTTTTCACTATAGAAAATAAGAAAACTCTAAAGTAAAATAAAATAACTTTAAGAAGATATCTATACTAGGTAATTAATTTAAACTCCTTTTTTTATGGTAAACTTGGGAATTTCTAGGTTGACCCGAGCTAAAGAGGCCACAACCAACCAGTTCCCAAGGCATTATCACCTTTCTTTCTTTAACACAAGCAATCTAAACTTGTGAGTGCAACAACCCAACGTAGAAATGAGGTCTGTAAGCACAATGACCTAGCAGGGGTTTGAACCTTGGTGTGATAGCAAGACCACATTTTTAACCAACCCACCATACCCCTATCGACTAATTATGCTGAGAGGTATTCTACAGTCATATGGGGTGGAGATGAGAGCACTCATTTTTTCTGTCTAAATATATAGCAAAAATAAAAATAAAAATAAAAACCAAAAAAGAAATTAGAAAAAAATAAAAATAAAAAAAATAAAAAATAAAAACCAAAAAAGAAATTGCAAAAAAAGTGGAGAAAATTAAAAAAAATTATGAAACCAATGGAAAAAATGTTAAAAAGTGGGAAAAAACAAAAAAAAATAAGAAAAGATAAGGAAAACAAAAAGGCATGGACAAAACTCAAATTGTCTAACTTGAGAAGATATCTCTGGACATATTTAGATATATTTTTTAAAATATAAATGTACTAATTAATCTAAACGAAATTATATTTTAAAAGATATAAATTTTTCATTATGTACATTTTTTCATTCCAAACACTTAAAAATAAATAAACAATATTTTATTTAATTACATTTGTTTAATTAAACCTAAATTAACCTTTAGGAAAGAATTTTTTCTTTATAATGGCATTTTGTAAGTGTACGTCTTATAATTGTGTGCACTTAGCTTTATTCAAAACTCTATATTATATCTAAAAATAGTAATTAATGAAAATTTGATTATGATTATTTTTTAAAGAAGCTTTCGAGTAAACAGCGAGAATCTTTAACGTTCACTTTCATTTGGCGTGTCCTCCTGTTAGTACTCATTCCTCTATTCTATTCTACCCTATTGCTCCCTTTTTCACTCATACAAATCTGAACAAGTGTAAATAAATGGAAGATCCAAAAGTGTCCTCGGCAATGCGGCATACCTATAAAGTTTTATGCTTTGGACGTTTCATACTTCCAAAATTAAGGTAGTGGTGAGTGATGATTGTTCACATGTTATAATCATTTGATGTTGCTCGAACTGCCACTGTTCCATAGCACGTGTTCTCCATCCAGAAATATTCGGTTCAAAACTGTCATTGCGCCGTAGCACGTGTCCTCCATCTAGAAATATTACATTCAACGCGCTTCAAACACATTTCCCTCATACTCTCTACATGTTTGCAGCGCTATATATTTTCTTCTCTCATTTCTCCCTTTCTACTCAAAACGCAGCCTCACACTCCTATAACTTTTTCCATACTTCACACCTTACTCGAAATCATTTCCTGATTTCCAACGTAGGATAGTGCAAACTACAATTCTTGATATCTACCATTTTGCCTGACGAAAATGAACAACCCCGGCAAACAAAATCTTATCCGCATTCCACCTACAGACAATCACGGAGAAAAAAACAGACGATTTAAGGGAGTTCGGATGAGAAAGTGGGGGAAATGGGTGTCTGAAGTGAGAATGCCCAACTCGAGAGCTAGAATTTGGCTAGGCTCTTACTACAGCGCTGAACAGGCAGCCCGTGCTTACGACGCTGCTGTTTATTGTCTGCGAGGACCTCACGCCAAGTTCAATTTTCCCAAAACCATGCCCGTCATTCCGTCTGCCTCGTCACTTTCCCGTCAGCAGATTCAGCTCGCTGCAGCCAAATACGCCCGCGGCCAAATCCCCTCCACCACCGAAGATAAGAAGAGCGACTTGGCAGAGAAGCCAATTTCTTCCACTCTCACGGAAATGGAGACTTCAAGTGACAGTCTTTTGTTGCCCGAGGAGCTGGACTTCTCATTCTGGGAATCTTTGTTCGGTCATTCCGACGGCAATCAATTGCTGAATTGGGACAAATTCGTGTAACTTACATTGGAACTGACATCATCAACAGGAACAGGGCTCCGTATTGTTAGACCCACAACCGTAGTGGAATTTAGGAGCTGATTGGGACACATAGAGAAAAACCATCATGTCCTTGCTTAGAAATAAGTTGTTTGTTTAGGAATGTTTCCACACATATTTCAATGAGTAATTCCAATTTATTCTTTCTCCCCCTTCTAGCATTAAGATGGTTGGCAGTCCTCTCTATAGTTGCATAAGCAATTGAGCTTATAGGCGTGAGGAAAATTATTTTATACATCATTTTTATATACATGTAGTAGTTGATTTATTGAAATAACAAATTTGGTTAGTTGTGGACATGTTCTTATATTATGAGTTCCTACAAGAGGATAGGTTTCCATTATATTTAGAGCCACACGATCTAGTTTTTCCTTGATGCATTGTCATTTTGAATCTCATTCTGCATTTGATTTTTATTATGGTATTTTTTATTGAGGATGGGTAAAGAGAATTAGACAATTTTCCGCCTCCTCTTTATTTGCCAAAATAATAATTTGACCAACTATGATTCAGGTGTCTTAAGATTTATGGTTTGTAATGGTATGAATTTGATTTGCACAATTTTAGCAATAATTAAATTTTTCAAAAAACATCTATATATTTGAAAGCCTAATTGTATAGTCAAACATCCTAATGCCAAATCTATATAAATGAATGTACCATAGGAGTGTTTCCTCAGTATTTCCATTTGGTGTTTGTAGAGAAAGATATCTCATGATAAATATTAAAACTCAACATGCATGTACATAAATAATATTCATGGATATAGTTGATGATGCACCTATAATACGGTTTTCCTTACTTCTTTTTAAAGTCAAGAGGATAAACATCCCAGATCTTTAACTGGAAGCATAATCACCTATGTGTACAAATAACTGACATTTTTTATCTTAATGCCAAGGATCAAGGGCCATCCATTTTTCCAAAGTTGTCTCAGGGCACAATTTTAGTCTTATCCTTTTAGAGTATTAGACCTTTTCATTCAATAAGATTTAATCCTTGGTGAGCTCTTTTTGAGCCATTCAACTAAAAACAATAGACCAAAAGGTCACTTGACAAGATGTCTTGTATTCATTTTCCAGTTTCATTTTAGATTTATAACTCCACCTAAATGCAAGGTTACAAACATAGTATCCAATCTTCTAGCAAGATTATATACAAGGTCCTCTTTTTCATTGTCAATGCATATCAATTAGATGTCTAGCTACCCTAAAATGTAAGGTTACAACATAGTATTGGGATTTGGAAGGATTTGTATGGTAACTAATAGAATAATGATGTCAAGATCCACCAAAACCCAAAAAGTACCTTTTTGATATCCAACCTCCAATATCAAATCAAATCCAAACCATCCATGATCTCGATAAAAAATCTATAAAACCCTCATTTCCCAAGCACTTATAAAGCAAGAAAGGGGAAGAAAAGAAAATGACATGTTGGATTCTTGAGCAGCCACACTTCTTCTCTCAACAACAATAATCTTGGGCACATCCAAGGCATCAAGAGGGTATTGGTGAGAATTTTAATTGTCCTTTCATTATTCTTTTTCATTCTCTTTTCTCAATTAAAGGTGTTAGTGCCCTGCTCTATAATCCTTTAAAATTTGCATAAAAATCCTAAGTGTGGCCCCCTTGTAACTTGCCTTGCTCCAACGACTCAAAAAATCCTAAAATTTGCTAAGTGTTAAATCTTTTGTCGGCCCTTATGTTGTCTCTTTGAACTTTGTCGATGGTTCTACTGGTTGTTGGAACCATTGAAACCTCCAACATGGTTCTATGGTTCCCTTTCTACTTCGACAAGATCAGAATGGTTTGTTCATCAGAGGTTCTAATGGTTCCTAGAACCACTAGAACCCCCCAACATTGTTCTTTCATTCCCATTCTCCCCTAACTAGCTGACATAATTGAAGTTGCACGACTTGGTGATTCTTAAAGAAAAGCATGTTAGGCGTTCCAGTGATTCCTAGAAGCACCAGAACTTCTGACAAAGTTCATAGATTCCCTAAAAGGTTGTGACAACCGATAGAAGGAAGATAAGGGTAAGTTTTATAACTTAGAAAATTTTCATTGGTGTTGGAGGCAACGTTAGTGGTTCTAATGGTTCCTAGAACCACTAGAACCCCTGCCATGGTTCCGGGTTGGTCTAGAACCTTTGATGTACAAAGTAAAGGTGCAATGATGAAGAAGGAATGAAGATACAAAGAAAGATGAAGAAAAAGAAAATGAAGAGAAGATGTTAGTAGTTCTGATGCTTCCGAGAACCACTGGAACCTCCGACTTGGTTTCAAATCAACCTAACACCTTCGCCTAAGGGATTGAAGATGGAATGAAGAAGGATGATGAAGGATGTTGGTGGTTCAAGTTGTTCCCAAAGCCATCAGAACCTCCAACATGGTTCCTAGCTGGCTCAATTGCCTTGACAAGCAAACGAAGATGAAGGAAGGTAGGAAGAAAGAAATGGTGTTGATGGTTCCAATGGTTCTGACAAAGTTCCTAAAGAGCTTGAGAGTGCCAACAATGACTATGCAATGCTAAATGAAAGGAAAATGGCATAATGAAGGAAGAAGGAAGATGTCAGAGGTATAGGTGGTTCCAAAAACCTCCTAAACCTCTAACCTAGTTTGATAATAACCTAAAAATGTAAAAGATGAGGTTTTCATAGGTTCTAGGCTCGAACAACTAAGGCATATATGCATTCAAATGCCTACCTACCTCACGTATGATTAAGGATGCCCCACCTACCTCCTCTACATAACTTAAGGTGCCATTAATGACCATTTTTTACTCATGCAACTACCCATTCCAGGAACGAAACAACTCAAACACAGATTTGTTAGGATATCTTCTAGTTGATCTGTAATTGGACAATATATCAATTTGACACTACTATGATAAAGTATGCCTGTGCTTCTGGATTTCACTGTGTATGTTTTTGAATCAATGTTTCGGATCATACTCAATGATCCATCATCAGGAAGAGGAGTCCTCTTCCTGATGATGGATCATTGAGTATGATCCGAAACGTTGATTCAAAAACATACACAGTGAAATCCAGAAGCACAGGCATACTTTATCATGGACTGTGGAAAACTCATGCCTTCTACTACTATGATCCTTCACATAATGTTGAACCAAATGGAATTTGATGTTGATGTGCTTCATTTGTTTGTGAAATTTACTAGATTTTTTTCCATTTTGATTGCAAAAGTGTTGTCAACCATGAGTGGTGTTAAAGAAACTCATTTCTCTTGTGAATCCTCAACAATCATTTTGAGCCATAATATTTCCCTAGTTGCCTCTAAAGTTGCAATATATTATACTTCTACCAAAGAAAGAGTTAGTATGAACTGCTTCTTTGACTTCCAAGTGATGATTATTGATTCTAAATTCATCAAGAAACCTAAAGTAGATTCCTCATCTTTAAGATCACTTGCATAGTCTAAATCTCCAAGTAGTTTGAAATCTGCTACCTTGGAGTATTTGATCCCAAAATTATGAGTTTACTTTGATATAAAAGAACCCTCTTTACATTGCTACCTAATAACTTTCTCTCAATTGTTGCATGAATCTAGAGAGAAAGCTAACAACAAAAGAAATGTTTGGTTTATTTGAGGTTATAAAGATTAGACTTCTAATGAGCTATCTATACTTAGTTACATCTTGAAACTTTGTAGTATCATCTAATGTCAACTTTATATTTTTCTCCATGGGTATTTTTGATTGGTTTATAGTTAGCCATTCCAAACTGGCTCAAAATTTAACCAATATAATTTTGTTGTGAGATGAAAAAATATATTGATTTTTGAGTTATTTCAATATCCAAATAGTAATGAAGATGATCCAAATTTGTTATTTCAAGACCTTTCATCTTGATTCTACTTTGACTTTTGTAGTGTGCCTTTAATTAATTCTTATTATGAGTAGATCATCTTCATTACTATGAACTTTCAAACAATGGACACTTCTTGATCACTTTGATTGAGAAGGTCAAGTGTTATAGCTTGGGAGTTAGTCCTTCCCTTATGTTAGGTGATGTACTTCACACTAAAATGGCAGAGGGGTCAAACCCCTTGGTTGCGGTTGTGTAGCTTCTAGTTGTCCTTTCTTTAGTGTGATTTTTCCCTTTTGTTTGGTCACTGTTTATGTTGTTATGGAATGAACTTGGGTAGTGGACACCCTCATCCAAATCCATGTGTCTGCAAGGGAGAGAGGGTGGTCATCGACTTGTGCCTGACCTTCCTTATGGAATAACATCTATTCTCTCATATGGTCATCATGGTGGCTACATCAAATGATAAGCAAAGTCTTCCGCTTGTGTTGTTCTTGAGGTTGGCATTGACCATGTGCATGGCTATTTGTTGGGTGCCTAATAGTCTTGTCCTGAGTAGTCATTATGTGGCATTGTGGTGGTTATCATGCTTAGTGTGCAATTGTGACATGATAGTGTTACAATTATATCAAAAATAAATTGTTCAACCAAGTTTGTCATTAATGTCTTGAGCATTAGTTTGGGGCATTATAGGTTGTTGGTTAAACCATTTCTATCTAGGTAGTATTGATTAATTGTAATTATTGAGCCATGTAAAGCTTACTTTAGATAGCAAAAATTGATATATACTTTTAGTTGTGTAGGGTCACTTGTTGCTTTGAAATTGTAAATTCTTGCACTTTTGAAAATTTTCTTTGTAATTAGTCCAGAATTCAAATGTCCCATGTTAATTTTTCTTTTCATTTGCTGGTTATTATTTTTAGTCACCTTGAAGGTTACATTTTCCATTATTGTTCATGCACATTGCGAGCTTCAAGTGCAAAATCTAGTGGAAAAAGTTCTGAAAACACCAATGCAAGGTTTTTTGATCATTTCCCATAAGCCAATTTGTGTAGTTCTATATTATGTCCTCTTATTGTTAAATGTGTAGAAAACCATTTTAGACAAGCATGATAGATGGATATCACATTCTAGTTAGTAGTGTGATCATGTGAAAGAGCATGTTGTTTAAAAGTTAAAGCAACTAGCTCAATCACATGTAGGAGAATTCAAGGTTCGACTATAGGGAGATTAGGGGTTAACTATGCGGTGCTTTCTACAATGTTTGATACTTGCCCTACTTCTTCCATACAATTTTGGAGGAAGCTCTTCAATGAGCTTCTTTTGTGCAACACCCACATTTTTTTCTTGTACATCAATCCACCTCGATCCAAGGAATGCCCATCGTGACATGTTAGGTCATCCTCATGGTCTTCTATTTCTTCTATTGATAAGAAGTCATTACAAGAAGTTTTATGACACTGTAACTTGATGCTATTCCCTCTGACACATTTAACATTTGGTTGATTTGTTGTTTCGGTAAAAGTTTGAATGGGAACCTTTCCTTTCATTGAGACAATACTATACTAGCATATGGGATGGGATTCTATCCCAACATCCTATGTTACAAAATGAATGAGGTTAGGCTATTAGTCTTTCATTGATGTGAGCACCAAAAATTCAAAATTATGCGTTGGATGGTGTATTCAAAGACATCATCTAAAAACATTTAGATATTATGGGAAGATCAAATTAAATACATCCATATCGACATCTCAATTACTTTATATTTTGAGGGAAGTTTAGATTTCTACATATTACTCTATAAAATACAATCAACGTAACCCTTGGCCTGAGGTAGAAAGGCCACAACTAGGGGAACTCTTCCCAAGGCATTATCCCATTTCTTTCTTTAACACAAGCAATCTGAACTGAGTGTAGCAACCACGTGTAGGAATGAGGTCTGCGAGCACAACGACCTAATAGCTGGGTTTGAACCTTGGTGTGACAATAAGACCACATTTTTAACCAACACACCATACCCTTATCAACTAATTAATCTAAACTAATTTATATTTTAGAAAATATAATTTTTCTATAAAAATATTTTCAAGTATTTTTAAATTTAATTATGTAAATTTTTTCATTCAAAACACTTAAAATAAATAATTTTTTATTTAATTACATTTGTTTAATTAAACCTAGATTAACCTTTAGGATTTTTTTTTTCCCTTTATAATGGCATTTTGTAAGTGTACGTCTTACAATCTTGTGCACTTAACTTTATTCCAAACTCTAAAAATAGTAATTAATGAAAATTTAAATATGATTATTTTTAAAGAAGCTTTTGAGTAAACAACGAGAATCTTTAACATGCACTTTCATTTGGCGTGTCCTCTTGTGAGTACTCATTCCCCTGTTCTATACTATCCTGTTGCTTTCTTTTTTACTAATACAAATCTCAACAAGTGTAAACAAGTGCCACATAGTGGCCAGTACCTGCCTTGTAGTGTTGTTATTATAGTATTTGTTTAGTTGTAATTTTTTTGTTGATTAGCTATTGGTTGTATATTGTATTTGCTTGTAGTGTTGTTATTATAGTATTTGTTTAGTTGTAATTTTTTTGCAGACAAATTGCATTCCAATAACTAAAAAATTAATTTTTGAAGAGTGTTGAAATGTCTTGGGGAAATAAAATTGAAATCACAAAAATAATCTAAATTGGTAAAAATAAAATAGGACTAAAATATTTCATTAACTATAAAACTAAACTTTACAAAGCCTATTATATAACACAAATATTTCTTTAAAATATAATAATACTAATACTTTTATAATTTAAAATGTATTAAAATATTAAAATATTGTAAGTTTGAAAAATAAAATAAATAAGAGCTGCAAAGCAGCCAAGTTTCTACCAAAATGTTCATGAATAGTTTTGTTTTAATTTGTTGCGTTTGATGCACTAGCCTTCAACAGTTTGCACTTAAGCTGCAATACAAAGAGTTGTTAGTGCTATAAAAATCACTTAACATCATGAATACAAAGGGTTATTAGTGCTATAAAAATCACTTAACATCATTATTTTAAAGATTTAAATTTATAGTGAGGGACAAGTGAAACCCTAAAATTAGTTCTACCATATAACTAGAACTTGCACCAATAAGAGGATCATGGAATACCTTGTTTGGAATAGAAAACGAGTTTAGAAGATCTTCGAGCGTGAATGTTGTTTACAACATGAAATTCAGGGAATACGTTGATAGGAACCAAACAGTTTAGAAAATTTCCTACATGTTCCAAGACAACGCACAGCCATGTCATTCACATATTAAATGATGAGACTACAAAATACAAATAGTTTTCTGCAACTCAAAATATGAAGATGACTCTGCAAAGAAGATATTAGAATGTGATAGTTGATAGCACGTGGCAAAAGCAATATCTTCCCTCAGTTTCAGATTAGATAATGAAAAAAACTATTGAGCCAAAAGTTGCATAACTTGGTAGATTGTACTATCATAAATTTGATTTAGGAAATGTAGGGTATTTATAAAATTTTGGCATAAAAATGGTTTAGGTAGTTGAACTGTAATAGTTAGGTGAACTGCATGGGTTTTCAATATTTTCAATTTGTTACGAATAGGTTTTGATTTAGGTTTTTAGGTTTGCAAATAATAAATTAAATTCCTTAATTTTAATTTTTATTTATAGAGGAAAGATTTAATTAATTAATTAAAATTAATTAAATTAAAGGTAGATTAGGGATTAAGGGAAATTTAATTAATTAAATTTCATGTGAAGGGAGGACTTATGGAATTGATCACTGGTCAATTTTTTCTATCTATGCATTAATATATATTTTAAAATTTTGATGTATCAGTATATTATTATCATAGATTAAGGATATTATCTATCTAAATGATATATTATTATTATTATTATTATTAATTATTAAAGACATATATATAAATTTGGGATAAACTTATAAATTATATTTGTATTTAAATTCCTATTAGTATTAATATTGATTATTAATAGGAATCTTATATAACTATAATATTTTTATTGTCTAATAATATTATCAATATTAATATTAATAGGAATTTAAAAATACGTTTCTTAATATTTTTATTTTTATTTTAGTTATAATATATTATTTAAGTTATAATATATTTAAATCGGTTAATAGGTGAGATGCTAAAAAAACTTTACTGCCTAATATTTTACCCATTAAGTCTCAAACTAGAAACTTAATAGTTTTAAGTATTAGTATATTATCTATCACAAAACTTTATAATATAAACCTTGATGATCCGCAATAATCACCCTTAAGTTTTCTGCCAATTAGATTGAAGAAAAATTATTTTTCAAATATGTTTTGTTAAAATATTTGCATCTATACAATAGCAATAGCTAAATATTTTTTAAATAGAAAAACTATTTCAGTTCTCATTGGTTGCAAAAAGAATTATTAATAACTAGTTAACAATAGGCCTCGCCTATAGTTTTCTTGGTAGAAACTAAAAATGTAATAACATGGCGAAATATTTTTGAGGATACTATAGATTTTTAACTTTTGACTAAATAAAATTGAAATCCTAGATTTTTTAACTCTTGATGTAAATAAAATTGAAATCCCAAAAATAATCTAATTTCATAAAATAAAATGTGTAGAACCCTAACCCTAGTTGGGTGTGGAGAGATTTGAAATGTCTACCTAAGATTTAAAATGTAATAATATTGAATACTATTACAATTTAAAATGCATTAAAATATTGTAAGTTTGAAGAATAATTACACAATATAATAACAATAACATATTCATATCACTGCAGTATTTTATCTTAGTCACTTAATTTTTTGTTGAAGTACTAATAGTAAGTATTTTTCAAAACATGATTTTAATTATTTTAATTAATCTAATATTGTGGTTTAAGCTAAAGAATTGTTTATCATTTCAAATTTGTAACTATTATATTTCCAGAACTAAATTTATAAGGAAAAATTTATGTGAACTCCTTTTGAAATGTCTTGGGTAAATAAAATTGAAATCTCAAAAATAATTTAATTTACTAAAAATAAAATAGCACTAAAATATTTACTTAGCTATAAAACTAAACTTTACAAAGCCTATTAAATAACACAAATATTTCTTTAACTATAAAACTAAACTTTACTGTTCTTATTATAGTATTTGTTTAGTTGTAATTTTTTTTTGTTGATTAGGTATTGTTGTATAGACAAATTGTATTCAATTGAAATCTTAAAAATAATTTAATTTGGTAAAAATAAAATAGCACTAAAATATTTACTTAACTATAAAACTAAACTTTACAAAGCCTATTAAATAACATAAATATTTCCTTAACTATAAAACTAAACTTTATTGTTGTTATAATAGTATTTGTTTAGTTGTAATTTTTTTGTTGATTAGCTATTAGTTGTATAGAGTATTTGTTTAGTCATAATTTTTTTGTTGATTAGGTATTGGTTGTATAGACAAATTACATTCCAATAATTAAAAAATTAATTTTTGAAGAGTGTTGAAATGTCTTGGTAAATAAAATTGAAATCTCAAAAATAATCTAGGACTAAAATATTTCCTTAATTATAAAACTAAACTTTACAAAGCCTATTAAAGAGTTGCAAAATAGCCAGGCTTCTGCCAAAATGTTTATGAATAGTCTTGTTTTGTTTTAATTTGTTGTGTTTCTTTAGTTTTAGCAACAATGTTGATAATATAATAACTTTATAATAATATTAAAATTTGTGAATTCTTTGGTTTAAGTTAGAGTTGACAGTTTTGTAATATTTACAATGAATGTTGAAAATTGAAGAACTTTGAGACTCTACATTTAATAATTAGATTGCATAAAATGGAAGTTGAAAAGTACGTGATTTTTTATTATACTTGAAGATTTATTATTATACTTCAAGATTTATGGTGAACTTGACAAAACGGATTATTTGATTGATATAGCCTCCTAAGGCTAGAAATGGGCACCCTAGCAATTAAAACTTGGTTCTTGATGGTCTGACAAGAGGCAAATATAGAAGTCGATAAATGCACTAGCCTTCAACAGTTTGCACTTAAGCTGCAATACAAAGAGTTGTTAGTGCTATAAAAAGCACTTAACATCATGAATACAAAGAGTTGTTAGTGCTATAAAAATCACTTAACATCACTATTTTAAAGATTTGAAGTTATAGCTTATAGTGAGGGACAAGTGAAACCCTAAAATTAGTTCTACCATATAACTAGCACTTGCACCAATAAGAGGATCATGGAATACCTTGTTTGGAATAGCAAACGAGTTTAGAAAATCTTCAAGCGTGAATGTTGTTTACAACATGAAATTCAGGGAATACACTGATAGGAACCAAACAGTTTAGAAAATTTCCCACACGTTCCAAGACAATGCACATCCATGTCATTCACATATTAAATGATGAGACTACAAAATACAAATAGTTTTCTGCAACTCAAAATATGAAGATGACTCTGCAAAGAAAATATTAGAATGTGATAGTTTTCTAGTCTTAGGTTTTTAGGTTTGCAAATAATAAATTAAATTCCTTAATTTTAATTTTTATTTACGGAGGAAAGATTTAATTAATTAATTAAAATTAATTAAATCTTACGATTAAAGGTAGATTAGGGATTAAGGGAAATTTAATTAATCAATTAAAATTAATTAAATTTCATGTGAAGGGAGGACTTATGGAATTGATCATGGTCAATTTTTCCTATCTATGCATTAATATATATTTTAAAATTTTGATGTATTAGTATATTATTATCATAGATTAAGGATATTATCTATGTAAATGATATATTACTATTATTATTATTAATTATTAAAGACATATATAAATTTGGGATAAACTTATAAATTATATTTGTATTTAAATTCCTATTAGTATTAATATTGATTAGTAATAGGAATCTTATATAGTTATATAAGATTCCTATTACTAATCAATATTAATATTAATAGGAATTTAAATACACGTTTCTTAATATTTTTATTTTTATTTTAGTTATAATATATTTAAATTGGTTAATAGGTGAGATGCTAAAAAAAATTTACTGCCTAATATTTTACCCATAAAGTCTCAAACTAGAAACTTAGTTTTAAGTATTAGTATATTATTATCATAGATTAAGGATATTATCTATCAAAAAACTTTATAATATAAACCTTGATGATCCACAATAATCACCCTTATCGGGTGAAAGTTTTCTACCAATTAGATTGAAGAAAAATTATTTTTTAAATATGTTTTGTTAAAATATTTGCATCTATACAATAGCAATAGCTAAATATTTTTGAAATAGAAAAACTATTTCAGTTCTCATTGGTTGAAAAAGAATTATTAATAACTAGTTAATAATAGGCCTCGCCTATAGTTTTCTTGG
Source organism: Cunninghamia lanceolata (assembly GCA_027924645.1). Taxonomy (NCBI): domain Eukaryota; kingdom Viridiplantae; phylum Streptophyta; class Pinopsida; order Cupressales; family Cupressaceae; genus Cunninghamia; species Cunninghamia lanceolata. The sequence goes on from BSBN01001035.1 coordinate 4,557,824, forward strand.
CAGAAACTAATAATACAAATGTTTCTTTAAAATGTAATAATACTAATACTTTTATAATTTAAAATGCATTAAAATATTGTAAGTTTGAAGAATAAAATAAAAAATGTAATAACATGGTGAAATATTTTTCATGATACTAGATTTTTAACTTTTGACTAAATAAAATTGAAATCCTAAATTTTTAACTCTTGAGTAAATAAAATTAAAATCCCAAGATAATCTAATTTTATAAAATAAAATGTGTAGAACCCTAACCCTAGTTGGGTGTGGAGAGATTTGAAATGTCTGCCTAACATATTAAAATATAATAATATTGAATACTATTACAATTTAAAATGTATTAAAATATTGTAAGTTTGAACAATAATTACACAATATAATAACAATAACATATTCATATTTAGATCACTACACTTAGTCATTTAATTTTTTGTTTAAGTAATAATAGTAAGTACTTTAGAGAACATGATTTTAATTAATCTAATATTTTGGTTTAGTAATAATTTTTTCTAAAATAAAAAATTGTTTATCAATTTCAAATTTGTAACTATTATATTTGCAGAACTAAATTTATAAGAAAAATTTTATGTGAACTCGTTTTGAAATGTCTTGGGTAAAATAAAATTGAAATCTCAAAAAAAAGTTAATTTGGTAAAAATAAAATAACACTAAAATATTTACTTAGCTATAAAACTAAACTTTACAAAGTCTATTAAATAACACAAATATTTCCTTAACTATAAGACTAAACTTTACAAAGCCTGCATATTTGTATTATGTGGAGATTTGAAATGTTTGCTTAGGATATTATAATGTAATAATATGAATACTATGATAATTTAAATTGCATTAAAATATTGTATGTTTGAAGAATAAAATAAAAAATGTAATAACATGGCGAAATATTTTTCATTATACTATAGATTTTTAAATTTTTAGTAAATAAAATTGAAATACTATTTTAACTCTTGAGTAAATAAAATTGAAATCTCAAAAATAATCTAATTTCATAAAATAAAATGTGTAGAACCCTATATTTTTAGTAGTATTATTAATATTATAACTGTCTCTTTGACAAAAAGTAATTTTTAGTTTAGCTAATGAATCAAAAAATTAAATTCATAAAAACTGATGGTTCTTCCTCTCATAATTATCGTCATCCATTTAGGCATGACTTTAGTGGGAGACAAAATTTGTGTTCATAATTTGTTTACTTGCCACATCCTACCCTCAAACCAAAATTCTCTCCGCATTTATAGTTTTTTTGTTGCACTCTCCGACAATCCGACAAGAAGAGGTCATTTTTTTTCAGCCAATGACAATACAGATAAATCATTTTTCAATAATTTTTTGTTAAAAATTTATCATGTTGACATAGGAAAAGTACAAATTTAAATCAAATTTATCTGACAAGAAAAATAATCCTATCTTTTGATTGGTTTGCAATCAATAGATTAATAACTAGATAAGTGTGAACTCATTGCAATAGTACCAGCCGAAGGCAGGTACTAATAAAGGGAAGATCCATAAACTTATATGCTTTGGACATTTCATACTTCTGAAATAAGAAGAGCGTCTTGGCAGAGAAGCCAATTTCTTCCACTCTGTCGGCAATGGAGAAGTCAAGTGACAGTCTATTGTTGTCCGAGGAGCTGGACTTTGCATTCTCAGAATCTTTGTTTGGTCATTCTGATGGCAATCAGTTGCTGAATTGGGACAAATTCCTGTCACTTGACGTAGGTACATTGAAACTGACGTCATCAATAGGGGAGCCGGAGCAGGGCTCCATATTATTAGATCCACAACCGTTGTGGAATTTCTAAGCTGATTTGGACAAATAGAGAAAAACTATTTTGGGGCATAGATAAAACCTTTTCCGTACACACTGGCAATGTTGCCATGCAGATGTTTGGCGCAATTTTTGTGTCATGCCTGATTTTCAAGATTTTCTGTAATATGTTAAAAAGTGGCAGCAAAGCAAAATAAAACATAACATGAGAGTGGAAAACACTAAAATAGGGCATAAAAACAGCGTAAATACCTAGCTGAAAGAAAATTAACAATTTATTAATTTATTTTTTTTTAATAAAAGGGGTAAAAACTTTATTGAAATTCAGAAAAGAACATTACAAAGCATCAAAGGGCCAAGGCCCTAGTAATCCATAAGAAACAGCCATACAAAGTATGAAACAACATCATCCTTCACCAATACCATTCCCATCCTTAGCAAGAATCTTCTCCAAGTCATATCGGAGCTCATGAGGAACCTGCTCCCATTCATCAACCTTCCAACCATCTAAATGCTCAGAAGCCAACTTAGCCAAACAATCTACTGCCCTATTCCACTCCCTTGGAATATGGACAAAAGACACCATCTCCATCAAAGAACTTATCTGCAGAATTTGTTGCACCATCATAGCCAACTGCCAACTAACATCAGAAACCTTCTGTGTATTCAGCAAATTAATCAAAACCTGTGAATCAGACTCATAGATAACCTTACGCCATCCCAAAGCATAAGCCCTCTCCAAAGCATAGAGGATCGCCAAACCTTCCATAAGGTTGATAGTTTGCCATCCTTCATGAACAGAGTAGAGAAAAACCATCGATCCTGAAAAATCCCTGCCAGTCCCACCAATCCCAGCAGGCCCAGGATTGCCCCTTGAAGAACCATCAGTATTGAGCTTCAGAATGCCAGAAGAGGGGGAAGCCATCTTCCCACCCTTTGCACTTTCTTTTTCACTCGCCTTCCTTTCCTGACACAAGCAGAAGCTGGAGACAACCCCTGAATACCCAATCTATCCACCAACTCAACATCTCCTTTCTCCAAAGGGAACACCACATCACACTTAGATTCCACCGTCTCCCGAATCATACTCATAATTTTGTGCCAAACTTGTTGAATCAACAACTTCTCACCTCGAAATATTCTGCGATTCCGTTCCAACCAAATCTGCCATAGTATGAAGGAAGGCCCAGCATACCACACATCTTGCAAGAAAGAGGCCATAGAAGGAGGTCTACCCAGACTACTCCAAAAATCCACCAGGGATGAAGCATGAACACAGGGGCTTTTCCAAACGTCCCACCAAAAATGCCAAAGCTGCAAAGTCAAGGGACAATGAAAAAACAAGTGAGAGGAGTCCTCCTCTCCACATCCACACATAACACACATAGAAGGACCTTAAAAACCCCGCTTCTGAATATTATCCCAAGTGAAGCACCTATTCCAAGCCAAAGTCCAAATAAAGCAGTTACACTTCGGCCAAGAAAGCTTATTCCACACTTTCTTCCACCAGTGAACCTCCACCCCCTCCAGCTGGTTAGATAACAACACCTGATATCCAGAAGCAACAGTATAGACACCCTTAGAATTAGGAGACCAAGAAAGAACATCCCATTCCTGGAGGGAGCTACAACATCTAAGAGAAAGGATACTATGAAGCTCAGCACACTCCTCCTCCATACCAACAACATGCCACTCATCAGGATTCTTCCATCTTGCCACCACCAACTGCCCATGAGAAGAAAAGGACTTGAAGTCACTCACCCTTGACCGACCAACTTCATAGAACCTCTGGTACAGAGTCACCAAATTAGGAAACTGAGAAACAATGGGAGGAAAACCATCCTAAGAATCAGACCAAAAATGAGCTTTTGTCCCTCTTTTACAAATCCAAAATAAACCATCCTTGACCAGAGTAGCCCCTTTCTTGAGCGTACTCCAAATCACCGAGCCTTTCCCCACCAGTGGATACCGAGGAATATCAATTTGAGGGATCCCTGGGAAGTATTTCTGAGTTAATATCCTGGCCCAGATCCCATCCTGCTCCACACACCACCGCCAATACAATTTAGCAGCCAACGCCATCCCTGACAACAATGACTGCCTTAACCCGAGGCCGCCAAACTGCTTCGGGCTACAAACAATGTCCCATCTAACAAGGCTCCATTTAGAGGACAATAAGCTACCAGCCCATAAAAACTATCTTGCCAAGGAATCCAATTCCCTAACAAAACCCAAAGGGGCCACCTGAATCATACATCTATAAATGGGGAGGGCCTACACCACCGACTTGAGCAACTGAACACGACCCGCAAAGGACAACCAACGATGGGTCCAATGATTAACTTTCACACGAAATTTATCCAAAATATTCTGCCAAGACTCCTTGGGAAGTCGTCCAATAGAGATGGGAATACCAAGATAGGTCAAAGGGAGAACCCCAGTCTGAAATCTCAAGATATGAGTAATTCACCTCTGAATGGAACCTGGAGTATTGAAGAAAAAGATGGAAGACTTATCTTCATTGATTAATTGGCCCGAAGCTAGAAGATAAACATCCAACACCTTGCACAAATTCAAAGCTTCCCTAATTGTAGCCATACCCATCAAAGCAGTGTCATCAACAAACTACAAGTGAGATTGTGGAGGTAAACCACCTCCCCACCCCCAGCCCTGAATGAAATCTAACTCCACATTCCTTCTTATCAAGCGTCCCAGACCCTCAACAAGAAGAAGAAACAAGTAAGGAGAGAGGGGGTCACCCTGCCGCAAACCCCGAGAGGCGCCAAAAAGCTCAGAGTGCTCACCATTTACTAACACTGAGAAGGAGACTGAAGTAACACAACTCATAACCCAATAAATCCACGCATCCCCAAAACCAAAAGCACCAAGAACCTTCCGAAGGAAGGACCATCGAACACGGTCATAAGCCTTAGCCATATCAAGCTTGATGAACATTGCCTTATCTTTGGAATTAGCCATAGAGTGAATGGTTTCAGTTGCAATAACAACCCCATCCAGAATCTAACGTCCCGCCACAAAACCACTCTATTCCTCAGAAATCAGCACTTTAAGCCACTTTTTCAACCTATCAGCAATCAATTTAGAGATAATTTTATAAATCACATTGCAAAGAGAGATAGGACGAAATTGACTTAACCTATCCGCCCCATCACACTTTGGGATGAGAGCAAGGAAGGTAGAATTCAAAGCCCGTAACATCTGTTTATTCTTATGAGACTCCTGAACAACTACCAACAAGTCCAACTTGATAATCTCCCAGAATTCTTGAAAGAACTCAATCGGGAAACCATCAGGGCCAGGAGCTTTCCCCCTCTTCATTTGAAACATGATCCCCTTTAGCTCCTCAATCGAAATATCACTCATAAGATGCTCATTCATCTCCCTAGAAACCAAAGAAGGGATACAAGAAAGGACCTGAGCTTTCTCATCAGAACCCCCCTGCGAGTCCTCCCTAAATAAAGAAGAAAAATATTGCATAGCTTCACATGTGATTTCTTGCAAAGAAGAAAGAGTTTCACCCCTATCATTCACCAGAGTAGAAATAGAATTGCCATGTCTCCTAGCTTTCACCGAGTTGAAGAAAAAAGCGGTATTTTTATCCCCTTCCTGAAGCCACTCAATCCGAGCCTTTTGTTTCCAAAAAACTTCCTCTCGTAGCTCACACTCTTCCAAAGCTTTCAAAGCCCTAGTCTCTTCCCGAAGCAAGTCCTCAGTCACTCCATCCTCCCTGATCAACCTCGTAATACCATCCAACTCAGCCTGGGCAGCAGTCTTAGCATGGAAAATGTTTCCAAAGCACTGCCGATTCCAACGTTTAAGCTGATACTTGACAAATTGAAGTAACTTAGCAAAAGTATACATTGCTGTACCATAAGCAGGTCTACCATACCTCCACCACTCAACAATATAGTCTTGGAGAGAGGAGTCACACAACCACATAAGTTGGAACTTGAAAGAAGGAGACCGAGGCACACGAGCTGAAGAAATAGCCAGCTTGATAGGCCAATGATCTGATCCCCTCCAATCCAAAATTTCAGAGCTAGAAGACCACAACCCACCAACCCAGTAGCAAGAAACCAGAAAGTGGTCAAGTCATTCTGCAATGCAGTTATTCCCAATCCTCTGATTATTCCAAGTAAACTGGCCATTAATGGGCTTGATATCCACCAGATTTAAAGCTGAAATGTTATCCTGAAGTAGCAGTGCAGAAGGCTCAAGCCTTGCAATACCACCCCTCTTCTCAGCCAACTCAGAAATAGCATTGAAGTCTCCAGCCATAATCCACGGATGGAAAGGAACCATGCTTCAGACAAACCGGATATGGGACCACAACAGTTGTTTATCCTGAAGTTCAGTAGGCGCATAGATATTGGAGAAGAGAATAGACTCCCCTGTCTCAAAACAAGAAGCAATCATAGAGATAGAAGACTAAAAGGACAACCACCAAAGAGGGCGGATCTTCCGAGGATTCCATAAACAAGCCACTCCTCCAGCAGTCCCTTGAGCACCAATACACTGGCACTCTCCACTCCCCCACAACTTAGGCACTAAACCAAACATACACTCCACTGATAACTTAGTCTTCTGCAGGAAAAGAACATCAGGAGATTGACTTCTAACCAAATCATGAACAGCTTTTTGTCGAGGGCCACTGTTCAAGCCCCTTACATTCCAGGATAGAACAATCATTTCAAGGGGCTCGAAAAATGAGAATCCAGAGTCTTAATAGACCCTGACTCTACCAAAGTTTCCCCTGTTAATTTAATCTTATCCAAATCTTTTTTTCTACCAAGCTTGGAAGACTTCTCCCCAGCCCCTTTTTTTGGATCCTTTTGATGAAGACCCAAATGAGAAGAAGAAGACTTATTAATCTTCACCCCCTCAGTACCTACATTTGAAACAAGAGGAGATCCATCCTCACCACCCTTCTTCCCTACTATAATAGGAACCAATTCCACCTGGACTTCCATTTGAACGTCTGTGTCCATTTGCAAAGCCCTATTATCCTGCAAAACCTGAGTAGCTTCAGAAAGAAGGCCCTCCTGTCCTATACCTGAAGCACCCTGATCCATATTCACCAAGCTTGGATTCACTTCCTGCTGGCTGAGATCATCTAAAACTTCAAATCTGTTGAAAGAATCTTCATCCTGCCTTTCCTTCAAAGTCCTCTTTTGACCTCGATTCCTATTTCGAGCCTTGACATGAATGAAACCATCAGCCCCATCCACATCACCAGGAATGGGTTCCTTCCCCTTTTCAACTCTAGGGGGATTGCGGGGAGGCTGCGAAGGCTGGGAGTCCACAGGCCTAGCCTTAGGGCATCTCCTCTGTAAATGTCCATATTCATGACAGAGACGGCACCGAAAAGGAAGAGTCTCATAGTCCAACTGCTGCACCCAAGAGTAAGGACCCGCACACATATCCACCGAATCTGGCAAGGGTTTACTTAAATCAATCTCAACACATATACGAGCAAAAGTCATCACCTTTTTAACTTGAGTCTGCTGTGAAGCACCAACTGGTTTTCCTAGCATTGAAGCTAACAGGTGTAAAACATCATCCCGCCAACATTCCACAGGAAACCTTGGAAGTCGAACCCACACTGGAACCCGGTTCGGAAGCTCTTCAGTAGGATTGAATCCTGCATGCCAAGGCTTAATGAATAGCCTAATCTGATTATGAAAATAGGGGCCTCCTTCAAAGGCCTTATTGCGATCTGCCAAGCAATTGAATGAAACCATGAAAAAGTTATTTGCTAAAAGCATAACCTCCATTTCTCCCTCTGGCATCCAAGTCCGTTGGGCCCATGATTCAAGAAATTGTAAAGAAACCCGCATCCCCATAAACTTGCACAGCAATGCATGCTTCGAATAATAATCAATATCTTCCGCAATCATCTCCAGCGGGATAACCAATTTTGGCCTCTCCTCACAACGTTCAAGACATCCATTGATCTTTGTAATCCGAGTACCACCAGACAAACCCGAACCAACCAACCCTGGATCTGGTGAGAACAAGTTATTATTAAAAACCTTCGAAGCGTGTAAAGGAGAATTTGCACCAACTGCTGCTGAGCGAAAATCCATCTTGGGACTAGCCCCTAAAGACTCCCTGATCAGCATTGAAACTAAACAAGATCCAAGGTGGGCAAGCAGGCCCCTAAGAAAAAAGAACCACCACTAGGGTTTAACCGATCCACCACCCAGCACTGCCTTCGAATTGCAAACCCAAACCAACCAGGCACAAAAACCCCACCCACGGCCTCCAACCAGGCACAAAACCCCCGCACGCTCAGGGAGAAAGAGACACCGATGCCGCTGAAAAAACTTTGCACTGATAAAAAACACAACCCCAGACCTCCCCAAAATGCATGCACTCCCTACACTTCACACGACCAAGAAAAAACCAGAGGATCGAGCTAGGGCACGAAAGCCCTAGGTCGACATGCAGAGCAAAAAATCAACATCCTCCCCCAATTAGGTGTCAATGTATTAATTTAATTTGGATTATACATAATTTAATATATTATTTTCATGTGCTTTATTTAATAAACAGTTATATATTTATAACTTTTTTCTCAAGATCTCAATTATTATAAATTTAAAAAAAATTATTTAAAAAATATATAATTTTATTTTGTAATTTAAAATTATAAAATTGTCAAAAGATCTTTGATTTGTTTGGTATAATTGATTTGTTTTCTATAATTGAAAGGTTTTGAATAAACCCACTAAGAATCAAATCACCTCTTTCAATAGATATTTAGTTTGAAGCCAAAGTTCAAAAAAGAACAGAAGAAAAAACTTAAAACAAAAAAAAGGCGCTTGACCTGAGATGGTACATAGTTGGCCTAACCATTAGTGAGTTAAAAGTAAATGTAGAAAACTAAGCTTATCCATTATGTACCTTCACATGTGGACATTCCAGCCTCCAGGGCCTGCCAGAATTGAAAAAGTTAAAACACTAAATTTAATTTTAACGCAATTCACCAAGGAAACAAAATATTAAATGAGGAAATAGTTTTTAGTACCTGTCGCATCAAGGAACTATTGGATTCAAAAAATTTCTAACTTTCAATTAAACTGCAAAATAAACCAACCATTAGCATTGTGTTTTTAGTCCCTGCCTTATAGGTGGGAGACTAATGTTTTCGATGCATTGATCCCTATTAATCTATTCGTTGGAAATCGTGCCGCAAATGTTTATGCTATAGTTTGTGGGATTATTTTTTTAAATTTTTATTAAAGTTGAATTTTCATTTTTGTTTTCAATTTTCTCATTGGCTATGGGTATTTTCCTCGTGGTTTTGTATTTTTGGAGTGGAAATTTTTTTCTTCTATTAATCGATTCATATCCTAATGTTTTGTTGCTATTGGAAATATTCCATGACTTTGTAATGTTCCTTGATATAGTTGTGTTCGCACCCAGTGTTTCTGTCGATGCATGGCATTTTAACAAGGACATTCTGTATTTATTTCATTTATTGTGAATAGACTGAAGTGCAGGCATCATTAATGGCTTATGCTGTGAAGTCTTAGGTCTGTCGAGCAAATGATTATTTGTGTTGTTTATTCATTTGTTGGGATTTTTGATGAGGGTGAAATCTGTGTCTGTTGAAAGGGTTGTTATTTATCGTATTAGAAGCGAAAAAGGAGGCGTTTGTAAGTTTCTATATCCTTTACACTATTATTTTTGCATTATTTATTCATTTGCTCAGATTGTTTGATGAGGGTGAAATTTGTGTCTCTATAGAGTATTGATAGTATTTATTTGGTTTTATGGTGCAATATAACACATCTAAATGGTGTCAAGAAAATTTCTTAGTGGATTTCACTTTGAAATGTTAGACGTACAATTGCAAAGGGATACTACAATAACAACAATTATTGCGGTTTTTATTCCAACAAGTGTAATGTCTAGATCTGCTCAACAACACCCACAATAATTTGGGTCAACTCAGCTACCTTTTGTTCACTAAAATGTTCTCTCTGTATTATCAAGTAAAATATTTCACCCTAACACATGTTTCACATGTTCTATGGTTGAAAAAATTGCATCTTAATTGTTGTTTAGTGATATCATTTGGCTTAATGGGTTTTCATGTTGGTGGTAGAAATGGATTAGAGGACTTCTTTGGATAATATGAATGACAATTACAATAAACTTATTATAAGGATGAACCCTTTAAGGTCTAGTTTGCTCTCATTATTTCATCAAATTAGGTTTGCTCTATGTAGGAATTTATAGAGTTGTTTAAGTTTCTAATAAGAAGCCATGCATTGGGTGCTACTGGATTTTGGCTTTCTCGCTAATTGATTTAGTATAATGTTGGGAGCCAATAAAAGTAGTCCTTTTGTTAATAAATATAATTTTTGTGATTTTTTTGTTGTACTGGAAGTGGACATTTTTTGGGTGACTGATCTTGTACATTGAAATTTACTACCAAGGTTGTGATTAATAATAGTTCTCGTGCAAATGCAATAGTTGTACAAGTGATGTTTTTGTTAGGGTTAGTTTTTTTAAATTGAAGATGTGTATGCCCTCTTCTTTCTTTCAAAAGGTTTTTGAAGCAAATTTATTCCATTATTTTTTTTCAAGGTTGTCTGTGGTGATTCTACTTACTAAATTTACAAATTGATAGTGCTACCAAACATGGTATTCTTCTAGAAGTTGTACAAGTGCTTATTGATTTTAATCTCTTTATTACCAAAGCCTATATATCTTCTAATGGAGGATGATTTATGGACAATAATTTTTGTACTGTTTTTCCCCTTTCTATATTTATATGTCAATCTTGTAGTTTTTATTGTGAATCTAACAATTGCATATGTTGGTATGGTCACATTCCATGTAATCAATGAGTTTGCTTTGTTTTTATCAATGCTTTTGGTTCGAGCTAGTTCATGTTTTTCATCTATCATATGAGATGCAATTTTAGTTATATTGATTTCAATAATTTTTTCCCTTTGATTTTTCACTGATGTACTTATACATAGAAAAAACTATCAGTACCTTTTCATTATGTAGGTTTGTAATGATTTATTTTAAATTAAAAATAATAATAGTCATGTCCAATTTTTTTAGTAGTGCCTTTCACTCTAAAATGTTAGATCTATAATGATTTGTTTCTCTTTAGGCATGGATGAATAGGTCAATATGAAACATGTCTTCATTTTAGCATAAACCCCCAATTTTACACAAAGATGTAAATAATTAAGTACTCCCCAATTAATATTCCAACACAAACTATGAAATGTGAAGCTTGAGTAGCTTCCCTAGTACTTGGGTAGTGATTTGGATGAGTAGGGCAAATTGTCTAGGTAGTGCATTTGTAATGAAAATTCATGCTCTAATTTTTAGCTCTAACAATTAATGTACATGCCTTAATTTTTATTTGCAACATTGAGGTTGAAATTACAATAATAATATCAATTTGATCTCTTATAATGAACTTGCAACAATGAAAATTTTGTCTTTATAATGATAATGCATAAGATGAAATCGTGAATGGAAAACTTACCTAGTAAAACTTCTACTCCTTAAAATGATTATAACATGGTATTCTAAAAGAATTTTTTTAAAAATGTTCTATTTTTTTAATAATTGTAAGCAAGCTTTCCCTTCATAAATAAACAACATGAGAATGATACATAATTAAAAAAAAGTTGATTTTTTCCCTAGACACTGAATGTGATCTAATTCATACATTTGCACAATATACATTAAAAGTAATGAATTTGTTGTTGGTTTGCTAGGATAACCTTATTGGAGAGATTACCACTCTAAACTGCTCCAAAATGGATAAGAATCCATCCTTTCCAAGTTGATAACTATAGTAGGTTTAAGCCTTTTGATGGTACAAAAGGTATTCCAATACTTCATTATAATAGAAGACTATTTAAAACACTTGAAACATAAGGATTGGGATCTTCATACGATGAATGCTTCAACATGGGTTTTTATTGATACTGCTTGTGATGGAAATACTTACCGGCTAATCATAGGTAAGTGTCTTCAAGGACATAACTAGAAGCCCTTACAACAAATGTAAAACCAAATTTGTATGATATTACCAAATTGCCTAGGCCTGGATATGAGAGCTTGGTTACACTATTTCTTAGCAAAATAATTGTCAATGTTCAAACTAAGTTGAATGAGTTACACTCGACCAAAGAAGGGCAACTTTGCATAGCCATATTGGTTAAGGTCCAAGTCCTCAAAGTAAGCATTACACAAAACGTTCTTAAGGTTTTTGTTAGCAAGTTCTTTTGAGAAAGATATACATGTTTTTAAAGAGATTCCTGACCTTATTTAACAAACCTTTTAAAAATGGATTACTCAATATGATTATCTTTATTTATCTATATGCATAGAGCTATGAGGGATTAACAACAAAATTATCTTTTTCTATCTCTATTACAAATGCTCAATAATTAATAAAAATATTCTTGAATGATACATAATAAGATTAGAGTACAATCAATGAACCATGCTATTTGTCATATGGTATTTTCCCCACTTATTGTTTATTGAAAAAGCTAAAAACTAATATTTTAATGGATAAGAGAAAACAAAATTACATCAAGAATTGAGCATTGTAAGGATGCTTCTTCCTATCAATATAAGAAGTGTTAGCATATCTAATTGCATCAAGAGGGAGGTTTCCTATATACTCTCTAAAAAGAGTAGCAAAAATTTGATTTACATAATATGAAAATTGCAATGCCAAAGGCAAATGTTGAATCTTGAAGAGATGAATGCCATATAAAACTTGGAATTCTTTGTAATGAGAAAGATTATAGGAGGCAAACCAAAAGAAAAAGAAGATCTAACTCATTTTTTGTGTTCCTTGTAGTGAAAATCCAGGAACACTAACCACAATATGGGCTATTTGGTTGGTGTATGAACTCAAGGGAAAAATGATGTGGATCTAAAATACCCATTCCTCTAAAATAATCCCTATGTACGAGTATTTACAATAAACTCACACAACCAAGCTAATTAAAAAAGAAGAAGAAAATTCATGGCCAAGTTCAGCCCACCCAAGTCAACAAACCCAATCTACAATAGTGAAATAATGATTAATTAGTTTAGAAAATGGTCATTATCAAATGATATGCAACAATACACCAATTAACATCTAAATTATGCAAAAATATTAAGAGGGGAACTTAAAATAGCCATACCATGTTGGCTTCTCTTCCCAAGTTGAGATGACTCATTACCTTTGCTTTCTTGCAACTAGGTGCCAAAGTTTTCTTTGGTATTAGCTTATGGATTGTCAATGAGCCGCCATTACTTTTGGTCTTCCTAGAAGTTAGAACAATCCATGCTAGTATAAAATGAGATCATGTTAACACAAGAGTCACAACTACATAATGCCTAGACCATATATAACTTGTGTGAAGAAAACTCCATAACTAACTCAAATATTTTTTGATTAAAATTTCATCCCTTGTGTTTTTATCGATATTGTCAAATTTTAGTTGTAGGGGATTTTGTTTGTTGAGCTACAACTTTTTGAGGATCACAATGCCCATTGGTTGCAATGTTTGAAGAGTTGATTGTGTCTCAAGAAACATAACTAGATAGTGTATCACATTCTGTCCCACTTGAACTTGATGACTGAGTTCCATCTTAGAACCAAAAATGCTACCAAGCAACAATCGATATGTTTGTCATATTGTATATCAAGATACTCTCTCATCAACTATACACATTATGTTCCTCATTTGTACCATACTTAGAAGCAATTTTGAAAATTAGAAACATCAATATGCATATAAATATGAAAAAACTATAATGAAGATGGCTCACATATTTGGAAATGATATGAGAAAATAAAATCTATAAAATAATGATAATTTTGCAAACAAGTTTGTGGCAAGTGCTAGCTTCACCTAGCTTCTTTCTTGCTTGACAATTTTTTATATTTAGTAATAATTTTGAATTTATAAAGTAGGATAACATGACTAAAAATTGCAATAAAACATGTCATGCTAGACTACCAGAATCCCATGCATCTAAAATGACTAAGGACATATGTTTAAACAAATATAACACACAATTAAGTGACATGTATCCACAACAAGAAAAAGATAAAATAATAGTTAAGTTAAAGAATTTAATGTTGAGTGGAATTTTCATTGCAAGATGCAAAATATTAGCTTTCAAGGATGTAGTACTATTTATACTAGCACTTGCACCCATAGGAGGTTCAAGGAATATGCTAACAGAACAACCCACGAGTTTAGAAAATTTTTCGGCGTGAATTTTTTTTACAGCGTGATACAATTCTGAGCACTATAATGTTTACATAGAAAAGCCTATCAGCTCAGTATAGAAATACATACTTTATGAAGAAATTTTAAGAAATTGGAAGTTTTCAAACTGGTCAAAATCTGTTGCAAGAGCCATCATATTCCTTCTTCTAACAAGTAGTCATTCATTTGTGGATTTATATCTAGATATATCAAATTAATTAGGTGAAGTTGATCTTTTATGTAATTTTAAGGTTTGCATTGGGACCTTGTACACATTGAATATACAAATAATTATGGTGTGAAAACATGGTTATTTAGAAAGGCTAAAGGATTTTAAACATATAATTCTTTTTACATTACAAAAATGATTAAAAGAAAAAATTAAATAGCCAATATTACAATTGAGATTTCTTTTGTGCAATCATTATTCATGGGTATAGTGAATTGGAGCAATCACAAACATTTTATATAAACAAGGAGAATCATCTTGTAAAATTATGAATTAGATGTCCAAAATCACAAACATTTTATATTGTAACACAAGGAGAAGACAAAAATGAGATATAGAGGTGTTAGAATACATCCTTGGGGTTATTATGTTGTCAAAATTAGAGGTCCTAAGTCCAAAGAAAGCCAATGGCTTGGAGATTTTGATAGAGTATGGATAACTACTTATCCTTATGATATGACAACTAGATCTATGACAAGCATCAATGCAATAATGAATTTCTTCTACATAAATTCAAATCCATACAACTTCTACTCAAATTAATAAGTTCTCCTTCTCGACATTGGGATCTAGCTCCAAAATAGACACAGTTTTGGTTCAATTTACAAAGAAGGTGTGAACTATATCATACATAGATAGCTTCAACAAATATGATCGAGAACAATGATGAATTGCTAATAGGTGTTTTTCCCAATTTGCAAGTTCTAGTCCCTGTTTCTACAACACCTATCAATATTTAAAATAATTAATTGCAACAACATTCATAACATCTCAGAAGGAACCTTACACAATATGTCTCTTGTTTCAATCCAAACATTTTAAAATAAATAAACAATATTTTATTTAATTACATTTGTTTAATTAAACCTGAATTAACCTTTAGGAAATAAATTTTTCTTTATAATAGCATTTTGTAAGTGTACGTCTTATTATCGTGTCGATTCGTGTGCACTTAGCTTTATTCAAAACTCTATATTATATCTAAACATAGTAGTTAATGAAAATTTGATTATGATTATTTTTTAAAGAAGCTTTACTAGTAAACAGCGAGAATCTTTAACGTTCACTTTCATTTGGCGTGTCCTCTTGTGAGTACTCGTTCCCCTGTTCTATTCTATCCTGTTGCTTTCTTTTTCACTCATATAAATCTCAACAAGTGTAAATAAATGGAGATCCAAAAGTGTCCTCGGCAGTGCGGTAGGGGACGTTTCATACTTCCAAAATTAAGTTAGGGGTAAGTGATGATTGTTCACATGTTATAATCATTTGATGTTGCTCGAATTGTCACTACTCCATAGCACGTGTTCTCCATCTAGAAATATTCGGTTCAAAACTGTCATTGCTCCGTAGCACGTGTCCTCCATTTAGAAAAATTACATTCAACGCGCTTCAAACACATTTCCCTCATACTCTCTACATGTTTGCAGCGCTATATATGTTCTCTCATTTCTCCCTTTCTACTCAAAACGCAGCCTCACACTCCTCTTAACTTTTTCCATACTCCACACCTTACTCGAAATCATTTCCTGATTTCCAACGTAGGATAGTGCAAACTACAATTCTTGATATCTACCATTTTGCCTGACGAAAATGAACAACCCCGGCAAACAAAATCTTATCCGCATTCCACCTACAGACAATCACGGAGAAAAAAACAGACGATTTAAGGGAGTTCGGATGAGAAAGTGGGGGAAATGGGTGTCTGAAGTGAGAATGCCCAACTCGAGAGCTAGAATTTGGCTAGGCTCTTACTACAGCGCTGAACAGGCAGCCCGTGCTTACGACGCTGCTGTTTATTGTCTGCGAGGACCTCACGCCAAGTTCAATTTTCCCAAAACCATGCCCGTCATTCCGTCTGCCTCGTCACTTTCCCGTCAGCAGATTCAGCTCGCTGCAGCCAAATACGCCCGCGGCCAAATCCCCTCCACCACCGAAGATAAGAAGAGCGACTTGGCAGAGAAGCCAATTTCTTCCACTCTCACGGAAATGGAGACGTCAAGTGACAGTCTATTGTTGTCCGAGGAGCTGGACTTCTCATTCTGGGAATCTTTGTTCGGTCATTCCGACGGCAATCAATTGCTGAATTGGAACAAATTCGAGTAACTTACATTGGAACTGACATCATCAACAGGGTCAGGGCTCCGTATTGTTAGACCCACAACCGTAGTGGAATTTAGGAGCTGATTGGGACACACAGAGAAAAACCATCATGTCCTTGCTTAGAAATAATTTGTTTGGTTAGGAATGTTTCCACACATATTTCAATGAGTAATTCCAATTTATTCTTTCTCCCCCTTCTAGCATTAAGATGGTTGGCAGTCCTCTCTATAGTTGCATAGTCAATTGAGCTTATAGGCGTGGGGAAAATTATTTTATACATCATTTTTATATACATATAGTAGTTGATTTATCGAAATAACAAATTTGGTTAGTTGTGGACATGTTCTTATATTATGAGTTCCTACAAGAGGATGGGTTTCCATTATATTTAGAGCCACAAGAGCTAATTTTTCCTTGATGCATTGTCATTTTGAATCTCATTCTGCATTTAATTTTTATTATGGTATATCTTATTTGATTTTTATTATGGTATATCTTATTGAGGATGGGTAAAGAGAATCTGACAATTTTTCCCCTCCTCTTGATTTGCCCAAATGATAATTTGACCAACTGTGAATCAGGGTGTCTTAAGATTTATGGTTTGTAATGGTATGAATCTGATTTGCACAATTTTAACAATAATTAAATTTTGCAACAAACATCTATATATTTGAAAGCCTAATTGTATAGTCAAACATCCTAATGCCAAATTTATATAAATTAATGTACCATAGGGGTGTTTCCTCAGTATTTCCATTTGGTGTTTGTAGAGAAAGATATCTCATGATAAATATTAACACTCAACATGCATGTACATAAATAATATTCATGGATATAGTTGATGATGCACCTATGACACCATTTTCCTTGCTTCCTTTTAAAGTCAAGAGGATAAACATCCTAGATCTTTTATAGAAACCCATTGATATTGGGAGCATAATCACCCTATGTGTACAAATAATTGACCTCTTTTATCTTAATGCCAATGACTAAGGGCCATCCATTTTTCCAAAGTTGTCTCGGGGCACAATTTTGGTCTTATCCTTTTAGAGTATTAGACCTTTGCATTCAATAAGAATCAATCATTGGTGAGCTCTTTTTGACAAGAGGTCTTGTATTTATTTTCAAGTTTCATTTTAGATTTATAACTCCACCTAAATGCAAGGTTACAAACATAGTATCCAATCTTCTAGCAAGATTATGTACAAGGTCCTTTTTTCCATTGTCAATGCATATCAATTGGATGTCTAGCTACCCTACAATGTAAGGTTACAACATAGTATTGGGATTTGGAAGGATATGTATGGTAACTACTAGAATAATGATGTCAACATCCACCAAAACCCAAAAAGTACCTTTTTGATATCCAACCTCCAATATCAAATCAAATCCAAACCATCCATGATCTCGATAAAAAATCTATAAAACTCTCATCTCCCAAACACTTACAAAGCAAGAAAGGGGAAGAAAAGAAAATGACATGTTGGATTCTTGAGCAGCCACACTTCTTCTCGCAACAACAATTTAATCTTGGGCACATCCAAGGCATCAAGAGGGTATTGGTGAGAAGTTTAATTGTCCTTTCATTATTCTTTTTCATTCTCTTTTCTCAATTAGAGGTGTTAGTGCCTTTCTCTACAATCCTATAAAATTTGCATAAAAAATCCTAAATGTGGCCCCCTTCTAACTTGCCTTGCTCTGATGCCTCAAAAAATCCTAAAATTTACTGAGTGTTAAATCTTTTATCGGCCCTTATGTTGCCTCTTTAAACTTTGTCGATGGTTCTAGTGGTTGCTGGAACCATTGAAACCTCCAACATGGTTCTATGGTTCCTTTTCTGCTTCGACGAGATCGAAATGGTTTGTTCGTTAGAGGTTCCAATGGTTCCTAGAACCACTAGAACCCCCCAACATTGTTCTTTAATTCCCATTCTCCCCTAACTAGCCGACATAGTTGAAGTTGCACGACTTGGTGATTCTTAAAGAAAAGCATGTTGGGTGTTCCGATGATTCCTAGAACCACCAAAACTTTTGACAAGGTTCATAGATTCCCTAAATGGTTGTGACAACCGATAGAAGGAAGATAAAGGCAAGTTTTATGACTTGGAAAATTTTCATTGATGTTGGAGGTGACATGAGTGGTTCCAGTGGTTCCTAGAAGCACTAGAACCCCTGTCATGGTTCCAAGTTGGTCAAGAACCTCTGATGTACAAGGTAAAGGTGCGGTGATGAAGAAGGAATGAAGAGACAAAGAAAGACAAAGAAAAAGCAAATGAAGAGAAGACGTTGGTAGTTCTGATGGTTCTGAGAACCACTAGAACCTCTGACTTGGTTTTGAATCAACCTAACACCTTCGACTAAGGGATTGAAGATGGAATGAAGAAGGATGATGAAGGATGTTGGTAAGTGGTTCTCGGAACCATTGGAACCTCCAACATGGTTCCTAGTTGGCCCAATTGCCTTGATAAGCAAACGAAGATGAAGGAAGGTAGGAATAAAGAAATGGTGTCGATGGTTCCAGTGGTTCTCGAAACCATTAGAACCTTTGACAAAGTTCCTAAAGAGCATGAGAGTGCCAACAATGACTATGCAATGCTAAATGAAAGGAAAATGGCACAGTGAAGGAAGAAGGAAGATGTCAGAGGTCTAGGTGGTTCCCGATGAAAGGAAGCTAGGTGTGTGGAAATCACTTCCTACACTAATCTAAAGAGAAGAGAAGAGTGCAAATTCATTTTATCTTTTACAATTACAAATTGTTAACAACAACAATCGAGATATTACAGCAAACACATACACATAGAAATGAGACAAAAGAGAGAGACACAAGATATACGTGGGGAAAACCCTTATCGAGTGAAAACCCAACACTCCAAAACCTGTACAATGTATTATCAAAACTGAAATGATTACAATACACTTGCAATGCAAGCTCTCAGGAGTTTTCGACACTCATATATGGAGACAAATTGACAGCATAATTGTACCTATAAATCACATAATACATGTCATCTCCAAAGTACCTGTTTATATAGAACATACAAGGCAAAAATGGCTCTATCTTGAGATGGCCATCCAACATGGCCTCATGGCTCAAAACCCATGCCTATGGACACTTGTCCACCACTGTAGGATGTTCCTAACACTTGTCAAGTCACCCCATCCCAAAGACGTAACCTATTCCCAAGATGGGCAATGACAAATGCTCTTACGATTCTTACAACCGTCATAGAATCTGTCATAACTGTCATAACTTACAGCTGTAAGAGAATCTATCATACACAAGCTATAAATAGTATATTCTCTTACAACATGTCATAACCCACCTTGCGGTGCCCAAAGATGCCCGCTACCAAGATGCTTCTCGACACATGTCCTCACCTGTCATAGAACCTTCTATTTCTGACTCTTACATGTCACAGAACTGTCATAGGAATCTGTCATGACTGTTTCGGTCAATATTCCATTACACACTATCCAAGATGTCGACACATGGCAAAATATTCCTACCACTAAGTGGGATGCGTATCTCCTTATGTGAGGACAAATTTATATGTGGTCATCTTCCATGTAGGATGACACATCACCGTGCCAACTCCCACAAGATGACAACATAGGATTTGCATCTCAATTATACAATAGGCAATAAATAAATAAATACAATGAAATAATACAAGGATTACCAAGGTTGAGACACCTTGATTCCCAACATTCTCTCACTTGTCGAACACTTTGTAAGAGCCAATATAATTAACATGATTTAATTGTTATAGGCCGAGAGGCCCATAGACTCTGAACATCATCTGAACTTCTTTGTGCCCACTGGTTTTGTCAATGCATCTGCAACATTCTTCAAAGTATATACCTTCTCTAAATTCACCTTCCCATCCTCTACCATGTCTCGCACGAAGTGAAACTGTACATCAATATGCTTTGTTCTGGCATGGAAAGTTGGATTCTTCGTTAGGCAAATTGCACTATGACTGTCACAACATATCGTAATCTATCCTGCATCAACACCAATATCTGAACACAATATCTTAAGCCAAATGGATTCCTTACAAGCATGAGTTGCTACCATATACTCAGCTTTTGTCATGGATAAAGCAACCACAGGTTGTCGCTTACTCATCCAACTAATTGCACTACCAAACATAGTGAACACATAGGCACTGGTGGATCTTCTACTGTCAATGTCACCTACCCAATCAAAATCCATGAATACAAACTAAATGTGGAGGTCCTGTAGTATTACCATGATAGCATATGGAATACTCAGAAGTACCCCTAAAATATCTAAACACTCACTTAACTAGATCCCAATGTACCTGTCCAGGATTAGCCATAAATCGACTAAGGACTCCCACTGCTTGGGCAATGTCTGGTCTTGTGTAGACCATAGCATACATCAAACTGCCAACAACACTAGCATAAGGTACTCTACTCATGTCCTCCACCTCACTAGGAGATTTTGGACAACTATTAACAAACAACTTTGTCCCCAATGAAAGAGGAACACACAATGGTCTACAATCTGCCATGTTGAATCTATCCAACATGGTCTTCACATACTTACTCTGGCTTAACCAAAGTTTTATGTTAGCTCTGCCTCTTATGATTTCCATTCCTAGAATGTACCTAGCTACCCCTAGATTTTTCATCTCAAACTATGTTGACAACTGAGACTTCAAATCAAAAATCATATTCTTACCATTCCCAATCAACAACATATCGTCAACATACAATGCAATGATGAGAATGCGATCATTGTCAAACTTGTAATAGACACAATATCAATCAGATTTTGATCTCAAAAATCCAATGGACAACACAAAGGCATCAAATTTCATATACCACATCCTAGGAGACTGCTTCAAACCATACAAAGACTTCTTCAACATGCGAACCAATTTTTCTTTACCTTTCTCTATGTAATGCTCTAGTTGTGATATGTAAATCTCTTCCTTCAAATCACCATGAAGGAAAGTTGTCTTCACATCCCTCTATTCTTCCTCTAAGTCGTAAGCAACTACAAGAGATAACAAGAATTGAATGGATGTCAGCTTTGCAATGGGAGAGAAAATTTCACCATAATCAATTCCCTCCACTTGTGAGTACCCCTTCGCAACCAATCTAGCCTTGTACTTTTCAACACTACCATCTGCACCGAATTTCTTCTTTAACACCTATTTGCAACCAACGGGTTTTCGTCCTTCAGGCAAAGGCACCAAGTCCCATGTTTTATTCTTCTCCAAAGAAGCCATCTCATCTTCCATGGCCTCCTTCTAGGAACCTGCATCTTTCATGCCCATAGCCTCTTTCACAGTTCTAGGCTCATCAGTGTTAGTAAGCAAAGCAAAAGCACAACTAGAATCAAGTAATGAATAATCAAACCTATCAAGTTGCTTTCTCGTTCGTGTAGACCTCCTCAATGGCTAAGGTTGAGGTTATGCTTCTTCTTTTGAGCTTTCAGAGATGCTAGACCTCTCCTCATCATCAAGTCTTACAGGGTCTGTCAGTTCAGTCTTCTCAGGGGTAGAAGGAAACTGAACCACATCTTCTTTCTTGGGTAAGTGCAAAGAGTTGGGGGGCTAAAAAGTGGCCAAATTATTTTCAAAAAAGTTTAATGCATAACTCGAGTGCATTATGACTAGCTATAAATAAAAAAAGAGCATTTGTGCTCATTTCATTTCTTTGTTTTCCTCTATACCTATGAATTGCAAATGCTAAGAAGCGCGCTTGCATTTTGGAAAAGTCAATTCAACACCAAAATCTTACTGATTCGTTGCCAAAATGCCGCCACAATGTCGAGCACACTAAAGGAGTGAGTTTTATTTGTTTTTTTTTAATTTGTTTCTAAATTGGTAGGTTCGAGTTGATTTTTGATGTAAATTTCATTAATTGTCAGAAAATGTTAATGCACCTCCTCCTCCTCCTCAAAATCCCACCTCCTCCTCCTCAAAATCCACAAAATCTTGAGGAGGAAATACCTACAGAACAACCACCTCGTCCATCCATTCCTTGACATGCCCTTGGAACACAAGAAAATCTAATGGGGCAAATTGAAAATAATAAAAAAGAAATTGAAGATATAATTGCAAAGTTGAAAGATCCTTCCACTTCAACCTTGCATAGGTCCATGCTTGCTGAATCTTATGTATCTATGTTATCAAATGTAGATTCGATTAGCAAGCAAATATCTAGTTGGACGGATAAGAGGGGAGAGTTTAGATACTATTATGTAGACAAGCTGTCATACCAAGATGTGAAAAAATACAAATTACAAAATTAGACTTGTGCTTGATTTTCACAAACCCACAAACAAATCAACCTCCACCCATTACATGCAAGAGGTTCCCTATCCATTGGTGCAACAACCAAGTGATAAGGGACAATTTTGGGTAGAGGTGGTGGATAGTTTTTGACAATGCTCCATGCAATAATAATGAGGTCCCGCAATACTTTTTCAGGAAACTCTACTACGAGTTTGTCCTCAATAAAGTGCCAAACTATTTTGATATGCGGGACTTCTAGGGTAGAGGTGGGGGGTCAGCACAAGATAGACTAGGGGCACATGTTGACCCACATCGGGAAGTGAGACGAGTAATCAGTAGACCAGTCCATGAACATGTTTCTATCGCTTCCATTGTGAAGGAGAGTGTTGAGGTTGATACACTTCAGTCCATTAGTGCCTTGACCCAGAGCATCATAGAGCATGCTAGTCCTGCAGCACAGAGTGGGTTGGGAGATAATATGAGTAGGGTCCCACCCCATGCTTGTTAGACTTGCGGGTCAGCCTGTGGTTATGACCCCATGGATAGTCAGGATGTAGGTGCACAGGCTACATCTGCAGCTGAGCAGATGGTGATGACAGATACCCTCCTGAGTGAGACTTTTAGCCTTGATACTCAGGTAAATATTAGCAAGTTTATTGAATTTAATTTATTAAATTTTATTTTTGAAATGCAAGATTAACTAATTTCGTTTGATGATTTTAATGAAATTTCAAGGTCATAGCGTTGATACAATTTTCAGTGGTTCTCCACCTGCATATTACACTAGATCATCTACTGTCGGGGTATGTAACTAGTAAACAATTATAAATATTACATGTGAATAGCATCGTTATATGAATGGTATTCTAATATCTGATTTTGGATGTTGAATAGGTTAATATTAGAGATTTCACGGCAACACCTGCTAGCGGTGGTGGACTTCAAAGCTTCACGGAGGTAATAAAATAAATAGTTTAATGAATGAATTATACTTACTAAATTTTTGTATGTGACTTGTGTGCTTTTTTGTGTGTACTTCCATGTTTAAATGAACATGTGTGTATGTTGGGAGCCATGATTTGCATCACTATTATAGTTTTCCTAATTGAATAATGTTGTTTTATTTCCAGATAATGCAGACTACGGAGACACCTCTCGATGTTCATAGGGCAATGGAGCATGGTGTGACCTCTGCGGTTCATAGCTCCATGGCATTGATAGGGGTATGAGGCAAATTAGTAAATTTTAATTTACATTCATTGTTATAGTTGTTTATTTTTAAAAAATAAAAAACTATTGATTTGAAGTTTAATTTCTATCTGGATGGTTTCTATAAGACATGACATCACCATGGCCTATTCTTGCTACTGAGGCAAGTGAGGAGATAGATTATATGGTAGCGGTAAGTGATTATTTTGTTAAATGTTTCATTTTTTATAACATGTAATTTCTATATATGAATGCCTATACTTTTTATTGTAACAACTAAAGATGCAGGAAGAACTAAATAGGAGGAGCAACCCTCAGGTTCGTAGTAGACTACCCACATACGCGTCTCCATCCCTTAGAAAATTAAAGGCTGCCCGTGATCTATTCTCTTCACTAGCCAGAGGGGAATGACTTTTTATTGTGTTCCTTTGTTGTATGCCTATATGGCATTTGTGGACATATATTTTGTATTGCATATAGTTGACATTGTATGCCTATATGGCATTCTTGTAAGCCTATATGGCTATTTTGTATATATGTTATACTTATATCGACAGATATTGATGTATGCCTATATGGATATTTGGTTAATACAAATCTTTTTTATTGATGGTGTCTATACTTTCATTATAAATCCATGTTTGAATGGATATTTGTAGATGGCTACTTTAAATATTTAAAGTCCAATTGTATTACATAGGATGTTTGTTGATCCAATAAGCTAGCTATTGTTAGTCAAATATCACCTAAACCTCATTTTGGAACTAAAAGATAAAAGTTGTATTTAAAAAAAAATGAATCATCATGTTGAATAGAAAATATTAATATTCTTTATGAGTTGCTCAATTGAAAATATTCAAATGAGTATGCTGATCCATATTCTTTATGAGTTGGTCAATTGAAAATATTTCTTAATTTCTTGTTATTATACCATATTGGGATGCAAAGAGTATGTTGTTTTGAATAAGATAGTCAAAATCATATGCTTATGAGCACCTGATGACCATTGTGGTTATTAAATGTAATTCCTCTTCCATATAAGGCAAGGTTATGAGATTATATTGAGTCTTACCTAATTTTAATATGCAACATAACATTGGGGCTATAGGCTTCCATAAGTCATACCTCAGGGATTTTCAGTTTTAGGCACAAATTTGTTTTAAGACCTTAGGCGCATTTCTCTACTTACACAACCTCAAAACTTCGCCTAGAACTCAAGGTGCCTTTCATCATCCAAACAACCTCAAAATTATGCCTTGATATTGAAAGGATGTTTCAAAGTATAAAGGAGGGCGCCTTAAGGGAGGCAATTCATCTTGATTATCAAAGTTGATCAAACACATCAAACTAAGCATCATACCTCTAGGCACATTTTTGCCTCTCTAAACTATCCATTTTGGTGCCTTGATGTAAAGTGAAGTCTAAACTTAGTGAAGATTGCGCCTAGAAAGCTATCACCTTGGATATGCACCTAGAGTCATCCTAGATCATCCATTTGCACTTAAGGGTCAATATAACATAATATAACTTAGGAAGACTTTGAAAATCAATAAAAGAAGCCTAGGTGCCTTTTCTTGTCTCCACCATCCATTTTGGGTGCCTAGAGGAAAATGAACTTCAAATCACTTCCAACTATAGCGTCTAGTGTTAGAACCTTCAAAATGACTAAATCTTACCAAAGGAAGTCTAGGCGCCTATTGTCACTTGGATCATCATGAATGAGCGCCTAAGTGGAAGAAGAATGAGCATCTTGTATGGAGGTGCACTTTTGTGTCTAAATAACCTCATTTTGGTGCCTTGAAGGAAGATGTTCTAAATCTTAAGATCTAGCACCTAAGTGTAAAATGGTCGCCTATAGGTTTGAACAAGTGATTGAAGCCATCAAATTGCCAAGAAATGAGCTAAGTATATTAAGGCGCCTTTTCTTGTCTAAATTATCCATTTTGGCGCCTAGGAGGAAGGAGATTCAACATCATGAATCAAGGCACCCTTTGCCATCAAAACAACCTCACATTGGTGTCTTGGAGGAAATCAACTTAAAACTACAAGTCTTGGAGTTTTTTCATGTTTTGATGATGTCTTTTGAGAACAATTATAATGATTGAAGGATGAGGTGGGTAAAAAGTCATCTAGCTTAGGCACCCATTTAATATTTAGTTTTTTCACATACCTTAATCTGTACCTTGACTTGGAGGAGTTAGTTTATGGTTTAAAATGATTTCTATGTGTTTATATGATTCAATATTTGTCAATAATTTAATATGCCGATACAGTGTAGCTCAGACTGTTTTGGCATGTTTGGGTGCAAAATAGGACCATGCCTAGCCTAAACGTACCCATCTAGACACATTGGAACTGTCAGTTTGGCCACACGAGGAGAAGAACAAAAGTTACACCCCTTTGCAACTTTATACTGCCTCCTTTTGACGATTTTTGGGGTAGCAGAAAACCTTTCACCACGGGCAAATGCCTCAGAGATATAAAAAACTGAGAGAGGTTATTGTAGAGGTACTCAACATGATCACGTTGCCTTAGATAGAATGTTTCTAAGTGACACAGTTTTTGAGTAACATCTCATCAAAGATTGCTACCTTTTTGCACTTTGGACTCTTCAGGGATATCATCGGTAAAATGTAGCTCGGACTGTTTCGACATCTTTGGGTGAAAAATAGGACCATGCCTAGCGTAAATGTACCCATCTAGATGCATTGGAATAGTCAGTTTGGTCACATCAGGAGCGGGATGAAAGTTACACCCATTTGCAACTTTACATTGCCTCCTTCTGACGATTTTTGAGGCAGCAAAAAACTTTTCACCACAGGCAAATGCCTCAGAGATATAAAAAACTGAGAGAGCTTATTGTAGCGGCACTCTACATGATCATGTTGCCTCAGATGAAATGTTTCTAAGTGACACAGTTTTTGAGTAACATCTCGTCAAAGATTGCTGCCTTTTTTCACTTTGGACTCTTCAAGGATATCGTCAGTACAATGTAGCTCGGACTGTTTCGACATGTTTGGGTGAAAAATAGGACCATGGCTAGCATAAATGTACCCATATGGACGTGTTGGAATAGTCAGTTTGGTCACATCAGGAGTAGGACGAAAGTTACACCCCTTTGCAACTTTACACTACCTCCTGACGATTTTTGGGGCAGCAGAAAACCTTTCACCACAGGCAAATGCCTCAGAGATATAAAAACTGAGAGAGGTTATTGTAGAGGCACTCTACATGATCGTGTTACCTCAGATAGAATGTTTTTAAGTGACACATTTTTTGAGTAACATCTCGTCAAAGATTCCTTCCTTTTTGCACTTTGGACTCTTCAAGGATATCGTCGGTACAATGTAGCTCGGACTGTTTCAACATGTTTGGGTGAAAAAAAAAATCATGCCTAGCCTAAACCTACTCATCCGGACACATTGGAACTGTCAATTTGGTCGCATCAGGAGAAGGACACCAAAAATGCAAAAGTTGCTTTGTGCAACTTGACAACATTGACACTTTTTTTCAATAGGATTCAAAGACTCAAACTGACCCCAAATGACTCAAAGTGACTTAAAAAGAAATGAAATGGTCTTAGAAGACCTTATTACATACAATTGACTCAATCAAAACAAAATTTCATTTTTTGACCTCTCTTGGAGGCATGACAACCTAAGTGCCCCTGCACCATTAGTGCAACTAAAGGACTATGGTGGTGGCATGAAACTAGAGTGAGTTGACATTCATTTGCATCTAGTTTGGCATCTTGAAATAATTCTAGAGTAGAGTAAGACTCATTTTCCTGAAAATAGTTTAAGAAACCCTTATCTAGGGTTTTGGTAAGAATCATGCATTTTTTGGCCATTCCACTGATTTGATTCACTTTTGATCAATGGAATGGGTTGTAGTAGGTCTATTCTAGTATTCTATGATGAGTTTTTGGTAGAAAATCTGAGGAGAAGAAGTTTTCTTTGAGGAAACCTAACAAAACCATGTGTTAGGTGATGTTTAGAGACATAGAGAAGGAACTATAGAGGCATTTTTAGGAACAACATATTGTAGGAGGACAAAACCCACAAAATTCATAGTTTTGGCATGAATACTAAGTGCTCAAGTCATTGGATGAGTTCTATGTGTGAATTTAAGGGGGGTCTCTTTGTATTTTAGGCCTAATTGGAGCTCTAGGTTATTGAGAGGAGTTATAGGTTAGGGTATATCGTCGAAAACAACCTATACCTAGTTTTAGATATGTGATAGGGAGTCCAAATGGGTATCTACTAATTGTCCAAGTTCTATGTTTGAAGATCTATATCAAAAGTTATTAGGACTGTTCTCCTTTTTTAGGGCTACAAGCCATTTCTTAGGTTTGTGAAGGAAGTGTTAATCCTGAGTTTGGTCTGCCTTTAGCAATGATTGGAATGGGTCCCATAGCATCTAAAATTACTGTTTCTATGAAGAATTCAGAGTCTCTAACTGTTGTTCCCACTTTTGTATAATGATCATGAAATTTGGGCTTTAGAGCATAAGGAAACCTTGTCTAGTTTACCATCCCCCAACTATCCCATTGCCTCTACATCACAATTAGAGACACCTATTATCTAGTTAGAAACCAAGACACCTAGAGACACCTATATTTTATACATTACCTAGATTTTATACATTATTCTCAGGATCAACTTCATCCATCACTTAGGTCTAACCCCATGAAGCATATATGTAAAAATGTGTGTATGTGTAAAAGTACAGTAGGAAATAAAAAAAGACAAACCTTACAAATTAATGTGCATACTTACAACTCAATGTAACATGACTTTACAGAATCAATGTGAATACTTACAAATTAATCTAATGAACCATCCGAGTCTGCTCTACTCTTTATTGTGTCAAGTATTGCTTCATTTTCAGACTCACGCACCTTCCACAAGATTTTGTTCAAAGGTCTACCCCGATACTGTATCAAATGAACATTGGATTCCATGACAAGGTTTGAGTAATGAAGAATCTTTCGATGCGTGTCAAAGTCCTAAAACAAGCAAACATTAACACTCTTATGTGGGTACCTTCTAAGCCATGTTCTAGTAATAACCACTGAGTCTGTAGGGTATTTGATACTTTCTCCATCTGTAACTGGGGCCTTCAATTTATTTTTGGCCTCAGCACAATGACATAAGTAATAATTTGTTCCCTCTTCATTATCTTCATCTGCAATAACTGCATATACGTGCCCTACATTGATATGTGTAGTAAATTAGATAAAATTAGTCAACATTACAAAAACACTACAAAGTAAGATGACATTAGGAATTTCAAAAACTATGCAAATAGATATATTACCTAGTTGAACTAGATTTGATATGTGGTCAAAGTCAAATGATGATTCCATCTATGTTAGTTCCAATGTCGTCGGGGGTTGATACATGTCAAGTGGGCTAAGATAACTTGACTGCCATTCGTCAACCCACTCCTTTGACTCGCACTCATCCCAGGCTTGAATTGTACAGGAAGAACAAAAGCATGACATATTTCACGTATGGATACTCCATGAATTTGTAATTGAGCTTCTGAAAGAGAGCATCTCATTTGATCCTGTCAGTGTACAATAGTCCTCATATGATGCAATGTTAGTATCATCTATCAACCAAAAAAATTGATGAACTAAAGACTTACCTTCAGTACCTAGACCCATGGAAGAATTACACAACTCGACAATCTATTTTGCATCTATTAACTTTGCATTGTCTTTATACTTTAACTCTTCTTGTGCTATGGCTCTTTTGATACATGCTCCTGCACCATCATGCTCCCCCTTTCCATGCTTGGCCTCACAAAAGTTTCACATATGCTGAATACCTGTAAAATTATGCCTCCTAGTTAGCCAATAGAAATTCTGTGAGTTCTTGAATTGTAATGCATAGTTATCTGACCAAATGATATGCTGACTGAACGATATGCCCCTTCTAGCCAAATCATTGTAGAACACCTGAAAGCAACCTTGTACGAACTCCGTAGAATGCGTACGATCATCACTAATATAGAAATTATACTCCCTTATGATCTTTCTATCATCCTTTGTACTATCATTCGCATGGATGAATGCAATGTGCACAAATATAGAAACCTGTGTGGAGTTGTAATATTGTGATTGCACCTCATGCTGTGGCTGTAGACTATAGTTCTCTATAAAGTTGATGACTGAAACAATGCTACCAACTGGAAATGTGTCCTTGCATAACTTGAATTGTAAGTCCAACCATCAAGCTCTATGGGCATGTCTTGCATACTCATACACTATGCTGCCACGAAATATAGGTATAAACTGATACACTGGTATCTTTTCAATAACCAATTCACACCTCTTTACTTCTTTACCATCTTTTGTATTGTATACCACTATTTTATACTTGCTAAACTCTACTAGTTTGTTTCCAACCGCATGTGTTCTTTCCATATGTTCACATATTGGCAAATGTTGCAAGCCACTGCAACGATGACATGTGCCATCCAAGCATAATTTCTTGTAGGATATTTGACCTTCCTCTCTTTCACATAAAATTCTTGATTTGAAGTCTCTTGAAGATGTTGGTGGGGCATGTATGGCACAACCTTGCAAAACATTGTTAGTATGCATATCTAAACATATTGATCCATAAATATTTGTGCGTATCTCACCTTTAAAATATCTCACCTCTAGTTCCATCAGCTCATGTTCTATATCTCACTTATCTCTCCCCTCACTTCTCTACCTCTCTACCTCTCTACCTCTCCCCTCTCTATGTCTCTCAATCACTCCTTGTCTACCTCAACCGTAAACCTTATCCCTAAACCCTAATCCCTCAACCCTCAACTCTAACCCCTCATCCCTAAACCCTAAACACTACCCCTATTCCTAAACCCTCAATAGGATTGATACTATACCTTAAACCCTAATCCCTTATCCCTAAACCCTCCAACCCTATCCCTAATCCTTATACCCTTGACACTCTACTTTAACCCTAATCCCTCGACCCTCAACTCTATCCTGAAACCCTCAACCCTCGAACCTTAATGTACTCAACCCTCAATGTCAAACCCTAATCCCTCAACCCTTAACTCTGATCCCTCAACCCTCAACCCTATCCCTAAACTCTAAACCCTAAAGCCTCAACCCTCAACCCTCAACGTCAAATCCTAATCCCTCAACCCTTAACTCTAATCCCTCAACCCTAAATCCTATCCCTAAACCCTAAACACTATCCCTACTCCTAAACCCTCAATGGGCTCGATACTATACCTTAAACCCTAATCCCTTATCCATAAACCCTCCAACCCTATCCCTAATCCTTATACCCTCGACACTCTATTTTAACCCTAATCCCTCGACCCTCAACCCTATCTCGAAACCCTCAACGTCAAACCCTAATCCCTCAACCCTTAACTCTGATCCCTTGACCCTTAACCCTTAAAACTTGAACCCTAAAACCTATCCCTACACGCTCGACACTCAACACTATATCTTAAACCCTAATCCCTTAACCCTCATCCCTAAAGCCTCAACCCCAAATCCTTAAACCTTCAACCCTAAACCCTATCCCTAATCCCTCTACCTTCAACACTCTTCTTTAACCCTAATCCCTTAACCATCAACCCTATCCCTAAACCCTCAACCCTCAACTATCAACATTAAACCCTAATTCATCAACCCTAAACCCTAATCCCTCAAACCTAAACCCTATCCCTAAACCATCAACCCTCAACACTATACCTTAAACCCTAATCCCTATCCCTCAACCCTTAACCCTTAAAACTTAAACCCTATCCCTACACCCTCAACACTTGACACTATATCTTAAGACTTAAACCCTCATCCCTAAAGCCTCAACCTTCAACCCTAAACCCTATCCCTAATCCCTCTACCCTCGACACTCACCCTAACCTCCACATTAAACGCTAATGCATCAACCCTAAACCCTAATCTGTCAACCCTAAACCCTATCCCTAAACCCTCAACCATCAACACTATACCTTAAACCCTAATCCATCAACCTTTAAACCTAATCCCTCAACCCTCAACCCTAAACACTATCAATAAACCCTCAACCCTCAACACTATACCTTAAACCCTAATCCCTCAACCCTCAACCCTAATCCCTCATCCCTAAACCCTAAATGCTATCCCTATTCCTAAACCCTCAACCCTCAACACTATACCTTAAACCCTAATCCCTTATCCCTAAACCTATTCATAAACCCTCGACGCTCAACACTATATTTTAAACCCCAATCCCTTAACCCTCAGCCCTAAAGCCTCAACCCTCAATCGTTAAACCTTCAAACCTAAACCGTCTCCCTAATCCCTCTACCCTCAACACTCTACTTTAACCCTAATCCCTTGACCATCAACCCTATCCCTCAACCCTCAACCCTCAACTCTCAACATTAAACCCTAATTTGTCAACCCTAAACCCTAATCCATCAACCCTAAACCCTAATCCCTCAACCTTAAACCCTATCCCTAAATCATCAACCCTCAACACTAAACCTTAAACCATAATCCCTCAACCCTAAACCCTAATCCCTCAATCCTAAACCCTAAATCCTATCCCTAAACCCAACAAAATTACTTTGCCTTATGTTAGGTTGTTAAACCCATCATTTTTGACACTCTTCTCTTAAAGATATCTGAGTTGCAAGAATATGTCAGAAAAATGGCTATGAACTTTTTTAATGTTAGTAATGTTATATGGCATGTTTTTCTTGCCCATCTGGGGTTCATTATGCCAATAGGTGTACACACTATGAGAAAAGCTTTGCGTATGGTACATCCACAGTGAGTAATTAATAGTTGAAATTAGAAGGATGATCATTATGAGAAAAGCTTTGCATTGGGGTACATCTATGTTTCTTTTTGTCCATCCCGCACTTAGGGGCTGTATATTGTTATAAAATAGGTAAATAATCTCCCATTGTTTATTGGCTCTATCCACAAGAACTACTAAACTTTTTTCTCTTGGTAATTGTAGAGGACATTCACCTATTTTTGGCAAATCCTGCATTCCCAAACCATTACAAAAACTAAGTTATTTTAACCCAATAAATAGCTGATTGTATTGATTTAATACTCTACTATATTCAAGCTTAGCATTCACACAAATGTAGATGTTCATATTATAGAAGACTATATTATATTAGACTATTAGAGATCCCTCAGAAAAATGTAATAACAAATCTGCTTTGCCTTATGTTAGCGTACAATTAAACCCATTCTTTTTGACACTCTTCTCTTAATAAAGTAAAAGTAATAAGAATAGAAGGCAAAGAATTTGATCTTACTAGTATGCATGGTCAGTTTACATTCTGTGACTTCATTTTCATTGAATAAAAAGGTAAATATCTGATTTGAAAGGTGGGGCAGAGTTCACTGTCATGTGCTTTTCTAGATGATAGGTTCCATAATGTCCAGGGTTCTTCAAAGAAAGGCTTGTAACATAATTATGTTTTTGTTATACCAATCCTCTAGGTAAAGCTACAATTCAAATGCCTGCTTTGAAAGTTGAAATAAATTAAATTAGACTTACAATTTTGATTTTCTTCCATTGCTTCAACAACATCATTGTTTTCTTCATTAGAAACCAATTCAAGATCGACAACTTGCTACCCATTGGTTGAATTGAATTGCATCCTCTGTTAGAAGAAGGGCATTTTTTATCTGTATCAATGTTGGTATTCATAAGCTGAAGACCATTGATATTTTTCATGTTAGGGTTAGCTGGCAGAAGATATCAATTAAATGCAAATAAAGATTAAACAGAGAAATGGAAATACACAGAATTAATAACAGTGAGAGACAAGTTTTAACGTGGTTCACCCAAAATCGGGCTACATCCACCAAATAGAGAGTCCAATATTATTATCCAGTAAATCAAAGTAATTACAATCAGCAATCCCTGCAACTCAATACCGCTGCAAAATGCTACAATACAATATATCAAAACCCTAACCCTTAGCCGCTTTTATCAAGCCTTTTGTCAGTTACAAAATAGGGTTTTCTTATGTCAGTCAATGAAAAAATAGCTTCCAGTGCTTTATAAAATAATAAAAAACTGTGTGAGGTTTAGGGGGCGTTGCCCCCGAGCCCCCACGGGGGCGCTGCCCCTCGACCTCGCCTTGTATCGAGATAGGGAACGCGCCAGGGGTGTTGCCCCTGGAACCTGCAAGGGGCACTGCCCCTTGACCCCGTAGGAATTTGGGGGGAAACTGCGCTGATAAAAGTGGGAAAAATGTAACCTCTGAGTCTAATTAGGCTCCATACACCAATCTCCCACTTGGAGACTGATCAGACTCCACACCATATCATCTCCCACTTGGAGACTGATCATAACACCATTGACCCTGTAGCTCCCACTAGAAATAAACACCCTGGACTCTGCTGTTCTATTTTTATTATTTTCAGTCGAGAAGACCAACCAAAGCTGAAGAGTAGCTCAGCTTCTCCCTTGTCACTGCCTTTGTAAACATATCCACAGGATTTTCATCTGTATGTATCTTTTCTAGCCTTAACTGTCCATTATCCAACACCGACCGAATGAAGTGATACCTCAACTGTATATGTTTGGTCTTTGAATGCAAGGCAGAATTCTTTGCAAGATGTATGGCACTCTGGCTGTCCATAAACAAATAACTGTTAAACTGTTGTGTGCCCAATTCATTCATGAAATATTGCAGCCATATCATCTCCTTGCTTGCCTCTGTTGCAGCTACATATTCTACCTCTGTGGTGGATAAAGCAACCACCTTTTGCAACCTAGAAATCCAACTCACCGCTGTTCCACCTACAGTAAAGACATAACCTATAGTACTTTGCCTAGTATCAATATCCCCTGCCAAATATGAGTCTACATAACCTGCTAAATCAACATTAGAGCCCCCAAAACATAAATGTTTATTGGATGTACCTCTCAAATATCTGAGAGTCTATTTTACCGCATTCCAATGCTCCAATCTGGGATCACTCATATACCTGTTGATGACTCCTACAACATGTGCAATATCTGGTCTTGTGCATACCATGGCATACATTAAACTTCCTACAGCTGAAGCATATGGTACCTTCAACATTTTCTCTTCCTCCTCTTGTGTCTTAGGACACATCTCCTTAGTCAATTTCAAATGACTAGGCAAAGGTGTGCTGACAGCTTTTGCATTCTCCATATGGAATCTCTGCAACACCTTTTCAATATAAGCAGCCTGAGATAGAGTCAATTTTCTGTTCTTCTTATCTCTACAAATTTTCATACCAAGGATTTGTTTTGCTGCCCCCAAATCCTTCATAGCAAATGACTGTGCTAACTGTTGTTTTAACTCTCTTATGTGATCCATGTTAGACCCAGCTACAAGCATGTCATCAACATATAAACATAAAATAATGTAGTTGTCATTACCAACCTCTTAAAATAAACACAATGGTTAGAATTACACCTGTTGTAGCCTTGCTCAGCCATAAAACTATCAAATTTCAAATACCATTGCTAAGGTGCTTGTTTCAGGCCATACAAACTCTTCTTCAATCTGCACACCTGTTTCTCCTTACCTTTGACCTCGAATCCGTGGGGCTATTCCATGTATATCTCCTCCTCCAAATCACCATGGAGAAAGGCAGTTTTAACATCTAGCTGTTCCAAATGTAAATCTTCAATAGCCACAATACTTAAAATAGTACGAATAAAAGTCATCTTGGCAACCAGAGAAAATATCTCATCAAAATCAATGCCCTATTTCTGTGCAAATCCTTTTACAACTAACCTGGCCTTAAATCTTTTCTTACATCCATCTTCCTCTTTCAGCCTGTAAACCCATTTATTTGGTAAAGCCTTTTTACCTGCAGGTAATTTACATAATTCCCAAGTCTGATTTTTTAGCAAGGAGTCCATTTCTTCTTTCATTCTCCCACTAAACCTGTGTATCCACCTGCATAGCTTCATCATACCCTTCTGGTTCACCAGCATCTATTAACAAAATAGAATACAAAGAGGGAGAAAACCTTTCAGGAGGTCTACTTATCCTTGTTGGCCGTCTAACATTCACTGGAGTTTGTGGTATTGCTGGTTGCTGTTGCGGAGCATGAGGAGCCACTGGAACATCACTATTTGGAGTATCATCCAGCACCACATAATCTTTTGATTTCTTCTCATGCTGTTGCAACTGATCTTTGTACAACACCTTCTCATTGAATATGACATCCCTGCTTCTCACAATTTTTTGATTTTCAAAATCCCAAAGCCTATAACCAAATTCATCAATGCCATATCCAACAAAGGTACACTTTTTTGATTTTGCATCCAACATGGTTCTATTTTTAGAATCTACATGTGCAAATGCTTCACATCCAAAAGTTTTGAGAAAAGAATAACTCACCTTCTTACTTGTCCATGCTTCCTCTGGAATACCACAGCCCAAAGGAACTGAAGGACCTCTATTAATTAAATATACAATAGTGTTGATAGCCTTTGCCGACATGTTTAAAGACAGCTCAACATGCAATCTCATGGTCCTTGCACGCTCCATTA
Organism: Cunninghamia lanceolata; assembly: GCA_027924645.1. NCBI lineage: Eukaryota > Viridiplantae > Streptophyta > Pinopsida > Cupressales > Cupressaceae > Cunninghamia > Cunninghamia lanceolata. Next base: position 4,594,233 of record BSBN01001035.1, read on the forward strand.
TTGTCCTATTCATGCGTTCAGCCACTCCATTTTCCTGTGGAGTCCCTGGAATCATTTTCTGCCTACGAATTCCATTAAAGGAACAATAATCCTCAAATTCTTTGCTGCAATACTCACCACCGTTATCAGATCTGTGACATTTTAATCTTTTACCCATCTCATTCTCAACCAAGCTTCTTCATTTCTTAAATGTTTCAAATACATCAGATTTTTGTCTAAGGAAATAAATCTAGACCTTTCTAGTTGCATCATCTATGAATATAACATAATACTGAGAGCCATCGAAAGAAGATACCTGATCTGGTCCCCATACATCTGTATGCATAAGCTCCAACTTTTCATTTTTCTTTTGCTTCCCATCTCTGAGAAAACTAACTCTCTTTTATTTTCCATACACACAACTTTCACAGAAATCCATATTAATACATTTCAGACCTGGTAAAACTTTCTTAGAATGAAGTACCTTCATACCTTTTTCACTCATATGCCCAAGTCTGTTATGCCACAGCGTTGTCTAAGAACCTGCAGCAACTGTTTTAGTCTCTTCCTGCGAACCTACAACAACTGTTCCTGAACCTATTTATTTTTTCTCTGCAACAGGTAAAGTAGAAGGAACAGTATGACCTGTATAAAGATATAAGGTGCCTACTTTCACACCTTTTGCTACTACTAAGGCACCTTTTGAAACCTTCCACTTTTTATCAGTAAATGTAACAATACAACCTTGTTTAGCTAGCTGTCCTATTGAAATTAAATTTCTACTGAGCCTTGGAACATGCCTTACCTCTTGTAGTAGCCAATGATTCCCATTCTGTAACTTAATCTTAATTCTTCCCTTCCCAACAATCTGATAGGGTTCGTTATCTGCCAAATAAACCAGCCCAAAATCCCCTTGCACATAATCAAGAAAATAACTTCTATGGGGCGTAGCATGAAATGAGGCCCCTGAATCTAAAACCCATGAATCATCAGCATTATCTAGGGAAAGAATCAAAGCATCATCTTCATATTTATTACTTACCACATTTGCCTCCTTATTGCCTTCTTGTTTGTCTCCTTTATTTTTTCGAGACCAGCAATCTTTCTTTAGATGACCTGGTTTCCCACAGTACCAGCAATCCTTTTGTCCTCTGGTTTGGGATCTTTTGTCCTTTAATTTTCCTCGTGACTTCCCATGACCTCTAGAACCTTTTCCTCTCTCCTTTGATCTGCCCCTGCTTTCTGCATTCAAAACACTGCCTGATGTGGATCCACCTGAGCTTTTCCTACAAATTTCCTCACTCAGAATAACACTAACAACATCATCAAATTTTAGGGTATTTGAACTAGAAACATAGTTACTAACCGCCATTACCAAACTATTCCAGCTTTCAGGCAAAGAAGATAATATCACGAGAGCTCTAACTTCTTCATCAAATTTTACACTTAGAGAAGTCAATTGACTGACAATTGTATTAAATTCATTTAAATCACCTGTCACAGATCCACCTTCAAACATTTTCAGATTAAACAAACGCTTCATGAGAAATACCTTATTTGAGGCTGAGGGTTTTTCATACAATTTAGCCAAAGCTTTCATCAGACCATCTGTTGTCTTCGCTTCCATTATATTGAATGCCACCGATGGTGCCAGGCACAACCGAATGGTTTCCAGTGCCTTTCTATCAAGAAGATTCCAATCCTCATCAGACATTGTTGCCAGTTTATTGGTTACTCCTTCCAATGGCCTCCATAAATCTTTTTGATAGAGGTAATCCTCCATCTGCATCTTCCATAACTGATAGTTCTACCCATTGAATTTATCGACCTTCAATTTACCCTCGTCCGCCATTGCTCCCACTCAATCGTGAGACTCCCACTCAACCGTGAGACCTTCCTGCAGATGATAATCGAACACAACTTGGCTCTGATACCACTTGTTAGGGTTAGCCGGCAGAAGATATCAATTAAATACAAATAAAGATTAAACAGATAAATAGAAATACACAAAATTAATAACAGCGAGAGACAAGTTTTAACGTGGTTCACCCAAACTCGGGCTACATCCACCAAACTAAGAGTCCAATATTATTATCCAGTAAATCAAACTGATTACAATCAACAATCCCTGCAACTCAATACTGCTACAAAATGCTACAATATAATATATCAAAACCCTAACCCTTAGTTGCCCCTGGACCCCACAAGGGGCGCTGCCCCTTGAACCCGTCTTGGGGGCACTGCCCCCAAACCCCCGCAAGGGGCACTGCCCCTTGACCCCGTAGGAATTTGGGGGGAAACTGCGCTGATAAAAGTGGGGAAAATGTAACCTTCGAGTCTGATTAGGCTCCATATAACAACATTTCACACACCCTGTTCTTTGAAATATCTTAACCTTAAAATATGACTTGGATATGTACTTAAACACAACGAAATCTCCAATCTCCAACCCATGATGATTCACAAATTTTTCCCAACCTTTCCTAAATTCTAGTTTTTTTATGGTACCCCTTAATTATACATCCCACTCCTACCCACCTTGGCCTTGAAGAAGGAGGCATGCCCATTAAACCAACTCATTCGACAACTTGTTGCCCATTGGTTGACTTGAACTGCATACTCTGTTAGAAGAAGGGCATCTTTTATCTATATCAATGTTGGTATTCATAAGCCGAAGAGCATTGATGTTTTTCACACACCCTATTCTTTGAAATATCTTAACCTTTAATTATGACTTGGATATGTACTTGAACACAACAAAATCTTTAATCTCCAGCCCATGATGATTCACAAAATTTTTCCAACCCTTCCTAAATTCTAGTTTATTTATGGTACCCCTTAATTGTACATCCCTAAACCTTAAACCCTAATCCCTTAACCCTAAACCCTAATCCCTAGTCCCTAAACCATAAACCCTAATCCCTAATTATAATTTCTGGTACCCTAATCCCTAAACCCTAAACCCTAATCCCTTATCCCTAAACCATAAACCCTATCCCTAAATCCTTAACCCTCAACACTTAAACCTTAAATCCTAAACCCTATCCCTAAACCCTCAACCCTCAAAACTATACCTTAAACCCTAATCCCTCAACCCTAAATTTTCAACCCTAAACCCTATCCCTAATCCCTCTACCCTCAACACTCTACCTTAACCTAATCCCTCGACCCTCAACCCTAAATGCTATCCTTAAAGCCTCAACCCTAAACCCTAATCCCTCAAGGTCCTAAACTCTAATCCCTTATCCCTAAACTCTAAATCCTATCCCTAAACCCTAAACCCTCAACCTTAAAGCTTAATCACTCAATCATTATCCACCCCTCTCCTCCCCTATCTAGCTCACCCCCATCTCTACCCTCCTCTACCCTCAACACTATACATACATACATATAGGCATACATAGATACATACATACATGATTAATAACCTTGAACATAAAAAAATTCAAGGGGGACATAATGTGAGCACGTTATAATGTGTTCGCGTTATTGCAAACATGACAAATAGTCCATAAACTTCTGTGGAAAAGGAAAAATGCAAAGTTGAACATAACACGAGCGCGTTATACAAATAGTCCATAAACTTCTGTGGAAAAGGAAAAATGCAAAGTTGAACATAACACAAGTGCGTTATAACACGCTCACGTTATGTTTTGCTTTGGGAATCCCAAGCCTTAGGCTTGGGATTTGCTTTGGATTTCCAACCCAAAAGCGTGGAGTGTCTTCCCAATGTCCAGAGACGTGTTTTTCCATATTCTACAGGATTTCACATAATTTTGTTTGTGCTAACCCTCAAATTTGCACGTGTTTCAAGATCAAACAAATCGAACACCTGGGTAATGTTAGGCTTTCTCTTAGCTATTTGACGATGTGATTTTTTTCACATTTTGACAATGTTAAGCCTTTCATCTTTAATTTATTTTGTTTGTGTGTCTGTTTTTGGGCAAAAACTACTGTTTGGTCTTTTTTTCATTGTAAATTAACTATTCATTGAAATTTCAAAAAAATTACATATTTAGAAACTAGACTCCATTCTACACATATTAAAAAAAAGAAAAAAATAATTTTCAATTAGTTTTCAAAATTTATAGGGGTAGCACAGCCAAAATTCTATTTTTTAGGATGTGTCCACTTTGAAAATTAGTAAAAAATCAAATATTCATCAAAAAATTATCAGAAAAATTAGGCATAAACTACATGCTATTAGCTAATTTCTCACCAAAGTGATTTTAAAAATACCAAAAAAAAGTTGACCTTTTGAGGGAGCCACAAAACATGCTATGTTATGTTTTCTTGACAGAAACAACACCAATTTCTGTGGCTCCCTTTTTTGAACCCCTTAATCTATACCATTTTTTTAAAAAAATAGTAGTTTAGAAAGTAGACTCAGAATACTACGAACATTGTTTTGGTTGCATCTCCAAATTTTGAGTGTAACTATGCTTAATTTCTCATCCAAGGCCAGCATTTCCTAATTTCAGAAAAAAGTGGCCACTTAAGACCCCTTTTTGGCCCCCCATCTTTTTGCACTTACCCTCTTTTCTGTCTATTCTGGCTGTAGAACAATGGAAGGTGTTAGCTCTCTAAAGATAACACTTCTGTTATACAACACTTTTTCAGCCACAGGATCCCAAAGCTTGTATCATTTCACACCGACACCATAGCCAATGAAAATAAACTGTACAGCCTTATTCTCTAATTTAGACCATTTCTCCCTAGGCACATGTGCATATGCCTCACAACCAAAAACACAAAGATGTTTAACTAAAGGCTTCTTACCAGACTACACCTCCATAGGTGTCTTACCAACAAGAGTTGATGTAGGAGACTTGTTTACCAGGTAGCAAGCAGTGGTAACAGCTTCAGCCCAAAACTTTTGTTCGAGGCTTGCTCCACTAAGCATACTCCTAGCCTTCTTCAACAGTGTCCTGTTCATCCTCTCTGCAACTCCATTGTTCTATAGGGTGTATGGAGTTGTCTTATGTCTTTCAATCCCTTGCTCTTTACAAAACTTATCGAACACAATTTTGCTTTTCATATACACAATGGTTGCAAAAGTCAAACTCGAGATTACAATCATTTAACCCCTCAACAAGGTTTTTATTTTTCAGGGTTCTAAGACCCTTCTCACCAATTTGGCCATATCTCAAATGCCATAACATAGTCTTTTCAGCAGGAAGTTTAACTTCCAAAGCATGTGCACTACCATCAGAACTAGTTACAACAGATTGCTTCACTACTCATTCAGATGGTGGGGATGAAGTGATTGCAGCTCTTTTCTTCAAGTCAAAAGAACTATTGTAGTGTGTAGTACATGCCTCTAGCTAAAACAAAGTACCCCTCTGAGTACCCTTTGCAAGCACCATAGATCCTTTAGTCATCTTGCATCCATCCTTTGAAAAGATAACCTGCACACCTACATCATTCAACATACTTATAGAAAGCAGGTTCCGTGCCAAGCCTGAGATGTGCATAACCTAAGTGATCCCCTTCACTCGTCCATCAGGGAATCAGATTGAGACTCTTGCATGACCAACAATCTTTATATGAGAATCGTTACCTAGGTACACTCTTCCACTATTAAACTCTTCATACTTTGTGAACAAACTTTGATGCGAGGTCATGTGGAATGATGCACCAAAATCAATCAACCACACATCATCAGATGCATGGGTGGCCAGGGCTGCGATGAAGGCATCACCATCATCTTGTGACTTGTTAGAATCTGAATCAAGGGCATTCTTCTTCTTCTTTTTCTTTTCCTCTTTGCATTCCTTTCAAAAATGCCCCGTTTTCCCATAGTTCCAATAGAGAGCCTTGGACTTTCTAGGAGATTTAGATCTCCCATAGGATTTGAATCTGCTCTTTTCACCTTTCTTGTCCTTCTTCTCTTTCTCTCTAGGTCTTCCACGAACCGCAAGAGCATCTTTGGCCAACTCGATTGTCTTTCTCCGCACTCCTTTAGATAATAGCGAAGATACTACATCATCCATCTTGAAGGTGGTGGTAGTGCTTCTGATAGCCATGACAAGATGATCCCACGAATTTGGCAAAAAACAAAGTAGAGTCATACATCGATCCTCCTCCTCCATTTTCACACCCACGGATGTCAACTGTACAACAAGCATGTTAAAATTAGTCATATGGTCTGCAACAGATCCTCTGTCTTCCATCTTCAGAGCAAATAGCTTCTTTTTCATAAAGAGCTTGTTCACCAAGGACGTGGCCTGATAAATAGATCCCAGCTTCTTCCAAAGATCTTTCGCAGTCTTCTCCTCATGGAAATTCAATAGGACAGAGTCAGCTACACAGAGTCTTATGAGACCCTTAGCCTTCTAATATTTGAGGTCCCAATCAGCTTGTGACATTGTCATAGGTTTTGTTCCATCAACAGTTTCCCATAGGTCACGATCATCAAGTAGATCTTCCATCTTGAGTTTTCGCAACTCAAAATTTGTGCCATTGAACTTCTCCACCTCTATTCTTCCAGATGTGGTTGCCATCTCCTTCCTGCAACAAGATATAGAATACTCTACACAGACTCCCACTCAACCTAAGATTAGCTCAAAAAACCCCTACCCAGTAGCTAGAACCAAACTGGCCAGGCTCTGATACCAACTGAAAGGAAGCTAGGTGTGCGAAAATTGCTTCCTACACTAATCTAAAGAGGAGAGAAGACTGCAAATTTGATTTATCCTTTACAATTATAGAATGTTAACAACAACAATGGAACAATTGCAGCAAACACATACACATAGAAATAAGACAGAAGAGAGAGACACAAGATATATGTGGGGAAAACCCTTATCGCATGAAAAACCCCACTCCAAAACTTGCACAATGTATTATCAAATTGAAATGGTTTACAATACACTTGCAATGCAAGCTCTCAGGAGTCTTTGACACTCATAGCTGGAGACAAACTGGCAGCATAATAGTACCTGTCAATCACATAATACATCTCCTCTCCAAAGCACCTATTTATATAGAACATACAAGGCAAAAATGGCTCTATCTTGAGATGGGCGTCCAACATGACCTCATGGCCCAAAACCCACACCTATGGACACTTGTCCACCACTGTAGGATGTTCCTGACACTTATCAAGTCACCCCATCCCAAAGAGGTCGTCTATTCCCAAGATGGGCAATGACAGATGCTCTTACGACTCTTACAACCGTCATAGAATCTGTCATAGCTGTCATAACTTATAGCTGTAAGAGAATCTATCATACACAAGCTATAAATAGCATATTCTCTTATAACATGTCATAACCCACCTTGGGGCGCTCAAAGATGCCTTCTTCCAACATGCTTCTCGACACATATCCTCACCTGTCATAGAACCTTCTATTTTTGACTCTTACATGTCATAGAACTGTCATAGGAATCTATCATGACCGTTTCGGTCAATATTCCCTTACACACTATCCAAGATGCCAACACATGGTAAAATATTCCTACCACTAAGTGGGACACCTATCTCCTCATGTGAGGACAAATTTAAATGTGGTCATCTTCCATGTAGGATGACACATCACCGTGCCAACTCCCACAAGATGACAACATAGGATTTGCATCCTAATTATACCATAGGCAATAAATAAATAAATATAATGAAATAATACAAGGATTACCAAGGTTGAGACACCTTAATTCCCAACACCCAAAACCTCTTGAACCTCTAACCTAGTTTGATAATAACCTAAAAATGCAAAAGATGAGGTTTTCATAGGCTCCAGGATTGAACAACTAAGGCATATATGCATTTGAATTCCTACCTACCTACTCCATGATTAAGGATGCCTGACCTACCTCCTCTACATAACACGAGGTGCCATTAATGACCATTTTTTACTCATGCAACTGTACCCATTCTAGGCAGGAAACAACTCAAACACGGATTTGTTAGGATATCTACTAGTTGCTCTGTAATTGGACAATATATCAATTTGACACCATCATGATCTTTCACATAATGTTGAACCAAATGGAATTTGATGTTGATGTGCTTCATTTGTTTGTGAAATTTACTAGATTTTTTTTCCATTTTGATTGCAAGAGTGTTGTCAACCATGAGTAGTGTTAAAGAAACTCGTTTCTCTTGCAAATCCTCAACAATCATTTTGAGGCATAATATTTCCCTAGTTGCCTCTAAAGTTGCAATATATTCTACTTCTACCAAAGAAATAGTTAGCACAAACTACTTTTTTGACTTCCAAGTGATGATTATTTATTCTAAATTCATCAAGAAACCTAAAGTAGATTTCTCATCTTTAAGATCACCTGCAGAGTCTGAATCTCCAAGTAGCTTGAAATCTTCTACCTTGGAGTATTTGATCCCAAAATTATGAGTTTACTTTAATATAAAAGAAACCTCTTTGTTGCTACCTAATGACTTTCTCTCAATTGTTGCATGAATCTAGAGAGAAAACTAACAACAAAAGAAATGTTTGGTTTATTTGTGGTTATATTGATTAGACTTCTAATGAGCTATCTATACTTAGTTCCATCTTGAAACTCTGTAGTATCATCTAATGTCAATTTTATATTTTGCTCCATGGGTATTTTTGATTGGTTTATAGTTAGTCATTCCAAATTGGCTCAAAATTTCACCAATATAATTTTGTTGTGAGATGAAAAAATACATTAATTTTTGAATTATTTCAATATCCAAATAGTAATGAAGATTATCCAAATTTTTTATTTCAAGACCCTTCATCTTGATTCTACCTTGACTTTTGTAGTGTGCCTTTCATTATTTCTTATTATGAGTAGATTATCTTCATTACTATGGACTTTCAAGCAATGGACACTTCCTGATCACTTTGATTGAGAAGATCAAGTGTTATAGCTTGGGAGTTAGTCCTTCCCTTGTGTTAGGTAATTTACTTCACACTAAGATGGTAGAGGGGTCAATCCCCTTGGTTGCAGTTGTGTACCTTCTAGTTGTCCTTCCTTTAGTGCAAGTTTTCCCTTTTGTTTGGTCACTGTTTGTGTTGTTATGGAATGAACGTGGGTAATGGATACCCTCATCTAGTTCCATGTGTCTGCGAGGGAGAGAGGGTGGCCATCGACTTGTGCCCGACCTTCCTTGTGGAATAAGATCTATTCTCTCGTATGGTCATCATGGTAGCTACATCAAATGATGAGCAAAGTCTTCCGCTTGTGTTGTTCTTGAGGTTGACATTGACCATGTGCATGGCTATTTGCTGGGTGCCTAATAGTCTTCTCCTGAGTAGTCATTATGTGGCAATGTGGTGGTTATCATGCTTAGTGTGCAATTGTGACATGATAGTGTTACAATTGTATCAAAAATAAATTGTTCATCCAATTTTGTCGTTAATGTCTTGAGCATTAGTTTGGGGCATTATAGGTTGTTGGTTAACCCATTTCTATCTAGGTAGTATTGATTAATTGTAATTATTGAGCCATGTAAAGCTTACTTTAGATAGCAAAAATTGTTATATACTTTTAGTTGTGTAGGGTCACTTATTGCTTTGAAATTGTAAATTCTTGCACTTTTGAAATTTTCTTTGTAATTAGTCCAGAATTCAAATGTCCCATGTTAATTTTTCTTTTCATTTTCTGGTTATTATTTTTAGTCACCTTGAAGGTTACATTTTACATTATTGTTCATGCACATTGCGAGCTTCAAGTTCAAAAGCTAGTGGAAAAAGTTCTGAAAACACCAATGCAAAGTTTTTTGATCATTTCCCATAAGCCAATTTGTGTAGTTCTATATTATGCCCTCTTATTGTTAAATGTGTAGAAAACCATTTTAGACAAGCATGAGAGATGGATATCACATTCCAATTAGTAGTTTGATCATGTGAAAGAGCATCTTGTTTGAAAGTTAAAGAAACTAGCTCAATCACATGTAGGTGAATTCAAGGTTTGACTGTAGGGAGATTAGGGGTTAACTGTGCAATGCTTTACTACAATGTTTGATACTTGCCCTACTTCTTCCATACAATTTTGGAGAAGCTCTTCAATGAGCTTCTTTTGTGCAACACCCACATTTTTTACTTGTACATCAATCCGTCTCAATCCATTTTTGTTTGCTTTTACTTGGTGGGTGGGGATTTCTTTAGCTCCTCAATCCAAGGAATGCCCATCATGACATGTTAGGTCATCTTCATGGTCTTCTATTTCTTCTATTGATAAGAACTCATTACAAGAAGTTTTATGACACTGTAACTTTATGCTATTCCCTCTAACACATTCAATATTTGGTTGATTTGTTGTTTCGGTAAAAGTTTGAATGGGAACCTTTTGTTGGTTTTAGGACAGACAACTGAGAGGGGGGGTGAATCAGTTGTCACCAAACTTATGTTCCTTAACCACTTAAAACTTTCTTATATTTTAGTAGCATAACAAATATTCAATCATGAAGCATAATGCAATAACTCAAGAGTAGAAACACATTCAACACATATAACACCAAGATTTTTAACATGGAAAACCTGGTTAAGGGAAAAACCACGGGGTGACTAACCCAAGATTGTATTCTCTGTTAAAAGAATAAGAAGAATAAAATGGCACTTTCCAATTAGGGCTTACTACCCAAGCACACTACTCACAAGAGGCCCATTGTCTACAAGAGACACACTATCTACAAAAGAATATAAATATTACATACTTGAACTAGAGATTAGCATCTTCACCATGCTTGAGACAGTTCCATTTGAGCTCAACACCTCTGCTCTACTTTTCGCTCCTCTTCTTTATTACTTTCTCATCACGACAAGGATACTTTTAAATGACTTCACAAATCTTATTTATACATGACCTCAACTTTGGAATGATCATCAAAGTTGATACAACACATACTTTATTTTATTACAGAGCAATTACAAAAATACAACTTGACTTGTTACAAAAACTTCATGCGCATCACTACACAGTCAGCCACACATATCTGGGACTTCAATCTCCTTCAAGGAACACAGCATGCTTCACAAAACATCTTCAAGATCATCCGCAATATGCACAAATTATCCGGTCAGCCAAGATTAGGAAGAACACCATCACTTGAAGGTAAATATTCAATTACAAGCTCAATCTTCAATGCGGACCGCCAACACGAATTGGACATAATCTAGAGACCCCCACAAGCTTGCTTGAATCACCAAGAACATCCACACCACTTCTACTTACTGTAATTATTTGCATCTTCATTTGCAACCTCAAGAACACAGTCAGTCATCACTGTCACATTAGAAGGATTGCTTGTGGACCTCCAAACCATGAACCAATTGCGTTGTCAATTCACATTAGCTTCCCAAATATGACACCAGATCTGCAGAACAAGATATTGCATTTATGGATCTCACCAAACCTATTTGTGCCACTCTGTCACCCTGAACAACTGCCAGAACCAATTTTATTCATATGGCCATAACTTCTCCAAATCTTCATGCAGATCTCTGAAATCTTGGTTGGAGCACCTTCAGACACATATTTACAAACCCTTTGATGCACATACTCTAATCTTCAACTAACTGGGATTTTTGCTTCATAGAACTTCACTGTCTTCACTATCCTTCTCTATTTCTGATAGGGCTAATTTTCTCAATATCCTCAACACACAACTCATCCAATCCTTGACATCAATGAAAACACCAGTTAGACCCATACTTGCAACACCTTTCCTTTCATCGAGACAATACTACACTAGCATATGGAATGGGATTCTATCCCAACACCCTATGTTACAAAATGAATGAGGTTAGGCTATTAGTCTTTCATTGGTGTGGGCACCAAAAATTCAAAATTATGCGTTGGATGGTGTATTCAAAGACATCATCTAAAGAAATTTAGGCATTATGGGAAAATCAAATTAAATAGATCCATATCGACATCTCAATTACTTTATGTTTTGAGGGAAGTTTAGATTTCTACATATTATTCTATATAAAATACAATCGGTGTAATCCTTACACCTCCTTTTGGTGCAAGTGCTAGTTATTTCATGTGTTATATTGTTTGTTTTTTCACTATATAAAAAAAACTCTAAAGTAAAATAAAATAACTTTAAAGATATCTATACTAGTTAATTAATCTAAACTCTTTTTTAATGGAAAACAAGAATTTTTAGCCTGGCGTGAGCTAGAGAGGCCATAACCAAGGGACCTCTTCCCAAGGAATTATCACCTTTCTTTCTTTAACACAAGCAGTCTAAACTTGCAAGTGTAGCAGCTGTAAGAACAAGGTTTGTGAGCACAACAACCTAGCAAGGGTTTGAACCTTGGTGTGATAGTAAGACCACATTTTTAACAAACACACAATGCCTTTATCAACTAATTAATCTAAACAAATTTATATTTTAGAAATATAATTTTTCTATAAAAATATTTTTAAGATTATTTAAAATTAGTTATGTAATTTTTTCATGAAAAACACTTAAAAATAAAAATAAAAAAATTTATATAATTACACCGAGAGGCGTTATAAAAACTAAATCACAAAACTATGGAACCAAAAAAGAAATTGGAAAAAATAAAAACTAAAAACTAAAAAAGAAATTGGAAAAATTAAAAAAGAAAAACCAAAAAATAAATTGGAAAAAACAAAAAATAAAAACCAAAAAAGAAATTGAAACTGTTGGAAGGAGAAAAAGCTAGAGAAAATCACGAAAACTATGGAACCAAAAAAGAAATAAAAAATTTTTAAAAATAAAAACCAAAAAAGAAATTGCACATGAAAAAAAGTGAGAAAATCAAACTATGAAAAAGATATCCCTCGACGTACTTTAGATATATATTTTTAAATATAAATATACTAGTTACATTTGTTTAATTAAAATTAACCTTTAGGAAAGAAATTTTTCTTTATAATGGCATTTTGTAAGTGTACGTCTTACAATCTTGTGCACTTAGCTTTATTCAAAACTCTATATTATATCTAAAAATAGTATTTAATAAAAAATTGATTGTGATTATTTTTTAAAGAAGCTTTCGAAATAGCGAGAATCTTTTAACTTTCACTTTCATTTGGTGTGTCCTCTTATTAGTACTAATTCCTCTATTCTATTCTATCCTATTGCTCCCTTTTTCACTCATACAAATCTCAACAAGAGTAAATAAATGGAAGATCCAAAAATGTCCTTGGCATACCTATGAACTTTTATGCTTTGGATGTTTCATACTTCCAAAATTAAGCTAGTGGTGAGTGATGATTGTTAACATGTTATAATCATTTGATATGGACAACTCAGCGATGTTGCTCCAATTGTCACTATTCCATCACACATGTCCTCCATCTAGAAACATTTGGTTCAAAGTTGTAACTGCTCCATAGCACGTGTCCTCTATTAGTTTTAGGATTAGAAATGTAAGCAATTAGAAAATGCAACACATAAGACAATGAACACGATGTTTACCCTAGGAAAACCCTCCTACTCAAGGGAGAAAAACCAAGCAAATATCTCTTCTTATATATCAGAATAAAAGGAGTAGAAATCTGCTTACAGAATCAGGCCTTACACAAGGCTAAGTATATACAATGAATGGAGACACTTCTCTTTGATACAAATAAATATGCTTCCCCTTGAAATCTGGTCTGCTGCTAATGGAATGGCAAACTTCTACTATAGGTGCGAATGAAGTGATTGAATTGATGATCAAATGACATATCTTCACCTTGTATATATACAAATCAAGGCGTCTCTTCATATGCGACTCTTCATATGCGTCTCTTCATATGCAACTCTTCATATGCATCTCTTCACATGAAACTCTTCATATGCATCTCTTCATCTGACTTTTCATTTTAAATTTGGGAGAAGGATATCTCCCGCCACTAAAACATCAACACTCCCTCTTAGCTAGGGAGGTATCCTTCCAGATATCCATGTCATGGAGTCTCTCAACATGACATCCACAATGGCTCCACCCATTTGTGAAATAGTTCATCACAGAGTTTCTCAATGTGATATCATCTTGGAGTCACTCAACATGACGTCCACCATGGCTACTTCCATGTGTGGAAGAAACATGTGCACAAGTGCCCATCACGGAGTCTCTCAATGTGATGTCGTCATGGAATCTCTCAACATGATGTCCACAATGGCTACTCCCATGTGTGGAAAAAAACACAAGTACAAAGGATTCATCATGGAGTCTCTCAACGTGATGTTGTCATGGAATCTCTCAACATGACGTTCTGTCTCAGAGATATATACACTACAAGGGATTTCACCTCATATTTCTCTATCTCAGAGAAATATACTCTACAAGGGCTTTCACCTCATATTTCTCCATCTCAGAGAAGTATACACTACAACAAATTTCACCTCATATTTCTCTATCTCCTTCTAAATCGACTTTAGAGCTTGGCTCCTTTTGAGATGTCCCCATGGCAATTTCCGCAGTAGAAACAAGTTCTATAGACCTTATTTTGCAATCTCAAGAAAAGTGACCATACCTGAAACACTGAATGTGAGAGAGATCCTTCTTCTTCAGTTTTGGGGTAGAATCTGATTCTCTGTCTCTATTCATCTTTCGTCCTTTGCCTCTTTCTCTATAAGTATGTGTAGCAATAACTTGATTTTCTACATCATGATAGTTTCACTCAATTCCTCTTGCTGCCAACCTAGACTCTTCTTGAATACAATCAGCTCAAAGACAATCAAATTTGGGCAACTTAGATCTCCCACTGATGCTTTGGATAAAGGGCTCCCAAGATTGGGGAAGACCATTTAGTGCCAACATAACAATATCTCTGTCTGTAATTATGTCCCCAATAGCACTCAACTGATCTCTTAAATTAGCGATCTTCATAAAGAATGAGATAAACTAAATCTTCTTTATCCATTTTTACATGGTGAAGCTGTTGTCTCAAAGCAAGGGCTCTACCAGTATTGTTGATCTCATACAATCCTTTTAGAGTATCAAACATTTCTTTAGCTGACTTTAACTTGGAGATGATCAGTACTAGGTGATTCATCACAGAGTCTATCATGATCTTTCTAGCCTTCGTACCCTTTTTCTTCCACTGAATTTTTTCAATATCATCAGAAGGATTAGGCATATTACTTTCCACGAAATCAAGAAGATCATTCTCCTCTAATGCAATGAGTACCCTAGGTTTCCAAGAGTTGAAGTTTGAGGCTCCATCAAGCCTATCTTCTACCTTGACACCATTTACCATCTTTTTCTGCACAAATTCTCCTTCAAAGATCTGCCCTTAGGTCTGAAATAATTTGTAACCTTAGATCTGCAATATTTTGCCTGAACTGCTTAAACAAATCTGATCAAATCTTTTCTTAGACCCGCTTTGATACCATGTTAGTTTTAGGATAAAAAATGTAAGCAATCAAAAAATGCAACACATAAGATAATGAACATGATGTTTACCCTCAGAAAACCCTCCTACTCGAGGGAGAAAAACCTAGCAAATAATCCCTTCTTATATACCAGAATAAAAGGAGTAGAAATCTACTTACAGAATTAGGCCTTACACAAGGCTGAGTATATACAATGAATGGAGACACTTCTCTTTGATACAAATAAATTTGCTTCCCCTTGAAATCTGGTCTGCTTGCCACTAATGGAATGACAAACTTATGTTGCAGGTGCTAATGAAGTGATTGAATTGATGATCAAATGACATGTCTTGACTTTGTATATATACAAATCAAGGCATCTCTTCATATGCGACTCTTCATAAGCGTCTCTTCATATGACTTTTCATTTTAAATTTGGGAGAAGGATATCTCCCGCCGCTAAAATGTCAACATCCTCCATCTAGAAATATTACATTCAACGTGCTTCAAACACATTTCCCTCATAGTCTCTATATGTTTGTGGCGCTATATATGTTCTACTCTCATTTCTCCCTTTCTACACAGCCTCATACTTTTTCCATACTTCACACCTTACTCGAAATCATTTCCTGATTTCCAATGTAGAATAGTGCAAACTACAGTTCTTGATATCTACCATTTTGCCTAACAAAAATGAACAACCTCGACAAATAAAACCTTGTCCGCATTCCACCTCTAGACAATCACGGAGAAAAAAGTAGACGATTTAAGGGAGTTCGGATGAGAAAGTGGGGGAAATGTGTCTCTGAAGTGAGAATGCCCAACTCCAAAGATAGATTTTGGCTAGGCTCTTCCTACAACCCTGAACAGGTAGCCCATGCTTATGACGCTGCTATTTATTGTCTGCGAGGACCTCACACCAATTTCAATTTTAGCAACACCATGCTTGCCATTCCGTTTGCCTCGTCACTTTCCCGTCAGCAGATTCAGCTCATTGCAGGCAAATACGCCCGCAACCAAATCCCCATCACCACTAAAAATAAGAAGAGCGTCTTGGCAGAGAAGCCAATTTCTTCCACTCTATTGGAAATGGAGACGTCAAGTGACAATCTATTGTTGTCCGAGGAGCTAGACTTCTCATTCTAGGAATCTTTGTTCGGTCATTCCAATTTCTAACAGGCAATCAATTACTGAATTGGGACAAATTCGTGTAACTTACGCAGCTACATTAGAACAGACATCATCAATAGGAACAGGGCTCCGTATTGTTAGACCCACAACCGTAGTGGAATTTATGAGCTGAATGGGACAAATAGAGAAAAACCATCAAGGTACTTGCTTAGAAATAATTTGTTTGGTTGGTAATGTCTTGAACACCTAGTTCAATGAGTAATTCCCATTTATTCTTTCTCCCCCTTCTAAATAGTATTAAGATGGCTGGTAGTCCTCTCTATAGTTGCATAGCCAATTGAGCTTATAGGCGTAGGGAAAATTATTTTATACATCATTTTTGTATACATATAGTAGTTGATTTATTGAAATAACAAATTTGGTTAGTTGTGGATATGTTCTTATATTATGAGTTCCTACAAGAGGATAGGTTTCCATTACATTTAGAGTCACAAGAGCTAGTTTTTCCTTGATGCATTGTCATTTTGAATCTCATTCTGCATTTGATTTTTATTATGGTATTTCTTATCGAGGATGAGTAAAGAGAATTAGACAATTTTCCCCCTCCTCTTGATTTGACCAATTATGATTCAGGTTGTCTTAAGATTTATGGTTTGTAATGGTATATATTTGATTTGCACAATTTTAGCAATAATTAAATTTTTCAACAAACATCTATACATTTGAAAGCCTAATTGTATAGTCAAACATCCTAATGCCAAATTTATATAAATTAATGTACCATAGGAGTGTTTCCTCAGTATTTCCATTTGGTGTTTGTAGAGAAAGATATCTCATGATAAATATTAACACTCAACATGCATGTACATAAATAATGTTCATGGATATAGTTGATGATGCACCTATAACACTGTTTTCCTTGCTTCTTTTTAAAGTCAAGAGGATAAACATCCCAGATCTTTAACAGAAACCCATTGATATTGGGAGCATAATCACCCTATGTGTACAAATAACTGACATTTTTTTCTTAATGCCAAGGACTAAGGGCCATCCATTTTTCCAAACTTGTCTTCAGGCATAATTTTAGTCTTATCCTTTTAGAGTATTAGACCTTTGCATTCAATAATATTTAATCCTTGGTGAACTCTTTTTGAGCCATTCAACTAAAAACAATAGACCAAAAGGTCACTTGACAAGAGGTCTTGTATTCATTTTCCAGTTTCATTTTAGATTTATAACTCCACCTAAATGCAAGGTTACAAACATAATATCCAATCTTCTAGCAAGATTATGTACAAGGTCCTCTTTTTCATTGTCAATGCATATCAATTGGATGTCGAGCTACCCTAAAATGTAAGGTTACAACATAGTATTGGGATTTGGAAGGATTCGTATGGTAACTAATAGAATAATGATGTCAAGATCCACCAAAACCCAAAGAGTACCTTTTTGATATCCAACCTCCAATATCAAATCTAATCTAAACCATCCATGATCTCGATAAAAAATCTATAAAACCCTTATTTCCCAAGCACTTATAAAGCAAGAAAGGGGAAGAAAAGAAAATGACATGTTGGATTCTTGAGCAGCCACACTTCTTCTCTCCACAACAATAATCTTGGGCACATCCAAGGCATCAAGAGGCTATTGGTGAGAATTTTAATTGTCCTTTCATTATTATTTTTCATTCTCTTTTCTCAATTAAAGGTGTTAGTGCCCTGCTCTATAATCCTCTAAAATTTACATAAAAATCCTAAGTGTAGCCCCCTTGTAACTTGCCTTGCTCTGACGCCTCAAAAAATCCTAAAATTTGCCGAGTGTTAAATCTTTTATTGGCCCTTATGTTGCCTCTTTGAACTTTGTTGATGGTTCTAGTGGTTGTTGAAACCATTGAAACCTCCAACATGGTTCCATGGTTCCCTTTCTACTTCGACAAGATCAGAATGGTTTGTTCATCAGAGGTTCTAATCGTTCCTAGAACCACTAGAACCCCCCAACATTGTTATTTAATTCCCATTTTCCCCTAACTAGCCGACATGAAGAGAAGATGTTAGTAGTTCTGATGCTTCCGAGAACCACTAGAACCTCTGACTTGGTTTTGAATTAACCTAACACCTTCGACTAAGGGATTGAAAATGGAATGAAGAAGGATGATGAAGGATGTTGGTGGTTCAAGTGGATCCCAGAACCATCAGAACCTTCAACATGGTTCTTAGCTGGCCCAATTGCCTTGACAAGCAAACAAAGGTGAAGGAAGGTAGGAATAAAGAAATGGTGTCGATGGTTCCAATAGTTCTCAAAACCATCAGAACCTCTAACAAAGTTCCTAAAGAGATTGAGAGTGCCAACAATGACTATGCAATGCTAAATGAAACGAAAATGGCACAATGAAGGAAGAAGGAAGATGTCAGAGGTCTAGGTGGTTCCTGAAACCTCCTGAACCTCTAACCTAGTTTGATAATAACCTAAAAATGCAAAAGATGAGGTTTTCATAGGCTCTAGGCTTGAACAACTAAGGCATAGATGCATTCAAATGCCTACCTACTTCCTGCATGATTAAGGATGCCCCATCTACCTCTTCTACATAACTCAAGGTGCCATTAATGACCATTTTTTACTCATGTAACTACCCATTATAGGTAGGAAACAACTCAAACACATATTTGTTAGGATATCTACTAGTTGCTCTGTAATAGGACAATATATCAATTTGACACTACCATGATCTTTCACATAATGTGTAACCAAATGGAATTTGATGTTGATGTGCTTCATTTGTTTGTGAAATTTACTTAATTTTTTTCCATTTTGATTGCAAAAATGTTGTCAACCATGAGTGGTGTTAAAGAAACTTGTTTCTCCTGTGAATCCTCAACAATCATTTTGAGCCATAATATTTCCCTAGTTGCCTCTAAAGTTGCAATATATTCTACTTTTACCAAAGAAAGAGTTAGCACGAACTGCTTCTTTGACTTCCAAGTGATGATTATTGATTCTAAATTCATCAAGAAACCTAAAGTAGATTTCTCAAATTTAAGATCACCTGCATAGTCTAAATCTCCAAGTAGTTTGAAATCTGCTACCTTGGAGTATTTGATCCCAAAATTATGAGTTTACTTTGATATAAAAGAACCCTCTTTACATTGCTACCTAATGACTTTCTCTCAATTGTTGCATGAATCTAGAGAGAAAGCTAACAACAAAAGAAATGTTTGGTTTATTTGAGGTTATATAGATTAGACTTCTAATGAGCTATCTATACTTAGTTAGGTGATGTACTTTGCACTAAGATGGCAGAGGGGTCAATCCCCTTGGTTGCGGTTGTGTACCTTCTAGTTGTCCTTCCTTTAGTGTGAGTTTTCCCATTTGTTTGGTCATTGTTTGTGTTGTTATGGAATGAACTTGGGTAGTGGACACCCTCATCCAACTCCATGTGTCTGCAAGGGAGAGAGGGTTGCCATTGACTTGTGCTCGACCTTCCTTGTGGAATAAGATCTATTCTCTCGTATGGTCATCGCGGTGGCTACATCAAATGATGAGCAAAGTCTTCCGCTTGTGTTGTTCTTGAGGTGGGCATTGACCATTTGCATGGCTATTTGTTGGGTGCCTAATAGTCTTGTCCTGAGTAGTCATTATGTGGCATTGTGGTGGTTATCATGCTTCATGTGCAATTGTGACATGATAGTATTACAATTGTATCAAAAATAAATTGTTCATCCAATTTTGACATTAATGTCTTGAGCATTAGTTTGAGGCATTATAGGTTGTTAGTTAACCCATTTCTATCTCAGTAGTATTGATTAATTGTAATTATTGAGCCATGTAAAGCTTACTTTAGATAGCAAAATTTGATATATACTTTTAGTTGTGTAAGGTCACTTGTTGCTTTGAAATTGTAAATTCTTTCACTTTGAAATTTTTCTTTGTAATTAGTCCAGAATTCAAATGTCCCACGTTAATTTTTATTTTCATTTGCTGGTTTTTATTTTTAGTCACCTTGAAGGTTACAATTTACATTATTGTTCATGCACATTGCGAGCTTCAAGTGCAAAAACTAGTGGAAAAAGTTCTGAAAACACCAATGCAAGGTTTTTTGATCATTTCCCATAAGCCAATTTGTGTAGTTCTATATTATGTCCTCTTATTGTTAAATGTGTAGAAAACCATTTTAGACAAGCATGAGAGATGGATATCACATTCCAATTAGTAGTGTGATCATGTGAAAGAGCATGTTGTTTGAAAGTTAAAGCAACTAGATCAATCGCATGTAGGTGAATTCAAGGTTCGATTTTAGGGAGATTAGGGGTTAACTATGCGGTGCTTTACTACAATGTTTGATACTTGCCCTACTTCTTCCATACAATTTTGGAGGAAGCTCTTCAATAAGATTCTTTTGTGCAACATCCACATTTGTTTCTTATACATCAATCCACCTCAATCCATTTTCCTTTGCTTTTACTTGGCAGGTGTGGATTTCTTTAGCTCCTCAATCCAAGGAATGCCCATCGTGACATGTTAGGTCATCCTCATGGTCTTCTATTTATTCTATTGATAAGAACTCATTACAAGAAGTTTTATGCACTGTAACTTTATGCTATTCCCTCTAACACATTCAACATTTGGTTGATTTGTTGTTTCGGTAAAATTTTGAATGGGAACCTTTCCTTTCATTGAGATAATACTATACTAGCATATGGGATGGGATTCTATCCCAACATGCTATGTTACAAAATGAATGAGGTTAGGCTAAATTAGTCTTTCATTGGTGTGAGCATAAAAAATTCAAAATTATGCGTTGGATGGTGTATTCAAAGACATCATCTAAAAACATTTAGATATTATGGGAAGATCAAATTAAATACATCCATATCGACATCTTAATTACTATATATTTTGAGGGAAGTTTAGATTTCTACATATTATTCTATATAAAATATAATCAACGTAACCCTTGGCTTGAGGTAGAAAGGCCACTACTAGGGGACCTCTTCCCAAGGCATTATCACCTTTCTTTCTTTAACACAAGCAATCTGAACTGAGTACAGCAACCAAGTGTAGGAATGAGATCTGTGAGCACAACGACCTGGCAGCTGGGTTTAAACCTTGGTGTGACAATAAGACCACATTTTTAACCAACACACCATACCCTTATCAACTAATTAATCTAAACTAATTTATATTTTAGAAAATATAATTTTTCTATAAAAATATTTTCAAATATTTTTAAATTTAATTATGTACATTTTTTCATTCAAAACACTTAAAATAAATAATTTTTAATTTAATTACATTTGTTTAATTAAACCTAGATTAACCTTTAAGAAAAGTTTTTTCCTTTATAATGGCATTTTGTAAGTGTACGTCTTACAAACACGTACAAAATAAGAAGAGCATCTTGGCAGAGAAGCCAATTTCTTCCACTCTGTCGGCAATGGAGACGTCAAGTGACAGTCTATTGTTGTCCGAGGAGCTGGACTTCGCATTTTGGGAATCTTTGTTTGGTCATTCTGACAGCAATCAGTTGCTAAATTGGGACAAATTCCTGTCACTTGACGCAACTACATTGAAACTGACGTCATCAACAGGGGAGCCAGAGCAGGGCTCCGTATTGTTAGACCCACAACCATTATGGAATTTCTGAGGTGATTTGGACAAATAAAGAAAAACTATTTTCGGTCACAAACAAAACCTTTTCTGTACACGCTGGCAATGTTGCCATGCGGATGTCTGGCGCAATTTTTGTGTCACGCCTAATTTTTAAGATTTTCTGTAATATGTTAAAAAGCCCAGAACAGGGCAGCAATGCAAAATAAAACAGAACATGAGAGTGGAAAACACTAAAATAGGGCATAAAAATAAAGTAAATACCTAGCTGAAAGAAAATTAACAATGTATTAATTTAATTTGGATTATACATAATTTAATAGATTATTTTCATGTGCTTTATTTAATAAACAGTTATATATTTATAACTTTTTTCGCAAGATCTCAATTATTATAAAATTTTAAAAAATTTATTAAAAAAATATATAATTTTATTATGTAGTTTAAAATTATAAAATTGTCAAAAGATCTCTGATTTGTTTGGTATAATTGATTTGTTTCTTGTAATTGAAAGGTTTAGAATAAACCCACTAAGAATCAAATCACCTCTTTCAATGGATATTTAGTTTGAAGCCAAAGTTCAAAAAACAACAGAAGAAAAAACTTAAACCAAAAAAAAAAGGCGCCTGCCCTGAGATGGTACATAGTTGGCCTAACCATTAGTGAGTTAAAAGTAAATCTAGAAGGCTGAGCTTATCTATTACGTACCTTCGCATGTGGACATTCCACCCTCTAGGGCCTACCACAATTGAAAACATTTAACACTAAATTTCATTTTAATAGAAATTGCCAAGGAAACAGAATATTAAATGAGCAAATAGTTTTTAGTACCTGTCGCATCAGGTAACTATTGGATTCAAAAAATTTCTAACTTTCAATTAAACTGCAAAATAAACCAACCATCAGCATTGTGTTTTTAGTCCTTGCCTTATAGGCGGGAGACTAATGTTTTCGATGCATTGATCCCTATTAATCTATTCGTCAGAAATCGTGCCGCAAATGTTTATGTTATAGTTTGTGGGATTATTTCCTTGCCTTATAGGCGGGAGACTAATGTTTTCGATGCATTGATCCCTATTAATCTATTCGTCAGAAATCGTGCCGCAAATGTTTATGTTATAGTTTGTGGGATTATTTTTTTATTTTTATTAAAGTGGAATTTTCATTTTTTTTTTAATTTTCTCATTGGTTGTGGGTATTTTCCTCATGGTTTTGTATTTTTGGAATGGAAATTTTTTCTTCTATTAATCGATGTGTATCCTAATGTTTTGTTGTTATCGGAAATATTCCATGACTTTGTAATGTTATTTGATATAGTTGTGTTCGTACCCAGTGTTTCTATCGACGCATGGCGTTTTAACAAGGACATTCTACATTTATTTCATTTATTGTGAATAGACTGAAGTGCAGGCATCATTAATGGCTTATGCTGCGAAGTCTTAGGTCTGTCGAGCAAAGGATTATTTACATTGTTTATTCATTTGTTGGGATTCTTTGACGAGGGCACTGAAATATGTGTCTGTTGAGAGGGTTGTTATCTATCGTATTGGAAGTGAAAAAGGAGGCGTTTGTAAGTTTCTATATCCTTTACACTATTTTTTTTGCATTGTTTATTCATTTGTTTAGATTGTTTGATGAGGGTGAAATCTGTGTCTCTTGAGAGAGTTTATATCTATCGTATTAGGAGTGAAAAAGGAGGTGTTTGTAAGTTCCTATATCTTTTACACTGTCATTTTTGTGTTGTTTATTTATTTGCTTAGATTGTTTGATAAGGGTAAAATCTATGTCTATTGAGAGGGTTTATGTCTATCGTATTGGAAGCAAAAAAGGAGGTGTTTGTAGGTTCCTATATCTTTTACAGTGTCATTTTATAGTTTTTTACATCTCTACATTTTATGGGTTAATGTCTACTCTTCGCTATCTTTGAGTTCTTTTATGGGTTAGTCTCTGTTGTTGAGTCTAAGATTTAACACCATAATTCATTAGTGTCGAGTTCTCTGTACGGTTACTAGTCTGTAGTTTTCATTTATTGTGAATAGACTGAAGTGCAGGCATCATTAATGGCTTATGGTGTGGAGTTTTAAATCTGCCGAGCAAAGGATTATTTGTTTTGTTTATTCATATGCTCAGATTGTTTGATGAGGGTGAAATTAGTGTATGTTGAGAGGGTTTATGTCTATTGTATTGGAAGCAAAAAATGAGATGTTTTTACATCTCTGCATTTTACGGGTTAATGTCTATTGTTTGTTGTTCTTTGCATTTTATGGGTTAATGTCTAGTCTTTTCTATCTTTGAGTTCTTTTATGGGTTAGCCTCTGTTGTTGAGTTTAAGACTTAACACCATAATTCATTAGTGTCGACTTCTCTGCTAGCCACGATTGAGAATGGAACTAATCTTTTGTCTGCACGCTCATTAGTCTCTAGTTTTCATTTATTGTGAATAGAATGAAGTGCAGGCATCATTAATAGCTTATGGTGTGAATTTTTAAGTCTGTCAAGAAAAGGATTATTTGTGTTGTTTATTCATTTGCTTAGATTGTTTGATGAGGGTGAAATATGTGTCTATTGAGAGGGTTTGTGTCTATCGTATTGGAAGTGAAAATTGAGGTGTTTGAAAGTTCCTGCATCTTTTATAGTGTCATTTGATAGTTTTTAACATCTCAGCATTTTATGGGTTAATGTCTATTGTTTGTTGTTGTCTGCATTTTATGGGTCTCTGTTGTTGAGTTGAAGACTTAACAACATAATTCATTAATATCGGCTTCTCTGCTGGCCACGATTAAGAATGGGACTAATGTTTTCTTTGCATGCATGCATGCCAACTGTACTACAATCTATGAAATGAAATTGAAAATTAGGCATAAATAAGTGCAAAATGTCGACGCATGGCGTTTTAATGAGGACATTGTGCATTTATTAGTGTCTAATTTTCATTTATAAGGCGAGAGACTAATTAGTCCCTACCTCATGCCTATTGATCCATTCATTGGAGATCGTGCCAGAAATGTTTATGCTATAGTTTGATTATTTTTTTAATTTCTTATTGATATGGAATTTAGGGTTTTTTTTGCAATTTTCTCATTGGCTGTGGGTATTTTCCTCATGGTTTTGTATTTTTTGAATTTTTATTTTATTTTATTAATCGATTCGTATCCTAATGTTTTGTTTCTATTGGAAATATTTCATGACTTTGTAATGTTCTTTGATAGAGTTGTGTTCACACATAGTGTTTCTGTTGACATGTGGCATTTTAACGAGGACATTCTATAATTATTTCATTTATTTTGAATAGACTGAAGTGCAGGCATCATTAATGGCTTATGGTATGAAGTCTTAGGTCTGTCGAGCAAATGATTATTTGTTTTGTTTATTCATTTGCTTAGATTGTTTGATGAGCGTGAAATCTGTGTCTGTTCAGAGGGTTTGTATCTATCATATTGGAAGTGAAAAAGGAGGCGATTGTAAGTTCCTATATCTTTAACACTATCATTTTTGCGTTGTTTATTCATTTGGTTAGATTGTTTGATGATAGTGGAATCTATATCTGCTCAAGTTGCTATATCTTTTGCAATGTCATTTTATAGTTTTTTGCATCTCTGCATTTTATGGGTTAATGTCTAATGTTTGTTGTTCTTTGCCTTTTATGGGTTAATGTCTACTCTTCCCTATCTTTGAGTGCTTTTATGGATTAGTCTTTGTTGTTGGGTTAAAGACTTAACACCATGATTCATTAATGTCAACTTCTCTACTGGCCAATGAGGGTGAAATTTGTGTCTGTTGAGAGGGTTTATGTCTATCATATTGGAAGTGAAAAATGAGGTGTTTGTAGATGCTTATATCTTTTACAGTGTCGTTTGATAGTTTTTTTACATCTCTGCATTTTATGGGTTAATGTCCATTATTTGTTGTTCTATGCATTTTATGGCTTAATGTCTACTCTTGCCTATGTTTGAGTGCTTTTATGGGCTGGTCTATGTTGTTGAGTTAAAGATTTAACACCATAATTTATTAATGTTGGCTTCTCTGCTGGCCATGATTAAGAATGGAACTAATCTTTTCTCTGCATGCATGCATGCCAACTGTACTTCAATCTATGAAATGAAATTGAAAATTAGGCCTAAATAAGTGCAAAATGTCGACACGTGGCATTTTAACAAGGACATTGTGCATTTATTAGTCTCTAATTTTCATTTAATGTCAATAGACAGAAGTGTAGGCATCATTAATGGCTTATGGTGTGAAGTTTTAAGTCTATCGAGCAAAGGATTATTGGCGTTGTTTATTCATTTGCTTAGATTGTTTGATGAGGGTAGCAACACACATAACAAATATATATTTTAAATCTATTAAAATTATTATTCACCAAGTATCCTCATTAGCATGGATTTGCATACGAAAAATTGAATTGAAAGGTGGAAAATTGCTTGCAAAAGATGTGCGAATTCAGCAAACCTTGGAAAAATATTAAGATCTCCATTTGGCTATAGAACATTAAAAAGCATTTGGACCTCGCCAAATTATCTAGAAAACACTAAAAAAAACATATTTGCAATGATAAGACATTTGGGACCTCCAACTTTTTTTGCAACATTAACAAGTGCTAAGCATTTTTGAGAGCCATTGTGCAAAGCTTTGTACCAAAAATCTATTTTGCAATAATCCAAGTCTAATGAAACTATAGAAGATAGAGACTTGGACATTGAAATCAGAAAGAATCTAGTGCTTTGCAGTCATTATTTCAACCATAGGGTCAATGCATTCTAGAAAATGATGCTAAAAAACCATGAGCTATTTGGCCAAGCCACAGACTATTCTTTTGTTACAGAATTCCAAAACCGAGGCAATGAACATGTTCACTTTTTACTATGGATAAAAGATGCACCTGTATATGGTAATTGCTCAAATACTAAAATAGAAATCTTTGTGGAAAAGTATATTTCATGTGACTCATTGCTACTTGATACAAACCTTGCCAAAATGCAAATGCATCATCATACAAAGAGTTGCAAAAAATCCCAAAACTCAAGTTGCAGATTTAGTTTCCCCTTGCCTCCAATGAGCAAAACAATAGTTGTAGAACCACTTCCAGTGCCTGATGCTAGAATGAAGGAGAGAGTGAAAACTTTTTTTAAGCAATTGAAGACTTTTTTTAAGCAATTGGAAAACAAACATTACATAAAGGAACTTTCATTTCAAAGTTTCTTGCATGAATTGGAGATGGATGAAATCAAGTACATTACAATGCTTCGATCAACATTGTGACACAAAATTGTCATGTTGAAAAAAGACCCTTCTGACATTTGGATAAATGCCTTTGCAAAGAAAGTGCCCAAACTATGGTATGCAAATATAGATACACAATTTATTTTAGATGCATATGCTGCCGCATCCTACTATAGCCTATATATGACGGAACAAGATAGAAAATATGTATTGTTGTTCTCTACATTTTATGTGTTAATGTCTACTATTCCCTATCTTTGAGTTCTTTCATTGATTAGTCTCTATTGTTGAGTTAAAGGCTTAACACCATAATTCATTGTTGTTGTCTTCTCTGTTGGTCACGATTAAGAATGGAACTAATCTTTTCTTAGCATGCATGCACGTCAACTATACTTTAATCTATGAAATGAAAATGAAGATTAGGCCTCAATACGTGCAAAATGTCAACACATGGCATTTTAACGAGGACATGGTGCATTTATTTTCCTGGTAAATTACTTGAGACAGTGTAGGACCTTCTGTTATGGCTCTGGTCTTAGACGAATTCTACTTAATATCTTAAACTGTACACAAAAGTGCTTCTCTTCTTCATATTTTCTTGGCCAAGTTTATAAGAAATTTGTTATAGTTGAGGGTTCTGAAGGATTTCAGTTATTGCTTTGTGTTCATTTTTTCTTATGAAGAGGTATAACTGTACATTGTTGCTATGTTTCCCTTAATGTGTCTATTTTTTATACTGTGTTATTTTTATGGTGTGTTGCTCATTTAACGGATATATTTTTGTAGGAGCTTAAAATTTTGTTTGGGGTTTTGGAAGCATTATAGTTAATGCCTTTGGCCTTTTTGTTTTATGACATTTTTTACTATAAATGCAGCTAGTCTTATAATTGCTATGCAAAGGCCTTTTTGTTTAATGACATTTTTAACAAAGAATGGGGGGAATTGGAAAGAATGAGGATTTCTGGCTGCAGTAACCTTGCTTCTTTCCCAGAACCATAGCTGAGTAATATTATTCTTGCGGGAAAGAGGGAAGGTTGGCTAGCAACTCTAGTTATGTGAGGCTGCTTCTTGGCAGTGAGCCAACTCAATGAAATCTCAATGACCCCGGATGGATTGCGACTTTGGGTGCTTAGGAAAAGAGACATAATTTGTCTCTCTTTCCTTGCCTTCATTTGATGACCTTCATCAAGGACATTGATTGAGGAGGGATATAATGCCTAGATTGTCTGATTAATGGGGAAAGGATAAGACTCTGTTGACAGACTCAAAGAAGCCCTTAGGAAGGCAAAGGCATCATTTTATTAGCTTCTGCTCCAACTGCTCATGGTTTTCTTGATGGTTTCTAGACATTAGGTTTTTAATAATTGGGGATTAGAAGATGGGGAGTCGTGGTGCCTTCTCGATGCCCTATCATATGCAACAAAGAAATTGGTGTCTTTTCGCAGAGTTCCATGATCTTCCAGAATATTCTTGGGCCCTAGAATATTGTTGTCAATAGAGCGGCATCAGCTCTAGGTTCATTGACAAAGCAAGGTGGTTTCAAACTCATCCAATTAGAGAAAAGATGCAATTTCCTAAATTCAATTATTAAATGCATTGTAACTACAAATTGTACTACATAAATCTTACCCTGACATAATGTGTCTAAAATCAAATGTATGCTTCTGGAAAGACTGTGTGGCTTTTTTTGCATCGACGTTTCGGATCACACTCCGTGATCCATCATCAAGAAGAAAAGAGAGAATGTGAGATGGATCATGGAGTGTGATCCGAAACGTCGATGCAAAAAAAGCCACACAGTCTTTCCAAAAGCATACATTTGATTTTATCATGGACTGTGGAAATATCATGAGTACTATAATGTGTCTATTTATAGGTTCTTAAATTTTGTAGTGGGAGGGAGGAAAAAGAGTGATCAAGTGGATATATAGAACAGAAGGGAATTATGTTATGGACTTTGGGTACAAGGTATTCACATCTTGGGCATTTAATAGTTTTTTACACCTCTGTATTTTATGGCTTAATGTCTATTGTTTGTTGTTCTCTGCATTTTATGGGTTTATGTCTACTCTTCCCTATCTTTGAGTGCTTCTATGGGTTAGTCTCTATTGTTGGTTTAAAGACTTAACACCATAATTCATTAATGTCGACTTCTCTAATAGCCATGATTAAGAATGGAACTAGTCTTTTCTCTGCATGCATGCATGCCAACTACACTTCAATCTATCAAATGAAAATCAGATCTAAATAACAACAAAATCTCCTGATGTAAAATCTATGTGTGTTGAGAGGATTTATAACTATACTATTGGTATGCATACTATAACAAATATATCTGCGTCATTTTAAAGCACTTGTACTATTTTAGCCATGTTTTGTGTCTCAAAAAGGTTTTTTATAACTTGCTCATGGTGTCTTTGCATCATTTTAAAGCACCTGTGCTATTTTAACCATGTTTTGGGCCTCGAAAAGGTTTCTCATAATTTGCTCATGGTGTTTGTAACAATTACTGATGCATTAGTGTTGACTTCTCTATTGGCCACGATTAAGAATGGAACTAATCTTTTCTCTGCACACTTATTAGTCTCTAGTTTTCATCTATTATCAATAGACTGAAGTGCAGATGTCATTAATGGCTTATGCTGTGAAGTTTTAAGTCTACTGACCAAAGCATTATTTACATTGTTTATTCATTTTCTTAGATTGTTTGATGAGGGTGAAATTTGTGTCTGTTGAGAGGGTTTATGTCTATCGCATTGGAAAAAAAAATGAGGCACTTGTTTAAGTTCCTATATCTTTTATAGTGTCATTTTATAGTTTTTTACATCTCAACATTTTATGGGTTAATGTCTATTATTTGTTGTTATCTGCATTTTATGTGTTAATGTCTACTCCTCCATATTTCAGTGCTTTTATGGGTTGGTCTCTGTTGTTGAGTTAAAGACTTCACGCCATAATTCATTAATGTCAGCTTCTCTATTGGCCACAATTAAGAATGGAACTAATATTTTCTTTGCACACATGCATGCCAACTGTACTTCAATATATGAAATGTATATAAAGATTAGGCCTAAACAAGTGCAAAATGTTGACGCCTGGTATTTTAATGAGGACATTGTGCATTTATTAGTCTCTAATTTTCATTTGATGTGAATAGATTGAAGTACAGGCATCATTAATGGCTTATGGCGTGAAGTTTTAAGTCTGTAAAGTAAAGGATTATTTGCATTGTTTATTCATTTGCTCAAATTGTTTGATGAAGGTGAAATCTGTGTCTACTGATAGGGTTTATATCAATCGTATTGGAAGCAAAAAAGTAGGTGTTTGTAAGTTCCTATATCTTTTACAGTCATTTTTGCATTGATTATTCATTTGGTCAGATTGTTTGATGGCGGTGGAATCTATGTCTGTTGAAGTTCCTATATCTTTTACTTGTCTTTTCTCTACACACATGCATGCCAACTGTACTTCAATCTATCAAATGAAAATCAGATCTAAATAACTACAAAATCTCCCGATGTAAAATTTGTGTCTATTAAGAGGATTTATAACTATATTGTTGGTATGCATACTGTAACAAATATATCTACATCATTTTAAAGCACTTGTGCTATTTTAACCATGTTTTGGGTCTCGGAAAGGTTTTTTCATAACTTACTCATGGTGTTTGTAACAATTACTGATGCAAAGACTAATGTTTTCTGTGTGCTATTGTCTCTTATCAGATGAGCCCAGTAAATTGAGTTTTGGAGTGTAAGTTATTTCTTCTTTTTTATAAAACTTTTGAAGTAGCCTACTTGCTCTATGACAAGTATTCACTGCACTATTGACTTTTTTCTCCTTGTAGCCATTGTAGTCATGATTGACTAATATAAGTTTATTTATCGAGTCATCATGCTTTATATTGTCATTGTATTTTGAATCCATTGGAAGCACTTTTCTAACCTCGAATAGTCTAGGAAAAGTGGTAAGTCTTGGTTTAATATATAAGTTAGAATTGAAAAGTCCTCATGTTTTTTAAAGGGGTTTCCTCCATCAAGCAAGGGTGTTTACAAGACCTAGATCTATAAAAGTCATCCTTTACCTATATAGTTCACAACACTTATTGCATCTTGCATCTAGTGCATAATCTATCAAAACGAATTAAGTTGTGAATCATTCGGTTTCTCTAACACCAAGTTAAGTGAATACTGAAATGACTGCATATGTGTTCCCCTTCTAGAGCTTGGTTTTACTATGATATGTGAACATTCTCTATATTTATAGTGACCATGACATCCTCTGTGCAGGTATAGTATGCTATTAAGAACTGAAAAGGATGCTTCTAAAGTTTCCATATTGAAATTTGAGCCACCTCCTAGATTTGATCCATGCCAACTAACTCAGTTGTCTTGGCATCCTAGGCTTGTAAAATACAAATTACATGCATTACTAGGATTGAAAAGTTTTCAATTGACATTAGGTATTGTTTTGAACATATACTAGGATTTGCAACTCAATTTGTTCTATGCATTGTCATTTAAATACTGGATTTGCTTTGTGGCTAAACCAGGGCCTTTTTGTACAAGAATTTCCTTGCAGATGACGAGTGTGATCATCTCATTGAATTGGCAAGAAAATTATTCAAAGTTGTTTCATGCAAAAAATAATATTTATAAAAGTATATCTCAAATTTATTTTCCATATTGTTTGTATTATGTAACTGCAGTTAAGAAACAAGTTGGAGAAATCCATGGTTGCAGATAATGGCTTAGAGAAAGTGTTATGGCTCAAATCCAAACAAGCTCGAGAATGTTCTTGAGTAAAGACCACGTGACTATGCAACATGCTAGGATTCAAGTTTGTGTTATTGTTTTATTTAGTTCAAATCGTCATTCTTTTTTACATGGCACCATTCTTTGCATTCACTCACAGTAACTTACAGTATTACTTGTTCTGTGAAGTGTCATGATCAGTACATACATGTAATAGTTTAATAAGGATTTATACAAAAAAAACTTCGTACCTCCTAAATTTATTCTTTGGGTTGCTTTTGAGTTAAAACTAAAATTTAAGACTCTTGATTATTAAGCATCTCTTTTAACTAATAGCAGATTTTTTTGTTTGCAAAGTGTGTTTGCATATGTTAGAATGAAATTGTTGCAAGCATTGAAGACAACATTGCAAATTGGACCTTTCTCCCAAAAGGTGACAAATGTTTTACTTGCTTCTTTACATGTGTTCTTCTTTATGCTAGTCAATTGGTTTTATTTACTAGGCTTACACTGAAATTAGATTGTTATAGATTTTACTCTAAGTTTCATATCATATTGCCAACTTATTTGTATTGCAAATGCTATATTTAGAAAATAGAAAGGCAATGCAAATTTTGCATTACGAAAATGGCTAGAGATATGAACCTCATTTTGATTTTTTTTATAATAAACTCAATCAAGCCATGGATTTATCTAATGTTTCCTAATTCAGAGCTTACCAGCTTGAAATCACATACTCCAAGTGCTTAATAACTTTTAGATGTTTTGTTTATATTCCAAAGTGTACTTATTCCACTTTCCAAGTATTGCTGATACATATGTTAAATTTTTAGGCAAAGCAGAGCCAACAAAAAACATGGTTCATGGTCACAATGTGCCAAGCATGGCCATTGAGGTATTATTGCTAAAAGTTTTAATTTAATACCTAATTTAACATATATATTATTCAGTGACATTTATCGAATGTGTTCAATATTATGTGCTTATCTCAAACTTCTTTTTTGTATGCAGTAAAGACGAGAAAAGGGGATGCCCTACTGTTCTTCAGTTTTTACCTAGATGCTTCAAATGATAATATCACTCTCCATGGCAGTTGGCCTGTTATTGAGGCAACTCAGTTAGTGCTTGTCAATACCATATTACCACTTTCGAAAATCGTGAATACAGTTTGCCAGTGGACATTGCACATTGCACAGATTCCCATATTGCTTCTAATCCTATTATACACATCACATATCCACATTGCTATGATCACAATGAAATTATTATTTCTACATCCATGAGTTTGGATGATTCAATATACATAAAACTATTTGAAATTCTATAAATTAGATATTTCATATTTCATTGTCATTTATGGAATATCATATTTTTTATTTAGACAATTCATTGGAGGATATTTATCCTCATGTCAATAAAACTTATCAAACATAAGTTATGTCATCATACTTATGTTCAAAGATTTTTTAATATGAATATTCATAGGATGTTTGTTTAATTTCACCTTATTGCATTATTCCATCCTTTGATGTTTTCACATGGACACTTGAGAAATTTTTATAAGCATACAAATTGTGCCCAAATAAATAGTCCATAATAAATATTGCAATTACTTTCTTTGTCATTCATCCATTTTCTTATCGGAGTATTCACATAGTACTATGACATTTTTATTTGCAATGTCATTATATGAATGAATCTAAAGCTCGTCGTGTAGCAACCAATATAAATTTTTACTTAAAAAAAAAGCATAAATATGACATTACTCAATTTATTTCCTTGATTTATGTGCACTCCTTTGCAATTCACAATTTGAGGGGGCATATTATTACTAATTTCATTTTTAATTCATGTACAATTTTCATGGGCTAGGGGCATATACTTGTTAGTGCAACTCAAATTCCAAAAGCTTCATATCCTTTTTATCACAATTATTTTCAGTTTTCTCCTTTTTCATTTTACACTGCCTTGCACATACACCAAAGTGGGGACAAAATGTAGAGGAGAAAAGTGCATACCTTGTACTTGCTCCTTTCATTTTAAACCACTTCACACACATGCCTATGTTCTTATGGATGCCCATCTAGAGTTAAGCAATTTGCTTCCATGTTTCTATTAAGTGGCCTTGACTCCTTAAAGCCTTAAGTAGCATGTAAAGGGTTGTATATTCAAAGACATCATCCTAGTATTTCAATTATCACATGATCACATAAAGATGGAATATATACAGAGCACCTAACCAAGATATGACAATACATTCACATATTTATTACTAATACTTCTAGGTTCCACTATCAATTACTCTATCTACACTAACATCCAACACATTTGTTTATTCTTTATTAATTGTTGAATCAATCTTGACTACTAAAAAGTAATTCAATTACTTTCTGCATTGTAATAGTAGATATATGTGATGCTTCTTAGCACCAACTAGTGTTTCGTTATAGAGATATACATTAGCCAACCATCTTCCACGTGCACTAAAGGTCAAATTCCATAGAGCAAATTATATGAATGAATCTAAAGCTCGTTGTCTAGCAACCAATATAAATTTTTACAAAAAAAGCATGAATATGGCATTAATCATTTTATTTACTTAATTTATGGTCACTCCTTTGCAATGCACAATTTGAGGGGGTATATTATTACTAATTTCATTTTTAATTCATGTACAATTTTCATGGGTCAGGAGCATATACTTGTTGGGGAAACTCAAATTCCAAAAGCTTCATATCCTTTTTATCATAATTATTTTCAGTTTTTTTCCCCTTTCATTTTACACCACCTTGCACATACACCAAAGTGGGGACAAAATGTAGAGGAGACAAGTGCATACCTTGTACTTGCTCCTTTCATTTTAAACCACTTTGCACACATGTTTATGTTCTTATGGATGTCAATCTATAGTTAAGAAAATTTCTTCCATGTTTCTATTAAGTGGCCTTGACTCCTTAAGGCCTTGAGTAAACATGTATAGGGTTGTATGTTCAAAGACATCATCCTAGTATTTCAATTATCACATTCAATCACATAGAGATCAAATAAATGGAGAGCATCTAACCAAGATATGACATTACATTCACATATTTATCGCTAATACTTGTAGGTTCCACTATCAATTACTCTATCTACACCAACATCCAACACATTTGTTTATTCTTTATTCATTGTTGAATCAATCTTGACTACTAAAAACTAAGTCAATTGATTTCCCCATTATAATAGTAGATCTTAGTGATGCTTCTTAGCACCACCTAGGTTTTCATTATATAGATATACATTAGCCAACCATCTTCTAGATGCACTAAAGTTCAAATTCCATAGAGGGAAAAAATGTGTGAGAAGGACAAACCATGCATGATCATGTCCCTCTAAAATTATGAGGGCAACCTAGTTTAGATTTCAATGTTTTCCTTCCAACCATCTAATTTTTAGCAATTCTAAGCCATGTTAAAAAATTATGGTCAAAATAATAAACAACTCTCTATTGAACATCAAAATTAAATAATCCCCAATCTATTTCTATTTTATTTCAACTTATGTCTAATTTCTATTTCACTTAGTTTTTCTTAGTCGATTAGCATACTCTAACTCCACAATGGGACTACAATTATTCATTTCACAAAATGTAACAACTAAAAATGCAATCATGATGACTTTCACTAATACCCAAATAGTAATTGTATAAAGGATAAGCAAATGATGAATTTCAATTATATACACTAGTTTTAACTCTAACTGCATTTTATTCCATTAAAAATATAAACCAAACATATCTAAATAACTTTTTACCTCAAAATGTCCATGTTTAGTAGAACTTCATAATTTACATAATGGTTAATAAAGTCATGCTGCTTAAATTAGGCTAAGCACTAAGTTTAACTATATCTATTGCAAATTTCCATTAACTTATTTCTTTGCATGGGAAGGGACTCTAGCTCTTTCAGAGCTCTTGTTAATCAAGATTTATATTTATTTTAATTGATATAAATATATTAAATTTTTATTTAAAAATATTAAAAAAATTGTATTGACTAAATTATCCGAATAGAAAATTTGAATTATTTATGTTTTGATATTATGCACGTTTTTTCAATTTTACACGATATTTATGGTTTTAAAATTTATTAGACATTCTTATTTATAATATATATCATTTTAGAATATTTTGTTTTAGAAATATATATTAATTTAGAATAATTTTAAAGATAAATTTAAATGATCTAAAATGTATATTTCAATATTTTTTAAAAATTAGTTTAGAAATAGATTTTTCTTTGTCTAAAAGTAATTCTTGTTAGTTGTTATTCATTGTTTTTTATATATATAAAATATAAGTACAAATTTACAAATTACAATTATAGAGATCAAGAAGAGTTGATTTACAACTATAGAGGGATAGAAGAAGAGTTGTTGATCATATTTTTATTTTTTTAATGTTTTAATTTAGTTGTTTTAATTAATATATATGTGGATGGTGGACCAGAGAGAAAAAAATTGCACTTATCACCATTGAAATGTGATGTTTGATAAATCATTGTTTGGATAGTGTTTGCGTTAATAAAATATTGTAAATAGTTTAGTTATTATTTAAAAATGTATTATTATCTATAATTTAAATTAACTTAAAAATACCCATAAGCAATAAAAATATATAATATTGCAACATAAACTTCTACAAGACTTTTGCAAAGTAAATTAAAAAAGATAGATTGTTGGATACTTGATGAATGGATTGGTGAAATTGAAGCTTCAACTTTACAAATTATTGTCTTATTCTTTGGCTTCACACACTTGTGCAAGGACACAAAGATAGACTAAAGATGAATACAACTTCAATCCACTATACTTGGAGACAAACGTAGGCACTATCCAAGAAAAGAAATCAAACCTCACATTTCAATCGCCATGATGTCTTCATTCCTAAATACAAAGTAAGTGTTAGAAAAAATTCTTTCTTCGGTCCACCATCCACATATATATTAATTAAAACAACTAAATCAAAACATTAAAAAGATAAAAATATGATTGTGTTACTTATAGAAACAACTCTTCTTTATCTCTTTGTAATTATAAATCAACTCTTCTTGATTTTTCTAATTGTAATTTGTAAATTTGTAGTCATATTCAGTATATATAAAAAACAATGAATAACAACTAACAAAAAAATTACTTTTAGACAACAAAAAATTGTTTCTAAATTGATTTTTTTTTAAATATTCAAGATAAACATTCTAAAACGAAAAGATCATTTATATTTATCTTTGAAAATATTCTAAATTAATGTATATTTATATAACAAAATATTATAAAATAATATATATTATAAATAAGATTACTATATTATTTCGCTATAGTAAAATTTTAAGATTTATTAATAATTTAAAGTGTCATATATACACTTATATATTAGTCTAAATTAGTTTAGGACCAATGAATTTGAATTCTTTTTCTCATATAACACTTTATCCATCATAGTGTATAAGTGTGTATGGGAGAAGTAATCTAACTTCCATAAAATGTTCACCATGACCCTCATTATAATATCATCAACCCTTGCAAATTACATGATTTAGTTATAAAATTAATTTACAAATAAAAAACTAAAAATTGACATTGCATCAAAAAAGTATTTTCTTTTGTTATTTTACTACAATACTTTTTATTCTCATTATGCATTTATTTTATTGGAGAAAGACATAAAATATAAACATGTCATTTCAAAGCTATAAATCATATGCAAAAGAGTAACATAATGATAGAAATTTATCTAATTTCTTTACAATCCACACTTTGCATTGCATCCATTATTGTTGTTTGGTTACAATCAATACAAAGGGGTAGCCTATGTTGTTGAGTATTTTTTATCATCTAAAGTTGCAATGACATGTGCATTTAACACATCAACTTAGATAAAGTGTTCAAACATAAGAGTACCATATGTAGTTAAGTTAATAAAATATTAACATTATTAATTACCTAAAATGGTTTGTTTTTTATTACATCAGGTGGCAAAAACAAGGGGCCGAACCCTTAACAGAGATTACATAAGAAAAAGCACAGGCTCATGAAACAAAAAGAGCCTAGAACCAAAACCCAAGAAACACCAGCTTACAAACGGAAGAAAGTAAGCAATAGCAAAAAACCAGCAACCAGACAGCAGAAGGCACACTAGGACATAGAGTCCTCCCAATCTTTAGTAAGAACTTCAAAAACTTTTTCCAGCTCCTGAGTTCTGTCATTGTCGGCTCCCTGGGAGAAAAGTTGAATATCCTACAAAAGGGTTAAGTTGATCATGGAAGACCTACACAGCATGCGGGTAATGAACTTATAAAGAGTAGACAGCTTGAGCTACAGAGCCACCATCTTGTCCTTTAACTGAGTCACTTCAGCAAAAAGAGAGTTGCTATCCCTGCCCTCATTCACATTGCCATCCTCAGTAGTAGCCCTGACATCATCATCATGAACCTCTTCAGGGACAGACTAACTTTTCGCTTCCACCTCTTCAGCATCGACAGGATTATGTTCATTCATGTTCCCCTCTCCTTCGCCAGTATCATACTGGGCCTCCATAGGGCTATGATGGTCAAACTCATTTTTATCACTACCAGTACCAATCACATTCTCGGGGTTGTCCCTGTAATCATTCTGCAGAGAGTCATGGCCATCAAACTACTCCCCAGAAATAGGATTATCCATGCAAAGTACCTTCAAATCATCACTCTCAGCCTCCTCACCATGAGAAGAACCTCAGAGTTACTTTCTGAGTAGTCTATAAGTTTAACCTTGGGGGCTGGCTTCCCAGCAATTCTGGTAGAGTGTCTGACAACAGGGGTTGTGCTTTTCCCTTTGCCTTTTCTTGCCTTTTTAGCAGGATTCTTAGCAAACATGTTTTTACCTTTAGGGGTCTCATGACTATCTTTGAGGGAGCTAAGAATAGCCACTTCCTCAGCCAGCTCAAAGAGGCAATGAAGCCGCTTCCTAGACTTAACAGAGTCCTTCAACTTAGAGGTAGAGGTAGACCTAGGAGTGGGGGTATTAGTTTTCACAAAGGCCAAAGTCAGGCCATCATGACTATTTTTCACAGGAGTGTGAAGGGAATCACAATTGATAGAAGCCAACGGAGTATTGGGGGAGGGTTCCACAGCCAGGTGATGGAGAGTGGCAGGGGCATCAGGGCCAAGTGAAACTGGTAGAGTCTGTGTATGAGGCCTTGGTGAAGGGGCACAGGCTTCCCCAAAGGCCTAGAGGTTAAATTCTTACGAACCCTTTTAATCGAGTGTTCTAAAGAAGTAAGCAGGAAGTAAGGGAAACAAATAGCCAAGTTTATATGAAAATGATTGAGCAGGGGAAGATGGTAGCAATAGAACCTGGCATAACGGCCTTCCAAGGTGAAGTACTTCATGATTAAAAAGCACATGTCTGCCCATGGCTGAGGAAGCTTCACCCTTTCGAACCCTCCTTGGTAGGGTACC
This sequence comes from Cunninghamia lanceolata, assembly GCA_027924645.1. NCBI lineage: Eukaryota > Viridiplantae > Streptophyta > Pinopsida > Cupressales > Cupressaceae > Cunninghamia > Cunninghamia lanceolata. The sequence goes on from BSBN01001035.1 coordinate 4,633,670, forward strand.
AGCTCTTTGCTATCACCCAAGAAAAGCTTTTAGTTTTGGCGTCGGAAACCCTCGACTTCCTCAGCAACTTGATGCCTTTAAGGGATAAGCCCGTTGCCTCGGCAATACTTTTCTCTGAGATCTCAAAGCTGACACTGCCAATGGTGACCCGTCTGTCAACCCACGAAGAAGCACACTGGATGGATAATGACTCATCATGCCCGTTAAGGCATTCCAGGAATGAAATAATGCCCCCCTCCTTGTAGTAATGCCAGACAATGGCATTATTTTTGAATTCATTACAGGGGTTAGGTTCAGTGCGAATTCTTTCACCACCCATAATGATAGCCCACGCTGCAATACCCAGCAGGAGAAGACAAATAAAATGCAGAATACCCTTCTGAGGAATCCACCAAGTGGTATTCATATGAACAAAAACTAGCCGATGCCAATCATGATACTTTAAGTTCCAAAATGCAACCTAAATAATGAGTATTAATTTCGCATGAAGGGAGTACAGACGCCGCTGCCAATTCACATGGCGGACGTGCATAAGCCTAGACAGGGTGGAAAAACATGCCACCTCATCACTCGACACTTGAGTAGACATCAAGTAATAATAGAGTTCTTCTCCTTATGAATAAGCATTCCAATGTGACCAGGAATGCTGCTAATTTGGTGCCAAACCCGCCAGAATTGAAATTCCTGACCAAGGTTGGCAAGACCATCAGCAACCGAGTTGCCTTCCCTATAAGTGTGGGAGAAAGAGACATTTGGGGTGCCATGGAGAATGGTTTGTATATTAGAAATAATGTCACTCAACTTCCACCCACAAGTAGAGAGACTGGTAACCACATCCAGAATGATTTTAGAATCACCTTGTATGTGGAGATGGCTAATCCCCAAAGAGATCGCCACTTTGAGACCCTAGAGGAGGACCATTGCCTCAGCAATGTTGTTAGAATGCTTTCCAAGTCCTCCGGCATAAGCCGCAACAAGATCACCATGTTCATCCCTTATTATACCTCCTCCGCTGGCGCAACCATCAACTTTAGCAGCACCATCAAAATTAAGTTTCAACCACCCCAGCTCAGACTGGGCCCAAATAGTATTAAGTCTTTTCTGAAGTTTCGTATCATCAAAAGCTAGGATTTGGTTCAGCAAACCCCAGTTAGAAGCCACCCAAGAATCCTGTTTGGTCAAAGGTTGATCTGTAGGTTTAATGTTAGCATTAGAAATATTTTCAACAATAGCCTTAAATAAAGAGATCCAAACCTACATCAGAGACCTATGAGTGTCTCAAAAATTCCTATTATTTCTTTCTTTCCACAGGGCCCACCCAAGTGAAGGAAGGGTTTGCTTCCACAATTCCCGCAACCAAGGGTGTTTAAGGGGAACATTCCAACTAGCGATACAATCATGAATCTCTCTGTTAAAAACCCATTGTATACCAAATTTTTCCAGGATTCTACTCCAAACTTCATGAGCATAATCACAATGAATGAGGAGATGTGCCACAGTTTCTTCTTGATTGTAGCAAAGAACACATCTGTTGACAAGCTGCAACCCTCTACATTGGAGGTTATCTTGAGTCAAAATTTTATTATGGTGTTAGTCCACCCAAAGAAGTTGATTTTAGGAAGACTTTTACAATTCCAGACTTTCCCCCATATCTCATCTTTGTTGACATCCTCCACCAGCAGAAGGTAAGCAGATTTTACTAAGAACCTCCCTTTTTTGTCAGCATACCACAGGAGTTCATCCTTCCAAGGGAATAAAGGAAGTCTGATATCCATCATTAATTGTTGAACCATATTCAGTTTCTGATGAAACTCAGGGTTATTCATGGTGCATTGTAATAGATTCTTCCACCTTTTAAGCCCATGGTTTTGGGTAAGGTAATTACTAACTTTAGAGCCAAAAAATTGCTTGGCCAAGGCAACAATATCTTTATTATCAATTTGGGCTGAGAGAGCCTGATTAGTTAACCAGGGGTCTTCCCAGAAGTTGATGAGAGAACCGTCCCCTAATTTCCATCTCGTTCCTTTTCTAATGATGCTCCTAGTTTTAAGCATTTTATTCTAAATGGCAGAACCTGGCGGAATACCTTCTTGAACAAGTACCGAGTAGCTATCATAATCTTTGAGATATTTAGCCTTCATTATATCTCCCCAATCTTTATTTTTGTTGATGAAGTTCCACATTACCTTGGACAGCAGGGCTTTATTCATGCTTTGGACAGTCCTGATGTTAAGATCCCCATGAGATTTAGGGCAGCAGACCTGCTCCCACTTGACCAAAGAAATCATTTTCTTTTCCTCCATTCCAGTCCATAAAAAAGTCCTTTGTATCTGTTCCAATTTTTTAGCTAGGTATCTAGGCATCTTAAAAAGAGATAGGAAGTACGTGGGAATGCCTTGAAGGGAAGCTCATAAAAGTTGAAGTTTCCCAACATTGTTGAGAAGTTTGCCTTTCCAACCCATGAGCTTTCTCTGAGTTCTTTCAATAATGTTGTGCCAAAAGGCAGGAGTGACATCTTTAACAGTGAGGGGTAGGCCCAAATAAACAGAAGGGAGACTAGCAGCAGCACAACCAAGAATCTTGACAATTTTTCTTTGAAGATCATTAGGAGTATTGAAGAAAAATACATTACTCTTCTAAAAATTTATATGTTGCCCAGAAGCCTTAGCATACTCATTCAATAACCTTTTCCAAGCAGAAGCCTCCACCACGGAAGAAATACCAAATAGAATATTATCATCCACAAACTATTGGATCGTCAAAGGAGTAAGGGAGATGGTAGCTTTAATCCTAGTGATAACTTTAGAAGAGACTTTGTTTAAAAATGATCTACCCAACGCCTCAACAATCATAATAGAAAGGTAGGGAGAGAGAGGGTCTCCCTGTCGAATCCCGATAGAAGGGGAGAAGAACCCTCTTGGGATACCATTGACAAGAACTGAATATTTAGCAGTAGTAACAACTTCCTTGACAAGAGAAAGGAGTTTATCATTAAAACCAAATTTGTAAAGAATTTTGAACAGAAACTGCCAAGAAACCCAGTTGTAAGCTTTAGAGATGTCAAGTTTGAGAGCCATGCTAGGTATCTGACTTTTTTCCATGGAATGAATAGTCTCATGAGTAGCAAGAACAACATCCAAAATTTGCCTGCCAAGGACAAAACCTTTTTGCGTGGGAGAAATGATCTTATCCAGATAAGGTTGCAATTTGAAAACCAATAACTTAGTGCATATTTTATAAAAGGTGTTACAGAGGCTTATAGGCCAGAAATCCTTGAACATATTAGGGTTAGGTTTTTTAGGAATCAAAGCAATATAGGTGTTATTAAGTTGTTTAAGGAGCTTACCAGTCTTGAAAAAGTCTTTAACAGCAGCAGTGACATCAAACCCAATGATTTCCCAGAATTCTTGAAAAAACACCAAAGTAAATCCATCGGGACCAGGAGCTTTATAAGGGCCCATAGAAAAGACAACAGCCCTGAGTTCTTCCTCAGTAACAGTTTTCAAAATGTCAGCATTATCTTCCACAGTCAAAACAGAAGGTATCTCTTCTAACAGCTGAGAAATAGACAGCGAATTGTCAGCAATTGGCCCAGACTCTGACAGCAGGTTGTGAAAGAACCTAACAACATTTTCTCCAATCTCCTCATCTTCAGTAATGTGATTACCATCTTCCAATTTAATAGAAGATAAAGTGTTGGATTTTCTATGTTTAAGGGCAAATTTATGAAAGGCCGTGTTCCGATCCCCTTCTTTGAGCCATTGGATGCGGGACTTTTGTTTCCAAAAAATTTCCTTGAACATGATATCCTTCCAATCCTTAATGAGGTTGTCTTCGGAAGTAGCCAAAGACTCAGACCTATCCCCCTGGGCAATCCTAAGTTGTATGTCCTCAAGATTATCAGAGATGAACTTCTTCTCAGAAAAAATATTACCAAAGATGTACCTGTTCCAGCCATCAACCTAATGTCTGATGTGGTGGAGTTTATTGTGAAGACAAAACATAGGAGTACCTACCACCTTGATCTGCCACTAGCCAGATAGGAGATTTTTGAAGTCAGGGTGCTTGATCCACATTGCTTCAAATCTAAAAGGAAAAGGTCCTTTTCTTCTATCATCAGCCCACTCCAAAACAATGGGGTTATGATCTAAAACCGTTCTGGGGAGCGCTCTAAGAGAGAGAGCGAAGTTGAGGGGCCAATTATTAGAGGTTAAAACCCTATCTAGCCTGACTTGAATTAGATGTTCCTCATTCCTTCTATTGGTCCACGTGAATTGCTGATTAGTTAAATCAATGTCCACAAGTCCACAGGTGTTGATGAAGTTTGCCAAATCCATCATACTGTCTGAGTAATCCACAATACCTCCAGATTTCTCAGAAGGGTATAAAGGGGTATTAAAATCCCCAGCCAACATCCAGTGTGAGGCTATATGTGAAACAAGTTTCCCGGAAAGATCCTCCCGAGGTTCTTCCTCAAAACACAGGTATTAGGGGCATACACATTGATGAGGCACCAATTGAAAGAAGGCAAAGAGAAATCAATAGCTAAGCAAATCTTATTAAGGTGGACAAGCGAACCTTTAATCTTTGAAGCATTCCACATAGTGACAATGCCACCAAAAGCTCTAATCACCGGGCTTACGAAGTAGGAAGCATTGGGCCAGATATTGTTAGCAATAGTCTTAAAATTATCCTCTGTCATTTTGACTTCTTGGAGCAGCAAAATGTCTACTTTGTAATCCAAAATACAATTTCTAAGCTCGAACTATTTTGAGGGGCTATTGAGTCCCCTCATATTCCAAGAGAAAATCTTCATTCAAAAATCTACCTGGAGTGAGTCTCCAGAGTTTTCTGCCATCCATTGGCAATTTCCCACACTGCCTCTTTTTATCTGGTTTCCCTTAGGGAGGGCCTGCCCTTTGCTAGATCTATACCAACATCAGCTGTCTTTTTAGGTTTCCTACCTCTTTTCTTCTGAGATGTCCATTCCTCCTGGTCGCTTAACGAAGCACTCGTTCTTGCTCCAGGTGAACTCACTATGGATGAAACTTTCTACCCAGGGGATGAAATCCCTTTTAAAGAATTCTAGCCTAGCTTAATAGGGGAAAGATGGTCCAGGCTCTAAGAAGGGGGGCATATTTTCTTTGACAGAAAATATCCTATCAATCAGAGGAGGGGCTTCCTGAGCAACAACAGAGTCTTTTTGGATCTGAAATACATTATCCACTTCTTGCGTCAAGGGGATCTTGTCCTTCACTGGACTAACTTCCTTCTGTATCAATTCCTCTTCCAACTTATCAGCTGAAATATCTGGGTGTTGGGTCTCTTTTACCATTTCTGAGATCTCTCCTTCTTCTAATAAAGGGGCTCTCTCAGAATCCACTGTCCTAAAGGTGGGTGTGGGTTTTGGCATCCCAACTTGAGGAATAAGATCCTTATCCACCACTGTCTCATTATCTGTGGGCTTGATTGAGCATTCGTTGTTTTTACCTTTATCCCTAACTTCCACAGCTCTCTTACAATGGAAAATAAGGTGCCCCTTCCTCTTGCAGTACTGACAGAAAAGGGTCGAGTTCTCGTAAGAATTGGGCTGGGTCCATATTCCAAACTTGCAAGTAATCTCAATGGAGGAGGGTAGAGTTTTATTAATTTCCACATTCACACAGAATCTCACGTAAACAAAATGAGACTTGGTACTGGTAGGATTGTCTAAGGTGACAAAATGCCCAAGGGAATTACTGATAGATTTGAAAATAGACTCGTCCCAAAACTCAAGGGAGAAACCAGGTAATCTTACCCAAACAGGGGCACAGCGGTTGAGATCTGCAGCTGGGTCCAAGCCAAGTTTCCAGCAGCACACATAGAGAGAATGAGAACTGTATAGCCAAGGCCCTCCAGATAGAAAGGACAGCATGTCCTCCTTACTCGTGAATCTAAACAAGAACATCTCGCACGCCATTGCCATTGCCGAAATGCTGCCTTTAAGATGCCATCGGGTGGAAATCCATTTTCGCACCATGTCAATGGTCGAGCGAAGGGAAAAAAACTTACCCACTACAGTCAGATCCATTGAGGAGACAATCCTGTCCATGAGATTATCAAGGATGACCAGGGATGAACCCTCCATTGATTCCTTAAGCTGACAGTCCGCTGTCTGTGCGTTGTTGGAATGAGAAGCAATATTGTCCGTTAGGTCATTTTTCTAGTTGGGCTATTGAACAGCACCCTGAACGGGTGGGGGTTCTGAGGTACTGCCATCGGTAGCACCCTCCATGCTCAAACAGTACAAACCACCTAGTACAAAACTAAAAACAAGAAACCCTAAACCCTTGCAGACCCAAAAAGTTAGAGAAATGTTTTGGTATAATGTTGCATCACCCTCTTTTAACCTTTCTTGTTGTTCCTAAAATGGTTTGTTGAAATATCTGAGTGGGGATAATATTGAGTATTGATGGTTGAGTTCCACAAATGATTAGAAATAATAATATTTAGCAACTTTTGATTATATGAGTGAACACATTTAAAATTAAAAAATGTCATCTATAATTTGCATTGGATTTGTTGTTATTTGGTTTAGATTGATAGAGGGGGGCAAATGAAGTCACTGAGTATTTTCTTGATCATCCAAAAGCTACAACGGCATATGCGTAACATATCAAAATAGAGAAAGAATTAAAGATGTGTGAAATAATTAAATACTTTTGAATAAATGTACTCATTTTGTTGTTGTGTGATAATAATCCAAGTTCTACATGTGTCACCATGCCTAAATGATTGAAGACCTTGTTTTTATTTTTCTTTCTACAACCTATAGTGGGGAATTGAAATTCTTTATACTCCTCAACTCTTTCATTTAAGTCAAGGGAGCAATAATAATGCCTCTTGGATGTATAGAATGATGTTTGCACATTTCAATGGGATTGAACCATAATGATATTTGTCTCATAGACATGTCCGATGAGCCAAGGATTGATGTGAATTTGAAAGAGGAAGAAAAAGATTCATGGATATCTTTTATAAATATTTCAACACACTTAGTAAAAAAGTTATTTGATTTTTTGTGGTTGGTAAATTTTGGAGTAGTGAATTCAAAAAAATCAATGGAATTTTTTAGGTTATCACTATGAGCACCAAATGTTTTCCTATCATCTATAATTCAAATAAGAATGACTTAGTCAAATAAAAAAACATAGACAACCCTTAATATTTTATTGTGAAATGGTGCTATTAAGATTTACCAATAGTTTGTGTATACACTAGAAAATGCACATAAGAAACAAGCTAAAACCATAACCTATTTCATGCAAGTCCTAAAATACATTGACTTGAACAAAAGGAATGCAAACATATGAAGTTAAACAAACTAACTACATGAAAACCTTGACTTTGTGATGTGCTCCTTTGATACTGGATGTAGATGACTCCTCATATGGGCATCATAACCTTGCTTCTCATGGAGTCTTGGAGTGAAAATGGCAACATTTAGTTGCATGAAGAAGTGATATTGTTTGTGAAGGGGTGAGCTCCAATTTATAGATTTTTGGAGACTCAATTGGATGGTTGGGATTGAATTGAAAGATCAAGGGTGGAGGATTGTTGAGAGCTCTCAAGCAAGGAGACCATGACAAGTGTCATGATAGGATTGGATGAGATGAGATGTCCCTAGATCAAGGAGGAATGGATGGTCAAGATTGGGCTTTGGGAATATTGGAGGGATGAGATTGACTTGATAAATGGGAGGTATGGTTTATATTTGATTTGAATTTTAAATTGGAAGCATGGGTACATACCCAATTTACAATAGGAGGAAAAGGGTATTGGAAATAGGTGTTGTACACCTTGCATAATATTGTATTATTTATTTGGATACCACTTGTATAAGTTATATGTAACATTGGGTTAATTATTTTATGTGTAGGACACAGAGTAATTAATTGTTTATTTGTATTATTTAATTGTTGGGAAAAAAATGTAGTACCGATATTAAATAAGGGGGTCAAAGGTTTTGTGTTACCCATGGTTTTGGGGCACATGGTTTTCTCATTGTATTTGTGTGAGCTTGAATTATAAAGGCAAGCACAAGGATATTATTTGAGGTTAGGCTAATTCATTGTTGGTGGACAGAGGTTTGTGAGAGGTTGTCATTGTATTGAGCTCTCTCCTGCAAGTGCAAATTGTGAACAACTGTATGGGATGTGTGGATTCATGCTTGGACACATGGAGGATGCATTGGAGGTGCTCGATGGTTCAGAGGTATTCATGGAGACTTATGGCATGTCTTGTAATATATTTTGCTGATTAATACATATGAGTGTGGATGCTTTTGGAGGCTGGGTTTTTCCCTCTTGAGGATTTTCTTAGGTATATCTTGTGTTTGTTCATTAATCTTTGCATTATGGTTATTTCTACATCATATTCTCGTATTGGGTTTTGTGGAATTGGTTTTATTTGACCTACAAATTCCTAACATGTGGTATCAGAGCCATGTTTATGGTTGAGGGAAGTATGAGCTCCCTAGATTTGCTGATAACCCTTGTGTGTGTAGATCGGATACAAAATGGAATCCATGGAAATGTATGGAAGGATTTGGGACATTACAAGGTTTTGTGTAGGTTGTATTGTAGATTTGGGGTTCTGGGTATTGTAGATTTGTTGTATATTTTGTAGATCTAGTGATTGAAAAATCATGGCTGAAGAGGGTTTATTCGATCGACTTCATGAGGGTTTTGTGGAGGGATTTTTTACAGATGACCTCCTGAGACAAAATGGACCTCATTGTTGGATTCAAGAGGCTCAAGAGGTGAAGAAAAACATATTTAATTTCGCATGGTTTGGCCATTGTGAGAAAAAGTAAAATTTTTAAGCCCCCAAGTATGCCATACGGATTTGAGGTACACTCTGGAAAAATAAAATTAGAAAAATAATACCCTACGCTAGAAAATGTTTTTGTATAGTTTTGCAAAAAAATTTAAACTATATGAAAAAAAAGTTAATAAAAAAATAAAAAAGGGGCGGGGGTCTACAGACCCCCATACCCTATACCCCGCCTGTGCATGGCAGGGGCTGGACAACGGCACATGTTGATTGTCGGCCATTTGTCGGCCACCAGTCGACAAGGCCTTTGGCCCCCTGGCTCTGTCTATTGGGCCATGGCCACAAGCCAACTAGCATGCCAATCCAGCAGAGCACCACCGGCAGGCAGCAGACCCCGCCATGGGGAGATAAAATTGACAGTGAAAACAAAAAAAATTTGAACCTTAAAATTTTTATTTAAAACTACCTTTAATACATTTTGGGTCAGTGTTTAAAACCTGTTTGAGATTTGCCTACACAGTCAAAGACAAATGATGCCAACCCAGTTAGCGCCATAGTGGACCCCACCACATGCCTAGTCTTTTGTACAGTCAGCGCCACACCAATGATGATGTCAGCAAGTACAGAGGGTCCTGCCAAGGCTGCCCTTTTAGCCCTCAGAGGGCATTTTCTTTCAGGAGGCATAACGTTTGTCCACGGTATCATATTTTCAACTTATTATAGGTGTTGGAAAGGTCTCTCCGAGTACTATGCAATGGTATAGGTTTCATTACTAGATTTTTCTATTTGTGTTAGAATTTGGTACCTAAAGCTAGGCATTGCTCTGGTATAGTTTTATGGTCATAACTTTTGCATACAGAATCAAATTTTTGATTTCGGATAGATGTTGGAGAGCTATTGCAATGTACTATATTTTGGATTGTGTAGATTTTTAGTTTGGTATGCAGAGAGAGATTGGTACTTGTTTGATCACTTGTAGGAGCTTGAGATTCATGGTGCAATTATGAGAGCATTCAATTTTTGGGTACAAACTTGTGGGAGTGCATGTTGTTATGTGACCATCAGCATGGTATAGAAGGTTTTTAGATTTGGTGCTTCTAGATATAGGTTTACAAGTGTTTTCAAAGTTTGGAGATAAGTACATAGGTTGTCTTCTAGTTTGAGGACATGTTTGATACGTTTGTGAGACTTGGAGACTCATTTTAGTGGGAGTTGAGTATAGGTACAATGATGATGATGATGATTATGGTGTCATGGATATGCAGGTACACTTTTGGATTGACATGACATGATCATGTATGCAATTGACAGGTATGGGCTATGATGTTTGATTCATGATTATAGGTGGTGTTGTGCTATTGTTTAGGAGGTTGTTCTTATCTCCTAGATTCTTGATTAGTTCCTTGACTATGGTTACTCATTTGTGGACTTGTTAGCAAATCGAAGCTAGCATTGATTTGGTGTTTGAGCCTTGGAGTCTACATGCTATCTTCTTTGATATCTCAGATTGCATATTACATATGTTTTGGATCTACAAGTTATGTAGTTTTATGGATTAGCTACCCCTTGACTACAATGGGATGACTCAGATGTGGATTGTCTTTCTCCATGAGATTGATTCAATGTTTATGCAGATTTTGTTAGTTGGCCTTGTCTGTGGTCATTTGTACATTGGTATGTTGCATTGGGATGAGAGGATGGATGATTAGAGTGCCTGGATAGTTAGTTGTCAGGAATTATAGCATGTTTATCACAATGTCACGGATAGCTTAGATACATGGTTTTATGTGAGCTTTTGACAGTGATGGTTTTATCTTCTTGAATTAGAGATCATGGTATACTTGACCTTTTGGGAGCTGTTGTCGTTACAATGGAATTCCTTGATTATGTTGGGGCCATGGATAATCTTCATTTAGGAGATAGTTACTTTGTTGCCATGGATAGCTCGGTATCACATTTCAGTGGGAGCTTTGGCAATGATGTGGATTCATAAATTGTGATGGATGATCTTCTGCAGTGGTTGTTGGTGTCATGGAGGAGCTCTTGGTAGTGATATTTCTTTGGCATTTGGAGTTCTATTGACAGGAGATGGTTATCTTCATGTGTTTGGAGATGTTGACATCTTGGTTTACCATGGAGGACTTTTTTGAGTCTTTGGTTGAGGTGTCAGTTTATGACTTGTCAGTTTGACATGTTGATCCTTGATTTAGAGATGTTGATATTGTGTCTTGATGTACTCTTGATACTGGTTTAGAGTTTTGACATGATATAGGTTCTCTTGAGATAGGATGTGTGCATCAGTGCGTGTGATCTCTTTCGAGGAGATGGTTAGATCATGATGTCATGATGGGCTTCTTGATTATGGAGATGTGCAGTTAGAGCATTAACAGTGATCTTGTTGGTTCTCTTGGTATTGAGTACTTTGGTCATTTTCTTGAGAGCTTCATGATAGTGCGGTTTTGCATTTAGAGTTTGGCATGGATTGATCATGGAGGTGCTCATGGATACTTGGATACTTAGGTGAGGGTGGAGTTCTCTTGGGATTAGAGACACTTGTTGAGACGGTTACTCATTGGAGGTTTCAGCAGATAGACCGAGGAGCCTTACACCTGGATATGGACATGAGTTCATTATGGACTTAGAGGAGATTGTTCTTGGAGAGAGTCATTGTGGCTTGGTGTATCTTGGAGGAGCATTCTCATTCCCCACTCTTGGTCTATGCAGTGGTTTATCATCTATGAGGTACTGCCCATCCTTTTAGATGCATTTTGCTTTATGCTTTATCTTCTCATAGATATGGATCTTGAGCTATGGTTATTGGTTCTGGAGGGTTCATTTGAGAGATGTTAGCATGGCTATCTCCTTATTCATATGGTTTTGTTTATGATGTTCATTATGAGGAGTTTAGGAGATGTGATTGGGCTTACTCCTAGTTATGGAATGATTATGAGTTTGATCTACCTTGGTTAGAGAGGCTTACATCCATGTTGATTACATGATACATATGTTCATTTGATCTATGAGATTGAATGGTTGGGTGTTGTTAAGGATTTTCATTCAGGGTTGTAGAGGAGATCATACTTGACACAACTTAGCACTTTGAGGTGTTTGTAGGACATTATGATTCACAGTTTTCTCTCTTTGTCTTATGGCTACTTCCTAGAGGATCATGTCCATATGGTTGGACTTGGGAGAGTTATGGTGACATGTTGTGAGAGAGTATGCAATGATTTATCTTGCATGTGTGGATCATTGTGATTGTTCTTGATATTACATTGGCTTGTTGAGTAGCCACACCTTGGTTTGAGTGTTGATTGATAGACATGGTATGCCTTTGATCTATTTTCAGATTTGGCATTACCCATGCAGTGGGAGTTCCTGGATGTATGTGTTCTTCATTGACAAGTTTTATACATGGAGCTTATTATTGTGGTATACTGGTTGGATATGTTGTTGGCATGAGTTTATTGATGTTGTTGATACCTATGAGGTATGGATGGTTAGATGTATTAGCATATGTTGTGGGTGCTATTTCTAGTCATGTGCCCATTTTTACCCTTGATAGGAGCTTGGATCCTTTTCTTATCACTTGGATTTGATGCTTGTGTTCATTGGATCGATGCATCTTCAACTTAGCATGTTCCTATTCTTCCATAGATGGCATGTTGGAGCATGAGAGGAGTTATTGCTTGAGATGGTGGTCACTTTGTTTTTGTTGCAGGTATCTTGATGGAGCATGAGAGCATGCTAGAGATTCACATGATTTCATGTTTGCCTATGATGATGTATTTCATTGATTGACCCTTATGCAATGTATACAACAAGTGGGAGAATGTTGGAAATAGGTGTTGTCCACCTTGCATAATATTGTATTATTTATTTGGATGCTACTTATATAAGTTGTATGTAACATTGGGTTAATTATTTTATGTGTGTGAGACACATAGAGTAGTTAATTGTTTATTTGTATTATTTAATTGTTGGAAAAAAAATGTAGTACCAATATTAAATAAGGGGGTCAATGATTTTGTGTTACTCATGGTTTTGGGGCACATGGATTTCTCATTGTATTTGTGTGAGCTTGAATTATAAAAGCAAGCACAAGGATATTATTTGAGGTTAGGCTAATTCATTATTGGTGGATGGAAGTTTGTGAGAGGTTGTCATTGTATTGAGCTCTCTTGCAAGTGCACATTGTGAAGCATAGCATGGGATGTGTGGATTCATGCTTGGACACATGGAGGATGCATTGGAGGTACTTGATGGTTCAGAGGTATTCATGGAGACTCATGGCATGTATTGTAATTTCTTTTGTTGATTAATACATGAGTGTGGATGCTTTTGGACGCTAGGTTTTCCCTCTTAAGGGTTTTCCTAGGGCATTTCTTGTGTTTGTTCATTGATCTTTGCATTATGGTTATTTCTGCATCATGCTCTCCTATTGGGTTATGTGGAATTGGTTTTATTCTACAAATTCCTATCAAAGGGGATGAGGTGGCTTTGATTTGAATTTTAAATTGCAAGCATGGGTACATGCCCAATTTAAAATTAGAGGAATAAGGGATGGAGGACAAAAGGACCTTTGTACATGGGTCTTTGGCCATGCCTTTTGTAAGAAGGCCATGTGGACATGTACAAGAGGCCATGCCTTTGCACATTTAGGGGAATGGAGAGGATTTGACTAGGATTACAATGGGATTTGGGTTGTACAAGTGGGGGACTAGGTTAGTTAATTAGGTTTAAGAGAACCTAATAAAAAATGTAGAAAATGAGAATTCAATAAATACAAATATTTATTTAATTCATAGGATGGGTTATGGGGATATTAGATAAATTAAACTTATCTAATGTTTGGACTATAGAGGAGGTAGATAAATGATGAAAACACTCCTCTCATGACATCAACAAAATAATTTACTCACAAACACAGAAGCAATTCTTTGTCCAAAACTATGCAGGATTGCAACCAACTATCCAAATTTCAAATCAAGATGCAAAGACATCTGTTCCACTAGTTTTTATTTATTTGAAATCTAACAACTGACTTACATTCAATTTTACACACACCAACTTCAATGGCCCTTTCAACTACAAGTAAGTATCTTCTCCCTTCACACTCTCATAGCTCTACATACACACTCCTTGGCTTCATTTATCTCTAACCTGCATAGAGATCTCTCCTTATGCTGCATTACCTCTTTTACTACCCTCCTAAGAGGTCAATTTCCTTGCTATATACCACTTTTACCTGATTTCCTCTTTTCCTTATGGTTTCTAGCCACGATGTAATCTATCTTCCCTATGGCAATGTTCAACTTGCAAATCCTCCTCTTGGAATCAGCCCTCTTCCCAACTCTAGGCTATTCTCATACTTCAATGTTTCAGTTTTTATAGGAAAATTAAAATCCTTAATTTGAATCTACTTTGGATCGACATCCCACAATAGGAGATGTTGCATATTCCAGAGCATAACTTTCATGAGACGTTTCACACATTTTTTCTTATAATGAATATCCATGCTGCCTCTCTCCTTGTGATTTTCAACTTCTTGTTGATGTTTCCAAAATGTCCCTTTGTCTTCTACCGATCACTTCATTTCTTGTGTGGTTCATTGTTTGGGTGGCAACCTCTTCATATTTTCAACGTCCCATGTTTTTTTTTGTCCTCATAATGTTGTAGCGGAAGCTTTAAAGGCATAATGTTCTTTGATCGATCCCATTCTACTAAAAAATAGTACCCCCAAATACATGGCATTATTCCCTAGTTTCTTTGATGCTTGTCTTACATATATATAGCCAATCATGAACAAAATATCAACTCCAAATGCTGGTTTAGAAAGTTGTTGAGCTTCACATTTAGCATGACTAACAAATCCCTCCATATTGAACCATGTAGGTACTAGCTAAGAAAGTCCTTCAATATATGAGCAAGTTTTTCTTCTCTTTCCCTTTGGACAACCTTTAGCTTTTCTTGCAATTTCCTCATATCCAATTCTTCTCCTTCAATCAGCATTTCATATGAAGCCAACGAAGCCATTGCAAGTTGTCCTATGTATTATTCAAACAACTCACTTCCAAACAACATGGCAAAGACTACTATTGGATTGAATATGGCTTCCTTTGATAGGATTGATTTTCCATTTGTATTATATGCAGTTCTTTGTGTTGGATCACCAAGAACTTGATAAGCTTCTCCCAATGCCTAAAATCTTTGGGCAGCTTGAGGATCATTTGGATTTTTGTCAGGATGAACGTTCCTTGCCAAATACACATCATCCCATCTATAGATGTCCTCTCCAACATGTCTATTAATGATATACTCCTTCACATGTTTCTTGACATGTAACAAATAATATAAAATATGAAGTACATATCTTGCTACACCTTCATTGACGAGGAGAAGTCAATTGCATTGCATAATTATCTCCAAAATGTTCTAGATTCTACTAATAGAGACCTCTACATGCTTCCATGTGATGTTGTTCAACCAAAAATCCATTGACTTAATTGCGACAAAGTGTACAGGATCAAGTGTCAAAGCTGAAAACATACATTTTCCATAACTTCCTACCAGAAGCTCAAAATATCATGAAAACTTGTAGGGATGAAGATGTTGGACATCCTTAACTATTTGCCAAGCCATTTAACCTGAAGCTTCATGAAACTCAATATTTTGTGATTTCACCAAACTGCCAGCGTAAGTTGCAAAACAATTGTTTCTCCAAAACCAGAAAGAATCTAATCACAAAATATTTGAGATCAATTTTGAAATGTGTTGCACAATCTTCATGTAAGAGGGAACTTGCAACCAAACCTCTTAGATTCACCAGAATAATTTTTTTTGTGAAACCAACTTATTACGCACTAATTTTGACAACCGGTGCAAACTCAATTTTATCCAATCTAATTAGTCCACTTGTACTCTAAGGCTGAGGGATGCCATCCAAGTCATACACAAACCAAAAATGAATAAAACAAATTAATTTTTTTTTGGTTGATGCGGGATAGCTAGTTTGCTCGGGATGCTCCTGCATCAATAAATGATTTAATAAATCATTTTGGCTAGGGATAAGTACCGATGCAGGTACCAATACAGGTATAGATGAATAGTGAATAGTATATGAATAGTGATTTTGACAATAAAATGTTATAAAATCATAGATTGAAGGGGATTTGATCAATTAACCATCTAAACATGTGTTTATTAAATTAATTGTGGAAAAAATGTGGTTTAGGGGTGTCTAGAGATGGTTTGGAGATGTTTAGGGATAATTATGGATGTTTAGGAATAGATAGAGATGAATTAGGGATGTTTAGGGATGACACGAAGACTGAACAATTTTAGGTGTCTACAATTTGGTCTTCAAGAGTGACAAAACTAACTGCATCTTGAGCTTCCAATGGAATAGAGACATCTATAATTGGGCTAAGAATTATTGAATTTTAAAAACCATAAAAAATAATCAAATTTTTATTGTAAAAATAACAAATCAATATTACTAGTAATATTGTTTTCATGACCAAAGCTCCCTTCTACATCATCATCAACCAATCGAGTAACCTCGTTTGTAATTCAATAAGAGAAATTTAGTTAATTTTGAGAAAAAAACATAATAATCATTAAAAATATCAATGTAAAAATTAAATATTAAGTGACACTTACTAGCAACTTGATCTTGCTTATTTGTTTTGTTACTCTTCATGAGATCTAAAATCTTCAACATATGCTTGCATGTGTTTCCCCTATTTTCTCACTGACAGTGACATACATGGAAGTTGGGTTTGAACTTTCTAACGAGGTACCATTTTATTGCAACAGTTTGGATTCTTATCTTATATGTGTTAAGGAGGAGATCATGTGGATAATAGTCTATATTTAGTGTTATTTTTATCTCTCCAATGCAACAATGCAATATCTTTCCTAAGTTTTGAAGTTAGTTAGAAATTTATATAACTACAAATTTTGTTATTTGTATAGAATGACTCTACCTAATGAAGAACTATATGGATAAGCCAATCCATTCTCTTTGTGCATTTCTAATAACGATCAATTAAATAACGACTCTTAATGTGGAAATGGTGTGACTCTATGGAAGCACTGGTTTCTTGATTTGCATGAGAGAAGTTTCAAAAAAATTTCCCACATCACTATACAAAAAAATCATGATGTCTTAGCATACACAAAATAAATTTAAATGATGTACATGCATAGAAACCATAATGAAGAATTTGAAAATCTTATCAATACAACCCTCATCATGACGCCAAGTTGTTTTAAAGTAATTAATTAAGTCCTCTTGTTTTAATCCCTCCATGATTTTTTTGATTAGGTGAATAGTGATGTCTTCATTGTCACTCATTGCATACATAATCTCACACAAGCTATCAAACATATTTGTTTTGACATCCTCATTACTAACATACTTGGAATATAAAACATATTATCAACCCATGAGGTTGAAACATGTAATGTTCCACGTATTTTAATTATCAATCCACTTCCCTGTACACTTTTTCAACCATGCCCTGCATATGTGCCAAATACATAAAAATACTTGACAATCAAAGGACAATCTACACGTTACATTGTAAAATTTGATTGGTAACATTCTAATAAAATGTAATGTTAAAGTGAAACTATTCTATGGTATAAAATATGAAACATGTGTTCTTATAAACTAAATATTAGGCAATTATAATGAGTTAACATTAGTTTAAATGAAAAACTAAGGCTAATAAAAATATGATGGCCTTGATCTCAGAACTAGCATCATTTATCATAAATGCATTGACATGTCAATCTTCTCTACACTATTTTCCTCATGTGTAAACTTCTATGATCCATTCATTTATATCCTTATGTTTGTTTCTTGAGGATATGGCCCATGTAACAAGTACACCAACATCTTGCTTATAAAAAAAACAACGTATACAATTGGTAATGTACATGGATAATGAAAGTTTTAAATAAATTAATATTTTAAGATAAAATAAATAAATGATTAAATTGATATCCATAATTACAATTAACATTGTTCTACTTGCACCATATTTATTTGTCAAGAATGTGGAATCCATTGCAATAATTGAGTTGTGTGAATGCTTCACCATTATTTATTGCATTCATGGCATTTGGGTGCATATAATAAATGAACCATTACCCATGTCATTTGGTCTTTTGTCGTAAGAAAAGTAATCTTCCTTATATATGTGCCACAATTTGACACATTTTGCATCATCTTCATTTTTTGGGGATTGAATAGAGCATACTCTTTTACATGCATTCGATAGATCTTTCATTAACATACATGCATCCCTCTTTTTCATCAATTTAGTCAAACCATGGTCTAAATAATGTTTTTTTACATATTGTGTCAATCCCCACACCCATTAACATTAAGGACTCAATAGATGATTTTTCATTCATCAAATGACAACCTGACCAATTTAAAAGTAATCCTTGGATCACTAGAAGGGTCATCCATTTCATGGAAAAATTCACTATTAGCATCAAAATGGTTCTGCTCATTTTATGTAATAACTGCAACATTTGGTCTACCATACATGACCCTTACATGAAAGTGGGTTTGGCAATCCCCCTTTTTTTAAACATGTGTATCCTTTGCAAGTTTTTAGGTTTTATTCTATTATCCTCAGGGCCAAAAGCATTCCTATAACTATTTAGACATGCGTAAAATAAATAAAATGTATTAATTGATATAACATAAACTAAATAGAAAAATGACATGTTTAATGATTATGTTAAATCTAGGCAAACATTGAGTACATGTTGGTAGTGTGGTTAGTGTAGTTTGTAGAGTTTTATGTCTATGTAATTTGCATACAAATTTTATCTCTATACTATCCAATAAACATTATCCTTTCACAAAGTTAGTGAGTCTTTCAAGAAGGATTGCAACACATAAATCCATCTCACCATTATCATCTTCAATAGGTGTCCATTCAAGGTCTTTGCTTGAGAAATAATTTTTTTGGTTGGGAATGTCTTACACATCTACTTCAATGAGTAATTCCCATTTATTCTTTCCCCCCATCCTAAATAGCATTAATATGGTTGGTAGTCCTCTATATAGTTGCATAGCCTTGATTGAGCTTATAATAGTAGGATGGGAATGAATGCATTTGCACACACTTGGATATTTGAATATGGATGGTTATGCTAGCTTTTGATTTTGATTCCTTGATCATGCTTTCATGTTTATTTGGCCTAATATGTGGGTGTATGCAGAGATTCTAGGTTCTTGACATGTGTTTATCTTTGGAATGTTCGGGAGCATTCTCTCTACTTAGAGTAGCCATTTGTTGTGTCTTGTACACATGCCCCACTTTTTCTTGTGTCTTTGATGACTTCTCATCCTCTTTTGGGTGTTTCAGCTTGTTATGATTGCTCTAAGTCTTGATTAAGTAGCTTGGTTTGATTGTACAAGTACATGATCCATTGCATTAAGTTGGCATAATTTGAGTATTTTTTGGGTCTTGGTTGTCTCACCTAGTTTTAGATGCATTTGGATGCTCAGAAGTCCTAGTTGGGTTTTATGCTTTGGATGCACTTGTTTATTACCAAATGTCTTATTTGAGTCAACTAGATGTTTATGAGTCTATTGGATTGGTTTTGGCATGTTTTGGGTTTTATGAGTCTTGATCAAGTATGTGCTTCATTGTTTCATTTGGTTTTTAGTTTGCATGTCCAGAGTTGTGTTGAATGGTCTTGTCTCATTTTATCATGCTCATAGTCATATTGGCAAGTCCTTCATGGTTGAGTGATCTCTTTTTGAAGCCTTGTGGACTCTTGAAAAGGAAGGACATTTAATTTTTTAGAGGATGGGGTTGATTTTGACGATCCATTCAAGTTTATTTATTGCTTCATCTTCATATATAAAGTTAAGAGTATAATCCTTCATATTTGTAGAGTCTTAGGAGGTGTCAAGATGACTAAATGTATGAATGCATTCATGTGGTATGCTTAGATCTTAGCATTTCATTATCATTAGTTTTGTGTTTCTTAGAAGACCAAGGACTTGATCAAGGTCATGACATACTAATCAAGTGAAACCATTAGCTAGAGGTGAAGAAAACAATCCATGCAAGGGTGAAAAGAACACAATTCATATAAGGTTTTAAAATTGCCTACTGCTGTCATAATCAAACAGTAGTATATGCATGGTCATAAAAGCCACGAAACCTTGAGAAAAACCTTATAATTGGCTAAAGGACTTGATGAAGAATGTTGTCTGAGTATCCTAACTACAAAATCCAATCATTGTTTCACCTAAAATGGTCAAAAATAGTCCTAAAATTGAATTTTGACAAACTCAAAAACCTTGGAGCAACTATGACAACTTTCACTTTTGATTTTGTTTTGACCCATATAATGCATTCAAAGGGCATTTTCAAGATGATAGGAGGCTTGAGCAGGTAGTAAATATGGAAACATCAAGAGGATACATCAAGAAACCTTTTTTCAATTCCGATTCCAACGTAAGGCCGCTTGTTGTAATAGAAAAATACATCAGCTACTGAGTTATGTCATGAGTCAAGGCCCAATAGTAAAGACCTTGGGGACAATAACTTTTTGATTTATTAGGATTTGATTCCTTTCAGGAGAGAGAGAATACTCAGTATTTTATCTAAGTTGTTGCGTACAAAAGCACCCATCAACACTACTTATAATCGTTGTTTTAGTGGTAAAGAAGTATCTACTGTGAGTTGTGGCAGTTGTGTTTGGATATCAGCTATTTCCATTTTAATTGTTTCACCAATAGTTATGTATTATGTTAATAGGTGCTCCTTGGCATTACTCTATAGTATGTATCCCATCTCAAACTATTGACTTGGAGATATTTTGGGAGAAGTTTGCTTGTGGTCCTAAAGATGTGGAGGTAAGGAAATTTGGTGCCAAGGTGACTACCAATTGCAACTGCTTCATCTTGGTAATGAACTTCTTGATCTTGTTTATGGGATCAAAGACTTAATCGATGATATTGGAGTGATAACTACATACTTGATAGGTTATTATTCTCCACACATTGCCTTAAAGATTTCTTTTTTCTTTCTTTCTTTGTAGCTTCTCTTCCTTTATTACATCCTCCTCTATTATCATTGTGGTACTCTCTACTTCCTCCTTGTGAGTAGTCATCTTGATATCTTTTGGAAGGTCTCTTATCCTAGATCTATGGTATTGCATGTTGTATTTTATTAATTATTCATTAGTTGGTTAGATCCATTTAGCCATGATGCTAGACATGGAAGGGTATTTCTACCACTCCTTTTTCTATTACCATTCATGTATGGATGGGCACATCAACTTCACATTTATGGATATACTAGGACTCACTTTCTTCTCTTACCTATAATAGTAGTGATGGGCAATCATCACATGTTCATCCCACTCAATGTTAATGGGAATAACTTTATCTATTAGTTCCTTCGATTCAATCTTTTCCAAATTTATAGTAGCAACCCTCCTGACGTGCACTCCAATTAGGATTCCCTAGCCTTCTTAAAATTTCTATAGTATCTTACCACTCTCTCTCTCTATTCTATTTCAGCCACCTTTCTCATCAATACTTATTTCAATTGTCATCTTAATCAATCCAACAATCTCTCTTTGTTTCTTGATGTCTCCTTTGGTCATGGGTGTTTTTGATTTGGTGTTATATTAATCCCTTTATTCATATTCAATGGATCAAACTAGACCCACCTAACAATCGCATATTTTTGGATTCCCTTTCAGGATCTCTCCATTCCTTTCATCAACCCTTAGGTGCCTAACTATTAGACTTAGGGCACACAACTGAGAGGGGGGTGAATCAGTTGTCCAAAACTTTCTCCAATTTCACACTTAAATCTTCTTAGTGATTAGTAGTATATTAATCATGAAACATAATGCAATTAAATAGCAAGTAGAAACTTATCAACACATAAGACACCAAGATTTTGACATGGAAAACCTGGTTAAGGGAATAACCACAAGGTGATTAACCCAAGATTGTATTCTCTTTTAGAAGAATAGAAAGAACAAATTGGCACATGCCAATTAGGGCTCACTACCTGAGCACACTACTCACAAGAGGCTCACTACCTACAAGAGACACACTATCTACAAAGTAACAAGTATTACAAACTTGAACTGGAGAATAGCATCTTTACCATGCTTGGATTAGTTCTATTTAGGCCCAAAAACTTCTACTCTACCTTCCACTTTCTTCTTCGCTACCACACTCACATCTGCACACACACACACACACACACTCTAGAATGACTTCACAATCCCTTATTTATACAAGGCATCAACTTAGGAACAATCATCTAAGTCGACAAACACCTACAAGAACATCTGCAAGATGTGTAATACATCCGGTTGGCTAGTCTTAGGAAGAACACCAACATTCGGTGGTTATTCTTCAAATACGAACTTTAACTTCAATGCGGACCACCAACATGAACTGGAAATGATCCACAGATCACCACAAGCTTTCCTGAATCACCAAGAACATCTGCACTTCATCTGCTTACTGGAATCCTTCTCTCCTTCATTCGGAACCTCAAGAACACAGTCTGTCATCATTGTCACAAAGGAATAGGTTCTTCCGGACCTTCAAACCTCGAACCAATCTACTTGACACTTTAGAAGGACATCCTCAACACTTCCTCAAATCCGTAGAATGGGATAATGCATTTTTGGATCTCACCGGACCTATCTGTGTCACTCTATCACCTCTAAACACGTACCGAAACTGGTTCTACTTGAGTGACCATAACTTCTTCAGATCTTCATGCAGACCTCTGAAAACTTGACTGGAGCATCTCAAGACTTATATCTACAAACCCTTTAAACCGCATCCTCTAATCCTCAACCTATCTTGGAATTTTACCTTGTTATCATTATTGTTCTTTACTCTTCCTGATTGAGACTAATTTTCTCAATATCCTCAGCACACAACTCATCCAAACCTTCTCATTAATGCAACATGAGTATGTTGACATCAATGACAACACCGGTTAGACCCATACTTGCAACAATATCCCCCTTTGTCATTGATGGCAACATTTGATGTGAAAACCCATCAAGACAAGAACTTCTCCTTACTGTCACAACTCCCCCTATCAACAACAACTATTCACATGTCTTCTCTTCCTTTACTGCTCCCCCTTTGATCACCAACCACTTGTTTTTCACATGTCTTCTCTCCCCCTTTAACATCAATGGCAAAGGGCTCATACTTGCAACTCCAATACTTCAGAATCATACTTGCTGCTCCCCCCTGAGTAGCATCTCCCATCAATCCAGATCACAAGATATGACTACGATAACCACCAGACTGATGCACCTCAGTGCACCTTAGTTCATCACCGAAGGGGTAATAACCCCTAACTTCTCCTTGAGATACTCAAAAGAGTCCCTAGGAAGAAGTTTAGTAAATATGTCTACAATCTGATCCTTGGAAGGCACAAACTCCAGTCTGACTTCATCCTTGTTCACTTGCTCTCTCAGAAAGTGAAACTTAATAGATATATGCTTAGTCTTATAATGCAACACCGGATTCTTATATATATTTATTGCACTTGAATTATCACAGAAGATTGTGATAGGCTCCTCATACTCTACTTTGATATCTCTTAGCATCTGCTTCATCCACAAAACTTGAGTGCAACTACCTGCTGCTGCAATGTATTATGCTTCAGTTGTAGGCAGAGATATTGCCTCTTGTTTCTTTCTTAGCCAATAAACCAACCTTTTTCCCAAAAAGAATGCTCCACCACTGGTACTCTTCCGGTCATCCACATCTCCTACCCAATCTGCATCTGTATATGCATGAAGAGAGAAATCATGATCTCTAGGATACCACAAACCATACTCAACAGTCCCTTTTAGATATCTACAAATCCTCTTGATTTCCATGACATGAGATTCTCTGGGATCAGCCTGGAATCTAGCAGCAAGACCAACAACCTGCATTATATCTAGTCTAGTTTGAGTCAGATATAACAATACTCCAATCATTGATTTGTACTTTGTCTGGTCTACCTTAAGAGAGTCATCATCTTTGCTCAACTTACATCTGGTTGCCATGGGAGTATTCATTGGCTTTGAATCTTCCATCCCAAATTTCCTCAATAATTCTTTCACATATTTGGTATGAGAAATGAAGATTCCTTTCTTTTTTTGAGTAATTTACAGACCCAAGAAGAAGTTCATTTCACCAAGCATAGACATCTCAAACTCACTTTTCATTTAATTTGCAAAAATTTTACACATACTATCTCTTCCTCCAAAGATGATATCATCAACAAATACTTCGACAATCAAGATGTTTTCATGATCAATTTTGAAATATAAGTTACTGTCAGCAGTACCTTTGTTGAAACCAATCTTCAAAAGATGCTTATCCAATCTTTCATACCAAGCTCTTGGGGCTTGCTTCAATCCATACAGTGCCTTCTTCAACTTGCAGACCATATCACCATGATCAGACAATTGAAATCCATCTGGTTGCTCTATATACACTTCTTCTTCCAAGTCACCATTTAGAAAGGTAGACTTGACATCCATCTGATATACCTTAAAATCCTTGAAGGCAGCAAAGGCAAGAAACAATCTGATTGCTTCAATTCTTGCCACCAAAGAAAAAGTTTCTTTAAAATCAATTCCTTCTATTTGAGAGTAGCCTTTGCAGACCAATCTGGCTTTATTTCTAATTACTTCACCAACTTCATTTAGTTTGTTCTGGAAGACCCATTTGGTTCCAATCACATTCTTGTTTCTAGGTCTAGGAACAAGATCCCAAGTGTGATTTTTCTCTATTTGCACCAGCCCTTCCTCCATTGCTTTAGTCCAGTTTTCATCATTGCGAGCTTCATTCACTGTCTTAGGTTTAATCTTTGAAATCAAACAATACTCTTTTGAATCTTGAGCAATTCTCCTTCTTGTTAAAACTCCTTTACTTTTATCACCTATGATCTGATCTTCAGAGTGGTTAAGTCTTACATACCTGGGAACTTTGGGAGTTTCCTGTACTTCTAATTCTTGCTCAGGCTCATTATGACTCATCTCTTCTTCCTGAATTACCGGATCTGTTTGATTCTGAGTACCAGAAGGAGTTTGGACTCCTTGAATCAGAACACCATTATGATCATCTTCATCATATTCATAAAACCTTGAAGGTTTCTCAATTCCTTCATCAACCTTTACATTTGTACTTTCTATCATCTTTCTCAAACTTGCCTAGATCTTCATCTCTTTTAATGTAACATTTGCTACCAAACACTTTGAAATACCTCATAGTAGTGGTGATGCCAAACTAGAGTTCATAAGGAGTCTTACCACTATTGCTTCTGATTTGAACTTGATTAAGAGTATAGACTGCAGTGCTGAGAGCTTCTCTCCAAAACATCTGAGGAACGTTTGCCTCCATCATTGTCCTAGATGCTTCCTGGATGGTCCGGTTCTTTCTCTCCACTACTCCATTCTGCTGTGGAGTCCTAGGAGCAGACAAATGTCTCTTTATACCATGCTTCTCACAAAAATCTATGAACTCACTGGATGTGAATTCACCACCTCTATCAGACCTCAGACATTTCAATCTTAATCCGGTTTCATTTTCTACCATAGCCTTGAAAATTTTGAAATTCTCAAAAGTTTCTGATTTCTCTTCCAGAAAGGTAACCCACATCATCTAGGAATGGTCATCAATTAATAGCATGAAATATCTATCACCTTGTACACTCTTGATTCTTGTTGGACCACATAGATCAGTATGAACTAAGTCCAATAATCTGGTAGAAGATTGATCCTTACTCTTGAATGTGATTCTGCTCAGCTTACCCAACTAGCATTCTTTGCACAAGCTAATAGTAGGTTTTACCAGTTTTGGAAGATATCTTACAGCCTGAGTATTGTTTATCTTGATGATATTATCAAAATTCACATGACACATTCTCCTATGCCATAACCAACTCTGATCAACTTGAACAAATAAGCAACTTTTACCAGTGCCAACCAAGTGGAAGATATTACCTTTAGTTTGGGTACCGGATGCAATCTATGTTCCTAAGCTTTCAAAGATCTTGCATTTTCCATTCTTAAACCGGAGATCATAGCCTTTGTCCACCAACTGTCCAACACTGAGAAGATTGTGCTTCAAGCCTTCAACATATAGAACATTACTGATTTTGTTCCTTCCATCAAAAGAAATAGTTCCTCTTCCTCTGATTCTACCAGCAGAATTATCACCAAACTTCACCACTCCTCCTTCATACCTTTCCAAATCTATGAACTTATTTTTGTCACTTGTCATATGGTGAGAGCAACCACTGTCAATGACCCAATCATCTTTTTCTTCAACTTGGGCAGCCAGGGCTCTTTCTACAACTTTATGATTGACAGATACAGAGGATATTGGTTCTTCTTCCTTGATGGCAATAAACACCCATTCATTTCTTGATTTGTTTTTGGTCTCTGATTCATCATCTGTTACTCCTTCATTATCATCTTCTTCAAGAACATAGTAACAATTCTTTTGGAACCTTGATCTATTAGGATTTGGCTTTGAAAATCTTTCCGGACATCTTGAGGCAAAATGACCAATCTTATTGCAGTTAAAACACTTGAAAGGCAATTTTCCTTCCTACTTACCAGATCCTCTTGGCAGTCTCTTTGCAATGAGGGCTTCAAGTTGAGCAGTTTCTTCTTCTTCTTCTTCTAGGTCTTTTCTTGCTTTTTCATACCATGATAGTTTCCCTGACGAGTTCTCTCTCAGATCAAACCTTTGTTTACCTCTCACAGAGGCACTGGATTTGAATGCAGATTCAATCTTGGGGGGGATCATCTCCAAACTTGGTCATTTCAAATGCAGCCAATTTGCCAGCCAATTGGTCTCTTATGACAGTTGTATGGGCTCTGAATTCATCAATGGCAGCAACCTTGATTTTGTAAGAGGTAGGAAGGGATCTGAGAATTTTGCCAACAATCTTATTTTCATCCAAGACTCCACCAGCATTTCTAATTCCACAAACTAGCTCATTTACTCTTGGCATAAAAGTAGTAATATTTTCATCATCTCTCATCTTTAGTTTTTCAAATTTCCCTTTTAGAATTTGTAACCTTGCACATTTAACATACTGGTCTCCTTCATGCAAAAGTTTCAATTTATTCCAAATCTCAAAGGAAGTTGGTAGGTCAATAACATTTGAGAGCTCTGAGTTAGATAATGCGCTTAGAAGAGCCTCTTTGGTCCGTAGATTGTTTTCAGCATCTGTGATTTCATTTAGGGTTGTCGAACCACCCTGTGGAGGTACATACTGTTTTGTAACCATGGACCAGTACGCCATTCCCATACACTACAAGTGACATTTCATGTGACCTTTCCAAAGAACAAAGTGGGTTCCATCAAACTTTAGACTATCCTTCTTGTAAGATGACATCCTAGATCTCCTCAAGCGGTTAAGCTCCTTTTAGAGGAACCTAGCTCTGATACCAATTGTTAGACTTAGGGCACACAACTGAGAGGGGGGGGTGAATTAGTTGTGCAAAACTTCCTCCAATTTCACACTTAAATCTTCTTAGTGATTAGCAGTATATTAATCATGAATCATAATGCAATTAAACAACAAGCAGAAACTTATCAACACATAAGACACCAAGATTTTGACATGGAAAACCCAGTTAAGGGAAAAACCACAGGGTGATTAACCCAAGATTGTATTCTCTGTTAGAAGAATAGAAAGAACAAAATGGCACATGCCAATTAGGGATCACTGCCCAAGCACATTGCTCACAAGAGGCTCACTGCCTATAAGAGACACACTATCTACAAAGTAACAAGTATTACAAACTTGAACTGGAGAATAGCATCTTTACCATGCTTGGATCAGTTCCATTTAGGCCCAAAAACTTGTGCTCTGCCTTCTGCTTTCTTCTTCGCTACCACACTCACATCTGTACACACACTTTGGAATGACTTCACAATCCCTTATTTATACAAGGCATTGACTTAGGAATAATCATCTAAGTTAGAAAACACCTACAAGAACATCCATAAGACGTGTAATACATCTGGTCGGCCAGTCTCAGGAAGAACACCAACATCTGGTGGTTATTCTTCAAATACAAACTTTAACTTCAATGCGGACCACCAACATGAACTGGAAATGATCCACAGATCACCACAAGCTTTCCTGAATCACCAAGAACATCTGCACTTCATCTGTTTACTGGAATCCTTCTCTCCTTCATCTGGAACCTCAAGAACATAGTTTGTCATCACTGTCACAAAGGAATTGGTTCTTCCGGACCTTCAAACCTCAAACCAATCTACTCGACACTTCACAAGGACGTCCTCAACACTTCATCAAATCCACAGAATAGGATAATGCATTTCTGGATCTCACCGGACCTATCTGTGTCACTCTGTCACCTCTGAACACCTACTGGAACTGGTTCTACTTGAGTGACCATAACTTCTTCAGATCTTCATGAGGACCTCTGAAAACTTGACTGGAGCATCTCAAGACTTAAATCTACAAACCCTTTAAACTGCATCCTCTGATCCTCAACCTATCTTGGACTTTTACCTTGTTATCATCACTATTCTTTACCGTTCCTGATTGAGACTAATTTTCTCAATATCCTTAGGACACAGCTCATCCAAACCTTCTCATTAATGCAACATGAGTATGTTGACATCAATGACAACACCGGTTAGACCCATACTTGAAACACTAACCCCATAAGGGCTAGGAGCTAGTGTGCACTATCGCACACCACAATTTCTTATATTCTTATATCTAATCCCTTTCGTCTATTTTTTTCTCACCATGCAAGACTCTCCTTGGGTTCGGTCCTCTCCTTACCACCAATAACTAGGGTCTTGATAACATAAGTTCCAAATTTTGATAAGAAATTATAGATCAAAGATTTATGAAGGAAAACTAATGTGTTGTAGACTTAAATAAAATTTAGGGTTTAACCTAACTGAACAGTCCACTATCATTGCATTCCTACATTAAATTATCAACCAAGGAGCATAAGCTTATGATGATGCCAGCATTATCTATGCCTTCAAGACTCATTTGTAATCTAGGTTAATCTTATACAATTCTTATTTTGTCCAGTCCTACTTACTAGAATGCATAGAAATGTAAAACAGTAAACAGAAATCCAGAAAACAACAAAAATAGTCTAAACTTTCAGTTGCTACGGGTACCTTCAGCAAAACCTGAAGATAACTGTATTTAACAAAAAATTACAGTTTTAATCTAAACAACTCAGTTTTAATCTAAAAATTACAGTTTTAATCTAAACAACTCAAAATGATGAAAAGGCTAACACTAACGTTCGGAGGATTAAAAACGTGCACTATACTTATGAATCACAATTACTAGAAATATCAATTAAGAGTTCTTACTTGCTTCACAATATAGCACATGAGATGGAATGAAACAATCTAACTAAGAATGCGGGAATAAATAAGAAAACATGCAAAGTGAGAGTTAGTACCTTGAGTGGCTAGCTCAGAAAACTATCTCACTTTTCTTGGCTATTAAATCTACTTCAGATCTTCACACATCCCATAACATACAGTTGAATTCAAACTATGACACAGATAGAATCTTCTTCAGATTTTATTCAAAATTATAACTTGTCTGGTATAACTGATAACTGTAACAAAGTAACGGCTATATGGAAAGTAAAACATAACAACCAACTTAATCAATGAACTCATCCCCTAACTTATATAAAGATGGGAGAGTCCTATGCATCCTTCTAACTAACTACGATCATCAATTCATTCCTGGACATCAGGATATTATTTTTGAGAACAACTTATTAACTGGAACAAAAGAAATAGAGTCCTATTCAAATAGAAATTCTAACCATAACAGCTCATAAATAAGATTCATAAACTTTAGTGAGACTCCTAGAATAAGTCTTCTTTCTCCCATGATGACCACACTTTGTCTCCATTGATCACTATGTCTAGAACTTGGACTACATTCTCATTGATTCATCTATTCTACATCCTGTTGTAATTACTCCTCCTTGGATTCTTTATCTTGCTGCATAGGGTTAATCATTCCAACATATATATAAAACAACCTCTCATAATAAACTTATGAAATCCTATCTATATTTCATGCATATCAATAATTTAAATCGTCCATTTGATAATATAACCACCTAATTTTATTTATCAGTATAGGGTCAAAGTCTTTAGAAAGTATATATGAAACATCATAAAATAGAGATAATGTATGTGAAGTCTTTGCAGAACCATATAGAAAAGGTCTTAAAAACATATGAAAACAGTAGAAAAGGAGGCCAATATTTCATCCCAACATTCCCCCCAACTTAGACTTTTACTTATCCCTAAGAAAAATTAAAGAACTAGACACCTATGGCAAAAGGTTATAATGCAGGGTAATTCTTCTGAGGTCTGTGTCCTCTCTAACTCCTTTTCCCTGCTTGAGGTAGAACCCATTAGAGTATGAAAGTCTTTCCATCCTGATCAGCTCAACATGCCTACACTACTCACTTTTCCCTCATGTCCAATGTGGCACCGGATAAAGAAAGATAGAAGGCTGATAAGTGAGAGGTAACCATGATACTCCCTTCTGTTCTGATATATGAATATATTTGCGTAATTTTTCAAGCATTTTCATGAAGTTGTGGATAAAATCAGGTTCCTTTCTTTGTAATTCTAGAGTTAAACTGTCCCATCTATTCTACACATACTTCTGACAATTTTGGTTGATAGACACTACCATTCTCTGTATCCTTCTATAGTCCCTAAGTCTTAAATCCATAATCACCTTACTTGGTCCTTTATGAGACAACAATGTTAACCATTGGGTTAAGATGATTTCAGGCTCCAAGGCTTCCTTCCTCAGTTGCAGTGGTACTTTCTTTTCCTACTCTTCATATTGGTCCATCAATAACCCTCTGAGTTGTTCATTTTTGAAATATGCAATTGATGCTCTGACCTGGAGGTCTCCAACATAAATGTAGGGATTCCATTGTGTATCTTCATCCATTATATAATTGTGTAGGTAATACTCACACAACTAGTCTTGTTCTTCTAGGCTGACCACTTTGAAGTAATTACAAAAGATAAACCTTGAATGCAAGTCGGGTTGATCGTTGATAAACCTGTTAAATTGAGAACAAGGAAAATTTTCCTTTAAAAATAGTGCATACACTCTTGATGGAGGTCTGCATCCCATAATCTGCTTGGCCCTTTCAATAACCTCTGTCAACTTTTGCTCTAACTATTTAATCTTCAAATCCTTTTCTGCAATAGATTCATTGAGGTTATACTTCTCTTTTACCTAGTTTTCCTTCTCTTGCCTATTTTCATTAGTCAATTTCATTAGTTCAAAACCCAAGGACAATGTAGTATGGTATTTTGGGATTTTTACCACAGGAGGTTGGATAGTAAGTACTGCTTCTTCCTCAATCTTTGTTTTATTTCCAACCAACTGTGCTAATAAATCTAAGTTAGAACCATGGCCATAAGTTTGGATCTTCTCCTCCAAGTCCTGAATCCTCTTTTCTTTTTCTCTATCTCTTTCCTCATAACCCCTTACCTACTCCTCAAGTTGATTTATTCTGTCTAGGGCTTCCTGCAACTCCTTCCTAATATCTCTGTCTTCTATCAATTCCTTTTAGCCTTCAAAATTTTCATCATTCCCTTTTTCAAGGGCATCAAAAATTTCCTTAGCAAAGTCATCTGGCACAAGTTTTCCTATTTTTCTAGCAATAAACGGATCTTCTGATTCAGAATCAGAAGAAGAAATGTACCTTCTTTTTCTAGCAGACATATTATCATTTGCATAGGCATCAACAGAAGCATCCTCAAGAGGGTTTTCTCCCTTATCTAAATCTAGATTCAAAGGAGCTGGATCAGTATCCTGTTGGCCTTTATTTTTGTCTTCTTCTCCTTGGTGCTCAACACCTTGCTTCCTCAACCTCCCTGATCGCTTAGAAGTAACTGCCTGATGTTTTTCTACCTTTTTCCTCTTCTTCTTATTCTCCTTCTGACTCTTTGTTTTCTTCCTAGATGTTGAGGAAGTGGTTCTTTTTGTTTTAGGAATGGAGCTTGAGGGATCTTCAACTGATACAGGGTTAAACTCTAGAGGGTTCTCAGGTTGTGTTTCATCCTGCTTAGTATCAATAGGGGGTTCAGTTTCATGTGGAATATCTTCTTCTGGCTAGAGTGTTGAGATGTCTACACATTGTTTAAAGGCTTCCCACTGAATCTATGGGTACTGAATCCTTAAACTCCTTTTTACTAACAAAGCTATTAAATAATGGCGAGAAAGAGTTGTGTTTGCTTGTTGCCTATGATACTCTGAAGACATTCTTCTCAGCATACTATACAAATAATTGGGAACATTGACAAGTTTCTCATGTCTCAAGTGGTTGAGTAGTTTAAGATGTGCAGTATATAACATATTATATCTACTATCACAAGTGATATATTTGATAATATAGACAACATATTTCCCCTAAAAATATAGAAGATATAATCGTTTGGTATCTTGTGTGGTAGAATCTAGGTCTTCACCTCTTTCACAAAACTCCTCCCTGGCTGCAACTACATTAGTCTTGACTGGATACTTAGACCTTGTTCTAGGCAACCCTGAAACTTGAGCAATTGCAAGCTTGGATGCATCTACTGTCAACCCTCTAACCATTGCTTCATCATATTGCATAGTAAGTGCAAATTCTTTTACCATGTCATCGTCATATTCTGTCAATTTGAGGAAGTAATCAAGCCAACCCACTCTAGTAAAGAGCAGAAGAACCAACACATCCTCCAATATTTCCTTGTGTGTCGAGGGTTCCCTTCTGATTACATCTCCTCCCATTAAGACTGTGAATTAGAACTTTGCAATGTCAATTATCTGCACAATGCCAACTTCTGCTAACCAATTTCTACTGCTTCAGCTCACCACCCTGAAAAACCAGTCTTTCAATTTGCCTCTTTCCTGCTTCTCCACTATAACTCCATAACTCCTTAGGGTATTAATTCATTATTTGATAGAGGTGAGTTCATAGTGTAGAGTATTTGTCTAGTTTTCTCAAAAGGAAAGGTTTTAAACAAGGTTTTGAAAGGAAAAAAAAATGTAAAGGCAACAATGATTAAATGACAATCATTTAAAAAGAAACCCCTCTCCCCAACTTAATGATGAAGTGACCACACTTCATATGGTAGGTTTTACGGATGGAGAAGGAGTGATAAAAAGAAATGGTCGAAATATACATCGCATGCATGAAATAAATTATGAATAAACATGAATATAAAAAAATAAATCTAAGTGTATTAATAGAAAGGTGTTGATTATACATATATATCGAAATGAAATAATTAACATACCTTGGAAGTTGTGAACAACACTAGTGAGGTGATAGAATATGCATGTAGCAAATGGGAAGTTGGATGTATGGTTACAAAGTGATAATGGAATAGTGCAAGATGGCAGATGGAAGTACCAACTCATAAATGTGAATTGACACTGGGAATAATGTGAATGGATCAATTTGAAAGGAATACAGATTGACAGAATGGGTGGGAGAAGTGAGGTAGTGTTCACCAAGCAATGGAATAGAATAGTAGACAGGTGTTGCTACGGGCGCCTGCAGCACAGGTCCCGACTATGTAAATGTAAACATAATATAACAGGTCCCAGCTGAGTCAGGTCTCAACTAAAGAAGTGAAAAATAGGGTCTGGTGGAGATTTCTAGTTATAACCATGGAAATTGTGCAGTGTGTGTATGTGAGAAAAACAAAGAAATTTAATTGTCAGCAACAGGGGTTGAGTATTGCAACTCAACCTCCACATCACTGGACATTGTTGTTGTATCAACATCGGAATGTGCATTATCTGGTGTTACAACAGCTAAATCAACATCTTTTGGTGTCACAACATCTAAATCATGAGTATCAAGAAGAGCATATTGAGTAGATAGAGATACCAGAAAGTCATCTCTCTGAAGTGGCTTCTTGTACAATTTGAGCCTACGCCCATTGACCAATAGTGAAAACTAAACTTCATCAATAGTTTGCAGTTGCATTGTACCATTAGGAAAAACTTGTTTGATTTCATATGGACCTAACCAAAATGACTGAAGCTTGCCCTTGAAGTCCTTATACCTTGAAACATAAAGTAGTGCCCAATCTCCTATAGTGAATTCCTTTGTTTTTATATAGATATCATGCCATTTTGCCCTTTACTTCTGTATGACCTCTGTATGATGAATGGCTTCCAGTCTCATTTCATCCAAGCCATTCAGTTGTAGTAGCCTTTCCTATTGTGCAGTGGTCAGATCCATTCCTAGGTCCATGTTGTCCTCAGGGTTTTGTGTTCAAATTCAATAAGTAGGACTGCAGTCTTTCCATAGACCAGCTCATAAGGTGTAAACCATGTAGTTGTCTTCCAAGTTGTTCTATATGCCCAAATAGCTTCAGAGAACCTATAAACCCAATCTCTTCGGTGAAGCTGCACTGTCTTGGTCAAGATGTTTTCAATTTCTCTGTTAGTAACTTCTACCTGACCATTAGCTTGTGGATGGTAGGGAGTGGATTTCTTATGCGTGATCTTGTATTCTGTAACCAATTTTGTTATTAAATTCGATGTAAAATATAGTCCCTGGTCAGTTACTATTTCTCTTGGAACACCATACCTAGTGAAGATGTCTTCATACAAGAATTTGGCCACATTGCCATCTCTGGCAAACTATAATGCTTTCACTTCCACCCATTTAGTTAAGTAATCTATACATACCAGGATATATTCTTTGTTGTTTAATGAAGGAGATATAGGCCCCACACAATCCAAACCCCATTTGTCAAAAGGAGCTAGTGAGATTTGTGGTTGTAAAGGCATCTCATCACTTCTAGTAGGCCTCCCCATTCTCTGGCATCTATCACAACTCCTAGTGTATTTGACAACATCTTTGTGAAGCATTGGCCAGTAATAACCTGTTGTGAGGATTTTAAAGGCTGTCCGTTTAGCTACAAAATGCCCTCCACAAGGCTCATCATGAGAAGCCTTTATTACATCAAATACTTCATCCTCCCTGATACATCTTTGCATAATATTGTTTGGTCCAGTGTAGAATAGAAATCCAGAAATCCAAGAGTAAGAGAAAAATTTATGCACCAACTGCCTCTTCTCCCTTGGAGAGAAATATCCTAGAATTTGCC
The DNA here is from genome assembly GCA_027924645.1 of Cunninghamia lanceolata. Classification (NCBI taxonomy): domain Eukaryota; kingdom Viridiplantae; phylum Streptophyta; class Pinopsida; order Cupressales; family Cupressaceae; genus Cunninghamia; species Cunninghamia lanceolata. The sequence continues at coordinate 4,668,711 of BSBN01001035.1, forward strand.
CTCTAACCAAATAATTGGCTATATTTGCATACCATGGAGTATGTGCAGTGAGAGAAAATAAATGCTCATTAGGAAAAGAATCATCAACCATGCCATCTGAAGACTGTATAGGTAGTCTGGACAGAAAATCAGCAACAACATTGGCTTTTCCTGGTTTGTCAACATTTGTAATGTCAAACTTTTGCAACAACAATAACCACCTTTCAAGTCTACCACCTACTATGGGTTTATTCATCAAGTATCTGATGGCTGCATGATCTGTATGGATGAAGACCTTGTAACAAGTTATGTAGTCCCTGAACTTATTTATGGCACAAAAAACTGCTAACATCTCTTTCTCTGTCACTGTATAATTCAATTCAGCTCCTTGCAGATTTTTACTGACATAATAAATAGCATATTCCTTGGATCATCTTGTTGGCCTAAAACTGCACCAATTGCAAAATCTGATGCATTAGTATGCATGTGAAAAGGTAAGGTCCAATTTGGTCCTCTAAGTACAGGAGCTTGTGTCAAGGAGGTTTTCAACTTTTCAAAAGAAGTCTGACAATCTTATGTCCACTCAAATTCACTGTCTTTTGTTAATAGAGTAAATAGAGGTGCAACTATTTTGCTAAAATCTTGAATGAACCTTTTGTAGTAACCTGCATGTCCTAGGAAACTCCTGACATCTTTATGCTTCTGTGGAATAGGTAGGGTGGAAATAACTTCAATTTTCTTTGGATCCACTTGTATTCCAGCACTTGAGATAAAGTGCCCCAAAACTATTCCTTGTGTCATCATAAGGAAACACTTTTCATTACTCAAAGAGAGATTGTGATCTATACATCTTTTCAATACCTTCTCCAAGTTGTGTAGGGCTTCATCATATGTGTCACCATATGTGGTGAAGTCATCCATATAAATATCCATACTGTCATGTGTAAAATCAGAGAAAATGCTTAAAACTACTCTTTGAAAAGTAGCTGGAGCGTTGCAAAGCCAAAAGGCAAGCAGAGTATGCATATGTCCTAGGTAAATGTTGTCTTATCCTAATCTTCTGGAGCAATTTTAATTTGATTATAGCCACTAAAACCATCAAGGAAAGAAAAATATTTCTTGTCTGCTAGTGAGTCAAGAACCTAGTCAATGAAGGGCAATGGAAAATGATCTTTCCTGGTAGCAGTGTTCAATTCTCTGCAGTCAATGTACAAACCCTCCACTTGCCTCCTTTCTTTGGGACTATAACCAATGGTGAAACCCATTCACTATCTGAAATGGGGTATATGAAGCCTACATCCAAAAGTTTCTATAGCTCAGGTTTAACAATATCCCTGAATGCTGGGTTCATGCACCTTTGCTACTGCCTGATGGGCCTATATCCATCATCTATGTATATCTTCTACATGTACAAGGCAGGATCAATGCCTTTCATATCATTATAATCCCATGCAAATGTTGCTGAGTGTGCATTTAAAAATCTATGCAAGGAGTCCTGTTGTTCATAAGTCAAGGCATTATTAATATTCAACATCCTTCCTAGTCTGACTTCTAGTTGTTTGGATAGTTCTTGCATAGAAGACAAATCAAGGCTGGGTAACACATGTAAGCATTTCTGAGGTAATAAAGCATGAAATATTTGAGACACCTCTTCGGATGAACCAATTGGTATTATGGTGCTCAAAGGGTTTTGCAAGCAAGATAGGCAATCCTGCTGTTGCAGATGCCTTCCACAATCATTGTGGAGGACATGAGCAATTAGTTCATCTTCATCTGGAACGTCTAACAAGGGGCTGCATTCAATAGTCATTAGTGTTTGCAAGTAATAAGTGTCCTCTTCTTCTTGGAAAGGTCAAATGGTCTACTCTAATTAAGAACACTCTGATAGATTTAGGTGCTACTATTAATGTCATGACCAAGGAAATAATGCATATACTCCAACTGAACAATCTTAGGCCTACCCAGACAGTTCTTCAATTAGTTGATAGGTCTACAATCAAACTTAAAGGAGTCATAGAGGATTTTGTTATTACATTAGACTCTTGGGAGTATCCAGTTGATTTCATAGTTTTGTAGACCAAAGTTAATCTTGCTGGCTATCCTCTTATACTAGGCAGACCATGGTTTGCCACTACTGATGCATTTATAGGTTGTAGGTCTGGTAACATGATAATATCTAATGGGACAGTGACCAAGAAACTAGTGTTGTATCCTCCAGCCCAACCATACTACATCCACCACTAGACTTCCTAGGTCTGTATATTTTGGAACAATTATATTACCCAACATGATGTCTGCAAGATTACCTAACACATGCACTGTCTGGGGGTTTATTCTCTTCCTTCCTTGCTTCTTTATGCAAAGATCCCTAATAGTTTTGGTAGAGATGGTGATATCTTTGATAGCTTGGATTAAGGGAATCTTAATGCTAATATCCTTTAGTTGGCTAAGAAGGGCAGTATCAGCTTGAGTTGGTTGCTTTTGCATGGCCAAACACTCAGGGAAAGGAGGAGACTTCTGCTGCAAGGTAGGTTGGGCATCTTGGTTTGATTCAAGTTTCAAGGGTTGTTTATCTAGGGTCTCTTCGGTGGGCTCTTCATCTTCAAGCTCGATAATTTAGGGAGATGAAGGTCCTGCAAGTTGTTTCCCTGATCTAAGATGAACATTACTCACTTCCACCCCATAGGTAGGATATTGTATCACCTCGTTAGTAAAAGCCTGCTGAACAGGCTTATTGTTAGGGTTAGGTATAGGTTGGGTAGGGATCTGGGTAGGTCTAGGAGATGGATTTTGAGGTGGTGGCATTATGACTGGCTGCTGTGGCTGAGATGGAATCAAAGGTTGCTGAAATTGTGCATTTTGCTACCATTGTTGCTATTGAGGAGGCCACTAAGGATTATAGTTAGGTCCTTGGAAATTTTGCTGTGGCCATAGGTCAGGTTGTTGTTGGTTCCAACCAGCTTGTGGAGTAGGCCATTGGGGATTTTGCCATTGTGGGTTTTGCCATGCATTTGGGTTACTAGACCATTGTTGAGCATTCCAAGCAGAGAAGTTCTCATTTGCAATAGGAAAGGCAGGATTAAAATTAAGTGGATTAGGAGGCATACCTGGTCTTTTTTTCCATGGCCTTCTTTGAGCAATGAAGAATAATTGCCTGTCCTCTCCTTCAAATTTCTATAACTCTAGTCTCTCAATCCTTTCTTGCTAGATATTGGCCACCCTCTTGCATTTGCAATTGGCTTTCCTTTATCTGTAGCTAGGGTAGTATTCAGTGAGTATTGCATTTGCCTCTTCTTGTTTCTTTTTGATGTGAAGAGTGTCCAACTGTGTAGCCATGTGGCTAATGATATCCTCTTTCATATTGGTTAGCAAGTTACTAATTTCCACTTGAGAAACTCCATTAGCTCCCTTGCTTGCAATGGCTACTCTTTCTCCTCTGGGTTTTTTGGAAAAAGTCCTAGAGTAGTCCCTGCAAGTTGTACAAATATCCTCAAAGGGTAGTTGGGAGATATCCCCTATTCCAATGAGATTTAGGGCATCCATGCAATCATCATTGACTCCTCTTAAAAAGACTAGCTTTAATGATTCATCGGACAACCTATTATGACGGTTTTTCTTCAAGGCAAATTTGAATCTCTCCACATAGTCTAATAATGGATCATCCTCCTTCTATGACATCCTAAAGATGTCATCTTTCCACCTATCATGTCCTCTGCAGTAGTCTTTGTATTTTGCCAAGAATTTTGTCTTCATGGTATCCCAATCTGGAATGGCATCTCTCCTTAGTCCCATAAACCATCTTAAAACAACATCTTTTAGGGTAGCAAGGAACAAATTGAGTCTATAAGGATCAGTGGTATAATCATAAATCCCACACAGAACATCAAACTCAAATAGGAAAGTGTCAGGATTTTCGATCACCAAACCATAGAAAATAGGCAATGCAGAAGGTGGTATATTTTTTAGAGTAGCTACTCATGCTAGGTCTGGTATAGGGAATTCAAATGTAGCTTGTCCTAGAGGATCATCTACTGTATCTACAATGGTTCTAAAAGTTCCCTTTGTGGCACTAGAGGAAGCTGATGGAGATGTAGGGGGTGTTGATGAAGATGTAAAAGGAAACTCTCCTTCAGCACTTCCTATAGTGTAGTTGTTGAAATCAACTGTACCCTCGTTGTTCTGAGAAGTTGATGGGAGGAATCTACCTCAAGTATCTCTTTGCCTCTGCATACAGTAAATTGAGCTTTATGTTTCAGCGGCCCTGCACAATGTTGGTAGAATGCTTGGTGTTTCTTGAAAAATGAATTTATTCAATCTAATACTGAAATCGAGATTTAACTATAAAAGCATGTGAAACCTAACAAATGAGATTATGAAGATAGCACCATCCCTAGCAATGGCGCCAAAAATGTAGAAGAAAACTAATGTGTTGTAGACTTAAATAAAATTTAGGGTTTAACCTAACTGAACAGTCCACTATCATTGCATTCCTACATTGAATTATCAACCAAGGAGCGTAAGCTTATGATGATGCCTGCATTATCTATGCCTTCAAGACTCATTTCTAATCTAAGTTAATCTTATAAAATTCTTATTTTGTCCAGTCCTACTTACTAGAATGCATAGAAATGTAAAATAGTAAATGGAAATGGAAAACAACAAAAATAGTCTAAACTTTCAGTTGCTATAGGTACCTTCAGCAGAAGCTGAAGATAATTGTATTTAACAGAAAATTACAATTTTAATCTAAACAACTCAAAATGATGAAAAGGCTAACACTAACCTTCAGAGGATTAAACATGTGTACTCTACTTATGAATCACAATTACTAGAAATATCAATTAAGAGTTCTTACTTGCTTCACAATATAGCACATGAGATGGAATGAAACAACTTAACTAAGAATGTAGGAATAAATAAGAAAACATGCAAAGTGAGAGTTAGTAACTTGAGTGCCCAGCTCAGGGAACTATCTCACTTTTTCTGGAGATTAAATCTACTTCAGATCTTCACACATCCCATAACATACAGTTGAATTCAAACCATGTCACAGATAGAATCTTCTTCACATTTTATTCAAAATTATAACATGTCTGGAATAACTGATAACTATAACAAAGTAATGGTTATATAGAAAGTAAAACATAACAACCAACTTAATCAACGAACTCATCCCCTAACTTATATAAAGATGGGAGAGTCTTATGCATCCTTCTAACTAACTGCGATCATCAATTCATTCCTAGACATTAGGATATTGTTTTTGAGATCAACTTATTAACTAGAACAAAGGAAACAGAGTCATATCCAAACAAAAATTCTAACCATAACAGCTCATAAATAAGATTCATAAACTTTAATGAGACTCCTAGAATAAGTCTTCTTTCTCCCCTACATTTATTTGCCCATGATGACCACATTTGTCTCCACCGATCGCTATGTCTGGCACTTGGACCGCATTCTCATTGATTCCTCTGTTCTACATCCTATTGTAATTACACCTCGTTGGATTCTTTATCTGGCTGCATAGGGTTAATCATTCCAACATATATACAGAACAATCTCTCATAATAAACTTATGAAATCCTATCTATATTTCATGCATATCAATAATTTAACTCATCCATTTGATAATATAACCACCTAATTTCATTTATCAGCATAGGGTCAAAGTCTTTGGAAAGCATATATGAAACAACATAAAATAGAGATAATGTATGTGAAGTCTTTGCAGAACCATATAGAAAAGGTCTTAAAACATATGAAAATAGTATAAAAGGAGGTCAATATTTCATCCCAACAATAATTATATGTTATGTTATAGTTTACCATAGTATGATGGATAAATAAGAGAATTAGAACATGTTTGGTGGATTACAACTTAATGTGGTGGAGTACAAAATACATAAATTAAATAGACATACATTCATACAAATCGATTCCATATATTTCTCATATATATCCATCATATAATATAGTACATTTTCATACATTCTTTATCTATCCTTTAGTGCATTGCCTCTTATACAATGATCTCTCTCTCACTCTCTTATTCTTTGATATAATATCTCACTTATCTCTTTCTATTCATGCTTCATCTTCTCTTTGATATATACATATTCTTATGCAATACATAATATGCTTATCCTTACATATAGGGACATGTTCCTATTCACAGTCATTCATTATTGTGCCTCTTTAGTATTGCCATAAGTTGTCTATAGGTGCTTCACTATTATTCTATTAGCTTACGATAACTTTGATTAGTTCTATAACGCTCTGCAATCCCACCATTGTCTGCAAAACAAATAAGCAAATCAAAGAAGTATTTCAAGTTTTGTTACTTCTCACACATCCTCCACCTCCTCTAGGGAATGATGACCCAGCAAATGATGAAGAAGGAGAAGATAATATTTTGCATCATGACATTGATGTGAAAGAACAACCTCTTTGGTTCTATTCTATACTTGGTCACGAGTTTTTGGAGCAGTAGTTGGTGTTGTTGCGTGATATGCCTGCTACATTTTCTGGTGTAGTTGATGTTTGGGAGTTATAAGATGTTTTTGATGTTATTGAAAATTAGGCTATGTGACAGAGCCTTTTGTATTTACTGTTTATTCTCTTTGGTCTTTCATGGCTACATCTAGCTTTTCTTTTGAGTCATTTTGTAAACTTTTATTATATGTAGTAATATATTTTAGGTGCTTAGCACCTTTTGTTGAAAAAAAACTTTGATTGGTTCTATCTTGCTTGGGGATGTTATATTATTGTACTAGGCTTTAGTACCCTTATGGGTTTTCACTATTGGCCCTTATTCGGCTACCCTTTTAGGTTTTTAACCTAAGGGGAGTGGTACTTTGTCCCATCAACACCTCTTGAAAGGTATCTCCTTAGGAGTAGTTAGCAAAGGAAGAAGATTAGTCAGCATGCTATATCTAGACAAGTGGACAACAAAGTGATATTTATGAAAGAGGCCATACTAGGATCTAGATGGGAACTACAACAAATAGGGATTGAAGAAGATCTTAACTATGTAGTAAAACTCGTAAATTAAAGACAACACAAAGTTTAACACATGACAAAGAGAAGATTTTTATGGAAAGCTTGAGTTAGGTTCACCAAAACATGGAATTTAAATTAAACTACTTATATTATGTTGATGTGGATTAACTTTTACCATACATTATTGCTTTAACTAGACTAACTTAAAAAACTAGTGTAATTAAAAAATAAAGGTTTTTACTATTGGTTTTTATGATTTCAAGTTTATAAGAAAGACATACACAATGAGCTAAATAAGATGGAAAATATGGTAACTGGTTATTAAAAGAACATAAATGTTCCTGCTATTGATAACAACTGGATTCTAGAACATAAATGACAAATATAGACTAGAAACTTCAATCAAACTAAATTGCACCTACAAAACCTTAGCACAACTGTGTTATAGTATGTATGGTTGCATTGTTGTCCAAAGATAATAGAAAAGTAAACAAATAGAATTAAAATTGTAACACCTACACACAAAGACAATATAAACACATAGGTAATAATATGATAAATAACTAGCAAACTACAAAGCAATGATAAAATGATCCTAATAATATTTGTCTTAGATTAAATGATAAAATGGTTTTGAGAGTATGAAACTTTTGCATGAAAAGATCACTAAAAATGCATGTAGACAAATAGAAAATAGAATAGAGTTGAGTATGTGCTCCTATCCTATGAGTGTCTAAAATTAAGAGTAGAATTTAGAAAAAAAAATATATGAATAACAATAAATGTATCTATCTCTATCCTAGTGTATATCGAAATTAGAGTCGGAAATGGAATGAGATATGTAAATAAAGATTTAAAGAATATCCAATTAATATGGATAGAGGTTTTTCTATTATGAATTGTAATCTTATTGTTTCTTTTGCAATTGTACTCATGTAATTTTAATTGTATAATAAATATTATTAATATGATATCATGCTCACACAACCAACTATAATATGATATCTTAATATGATCTCTTATAAGGTATGGTCATGATATTCATATATTTTCATGGTGTTATAATACATGTTTCTCTATTTATTTGAATGTCTTAAACCGGTGTGTATTGTACACAACACATTGCAATTGTACAAAAATGGATTCTAATAATAAACAAACATTAAACATATGAATGCATTCAATAAGTGATTTAATAACACAAAAATATACATGCCTATAATTTCTTTTAACTTTTAAGCATAATGCATCTTGAAGGCTCATTACATAATGAAACTTGAAAAACCTATAGTGTTATTGAAAAGATACATCTCTTAAAAAGAAAATTATAAATTAGTCTTCTTATGATTAATACTTATTGTGTCACTATCACTATTAAGTATCTTTGGACATCATTAATATTAATAAATTAAGATACCTTCAAAGTTGCTTCTTTCTTATAAAATTGTCAAAAATATCTTAGTCATCGCGTGTGAAATTCTTGAAAATTGGTAACAAAACGTAAAGGTACTATCAAATAGTCTATCAATCATTTGATACCACATTTATATGTTATTACTAGTTGATAAATAAATCACCTTTTTATTAATAAATATTGATCTAATTCTAGAATATTGCTTATTAATAAACATTTTTTTGTCATATAACTAAGGGCATGTCCCCATGTTGCCCAACTTATTTTGGCTAGCAGCCAGCTCAATTTTTTAGGAGATATTTGTCGAGCCAATGATTCCATGATATTTTATTTTTCTGTTTATTTTAAGAAGTTATCTTAATTTGTAGTTTTTTATTATATAAAAAGTAAAAAATAAATTATCTTAATTATGTTAATTTACAAGAAAATAAAAAAAGAGGGAAGGAAATATATGTAGCCACATGACATATTTTCATATGCAATTGCTGCTTATTTCCAACCCCCCTTTTTTTCCATAGCTTATTTGCAATTCCTAAACTGCTCCACAAAAATAGGTAAAGATTCTACAGTATCCTTTTCCCACAATTATAAATTTCCATGGGGCCACTCCAATTGCTTAAATTTAAATAGAAAAACAACTTAAAGTAGCCACATGGGGACATGGGGTAAGTACCACCCTCTATTATATTTACTTCCCTAAAATAATTATTCTAAACTATCATTTTAACTATTATACTTACTTAATTTAAACTAATTTGTAGTTATTTAATTTCATTTATTTAATTGATCTAGGTTAACCCTTAAAAATATTATTTTCCTTTAATTGTTGGTATTATTTTATAAGTGTACATCTTGCAATCCTATACACTTAATTTTATTTAAAACTCTATATTATATTATAACTAATATAGATATCTCAAATACATCTATCTAAAAATATCCAAAGATATCTTAAATACATCTATTTAGTACTAGTTGATGTATCGAATTGGTTCCCACTTCCCTTCATCCCACTGCCACCACAACGATTAAAAAACACTAATTTCTTGTAACATAAAAAACCATCAACATGATTTTCACCCATAGAAATATGAAGAATCTGAACTATTTAACCCTTTTATAGTTTGGATGTAAATAAATGGACAATATGGAAGATCCAAAAGTTACATGCTTTTCACATCCATACTTCCAAAATTAAGTTGGCAGTGAGTTGTGAGCAAATTTATTTCCAATGTTAATCATTTGATAGAGACAGCTTGGTCGCATTGGTCCAACGGTTTTTGGATAACAACCAAAAGTAATTCCATTCCACGTTGAAAAGCCTTGGCCCTCCTTTAACACTACCAATTACGATACCATGTAGAAATATTCGGTTCAAAAAATATTCAACGCGCTTCTCACAAATTTTCCTCATGGTCTACATGTTTGCAATGCTATATATGTTTTACTCTCATTTCTCACTTTCTCCTCAACCCGTGTACCCTCACATTCTTCATACTTTTTCCTATGCTTTACAGTTTATTGGAAATCGCTTCCTGATTTCCATAATAGAATTGTGCAAACTATAGTTCTCTGTATCTTTCATTTTTCCTAACAAAAATGAACAAACCCAGCAAACAAAAGCGTATCCACACTCTGCCCCCAGACAATCACGGAGAAAAGAGTAGTCAATTTAAGGGAGTTCGTCTGAGAAAATGGGGGAAATGGGTATTGGAAGTGAGAATGCCCAATTCTAGAGCTAAAATTTGGCTGGACTCTTATGACACCGCTGAACAGGCAGCATGGAATTGCAAAGGGATCATGTCCTAGGAGTTATTGCAATGCATATTGATGATGCCACTTTGAATGCTATTGATCATTTTGAGTGTCCTCATATTCTTTGGACTAAAATTTGGGAAATACATGGAGATCCTGATACTCAGCTATTCTCAGATGATCCTGTTTCAGATTGTCTTATGCCTCTTCATTTTTTAGACAAGATACTCTATGATCATGCTACTATGTAGGAGTTTGAAGTTTTGGAATACTTTGAATCTTCAGATGAGGATGACGAGGGTTTTTCAGATGCTCCTTCTTCTCCATCAAGGATAGTTGATGTACCTTCAACTTCAATGATTCATTGTGCAGAGTCATTGATTAAGGCTCCTATCATTCATGTTCAGCAGGACCATCCATCTTGTGTTGATGATTCATTGAGCACATCCAGTGATTCATCAGCACAAACACAGATAACCAGATCAAACCATTTTAACATAGCAAAACATAAAACATAGAATAATATATTATTGTCTTCGGATGATTTTTACATTGCATTACATTGGATTTATAAAAGCCTCTTCCATTTAACTATTTTATAACTACCTACATAACCTCCATACGGGAATGTAACTCCCACAAACTAACATTTATTTAATATGCTTAAACTAACCTATAAATGCAAATTTAACAATGTAATACCACTGTTGCTATGACTATTATACCAACATTCCCCCCCCCTTTATTATGTTGTTCCTGCAATAGTACCAAGGGACCCCCCTGAATGCTAATATACTTAACAAAGCTGATTACATAATATGAATACATATTTTATAGAAGATCTTCTGCCAAAGAACAAATCCTGAACCAAGCAGGGCTCCATCATGCTGTCTCGTCTACCCTCAGAAAGGTGTAGCTTTGAGCTATGTTCTTGAGCTCTTTAGTCCCAAACTCTCAAATCACAGAGTCTTGAATTATTAGACAACAATCCCTAAGAGATATGACAGATCTCTATCATTGTCTAGTGACCGCGAAAGGGTATAATTCTTGATCATATACTTTGAAGCTCGCTGGACAATAATCCATATTGAGCTCAACACCAAATCCCAAACCTGTGTCCAAAACAAAATCTTCACAAAACATACATTCTTCAAATCTGTCAGCATCAACAAAGAAAAGCAAATACAACCAAAACCAAAAATGCTTCTCATGCAAAGCATCATCTCAAAGCAAGAAGCTAACTTGAGATGATGGAAAATCCTCCATCCTCTGATGTCGCCTTCCTCCAATATGACCCTATTACACTTTATCCACTTAATGTTACATATGAGCCTTTGAAAACCCTATCAGGTGTAGTATAAGTGGCCCTAAGAGCACAAGCAATGTTCAATGTAGCCATGATAAAATAAAATGAACAAGTGTCAGATTCCACCAAAAGTGCACCTTTTACAATATAGTGTAAACACAAATATATCCTTATAACTCCAATGTTTTCAACCTTATTACTCCAAAAATTTAATAAGTTAAATAAAATCTTAATAACAAACAAAATTCAAACTTCTTATTTCACACCTTATATAGTTTTGATCCTGTGACCACTTACAATAAAATCAAAATCATATACCAACTCCACTACACACATTTACATGCGAGGCTTGTTGAATAGTTACATATGCATCGACTTGAGTGAAATTTAGGTTTTACTTACAAATCTCTTCCTGTATGCAGCAAGACAATGGTTCTCCTTTGGAATAAATCAATTTAAAAATTTATTCAGCAATCTAGCACCCACATCAACTCAGCATTCAAATTCTTAACAATCTGTCTCATTACCAACTCTATGTTTATGCTTCCATATTATACTTTTGTAGGGAACTCTTTTCAGAACCTTTTCTTGCTCTGTCAAGTTGCTTCACTATTATCTCTGTGTTGTCCTTGTATGAATCCTCTACCTCATTTGCATTTGCCTTATATCCTCCACACCATATGCTGCAATATTCTTCATGCATCAATCATCACAGCAAGCATGGTGGCATCCAAAGGAGGCTAAAATGTTACAGATAGGCCTAGGTATGTATTCAAGGAAATTTATTTTTAAAACTATTCTGCTGCATGAATTTTTATTGCTCCAAATGGAAGGAACGATAGTTCTGAAGTTACTGGATTGAACCCTGAATTATATCAAGCTTTTAGGCACCCGTATAGAAGCAACCACGTATAATACTACAACCAACCACATCTTTAGATTTCAACACATAAAACCTGGATGCAGCAGTTTAAAAGAGTGAGATGCCTTTAAAATACTCCGCACGCAACAAACATTATCTTCAACCTCCAGATTTTAACAAATAGGCACACATAAATCCCCAATGCTCTGATACCATATTAAAATATGGCGAGCACAAACACAGATAACTAGATCAAACCATTTTAACACAGTAAAACATAAAACATAGAATAATATATTATTGCCTTCGGATAATTTTTACATTGCATTACATTGGATTTATAAAAGCCTCTTCCCTTTAACTATTTTATAACTACCTACATAACCTCCATACGAGAATGTAACTCCCACAAACTAACATTTATTTAATATGTATAAACTAACCTATAAATGTAAATTTAACAATGTAATACCATTGTTACTATGACTATTATGCCAACAACTTGATGTACCTTCACCTTCAGTGATTCATTGTGCAGAGTCATTGATTGAGGCTCTTATTATTCATGTTCAACAGGACCATTCATCTTGTGTTGATGATTCATTGAGCATGTCCAGTGATTCATCACAACTAGTATCTCATTGTCTTACTGATTGGGATTCTTATTTGTCAGACATTGGTTCATTGTTCGTAGAATCTCATATTTCTGAATTAGAAGACACATTTGAGGGTGTATCCCTCCTATTTGATGATAGTTGTGATACAACTATTGTCACCCCATCTCGGCCTCTAGAGAATGTTCAAAATCAATTTCCAGTGGTACCTTGTTTGTCACCTTCTATTGTGATTAGGCATGTTCTTAATTGGTTCGTGGCATCATCTTCCAAGGTCTTGGTGACACATGAGCAGATTTCAGAGACATTTTCATCCTACATTTGGATTTCACTTGCTAATTCCTATCCAGAATGGGAAGCATACCTACATTTGTACTTGGTTTTGTTTCTTCCAAAAGGAAGACAAGTTGTTTGTCGATATTGGATTATGTTTTGTCTTCAGGCACTTACCTTTTTTGTAGGTGATTACACATTGTGGGGGGGCTACATAGTCTCTCTCTTTCCCTCTTATGTGGGGGCTATTGATTGTATATACATGATGCATGTAGTCCTTGGGGGGTGTGATTGAGTCCTCCATCTGTGCATCATTTTTGTTTTCTTTTCTCTCTTTTGGAGAGGGTTTTTTTCCCACAGGGTTTTTCTCCTAAATCCTCTGGACCGTTGTGAGAGATTGCATTGTAAATGGGTACCTAACACGGTTGTGTATCTGGGACCCATATTGCATCTTCATTTTGCATTTTTGCATCTTTATTATCCCTAAGTTTGCACTTAAGGGGGGTGGTTAGTGTGTTAAGTTAATCATGTAGGGATAATTAGTTTTTCCCTTAGGGTGGTTTTTTCTCATATCGGGTAGTTTTACACCTATCATATATTTTCTTGCCTTTAAAAGGTTGTACCATATGTATTTTACTCATCTCAAATTTATTCACTCATTTTGGTGAAATGGCCTTGTGTTGCCTCTCTCATTTTCTGTGAAGGTGTTTTGTTGTAGATGGTGCTCCTGGGAGGTGTATGACACCAACAGGAGAGAAGTTGGCATTTATTCTCCACTAGATGGTGCCTCCTAGATTCTCTCAAGTTGTCTTATGGTTTTGAGATATGTAATTTGCAAAGTCAAGTTTTTATCATTCTAGATTATTGTAACAGATTGGATTTTTTTTGAGTTGTAATCATTTGTTTCATACCTTTTTATCAATAAAATTTGCATACTTTTTCCTTTTTGAATACGAAAATCACTGTGTTTTTCGAAAGATTCATGATTTTCTTCTTGTGAATAATGGTTCCTTTTGAAAATTTGTTTCTTCTTCTAGCATGTGTGAAGGTATTTATCAGTTTTGTGCAACTACATGTAGATTTTAAGATAGTTTTATGTTAAATAAATAGGTCCAAAAATCATTCAACTTTTGGTCCATCACCACAAACATTTCAGTTGTTTTTCTTCCTATCCCTTTTCACCAGTGAAAGTTAGAGTAGAGTTAGTTGTAGGTTGATATTTTAATCTTAGTTTTAGAAAGAAACCAACCTTATCTAGAGGTCTGATCTCAAGTCTGGCAAGGTCCCACACCTATAGATCATTCCCATTTTGTCATTGGAGTGTTGAACTTAGTTCAACAAGGGTGCAATTTCATGTGACAACAATAACTTGTTATTAATAGAAGATAAATGTTCCTGTTACTAATAAAAATTAGATTCTAGAACATAAATGACAAACATAGACTAGAAATTTGAATTGGACTAAATTACACCTACTAAACCTGGGCACAAATGTGTTATAGTCTATATGGTTACATTATTGTCCAAAGCCAACAAAAAAGTTAATGAATAAATTAAATCTACAACACCTACACACAAAGACAACATAAACACATAGAGCATAACATGATAAATAACTAGTGAACTATAAAGCAATGATAAAATGATCCTAACAATATTTGTCTTAGATTAAATGATTAAATGATAAAGAGAGTTTTAAGAGTATGAAACCTTTGCATGAAAAGATCACTAAAAATACATGTAGTCAAATAGAAAATAAACTAGAGTTGAGTGTGTGCTCCTATCCTATGTGTGTCTAAAATTAAGAGTAGCATTTAAAAAATAATATATAAGAATAACAATTAATGTGTCTATCTCTATCCTAATGCGTATGGAAATCGAAGTGGGAAATGGAATGAGATATCCAAATGTGTCAATAAAGATTTAAAGAATATCCAAGTAATATGGATAGAGGGTTTTCTAATTGTAATCTTATTTTTTCTTTTTCAATTGTACTCGTATAATTTTAATTGCATAATAAATATTATTAATATGATTTTATGCTCACAAAACCAACTATAATATGATATCTTAATATGATCCCTTATAAGGTATGTTCATGATATTCATATATTTTCATGGTGTTATAATACATGTTTTTCTATTTATTTGAATGTCTTAAACCAATCTGTATTGTACACAACACATTTAAACATTCAAATGCATTCAATAAGTGATTTAATAACACAAAATATACATGCCTATAATTTCTTTTAATTTTTAAGAATAATGCATTTTGAATGTGCCTTATTATGTAATGAATTGTGAAAAAATTATAGTGTTATTGAAAAGATACATCTCTTAAAAAGAAAATTATAAATTAGTCCTTCTTATGGTTAATACTTATTGTGTCACTATCACTATTGAGTATCTTTGGAAATCATCATCAATATTAATGAATTAAAATACCTTCAAAGTTGCTTCTTTTTTATAAAATTGTCAAAAATTATCTTAGTCATCACACCTGTGAAATTCTTGAAAATTGATAACAAAAGGTAAAGGTACTATCAAATAGTCTATCTAATCATTTGATACCACCTTTATAAGTTGTTACTAGTTAATAAATAAATCACCTTTTTCTTAATAAATATTGATCTAATTCTAGAATATTTCTTATTAATACACACTTTTTATTCATATAACTAAGTACCACCCTCTATTATATTTACTTCCCTAAAATAACTATTCTAAACTATGAATTTTAACTATTATACTCATTTAATTTAAACTAATGTGTACTTATTTAATTAACCTAGGTTAATTCTTAAAAACAAGGCCATTTTAGGAGAAGGGAAAATTCAAATGAGTAGATCGAAAGGTTTTTTCATCAATTCTTTATGACTTGGTTGGTTCTATTCTTTTCTATTGCGAAATTTTTTCCTCTCTTTTGTGAAATTGTGCAAGACACTTGTACGCCCGTGTTTTTTTTCTCTGTGTTTTGATTTCAACTGGATATTTTTCTTTTTGGCTTGAGTCTTTTTCTTTAGAGTGTACGCTCGTTGGTCCATCTTACTGTTTTTTTTGCATTTTTTGGTTTCGTTTTGTTTTTTTTTATGGTGGCAGGCAATAGTAGGGGAGGCGACAGATAATTTTCTTCTTAATCCAGGTATTCTTCACTACTCTTCTTAATACTTGGGGTTTTCTTTAGCATTCGTGAATTCAATTGCATGTTCTAAAAGGAATTCTACATATACATAGCTGGTTTGTTTGAATAGCCAAGCAAGTAATATATAAGGGAAATACACGGCACACATTGTGTTGTGTGTGAGAGCAAGAGAAGAGAATTTTCATTCTCTTGTGGGATGGTTTGTTTAATCCAAGCCAAATTGAAGGCAATGTCGATGGGTCTGAATAAGGCTCATGCGATTGACCGAGCTCTCGCTAAACCCATCCATCCTACGCACCTCAGACTACCTCACATCTAGATCCCTCCCTTTGACTTGCCCGGACCCATTTTAGTTTATTTACTTATGAATTCTTTTATAATTTTATTTTTAAAAAAAATGTCAATTATGTTTTACTTTTTATTACACCTAAGTTGTTGGACTCTTTAATATCACTATAGAATATCTCTAAACATTAATTAATTAATATTTATAATTATTTTAAAAAGAAACTTAAAACTAAACAGCCAAAAAAAACTTTGACGCGGACTTTCATTTGGCATGTCCTATTGTTAGTACTAGTTGATTATTATTGTATTGGTCCCCACCTCCCTTCATCCCATGGCCACCACAACGAGAAAAAAAAAACACGATTTCTTATAACATCAAAAACCATCAACACGATTTTCGCCCATAGAAATCTGAAGAATCTGAACTCTTTTATAGTTTGGATGTAAATAAATGGACAATATGGAAGATCCAAAAGTTTAATGCTTTTCACATTCATACTTCCAAAATTATGTTGGCAGTGAGTTGTGAGAAATTTATTTCGCATGTTAATCATTTGACAGAGACAGCTTGGTCGTGTTGGTCCAAGGTTTTTGGATAACAACCAAAAGTAATTCCATTCCACGTTGAAAAGCCTTGGCCCTCCTTTAACACTACCAATCTAGAAATATTCGGTTCAACACGCTTCCCACACATTTCCCTCGAAAACTGTAGTTTGCGGCGCTATTTATGTTCTACTCTCGTTTCTCACTTTCTCCTCAACCCGCACCCTCACATTCTTCAAACTTCTTTCTATGCTTCACAGTTTATTGGAAATCGCTTCCTGATTTCCACAGTAGAATCGTGCAAACTACAGTTCTCTATATCTTTCATTTTTGCTGACGAAAATGAACAAACCCGGCAAACAAAAGCGTATCCAGATTCCGCCCCCAGACAATCACGGAGAAAAGAGCAGTCAATTTAAGGGAGTTCGGCTGAGAAAATGGGGGAAATGGGTATCGGAAGTGAGAATGCCCAATTCCAGAGCTAAAATTTGGCTGGGCTCATACGACACCGCTGAACAGGCAGCCCGTGCTTTCGACGCCAATTTCAACTTTCCCAACACTGTACCCACCATTCCGTCTGCCTCATCACTTTCCCGTCAGCAGATTCAGCTCGCAGCTGCCAAATACGCGTGCGGCCAAATCCCCTCCACCAGCAAAACTAGTTACAGCGTCTTGGCGGAGAAGCCAATTTCTTCCACTCTCTCAGAAATGGAGAAGTCGTCAACTGCCAATCAATTGATGTCTGAGGACCTGGACTTCGTGTTGTGGGAGTCTTTGTTACGACATTGAGACGGCAATCAGTTGCTGAATTTGGACAAATTCCTGTCACTTGACGCAGCTACAGTGGAACTAACGTCATCCCCAAGGGAGCAGAGCTCTATATTCTTGGACCCACCGGAGTCGTGGAATTTCTCAGCTGATTTGGACAAATAGAAATTACTGCTTTACGTGCACCGATTAAACTTTTTCATCCACGTTGGCAATATTGCCACGTGGACATCTGGCGTAATTTTTGTGTCGCGCCCGATTTTCAAGACTCCCTGTAATATGCCCGGCGCCAGCAGTTTACCAATTCTATTATACATCTCTCAGTTTTTTAAAACTATGTTTTTTTTTAAATATGCGCCAATTTAAAAAAAAAATAGGGTAAAAAATTAAAAGAAAAAAATATTAACGGCCTTAAATTTTAAACAACACACGTCACCTCTTCCGATCCGTATTTAGTTTCAAAGTGGAAGTTTAAAAAACCGAAAAGAAAAAAAACTATTAAAAAGGCGCCTGACCTGAGATCTTGTAGTTGATCAGAACATTATAATATTTTGCCGTTTGTCTTTGTCCCTGTAGGCTGTACTACGTTATAACGACAGCAGCAAACAAAAAACACAAACAACAGCATACAGTTGAACATAGACAGTAGCAGGCTACTGAACAAAAACACATTGTAAACCAAATCAGTCACCACCGACATACGACAGCTATAATATGACAACAATTACATAAGAGCGGCCTAGAAGAAATTTTGCAACCCAAAAACCAGAGAGCCATAAACAAACTAAATACTGTATACTGCAGCTGACTTCTTCACAATTTGATCAGTCTTCTGGCTTTCCTTCCTTCCAAGGCTTGCAGCTGGGATTGAAGGCGTTTCACTTACTTTTCAAGGTCCTTGTTAACCTTCAGCTGCTCCTTAAGAACTGTAGACAGGTTTGACAACTGAAGCGACAGGTTAGCATAAAGCAATTCACGATATAGATCCATAGAAGACATTGTGCGTGCGTTATTGGTGTGTAAACATTAGAGTGACTACAGAAGTTGAGTATGTTGTAGATTGAGATTCAATATCCAAAAGACCTTGTTGTCTTGAATCAGTCTTGGTTCTGAATAATACAATTGTGAACATCTGTTTTGGTGGTGGATTTTCTCCTATAAGGGTTTTCCACATAAATCTTTGTGTCTTGTGTAATCTTGTGATAGCAAACTGTGTTGATGTTTAGATTTGATACATGTTGTTGACTATTAACTAAACACAAAATCTTAAGATCTCTTTATTTCAGTCTATTGGTTCCACTACAAAAGGGTGAAAATCCTTAACAAATTTGAGTTGCAATAATAATATTAGCATAGCGATTAATTGATTTTGTTCATACCTAATCACTAATGATTTAATTAGAGAAGTCATCAAATGTCTTTCTTAGTTAATGTATGCTATACCCTAAGATGTTAAGATGGAAATATTGAGACAAGTAATTTCTTTTATACCCCTAGATAAATGTTATTGATGAACATGAATGTGTTATCCAATCTACTGGTGGTTTAAATATCAGTTATACTTGCTCTTCCTCCCCTACCTCTTAATTAAATTTAAAATGATAGCATAAATTCCTATATATTACTAATTATATTGATCAAATATATTACTCTCCTTCCTCTCATGTTGTGAACTATGTTTAAGTGATGTAATTATGTAACTCATGTAAGTAAGAAAGTAGTAAATACATAAATAAAATAGTCCCTTCATATGTGACCATGCCCATACAAGTTAAGGGCATTACACAAATATATTCTTGTCTCATTTGCTCCATCAAAGTTACCCACCCATAGGTTTGCTTAAGACTTCATGGCTTCAATTCATTTGGAAGCAAACCTACATTGGTTTCAAGTGCTTCACAAAACATGTCAATACTTTTTGAAGTCTCAAGCCTACATGATTGGTTGGAATGAAAGAAAATATAACAACAAACCTTTGATTAAAAACTAAAACTAGTTCATCCTTCCTTCATTTTGATGCTTGCAAGTTCTTTTTTTTTCTTTCTTATGAGCTCATTTTGTTCAAGTATGGGTACATCAAGAGTTGGATAATAATTTGGGTTGGATCCCTAACTACTTGGGCAACAAGAGGAGGATTAATATTTGTTCTATTGATATGATGAAGCATCACTATGGTAACCTTGGTCTTCATAATTGTCATAGAATCTAGGGCTTGAAGCATATGAGGAAGCATAAGAGGGTACAACCATAGGGTATTCATTATGCCAAGGATCCATAGCTTACAAACTTAAAAAGTGCAAGGCTACATCTTGATCTAAGATAAATATGCTTTCCTTTTATGAAAGAAACTTTGTCTCATCAAAAGGAGAGAGGAACAAAGAGTACCTTGACTACTAGCTATTGCAACACTTGATTTGTGTCATGATTCACCTAGGTAGGCTTGATAACAATAGAAAAAGACTTGGTTCAGGATAGCAGAGTCACATGTCTTTGAAAGAGGTAATCATTGAAGTAAAATTGATCTCCAAGCTAGAAAATTTGATCTAAGATGAAGCTCCACCAACATAGTCTTCATATATAGCATCATGGGAATGAACACAAACAAGGAAAATATCTCCAACAATGGTGCCATTTATTGGCTCCCAAAGTTGCATCTCCACATATCTAGGGACAAGACCAATCCTTAAGGCCAAGGAACTTTGTCATCAAGAGGATAGGCCTAGAAGCATCAATAAAATGTGGTCAACTAAGTTCTAGTTCTTGAGAGAGGGTAAACTCTCCTTCATCTTTAGGCATGTGCTAAGCCAAGGTTGTGTTCCCTAAGGTCTTTACTATTACAATATTAAGATTTGCATTAATAAATTGACCATAGTGACTTGTAGTTTATTATTTTTATGAAATAATTAGTTACATTCCCATAAGATGGTAGTTCGGGAAGTTATATTTGTAAGGATTTATAAAAGTCATATTGTAGTACATTCCAATATGAACTCAATATTATTATTATTCCCATTTATTGTTGTGCGTTAGTAAATCCCCTACCATTTCCAACATGGTATCAAAGCAGGAAGATCATGCCAAAAATAAAGTTTTATTAAAAATCTAGAGCGTCAGGTTTATCAAAGCCAAGTTGATTTAGAGGAAAAGTTATCAACAATGCTGAATTCCACAACTGTATGTTATTTTCTACTTCAATAGCTTTTGTGGGTAGGTATAATAAATCTATTGTTTATAGAATGTATTCATATTATAATATGTAAACCATTAGCAAATATTATTCTTGAAATTCCTCTCTACATGCAATTTTATGAGAGAATATTTAAAGCACTATCAATTCTACTATGTAATTTTTGTTAATTTCTTTGATATTTTAAATGGTCAGAAATGAGACACTATCAGTTCTGGATATCATATCGAACATGCCATTTTTGCACCATCTTCTCTTTGAAATGAGTGGGATCAATATCTAGTTTCTTCAGTGCTAGTAATATAGTTGGGCTATATATCTTTGACTTTTGACATCACAATTGGGATGTCTACTACATCAAAGGCACTAATGCATGCACTTGGCCTCTTAAGTTGCACTATGTTCAAGACCTCTTTTTGAGAAATAGTATTTAATATGAAATTCAATGGTGAGTAGTGGATCAAATTGGTACTCCCTTTATACATTTACATTGATTATTTTTAGCCTTCTGACACCAATTATTCTATCGATTTCCTATATAGGATTTGAGATCACATTGTTAATAGATGCAACAATGGATCACACAATCTTGTTTGTCTTCTATATCTAATCAATTCCATTTACTGATACTTTTTATTCTCCATTCTTGCTTCTATTTACGTATTTGTTTAGAAGCAATCTCTTTATGGGATGGTGGCATGCTTGTTAATTGAAATTAGAAAGAGGTAACAATAGTAAATGCAAAATGGTTATAGTTTAAATGACCTTTGTAGGAGATATGGTCCTCATTTCTTGGTTTGTAAAAATGGCTTATTATGAAATGCAAAATAATTCACATAAACTAGGAACAATTGAAAGAAATAGTCATTAAATCACCATATTGTTTCAACCCAGTCATAGATGAGAATGTTTGTTTTGGATATCATTTGGTGTCGTGTAGCCATTTTTGAGTTGTTTCTTAGAAGTGGGTTGGTAATATCTGGGTTTCAATCTTTTTAACATTAGTTGGGGACCATATATTTGACTTGATGTCCAACCTAGGGTGTCTATTGTGTCAAAGGCATTTCAACACTTGCATTTAGCCTAATCTTGTCTTAAATAGCATGAGGTTTATGTTGTCTTTAAGGAAATCATATTGAGAATCTGATATTTATTCTTTAATTCAATGTTGAATACTAGATCAAATTGTTATTTTGTTGATAGATTTACATAGATTGCTTTGAACTTTATGACAAACTATTCCAATGATTTATTGTATAGGATTTGAGGTTAGTTTGCTGAAATGATTTTCGTTGTAACTATCACTCCAATAGATAGATTAAAAAGACTTACACTAGTGTGGGTAGGCCAATAGATTTAATAACAAGTATAATCAAAGAAGTGGAGTGCGATTTGTAGGGATGTTACATACATTGACAACTCTCTCATGTAGCAACTTTGGTGGTTATCTTAGCATTTAAAATCCATTAGCCATTAGGGTCACTATGCATTGCATCTAGTGTTTGTATGCAACTTTTAGCTAAATATTAGACCTTGCAAGCTACAAATAATGCTCTATTTGTTTGTGGAGCAGGGTCCACATGATCTAGACTAGAGCCTATGGTTGTTCTCCATCTCAATTCTAGATTGATTAATCCCAGTTATCATAGAAGCAATACCATCTTTGTCTTGGATATGCTAGTTCTGAACTTCCTAGTTAATCAGCTGCTTTGCAACACGATTAGCCCAATTTTGTGTTGTCACAAGTTCATTAAGTGTATGGAAAATTGTAGACAACTCTGTTTGTGGAATGAAAAACACTATATAGTGGTATCCAGATACATAGTATTATGTCTAATAGTGAATCTAAAATCTATGATCTTTAATAAGCTCAGTTTGTCCTTAAGAACCTCATTTTTGTTGTCTCTTGGAAAAACATATTTTCAATTTTTTGAAATTTTGACACATTGTCACTGCAGACTATTTTTTCAATCTTAGACAGCGACTGTAGCTGCACAGCAACCCTTGTTTAAAGAAGCTTTCGATTGAACAGCGAAAAGCTTTTAATTTACACTTTCAATTGGCGTGTCCTCTTGTTAGTACTAATTCCTCTATTCTTGGCGTGTCCTCTTGTTAGTACTAATTCCTCTATTCTGTTATGTTCTATTGCTCCCTTTTTCACCCATACAAATCTCAACAGGTGTGGATAAATGGAACATTCAAAAGTCTCCTCGGCATATAAAGTTTTATGCTTTGGACATTCCTACTTCCAAAATTGAGTTGGTAGTGAGTTGTGAGCAATTTTAGTTCGCATGTTTATCATATGATAGAGACATCTTGGCCGTGTTGGGCCAACGGTTTTTGGATAACCACCAAAAGTAATTCCATTACACGTTTAAAGATTTAGCCCTCCTTTCAACAGTGCCGATTACAATACCATCAACAAATATTGGCTTAAAAAATATTCAACGCTCTTCACACACATTTCCGTAATGGTCTACATGTTTGCGGTGCTATATATGCTTTACTCTCATTCCTCACTTTCTCCTCAAACCGGAGCCCCACACTCTTCGAACTTTTTTCCATACTTCACAGTTCATTGGAAATCGCTTCCTGATTTCGACAGTAGAATTGTCCAAACTACACTTCTTGATATCTTTCATTTTGCCTGACGAAAATGAACAAACCCGGCAAACAAAAGTGTATCCGCATTCCATCTCCAGACAATCACGGAGAAAAAAGCAGTCAATTTAAGGGAGTTCGGGTGAGAAAATGGGGGAAATGGGTGTCCGAATTGAGAATGCCCAATTCCAGAGCTAAAATTTGGCTGGGCTCTTACGACACCGCTGAACAGGCAGCCCGTGCGTTCGACGCCGCCGTTTATTGTCTGAGAGGAGCTGACGCCAATTTCAATTTTCCCAACACCGTCCCCGCCATTCCGTCTGCGTCATCACTTTCCCGTCATCAGATTCAACTTGCTGCAGCCAAATACGCGCGCGGCCAAATCCCCTCCACCACCAAAAACAACAACGAGAAGCCCTTGTCGCCTCCAATTTCTTCCACACTATCAGAAATGCAGACGTTACGTGACAGTCTATTGATGTCCGAGGGGATGGACTTTGTGT
The DNA here is from genome assembly GCA_027924645.1 of Cunninghamia lanceolata. NCBI lineage: Eukaryota > Viridiplantae > Streptophyta > Pinopsida > Cupressales > Cupressaceae > Cunninghamia > Cunninghamia lanceolata. The sequence continues at coordinate 4,692,951 of BSBN01001035.1, forward strand.
TGTGGGAATTTTTGTTCCAGCATTCCGACGGCAATCAGTTGCTGAATTTGGATAAATTCCCGTCAAATGACGCATCTACATTGGAACTGACGTCATCAACAGGGGGAGCAGGACTCTTTATTGCTAGACACAACGCCGTCGTGGAATTTCTGAGCTGATTTGGACAAATAGAAAAAAACTGCTTTGCGTGCACAGATAAGACCTTTTTCGTCCACGTTGGCAGTATTGCCACGTGGACATCTGGGGCAATTTTTGTGATCCCTGATTTTCGAGATTCCCTGAGATATACCCGCTGTTGTAAACTTGTACCAATTCCAGTATATTGATAAATATAAAGAAGCATAAATTGAGCAATTTTAAATATATGTGGTTACATACTATGTATGCTAGCAGTTGCACGAAATTTATGCGCAACGGAATCGCAGATAGGGTGTATCAATATCTCATATGTAACCGTAAAGATGAAATGCAAGAATATTCAGAAAGAACGTATTTGTAATTGTATATGATTAGGGTGTATCAATTTGTAATCGTAAATTTGAAATACAGACTTACATGAAAGGCATTGGGAAATAAATTGTAGAAATATTGAGAAATACATCGACCAAAAACTTGTTGGCATGGCTACCAGTGGCCTTTTAAATGCTCTTTAAAAAGAACACGCATTGTTTTTACTCAGACCATCGTCGATTGGCCTAATTGGTGGAATGTTTCTCGGAAGGCATGTGATGAGTTTGTCTTTAGATTTCAAGTCCTCCTCTGCAACACCAATGCTCAAAGATTCGATGGGGAATAATATCAATTCAAAATTCTGATGCAGGGACATTGTACATGGCCCAACCAACAGCCACACCACAACCAACCCGACATTGTTCCATTAATGCCCAACCAGAGCAGGAATGCGGGTTGGTGAGTTTAAACCTTGCCTGGCCGCTTTCCTCCATTTCATCGATTAACTTGGTGCCCAAATTAAAGATTTGGGTGGGATTTTGTCAAGTAGTGAAAGAGGAGGAAGAGAAAGAGAAGCTATATGTAATGAAAGGGAGGAAAAGTGTGTAGGTTGCGTGGAAAAACAGAACAAGGAGAGGCATGTAGAACATCAAGAGGGAAGGGGCCGCCATTTTCCATAAAAGAACTTAGTCAGTCCTATAGTGCGTGGGGATTGCCAAGTCCACAAGAGAGAAGGGAGAACAAAAAGGCGACAAGGATTTATTCCAGTTAAGGGAGCAGACCACCATTTTAAAATCATACTTGTTTATGTATGGTGACTGCAAATTGGGAAAGGAGAGGCCGAGAGCAGAGTAAAACAGGGGATGGCTTTAATTTGTGATTAAACTTAACTAGTTGTAAGTTTTGTATTTCAATTTTAACGCTGTTGGCTATGGTGTGTATGTGGGATTTTTTACTTTACTTAAATATCATCTATTTTAATGGTCAAACACTCAATAGCAATTTTATACAGGGATCTCTTTGTTGTGTGTGATTCGAGGTTTACTCTTAAATTGTGTACCTACTTTTTTTTGTTTTTTAAGTGTTCTATAAGGTCGACTACTACCAGTAAGCAAGAGGCCATTTAGTGTGTTGGTAGATATACATATATTATACTTGTGTGTTGTTTTACCCTGCACCAAAGAGAGTAGAGGCTGATTTAAGTCCGTTGTAGCAACTTCGGTACTAGGTCTGGGTCTGCATGACAACATACAACAAAGGCATTTGACTTCTTTCATAGGCTATGAGAGGTGGTTTGGAGTCAAGTGATACTATTTAGTGAGGTGGCGCCATCAAATTCTCAAGGTAAGATGTAACACCCAGTTAAGAATTCATCCTAAAAACTAAGTTTTAACCAAAGGTAATATAAATATATTTTTTTTAAATTTAAAACAGAAAAGTAATTTGTTTCCAATTCTTTTCACCAAGAAGAACATCCATCGACAAAACAATAATCATGAATATATATCTTAAAGCAAAAGGAAATAATCATCCATAACATTTAAACAATATGTTGTTAAAAGTTACTTAGAACAATCCAAAATAGGAACTTACCAATGTAACTGCATCTCGATTGTCGACCATCCAAATTCAAGTCTCGGCAATCCTTAAGAATTAAGAAGAGAAAGTATCTTCAAAGAGCTTAACCTCCAACCACAGACCGTCGGTCTCCCACACTCCTTTCTAACCAGAAGTGGCCCTACCCTACTCAAGAGGATAGACTTAGGATAACCAATGGTGTTTGCCATCTAAGCTCTGGTGTTGTGACCTACGTGACTTGCTATCATGCAATCCCCTAGATACCCTCTAGTCAAGCATGACCATTCCACAAGTTACGCCATCTAGTCACAATGAACAATCAATGCACTTGAGGATCATGCATTACCTTGGCCAAAGGATTTTAATATAATTAGCTTTGTATCAACACATGTAATAAGTTCACCCACCCCACTCGACTCGAATTAATCACAATCCTACAGTTACCTATTTATATGTTCTGTATAACAACCTTGATAACCTCAAGGTGTTTGAAATTTATCATGCATTAGCGCATGGTATTGAGGTTTACTCTCTCTCTACAAACTCATGGAAACATCTCCATCTACATGATAAAAGAATGGTTACCTAGCATATTGATTAATCAGATAACGCTACGCGTTGTCACAACGGTCTCTAAGTTAGCCCATTGTTTAAATTATCCACTCAAGAGTGGTCATTTAACTCATCTTTGTTGTTTTTGAAAGTTTTCACTAAAAGTCAATATAAAGTATACATTGTTTGAGGACCCTACGATAAAACAAATTAAGTACTCAAAGTTTCTACTTCGACCTGTCGAAATCTTCGACATAGCTTAAACTTTGTCAAACTAAGCATTTAGAAAACCCTATCTTATTGTTTCTACTAGCAATAGAATTGCATGCAAGTCTATTCCAGATACTTGACAAAAGACTCATTACATTGCTCTAAATCTTCATTCTATTAACTTGTTTGATTGTAAGTCTCCTCTCGGAAACACAATGGTTTAAATACTTCAATAGCAAAAGAATAATTTACTAAAGCAAATGGACTAATGCTGGTTAATAATTTCACCACGGACTATGATAACAGTGAGCTAATTCTTGACCAACTTCACTCAGTCTTCCATGCACTAAACACTTATTTTAATATCTCTTATGATAAACATACAACAGTACAGTGATACTCAACCTTCGAGGATGCATCTAAGCACGATAAATTATCATTGCAAGCATTTCAACTACAATGTGGTGCAGGAGACAAGCATCCTTTCCGGTTGAAAGGTGACGGAAACAAACAGGGTTTCAATGGGTAACATTACATACTTCACATCTTTAAGCAAATAATGAGTCCCAAGATATTATAAGCAAAATCATTACTACTATAATCATATCTGAAAATCATGATCACACAGAGAAAGGATGAAGGAAACCTGATGATATTCTCTGCGTCTCTTTAAAATTGACCAATGAAATCATTCTGTCTTAGCCGTTCACCATGACTCCCAACTTGGTCTCCTTCCCAAAAACTAACTTCAGCTACCCTCTCCCATCCATCTTACTATGAAGGTTAACCAACTCCCCCACTCACAAAAACCATGCCTATTCACAAGGATCACTGCCCACATACATAACATCCTCCTCCTAACACAACCACTACTAGAAAAATGGTTTTGCCTCCACTCAGTTCGCGATTATTCTCCATAATGGAGTTCTAAACTTGGCAAGGTGGCAACTACCAGATATAACAATTTGTCCCACTACTCATAACCGTTATCAGAATAAACAAAAGCAAACATTATAATAAAGGTTAGACCGATGACTAACTTGAGGTCTTAAGCTAGAAGGCAAAAAGACTATTCGAGATGAAAGACATCATAGAAAGAACTTAAATGTGTCCCTCTTCGAGCTTCGACCTGATTATCGACATCACTCAAGAATAAAGGAATTATCTCAAAACGACACTCAAATTATAACTAACAAAATATTACATATTCCAATACCTTTATGACCAAGGGTACTACACACTACGGTCTCTAGATTTTAAAACATTATTCAAACCCTTTAGTATTCGACAATAGCCCAATAAAGAACAATTCAACATCTGTCAAATTTCGCAAAGAGGTGTTTATGACATACGCTCGAAGCGTTTTACGACGATAACGATGAATTGAGCGCAAACGCAGAACAAGACTTGAGATCGACTTACACACAATTTTGACTTTTGCGTTGAACAAATAACAAGACACAACTTACAACTCGACCATAAGCATAAACATATATTTACATATAAACAATATATTAGTCGTTCATATTTGACGACACGATTCAGAGTATTACAACACTGATGTCAATTTCCCATACTCTAAACGACGATTTACGAAAGGAGAAAGACCTATTCTAATAGACGTCGATATCTCTACTAAAATTGACTTAGCCTGAATTCAAAGCATTTAGGTTTGTCTACTTGATATGCATGTTCAGTGGCAAGCACCCATGGGTTATCCCAGAGTCTATTCTATCTTTCTCAAAGATACTTTCTCTTCTTCTTCTTGGCGAGCATGTTCCATCGATTCTTGTTATTGACAATCTCAGATACAATTTTGTGGTCAAAGCACCAATATTCTACTCAAAACAAATTTATATCAAATCATTTCATTTTCATATTGAAAATACATTCCAATTCATAACATCATATTGATCAAAATCAAATAGATTCCATAATTTCATAAAATTAACCTTCTCTATTTATATCATCAGTTCTTATGATGTTAAAAACATTTCCACATAACTGTACTATTTAAGAAAAAGTAAATAGTAATATTGAATCCAAAAAGGGGATGTAACATATCTTTCCCCTATAGAATCATCATCCCCGATGATTGAGTTTACCAAGCAAAATTTGAACATAAAACAAACTTTTATAGTTTAACATTAATGTTTTTGAAAAGATACGAAAATCTTTGGTAGATGTCATTATAGTCTTCCCAAGTGGCACTATCCTCACCATATTGCCCCACTAAATTTTGCATTGCAAAACCTCTCGATTATGTAAAAGAAGTTTACGCATTTTGAGCACCTTGAGTGGCTCGATCACAACCACCCCTGGCTCTTGTATCTGTAAAGAATTCTATTTAAGAATGTGGTCATTAGCTACAAAATATTTCTTTAGGTATGAAACATGAAAAACATTATGCATTTTGGACAAGACTGGAGGTAGAGCAACTTTGTATGCCACTGGATTGATAATCTCAAGGACTTCAAAAGGTCTGACATATCAAGGAGACAACTTTGATGATTTACCAAATTTGATTGAGCTTTTATGGGGTTTCACTCGCAAAAGAACTTTCTCACCAATTGAGAAATGTCTAGGCACCTGTTTGCGATCTGCATAACTTTTTTGCCTTTTCGTTGGCTTCTGCCAACCTCTTCCTAATCATTTTCACTTTCTCTTCCATATCCGCAAGCATTTCAGTTCCAATGCTTATCCTATCTTCCAACTTATCCCAGCTTATAGGAGTTCTGCATTTCCTTCCATATAATGCTTCAAACGGTGCCATCTTAATTGCAGAATGATAGGAATTGTTATAGGCAAATTCAACAAGAGGTAAATATTCTTCCCATCTGTATTGCTGATCCATGCAATACATCCTTAAAAGATCTTCTATGACCTGATTGACCCTTTCCGTTTGCCCATCAGTTTCAGGATGATAAGCGGTGCTCATATTGAGTTTAGTCCCTAATGCAGAAAATAAAGTTTGCCAAAACCGAGAGGTTATTCGAGAATCTCTATCAGATATAATCTTTTTAGGTACCCCATGCAATCTGAATATTTCTTGCACAAATTTCTGAGCCAAAATATGAGCTCCATCTATCAAATTTCCCGGTATGAAATGTGCTACCTAGGTTAGTTTATCTACAACAACCAATATTGCATCATGCCTATTCTTAGACATTGGTAACCCCTAAACAAAATCCATACTAACAACCTGCCATTTCCATTCTGGTATATCATGCGTGTATAACAATCCAGCAGGATGTTGGTGTTCTACTTTCACCCTCTGACACTCCAAACAACTTGCTACAAACCTTGCAGCGTCGCTTTTCATTCCTTTCCAGAAATATAGCGGCTTGAGATCAACTAAAAGTTTTGTTACTCCTGGGTGTCCAGAATAAGGTGCACAATGAACTTCCTTCCAAACAAGATTTCTAAGTTCTACCGAATTAGGAACATAGATTCTTCCCTTAAATCTCATCAATCCATCTGACTCAAAATAGAATCCGTCATATCTTGGATTCTTAGGGTTTATTTGTAGAGCTTGTTTCACCTGCTCATAATATTCATCTTCAGATAAACTTTGCAATACTAAATCTTTGAAATTAGCATGAATAGAGATTATAGAAGCTATGTGTCTTCTTCTGCTTAAAGCATCGGCTACTCATTTTTCTTTACATTTGATATAAGAAATCTCAAAGTCATAATCTGATATTAATTCTAACCACCTCCTTTGTCTTGCATTGAGATGAGGTTGTGTGAATATATAACGAAGACTTTGATGATATGATTTTAGTAGAAAAGTCTTTCCCAACAAATAATGTCGCCACATCTGAAGGGCATGAATCACTGCTGCTAGTTCTAAGTCATGAGGAGCATAATTCTGCTCATAGTTTTTCAACTTTCTTGATTCATAGGCTATTACACACCCATCTTGCATAAGCACACCTCCTAACCCTTCTCCCGAAGCATCAGTAATAACCTCAAATTATCCTTTAGGATCAGGGACTTTCAAGATTGGTGTTGTTGTTAACTTTTCTTTTAACAAATCAAATGCCTTTTGACATTCTTCAATCCAAACAAACCGTTTTCCTTTTCTTTGCAAGGAAGTAATTAGACTAGCAATACTTGAGAAATTCAAAACAAATTTTCTGTAATATCCGTCCAATCCCATAAAATTTCGTACCTCTGAAACATTGGAAGGTACAGGCCATTCCATAATAGCCTTAATTTTAGCTGGGTCAACTGATATCCCTTCAGCTGATATTGTATGTCCCAAATACTGCACTTCTCTTTGAAAGAAAGTGCATTTCGAGAGTTTTGCATACAATTTATGTTCTCTTAATCGTTACAAAACAATTTGAAGATGCTGCCTATGCTCCTCATTTTTGGAATATATCAAAATATCATATATGAAAACTAGGACAAATTTATCAAGGCAATCTCTAAAAACACTATTCATGAGATTCATGAAAGCGGTTGGTGCATTAGTTAATCGAAATGGCAACACAGTAAACTCATAATGACCATATCTTGTTCTAAATGCAGTCTTGCGAATATCTTCATCTTTCAACTTCAACTGATGGTATCCAGATCTCAAATCTATCTTCAAAAATATTGATGCACCATGCATTTGATCAAATAAATCATCAATACGTGGCAGTGGCTACTTATTCTTTATTGTTGCCTTATTTAGCATCCGATAATCTATACACAGTCTAAGGGTTCCGTCCTTCTTCTTGACAAAAATAATTGGAGCTCCCCATGGTGATACACTTGGCCTAATTAGATCTTTAGACAATAGCTCCTGCAATTGAGCCTTCAATTCCATAAGTTTAGTAGTGCTCATACGATATGGAGCTTTAGATACTGGCTCAGATCTTGGTTTAATATCTATGGAAAAATCAAAGGTTCTTTTTGGAGGCAAGCTTGGCAATTCCTCAGGAAATACATCACTGGAATTGCAAAGATATGGATATTTTTCCTCAAATGTTTGCTTTCTAAGGCTTCCTCTACTAGGTCCATTTTTACTACAAAAAGTTGACATCCCTTACGCCTAGCCCGCTTTAATTGTTTTGAAGAAATAGATCTGATGCTTATTTCCCTTTGAATACCTTGAAAATTTACTGTATTTCCTTTATCATCCAGACACTCAATTGTTTTATGAAAACAATCTACTTTGGCCCTATGTCTCCACAACTAATTCATTCCTAAGATGACATCGTAGGACCCTAAAGGTGCTACATATAAATTTACCTCAGTGGAGAAGTTTGAAATATCAATCTTAGCTTCGAACAAACATTGCTCTACCTGAGCCTTTGAGTGATTTGCATACTCAACTGTCCACGGTTTTGACATAAAACCAGCTCTTCTAGAAAATTTACTTAAGACTCTAGATGACACAAAATTTTCTGTTGCACCTATATCAAACAGAATAGAAACAGAAACTCCAAATAATGTACTTGTCATCTCAATGGGAGTAATCTGATACTCAGCTTGTCGATTGTCAAGGGCAGCATGAATCCTTTGTTGAAACGCTTCCTACTGCAAAGGAAGTACCGTATTCCTAGGCTGCCCATTCTACTTTTTATTAGGACAATGGTTAGCATAATGATCTCCACCACAAGAAAAACATCCTCCAACAAGTCCTCTCTTCTCGGATGGTTTACTCATAGCATCATCGTTCTTCTTAAAATTGTCATTTTTCTTATAGTCTTTATTTCTACGTTCATTACCAAATCCCCCTTTGTTTTTCTGATTTCCTTTATCAAACCTCCTATTTTCATATCCTTTTTCATTCTTCCTTTTATACGTCTGATCATTGTAGTTCTTATCAAATCTCTTACGTTTCTTTTCACGACAAGCAGAAATGGATTTCATCTTTTGTTCTTGCTTAATTGCTTTCTCATAAACCTGGTCCATTGTGTTTGGACCATGCACCTCCACCTCACTGCCAATCTGAGGATTGAGTCCCATGAAATTTTTTTTTATCTGAAATCTTTCATCCTTTTGATATTGAGGAACATACTTCAACAATCTAGTAAATTTTTCTGCATATTCAACCACAAACAGATCACCTTGCCTGAGGTTTTGGAGATATGTTAACTTTTGATCAAAATATAGTTGTGGTAACCACCTCTTTCAAAAAAGTTCCACAAACTCATTCCATGTCACCTTCAAGGGACTTAATTCCAGTTCCATTTTCTTGTTCATCCACCAAGTGGATGCTTCTCCAGATAACTGATATGCTCCCCATACTGCCTTTGTAATCTCAGAGTAATTTCTGATTTCAAAGTATTTCTCCATTTCTGTTAACCATGCTTCTGCTGCATCACCAGTTTTCGTTCCGTCAAATTTGGGAGGGATAATCTTTTTCATAGCCTTAGATAATTCCAGTGCAAGTTTGTCTTTGGTCTCCCTTTGAGCTTCACTATCATCTTAGTTTTCACTTGACGTGCCATGATCCCGTTGTTTACTTTTACTTGCATTATTAGAATTCTCATTTTCATCCTCCATATTCCTGGTTTCATTCACTTTCTTTTCCAATTTGCCCAACCTTTCCTTAGTTTCAGTAAGCATATTAAGAATTCTATCCAATTTATCGGTGGAGTTTTCCTAAGAGTTGTGACCTTCCTAATCTTCCCCCTCATTAAACTCTAATTGATCCATGATTGTTTGTTTTCTCACCTGATTAAGCAAGTTCTAATCAGTTCTATGATTTATCATTTTGTATATTATCAAAACACAACGATTGCTCATATCCATAGTTATTCTCAAACCAAAATTTGTCTTTATTATACTTTGCAAAACTATATATACATTCTTTAAAGATAGACATATCTCATGTTTCACTCAGTATTTACAAGTGGAGTGTAACCTTCAGATTCATTGTTCGACACATATTCATGAGGTGTATAACCCTCAGACTCGCTATTAGATGATAGTACAATGATTTCAGCTCTAGGTGGTATAAGGGGATCCCTAGTGATCATTGGTACACTAATAGGGAAGCAATTAACCATGATTCAAGCTGCTATCCTAACTGTCTCTAGGAGTTCTTTTTCTATTCGTTTTAGTCGTGACAGAGCATTGGTAAAAGTTTCCACATCATTTAGCCAAATGTGATTTTCATCATTCGTTTTCTCAATAGTCTTGATCATCACAAGTCATTTCTGCTTAGCTTGTAGATAATGTTCCTTACCACCAAAGGACTTCCTTCCAGTTTTCTTGATACGTACCATCCTAACATAGTAAATCAAATCATTAGCTACCCGCATAATGTTGATTCCTAATCAGGTTAGTGGACTCATCAGCAATAGTGCTAAACCTGGCTAGCTCTGATACCATATGTAACACCCAGTTAAGAATTCACCCTAAAAACTAAGTTTTAACCAAAGGTAATATATATTTTTTTTAAAATTTAAAACAGAAAAGTAATTTGTTTCCAATTCTTTTCACCAAGAAGAACATCCATCGACAAAACAATAATCATGAATATATATCATAAAGCAAAAGGAAATAATCATCCATAACATTTAAACAATATGTTGTTAAAAGCTACTTAGAACAATCCAAAATAGGAACTTACCAATGTAACTACATCTCGATTGTTGACCATCCAAATTCAAGTCTCGGCAATCCTCAAGAATTAAGAAGAGAAAGTATCTTCAAGGAGCTTAACCTCCAACCACAAACCGTTGGTCTCCCGCACTCCTTCCTAACCAGAAGTGGCCCTACCCTACTCAAGAGGATAGACTTAGGATAACCAATGGTGTTTGCCATCTGAGCTCTGGTGTTGTGACCTACGTGACTTGCTATCATGCAATCCCCTAGGTACCCTCTAGTCAAGCATGACCATTCCACAAGTTACGCCATCCAGTCACAGTGAACAATCAATGCACTTGAGGATCATGCATTGCCTTGGCCAAAGGATTTTAATATAATTAGCTTTGTATCAACACATGTAATAAGTTCACCCACCCCACTCGACTCAAATTAATCACAATCCTACAGTTACCTATTTATATGTTCTGTATAACAACCTTGATAACTTCAAGGTGTTTGAAATTCATCATGCATTAGCGCATGGTATTGAGGTTTACTCTCTCTACAAACTCATGGAAACATCTCCATCTACATGATAAAAGAATGGTTACCTAGCATATTGATTAATCAGATAATGCTACGCGTTGTCACAACGGTCTCTAAGTTAGCCCATTGTTTAAATTATCCACTCAAGAGTGGTCATTTAACTCATCTTTGTTGTTTTTGAAAGTTTTCACTAAAAGTCAATAAAAAGTATACATTGTTCGAGGACCCTACGATAAAACAAATTAAGTACTCAAAGTTTCTACTTCGACCTGTTGAAATCTTCGACATAGCTTAAACTTTGTCAAACTAAGCATTTAGAAAACCCTATCTTATTGTTTCTACTAGCAATAGAATTGCATGCAAGTCTATTCCAGATACTTGACAAAAGACTCATTACATTGCTCTAAATCTTCATTCTATTAACTTGTTTGATTGTAAGTCTCCTCTCGGAAACACAATGGTTTAAATACTTCAATAGCAAAAGAATTATTTACTAAAGCAAATGGACTAATGCTGGTTAATAACTTCACTGTGGACTGTGATAATAGTGAGCTAATTCTTAACCATCTTCACCCAGTCTTCCATGCACTAAACACTTATTTTAATATCTCTTATGCTAAACATACAACAATACAGTGATACTCAACCTTCGAGGATGCATCTAAGCACGATAAATTATCATTGCAAGCATTTCAACTACAATGTGGTGTAGGAGACAAGCTTCCTTTCCTGTTGAAAGGTGACAGAAACAAATAGGGTTTCAATGGGTAGCATTACATACTTCACATCTTTAAGAAAATAATGAGTCCCAACATATTATAAGCAGAATCATTACTACTATAATCATATCTGAAAATCATGATCGCACAGAGAAAGGATGAAGGAAACCTGATGATATTCTCCGCATCTCTTTAAAACTCCCATCCGTCTTACTGCCAAGGTTAACCAACTCCCCCACTCACAAACACCATGCCTATTCATAAGGATCATTGCCCACATGCATAACATCCTCCTCCTAACATGACCACTACTAGAAAAATGGTTTCGCCTCCACTCAGTCCTTGATTATTCTCCATAATGGAGTTCTAAACTTGGCAAGGTGGCAGATACCAGATATAACAATTCGTCCCACTACTCATAACCATTATCAGAATAAACAAAAGAAAACATTATAATAAAGGTTAGACCGATGACTAACTTGAGGTCTTAAGCTAGAAGGCAAAAAGACTATTCAAGATGAAAGACATCATAGAAAGAACTTAAATGTGTCCCTCTTTGAGCTTCAACTCGATTACCAACATCACTCAAGAATAAAGGAATTATCTCAAAATGACACTCAAATTATGACTAACAAAATATTACATATTCCAATACGTTTATGACCAAGGGTACTACACACCATGGTCTCTAGATTTTAAAACATTATTCAAACCCTTTAGTATTCGACAATAGCCCAATAAAGAACAATTCAACATCCATTGAATTTTGCAAAGAGGTGTTTACGACATATGCTCGAAGTGTTTTACGATGATAACGACAAATTGAGTGCAAACGCAGAACAAGACTTGGGATCGACTTACGCATAATTTTGACTTTTGCGCTGAACAAATAACAAGACATGACTTACAACTCGACCATAAGCATAAACATATATTTACATATAAACAATATATCAGTCGTTCATATTTGACGACATGATTCAGAGTATTATGATACTGATGTCGATTTCCAATACTCTAAATGACGATTTACGAAAGGAGAAAGACCTATTCTAACAGACGTCGATATCTCTACTAAAATTGACTTAGCCCGAATTCAAAGCATCTAGGTTTGTCTACCTGATATGCGTGTTCAGTGGCAAGAACCCATGGGTTATTCTAGAGTCTATTCTCTCGTTCTCAAAGATACTTTCTCTTCTTCTTTCTTCCTGGCGAGCATGTTCCATCGATTCCTATCATTGACAATCTCACATACAATTTTGTAGTCAAAGCACCAATATTCTACTCAAAACACATTTATATCAAATCATTTCATTTTAATATTGAAAATACATTCCAATTCATATCATCATATTGATCATAATCAAATAGATTCCATAATTTCATAAAATTAACCTTCTCTGTTTATATCATCAGCTCTTATGATGTTAAAAATATTTCCACATAACTGTACTATTTACGAAAAAGTAAATAGTAATATTGAATCCAAAAGGGGGATGTAACATAAGATATCATTAAGTGATTGGAAAGCATTATCAAAACTTTAATTGTATAGTGAAATCATTATTCTTCTCTAAATAGTGTCATTTTGAAAAGTGTTAGGAAGGTGGAGACCACATTGCGTTATATGATTGACCATGCTTGTTTTCTAGTGTATTTGTCTAGTTGCCTCCATTGTTTTGAGAGTGCCTTCAAATGTAATTGATAGCCTATAAGTAATTTTAGTGTGTAGGAAAAATATTTATTTAAACAATATTGACTCATTGTTATTCTAAATGATGAAATTATCCAATTCATTAGCATCTCTCTCTGTGTGTATATTCATCTATCTCTCTATCTATCCCCTTCTCTCTTCCTCTCTCTTTCATTCTCTCTATCTCTCCACTTCTCTATTCATCTCTCTATGTATCCCTTTATCTCTTTGTCTCTCCCATTCTCTCTTCCTTTACCTCTCTCTCTTCCTCTCTCTTTCATTCTCTCTATCTCTATCTCTCTTTCTATATCTCTTTTCCTCTATCCTCCTCCATGTCTTTATCTTGAACTTCATCTCTCCCTCCTTTATATATCTCTTCCTCTCTCTTTTATTCTCTCTATCTCTATCTCTCTTTCTATATCTCTTTTCCTCTATCCTCCTCCATGCCTTTATCTTGAACTTCATCTCTCCCTCCTTTAGATATCTCTCTTTCTCTAGCCTCACCCATGTCTCTCTATCTGAATTTTAGATAATTTACATTATATAAAATATGCTATATGATAACAAATATAACAATATTTATATTATATATTATATATAAAATAAAATAACAAATAAAATTTTTTTTAAAGAAAAATCTCATTAAAATCAAGCATTCTTAATTAGTATAAAGATATTTTTTAATAAAGCACCATAATTCTATATTTAACTCCTCAATTCTCTAGGTTCATCATGGAACAACAAAAACCAACAGAGGACCAGCAGGACTAGAAAAAACTAGTAGAGGACCAGCAGGAACAACAAAAACCAGCAGAACCAGTAGGGACTAGCAGAGGACCAGCAGGGACTAGTAGAGGACCAATAAAGGACTAGTAGGACCAACAAAAACCAGCAGAGGACCAACAGAGGACCAGGGTAAGTGCAAAAAGATGGGGGCCAAAAAGTGGCCAAATTATTTAAAAAAATAATAATACAAAATGCGAGCGCGTTATAACACGCTCATGTTATGGCTTGGTAATGACGAGCCTAAGGCTTGTCAAAACCAAGCCATAACGTGCTCGCGTTATAACGTGCTCGCGTTATAACGTGACCACGTTTTGACTTGCTATAAAAAAAGGTTTCTATCTCATTTCATTTCTTTATTCTCCTCTATGCCCACGACCTGCAAACCTTAGAAAGTGCGCTCGCATTTTGCAAAACTTAATTCAACACAAAAACCTTATCGATTCGTCACCAAAATACCGTCACGACGTCAAGCATGCCAAAGGAGTGAGTTATATTTACTTTTTCGTTTGAATTTGTTTCTAAATAGGTAGGTTTGAGTTGATTTTTGATGTATATTTCGTTAATTGTCAGGAAATGTTAATGCACCTCCTCCTCCTCCTCAAAATCCACAAAATCCTAAGGAGAAAATACCTGCAGAACAACAACCTCCTCCATCCATTCCTCGACATGTCGAGCTGGAACATAAGAAAATATAATGGGGCAAATTGAAAACAATAAAAAAGAAATTGAAGATATAATTGCAAGGTTGAAAGATCCTTCCACTTCAACCTTGCATAGTTCCACGCTTGTTGAATCTCTTGAATCTATGTTATCAAATGTAGATTCAATTAGCAAGTAAATAACTAGTTAGATGGATAAGAGGAGAGAGTTTAGAGATTATTATGCAGACAAGCTGTCATACCAAGATGTGAAAAAATTAAAAATCATAAAATTAGACTTGTGTTCGATTTTCACAAACCCACAAACAAATCAACCTCCACCCATTACATGCAAGAGGTTCCCTATCCATTGGTGCAACAACCAAGCGATAAGGGACAATTTTGGGCAGAGGTGGTGGATGGTTTTTGACCATCCTTCATGCAATAATAATGAGGTCCGCAATACTTTTTGAGGAAACTCTACTGTGAATTTGTCCTCAATAAAGTGCCAAACTATTTTGATATGCGGGACTTCTAGGGTAGAGGTGGGGGTTAGTGCAAGATAGACTAGGGGCACGTCTTAACCCACAGCGGGTAGTGAGATGAGTAATCAGCAGACCAGCCCACGAGCATGTTTCTATCCCTTCCATTGTGAAGGAGAGTGTTGAGGTTGATACACTTCAGTCCATTAGTGCCTTGACTCAGAGCATCATAGAGCATGCCGGTCCTGCAACACAGAGTGGGTTGGGAGATAGTACGAGGAGTAGGGTCCCACCCCATACTTCTTAGACTTGCAGGTCAGCCTATGGTTATGACCCCATGGATAGTCAGGATGCAGGTGCACAGGCTACATCTGCAGTTGAGCAAATGGTGATGACAGATACCCTCTTGAGTGAGACTTTTGGCCTTGATACTCAGGTAAATATTAGCAAGTTTATTGTATTAAATTTCATTTTTGAAATACAAGATTAACTAATTTAAATTGATGATTTTAATAAAATTGTAGGGTCATAGCGTCGATGCAGTTTTCAGTGGTTCACCACCTACATTTTACACTAGATCATCTATTGTCGGGGTATGTAACTAGTAAACAATTATAAATATTACATGTGAATAGCATCATTATATGAAAGGTATTCTAATATTTGATTTTGAATGTTGAATAGGTTAATATTGTAGATTTCATGGCAACACCTGCCAGTGGTGGTGGACTTCAATGCTTTACAGAGGTAATAAAATAAATAGTTTAATGAATGAATTGTACTTACTAGATTTTTGTATGTGACTTGTGTGCTTTATTGTGTGTACTTCCATGTTTAGATGAACGTGTGTGTATGTTAGGAGCTATGATTTGCATCACTATTATCGTTTTCGCAATTGAATAATGTTGTTTTATTTCTAGATGATGCAGGCTGTGGAGACACCTCCCCATGTTCAGAGGGCAATGGACCATGGTGTGGCCTCTGTGATTCATAGCTCCATGGCATTGACAGGGGTATGAGGTAGATTAGTAAATTTCAATTTACATTCATTATTATAGTTGTCTATTTTTTAAAAATCAAAAAATTATTGATTTGAAGTTTAATTTCTATCTGGATGGTTTCTATAGGACATGACATCACCAGGGCCTATTCCTGCTACTGAGACATGTGAGGAGACAAATTATATGTTAGCGGTAAGTGATTATTTTGTTAAATGTTTCATTTTTTATAACATGTAATTTCTATATATTAATGTCTATACTTTTTATTGTAACAACTAAAGATGCAGGAAGAACTACATAGTAGGAGTAGCCCTCGGGCTCGTAATAGACCACCCACATGTGCATCTCCATCCCCTAGAAGATTAAGGGCTTCCCGTGATCTATTCTCTTCACCAGCTAGAGGGGAATGACTTTTTTATTGTGTTCCTTTGTTGTATGCCTATATGGCATTTGTGGACATATATTTTGTATTGTATATAGTTGACATTGTATGCCTATATGGCATTCTTGTAAGCCTATATGGCTATTTTGTATATATGTTATACTTATATCGATAGATATTGATGTATGCCTATATGGATATTTGGTTAATACAAATCTTTTTTATTGATGGCGTCCATACTTGCATTGTAAATCCACGTTTGAATGGATATTTGTAGATGGCTACTTCAAATATTTAAAGTCCAATTGTATTACATAGGATGTTTGTTGATCCAATAAGCTAGCTATTGCTATTCAAGTATCACCTAAACCTCATTTTGGAACTAAAAGATAAAAGTTGTATTTAAAAAAAAAATGAATCATCATGTTATTCTTTATGTTTGAGATCCTAAAAATGACTAAATCTGGTAGCCTAATATCCTGAAACACTAGGATGAATATCCAAGTCATTAGGATGATTACGCCTTGAGAAAAAGTCATTAAGATGAGCACCTAAAAGAGACTTTCTTAAACATTCAAACATTGAGCAACAAGCATGAAGGTTTAAGGCGCAATTTGCAACTCATAAAGCCTCAAAAGGGCACCCAACTTAGAGAGAGCATTCATTTAAGACAAGGCACCCATTGACACTTGTTCCACTAGAAAAGTGCGCCTAAGGTGGAAGGAGAACAAGCCTCTAGTAAGTGAAGCGCACCTATTGTCTAAACCACTTCATTATGGCACCCTAGCATGAGGAGGAGTATATAAGTCAATAGGAAATGGCACCTAGAATGCAAATGAAGGACTAAGTGGCATTTTCAATAAACATCAATTCACCTCGAGTTTTCAATAAATACATCAAATTGAGCCCCATAAGCCTAGGTGCCCTTTGCCTTCAAAAGAACCTTGTATTGACATCAAGAGTTGGTCGTATCGGCGTATCGGCAGACCTTGGTTAGGCTTCGCCAATAGTGGTCTGTCTTGTTGACGAGTGTGGTTCGAAGTCGAAGACATCGGTGTATCGGAAGATAATCCCATTGGCGCATTGGAAGAGCAGTTAAGAGCTTCGCCAATGAAGGGGGTCACACCAACAGTTGAAATCCATCGGTGTATCGGCCCAATGAGATTAGAGTTCACCGATGTTTGGAGTCTCACCGACGGGTGTGGTTTGAATGTTGTCATTGGTGAGATCGATGTGTCGGCAAAAGAGTTCTTTAGTGTGCCGATGGTATTAAGTCCTACTGATAGGCAAGGGAGTTAGAGTCTCATATCAGAGTAACAAAGACATCGGTGTGAAAGGCTATAAAGTCACTGATAGTGGTCTGTCTAACTGATAAGAGTCAATGATGGGATGTTTGTCAAAACTAAAATCAAACGGAGTCATGGTGGCATTGGCCTATCAGCCAGTGAAATTTTAAGCTCGCCGATGGTATGTTGTCTTGCCAATAGTGAGTTCGAAGGTTCAAAAGTTGATAATTCTATGCTTCCACTGTGTGCTCTACATTAGACACTCATCCCTACTATAGTCTATCATTCTCTAGTTGTGGTCTCCCCTTTGTTTTTATGAATGCCTCTGGAAGTACTGTTGAGTTACTTGTGATGACCTTATTAACTGGTGTTGTTTTGGATTCATGTGTAGTCCTCGTTCCTTATAGTCTATTGTCTACCTAACTGTTTGTTGTAACTTATTAAACCACTATGATTTTGAATATTTAGATTTAGAGGGCATTAGACACCAAAACTTCTTGACCTTTAACAACCCAACCTAGAATCAATAGATTTTTGTCCATCCCAACTATTCTAGTCAAGACAAAGCATGTTGATTCTCATTCAATCCAAAGTTCATTAACATGATTATCTTATCATAATATTTAGGGAAATGACCACCTAGATGGACAATGATGTGAGCTATCTATAAAGAAACTTGCGAGAAGTATAGGAGGCATGAGAATCCCTCCATTTTGTTTATCAAGTTGAATGATTTATGACACATCATGTATCATTAGAAAATATTCTTGAAGAGAAAGCAAGTGAAAATACTCAAAACAACCCATAACAAGGTGGAAAAGTTTAAAGGATGGAGGTTGCAACACTTTCCAACCTCATAGCCACACTAGTCCAATGGATCAGGATAATACTATCAAGCATCCACATAATAGTAGATAATCTTATCAAAAGTCAAAGAGAAATTTCTAAGGACCATAGTGTTATCCCTATGACTTGACACATACTGCTTGTTTCATAAAGCAAAGGGACATGATATAAATATTGTTGTTATATGGAGCCTAATTAGACTTGGAGGTTAAATTTACCCAACTTTTATCAACGTAGTTTGCCCCCAAATATTTTCCTACTAGTTTTGGCGCCTTAAAGTCTAAGTGCATGAAAATCATTCTGAGTTGGCAACCTACTCCAATGACTTGACACAGATCCCAAAACCACCTATTGGACCAATAGGATCCTAGGCACTCACTTCATGCATTATGATTTCTAAGCACCAGTTTGATGCTCCATCACAAGGAAAGTGCGCCCACACTTGCAAGTGTTTTTCTTCAGGATCTAGGCACCAGTTGAAGGTTGTAGTTGCCAAGAAGAGTGCCTAGCAAGAGGAAGTCTTTTGGAGTCTCCAAAACACATCAAACACTTGACTAACAACAAGATAACTTTTTCCCAAGTTAGGCGCTTCAAGAGGGAAGTTAAAACATGAATAATCACCAACTTATCTAGGCGCAAACTCAAGCTTGTTGAGGATACACATGACACCCAACATTCCTTGGTGATTTCATGACCTTCAAACACTCAGAACTATTCAAGGAATGCCCAATGCCCTTTCTTGATGATAGGCACCAAAGTGAGGGTGGAATTGCACCTTGATGGCATTAGGTGCTATCTAGAGTATGCTACTCCATGGAAATGTGCCTTCTTGCTTAGAGTAATTCAAACACTCCAAGGTCTTCAGTGATCAATTCCCCAACTTATGAAATGTCCTCCTTCATTTTAAAACACATTGTAATGCTCCAGAGAGATGACTATACCTAGGCATCAATATGGGTTAGAAATGCCTCCAAAGTGTGCCTTTTCTTACAGAATGCAAAACAAGGTCCAAAGGTGCTAATAAATTGAAGCGCTTCTTTGGAAAAGTCCCAGAGGTTAAGATGCGCCTTGTCTTAATGAGGTGCAACTCTTGGGTAAGAAAGCTTGTAAAGTGCACCTAACTTAGTGGAGAGGTTGATAACTTCTAAACCCTTCTTGGAACTTAGATTGCTTCAACTGAAGATCATCTTGCACCAATGCATCACCAAACTTTCAATCACAAGATCAATTCAAACTTAGGAGCTCATTAAGAGTCTTTCCAATGTTGGCGCATCTGATAGGTTGAACTAGCAAGAGATGGCACCTAGCTTCCTAGATCTTGTTTCAATATGTTTGAGTTCCAAAGTTGACTCAATGGTATCAAGATGGTGCCATAGAGTCTTTGGACTAGTTCCTTAGAGTTTCAAAAACATTCTGGCTCCTTGAAAATTCCTCCTACATGCTTGGGCGCCATTTCAAGGTCTTGGAACCATGATGTAGCACCTTATTGCTCTAGGCGCCCATTCATGATTGTGCAACTTGAGATTGGCATCTAGAGTGAATAGGCTTTCATCCCAACTTAATACACTGCCTCCTGACAATTTTTGGGGTAGTAGAAAACCTTTCACCACGGGCAAATGTCTCAAAGATATAAAAAACTGAGAGAGGTTATTGTAGAGGCACTCTACGTGATCGCGTTGCCATAGACAGAATGTTTCTAAGTGACATGGTTTTTGAGTAACATCTTGTCAAAGATTGCTACCTTTTTGCACTTTGGACTCTTCAGGGATATCGTCGGTACAATGTAGCTCGGACTGTTTCGACATGTTTGGGTGAAAAATAGGACCATGCCTAATGTAAATGTACCCATCCAGATGCATTGGAATAGTCATTTTGGTCACATCAGGAGCAGGACGAAAGTTACACCCCTTTGCAACTTTATACTGCCTCCTTCTGATGATTTTTTGGGCAACAAAAAACCTTTCACCACGGGCAAATTTTTTAGAGATATAAAAAACTGAGAGAGGTTATTGTAGAAGCACTCTATGTGATCATGTTACCTTAGACAAAATGTTTCTAAGTGACATAGTTTTTGAGTAACATTTCGTCAAAGATTACTGCCTTTTTGCACTTTGGACTCTTCAGGGATATCGTCGGTACAATGTAGCTCGAACTGTTTCGACATGTTTGGGTGAAAAATAGGACCATGCCTAGTGTAAATGTACCCATCCAGACATATTGGAATAGTCAGTTTGGTCACATCAGGAGCAGGACGAAAGTTACACCCCTTTGCAACTTTACACTACCTCCTTCTGACGATTTTTGGGGTAGCAGAAAACCTTTCACCACAGGTAAATGCCTCAGAGATATAAAAAACTAAGAGGTTATTGTAGAGGTATTCTACGTGATCGCGTTGCCTTAGATGGAATTTTTCTAAGTGACATAGTTTTTGAGTAACATCTCGTCAAAGATTACTGCCTTTTTGCACTTTGGACTCTTTAGGGATATCATCAGTACAATGTATCTCAGGCTATTTTGACATGTTTGGGTGAAAAATAGGACAATGCCTAACGTAAATGTACCCATCTGGATGCGTTGGAATAGTTAGTTTGGTCACATCAGGAGCAGGATGAAAGTTACACCCCTTTGCAACTTTACACTGCCTCCTTCTGACGATTTTTGGGGCAGCAGAAAACCTTTCACCACAGGCAAATACCTCAGAGATATAAAAAATTGAGAGAGGTTATTATCGAGGAACTCTATGTGATTGCGTTGCCTTAGACAAAATGTTTCTAAGTGACACAGTTTTCAAGTAATATCTCATCAAAGATTGCTGCCTTTTTACACTTTGGACTCTTCAAGGATAGCATCGATACAATGTAGCTTGGACTGTTTCGACATGTTTGGGTGAAAAATAGGACCATGCCTAGCGTAAATGTACCCATCCCGATGTGTTGGAATAGTCAGTTTGGTCGCATCAGGAGTAGGACACCAAAAATGCATAACATGATGATGTAAAAATGTGTATGTGTATAAATGTAGCAGGAAATTAAAAAAAGACAAACCTTACAAATTAATGTGCATACTTATAACTCAATGTAACATGACTTTACAAAATCAATGTGAATACTTACAAATTAATCCAATGAACCATCCAGGTCTGCTCTACTCTTTATTGTGTCAAGTATTGGTTCATGGTCAGACTCACGCACCTTCCACAAGATTTTGTTCAAAGGTCTACCCTGATACTTTATCAAATGAACATTGGATGCCATGACAAGGTTTGAGTAATGAAGAATCTTTTGATGTGTGTCAAAGTCCTGAAATAGCAAAACATTAACACTCTTATGTGGGTACCTTCTAAGCCATGTTCCAGTAATAACCACTGAGCCTGTAGGGTATTCGATGTTTTCTCCATCTGTAACAGGGGCCTCCAATTTCTTTTTGGCCTCAACACAACGACATAAGTAATAATCTATTCCCTCTTCATTATCTTCATCTGCAATAATTGCATATACATGCCCTACATTGATATGTGTAGCAAATTAGATGAAATTAGTCAACATTCCAAAAACATTACAAAGTAAGATGACATTATCTAGTTGAACTAGATGCATATACATGCCCTATATTACCTGGTTGAACTAAATCTGATATGTGGTCAAAGTCAACTGATGATTCCATCTATGTTAGTTCTAGTGCTGTTGGGGGTCGATACGTGTCAAGTGGGCTAAGATAACTTAACTGCCATTCGTCAACCCACTCCTTTTACTCACACTCATCCCAGACTTGAATTGTACAGGAAGAACAAAAGCATGACATCTTTCGCATATGGATACTCCATGAACCTGCAATTGAGCTTTTGAAAGAGTGCATCTCATTTGATCATGTCAGTGTACAATAGTCCTCATATGGTGCAATGTTAGTATCATCTATCAACCAAAAAAATCTACGAACTGAAGACTTACCTTCATCACCTAGACCCATGGAAGCATTACACCACTCGACAATCGATTTTGCATCTGTCAACTTTGCATTGTCTTTATACTTTAACTCTTCTCGTGCTATGGCTCTTTTGATACATGCTCCTACACCATCATGCTCCCCCTTTCCATGCCCAGCCTCACAAAAGTTCCACATATGTTGAATACCTATAAAATTATGCCTCCTACTTAGCCAATAGAAATTCTGTGAGTTCTTGAATTGTGATGCACAATTATCCAACCATATGATATGCTGATTGAATGATATGCCCCTTCTAGCCAAATCATTGTAGAACACCTGAAAGCAACCTTGCATGAACTCCGTAGAATGCATACGATCATCACTAATATAGAAATTATACTCCCTTATGATCTTTCTATCATCCTCTATACTATCATTCCCATGAATGAATGTGTTGTGCACAAATATAGAAACCTATGTGGAGTTGTAATATTGTGATTGCACCTCACGCTGTGGCTGTAGACTGTAGTTCTCTGCAAAGTCAACAACTAAAAAAATGCTACCAACCGAAAATGTGTCCTTGCATAACTTGAATTGCAAGTCCAACCATCGAGCTCTATGGGCATGTCTTGCATACTCATACACTATGCTGTCACGAAATATAGGCATAAACTGATACACTGGAATCTTTTCAATAACCAATTCTCACCTCTTTACTTTTTTACCATCTTTTGTATTGTATGCCACTATTTTATACTTGACAAACTCTACTAGTTCATTTCCAACTGCATGTGTTCTTTCCATATGTTCACATATTGGCAAATATTGCAAGCCACCGCAACGATGACATGTGCCATCCAACCATAATTTCTTATAGAATATTTGACCTTCCTCTCTTTCACATAAAATTATTGATATGAAGTATCTTGAAGATGTTGGTGGGGCACATATGGCACAACCCTACAAAACATTGTTAGTATGCATATCTAAATATATAGACCTATAAGCATCAAAATGGTTAGAAAATTCAATATGTAATCTACAACAACAAGTAGTGCGTGTGTGATTTATCTTGACATAGAAAGGTTTTAACATTTCAAAATATCTTTGACAAATTTTAATTTGAGGATACTTCTCTAGAAATTTACCATAAAACTATGTTTGAGTCTCATCCAAAAAATGCTTTAAATTTGGCTCATGGTTTTAACTACCAATTCTCCTTCTTACCACATCCCTTTGATTCGGAGATACCCTTGTGTAATTCTTCCAAAAGTTTTCAATTAGTGATCTCAATGCTTCAACAATTGGTTTATCTTTTCTTGGTAGTCTCCCCGAGAACGCCCATAATTCATTGGCATTAGTGTCCTCAATTCTTTGGCGTCTTCCAATGGCTCTTGATAAAGTTTTCCTATTAATTCTCAATTCTTGACTCATCTTTCTAATGAGACGAGCTTTCCTCGTTTGACTACTTACTATAGTCGATGTAATCACACGCCATGTTGCATTACTACCTTTTGTGCATGAGGTGTTACCCACACTCTCATACGCACTCATTAGATTCTTGACAATTGATAGATTTTTCACTTGAAGCCTCTAATGTTCTCAACCCAAGAATCTTCATGGTGGACCTATACTTTATACTTCGCATCATTTCAATGAATAGTTGACATCTTGCAGTCTCATTTAACTTTTCAAAGAACAATCTCCAAATCTTATGAGCATATCTTCTACAAGTGTGTTTTGGAATCTTACCTTCCATTGGCTGCAAAATATTCTCATCAATTTCAATCAAATAGTTTGGCTTTCTATGCAAAATTCTAGGTGGTGTTAAGTTAGGTAAATTTACCTCAACAATAGGAATTTCATCAATATTTAAATTAGATGGGCTAGATGCCATACCTTCGATCGAAGATGGAATAGATGACATACCTTGAGGTTGAGATGGGAATGATGGCGTACCTCCTTCATCACATGTGAGTGATGATGTATTCTCAACTTGAGATGTGGTAGATGGTGTCCCTACATGTTGACTTGCAGTAGAGGACATGTCTCCAACTATGGTATTCAAATCTCTCGTAGCATGAAGTTTTTGCATTCGTTCTCTTTGTGCCGCCAATACCATATCTCTTTGTGATGGTTGTGGTTCCTCTTCAATTGGTATGTCTTCATTTATCATGTCCAATTTCCTCTTCTCACAAAGTTCCGTCATAGCCACTACTTTCTTTGCATTCTTAGCTTCTATCTCTTCCTATGTTGGTTTAATTCTTGATCATTTCCTCGGCATGAAGGAGAATTTGTCTGTAGCATGATAAAGAGACCAATATTACTTCCTAAGAATTGAATACAAGATAATAGTGGGATTGTATTTTTATTATGTTGTAAGGATTTATTCTTGTATAGTTTGACATCATGGTATGTTAAGGTCTATTTATTACACATAATTATTAAAGAGGCCAAGCGTAGAAAATATACATGGCATCATGTGAGATTGTAGGCTGCTTTCTTGATTGGGAATGTGTCTATTTTAAACATGTATGATAAAGCATGATAAAGTAATTCAATCTGAATTAAGGAAAATGTAAAGAACATGCATGTAAAGACTTGACATACCTAAAAAATGAAGATTCGGATGGAGAGAGTAGCCAATTATGTAGTGTTTTTTTCTTGTTGCATCAAACTCTTCAACAATTTGAGTTTTTCACCACTTGCTTCCTTTTCAATGTTAAATTGAATAACACTCAAATATAATTACTAACAACAATACTATTAACCAATCTACAATGTTAAATTCCTAAAATTGAATCACAATTAACATTGCAACACTACAAAAATTGAAACTTGAATAGATATATATCAAACTTGGTGTGAAAACTATGTTATTTCCTTCTTCTCAAGTTGGCAAAATAGAAAAGGTGGTGGAAAGATCATGCAAAGGTGGTACAATGTGTCAAATGTGCATGTGAACTTCCCAACAACATGAAAGCACTTCTTTCTTATCGGAGCATGCGCATAATTAGTATGAAAATAGAGCATGTGGGCCTGGATCACAGGGGTCAACACTTTTTTACCATTTCTATAGCAAGACAAAACGCGAGTGCATTATAATGCACTCGCATTTTGTCCTGCTATAGATTGATCACATCTTGTGCATTTCTCTTTCCAAACCTTCCCCTTCAGACTTGAATGACCACAAGGTTTTTGAGGGAGAACTTTCCTGTTCCCTACAAGAGCTTGCCAAATGCTCCACCATATGATAGGCATAACTATGAAGGGGCAAGCCCTCATAATCAAGTTCTTGATAGAAAATGCCCATCGAGGAAGAAAGACAGACCGTCTTTGGAAGCAGAAGTTCTAGTTTGTGACAAATCCTTATCCAAGCATAAATAGCAGGGGTTCTATCAAGCGATTGCCAATCCACTTCCACAAAGTCTCCTGAAGACTTCCTGATTGATTCCAAAACATCCACACCCCAAAACTGGAGAGGCAATCAATATAATCAAACCCATAAATCTACATTTGACGACAGAAACCCTCAACCCTCCAACCCTATCCCTAATCCTTATACCCTCCACACTTTACTTTAACCCTAATCCCTCGACCCTCAACCCTCAATGTCAAACCCTAATCCCTCAACCCTTAACTTTGATCCCTCGACCCTCAACCCTATCCCTAAACCCTAAACCCTAAAGCCTCAACCCTCAACCCTCAACGTCAAATCCTAATCCCTCAACCCTTCACTCTAATCCCTCAACCCTAAACCCTATCCCTAAACCCTCAACACTATACCTTAAACCCTAATCCCTCAACCCTCAACCCTAAACCTTATCCCTAAACCCTAATCCCTCAACCCTCAACCCTAATCTATCATCCCTTAACTCTAATCCCTCATCCCTAAACCCTAAATGCTATCCCTATTCCTAAACCCTCAACAGACTCAATACTATACCTTAAACCCTAATCCCTTATCCCTAAACCCTCCAACCCTATCCCTAATCCTTATACCCTCCACACTCTACTTTAACCCTAATCCCTCAACCCACAACCCTCTCCCTAAACCCTTGACCCTCAAACCTCAACCCTAACCCTCAATGTCAAACCCTAATCCCTCAACCCTTAACTCTGATCCCTTGACCCTCAACCCTATCCCTAAACCCTAAAGCCTCAACCCTTAACATCAAATCCTAATCCCTCAACCCTTCACTCTAATCCCTCAACCCTAAACCCTATCTCTAAACCCTCAACACTATACCTTAAACTCTGATCCCTCAACCCTCAACCCTAAACCTTATCCCTAAACCCTAATCCCTCAACCCTCAACCCTAGTTCATCATCTCTCAACTCTAATCCCTCATCCCTAAACCCTGAATGCTATCTCTATTCCTAAACCCTCAACTGACTCAATACTATACCTTAAACCCTAATCCCTTATCCCTAAACCCTCCAACCCTATCCCTAATCCTTATACCCTCCACACTCGACTTTAACCCTAATCACTTGACCCTTGAACCTCAACCCTCAACCCTCAACGTCAAACCCTAATCCCTCAACCCTTAATTCTGATCCCTCAACCCTCAACCCTATCCATAAACCCTAAAGCCTCAACCCTCAACCCTCAACATCAAATCCTAATCCCTCAACCCTTCACTCTAATCCCTCAACCGTAAACCCTATCTGTAAACCCTCAACCGTAAACCCTATCTGTAAACCCTCAACACTATACCTTAAACCCTAATCCCTCAACCCTCAACCCTAAACCCTAATCCCTCAACCCTCATCCCTAATCTATCATCCCTCAACTCTAATCCCTCATCCCTAAACCCTAAATGCTATCCCTATTCCTAAACCCTCAACCGACTCGATACTATACCTTAAACCCTAGTCCCTAATCCCTAAACCCTCCAACCCTATCCCTAATCCTTATACCCTCCACACTCTACTTTAACCCTAATCCCTCGACCCTCAACCCTATCCCTAAACCCTAAACCCTAAAGCCTCAACCCTCAATGTCAAATCCTAATCCCTCAACCCTTCACTCTAATCCCTCAACCCTAAACCCTATCCCTAAACCCTCAACACTATACCTTAAACCCTAATCCCTCAACCCTCAACCCTAAACCTTATCCCTAAAGCCTAATCCGTCAACCCTCAACCCTAATCCATCATCCCTCAACTCTAATCCCTCATCTCTAAACCCTAAATGTTATCCCTATTCCTAAACCCTCAACTGACTCAATACTATACCTTAAACCCTAATCCCTTATCCCTAATCCTTATACCCTCCACACTTTACTTTAAACCTAATCCCTTGACCCTCGATCCTCAACCCTATCCCTAAACCCTTGACCCTCGAACCTCAACCCTCAACGTCAAACCCTAATCCCTCAACCCTTAACTTTGATTTCTTGACCCTCAACCCTATCCCTAAACCCTAAACCCTAAAGCCTCAACCCTCAACCCTCAACGTGAAATCCTAATCCCTTAACCCTTCACTCTAATCCCTCAACCCTAAACCCTATCCCTAAACCCTCAACACTATACCTTAAACCCTAATCCCTCAACCCTCAACCCTAAACCTTATCCCTAAACCCTAATCCCTCAACCCTAATCCATCATCCCTCAACTCTAATCCCTCATCCCTAAACCCTAAATGCTATCCCTATTCCTAAACCCTCAACCGATTCGATACTATACCTTAAACCCTAATCCCTTATCCCTAAACCCTCCAACCCTATCCCTAATCCTTATACCCTCCACACTCTACTTTAACGCTAATCCCTCGACCCTCAACCCTATCCCTAAACCCTTGACCCTCGAACATCAACCCTCAACCCTCAATGTCAAACCCTAATCCCTCAACCCTTAACTCTGATCCCTCGATCCTCAACCCTATCCCTAAACCCTAAACCCTAAAGCCTCAACCCTCAACCCTCAACGTCAAATCCTAATCTCTCAACCCTTTACTCTAATCCCTCAACCCTAAACCCTATCCCTAAACCCTCAACACTATACCTTAAACCCTAATCCCTCAACCCTCAACCCTAAACCTTATCCCTAAACCCTAATCCCTCAACCCTCAACCCTAATCCGTCATCCCTCAACACTAATCCCTCATCCCTAAACCCTAAATGCTATCCCTATTCCTAAACCCTCAACCGACTTGATACTATACATTAAACCCTAATCCCTTATCCCTAAACCCTCCAACCCTATCCCTAATCCTTATACCCTCCACACTCTACTTTAACCCTAATCCCTCGACCCTCAACCCTATCCCTAAACCCTTGACCCTCGAACCTCAACCCTCAACCCTCAACGTCAAACCCTAATCCCTCAACCCTTAACTCTGATCCCTCGACCCTCAACCCTATCGCTAAACCCTAAAGCCTAAAGCCTCAACCCTCAACCCTCAACATCAAATCTTAATCCCTCAACCCTTCACTCTAATCCCTCAACCCTAAACCCTATCCCTAAACCCTCAACACTATACCTTAAACCCTAATCCCTCAACCCTCAACCCTAATCCGTCATCCCTCAACTCTAATCCCTCATCCCTAAACCCTAAATGCTATCCCTATTCCTAAACCCTAAATGCTATCCCTATTCCTAGACCCTCAACGGGCTCGATACTATACCTTAAACCCTAATCCCTTATCCCTAAACCCTCCAACCCTATCACTTGACCCTAATCCCTCGACCCTCAGCCTTATCCTGAAACCCTTAACCCTCAAACCTCAATGTACTCAACCCTCAACGTCAAACCCTAATCCCTCAACCCTTAACCCTTAAAACTTGAACCCTAAAACCTATCCCTACACGCTCGACACTCAACACTATATCTTAAACCCTAATCCCTTAACCTTCATCCGTAAAGCCTCAACCCTAAATCATTAAACCTTCAACTCTAAACCCTATCCCTAATCCCTCTACCCTCGACACTCTTATTTAACCCTAATCCCTTGACCATTAACCCTATCCCTCAACCTTAACCCTCAACCCTCAACTCTCAACATTAAACCCTAATTCATCAACCCTAAACCCTAATCCCTCAAACCTAAACCCTATCCCTAAACCATCAAACTTCAACGCTATACCTTAAACCCTAATCCCTATCCCTCAACCCTTAACCCTTAAAACTTAAACCCTATCCCTACACCCTCAACACTTGACACTATATCTTAAGCCTTAAACCCTCATCCCTAAAGCCTCAACCCTCAATCCTTAAACCTTCAACCCTAAACCCTATACCTAATGCCTCTACCCTCAACACTCTAACCCTAACCTTGACATTAAATGCTAATCCGTCAACCCTAAACCCTATCCCTAAACCCTCAACCCTCAACACTATATCTTAAACCCTAATCCATCAACCCTAAAACCTAATCCCTCAACCCTCAACCCTAAACACTATCAATAAACCCTCAACCCTCGACACTATACCTCAAACCCTATGAGAAAATATTTACGTATGGTACATCCACAGTGAGTAATTAACAGTTGAAATCAGAAGGATGATCATTATGAGAAAAGATTTGCATTGGGGTACATCTATGTTTCTTGCTATCCACCCCGCACTTAGGGAAGGTATATTGTTATGAAACAGGCAAATAATCTCCCATTGTTTATTGGCTCTATTCACAAGAACTACTAAACTATACCTTAAACCCTAATCCCTCAACCCTAAACTTTCAACCCTAAACCCTATCCCTAATCCCTCTACCCTCAACACTCTACCTTAAACCTAATCCCTCAACCCTTAACCATAAATGCTATCCCTAAAGCCTCAACGCTAAACCCTAATCCCTCAAGGTCCTAAACTCTAATCGCTTATCCCTAAACTCTAAATCCTATCCCTAAACGCTCAACCCTCAACCTTAAACCTTAATCACTCAATCCTTATCCACCCCTCTCCTCCCCTATCTGGCTCACTCCCATCTCTACCCTCCTCTGCCCTCGACACTATACATACATAAATATAGGCATACATAGATACATACATACATATAGGCATACATACATACATACATGATTAATAGACTTGAACAGAAAAAAAATAAGGGGAACATAACACGAGCGCGTTATAATGCGCTCGCGGTATGTCAAACATGACAAACAACAGACTTGTAGAAAAGGAAAAATGCAAAGCAAAACATAACGCGAGCACATTATGTCTTGCTTTGGGAATCCTAAGCCTTGGGCTTGGGACTTGCTTTGGATTTCCAACCCAAAGGCTTGGAGTGCCTTTTGAACAGTCACAGATGTGTTTTTCCATATTCTTCAAGATTTCACATAATTTCGTTCGTGCTAACCCTAAGATTTGCACGTGTTTCAAGGTCAAACAAATCAAACACCTAGGTAATGTTAGGCTTTCTCTTAGCTATTTGACGATGTGATTTTTTTCACATTTTAACAATGTTAAGCCTTTCATCTTTAATTTCTTTTGTTTGTGTGTCCGTTTTTGGGCAAAAACCACTGTTTGGTCTTTTTTTCATTGTAAATTAACTATTCATTGAAATTTCAAAAAAATTACATATTTAGAAACTAGACTCCATTCTACAAGTATTAAAAAAAGAAAAAAATGATTTTCAATTAATTTTTAAAATTTATAGGGGTAGCATGGCCAAAATTCTATTTTTTAGGATGTGTCCACTTTGAAAATTAGTAAAAAATCAAATATTCATCAAAAAATTATCAGAAAAATTAGGCATAAACTACATGCTATTAGCTAATTTCTCACTGAAGCAATTTTAAAAAAACCAAAAAAAAGTTGACCTTTTGAGGGAGCCACAAAACATGCTATGTTATGTTTTTTTGACAGAAACAACACCAATTTCTGTGGCTCCCTCTTTTGAACCCCTTAATCTATTTCATTTTAAAAAAAAATAGTAGTTTAGAAAGTAGACTCAGAGTATTACGAACATTGTTTTGGTTGCATCTCCAAATTTTGAGTGTAACTATGCTCAATTTCTCATCCAAGGCCAGTATTTCCTGATTTCAGAAAAAAAAGTGGCCACTTAAGACCCCTTTTTGGCCCCCCATCTTCTTGCACTTACCCACCAGTAGGACTAGCAAAAACTAGCAGAGGACCAACAGGACCAGTAAAAACTAGTAGGGGACCAGCAGGACCAGCAGGACGATATGGAATAGCAATGAGCATTTGAGCGGGCTCAAGATCAGTGGCAATTGCCGCAAACAACAATGGATCATGAGCGATATGTCCATAGTGAGAGATTGCGGCAAGACCACAAGAGAGAGAGATTCGAAAGTGGTGCCAATGCAATGTCAAATACACTTTAATTTTATTTTCCATTTCGATTATGTATCTCCTGCATTTGGATAAACTCGTCAAAGCGGTGATTGTGTTTTTAATGAAAACTGGCAATGGGGAGAGATTCCACCTTCAAGTCCATATGTACTAATATTTTTTCTTTTCTATATGGTCTTGAAAAAATGGGGTGTGAGAAAATGTGAACAAATGGTATAAATACATTGATTCTTGATTCAAGCCCTTGGGGTGTGAACAAATGTAAATGGTATAAATACATTGATTCTTGATTCAAACCTTCGGGGTGTGAGTAAATGTGAAGAATTCCTTGGTTGATAGCACAAGACAGGCAGTGGGCATTGGAGAGGGGGGCATACAGTGTATGTCCAACCAAGGATACAGTGTATACCTTGGATGGTTTATGGCTAGGGCACAAAAAGGTTAAATATGATTTTTCTTCTTATGGCCATTAGCTTAAGGGCTTCTGTAACTGATCACCAAGACAGTGCAGAGTTGACTTCCAAAGAGCATTCAGATGTGTACTTAAAGTCTAGAATTAATGAAAGTATTGTTTGAGAGATTATCAATTTATTAACTATCGTACATAATTTGCATTATTCTGTTGTTGTTATTGTTTTAGTAATGTTGTTCTAAATATTAAAACTATGGTTGCTTGAAAATCTGTTAAAAATGTCCGTTACAGAACACAGCTAGTTATTAATGGTTACGGACCTACTGAATAGAGAGCATAAAAAACATATCTAGAGTACTTTAGAATATAAAGCATACAATATTATTTTGCACTTAAATGATCCCTTCTGTGATTAGGATTTGAGAGTGTGTTCAATGTATTTTCATATTATAGAATTATATGGTTTGAACAATTTAATTTATAGTAGCATCTATCCTAAATTGATTAGGTCCAGTTGTATTTATCTTTTGGACTGATGTATAATTAGTGCTTAGTATAGATGGATGAGTTCAATAGTGACCCCACATGGGATACATCTAATTTTATCATCATTAAAATTTTCAAATGTTCAATCTTAGATTATACCAACATGAACATGGAGAATAATTTTTGGCTCGTTTGGCTTTGGAAAAAATTGTTTTAAGATCTCATATTTCCTTGTAAATATTTTAAGTACACAATTGAAATCTGTTGACTGCCTCCATACAGTTCTTTACAAGTCAACTAGCCACATAGCCTCTGTCAAATTCCACCGAGTTCCCAAGGGCCAAACCATTAGTTCCTGATGTCTCTATGAGTGTATAGTCTAACAAACAAGGAAGCCTGTGGGTTTTATCAAGATAAAAATTAGTAGATCCACAAATATCAATGGAGGTTGAGTGAACTGATAATAGACCATTTCAACTCCTAGATGTTCACCTGCTGCATTTCTAGTTGCTGCAACACATTTTCTATTTTTCTTGACCTGTATAGAAAACTCAAATGGCAGAGCATTTCAAAAGGAAAGAGATGTTGTTCCCAAATCCTCTGGTTGTTCACCAGCATTTGTTTGATAGTCAGTCAATCATAATTGCATATCCTACATAGATGGGGGGGAGTGTTGAAAATTTGACAATTTTTACATTACAAGCCATTCTACACCTGATGTATCAGTTGGGGCAATCTCATCTCCCTATATAATGTACAAACTCTCTCATTAATGTCTGATGGACTTATGATTCTAGTATCTGGTACATAAGATATTAAATAGGACAACTTTTACCCATCTAAGTTTGGTTATGAGGCAATGATTTATCTCAATACAGAGATGAAACTTGGTTTTTCTGTTGCTACACATCTCTCCATTTCTCAAATGGTTTGCTCCATCTATAAACTATTCCATATAAACTCCTTTTTGTGTTCACAACCTGCTCAAATGGTTGATACTTTGTGTGGTCCTGTTATAACATTATATTTAACTTTCAATGTTGGTCATAGTCTGTATGAGTTTTTCTATTTCCAAAGTGTAATTAGTGTAACAGTTCTCAGTATTGATGGCCTTTTGTCTATCAAAGCTTTGGAATTTGATATTTTTCTAGGAGTCTCATTTCCTGAGCTGATGTAATGATTCTATTACATAGATATAGGATTAGTTATTAGTTTTTTTCTTTATTCTTTTTGGTACAATCCCAACTACTTGTAATTAGTCTGTGATGTTAGGTGTTATTTATTGAGATTGTTTGAAGAAGTTTCATAAGCCTGGACCTCAACTCCTATATGATTTAGCACAGGCATCTCAGGATTTCCACATCATATCCTAGGAATGAAACAATAATTTGTCCAACCATAGTTGGGTGGATGAGGCTTGTAATTGTTTTTTCGTTTCCCCTGTTCAAATGCCCCGTCCACACCAACATCATTACCCTGCTTTAAACCCTCATCCCACTTCCTATAGAAAGGGTTTTTTACTAGAAAACAATGACAAGCCTCTTTTTCTTCTTTCCAGTACTATTATTGTTTATAGTAACAACCTCACCATTTCCACTAGAAGTATTCTTTTTCTTTTTTCTGATCATTTTTATCATAAGTTTTTCTTTTTTTTTTTGTTCCCGATGTCCAAATTTTCAGCATCATTAGAAAGAAAACTTTGGAAACCAATATTGCAAGCCTTGGGATTCTGGGAATCTAGATAAAATTAAAACAAAAGGTAAAAGAATCTTTTTTATACGGCAAAATAGAACACGAGATTCAACTTTTCTTTCTAACTCCTATTTTTCATGGTGTAGAAAGAACAAGTGAGAATACAGTAGGTAATAATAGATTAAAGAAAGACAAGGCATCTTTACGATGTCGTCACGCTAATTGAAAGCCATACTTGGTAGCAACTTCTTCAATAATTTGTTTCAATGTCTCGTTGTCCATCGTTCCATCGCATTGTCTCATCTGTAAAATCAATCAAATGTAAGACTCAACTATAATTACAAACCAAAACCAGAATCTAAGTCTTTAACAGTTTGGACAAATTCCAAATTAATTACTTTAATGGTAGCCATTTTGATAATTTGGCCATCAAAAGACGTGAGATTGGCATTGTGTAAATGCAAGTGAAGGGATTCCAAAGCCCTGGTCAATTAAGTTAAGATTCCTGGAGCTTTCTTGCATAAATTCGTATATGAAATGTTTTTTCTTCCAACTTGGAAACATCAGCTAGGATATACACAACAAAATAAAGAGAATTTCTGCGAGGTTAAAGCTGGAAGTTGCAATTTAAAAGAATTTCGTTTTGACAAACCCTAACTACCTAAGCAGTCTGCCATGTGCAAACCCTCCCATATTTACAAACCATAACAAAAGCCAGCGTCCAACGATTTTCCATTTCAATGTCCGACAGTTTTCGACATCCGGCGTCTGACAATTTTCAGCGTCTGACGTTTTTTAGGAGCAAAAAGCTCCCACTATAAGCCTATCGGCTCCTAATTTTTTAGCAGTTAATTTGAAACATTTTTTGGTTCAAACATTAGTTTTTGCAGGTTGTAGTCTTCAATCAACCTAGTGTCCTAGCCCCTAAACCGCCTTTTCCACCAATCAGGTCATGTTTTTTTTTACGTTGAGGGCTTGTTTGCTGTGAGGTTTCAATGACTCCATCAAATATTCAGGTTTCAAAGTTTGCAGGGTCGTTTATTGTGTTTTGATGTTGATGTTTGTTAATATCCAAATCGAGGTCATTTTGCAAGCCGCAGACATATCAAGGTCACTGGCATCATATACTGGTTGGTGTTTAAACAATCAATCAAGGGTCACTAGGGCTACCATCTTCTTGTCACATTCTCAATCCAATTTGGAGTCAATGTTTGATTGTGATAAGTCCCGGTTTGGCCGCACTGCCCACCACACGCGTCACCCATGCAAATTTCTGCCCCAGAGTCTGCAAGCACCCAAACACGCGTTTGTTCAGGAAGAAACAGGAAAACTAGAGCAAAACATAACAAATTTATTCATTGATGAAAATTTCAAAGAGTTTTAGAATGTGAAAAAAAACTGCCAATGGACTAAAATTGCAATTGTCCAATGAGAAAATTAGAATCCCTCAATTTGGAGAGACCAAAATTCATTGAAAAAAAAACTTTAGGCCAAGGTGAAATTTTTGTCATGGCACGGATTTTGAGGAAGAATGAATAGATGCCACTGAATACAATAGTAAGACAAGGTGAAGTTTTTGTCATGGCATGGATTTTGAGGATGAATTAATAGATGCCACTAAATACAATAGTATCCCTGCCGCAAGCAAGGACTAATAATAAAGGAGAGAACCTCTCAAAGACAATAGCTAGTAACAAAGAGTCTTCTAATTCGTAGTTGCTAGAACCAATACATAATAAAGGAGAGAACCTAAGTGTGGAAGACTTCATTAAAGAATATCAAGCACAAGCATTAACAAAAAACACATGCACAAAGAGAAGCATACAATTCTTGAAAAGAGAATAGGTGCTTCCAATTGCGAGCACAAAGCTTGAGAATTTGGAGTGATCCAGGGAAAAAATCAATGTCAGCTATGAAGAACAAGAAAAGATAGAAATCCCAGTTCCAATGTAAAAATAGAGAGCCAATATCACTAAAATGCTCATGTGTATGACAAAATTAATAAAAATTAAGAAAACAAGCTTGAAGAAAATGTGAAATAATCCTCAAGCTGCATTCCTTTCCAAAACAATCAAACTAATTTATGGATTTATCTATATTGAAAATCCACAATACGATTGATTTGTTGACTGCATAAAAGTAATTATGAAGCAGAGGTGCCTATTCAAAATCTATATTACTAGATACTCCTCTGAGATACATATTTTCTTGTACCTCACACATATTCCTATAGGATATGGTCTATAGAAAGTTGGCATATGCATCAAGCATGGCCAATACAAAATTTGAACTGTATAAAGGCCAGTTTTGAACTCAAATAATAGAGAAAAAGAAAAGACCAAATTGAATAATGGAATCTCCAAGACCAAATTGAACATTAGTGGCATTTACAAAACACCCTATTTCTTTATTTAACACCTAAATTTCCTCTACAATAGCTTCTGGGAAAGTTGCCTTAAATGGGAGAACAATCTGCTACTGCCCATGAATCACAATGTCATTCTAAATGTTTATGTAAATATTTGTACATAGGTTCCAAATATAACAGAGTTTAAAATAAGAAATGCAAGACTCTGTTTTCGATGCAGTTTTCTATAAAGCAATGGCAGCATACACAGAACACCTTTTTCTGCATTTAATTACTTAAACTCTTACTTGCTGAGACAATTTATCTAATCCTCACCTCTGGAAGGTTATCCAAATAACAATTTCTGGCAATTTTGAACTCAGATAACATAAATTTATTAAAAATGAGACAGAACTTGCTGCCGATCCATACAAATTTGATAATTGAAACCACAAATATAAAAAAAAAAAACAGATAATATTTTTCTACCTTCGAAAAATAGGACGGAATTAGGCAGTAGATTCC
Source organism: Cunninghamia lanceolata (assembly GCA_027924645.1). Lineage (NCBI taxonomy): Eukaryota > Viridiplantae > Streptophyta > Pinopsida > Cupressales > Cupressaceae > Cunninghamia > Cunninghamia lanceolata. The sequence goes on from BSBN01001035.1 coordinate 4,730,301, forward strand.
TAAGAATTTGAAAACTGAAACCTTGAATTTAAAGAACAAAACAACAAGGAAATTTAGATCTGGAAACCAAAAATAAATAAATTAAAGCCGAGGCATTTTTTAGCCATAGGTATTGACAGCCTCCCAGAGCAAGCACTTAGACACAGGCTTGGACAAATCCCAAAGTCTGTATCATCATGACGTTGGCCTCCCAGAATGTGGCACTCTTGTAAGGAAGGCCTTGCTTTTCACAGAGGCTTCACATACTTTGTCAGCAATCTTAGGTTCTGACGTGGCTCCACCTGGAACTGCAAGCCTCCGTGAAGCCAATCCATCCAAGGTGAACACATGGTGTTCACAGTGCCCATTATTTGCATTGGAAACCACTCCTTGCTGCTCAGTCTCCCCACGAAGGTATCCGCGTAGAAATGATGCAGGCAGAACTGCACATGCTGGATGCCGAAAACTGCAAAGCAGACGAGCATAAATGCCACGCATTCAGTCCACGTAGGCAGGCACAGAACACGAGCCAGAAATCAGACCTAGAAAACTGCCATGGCCAGAATCTCGTACACTCTGCAATGCACACAAACAAAGTGATGTCTTGTCAAGGAATGCAAGGATAAAAGAAAGAAGAAAACATGCATGGCATAATCTTACCTCTAGACACACCCCTTGACCTGTTAATACGAAAATGCATTCTTTGCGATTCTCCTTCAATGCAAAACCAAAGCATTCCAATTCTTTCTATTTTTTATTACTACCAGGTCCTTATCCTTCAATGCAAAATTTAATTGTTTGATGTATTGGAAAACCTAGAATGCATATAAAATGTTCTATAAGAAAACTTAGAGATTGAGAAATTTTTTAAATAATAGAAATTTCTATTAAAGAATTTAAAAATAAAAGGAATATATATAGGTAGATTTTCATTTTAATTGTTTTTCTACAATTTCTAAAATAAATTAAATGTATGTTATTACAATCAAATATTTATTTTTACTGTATTTTATAGTTAAAATCTTTAAATACAACTATACAACTATCAAATTTAAGCCTTGCTTTCAAACTTAATTAGTTTGTTAAATTCTCTCCTTTATCTTTTTCTTGCATATATTTGGTCTTTGCATATGATCTATTTTCTCATATAAGTCGAAATAAATGATTATTTCCTTTCCCTTTTTCAATCCAGGTATTCATTTTTAATGTTTATGAAAGTTATCAAACAATTTAGATCAGTTTATTAGGGCAAGTCAAAAATGTTAAAATTTGTTAAAAAGATAGATTTAAATAAGATGAATTTTTATTGTTATATAGTTTCGTATTATATGATTGTCTAATTTCTTGTTATCATTTATGTATTACAAATATTGAAAGTCTGAAAAAGTGTAATAAAAGTGTAGTGCCTATTTCAACACTTGTTGCAATCTTCCTTTTTGCAAGGTTTTCTTTTTATCTATTCAAATCATATGCAATTTTCTACCAATGGTCATTGTTTTGTCCTTATTACTTTTTTGATTTTGTGTTTTGCATTTCCATCTTGAGTGCACTAACTTTTACTTGGGACACAAAGCACAACTCTTGTATGACAAGATAACCCGATTCATCTCTTTCAAAGTTGTTTAGTAAATAAACATATCACTAGTGAGAAATCACATTATTGGCACTTGTCTCTAAACTACTTCAAGATTGGAACAATTCTAAAAGCTTTTAGATGATAACATGTGGGTGTGTGCACCGAGTTGATGGGAAAAAAGTGACCAGAAGTGTTATTTTTGCCTAAACACATATATGCACTTTATAAAATGTGAATGAGGCATAACATGCATGGATTATAACATGTGCACATTATACTATCAAAATAAAAACAAAACACATACCACACGTTTACCATAACCTGTGAGCTCAAAAGCCTTGAATAACATAATTTGTGGTATTCCACAAGCATGTTTTGGTAATTAGAATCATTTGCAAGCCCCATGTCTACATTTTTCACAATATCACATTGAAGAAGATGCAAGTGACTTCTATTTTCAAGTTTTAGATCAATTTTTTTAATTTTTTCATAAATTTTTATTTTGTAGAATAAATTTCTTATTTTTCTTAATTTTTTCACACTAGCTATATGAACCCTGACCCTAAGCCTAATGTGAAAGGGGGATCGCTAAAACAATGCCCTATAGCACCTAAATATCCTTTGACACTTCCTATAAATCCTCCACAAAATCAAGAAGATCTATTAGGGCAACTAGATCAAAACAAAACTTGAATGCAAAATTAGTTGAAACATTGAGGTCATTGTCAACAAACCCCTACTATGCATTACTTGCAAATATATTAGAAACAATGATGAAGCAAATTGACTCAATGAAAAGTCGAATTCGTCAATAGGAAACATATAAGGAGTCATACATGTTGGGGTAAGTGCATGGAAATGGGGGACCAAAAGGGGGTCAAAAGTGGCCACTTTTTTCTGAAATTAAAAAAAATTGATCTTGCATGAGGAATTGAAGATAGCCATATTCGAAATTAGAAGATGTGATAAGAACAAGTTTTTTAGTTCTCCGAGTCTAGTTTCAAAACTACTATTTTTTTCTAAAAATGGTGGAGATTAAAAATCAAAAATCAAAAAATTTGCAATGTGTATAGAATTGAGTATAGAATCTAAAAATGTAATTTGTTTCAAAATTTGATAAACGTGTAAAAAATGATACCATAAATACTAGACATAGGTTTTCTAAAAAAGAACACATTAACAAAATAAATTGAAGATGCATACTATTAGAATTTGCAAGATCTATAAGATGAATGCTAATCACAAATTTGGAATAAATTGGAAATCAATATGACAAGTACATATAGCCTTGAGTAACCTTGAGTTAATGGGAGTCAATCCCATAACTTAAGGAGATCTCAAGTAGATGTGGCAAGCTAAGTGGAGTGAAAGAATTTGAAGGACTCTTCCTAACTGCCACACACCCAGCTGAGGTGTCTTATGCCATGTGCATAAATGAGGCTTCCAAATATGGCCAAATGAATGCCAAATTAAGCCAAATGAAATGTGTACACTAATACCCCCCTTAAGCACAACTTAGGTGGGTGAAAAAGATGGTTCCCGACAACAAGGCCTGATGAGGTACCCATGTATAATTAAAAATCTCATAAGTGGAGAAAGGTAGAAAACCCAATGGGAAAAAGAACCACCCCCCAAAAGAGAAAAATAAGAAAGTGTACTAGACACTATACAAATTACCCGAAGGTGATAATCCTATTGTGGTGAATCTCTGGAAGCCTTCTGTGAAGCAACCCTAAACTCTGATGTAGCAACAAAACCAATATCAATCTTCTGCTATGATGAATCTCTGGAAGTTCTTGAAGAATCAACCCTGGATGCACATGTAGCATTAGGTGATAATGATGTTGTAGTGGAAGTGTTCATGACACATCTCAATACAATGTGGGAAAAAAATGTTGAAGAATGATGAAGTAGTAGTGAAGTGCTCTTGACATATCACTATGGAAGTGCTCTTGACACAACTCTATGAACCCCCCATAATTTAAAATTTTTTATCCAAGATGATATTTGTGGCACTTTATAAATTAGTGCATGAATAATCCCCATAACTGAAAAAATGGAAAGAAAGTGCGAAAGTGTTCTAGACATGACTCAATGAAGTGCTCTTGACATGATTGTATGGAAGTGCTCTTTGGCACAACTTTGAAATGTTCAAGGCACATTCTATACTCCCCCCCGATTCATTAGGTGACCCCCTAGATTTGTGGCACTTTATAACTTAGTGCATTATTACAATATAAATAGGTTAGATGCGTGGAAAATGTGAAAATATTCACTTTTGCAAAAAGCAGTGCTAAATTTCGAGCTATCGAGCAAAAGTTATCACAAAAAACAAGTTCCCGCAAAATAGACCTATTTTAATAAACTGGCACTAATTAGCAAAAAAATGCCCATGGTGAGAGGGAAACTAGCCTTCCAACGACTCATTGGATTCAGCAAAGAATGAAGAATACAATGGTTTAATTTTGTGAGGGGGAATTGGCCTCCTACCAACCCGGGCCTCACCCTTCGTCTTCAAGAGATGAAGATACAAGATTTACATAACCAGTAATTCCTTCAAATTAATTTTGCCCCAATTTTTAAATGTCCTGCCCCTATTTTAACACACAACACATTGCCTATTTTGATAACAATTTGAAAAGCAATAATTTTAAATGCTTTCAAAACAAAATTAGGGCATAATTTTGATATTTCAAGCCCAAATTTTAGGGCACAATAAGGCGGAAACACAAAAAGAAACGGGCGGTTAGGTGAGAATGAAACCCTTGATTGTGTTCAAGTCACAAAGAAAAAGACCAAGCAGAAACAAAGAACCGCCATCAAACAATTGCATTGGGCGCCTTGAATGAGGAAAAATGTCCCGAAACTCCTTTCAATCTGCCAAAAAATGCCTCTCAATCTTGTACAGAGACAATGACCTGCAAACAAAATGGTTAGAGGTATGGAAACCACGAGCAAGTATTGTGTGGCTGCCTGCCTTCAATAACTAGAAACCATCGACCATGGATTTGCAATTAAGACCATTGGAATGTGGAAGTCGCGGTGGTAAAGAGAGAAACGACGACCTATCCAAATGATTGAATGGAGACTTCACACAAAAAATAGTGCTTTGTGGCTCAGATCGTGGATCTCTCAACGTTCATACCAAATGTTCTTGTTAAAAACTGAAAACACCAACCAATAAATGACAAACCCATGATGGAAAGTGATGGCAGCGACTTGTATGCGAAGTTTCTGAGCTGGTGTGGCTTCTGTATCAGTGGAGATTATCTTCTGTCTGCCACAATCAAGGATGCTTGAATGATTTCTGGGGCTGCACTATGTGCACAGGGTCAATTTCTCCATAGTGGCGTGAGGATGTCCTGACCACTAGAGGCGTGGGCCTTTCAAAATAAGTGCCAACCTATGTTCATTGCCCAACAAATATAAAATTCACTCATTCAAATGGCCTCCAAATGTGGTCTTAGGTCTGCAAACGCTTCAATAGAGAGCTGAGACCAAGGCCGGCTAGACCATAAGTCACCAAGAATGAACAATGAGCTCCTTTGGCCTGCTTGAATGACCAGAGATCAGCGACAAAACTCCACGGTTTGCAAGTATGGTAAAGGAAGACTGACAGATGCCCAAAATTTTCAAACAACTACTCAAAATTTGTCAAATCCACAGAGCCTGCAAAAGGTTGATTTTGCGAAAAAAAATTGCATTTTCAGCAAAAATCTGTCAAATAGTGGAATTTTTTCCTCCAATCGAACCAGCAATCTAACTTTCCTACTCTAATACCATATTAGAATTTACAAGATCTATAAGATGAATGCTAATCACAAATTTGGAGTAAATTGGAAATCACTATGACAAGTACATATAGCCTTGAGTAACCTTGAGTTAATGGGAGTCAATCCCATAACTTAAGGAGATCTCAAGTAGATGTGGCAAGTTAAGTGGAGTGAAAGAGTTTGAAGGACTCTTCCTAACTACCACACACCCAGCTGAGGTGTCTTATGCCATGTGCATAAATGAGGCTTCCAAATATGGCCAAATGAATGCCAAATTAAGCCAAATGAAATGTGTACACTAATACATACCTTAATGTTATCATATTTTTGAAAAAAATACATGATTAGAAAAGCTAATAAAAACTTGAAGTCAACCTGGCATTTTTTTCATGATATTTGGTTAAAATTTCTAACTTTTGTGAAAAACACATCCTTGGTGTCCAAAAGCAACCTCCAACCCTTTGGGTTGGATGACCAAGGCAAATCCAACCCTTAGGGTTGGAATTTCTCAAAGTAGGCAAAAACGCGAGCGTATTATAAAATAGTTAAAATAAATTTTATGCACATATCTCTCTCCCTCTCTCTATCTTGTCTTCTTTATGGACCCTCTCTCTCTCGTATCATTCATCTTCATCTCTTTGTGTACATTTGACTTCTTTTTCCACCTCTTCTCCTCTCTTTTTCACCTCTTAACCCTACCTTTCCTAATTTTCCTTTTCCTTTCTATTTTTCCTTTAGATCCAACCAATTTTTCCCTATTTTACTATTTTCCACCTCTCCTCTCATCATTCTTCCCATCCAATTAACTTTCATTTTATCTTGTTTCCATTTCATCCTCCCAATTTATATCCTCATCCCTCTTTGCATGTCCTAATTTTCTTGTTTCCATTTGCTTTGTCGATAAGGAGAGGGAGAGGGAGGAAGAGGGAGAGAGGAGGGAGATGGAGGGGTGTAACATCCAAACTAAAATATTAAATAAATAAATACAAAAAATACAAAAATTTCATTTCTCTTTTTTTAAGAGCATAAATCCAACAATAATATATTTACAATTTCCAAAGTTCAATAGATAATTTCAATTTATGGTCACTTCACATGTGACTTACAAATTTTAAATAGTTGTCAAGTATAAATACAAATGGTCACTTTCCTTGTGCCTACAACATGCTTCAATTTTCATTTACATAATAATTAATGTTTCTTGTTCACAAGTCTTCAACAGTTAACTCTAGGAGAGAGAGAGCATCACCTTGGTGCTTTTCCTCCAACTATAGACCAATGGTCCCCCACACACCTTTCTTCTGGAAGCAACACTTCCCTTTATGCGGATATAGATAATGAGAATCAATCAATTTTTTGTGTCATAGGAGAACTACTGAAGTGTCCTAGCTAATAACAATTGGGCTTACAACTCGAGTCTAGCTCTTGCTAAGTATAACCCACTCTAACTATTTAGCTATCTAGTACACAATGAATCAACAATGCAAGCAACGACTTTTGCATTACTTTGGCCAAAGTTTCATATAAATAAAATCGTATGTCCACTCACTCTTTTCTCAACTTGGAGACAACATTCTTATAATTTAATAAATAATATTATATATAAACACACTTTGACTTGTTTATTCAATATCAGTCTTAAAGACATAAAATATACCCTTTTCTATTAGAAACTAGACAAGTATAGGGTGAGAGCTTAGGTGACTTAAGAAGCGTACATTGAGCCCCTTTTTGCATCCTTGCAATCACGGGTCTATGATGACTTATCATCTAATCAATGGCTTGTCAACCCATTTCCATGCTCATCAATAAATTTAGTACTCTTTCATAATGATATGCAAGATTCTGACATTATCTCATTGCTTTGATGATTAAAGACTCTATTTGTCTTAGTTTAGGAATATATTCAACTTCTAACTTGTTGAATAAAAACAATAACTTCGTAGTCCTTCATATTGGATACATTTCCTCTTGTAATTCAAAAGAGAATTCCAAATAATAAATAGTGTTATTCTCAATGAATAACTATAGAGAATTGACCTTTCATTGCCATAGTGAGTGTATTACATGACAATCTTGTGGCTATTCTTAGCCTAGATTTGGATAAATAGTAATCCTTTTTTAAAACTAGGATAAAGATGGTTTGTGATAACTCTTAGTTACCTAAAATGATAACATCTATAGAAACTAAATTCTTTAGCATATTAACAGAATAAGAAGTCTAAATATCAAGTGCTTTTAAACAATGACATCGACTAATATCTAGCTTTAATATTAATAACATTCGAGGCAATGATACCTACCTTTTTAGTTAGCTATGACTCTTCGATAGGATACTATGATAACATAGTGTTGTTACTTTGGTTTTGCACAAAACAAATAAGACTCTCAGTCTGCTATAGTTTACTAAAGAACTCTTATCATTGGAAAAGACAAAATTGAATGACTTATATTGACCTTTACTCAGGTCAACTAAGCATACTAGCATTTGGCCTTAATCAGGTCGACTAAATCAAAGCATAACTAGTAAATATTGTTCAAGCAATACGTACAATCAGCCTTTATGTTTTTACAATGATGAAACAAATTGACTCAATGACATAGCTCTCTGCCTCATGATGTTTGTAAGGACATATCATTTATTCAACAAATAAAGAAAGCTTAGTTAAAGGCTATCGATCATTCAGGTATTCAAATATAAGTTTATTCTATTGGAAGCTTACTGCATAATTACTCATGCATTTATAACTTTTTGCCTTACACAGGAATGCATGAGAAATCCAAGTTGTTGGCCTACTTACATTCACCACCAAGAGTGAAAAAGACTACAGTTTATAGGCCATATTGTCAATGTAAAGAGTGTAAATGATGCAGGAGCATCCAGGTCCATGAGCAATCAACATCAACCAAAAACATTTCATGTTTTTCAGTTCATTTTTTATTGTGCTTTTGTCTTCTTTTGTGTCAGTTTTGGTCTTTTGCTTTAGGAGGAAATTTCATATTAATTCAGCCAAGTTAAGCACATCATCCTATAGAAGAGCCAATTGAGTATCTCCAGTTCCAATTTGGTGAAGATTGGATGAAAATTGACTAGAAGTTAGAGCCACTCGGCTAATTCTCTAGTTTGAGAATTGCTTAATTCACCGATCAGATAGTTCTCTAATAGTTTAATATAAAGGAAAGTTTGCACTTTCAAGTTTGTTAAAGGGAAGCTTTGTCAGAAAAACTCCTAGTTTGTAAACTTTTTAGTTTGCTGATGCTTGAGTTCATCGATAGGAGATTTCTCCAATTAAACCTTAGTACAAGTTTGTATATTCTTCAAATTGTTGAAAGGAAGTCCTAAGTCAGCCAAGTCTAAAGTTTGAGAACCTCATCGGCAATTTCTCAGGTTTGCGAACCTTTAGGTTCACCGATAAGTAACTTCACTGACAAAGAGCTTTGAAGGTTGGAGCCAAGAGTTTCCCTAGTTCATGGAAAGATGTTCAAATCACCAATAGAAGGAACGTGTTAAGTTTGGCTAGTTCATGATTTCTGAAAGTTGTCAATTCGCCAACAAGTCTTGGAAGGAAAATTCAAACTTTTAAAGTTTGCCAACTGCATGATTTGAAGGAAAAATTTCCAATGTTCGCGGAATGGCCAGATTGTCTATAGAAGGATGGAGTGTTGGGTAAAGTGTGATATTAGTAACTTTGGTGGTTTGTGAACCCTTAGGTTTTCTAATAAACCATTTTGTCAATAAAGGCCTTAAGAATGGAGTCCGTTGTTACTTTAGTTCGTCGATTGAAGTGACTAAGTCTAAGTTTCACAAAGTTGGTTTTTGCTGACTGCATGGACATTGGTGCGGAAAATGCAACATTCACTAATAGAATAAGGTTTGAGAAACCAAACATTTCCCAATAACATCTAAGTTTTGAAAATTCTAATTTTCATTGATAGAGGAAACAGAAGATGATACAAGGCTCTATGGTTCGCAGAAAGGGCATTTTTTTGTTGACTGTCTTAGTGTCCAAAGTATGTATTAATTACAAAAGCACACATTGGAAACTGTTAATACACTAACAAAGATACTTGAAGTGATTCAATTCAATTCTATAATTGATCCATTGCTTGGTGATTGTTATATAACCATTATGAAACTATCAACTTTTAGTTTTCTTAATGCATGGTGGTTGTTCAACTATTTGAATGGAATATCATAAATACATTCCACTAGTTCTGGTGGAAAGGGTGTGTGTATGTGTGATTTCCCTGGTGAAGGGGTTCCTCTCTAAACTTATGTAAGTTTGTTGTTAGTTTGAGGTTCCTCTCAGAATAGAGGTGAGGTTATTGTTGTAGATTGGGATTCCTCAAATATGTTGGAAGGATCCATTTGACACAAGAGTGAAGCAAAGGGTTTGACTAGTGGAAGGCGATCTTTGTTTTCCTCTGGGAAATGATTTTGTGTTGTAAGCACATAACTGATAGTGCAGGTCGATGAATTGGTAAATTGCTGGAGTAGAAGGTTTTTGATGTAATCAGTAATTTTGTTGTTAATAAAAGTACTTTCAACTTGTGTGATGATTTATGAATCTTTGTTCTTGTTGTGTGATTTGGTTGCATGATTGGGTTGCCTAATAAGGTCCCCTAGTCACGACTGCGTCAGTAAAGCTACACTATGCATATGAAATGCATGTCAACCTCCTATAGGCTTAACAAAGAATGTAAGTTAAACAATATACAGAGGATTCAAGCTACTTATAAAGTCATATAAGAATGTAGAGATAGACTCTATTGATCAACCTCTTACTTGTGTACGATACGATGCCATGAAACATAGTTTTATCAACCTCAAGGTTATACTAATCATCGAGTTTTGCTTGCTTATCACCTCTATTCAGGTGTATAAAAGATGCAAGGAACATAAATATAAGCTGACCATTAAACAATCTTTACTCTATACACAGAGTTTATAGCCATATTGGCCTTCTACAAATACTTAGAGGGGTGTTGCCACAATAATGGGTTACACTTTCTAGGACATCCTATTTTTTTGCTGAAATCACATATTTTTAGAAAATATAATGATTTAAACCTTGAAAGGTTCCATTTAAAGGCTTTTAATTGAAGACCTGATTTGATCAAACCCCCTTAGCTTCAAACCCCCTTGGATAGAACCCTGCTAGTTTTAAACCGTACCTATAATGGAGTCTCCTCTACACCTATCAAAATGCTGATAAAAAAATACTTTTGATCTACCTTTTGTGGGATGAAATGAATTCATTTAAAATTTATGTTTTGTAAGTATGTAGTCCTTATTATAAATTTCCCAAAAAGTATAATTTTAAATATATTTAATTTGATTATTATATTTATTTTTTATTTCTTGTGAGTGTGGGTTTGTCACCGAACATCAAGTTCTCTGTTCTACACACATGAAAAATTAGTAAATTAGTGAAAAATTTTTTTGAAAAACATCTATGCCCAAAGTATTGATGTCCTTGTTTCAACAAAAAAAATTGAATTTCGATACATATAGAAAAAGTTATGTTTTACGGAATATGCCCATGTCTAAATTATAATTGGTTTGACTTCAAAACTTAATTATAAAAAAAATATTCAACAAAACATTATGAAACCAAATGCATGCCCTATATATCGGTGTTACCAATCTAAATTCAAAAGAATTAGAATTTTATCCTTTGTAGAAAAAAAAGTTATGTGCTACAGAATACACATCACTTTAAAAAATGTTGTTTACTATAAAAAAACTAGTTATCAAAGGAGACGCAAAAAATTTACAATTTAACTCCAATTTTTTAAAAATATATATATTTAGAATCCACAAACAAAATCTCACAAATCACTAATTCACATCATCTTCAAATTCCTAACGGTTTAGCAGCTATAGGTGTCAGAAAGTGAAGATTTAGTTCAAAATGTTGATTTCAATGTCAAGTTTGGCCAAAAAGTGTAAACCATTTTTGTGGGATGACCCTTAAAAACTTATCGGTCTTCATAGAGTACACAAAGAGTTATATAATAAACTCCAATGTTTAAGAGCAAGGCTATCGACCTCTTAGAGCTGTCGGCCATCTAAGGCCTCTAAAGAATAACACAGTCTTTAAAGACTTATGACCTTTCATTGGTCATCACAAGTAATACCACACTTAAAGACTCTCGGCCTTTATGCAAAGAACACAGAAAAAATAATATTGTTTTGGTCTTCATTGATAAAATGGATAAACGTAGACCGTATTCAAAGTATACCTTTCATAAACAAGTTCTAGCATATTTGCATGAACAAGAATAGATAGACTGAGCATGTAAACGATATGAGAGAACCTAAATTGAAGTCTTTACTGTAAGTATAGAAGGTGTGGGTGCTTCTATGATCGCCACTCTTCTTGGGACAAAGAAACACAAACCTAAATCTCCTCGGTTTACACTTCCAATTAATGAAAACAAAAGATAATATTCATAATGTTCTATCCTTTTTTCTTCCATCTCAGGTAGGCGCAAAATGTTTTGAAAAGAGAGTTTTTATTTCTTTTCCAGAAGTGGTTGCTAACCACTCTTGGCCCTTAATCCAAGAGAATAGGGAAGTGGAGCTACCTCTCCTTCCCATTCTCCTACAAACTAGGATTGGTTCAATGGGGAGAAGCCTCCCTCAATAATAAACTTTTAATATGTATAATGTAGTGCCCCTCCGTTTTCACTTTGGTTGTGTCAGGTATGTTTGACATTTAGTTATTTGGTTTGGATTGTTCATTTGATGCTATTGGTTAATCATGGCATTAAAATAATATTAGTAGTCATTAAAACATTTGTGATAATTAAATAAATAGAAATGCCTTTATGCAAATTTAGTTTATTGAATATATATATTGTAATAGTAGTCAAGTTAATAAATAAATATAATATTATTATAATTATTATTAAAACAAACAAACAAACAAACAAATTAACTCAAAGTATTTATGGTATACATAAACTTAATAAAATATAGTTATAAAATAAATTATTTATAAAATTTAGTGCTGAAAATTTAAAAGGGTAAACCCAAATTTATAAATTATTATTTTAGGCCCCTATATTATTTATAGCACTATAGTTTATTAGCTATATTAATTTGTTACATTTTCTAGAGGTTATTTTATATTATTGGTGACTGAAACCTTATTTTATATAAGGAAACCTAATAAAATATAATGTTATTAAATATTACTTTAGGATACCTAATTATAATTGCTTGAGGACAAACAATCTTGAGCGGGGAGGGTTGTCATGTCCCTATAATGATTTATAATTGAATTGTTTATTTAATAATAAGTTAACCTTATATAAACTAAATATATAATATATTTATTTAAAATATATTATTAATATGTATTATTTAATAAATAATATTATTAATTTAATATAATTTAAATATTATAAAATATATGAAATATATATATTTATATTTTAATTAACTAGATATATTATAAATATAAATATTTTAATATAATATTTATGTGAGTAATTGATAAGATATATTATTATATATAAAAATAAATATTATGAAAAGTCTTACCTATTAAAGCTAAAAAGTAAAGTAATTTAGAAAGTAAAGTAATTTGGAATAAGACAAAGTAATACGGTTAAACAAAAGGTTAAATTCAAAATAAAATAATAGAAAAATAAAAGTCTAATAAGACAAACATTATCCCACCATATTATATGCTTGGAAATAAAATAAAATAAAAGAGATCCCATACTTAATAGCAAATGTATTTATTTATACTATATATATTATATAAATAATGTACTTTAAAAAGATTAAGGGGAGGTGGAAGGAAGATATTTATAAGTGCAGCACATTAATAAATAATATATTATAAACATATCTAATAATATAAATACAAATATTATTATTATTATCTTATATTGTAATATAAATATAAATAATATAATATAAATTATATATCATTTATTATGATATAAATGATATAATATAACTACAAATAATGTAAATAAATAATAATAAACATCTTTTAACCTATCCTCTTATGATAAAGGAGTTACGTATGGTTAGAACTAGTTTTACCACAAAAGGGAATTAATATAAAGTAATAAAAATAATAAGAGACATACCTCTTCGAACATATCCCTTGAAAGGGAAATAAATAAAGGTTGTGAGATAGAAGGAAAGGATCATCAGGAGAAAATATAAAAAGAGTATGGGATAAATACATATATTTAGATCTGCATTTTATAACAACAATACAATAAAGACTATATTATCGCAGCATAGGTAAGGAATCCCAGGTAAAGCAGGTAAGTAAGTATTTATATTTACTTATTCAATTTATGATTTGTAAGAATTTATAATTACTTGTTCAATTTATAACGTGAAAGATATAAATAATAAGGTTATTAAGTAGAAACTGATATATGTGATATATACATTTATGTCTAAAATTTATATTTTAAATATGTATCTTGTATGATTTGAATTCATAAGTGATTTATTAACACCATATGTGGGAAAGAGTAGAAAGTGCCAAGAGGCCATTCATGGATATTTATCACATAGAGGCCTTGTCACATGAGGTATGAGGTACCCATAGTGCAAGGATTGTGAATTAATGGCCTTAGCTACCTAGAGTACCAAGGAGTCTCACAGAGGCCTTAGCTCCAAGAGTACAAAGGTACTTCTTGAGTAAGGATGGGAGACATTAGAGCCCCATGGTGGATAATGGCAACTCTCATCTCATTTCACATAAGTTGTTAATAAATGACGTATGAGAGATAACAAGTATGTATATGTATAGGTGAAGATTAATTAAGGCCTTAGGGTAAAACCTAAGGAGAAGGCTCTAGGGTAAAACCTAAAGATTAATAAAGGCATGAATTCCTAAGGGTAGATACGAGACTTCCTAATTAACCACCTAGTGCTAAGAAGGTGGGGTAGATAGTTATGGTAGGTATTGATCATTCCATGGGAATGGGCCTTGATTGATGAATCAAGGATATTATGGGCCTTGATTGACGAATCAAGGATATTACTATGGACCTTCGATTTAAGTATCGAAGGAATGGGCCTTAGTTGACGAACTAAGGAATTATAGGCCTTAGTTGACGAACTAAGGAATTATGGGCATTGGTTGACAAACTAAGGAATAATATTAATGGACCCATAGGATTGAGATGACATCACCTACCCAACGAATCTTCTCTCATTAGGTGGAAGGTGAGGTTAATAAGAGGCCTAAGGATTATCTCACCCAAGGAGAATCATGATGTATGGAAAAATGGATTTATGAAATGGCAAATAGTATAGGGTTATGTTTATGAATATCATCAAGATTAAAAGGAAATGAAAAATGGAATACTAATGTTCTCTTTTGGTAAGTTGAAATTGTTTGCAAGGGTGCAAAAATTTTGGCTTGCTAAAAGGGGACATTACATATAAATAATTTAATCTACATAAACCCTATCTCACGTTCTATACATTTAGTATATAACTTATTTAATCCACAACTTTAGATTTAAATATGCATGGGTTTAAACAATAATAGGCTTATTCGTTGACGTCGACGATGCATTAATGCATACATTCATTATGTATTTGATGAATTAAATATCGATTTGATATGTCGACTTCCCTAGTCATCTTAAAACAAAGAGGTATTCTTAACCTCTTCGTTTGTCGACATGGTCAACAAAATCATCGACAAGACAATGAAACCACATCACAAAGATAGTAGCAATATAAAAGCATGACAATTACGGCTAACAACTAAAGATTAAGACTTACTCTAGTTTTGATGAAACCTCTAATGTGAATGTGTGTGCTTGTTCTCTGATGGCACAATGATCATTGTATTCATGCGATCTATCACCCTCTCCCTAGTGATACTCTCCCTCCTCATCTTAGAGGGGAAAACACTATCCATGCATCCACCTCAGTTGCACAATGGTAGTTAGTCCATTAAATCATTTAACCAGCTGCATAATAATAATGTCACATATTCATTGCATATAAAATAATATAAATCAAATGGATTTTCTAATCTAACACAGCATTACTTTAATCATAATAATTTCACTAACTATTTGTCTTCTTGAAATAAAATGATAAGTATGTTTGTTTTAGAACGGGATGTGATAGTTATCTTTAAGGAAATCATATTGAGAATCTGATGTTTATTCTATAATTCAATGGTGAATACTGGATCAAATTATTATTTTGTTGATATATTTACATAGATTGCTTTGACCCTTATGACAAACTATTCGGATGATTTCTTATAAAGGATTTGAGCTCAATTTGTTGAAATGATTTTCCTTGTAACTATCACTCCAATAGATAGATTAAAAAGACTTACACTAGTGTGGGTAATCCAGTAGACTTAATAACAAGTACAATCATAGAAGTGGAGTGCAATTTGTAGGGATGTTATAGACATTGAAAACTCTCTCATGTAGTAACTTTGGTGATTATCTTAGAATTTAAAAGCTATTAGCCATTAGGGTCACTACGAATTGCATCTAGTATCTGTATGCAACTTTTAGTAAAATATTAGACCTTGCAAGCTACAAATAATGCTTTATTTGCTTGTGTAGCAGGGTTCACATGACCCAGACTAGAGCCTATGGTTGTTCTCTATCTCATCTCTAGATTGATTAATCCTAATTATCATAGAAGCAATACCATCTTGCCTTGGATACCTTAGTTCCGAACTTCCTAGTTAATCAGCTATTTTGCAACACGATTAGCCCAATTTTGTGTTCACAAGTTCATTAAGTGTATAGAAAAATGTAGACAACTCTATTTGTGGAATGAAAAACGCTATATAGTGGTATCCAGATACATAGTATTATGTCTAATAGTGAATCCAAAATCTATGATCTTTAATAAGCTCAGTTTGTCCTTAAGAACCTCATTTTTGTTGTCTCTTGGAAAAACATATTTTCAATTTATTTTTTTGCACTATTGAACTATTAATTATCCATGCCATCTATCAAGGTAGAAAATAGTTTGTAAATGGGTAAAGATTTTCTTTTAGGCATAACTAGCTATGACCAAGCTTGGAGGTAAACTATACTCATGTTGACCTACCTACACCCAAAAGTATTTGTAAACTATTAAATTGAACATTTAGAGTCATTTAAATTATATTATCACACTAACCTACTAGTAATATGCCTTTGGCATTTTGGCCCCCACTTTTGCCATGCACCTTTTAGGTGTCTGAAAAGGTCAAAAGTTCATGCTACCCATTGTGTCTAATGTGGTAACCTACTTACACCCAGAAAACATCTGTAGTATGTCAAATTTAACATATAGAGTCACGCAAATTAAATTATCACACTAAATTGCTAGTAATGTGCTTTTGACATTTTAGCCCCCCTTTTTGCCATGCACCTTTTAGGTGTCTGAAAAAGTACGAAGTTCAAACTACCCATTTTGCTTAATGTGGCAATGTATTTGTTATGTTCAAGTTTTTTTGGCATTTCTCGAGTTGGTTCATCTAGTGTAAGCTTTTTTGGAAAGATTTACATTTCGTCCTATTTTCTTTCATACTTTTCTTGTCTTTAAATGAAGGTACAATTTATTTATTAAAAAGCTTGTCTCTGCAGTTCGATATTTTAAGTAAATGCACAACCAACTACTAGGGGAAAAGACCCAATACCTGAGATAGTATTTGTGTATTTAAGACCCAATATTTTTAAAAGTTTAGCACTAGTAGTTGTGAGTTTAAGGTGGTTAGTGTTGACTATAAGTACTAATAATTGAATGAAATGTGCCCTTTAGATCTAGAAAGCAACTAATCATGTGATGCCACATCAGCTCACCAACAAAACATGACTTAATGCACACCTATTGGTCCACCCTTGAGAACTATTTGACACCTCAATCAAAAGTATGCTGATGTGGCATCATATTTGATGATGTGGCCAACCTTAGTTATAAGCAGGGGCCTTGCAAAGTAAGCTACTGTAAATATTTTAGAGTGATTCGAAATTGCCATGTATAATTTTGAGAGGCGTGAAATTAGGGTGCTCAACTACTGGGTCCTCTCCCCTAAATTTGATTTGGCAGAAAAATTGGTGTCCATTTAAAATTGGGTGTTCTTCATACATAAAAGTATGCCCGCCACATGTTTCATTTAAAATTGGGTGTTCTTCATACATAAAAGTATGCCCGCCACATGTTTCACTGTTATGAAATTGTAAAATGCCTTCTTTCTTTCCTGAATACAAGATTAATTTCATTGTATTTGATTAAAAATCCAATTCTGTTATGTTCTAAGTTAGTCCATGTATATTGGAACTGCAAACTATTCTAACAATTTTGACATATTGTCACTGCAAACTATTTTTTAAATCGTAGACAGGGACTGTAGCTGCACAGCAAACCTTGTTTAAAGAAGCTTTCGATTGAACGCCGAAAATCTTTTTACTTACACTTTCATTTGGCGTGTCCTCTTGTAGTACTAATTCCTCTATTCTATTCTGTTCTATTGCTCCCTTTTTGAGCCATACAAATTTCAACAGGTGTGGATAAATGGAACATTCAAAAGTCTTCTCGGCATATAAAGTTTTATGCTTTGGACATTCCAAAATTGAGTTGGTAGTGAGTTGTAAGCAATTTTTGTTCGCATGTTTATCATATGATAAAGACAGTTTGGATAACAACCAAAAGTAATTCCATTACACGTTTACAAGACTTAGCCCTCCTTTCAACAGTGCCGATTACGATAACATTAACAAATATTCGCTTCAAAAATATTCAACGCGCTTCACAGACATTTCCCTAATAGTCTACATGTTTGCGGTGCTATATATGTTTTACTCTCATTTCTCACTTTCTCCTCAAACCGGAGCCCCACATTCTTCAAACTTTTTTCCATACTTCACAGTTCAGTGGAAATCGCTTCCTGATTTCCATAGTAGAATTGTGCAAACTACACTTCTTGATATCTTTCATTTTGCCTTACGAAAATGAACAAACCCGGCAAACAAAAGTGTATCCGCATTCCATCTCCAGACAATCACGGAGAAAAAAGCAGTCAATTTAAGGGAGTTCGGATGAGAAAATGGGGAAAATGGGTGTCCGAAGTGAGAATTCCCAATTCCAGAGCTAAAATTTGGCTGGGGCCTTACGACACCGCTGAACAGGCAGCCCGTGCGTTCGACGCCGCCGTTTATTGTCTGAGAGGAGCTGACGCCAATTTCAATTTTCCCAACACCGTCCCCGCCATTCCGTCTGCGTCATCACTTTCCCGTCATCAGATTCAGCTTGTGGCAGCCAAATACGCGCGCGGCCAAATCCCCTCCACCACCAAAAACAATAACGAGAAACCCTTGTCGCCTCCAATTTCTTCCACACTTTCGGAAATGGAGACGTTAAGTGACAGGCTATTGATGTCCGAGGAGATGGACTTTGTGTTGTGGGAATCTTTATTCCAGCATTCCGACGGCAATCAGTTGTTGAATTTGGACAAATTCCCGTCAAATGACGCATCTCATTTGGAACTGACGTCATCAACAGCGGAGCAGGACTCTTTATTGTTAGACCCAACGGCGTTGTGGAATTTCTGAGCTGATTTGGACAAATAGAAAAAATTGCTTTGCGTGCACAGATAAGACCTTGTTCGTCCACGTTGGCAGTATTGCCACGTGGACATCTGGCGCAATTTTTGTGACGCCTGGTTTTCAAGATTCCCTGTGATATACACGCAGTTGTAAACTTGTGCCAATTCATATACTGATAAATATAAAGATGCATCAATTGAGCAGTTTTTAATATATGTAGTTACATACTATGTATACTAGCAATTGGACCTGTAGGTTCAATGGGCAGGCTGAAAACTTTCTAAGAAATTATAGAATTTGTTAGATATTTTTTATTATCTATTAATTTATAAGTTATTTAATTTACTAAATTATTTTATCAATTTTTATTGAAATTTCATCACATTAATTATTGTTTTCTTTCATTTATATTAGTAAAAAATAAATTATATTACATATTGAGATGAACAAACATAGTTGGATAAAATTGTTATCATCCAATTCTTTACCAGGGAAATATTTATATTTTTTTAAGTTATCATTTAAAAAATATAATTTTGAAAATTATAGTTCACCTTTAACAAATAATAACTAAATTCCTGCAGTATTTTTTTAATAGATTTTAGTGTGTTTTATTCAAATTAAAATTTGTTTGATTGGTAATCACTAGATTAAAAAAAACTCATTGCAAGATACTAATAAGAAGTGTTTTTAATACATTTGAATAATAATTTGAATTATACATTAATTATTACTATATATTACTTCTTAATAACAACACTTATTATTGCACGTAATCAAAAAAAGGGTGGACTAATAGTTGTGCATTAAGTCATGTTTTGTTGGTGTGCTGATGTGTCATCACATGATTGGTTGCTTTTTAGATCTAAAGAGCACATTTTATTCAATTATAAGTACTTATAGTCAACATTAACAACCTTAAAATCACCAGTGCTAAACTTTTAAAAATATTGGACCTTAAATCCACAAGTACTATCACAGCTAATGGAAGAAGCGGAGAAATAGTTAATTAATATAATACATTATTTTCAATTAAAAAAATAAAAATAAAAAGGTAGTTACTCTTAATTGAAAATTTTAAAAACCATACAAAATCCACTTATGCAGTCGTGTTAGGCATACATTTATACAATGCTTATAAATAAGAGTATTACTTTGAATACCACATTCCCTAAATTAGCTTTGTTGAATACCCAAAAAATAATACCACATTTGGTGCAAGCTGAACGTTGTTCAAAAGATGCATTTTTCTTCTTTCCCGAGGATGAATGAATTATTTCCCCTGGAGCCATTTGCAATCAAAAGACTGCAGTTGTGATCAACAATGCCAAACTCTCGATCCTAATACGCCAAATATTGGAAGCAGGGTCTGCGAGGGGTCTCTGCTATATTGCCGTACTTTAGCTACTCATTTGACCGATCTTAATGGTTTCCTTAGACCCATACTATCGTGCCTTTGCCAAATCTCTGTAGGTCTTAGGATATTTAATATCCAGTGTGTTGAAATCTTGATTTTGAAGCCATATTCTCCACTCTCATAAAAGTTTCCCCTGGTGTAAATATCACACTTTTCAAGAAATATGTCTCTTTTGTGCTCTTTTGGGCTTGAATGTTCCTATTACCGTTAACCTTGAGCTCCTTAGGAGCGATAGGAGGCCACCGACAAGAGGCGGGAAGATCCGTTGAGTACGTTTAGTATTTTTCTGTTATGAGACTGATCCGAATCAGGGGGGACTGTGGTGTCAGCGACTAGAAAAATAAAATAAAATATTAACAATGTATCAATTGTCAAAGTGATAAAGTAAAGGGATTTTTTTTTTTTTATCATTTATGACATTTTGAAAAACAATCAATGGACAAGATTGATTTCATGGTAGTCTTTTTAATCTAGGTCCTTCATCTATATAATTCATCAAGTGCTGCTCACATAAGGAAGGCTTTTAGCCTAAAAATACAAAATAAAATTAATAGTAGTATTTTTAACTGCAAAAAAAGTAATGCACTGCTCGTCACCTCTTTCGAGTTTCGATCCCTATTTAGTTTCGAAGTTAAAGTTTAAAAAAGTAGGGGAAAAACGCGAGTGAGGTGAGATGTTGTAATAGGTGAAAGCATGATATTATGCAGTGTTTGTCTTGTCATCGCATAATATCATGATATTTCAATGAAAGCATGATATAAGCTTATGAATTTAATTATCTAGTGAGAACAAGGAA
Organism: Cunninghamia lanceolata; assembly: GCA_027924645.1. Taxonomy (NCBI): domain Eukaryota; kingdom Viridiplantae; phylum Streptophyta; class Pinopsida; order Cupressales; family Cupressaceae; genus Cunninghamia; species Cunninghamia lanceolata. The sequence continues at coordinate 4,751,405 of BSBN01001035.1, forward strand.
AGCGAAAAGTGAAAGAAGGTTGCAATTAGGGATTAAATTTGAGAGTCCACTTTGTCTATCAAGAAATTTTTTTCCTACAATTTAGTCTTCATTATTACCTTTTCGTCTGACATTTTTTTTAATGCAAGTCAAATTTTATATAAGAAATATTAAAAAAAATTAGATTAAATTAGATTTTGATCTATTCATATCAAGGTATTTCAAATAAATTTAGATACTATTGCAGGCTCTCTCATACCTAAATTTCAAATATCATTTCCACCAATTTATACATGGTTTTCAAAAACATTTAAAACTCATGCTAAACAGACTCTTACAAGAGATGTCTTCTCAAGGAATGCAAGAATAAAAGAAAGAAGCAAACATCCATGGCATAGTATTACCTCTAGACACACCCCTCGGCCTGTTGTTTTAGTCACTTCCTTATTTTATTTTCAATCACTGACATGTAATACGAAAATGCATTCTTTGTGATTCTCCTTCAATGCAAAACCAAAGCATTACAGTTCTATCTAGTTTTTATTACTACAAGATCCTTATCCTTCAATGCAAAATTTAATTGTTTGCAAACTTGGAATGAATATAAAATATTCTATAAAAAAACTCAATAGTTTGAGAATTTTTTTTAAATAATAGAAATTTCTATTAATGATCTTAAAAATAAAAGGAATATATATATTCATATTTTCATATTAATTGATTTTCTACAGCTTCTAAAATAAATTAAATGTATGTAAATACAATAAAATATTTATTTTTACTATATTTTACAGTTAAAATCTTTAAATACAATTATACAACCGTCAAATTTAAGCCTTGCTTGCAAATTTAATTAGTTTCTCAAATTCTCTCCTCTGTCTTTTTTTCATATGTTTGGTCTTTGCATATGATCTATTTTCTCATATAAGTTGAAATAAGTGATTATTTACTTTCCCTTTTTCAATCCAGGGATTCCATTTTTTATGTTTATGAAAGTTATCAAACAATTTAGATCAATTTATTAGGGCAAGTCAAAAATGTTAAAATTTGTTAAAAGAATATATTTAAATAAGATGGATTTTTATTGTTATATAGTTTCATATTATATGACTGTCTAATTTCTTGTTATCATTTATGTATTACAAATATTGAAAGTGTGAAAAAGTGTGTTAAAAGTGTAATGCTTGTTTCAAACACTTTTAAAGCATGTCAACAAATTCATTCCTATTGATGTCTCTAGTACCACTATGACAATCTTCCTTTTTGCAAGGTTTTCTTTTTATCCATTCAAATCATATGCAATTTTCTACCAATGGTCATTGTTTTGTCCTTATTACTTTTTTGATTTTGTGTTTTGCATTTCCATCTTGAGTGCACTAACTTTTACTGGGGACACAAAGCACAACTCTTGTATGGCAAGATAACCCAATTCATCTCTTTCAAAGTTGGTTAGTAAATAAACATATCACTAGTGAGAAAGCACATTATTGACACTTGTCTCTAAACTACTTCAAGATTGGAACAATTCTATAATCTTTTAGATGATAATATGTGGGTGTGTGCACCAAGTTGATGGGAAAAAAGTGACCAAATGTGTTATTTTTGCCTAAACACATATATGCACTTTTTAAAATGTGAATGAGGCATAACATGCATGCATTATAACATGTGCACATTATACTATCAAAATAAAAACAAAACACAGGCTGCACATTTCAATAACGTAATTTGTGTTATTGCACAAGAATGTTTTGGTAATTAGAATCATTTGCAAGCCCCATGCCTACATTTTTCACAATATCACATTGAAGAAGAGGCAAGTGACTTGTATTTTCAAGTTTTAGATCAATTTTTTTTATTTTTTCATAAATTTTTATTTTGTAGAATAAATTTCTTATTTTTCTTAATTTTTTCACACTATCTCTATGAACCCTAAGCCTAAGCCTAATGTGAAAGGGGGATTGCTAAAAGAATGCCCTGTAGCACCTAAATATCCCTTGACACTTCCTATAAACCCTCCAAAAAATCAAGAAGATCTATTAGGGCAACTAGATCAAAACAAAACTTGAATGCAAAATTAGTGGAAACATTGAGGGCATCGTCATCAAACCCCTACTATGCATTACTTGCAAATATATTAGAAATAATGATGAAGCAAATTGACTCAATCACAAGTCAAATTCGTCAATAGGAAACTGTAATGTCCCCTTTTTAGTTGATGTTGTTTGCGGATGGTTTAGTCTATTCCTGACCCTCGTAGGCTAATATACATGGTTAGGGGGTCTTCTTGAGGCAGTCACCTGGTCGATGGTTGGTTTCCTGGATTCAGTTGGATGGGAAAAATAAGGGAGATAATAATTAAATTAATTATTTGTAAGGTTATTAAATAAATAAATATTATAAAATGACCTTATATTTAATTAATTTAATAAAATGACTTAAATAAATATTATTACATAAAGTCACGAAAATAAAATAATATTATTTTTCTAGAAGCTTCTTGAAGTCGGATTGAAAAAGTATAAAGGAAGGGGCAAGGCAAGCTTCCAGGCATCCAGGAATTGATATTTGCTTTGATGTGATTGTTTGGTGAAGGAGCCAGCAAGGGTTTCTGCCATTGAGCCATTGAGAATGAAAAATCTCATTGGTTATGCAATTTTGAGGTTGTGAAATATCAGCTGAATTATTGCTTCATTGTGGGCTTCATCCAGGAGTCCAATCTATGCTTAAATTGGAGAAGACATTAAGTTTCACAAGGGTTCCAAAGGTTAATCATTTGCAGATTTGAAATTGTTGGTGACATGAATAGTGGCGTTAATAGTGTCGCGCTACAGTAACCAGCCATAGGGTTTTTAGATTTTCATTTTTGGAGGCCTATCTAGACACTTTTTTATTCTGGGTATTTGAGGGATCAATTCTTCTTGTGAAGACAATCATTTCTATACCAATTTGGAGGTGTTTCAAGGCTGCAATTAATTCATTCTGAGGACTAATATACTACAGCAAGGGTGCCATTGGCAAGACATTTTTGTTCATATCTCATCAGGGAAGCATCCTATGGTTCTGGGCATTGTTGCATTTTGATCCTTTGATCCTACCAATCATTTCAGGTACCATAAAGTGGAGTTTTATTGTTGCATTTATTTTTAGTTAAGATTGTCAAGCAAGGGCAAGGGTGGCTACTTCTAGGAGGTGCAATTTCATGCAAGGAGGCTCAATAAAATCGAATAAAAATCAGAGATAGATATCATTGCATCTGTTGATCATTCCAGACTTCATAATCAGGTTCTTTGATGTATTTTGCATTGTCATATCAATTTGCATAAGGTGCTGCTGTAGATGGTCATTTTATATCAAATTTGGCATTGTTGTATATATCATTGTAAGCCAAGAGTCTTGGCAAATACATAGCATCATTGTACTTTAGATTGCACTCAATTAAGGAGATATATGTTGCATACCATATGTTTGATGAAATGTCTATCTTATAGCATACATAATCAGCATAGTAGTTTGCATGCTAATTGTTTGACAAAATGTCAATTGGCTATAGGAGTTGATTTACATTTGTATTAGTCATCTATTGCATTTGGAAAATGCTAAGACACTTGCATTTCATGTTATACTTGTAGTTTAGTCATTTAGCATTTATTTCAAGGTTTTTGCATCATCTTATCTTCCAATTTCATCAAGCAAAGCAAACTGAAACTCAGAAACAACAAGAAATACTTTGCATACAAAGTGTTTGATGATATTCCTTGAGGTTCAAATCAGAAATATAAGGTCTGAAATAGCAAGGGATATTACAGTGGTATCAGAGCTTTTGTCCTGCCATCCTATTGGGTAGATTGGACATTGAATCAGCTAGTTAATCATGGTTACTTCAAGTACTCAGAAGTAGTGGGACAGGAATATGGAGAAGCTTAAACAAAGTTTGAATAAGTTGGATGAAAACCAGAAGAGGATGAATGAATTGTTTTCACACCCTGCAAACATAGACAAAGAAGCTCAGTTTATGGCATCCATTTTTAAGGGGTCTACATCACAAAACAAAAAGGAGGAACAAAAGGTCTCTACAGGTGAAGTATCTAGAAACCTCTACAATGAATTTTCAACAGTTAGTGACCAGCATTTAGCTGATCCTATGGAGAACAAAATGGACAAAGGTGATGAGCAGGAGATGCCTTCTTTTGGGTTACAGGTTCCATCTTCTCTTCAGGAGGATAGCAATGGTATGGATTCTTTTAATGATTCCTTTGGGGTTGATATTAAATGCACTCACGAAAATCTAGAGGGAAAACTAACAGGTGAAGTATGGACCAGTAGTATTGAGATCGGGTCTATTTCAGTTGATCTTCACCCAGTTGATGTTACAGAAGGTAGAGAGGATCCTACAGGACAAGGTTGCACAAGTCTCCTAGTTGGTGACATTGAGGTTATGATTGGGGACTCTTTTGATAGTCCTAAGAGTGATCCTACCTCTCTACATAAGGTTAGCAATTCATCATCCATTGAGTCTATTTTTTGGAGGGATGATGAGGAGTTAGGGTTGGGAACTACTGCTGCTCTAGTTCCAAACCAGCATGAGGACACTTTAGAAGAATATTTTGATGAGAGGCAAGCTCTCCATTGGCAGCCCACAACTTCAACTAATGAATTTTCCTTGGTCCCTAAGTCTGATTTGGAGAACCAACTAAAGGTTGGTGAAGATAAGATTGTTATAGCGCTGTCCCATTTTGATCATTCTCACAAGATGGTGGAAATTCATCTATGGAAGGTCCAGCTAGAGGGGAGACATAGAGGTGTTGAAGAGGCTTCATCAATCTTTGATTTGCAAGTATTTAAGACAGCCATGGAGATTATGAAAAATAACTATTTAACTCTTCTTTCCGATAGAGATCACCTACTTGAATTGGGTGTCATATATTTAAATGCATTGAAGAGGAAAGAGGAAGAGGTTGATCAAATCACCACGGAGCTAGTGAAGACTAGAAAATCTTTGGAAGACTCTCAAATGGCTCTCCTTATGGCGGAAAATCAGATTGAGGAGTTGAATGTGGAGTTGAGTTTGGCTCATGCTTCACCAAAGAAATCAGAAAATCAGTCTTCTATTGCAGCCTCTTTGGATGGACAAGAATCTTGTGTTGTGCATGTGATTGAGAGACAAGGAAATGAGGGAAAAGAAGAGCAAGTGATGGGTGAAGACAAACTAGTTACATTAGAGCAGCTACATGAAGATAAGGTTTCTTGTGATGCTTCACTAGGTGAGTCTAGCATTGCTTCATCCTATCGTGGTAAAGAATCAGATGGTGCTTCCATGAATGTTATTCATACATATGAAAGTCCATTGAAGGTCCAAGATATTAAGGTGGATGTGAAAGTTAATCCTTTGCTTAGTGGAGCAGCTACTAGTGTTTTGAATACACATGATGAAGGAGACATTTTACAATGGCATGATGTCATCACTGATTTGTTTGAGGACAGCAGCACTATGTCCCATCATTCTTGTGAGATAGAAGCTTGTGATCATGAGAAAGCCAATGATATGATATCACCCATTGATGGCATCCCTACACCATTTGGTAGACATGAAGATATCAAGGATAAGAGGACTAATTTTGTATATTTTGGCATCGAAGAGGTAAAGAAGTCCAAAAAGATTAATGAAGAATGGTTGCAAAAAGCCAAAGAGGCTAGATTAGTGGTTGCCAATGCAAGACAACATCTTCAAAAAGTGAAAGGAAAGATCAATCTCATCAACATAGCAAGACAAAAAAGGATAGATAACATTGGAAGACTCTTTATTCAACTACGGGATGAATCTGAAAATGATTCCCCTAAGGTTAGTTCCATGTCAGGTGATAGAAAGCAGGACTACGATGGTCAACTATTGACGGAGCTTGGTGCTTTTAACCATGACTATATAGTGAGGAGAGTTCATCACCTTTCTTTTAGTTCACATGCAAAGAATTGGTTGATGCATCGATGTGGATTGACGGGGGGCTTATACCATCCATTGTGGGATGAAGAGTTGCCATCTACAGAAGATGGAACTATAGCCTGCAAGTACCTAACTCAGTTGTGTATGAGGGATTACTTGCAGGGACAGCAGTCAGTTATCCATCATGCTATTATGTATCCGACAAGGTTTGCTACTTCTATGTCACAGAGATTTCACACAGATACATGGTTACAGGATGATTATGGGGGCAGTAGGTATGATGGCTTGGTTAGTCAGCATGTCCATAGGAATTGGGCATAGGATATAGATTGTGCTTTCATGCTTGCTACACAGTTGTATGGTGCACTTGTGAGGGAAGAGGCACAGATATCCACTTCCGTTGGTGTTGAGAGGGATCAACCCTCCACATTTGCATTGATTAGTGCAACTGGCTTTATGAGTTGGTGTTAGGAGCACTCTTCTTCTAGCTTTGGCAGTTGGAGTATTGTGGGGACACCAACATTTGCAAATGAGTTAGCAGATACTCATCTTTTCTGGCAGTTATTTAGGTCCATAACCCACAGGTCTCAGTATCAGGGAGCAGCCTCTTGGCAGATTAGTGATTCAGTTGCTTACAGTATGGTGCAGCAGGTGCCACGAGTTGTCGTTGGTAGTGGATTGTTGATTCTATTTTGGGATCCTGGTGGTGACGTGTTTGATTCGTCACTCTATTTTGGTCCTGATGAGGTGTTCCACCACTCTTGGTGTGATGTTAGTGGTTTATGTAGAATGGTACAGTGGAAGTCAACAGGTGCGCTTTGTGACGGACATCCAGTTTGGCAATGGGACCCAAGGATAGACATCAGAAGTGATATGTCTATTTCAGCTACAGAATTGCATAGTTTGCTGTGTTTTGGCAGGTTCTACGGTTGCAGCTATTTTCAGCGAGATTCTGATGTAGTTCCTTACAGATTCATTTGGAATCCAGGCATTAGCTGTGGGATACTCTCCAGTATGTTGAGGAATCCTTTGTGTGCATCAGGGTTCACTGTTGAGTTTTGCAACATGTATATGAGGGTGATTACTTGCAGTTGCACTTTTGATCTTTATGTACATGATCTGTTTCAGATGCATAGCTCAGTTGTGCATATGCTAGATAGTGTGTATGACAGCTTAGCTTGCGCAGTTATGGGAAGCAAACATTGTCGGTATTCAGAGTTGCTTCCACTTAATGCTTATGCTCTTGCGACATCTGGCGTTGGGGTTGATTTGATTCAGCAGGTTCAGTTAGTTGTACTAGTACTGGTCTTACAGGAGCTCTTTGGTGACAGTAGGGACATTACACAAATCCTTCCTTGGGATCTAGGTGGGGAGAATTGTCTTTATAGCCAAGATTGCTTAGGGACAAGCAATTTCAAGGAGGGCGGACTGTAATGTCCCCTTTTTACCTGATGTTGTTTGCGGATGGTTTAGCCTATTCCTGACCCTCGTAGGCTAATATACATGGTTAGGGGGTCTTCTTGAGGTAGTCACCTGGTCGATGGTTGGTTTCCTGGATTCAGTTAGATGGGAAAAATAAGGGAGATAATAATTAAATTAATTATTTGTAAGGTTATTAAATAAATAAATATTATAAAGTGACCTTATATTTAATTAATTTAATAAAGTGACTTAAATAAATATTATTACATAAAGTCACGAAAATAAAATAATATTATTTTTCTAGAAGCTTCTTGAAGTCAGATTGAAAAAGTATAAAGGAAGGGGCAAGGCAAGCTTCTAGGCATCCAGGAATTGATATTTGCTTTGATGTGATTGTTTGGTGAAGGAGCCAGCAAGGGTTTCTACCATTGAGCCATTGAGAACGAAAAATCTCATTGGTTATGCAATTTTGAGGTTGTGAAATATCAGCTGAATTATTGTTTCATTGTGGGCTTCATCCAGGAGTCCAATCTGTGCTTAAATTGGAGAAGACATTAAGTTTCACAAGGGTTCCAAAGGTTAATCATTTGTAGATTTGAAATTGTTGGTGACATGAATAGTGGCGTGAATAGTGTCGCGCTACAGTAACCAGCCATAGAGTTTTTAGATTTTCATTGTTGGAGGCCTATCTAGACACTTTTTTATTCTGGGTATTTGAGGGATCAATTCTTCTTGTGAAGACAATCATTTCTATACCAGTTTGGAGGTGTTTCAAGGCTGCAATTAATTCATTCTAAGGACTGATATACTACAGCAAGGGTGCCATTGGCAAGACATTTTTGTGCATATCTCATCAGGGAAGCATCCTATGGTTCTGGGCATTGTTGCATTTTGATCCTTTGATCCTACCAATCATTTTAGGTACCATAAAGTGGAGTTTTATTGTTGCATTTATTTTTAGTTAAAATTGTCAGGCAAGGGCAAGGACGGCTACTTCTAGGAGGTGCAATTTCATGCAAGGAGGCTCAATAAAATCAAATAAAAATCAGAGATAGATATCATTGCATCTGTTGATCATTCCAGACTTCATAATCAGGTTCTTTGATGTATTTTGCATTGTCATATCAATTTGCATAAGGTGCTATTTTAGACGGTCATTTTATATCAAATTTGGCATTGTTGTATTTATCATTGTAAGCCAAGAGTCTTGGCAAATACATAGCATCATTGTACTTTAGATTGCACTCAATTAAGGAGATATATGTTGCATACCATATGTTTGATGAAATGTCTATCTTATAGCATACATAATCAGCATAGTAGTTTGCATGCCAATTGTTTGACAAAATGTCAATTGGCTGTAGTAGTTGATTTACATTTGTATTAGTCATCTATTGCATTTGGAAAATGATAAGACACTTGCATTTCATGCTATACTTGTAGTTTAGTCATTTAGCATTTATTTCAAGGTTTTTGCATCATCTTATCTTCTAATTTCATCAAGCAAAGTAAACTGAAACTCAGAAACAACAAGAAATACTTTGCATACAAAGTGTTTGACGATATTTCTTGAGGTTCAAATCAGCAATATAAGGTCTGAAATAGCAAGGGATATTACAGAAACATATAGGGAGTCACGTTGGGGTAAGTGCATGGAAATGGGGGACCAAAAGGGGGTCAAAAGTGGCCACTTTTTTTTTAAAATAAAAAAAAATGATCTTGCATGAGGAATTGAAGATAGCCACACTCAAAATTAGAAGATGTGATAAGAACAAGTTTTGTAGTTCTCCGAGTCTAGTTTCAAAACTACTTAATTTTTCTAAAAATGGTGGAGATTAAGAGGTTCAAATAGAGCCCGAGCACACAAAGTGATCTTATTTTTGTCAGAAAAATATAACATAGTATCTGGTGTGCTCCCTCTAAAATGTTGACTTTTTAAAAGTATTAGACAAATCACAATAGTGGAAAATTCGCTAACACCATTTAGTTTATGCCTGTTTTTATGTTAATTTTTTAATGAATATTTGATTTTTTTATGAATTTTCAAAGTGGACACATTCTATAAAAAATTGAGTGTCCTCCCCACAATTTTTTTGAAAACTAATTGAAAATCAAAATTTTTTCAATGTGTATAGAATTGAGTCTAGAATCTAAAAATGTAATTTGTTTCAAATTTCAATAAACATGTAAAAAATGACACCAGAAATACTAGACATAGGTTTTCTACAAAAGAAGACATTAACAAAAGAAATTGAAGATGCAAACCTTAATGTTATCAAATTTGGTTAGAAAGCTAATAAAAACTTGAAGTTGTCTTGGCATTTTTTCATATTGACATTAAAAAACATCTGAACCATAGAGGGAGCATGCACAATATTTGGTTAAAATTTCTAAATTTTGTTAAAAAAACGTCCTTGGTGTTTGAAAGCTACCTCCAACCCTTTGGGTTGGATGTCCAAGGCAAATCCAATCCTTAGGGTTGGAATTTGCCCAAGCAGGAAAAAATGCAAGCATGTTATAAAATAGTTAAAATGAATTGTATGCATATCTCTCTCTCTCCCTCTCTCTATCTTGTCTTCTTTATGGACTCTCTCTCTCTGTCTCTCTCTCTCTCTCTCTCTCTCTCTCTCTCTCTCTCTCTCTCTCTCTCTCTCTCTCTCTCTCTCTCTCTCTCTCTCTCTCTCGTATCATTCATCTTCATCTCTTTGTGTCTGTTTGACTTATTTTTCCACCTCTTCCTCTCTCTTTTTCACATCTTAACCCTAGCTTTCCTAGTTTTCCTTTAGATCCCACTAAATTTTCCCTATTTTACTCTTTTCCACCTCTCCTCTCATCATTCTTCCCATCCAATCAACTTTCATTTTATCTTGTTTTCATTTCATCCTCCCAATTTATATCCTCATCCATCTTTGCATGTCCTAGTTTTCTTGTTTCCATTTGCTTTGTCGACAAGGGAGAGGGAGAGGGAGAGGGAGAGAGGGGGAGATGGAGGGGTGTAACATCCCAATTGAAATATTAAATAAATAAATACAAATACTATAAAAATTTCATTTCTCTTTTTTTAAGAGCATAAATTCAACAATAATATATTTGCAATTTCCAAAGTTCAATAGATCATTTTAATTTATGCTTTCTTCACATGTGACTTACAAATTTTACATATTTGTCAAGTATAAATACAAATGGTCGCTTTCCTTGCGACTACAACATGCTTCAATTTCTATTTACATAATAAGTAATGTTTCTTGTTCACAAGTCTTCAATAGTCAACTCCAGGAGGGAGAGAGGGAGAGAGGGAGAGCATCACTTCCTCCAACCATAGACCAGCGGTCCCCTGCACACCTTCCTTCTAGAAGTGGCACTTCTCTTTGTGAGGGTATAGATAATGAGAATCAACTAATTCTTTGTGCCATCTAAGAACCAGTGAAGTGTCCTAGCTAATAACAATCGGCCTTACAACTCTAGTCTAGCTCTAGCTATGTATAACCCATTCTGACTATTCATCTATCTGGTATATAGTGAATCAACAATGCAAGCAGTGACTTTTGCATTACTTTGGCCAAAGTTTCATATAAATAAAGTTGTACGTGTTCACTCACTCTTTTCTCAACTTGGAGACAACATTCTTATAATTCAGTAAATAATATTATATAGATCAACACACTTTAACTTATTTATTCAATATCAGTCTTAAAGACATAAAATATACCCTTTTCTATTACTCAACTAGACAAGTATAGGGTGAGAGCTTAGGTGACTTAAGAAGCATGCATTGAGCCGCTCTTTGCATCCTTGCAATCATGGGTCTATGACGACCTATCATCTACTCAATGGCTTGTCAACCCATTTCCGTGCTCATCAGTAAATTTAGTATTTTTTCATAATGATACGCAAGATTCTAACATTATGTCATTGGTTTGACAATTAAAGACTCTATTTTTCTTAGTCTAGGAATATATTCGACTTCTAACTTGTCGAATAAAAACAATAACCTTATAGTCCTTCATATTGGATACATTTCCTCTTGTAATTCAAAAGAGAATTCCAAATAGTAAATAGTCTCATTCTCAATGAATAACTATAGAAAATTGACCTTTCATTGCCATAGTGAGTGTATTACACGACAACCTTGTGGCTATTCTTAGCCTATATTTGGATAAATAATAATCCTTTTTTAAAACCAGGATAAAGATAGTTTGTGATAACCCTTAGTTACCTAAAAGGATAACATCTATAGAAAACTAAATCCTTTAGCATATTAACATAATAAGAAGTTTAAATATCAAGTGCTTTTAAACAATGACATCGACTAATATATAGCTTTAAGCTTTAATAACATTCAGGGTAATGATACCTACCTTTTCAATTAGCTACGACTCTTAGATAGGATACTATGATAACATAGTGTTGTTACTTTGGTTTTACACAAAAGAAATAAGACTCTCGATCTGCTATAGTTTACTAAAGAACTCTTATCACTGGAAAAGACAAAAATTGAATGACTCATACCGACTTTTACTCAGGTCAGCTAAGAATACTAACATTAAACCTTACTCAGGTCAACTAAATCAAAGCATAACTAGTAAATATTGTTTGGTGAATATGTACAATCGGCCTTTATGTTTTCTACAATAATGATGCAAATTGACTCAATGAGATAGCTCTCTGCCTCATGATGTTTGTAAGGACATATCATTTATTCAAAAAATAAAGAAAGCTTAATTAAAGGCTATTGATCATTCAAGTATTCAAATGTAAGTTTATTCTATTGATGGCTTACTGTATAATTACTCATGCATTTATAGGTTTCTTCCTTACACAGGCATGCATGGGAAAGCCGAGTTTTTGGCCTACTTACATGCACCACCAAGAGTGAAAAAGACTACAGTTTATCAGCCATATTGTCAATGTAAAGAGTGGAAATGATGCAGGAGCATCTGGGTCCATGAGCAATCAACATCAACCAAAAACATTTCAGGTTTTTCAGTTTAGTTTCAACTCAGTTTTTGTTGTGCTTTGTCTTCTTTTGTGTCAGTTTTGGTCTTTTGCTTTAGGTGGCAATTTCATATTAATTCGGCCAAGTTAAGGACATCATCCTGTAGAAGAGCCAATTAGGTATCTCCAGTTCCAATTTGGTGAAGATTGGATGAAAATTGACTAAGTTGGAGCTAGTCAACTAATTCTCCAGTTCATGAACTACTCTATTAGTTGATTAGATAGTTTACCAATCAAACAGTTCTCTGATAGTTTATAAAGGAATTTTTGCATTTTTAAGTTTGTTAAAGGGAAGCTTTGTCAGAAAAATGCCTAGTTCACGAACTTTTGAGTTCGCCAATGCTTGAGTTTGCCGATAGGTGATTTCTCCAATTAAGCCTCAATACAAGTTCATATATTCTTCAAGTTGTTGAAAGGAAGTCCTAAGTAGGCCAAGTCTGAAGTTTGACAACCTCGTCAACAATTTCTCAGATTTGTGAACATTTAGGTTCACCGATAAGCAACTTCACCGACAAAGAGCTTTGAAGGCTGGAGCCAAGAGTTTCCCTAGTTCGTGGAAAGATGAATTCGCTGATAGAAGGAAAGTGTTAAGTTTCGGCTAGTTCATGATTTCTAAAAGTTGTCGATTCACCGACAAGCCTTGGAAGGAAAGTTTAAACTTTTTAAGTTAGCCAACTGCATGATTTGAAGGAAAAGTTTCCAAAGTTCTTGGAATTGCCAGATCACCGATAGAAGGATGGAGTGTTGGCTAAAGTATGATATCAGTAACTTTGGTGGTTTGCAAACCCTTAGGTTTGTCGATAAACCATTTTGCCAATAAAGTCTTTAAGAATGGAGTTTGTGGTTACTTTAGTTTGTCGATTGAAGTGACTCCTTCCCAATTTGATCAATCTTGGAATTCATGTCTTCTGGCTTTCCTTCCTTCCAAGGCTTGCAGCTGGGATTAAAGGCATTTCACTTACTTTTCAAGGTCCTTGTTAACGTTCAGCTGCTCCTTAAGAACTGTAGACAGGTTTGACAATTGAAGCGACAGGTTAGCATAAAGCAATTGAAATTCAATCTGCAAAGGAAACAATGAATGAAAGAAAGCTGCAATACACTGGTACTTCCAAATAGATTTGATAATAATATGTCTACAAGTGTCTGAAATGACATTGAGAGAAGTTGACAGGACTAATAAAGTAGACTTCTACGACCATCTATGAGTGAAGAGGGTGGGCAGCGATGACATGAAGGAGAGCCAAAGTTTTCAGATGTGGGGACAGATCTAGAATGTATGATTGATGGGCGCAGAAAGGACAAATAGGACTGGGGTGAATGAATTTGAGGTGTAAACCAACTGGCAACTTGACATGTAGGACTTTTCAGGCTGTTAGTTGGGACCATGCATTAGCTTTGGACTGCCAAACGTAGAGGCCAAGCTTGTTCCACTTGACCTGAGTCAACTTCCACATCCATTTGGAGTAAAGACAACATGAGAGAGGGATAGAGGGTAGAAGTTGCTTGTAGATGGCTTTGAGAGGGAAGAATCAAATGTTGTGAGCATTAGGCTACCTCCAATCTATTAGGAACATACATGGATAGAACGTGGAGATCTTGATAGTAGGGGATGGTGAGACAAGATTCTGAATGTCTAACATTGGTTGATTGTCTAAGTTGAGATTGAGGTTGAATTAAAACTTAAACTGTTGCCAAGATTTCTAATTGAGGTTGGGCAGATTGCAAAGATCCTAGAAAACTTAGATTTATCTTTTGAAAAGTTGTTTGAATGAAGAACTCACAATCACACAGTTGTTTAGTACTTGTTGGAGCATGATTAATGATGCAAGAGCACTTATGGAAGAATTGGTGAACATGTGCAACATGAACTAAGGGCTGGATAATGTCCTAGAAAATAACACAAAGTACTGTAAGTAGTCAAAAGTTAAGATATGGTTGTATGTGCTACCACAGAGAAGAAGAGCTAGTAGTGGTGGCTATATTGGAAACATACTTCTACCAACAATGTAAAGGATGGAACTATTGTTTCCTAGTGTGTGTCAACAACAAAGTTTACAAGATGATTATCCATAAGGGGACATCATATTTGGTGGTAGCCTTGTGGTATACTAACATCACATATGCACGGAGTATTGTTACATGACTCTTGGTATTCTACTGTAAGTTAGTTATGTGGTTGGACAATTCATATTCCCTTAATCTACCTATATATATAAATGTATATGAATGCGCCAAGGTTACCTGATGTGAAGAATTCATGATATAGGTCCATAGAAAACATTGTGCATGCATTGTTGGTGTGTAAACATTAGAGTGACTATAGAAGTTGAGTATGTTGTAGATTGAGATTCAATGGCCAAAAGACCTTGTTGTCTTGAATCAGTCTTGGTTCTGAATAATACAATTGTGAATGTCTACTTTGGTGGTGGATTTTCTCCTATAAGGGTTTCCCACATAAATCTTTGTGTCTTGTTTAATCTTGTGATAGAAAACTATTTCATTAATTTTATGTATGTGTTGATATTTAGATTTGATACATGTTGTTGACTATTAACTAAACACAAAATCTTAAGATCTCTTTATTTCAGTCTATTGGTCCTGCTACAAAAGGGTGAAAATCCCTAACAAATTTGAGTTGCAATAATAATATTAGCATAGTGATTAATTGATTTTGTTCATACCTAATTACTAATGATTTAATTAGAGAAGTCATCAAATGTCTTGCTTAGTTACTGTATGCTATACCCTAAGATGTTAAGATGGAAATATTGAGACAAGTAATTTGTTTTATACCCCTAGATACATGTTATTGATGAATGAATGTGTTATTTCTTCTTTTATCCAATCTACTGGTGGTTTAAATATCAGTTATACTTGCTCTTCCTCCCCTACCTCTTAATTAAATTTAAAATGATAGCATAATTTCCTATATATTACTAACTATATTGATCAAATATATTACTCTCCTTCCTCTCATGTTGTGAACTATGTTTAAGTGATGTAATTATGTAACTCATGTATGTAAGAAAGTAGTAAATAAATAAATACATAAATAAAATAGTCCCTTCATATGTGACCATGCCCATACAAGTTAAGGGCATTACACAAATATATTCTTGTCTCATTTGCTCCATCAAAGTTACCCACCCATAGGTTTGCTTAAGACTTCATGGCTTCAATTCATTTGGAAGCAAACCTACATTGGTTTCAAGTGCTTCACAAAACATGTCAATACTTATTGAAGTCTCAAACCTACATGGTTGGTTGGAATGAAATAAAATATAACAACAAACCTTTGATTAAAAACTAAAACTAGTTCATCCTTCCTTCATTTTGATGCTTGCAAGTTCTTTTTTTTTCTTATGAGTTCATTTTGTTCAAGTATGGGTACATCAAGAGTTGGGTAATAATTTGGGTTGGATCCCTAACTACTTGGGCAACAAGAGGAGGGTTAATATTTGTTCTATTGATATGATGAAGCATCACTATGGTAACCTTGGTCTTCATAATTGTCAGGGAATCTAGGGCTTGAAGCATATGAGGAAGCATAAGAGGGTACAACCATAGGGTATTCATTATGCCAAGGATCCATAGCTTACAAACTTAAAAAGTGCAAGGCTACATCTTGATCTAAGATAAATATGCTTTCTTTTTATGAAAGAAACTTTTTCTCATCAAAAGGAGAGAGGAACAAAGAGTACCTTGACTACTAGCTATTGTACCACTTGATTTGTGTCATGATTCACCCAGGTTGGATTGATAACAATAGAAAAAGGCTTATTTTAGGATAGCAGAGTCACGCCTCTTTGAAAGAGGTAATCATTGAACTAAAATTGATCTCCAAGGTAGAAAATTTGATCTAAGATGAAGCAAGACCAATCCTTAAGGCCAAGGAACTTTGTCATCAAGAGGATAGGCCTAGAAGCATCAACAAAATGTGGTCAAATAAGTTCTAGTTCTTGATAGAGGGTAAACTCTCCTTCATCTTTAGGCATGTGCTAAGCCAAGGTTGTGTTCCCTAAGGTCTTTACTATTACAATATTAAGATTTACATTAATAAATTGACCATAGTGACTTGTAGTTTATTATTGTTATGAAATAATTAGTTACATTGTCATAAGATGGTAGTTTAGGAAGTTATATTTGTAAGGATTTACAAAAGTCATATTGTAGTACATTCCAATATGAACTCAATATTATTATTATTCCCATTTATTGTTGTGTGTTAGTAAATCCCCTACCATTTCCATCATGGTATCAAAGCAGGATGATCATGGGAGTGTTGAAATGAGGGCAAACAACTAAGAGGGGGGATGAATCAGTTGTCACAAAACTTTAACACTTGCAGCAATTTATCTTCTTTATTGTTAGCGTATTACATTGTTGGTTATATTGTTATGGTAGTTCAGGTCGGTCGATTATATAACTATTGTAACTGTCAATTCAACTCCCTCATAGTTTATACAGATCATTGTATCTGCATTTTATCATATCAATAAAACATACTCTCTTTCATTTGGTATTAGAGCAACTCTGTACTTGTGCAATGTGAAGCATGAGGTGTCTTGATGTGAATAGGTGAGCAATCTGCTCCGCTGCTCCCACAGGCCTACTCCAATGCCAAGGCGTTCAATCTACAAAGCTTGATCCGTAAACATTTCTGTGGTTGTGCATCAAAGTTTGAAGGAAGAGGCATTCAAAGCAGTCCTGAGAAAATACATAGAGAGGTATGCAAAATTAGAAGTTTTTGATGAGTCTCCGCTTCAGTTATCTGATAGTTCACAACCAATTTCAATGACCTTCTGTCTGCTCAAACTGCGGGATCACTTGTAGTGAAGATATTTTCTACCTGTGAAATTTCCATTGATAGTTATTCATATAGGAGAGTGATGTGAGGATATTTTGAAGGCATCAGAATATCTAAAAAAATTTCTAGCTCTACCGCTTAGCATAGATTCATAGTTGGAAGAAGATTTGTAGGAGGCTATGAGAATATCAAACTGATAGTGAAGCATGGGAGTTTGGGGCCCCAGTGTTTGCAACAAGTAATACGCTTTACCTGGCACAAATGGTTGCAATTCCAATAGAGTAAATCAGCCAACGGACTACAAGTTTGGCGTACCCTCTTATACATGCAATTTTTTTTAACGTGGTTTGCAGAATTAGGATTGAGTTTCTAAAGTGATACGACCAAGATGGGAAAGATGCATGGAATTTCAGGTATGATACTTATATAATGAAATGTAGAAGAATACAACTTGAGCCATTGTCATTTATTATCTTCATTTATTCATCAAAGGGGCGTTGGAGGTTATATACAAATGGCAACATAATATTTTAAGTGAGTAGAAATACTGACTGTGTAGAGAGAACGTTGATCTTCCCCATTTAGTAGTAATAAATGTATTTACCTATATGTCAAATGCGGAAGTTATGGTGGAAGCCTACCATGTTTGGTGGAAGTAAGTGATATTTTAGATTAAGCCATTTGATAAGTAACACAAATGGCTTAGTGGATAGTGACAGAGGTAGTGACAGTCAAGGATTATGTAGATTTGAGTTTAGGGTTTAATAATTGGAGAAATAAGGAATTTTGTAAGAAGTTTGGTTGCTTTGTAAGACATCTATGGTTTGAGATTTGTTTTGCATCGTAGTAATTACATAGAAGGTATAAGGTTGATTATTGTATGGGTCTATCATTGGATCAATTTGACATTATCATCATGAATGCACATATGTCAAAGATCACTTATGCTTTCAAGGACATCTTTTCTATTCCTGATGAGGCCTCCAAAGACACATCCAAGACATCAGTTGGTTAAAGTGTAACAGGGTCATATTGGAGGTAGGCAGCTTTGGAGGATGGAGGATTTTCCATCATCTCAAGTTAGCTTCTCACTTTGAGCTGATGCTTTGCATGAGAAGCATTTTTAGTTTTGGTTGTTTTGCTTTTCTTTGTTGATGCTGACGGATTTGAAGAATGTATGTTTTGTGAAGATTTTGTTTTAGAGACAGGTTTTAGATTTGGTGTTGAGCTCAATATGGATTGTTGTCTAGTGAGCTTCAAAGAGTATATGATCTTGAATTATACCCTTTCACAGTCACTAGACAATGGCAAAGATCTATCATATCTCTTAGGGTTCATTATTGAGTAATTCAAGACTTTGTGATTTGAGAGCTTGGGACTAAAGAGCTCAAGAACACAACTCGAAGCTATGCCTTTCCAAGGGTAGACGAGACAGCATGATGGAGCCCCGCTTGGTTTAGGATTTGTTCTTTGGGAGAAGATCTTCTATAAAATATGTATTCATACTATGTAATCAGCTTTGTTGAGTATTTTAGCATTAAGGGGGGAATGTTAGCGTATTACATTATTGGTTATATTGTTATGGCGGTTCAGTTTTGTCAGTTATATAACTATTGTAACTATCAACTCAACTCCCTCATAGTTTATATACATCGTTGTATCTGCATTTTATCATATCAATAAAACATACTATCTTTCATTTATCACTTATTAACAAATTAATGATATAATCATGAAAGCATAACACAAGAGCAGAAATATAATCAACACACATAACACCAAGATTTTTACATGGAAACCTGGTTAAGGGAAAAACCATGGTGGGGGTTAACCCATAAGAAATTATACTCTGTTAAAAGTATTACAAATGGGGAAGGCACATGCCTTCAGCATGCACTGCCCAAAGCTCACTGCTCCAAGAGGCTCACTACCTACAGAGATGGTTACAAGAAGATTACAGAATGTTTGAATTGATGAATAGCATCTACCAATGAAGAAATTTAGTTCTGGTTAAGCACAAAATACTGATCTTACACACTTCATCCTTATTCTGCCCTGTTTCACCCTTAGGCCATAATTCAAGCTTAGATATTTATCTTCACACTTCTTTCTATCTTTTTTGCACTTACTCCATCACACCACACACATTCACACCACAAAACACTCGAATCCATCAGCTATATATATCCGCATCAAGAAATTCAATCAACTATAGTCAGCTTCAAGAAAACTTAGAACATTTATTAAGAACTCTATTCTGTCGACTGAATCCATGCACAAACAAACAACACGGACCAAAAACTTGTGTTCTCAAATCATTAATCATGTCGGCCAATACCATTGATTATCACAAATTGCTTAACTGATAGCTTTCCTTCATCTGGACCAAGATCAAATGCTAGGTCAGCCTATTCTTCCTCTGACTATACTGACTAACTAGAACTTGATACTCAGATACTTATAACTTTTGAATCCTTCATCATCGGAGGCTAAATTTCTAGGTTTGGATAGTCTTGACAATCCTTATTACTCCCTCAGATCTGCAGCACACTATGATTTACCACCAGAGAGATCCAGACCAAGATATGAACCCTATCAAATGCTCTGTTTCTGACTACTCAAACTTAGACAAATCTCCACTTTGACTTCCGATATGAACAAATTATGTAGTGTGGATGTGTAAGAGAGACTTCGTTGCCATCAATGACAACACTTGTCATGCATAGCAGTGTCTCTTGCCAACAGGGAGAATTAAAGTTTTATTAAAAATCTAGAGAGTCAAGTTTATCAAAGCCAAGTTGATTTAGAGGAAAAGTTATCAACAATGCCGAATTCCACAACTGTATGTTCATTTTCTACTTCAATAGCTTTTGTGGGTAGGTATAATAAAGCTATTGCTGATAGAATGTATTTATATCATAATATTTAAACTATTAGCAAATAATATTCTTGAAATTCCTCTCTACATGCAATTTTATGAGAGAATATATAAAACGCTATCAATTCTACTATGTATTTTTTGTTAATTTGTTTAATATTTTAAATGGTCAGAAATGAGACACTATCAATTCTAGATATCATATTGAACTTGCCATTTTTGCACCATCTTCTCTTTGAAATGAGTGGGATCAATATCTAGTTTCTTCATTGCTGGTAATATAGTAGGGATATATATATCTTTGACTTTTGACATCACAATTGGGATGTCTACTACATCAAAGGCACCAATGCATGCACTTGGCCTCTTAAGTTGGACTATATTCAAGACCTCTTTTTGAGAAATAGTATTTAATATGCAATTCAATGGTGAGTAGTGGATCAAATTGGTACTCCCTTTATACATTTATATTGATTGTTTTGAGCCTTCTGACACCAATTATTCTATTGATTTCCTATATAGGATTTGAGATCACATTGTTAATAGATGCAACAATGGATTACACAATCTTGTTTGTCTTCTCTATCTAATCAATTCCATTTACTGATACTTTTTATTCTCCATTCTTGCTTCTATTTAGGTGTTTGTTTAGAAGCAATCTCTTTATGGGATGGTGGCATGTTTGTTAATTGAAATTAGAAAGAGGTAACAATAGTAAATGCAAAATGGTTATAGTTTAAATTACCTTTGTAGGAGATATGGTCCTCATTTCTTGGCTTGTAAAAATGGCTTATTGTGAAATGCAAAATAATTCACATAAACTAGGAACAATTGAAAGAAATAGTCATTAAATCACCATATTGTTTCAAGCTAGTCATAGATGAGAATGTTTGTTTTGGATATCATTTGGTGTCGTGTGGCCATTTTTGAGTTGTTTCTTAAAAGTGGGTTGGCAATATCTGGGTTTCAATCCTTTTAACATTAGTTGGGGACCATATATTTGACTTGATGTCCAACCTAGGGTGTCTATTGTGTCAAAGGTATCTCAACACTTGCATTTAGCCTAATCTTGTCTTAAATAGCATGAGGTTTATGTTGTCTTTAAGGAAATCATATTGAGAATCTGATATTTATTCTTTAATTCAATGGTGAATACTGGATCAAATTGTTATTTTGTTGATAGATTTACATAGATTGCTTTGAACCTTATGACAAACTATTCCAATGATTTCTTGTATAGGATTTGAGGTCAGTTTGCTGAAATGATTTTCGTTGTAACTATCACTCCAATAGATAGATTAAAGACTTACACTAGTGTGGGTAGGCCAATAGATTTAATAACAAGTATAATCAAAGAAGTGGAGTGCGATTTGTAGGGATATTACATACATTGACAACTCTCTCATGTAGCAACTTTGGTGGTTATCTTAGCATTTATAATCCATTAGCCATTAGGGTCACTATGCATTGCATCTAGTGTTTGTCTGCAACTTTTAGCTAAATATTAGACCTTGCAAGCTACAAATAATGCTCTATTTGCTTGTATAGCAGGGTCCACATGATCTAGACTAGAGCCTATGGTTGTTCTCCATCTCATCTCTAGATTGATTAATCCTAGTTATCATAGAAGCAATACCATCTTTGTCTTGGATATGCTAGTTCTGAACTTCCTAGTTAATCAGCTGCTTTGCAACACGATTAGCCCAATTTTATGTTGTCACAAGTTCATTAAGTGTATGGAAAATTGTAGACAACTCTGTTTGTGGAATGAAAAACACTATATAGTGGTATCCAGATACATAGTATTATGTCTAATAGTAAATCTGAAATCTATGATCTTTAATAAGCTCAGTTTGTCCTTAAGAACCTCATTTTTGTTGTCTCTTGGAAAAACATATTTTCAATTTTAACACATTGTCACTGCAAACTATTTTTCAATCTTAGACAGAGACTGTAGCTGCACAGCAACCCTTGTTTAAAGAAGCTTTCGATTGAACAGCGAAAATCTTTTAATTTACACTTTCAATTGGCGTGTCCTCTTGTTAGTACTAATTCCTCTATTCTTGGCGTGTCCTCTTGTTAGTACTAATTCCTCTATGCTGTTATGTTCTATTGCTCCCTTTTTCACCCATACAAATCTCAACAGCTGTGGATAAATGGAACATTCAAAAGTCTCCTCGGCATATAAAGTTTTATGCTTTGGACATTCCAAAATTGAGTTGGTAGTGAGTTGTGAGCAATTTTTGTTCGCATGTTTATCATATGATAAAGACAGTTTGGATAACAACCAAAAGTAATTCCATTACACGTTTACAAGACTTAGCCCTCCTTTCAACAGTGCCGATTACGATAACATTAACAAATATCCGCTTCAAAAATATTCAACGCGCTTCACAGACATTTCCCTAATAGTCTACATGTTTGCGGTGCTATATATGTTTTACTCTCATTTCTCACTTTCTCCTCAAACCGGAGCCCCACATTCTTCAAACTTTTTTCCATACTTCACAGTTCAGTGGAAATCGCTTCCTGATTTCCATAGTAGAATTGTGCAAACTACACTTCTTGATATCTTTCATTTTGCCTTACGAAAATGAACAAACCCGGCAAACAAAAGTGTATCCGCATTCCATCTCCAGACAATCACGGAGAAAAAAGCAGTCAATTTAAGGGAGTTCGGATGAGAAAATGGGGAAAATGGGTGTCCGAAGTGAGAATTCCCAATTCCAGAGCTAAAATTTGGCTGGGGCCTTACGACACCGCTGAACAGGCAGCCCGTGCGTTCGACGCCGCCGTTTATTGTCTGAGAGGAGCTGACGCCAATTTCAATTTTCCCAACACCGTCCCCGCCATTCCGTCTGCGTCATCACTTTCCCGTCATCAGATTCAGCTTGTGGCAGCCAAATACGCGCGCGGCCAAATCCCCTCCACCACCAAAAACAATAACGAGAAACCCTTGTCGCCTCCAATTTCTTCCACACTTTCGGAAATGGAGACGTTAAGTGACAGGCTATTGATGTCCGAGGAGATGGACTTTGTGTTGTGGGAATCTTTATTCCAGCATTCCGACGGCAATCAGTTGTTGAATTTGGACAAATTCCCGTCAAATGACGCATCTCCTTTGGAACTGACGTCATCAACAGCGGAGCAGGACTCTTTATTGTTAGACCCAACGGCGTTGTGGAATTTCTGAGCTGATTTGGACAAATAGAAAAAATTGCTTTGCGTGCACAGATAAGACCTTGTTCGTCCACGTTGGCAGTATTGCCACGTGGACATCCGGCGCAATTTTTGTGACGCCTGGTTTTCAAGATTCCCTGTGATATACACGCAGTTGTAAACTTGTGCCAATTCCAATACACTGATAAATATAAAGATGCATCAATTGAGCAGTTTTTAATATATGTGGTTATGTATACTAGCAGTTGCACGAAATTTATGCACAATGGAATAGCCGATAGGGTGTATCAATATTTCATATGTAACCGTAAAGATGAAATGCAAGAATATTCGGAAAGAACGTATTTGTAATTGTATATGATTAAGGTGTATCAATTTGTAATCGTAAATTTGAAATACAGGGTTACATTAAAGGCATTGGGAAATAAATTTTAAAAATATTGAGAAATACATCGACCAAAAACTTGTTGGCATGGCCTCGAATGGCCTTTTAAATGCTCTTTAAAAAGAACCCACATTGTTTTTACTCAGAGCATTGTCAATTGCCCTGATTGGTGGAATGTTTTGCGGAAGGCATGTGATGAGTTTGTCTTTAGATTTCAAGTCCTCCTCTGCTTCACCAATGCTCAAAGATTCGATGGGGAATAAAATCAATTCAAAATTCCAATGCAGGGACATCGTACATGGCCCAACCAACAGCGACACCACAACTAGCCCGACATTGTTCCATTAATGCCCAGCCAGAGCAGGAACGCAGGTTGGTGAGTTTAAACCTTGCCTGGCCGCTTTCCTCCATTTCATCGATTAACTTGGTGCCCAAATTAAAGATTTGGGTGGGATTTTGTCAAGTAGTGAAAGAGAAGGAAGAGAAAGAGACGCTGTATGTAATGAAAGGGAGGAAAAGTGTGTAGGTTGCGTGAAAAAACAGAGCAAGGAGAGGCGTGTAGAACAGCAAGAGAGAAGGAGCTGCCATTTTCCATAAAAGAACTTAGTTAGTCCAGTAGTGCGTGGGGATTGCCAAGTTCACAAGAGAGAAAGGAGAACAAAAAGGCGACAAGGATTTATTCCAGTTAAGGGAGTAGACCACCATTTTAAAATCATACTTGTTTATGTATGGTCACTGCAGATTGGGAAAGGAGAGGTCGAGAGTAGAATAAAACAGGGGATGGCTTTAATTTGTGATTAAACTTAACTAGTTGTAAGTTTTGTATGTCAATTTTAATGCTCTTGGCTGTGGTGTGTATGTGGGATTTTTTACTTTACTTAAATATCATCTATTTTAATAGTAAAACACTCAATAGCAATTTTATATAGGTATCTCTTTATTGTGTGTGATTCGAGGTTTACTCTTAGACTGTGTACCAACTTTTTTTTGTTTTTTTTAAGTGTTCTATAAGGTCGACTACTGCCAGTAAGCAAGAGGCCATTTAGTGTGCTGGTAGATATACATATATATTATACTTGTGTGTTGGTTTAACCTGCAACAAAGAGAGTAGAGGCTGATTTAAGTCCCTTGTAGCAACTTCGGTACTAGGTGTGGGTCTGCATGACAACATACAACAAAGGCATTTGACTACTTTCATAGGCTATGAGAGGTGGTTTGAAGTCAAGTGATACTATTTAGTGAGGTGGTGCCATCAAATTCTCAAGGTAAGATATCATTAAGCAATTGGAAAGCATTATTAAAACTTTAATTGTATAGTGAAATCATTATTCTTCTCTAAATAGTGTCATTTTGAAAAGTGTTAGGAAGGTGGAGACCACATTGCATTATATAATTGACCATGCTTATTTTCTAGTGTATTTGTCTAGTTGCCTCCATTGTTTTGAGAGTGCCTTAAAATGTAATTGATCTAGCCTTTAAGTAATTTTAGCGTGTAGGAAAAATATTTATACAAATAATATTGACTCATTGTTATTCTAAATGATGAAATTCATCCAATTCGTTAGCATCTATGTGTGTGTGTATATTCATCTATTTCTCTATCTATCCCCTTCTCTCTTCCTCTCTCTTTCATTCTCTTTATCTCTCCACTTCTCTATTCGTCTCTCTATGTATCCCTTTATCTATCTCTCCCCTTCTCTCTTCCTTTGCCTCTCTCTCTTTTCCTCTCTTTCATTCTCTCTATCTCTGTCTCTCTTTCTATATCTCTTTTCCTCTATCCTCCTCCATGCCTTTATCTTGAACTTCCTCTCTGTCCCTCCTTTCTATATCTCTCTTTCTCTAGCCTCATCCATGTCTTTCTATCTCAGTTTTGGATAATTTACATTATATAAAATATGCTATATGATAACAAATATAACAATATTTATATTATATGTTATATATAAAATAAAATAACAAATAAAAGATTTTTTAAAGAGAAATCTTGTTAAAATCAAACATTCTTAATTAGTATAAAGATATTTTTTTAATAAAGCACCATAATTCTATATTTAACTCCTAAATTCTCTAGGTTCATCATGGAACAATAAAAACCAACAGAGGACGAACATGACCAGCAAAAACTAGTAGGGGACTAGCAGGACCAGCAGAGGACCAGCAGGGACCAGCAGAACCAGTAGGGACTAGCAGAGGACTAGCAGGGACTAGCAGAACCAGCAGTGACTAGCAGAGGACCAGCAGGGACTAGCAGAACTAGCAGGGACCAGCAGAGGACCAGCAGGGACTAGCAGGATGATCTGGAACAGCAACGAGCATTTGAGCGGGCTTAAGATCAGTGGCAACCACCGCAAAGAACAATGGCTCATGACTGATATGTCCATAGTGAGAGATTGCGGCAAGACCACAAGAGAGATTCGAAAGTGGTGCCAATGCAGTGTCAAATATACTTTAATTTTATTTTCCATTTCAATTACATACCTCTTGCATTAGGATAAACTCGTCAAAGCGGCGATTGCATTTTTAATGAAAACCAATGATACGAAGAGGATTCCACCTTCAAGTCCATAGGTACAAATATTTTTTCTTTTCTATATGGTCTTGAAAAAATGGGATGTGAGCAAATGTAAATGGTATAAATACATTGATTCTTGATTTGAGCCTTTGGGGTGTGAGCAAATGTGAAGAATTCCTTGGTTGATAGCATAAGACAGGGAGTGGGCATTGGAGAGGGGGGCATACAGTGTATGTCCAACCAAGGATATAGTTTATACCGTGGATGGTTTCTAGCTAGGGCATAAAAAGGTTAAATATGATTTTTCTCCTTATGGCCATTAGCTTAAAGGCTTCTATAACTGATCACCAAGAGAGTGCAGAGTTGATTTCGAAAGAGCATCCAGATGTGTAGTTAAAGTCTAGAATTAATGAAAGTATTGTTTGAGAGATTATCAATGTATTAACTATTGTACATAATTGCATGCTTTTGTTGTTACTATTGTTTTAGTAATGTTGTTCTAAATATTAAACTATGGCTACCTGAAAATCTATTAAAAAAGTCTGTTACAGAACATAGCTAGTTATCAATGGTTATGGACCCACTGAATAGAGAGCATAAAAAACATATCTAGAGTGCTTTAGAATATAAAGCATACATCATTATTTTGCACTTAAATGATCCCTTCTATGATTAGGATTTGAGTGTGTGTTGAATGTATTTTTATACTGTAGAATTATATGGTTTGAAATGGTTTGAATAGTTTAATTTATAGTAGCATCTATCCTAAATTGATTAGGTTCAGTTGTATTTATCTTTTGGACTGATGTAGATTTAGTGCTTAGTATAATTGGATGAGTTCAGTAGTGGCCCACATGGGATACGTCTAATTTTATCATCATCATTAAAATTTTCAAATGTTCAGTCTTAGATTATGCCAACATGAACATGGAAAACAATTTTTGGCTCATCTGGATTTGGGAAAAATTATTTTAAGATCTCATATTTCCTTGTAAAGATTCTAAGTACACAACTGAAATCTGTCGACTGCCTCCATACAGTTCTCTACAAGTCAACCAGCCACATAGCCTCTATCAAATTCCACCGAGTTCCCAAGGGCCAAAGCATTAGTCCCTGATGTCTCTATGAGTGTATAGTCTAACAAATAAGAAAGCCTATGGGTTTTATCAAGATAAAAATCAGTAGATCCACAAATATCAATGGAGGTTGAGCGAATTGATAACAGACCATTTCAACTCCTAGATGTTCACCTGTTACATTTCTAGTTGTTGCAGCACATTTTCTATTTTTCTTGACCTGTAAAGAAAACTCAAATGGCAGAGCATTTCAAAAGGAAAGATATGTTGTTCCCCAATCCTCTGGTTGTTCACCAGCATTTGTTTGATAGTCAGTCAATCATGATTGCATATCCTCTACAGATAAGGGGGAGTGTTAAAAATTTGACAATTTTTACATTCCAGGCCATTCTATACCTGATGTATCAGTTGGGGCAATCTCATCTCCCTATATAATGTACAAACTCTCTCATTAATGCCTGATGGACTTATGATTCTAGTATCCGGTACAGAAGATATTATATGGGACAACTTTTACCCATCTAAGTTTGGTTACGAGGCAATGATTTATCTCAATACAGAGACAAAACTTGGTTTTTCTATTACTACACATCTCTCCATTTCTCAAATGCTTTGCTCCATCTTTAAATTGTTCCATATAAACTCCTTTTTGTGTTCACAACCTGCTCAAATGGTTGATACTTTGCGTGGTCCTGTTATAACATTATATTTGACTTTCAATGTTGGTCACAGTATGTATGAGCTTTTTTCTATTTCCAAAGTGTAATTAGTGTAACAGTTCTCAGTATTGATGGCCTTTTGTCTATCAAAGCTTTGGAATTTGATATTTTTCTAGGAGTCTCATTTCCTGAGCTGATGTAATGATTCTATTACATAGATATAGGATCAGTTATTAGTTTTTTTCTTTATTCTTTTTGGTACCATCCCAACTACTTGTAATTAGTCTGTGATGTTAGGTGTTATTTATTGAGATTGCTTGAAGAAGTTTCATAAGCCTGGACCTCAACTCCTACATGATTTAGCACAAGCGTCTCAGGATTTCCACATCATATCCTAGGAATGAAACAATAATTTGTCCAACCATAGTTGGGTGGATGAGGCTTGTAATTGTTTTTTCTTTTCCCATGTTCAAATGCCTCGTCCACACCAACATCATTGCCCTGCTTTAAACCCTCATCCCACTTCCGATAGAAAGGGTTTTTTACTAGAAAACAATGACAAGCCTCTTTTTCTTCTTTCCAGTACTATTATTGTTTATAGTAACAACCTTCCATTTCCATTGGAAGTATTCTTTTTCTTCTTTCCAATCATTTTCACCATAAGGTTTCTTTTTTTTTTTGTCCCGATGTCCAAATTTTCAGCATCATCAGAAAGAGAACTTTGGAAACCAATATTGCAAGCCTTGGGATTCTGGGAATCCGGATAAAATTAAAACAAAAGGTAAAAGAATCTTTTTTATACGGAAAAATAGAACACGAGATTTAGCTTTTCTTTCTAACTCCTATTTTTCATGGTGTAGAAAGAACAAGTGAGAATACAGTAGGTAATAATAGATTAAAGAAAGACAAGGCATCTTTACGGTGTCGTCATGCTGATTGAAATCCATACTTGACAACAACTTCTTCAATAATTCGTTTCAATGTCTCATTGTCCATCGTTCCATCGCATTGTCTCATCTGTAAAATCAATCAAATGTAAGACTCAACTATAATTACAAACCAAAACTAGAATCTAAGTCTTTAATAGTCTGGACAAATTCCAAATTAGTTACTTTAATGGTAGCCATTTTGATAATCTGGTCATCAAAAGATGTGAGATTGGCACTGTGTAAATGCAAGTGAAGGGATTCCAGAGCCCTGGTCAATTTAGTTAAGACTCCTAGAGCTTTCTTGTAGTAAATTCGTATGTGAAATGTTTTTTCTTCCAACTTGGAAACATTAGCTATGATATACACAACAAAACAAAGAGAATTTTCGCGAGGTTAAAGCTGAAAGTTGTAATTTAAAAGAATTTTGTTTTGACAAACCCTAACTACCTAAGCAGTCTGCCATGTGCAAACCTTCCCATATTCCTGAAAGGGTTGGACAAACCGCAACAAAAGCTAGCGTCCGATGATTTTTCATTTTAGCATCCGATAGTTTCCAGTGTCCATCATCCGACAATTTCCAGTGTCTGATGTTTTTTGGGAGCAAAAAGCTCCCACTATAAGCCTATCAGCTCCTAGTTTTTTGGCAGGTAATTTGAAACATTTTTTTGTTCAAACATTAGTTTTTGCAGGCTACAGTCTTCATTCAACCTAGCGTCCTAGCTCCTAAACCACCTTTTCCACCAATCAGGTCATGGTTTTTTTTACGTTGAGGGCTTGTTTGTTGTGAGGTTTCAATGACTCCATTAAAGATTCAGGTTTCAAAGTTTCTAGGGTCGTTTGTGGTGTTTTGATGTTGATGTTTGTTAATATCCAAATCGAAGTCATTTTGGAAGCTGCAGACATATCAAGGTCGCTGGCATCATATACTGGTTGGTGTTTAAACAATCAGTCAAGGGTCGCTAGGGCTACTATCTTCTTGTCACATTCTCAATCCAACTTGGAGTCAATGTTCGATTGTGATAAGTCCTAGTTTGGCTGCACTGCTTGCCACACGCGTCACCCATGCAAATTTCTGCCCTGGAGTCTGCAAGCACCCAAACACGCATTTGTTTGGGAAGAAACAGGAAAACCAGAGAAAAACATAACAAATTTATTCATTGATGAAAATTTAAAAGACTTTTAGAATGTGAAAAAACACTACGAATGGACTAAAATTACAATTGTCCAATGAGAAAATTAGAATCCCTCAATTTGGAGAGACCAAAATTCATTGAAAAAAAACTTTAGGATAAGGTGAAATTTTTGCCATGGCACGGAGTTTGAGGAAGGATTAATAGCTACCACTGAATACAATAGTATCCCTACCGCAGGCAAGGACTAATAATAAAGGAGAAAACCTCTCAAAGACAACAACTAGTAACAAAGAGTCTTTTAATTCGTAGTTGCCGGAACCAATACATAATGAAGGAGAGAACCTAAGTGTGGGAGACTTTAATATAGAATATCAAGCAAAAGCATTAACAAAAAACACATGCACAAAGGGAAGCATACAATTCTTGAAAAGAGAATAGGTGCTTCCAATTGTAAGCACAAAGCTTGAGAATTTGGAGTGATCCAAGGAAAAAATCAATGCCAGCTATGAAGAACAAGAAAAGATAGAGATACCAATTCCAATGTGAAAAAAGAGAGCCAGTATCGCTGAAATGCTCATGTGTATGACAAAATTAATAAAAATTAAGAAAACAAGCTTGAATAAAATGTGAAATAATCCTCAAACTGCATTCCTTTCCAGAACAATCAAACTAATTTATGGATTTATCTATAATGAAAATCCACAATATGATTCATCTGTTGACTACATAAGAGTAATTATGAAGCAGAGTTGCCTATTGAAAATCTATATTACTAGACACTCTTGTGAGATACATATTTTCTTGTACCTCACACATATTCCTATAGGATATGGTCTATAGAAAGTTGGCATACGCATCAAGCATGGCCAGTACAAAACTTGAACTATATAAAGGCCAGTTTTGAACTCAAATAACAGAGAAAAAGAAAAGACCAAATTGAATAATGGAATCTCCAAGACCAAATTGAACATTAGTGGCATTTACAAAACACCCTATTTCTTTATTTAACACCTAAATTTCCTCTGCAATAGCTGCTGGGAAAATTGCCTTAAATGGGAGAACAATCTACTATTGCCCATGAATCACAATGTCATTCTAAATGTTTATGTCAATATTTGTACATAGGTTCCAAATATAATAGAGTTTAAAATAAGAAATGCAAGGCTCTGTTTTTGATGTAGTTTTCTATAAAGCAATGGCAACATAAATAGAACACCTTTTTTCTACATTTAATTACTTAAACTCTTACTTGATGAGATAATTTATCTAATCCTCACCTCTGGAAGGTTATCTAGATAACAATTTCTAGCAATTTTGAACTCAGATAACATAAATTTATTAAAAACGAGACAGAATTGGCTGCAGATCCATACAAACTTGATAATTGAAACCACAAATATAAAAAAACAACCAGATAATATTTTTCTGCCTTCGAAAAATAGGACAGAATTAGGTAGCAAATTCGTATGAATTTGAAAATTGAAACCTTGAATTTAAAGAAAAAACAACACGGAAATTTAGATATGGAAACCAAAAAAAATAAATTAAAGCAGAGGCATTTTTTAGCCATAGGTATTGACGGCCTCCCAGAGCAAGCACTTATTTGCATTGGAAACCACTCCTTGCTGCTTGGTCTCCTCACGAAGATATCCGTGTAGAAATGATTCAGGCAGAACTGCACATGCTGGATGCTAGAAATTGCAAAGCAGACGAGCACAAATGCCACGCATTCAGTCCAATTCAAGGAATGCAAGAATAAAAGAAAGAAGAAAACATGCATGGTATATTCTTACCTCTAGACACACCCCTTGGCCTATTGTTTTAGTCACTTCCTTATTTTATTTTCAATCACTAACATGTAATACAAAAATGCATTCTTTGCAATTCTCCTTCAAAGCAAAACCAAAGCATTCCAATTCTTTCTATTTTTTAATACTACCAGGTCCTTATCCTTCAATGCAAACTTTAATTATTTGATGTGCTGGAAAACCTAGAATGAATATAAAATGTTCTATAAAAAAACTTTTGAGAAAATTTTTAAATAATAGAAATTTCTATTAAAGAATTTAAAAATAAAAGGAATATATATAGTCAGATTTTCATTTTAATTGTTTGTCTACAGTTTCTAAAATAAATTAAATGTATGTTACTACAATCAAATATTTATTTTTACTGTATTTTATAGTTAAAATCTTTAAATACAACTATACAACTGTCAAATTTAAGCCTTGCTTTCAAACTTAATTAGTTTGTCAAATTCTCTCCTTTGTCTTTTTTTTGCATATATTTGGTCTTTGCATATGATCTATTTTCTCATATAAGTTGAAATAAATGATTATTTACTTTCCCTTTTTCAATCTGGGTATTCATTTTTAATTTTTACGAAAGTTATCAAACAATTTAGATCAGTTTATTAGGCCAAGTCAAAAATGTTAAAATTTGTTAAAAAGATAGATTTAAATAAGATGAAAATTTATTGTTATATAGTTTCGTATTATATGATTGTCTAATTTCTTGTTATCATTTATGTATTACAAATATTGAAAGTTTGAAAAAGTGTAATAAAAGTGGAGTGCTTGTTTCAACACTTTTTGCAATCTTCCTTTTTGCAAGGTTTTCTTTCTATCCATTCAAATCATATGCAATTTTCTACCAATGGTCATTGTTTTGTCCTTATTACTTTTTTGATTTTGTATTTTGCATTTCCATCTTGAGTATACTAACTTTTACTTGGGACACAAAGGACAACTCTTGTACATGACAAGATAACCCAATTAGTCTCTTTCAAAGTTGTTTAGTAAATAAACATATCACTAGTGAGAAAGCACATTATTGGCACTTGTCTCTAAACCACTTCAAGATTGGAACAATTCTAAAAGCTTTTAGATGATAACATGTGGGTGTGTGCACCGAGTTGATTGGAAAAAAGTGACCAAAAGTGTTATTTTTGCCTAAACACATATATGCACTTTATAAAATGTGAATGATGCATAACATGCATGGATTATAACATGTGCACATTATACTATCAAAATAAAAACAAAACACATACCACACGTTTACCATAACCTGTGAGCTTAAAAGCCTTGAATAACATAATTTGTGGTATTCCACAAGCATGTTTTGGTAATTAGAATCATTTGCAAGCCCCATGTCTACATTTTTCACAATATCACATTGAAGAAGACGTAAGTGACTTCTATTTTCAAGTTTTAGATCAATTTTTTTAATTTTTTTCATAAATTTTTATTTTGTAGAATAAATTTCTTATTTTTCTTAATTTTTTCACACTAGCTATATGAACCCTGACCCTAAGCCTAATGTGAAAGGGGGATTGCTAAAAGAATGCCCTATAGCACCTAAACATCCTTTGACACTTCCTATAAACCCTCCAGAAAATCAAGAAGATCTATTAGGGAATCTAGATCAAAACAAAACTTGAATGCAAAATTAGTTGAAACATTGAGGGCATCATCATCAAACCCCTACTATGCATTACTTGCAAATATATTAGAAACAATGATGAAGCAAATTGACTCAATAAAAAGTCTAATTTGTCAATAGGAAACATATAAGGAGTCATGTTAGGGTAAGTGCATGGAAATGGGGGACCAAAAGGGGGTCAAAAGTGGCCACTTTTTTTTGAAATTAAAAAAATTGATCTTGCATGAGGAATTGAAGATAGCCACGTTCAAAATTAGAAGATGTGATAAGAACAAGTTTTGTAGTTCTTCGAGTCTAGTTGCAAAACTACTATTTTTTTTCTAAAAATGGTAGAGATTAAAAATCAAAAATTAAAAATTTTGCAATGTGTATAGAATTGAGTCTAGAATCTAAAAATGTAATTTGTTTCAAAATTTGATAAAGATGTAAAAAATGACACCAGAAATACTAAACATAGGTTTTCTAAAAAAGAACACATTAACAAAAGAAATTGAAGATGCATACCTTAGTGTTATCAATTTTTTTTTAAAAAAAATACATGGTTAGAAAGCTAATAAAAAGTTGAAGTCATCCTGGCATTTTTTTATATTGACATTGAAAAACGTGTAAACCATAGAGGGAGTACGCATAATAATTGGTTAAAATTTCTAACTTTTGTGAAAAACACATCCTTAGTGTCCAAAAGCTACCTCCAACCCTTTGGGTTGGATGCCCAAGGCAAATCCAACCCTTAGGGTTGGAATTTCCCAAAGTAGGCAAAAACACAAGCATGTTATAAAATAGTTAAAATGAATTTTATGCACATCTCTCTCTCCCTCTCTCTATCTTGTCTTCTTTATGGACCCTCTCTCTCTCTCGTATCATTCATCTTCATCTCTTTGTGTTCGTTTGACTTCTTTTTCCACCTCTTCCCCTCTCTTTTTCACCTCTTAACCCTAGCTTTCCTACTTTTCTTTTTTCTTTCCAATTTTCCTTTAGATCCAACCAATTTTTCCCAATTTTACTATTTTCCACCTCTCCTCTCATCATTCTTCCCATCCAATTAACTTTCATTTTATCTTGTTTCCATTTCATCCTCCCAATTTATATCATCATCCCTCTTTGCATATCCTAATTTTCTTGTTTCCATTTGCTTTGTCAATAAGGAGAGGGAGAGGGAGGATGTTGGAGAGAGGGGGGAGGTGGAGGGGTGTAAAATCCCAACTAAAATATTAAATAAATAAATACAAATACTACAAAAATTCCATTTCTCTTTTTTTAAGAGCATAAATCCAACAATAATATATTTGCAATTTCCAAAATTCAATAGATAATTTCAATTTATGGTCGCTTCACATGTGACTTACAAATTTTACATATTTGTCAAGTATAAATACAAATGGTCACTTTCCTTGTGCCTACAACATGCTTCAATTTTCATTTACATAATAGGTAATGTTTCTTGTTCACAAGTCTTCGATAGTTAACTCTAGGAGAGAGAGAGAGAGAGAGCATCATCTTGGTGCTTTTCCTTCAACCATAGACCAGTGGTCCCCCACACACCTTCCTTCTAGAAGCAGCACTTCCCTTTATGAGGGTATAGATAATGAGAATCAACTGATTTTGTGTGCCATCTGAGAACTAGTGAAGTGTGCTAGCTAATAACAATTGGGCTTACAACTCTAGTCTAGCTCTTGCTATGTATAACCCACTCTGACTGTTTAGCTATCTGGTACACAATGAATCAACAATGCAAGCAGTGATTTTTGCATTACTTTGGCCAAAGTTTCATATAAATAAAGTTGTATGTTCGCTCACTCTTTTCTCAACTTGGAGACAACATTCTTATAATTCACTAAATAATATTATATATAAACACACTTTGACTTGTTTATTCAATATCAATCTTAAAGACATAAAATATACACTTTTCTATTAGCAACTAGACAAGTATAGGGTGAGAGCTTAGGTGAGTTAAGAAGCATACATTGAGCCACTCTTTGCATCCTTGCAATCACAGGTCTATGATGACTTATCATCTATTCAATGGCTTGTCAACCCATTTCTATGCTCATCAGTAAATTTAGTACTCTTTCATAATGATATGCAAGATTTTGACATTATCTCATTGGTTTGATGATTAAAGACTCTATTTGTCTTAGTCTAGGAATATATTCAACTTCTAACTTGTTGAATAAAAACAATAACTTCATAGTCCTTCATACTGGATATATTTCCTCTTGTAATTCAAAAGATAATTCCAAACAATAAATAGCATCATTCTCAATGAATAACTATAGAGAATTGACCTTTCATTGCCATAGTGAGTGTATTACATGACAATCTTGTGGCTATTCTTAGCCTAGATTTGGATAAATAGTAATCCTTTTTTAAAACTAGGATAAAGATAGTTTGTGATAACTCTTAGTTACCTAAAAGGATAACATCTATAGAAAACTAAATTCTTTAGCATATTAACAGAATAAGAAGTCTAAATATCAAGTGCTTTTAAACAATGACATCGACTAATATCTAGCTTTAATCTTAATAACATTCAAGGCAATGATACCTACCTTTTAAGTTAGCTATGACTCTTAGATATGATACTATTATAACATAGTGTTGTTACTTTGGTTTTGAAATAAGACTCTTAGTCTGCTATAGTTTACTAAAGAACTCTTATCACTGGAAAAGACAAAATTGAATGACTTATACCGACCTTTACTCAGGTCAACTAAGCCTACTAGCATTCGGTCTTACTCAGGTCAACTACATCAAAGCATAACTAGTAACTATTGTTCGAGCAATACGTACAATCGACCTTTATGTTTTTACAATGATGAAGCAAATTGACTCAATGACATAGCTCTCTACCTCATGATGTTTGTAAGGACATATCATTTATTTAACAAATAAAGAAAGCTTAGTTAAAGGCTATCCATAATTCAGGTATTCAAATGTAAGTTTATTCTATTAGAAGCTTACTACATAATTACTCATGTATTTATAAAGTTGTTGGCCTACTTACATGCACCACCAAGAGTGAAAAAGACTACAGTTTATAGGCCATATTGTCAATGTAAAGAGTGTAAATGATATAGGAGCATCCAGGTCCATGAGCAATCAATATCAACCAAAAACATTTCAGGTTTTTCAGTTCATTTTTTGTTGTGCTTTGTCTTCTTTTGTATTGGTTTTGTCTTTTGCTTTAGGAGGCAATTTCATATTAATTCAGCGAAGTTAAGCATATCATCATGTAGAAGAGCCAATTGAGTATCTCCAGTTCCAATTTGGTGAAGATTGGATGAAAATTGAATAGAAGTTAGAGCCACTCGACTAATTCTCTAGTTTGCGAATTGCTCAATTTGCCGATTAGATAGTTTACCGATCAGATAGTTCTCTGACGGTTTAATATAAAGGAAAGTTTGCACTTTCAACTTTTTTAAAGGGAAGCTTTGTCAGAAAAACTCTTAGTTTGTAAACATTTTAGTTTGCTGATGCTTGAGTTCACTGATAGGCAATTTCTCTGATTAAACCTCAGTACAAGTTTGTATATTCTTCAAATTGTTGAAAGGAAGTCCTAAGTCGGCCAAGTCTAAAGTTTGGCAACCTCATCGGCAATTTCTCGAGTTTGCAAACCTTTAGGTTCACTGATAAGTAACTTCACTGACAAAGAGCTTTGAAGGTTGGGGCCAAGAGTTTCCCTAGTTCATGGAAAGATGTTCAAATCACCAATAGAAGGAAAGTGTTAAGTTCGGCTAGTTCATGATTTCTGAAAGTTGTCAATTCGCTTAACAAAGAATGTAATTTAAACAATATATAGAGGATTCAAACTACTTATAAAGGCATATAAGAATATAGAGATAGACTCTATTGATCGACCTCTTATAGGTGTATAATACGATGCCATGAAACATAGTTTTATCGGCCTCAAGGCTATAGTAATCATCCAGTTTTGCTTGTTTATCACCTCTATTTAGGTGTATAAAAGATGCAAGGAACATAAATATAAGTTGACCATTAAACAATATTTACCCTATACACAGAGTTTATAGCCATATTGGCCTTCTACAAATACTTAGAGGGGTGTTGCCACAATAATGGGTTACACTTTCTGGGACATCCTAATTTTTGCTGAAATCACATATTTTTAGAAAATATAATGATTTAAACTTGAAATGTTCCATTTAAAGGATTTTAATTGAAGACCTAGTTTGATCAAACCCCCTTAGATTCAAACCCCCTTGGATAGAACCCCACTAGTTTTAAACCATACCTATAATGGAGTCTCCTCTACACCTATCAAAATGCTGATAAAAAACACTTTTGATCTACCTTTTGGGGGATGAAATGAATTCATTTAAAATTTATGTTTTGTAAGTATGTAGTCCTTGTTATAAGTTTCCCAAAAAGTATAATTTTAAAATATATTTAATTTGATTATTATATTTATTTTTTATTTCTTGTGAATGTGGGTTTTTCACCGAACATCAAGTTCTCTGTTCTACACACAGAAAATTAGTAAATTAGTGAAAAAAAATTCTGAAAAATATCTATGCCCTAGTTAGTAATATCCTTGTTTTAACAAAAAAAATTGAATTTCGATACATACAGAAAAAGTTGTGTTTTACGGAATATGCCCATGCCTAAATTATAACTAGTTTGACTTCAAAACTTAATTATTAAAAAAAATTCAACAAAACATTATGAAACCAAATGCATGCCCTATATATCAGTGTTACCAATCTAAATTCAAAAGAATCATAATTTTATCCTTTGTAGAAAAAAAAATATGTGCTACAGAATACACATCACCTTAAAAAGTGTTGTTTACTATAAAAAACTAGCTATCAAAAGAGACGCAAAAATTTAACAATTTAACTCCAAATTTTTTAAAATATATATATTTAGAATCTACAAAGAAAATCTCACAAATCACTAGTTCGCATCATCTTCAAATTCCTAACGGTTTAGCGGCTATAGGTGTCAAAAAGTGAAGATTTAGTTCAAAATGTTGATTTCAATGTCAAGTTTGGCCAAAAAGTGTAACCCATTATTGTGGGATGACCCTTAAAAACTTATCAGTCTTCATAGAGTACACCAAGAGTTATAAAATAGACTCCAATGTTTAAAAGCGAGGCTGTCGACCTCTTAGAGCTATTGGCCATCTAATGCCTCTAAAGACTTAAAGACTCTTGGCCTTTATGCAGAGAACACAAAAAAAATAATATTATTTCAGTCTTCATTGATAAAATGGATAAACACATATCATATTCAAAGTATACCTTTCATAAACAAGTTCTAGCATATTTGCATGAACAAGAATAGATAGACTGAGCATGTAAACAATATGAGAGAACCTGAATTGAAGTCTATACTGCATGTATAGAAGGTGTGGGTGCTTCTATGATTGCCACTCTTCTTGGGACAAAGAAACACAAACCTAAATCTCTTCAGTTTACACTTCCAATTAATGAAAACAAAAGATAATATTCATAATGCTATATCCTTTTTTCTTCCATCTCAGGTAGGTGCAGAATGTTTTAAAAAAAGAGCTTTTAATTTATGTTCCAAAAGTGGTTGCCAACCACTCTTGGCCCTTAATCCAAGAGAATAGGGAAGTGGAGCTACCACTCCTTCCCATTCTCCTACATACTAGGATTGGTTCAACGGGGAGAAGCCTCTCTCAATAATAAACTTTTAATACGTATAAACAATTTAATCTACATTAACTCTATCTCACGTTCTATACATTTAGTATATAACTTATTTAATCCACAATTTTAGATTTAAATATGCATGGGTTTAAACGATAATAGGTTTATTCATTGATGTCAATGATTCATTAATGCATACATTCATTATGTGTTTGACGAATTAAATATCAATTTGATATGTTGACTTCTCGAGTCATCTTAACACATAGAGGTATTCTTAACCTCTTTGTTTGTCGACATGGTCAACAAAATCGTCGACAAGACAATGAAACCACATCACAAAGATAGTAGCGATATAAAAGCATCACAATTACAGCTAACAACTAAAGATTAAGACTTACTCTAGTTTTGACGAAACCTCTAATGTGAATGTGTGTGCATGTTCTCTGATGGCACAATGATCATTGTATTCATGCGATCTATCACCCTTTCCCTAGTGATACTCTCCCTCCTCATCCTAGAGGGGAAAACATTGTCCCTACATCCACCTCAGTTGCACAATGGTAGTTAGTCCATTAAATCATTTAACCACCTGCATAATAATAATGTCACATATTCATTGCATATAAAATAATATAAATCAAATGGATTTTCTAATCTAACACAACATTACTTTAATCATAATAATTTCACTGACTAACTATCTATCTTCTTGAGATAAAATGATAAGTATGTTTGTTTTAGAATGGGATGTGACAATTTACTTTAAGGAAATCATTTTGAGAATCTGATGTTTATTCTATAATTCAATGGTGAATAATAGATCAAATTATTATTTTGTTGATAGATTTACATAGATTGCTTTGAACCTTATGACAAACTATTCTGATGATTTCTTGTATAGGATTTGAGGTTAATTTGTTGAAATGATTTTCCTTGTAACTATCACTCCAATAGATAGATTAAAAAGTCTTACACTAGTGTGGGTAGTCCAATAGACTTAATAACAAGTACAATCATAGAAGTGGAGTACAATTTGTAGGGATGTTACAGACATTGAGAACTCTCTCATGTAGCAACTTTGGTGGTTATCTTAGAATTTAAAATCCATTAGCCATTACGGTCACTACGCATTGCATCTAGTATTTGTATGCAACTTTTAGCAAAATATTAGACCTTGCAAGCTACAAATAATGCTTTATTTGCTGGTGTAGCAGGGTCCATATGATCCAGACTAGAGCCTATGGTTGTTCTCTATCTCATCTCTAGATTGATTAATCCTAATTATCATAGAAGCAATACCATCTTGTCTTAGATATGCTAGTTCTAAACTTCCTAGTTAATCAGCTGCTTTGCAACACGATTAGCCCAATTTTGTGTTATCACAAGTTCATTAAGTGTATAGAAAATTGTAGACAACTCTATTTGTGCAATGAAAAACGCTATACAGTGGTATCCAGATACATAGTATTATGTCTAATAGTGCATCTAAAATATATGATCTTTAATAAGCTCAATTTGTCCTTAAGAACCTCATTTTTGTTGTCTCTTGGAAAAACATATTTTCAATTTATTTTTTTGCACTATTAAACTATTAATTATCCATGACATCTATCAAGGTAGAAAATAGTTTGTAAATGGGTAAGGATTTTCTTTTAGGCATAACTAGCTATGACCAAGCTTGGAGGTAAACTAGACTCATGCTGATCTACTTACACCCAAAAAGTATTTGTAAACTATCAAATTGAACATTTAGAGTCACTTAAATTAAATTATCACACTAACCTACTAGTAATATGCCTTTGACATTTTGGCCCCCACTTTGTAAATTGTCAAATTGAACATATAGAGTCACTTAAATTAAATTATCACACTAACCTACTAGTAATATGCCTTTGGCATTTTGGCCCCCACTTTCGCCATGCACCTTTTAGGTGTCTGAAAATGTTAAAAGTTCATACTACCCATTGTGTTTAATGTGGTAACCTGCTTACACCTTTGTAGAATGTCAAATTGAACATATAGAATCATGCAAATTAAATTATCACACTAAATTGCTAGTAATGTGCCTTTGACATTTTAGCCCCCCTTTTTGCCATGCACCTTTTAGGTGTCTGAAAAGGTACGAAGTTCAAACTACCCATTTTGTTTAATGTGGCAATGTATTGGTTATGTTTAAGTTTTTTTTGCATTTCTCGAGTTCGTTCATATAGTGTAAGCTTTTTTGGAAAGATTTACATTTCATCCTATTTTCTTTCATAATTTTTTTGTCTTTAGATGAAGGTACAATTTATTTATTAAAAAGCTTCTCTCTGCAGTTCGATATTTTAAGTAAATGCACAACCAACTACTAGGGGAAAAGACCAAATACCTGAGATAGTATTTGTGTATTTAAGACCCAATATTTTTAAAAGTTTAGCACTAGTAGTTGTGAGTTTAAGGTTGTTAGTGTTGACTATAAGTACTAATAATTGAATGAAATGTGCTCTTTAGATCTAGAAAGCAACCAATCATGTGATGCCACATCAGCTCACCAACAAAACATGACTTAATGCATACCTATAGGTCCACCCTTTTGGGGGAGAACTATTTGACACCTCAACAAAAAGCATGCTGATGTGGCATCATATTTGATGATGTGGCCCTGAAACCTTAGTTATAAGTAGGGGCCTTGCCAAGTAAGCTACTGTAAAAATTTTAGAGTGATTCGAAATTGCCATGTATGATTTTGAGAGGCGTGAAATTAGTGTGCTCAACTACTGGGTCCTCTCCCCTAAATTTGATTTGGCATAAAAATTGGTGTCCATTTAAAATTAGTTGTTCTTCATACATAAAAGTATGCCCGCCACATGTTTCACTGTTATGAAATTGTAAAATGCCTTCTTTCTTTCCTGAATACAAGATTAATTTCATTGTATTTGATTAAAAATCCAATTCTGTTATGTTCTAAGTTAGTCCATGTATATTGGAACTGCAAACTATTCTAACAATTTTGACATATTGTCACTGCAAACTATTTTTTCAATCGTAGACAGGGACTGTAGCTGCACAGCAAACCTTGTTTAAAGAAGCTTTCGATTGAACGCCGAAAATCTTTTGACTTACACTTTCATTTGGCGTGTCCTCTTGTAGTACTAATTCCTCTATTCTATTCTGTTCGATTGCTCCCTTTTTGAGCCATACAAATCTCAACAGGTGTGGATAAATGGAACATTCAAAAGTCTCCTCGGCATATAAAGTTTTATGCTTTGGACATTCCAAAATTGAGTTGGTAGTGAGTTGTGAACAATTTTAGTTCGCATGTTTATCATATGATAGAGACAGTCTGGATAACAACCAGAAGTAATTCCATTACACGTTTACAAGACTTGGCCCTCCTTTCAACAGTGCCGATTACAATACCATCAACAAATATTCGATTCAACGCGCTTCACACATTTCCCGAATAGTCTACATGTTTGCGGTGCTATATATGTTTTACTCTCATTTCTCACTTTCTCCTCAAACCGGAGCCTCACATTCTTCAAATTTTTTTCCATACTTCACAGTTTACTGGAAATCGGTTCCTGATTTCCACACTGGAATTGTGCAAACTACACTTCTTGATATCTGTCATTTTGCCTGACGAAAATGAACAAACCCGGCAAACAAAAGTGTATCCGCATTCCATCTCCAGACAAACACGGAGGAAAAAGCAGTCAATTTAAGGGAGTTCGGATGAGAAAATGGGAAAATAGGTGTCCTAAGTGAGAATGCCCAATTCCAGAGCTAAAAATAAAAAAGGTTGTTACTCTTAATTGAAAAATTTAAAAACCATATAAAATCCAGTTATGCAGTCGTGTCAGGCATACATATATACAATGCTTATAAAAAAAGTATTACTTTGAATACCACGTTCCCTAAATTAGCTTTGTTGAATACCCAAAAAATAATACCACGTTTAGTGCAAGCTGAACGTTGTTCAAAAGATGCATTTTTCTTCTTTCCCGAGGATGAACGAATTATTTCTCGTGGAGCCATTTGTCATCAAAAGACTGCAGTTGTGATCAACAGTGCCAAACTCTCGATCATAATACGCCAAATATTGGGAGCAGGGTCTGCGAGGGGTCTCTGCTATATTGCCGTACTTTAGCTACTCATTTGACCGATCTTAATGGTTTCCTCAGACCCATACTGTCATGCCTTTACCAAATCTCTGTAGGTCTTAGGATATTTAATATCTAGTGTGTTGAAATCTTGATTTTGAAGCCAAATTCTCCACTGTCATAAAATTTTCCCCTGGTGTAAATATCACACTTTTCAGGAAAAATGTCTCTTTCGTGCTCTTTCGGGCTTGAATGTTCCTATTACCATTAACCTTGAGCTCCTTAGGAGCGACAGGGGGCCGCCGACAAGAGGTGGTAAGATACATTGAGTGCGTTGAGTATTTTTATGTTACGGGAGGGATCCGAATCAGGCGGGACTGTGGTGTCAGCGACTAGAAAAATAAAATAAAATATTAACAATGTATCAATTGTCAAAGTGAGAAAGTAAAGGGATTTTTTTTGTTTTTTTTATCATTTATGACATTTTGAAAAACAATCAATGGATAAGATTAATTTCATGGTAGTCTTTTTAATCTAGGCCCTTCATATATATAATTCATCAAGTGCTGCTCACATAAGGAAGGCTTTCAACGTAAAAATACAAAATAAAATTAATTGTAGTATTTTTAGCTACAAAAAAAATTAACGCACTGCCCGTCACCTCTTTCGAGTTTCAATCCGTATTTAGTTTCGAAGTTAAAGTTTAAAAAAGTAGGGGTAAAACGCAGCCGAGCTGAGATGTTGTAATAGGTGAAAGCATGATATTATACGGTGTTTGTCTTGTCATCGCATAATATCATGATATTTCGATGAAAGCATGATAGAAGCTTATGAATTTAATTATCTAGTGAGAACAAGGAAAGCGAAAAGTGAAAGAAGGTTGCAATTAGGGCTTAAATTTGAGAGTCCACTTTGTCTGTCAAGAAATTTTTTCCCTACAGTTTAGTCTTCATTATTACCTTTTCGTCTGACAATTTTTTTTTTAATGCAAGTCAAATTTTATATAAGAAATATATTAAAAAAAAAAAATGATCTA
The DNA here is from genome assembly GCA_027924645.1 of Cunninghamia lanceolata. NCBI lineage: Eukaryota > Viridiplantae > Streptophyta > Pinopsida > Cupressales > Cupressaceae > Cunninghamia > Cunninghamia lanceolata. The sequence continues at coordinate 4,795,502 of BSBN01001035.1, forward strand.
TTCATATCAAGGTATTTCAAATAAATTTAGATACTATGGCAGGCTCTCTCATACTTAAATTTCAAATATCATTTCCACCAATTTATACATGGTTTTTAAAAACATTTAAAACTCATGCTAAACAGACTCTTACAAGAGATATTTTTTCAAGGAAGGCAAGAATAAAAGAAAGAAAGAATATATGAACCCTGACCCTAAGCCTAATGTGAAAGGGGGATTGCTAAAAGAATGCCCTATAGCACCTAAATATCCTTCGACACTTCCTATAAACCCTCCAGAAAGTCAAGAAGATCTATTAGGGAAACTAGATCAAAATAAAACTTGAATACAAAATTAGTGGAAACATTTAGGGTACAGTCATCAAACCCCTACTATGCATTACTTGCAAATATATTAGAAATAATTATGAAGCAAATTGACTGGATCACAAGTCAAATTTGTCAATAGGAAACATATAGGGATTCATGTTGGGGTAAGTGCATGGAAATGGGGGACCAAAAGGGGGTCAAAAGTGTCCATTTTTTTTTAAAATAAAAAAAATGATCTTGCATGAGGAATTGAAGATAGCCACACTCAAAATTAGAAGATGTGATAAGAACAATTTTTGTAGTTCTCTGAGTCTAGTTTTAAAACTACTTAATTTTTCTAAAAATGGTGGAGATTAAGAGGTTCAAATAGAGCCCGAGCACACAAAGTGCGTCTATTTTTGTCAGAAAAATATAACATAGTATCTAGTGTGCTCCCTCTAAAATGTTGACTTTTTAAAAGTATTAGACAAATCACAATAGGGGAAAATTCGCTAACACCATTTAGTTTATGCATGTTTTTATGTTAATTTTTTAATGAATATATGATTTTTTTATGAATTTTCAAACTGGACACATCCTAAATAAAATTGAGCGTGCTCCCCCTCATTTTTTTGAAAACTAATCAAAAATCAAAAGTTTTTCAATGTGTATAGAATTGAGTCTAGAATCTAAAAATGTAATTTGTTTCAAATTTTTGTAAACGTGTAAAAAACGACACCAGAAATACTAGACATAGGTTTTCTAAAAAAGAAGACATTAACAAAAGAAATTGAAGATGCAAACCTTAATGTTATCAGATTTTTGAAAAAATACATGGTTAGAAAGCTAATAAAAACTTGAAGTTGTCCTGGCATTTTTTCGTATTGACATTCAAAAACATGTAAACCATAGAGGGAGCATGCACAATATTTGGTTAAAATTTCTAAATTTTGTTAAAAACACGTCCTTGGTGTTCAAAATCTATCTCCAACCCTTTGGGTTGGATGTCCAAGGCAAATCCAACCCTTAGGGTTGGAATTTCCTCAAGCAAGCAAAAATGCGAGCGTGTTATAAAATAGTTCAAATGAATTGTATGCATATATCTCTCACTGTCTCTATCTTATCTTCTTTATGAACTCTCTCTCTCTCTCTCTCTCTCTCTCTCTCTCTCTCTCCCATCATTCATCTTCATCTCTTTGTGTCTGTTTGACTTATTTTTCCACCTCTTCCGCTCTCTTTTTCACCTCTTAACCCTAGCTTTCCTAGTTTTCCTTTAGATCCCACTAATTTTTCCCTATTTTACTCTTTTCCACCTCTCCTCTCATCATCCTTCCCATCCAATCAACTTTTATTTTATCTTTTTTTCATTTCATCCTCCCAATTTATATCCTCATCCCTCTTTGCATGTCCTAGTTTTCTTATTTCCATTTGCTTTGTCAATAAGGGAAAGGGAGAGGGAGAGGAAGGGAGAGGGAGAGGGAGAGGGGGAGACGGAGAGGTGTAACATCCCAATTGAAATATTAAATAAATAAATACAAATACTACAAAAATTTCATTTCTCTTTTTCTAAGAGCATAAATCCAACAATAATATATTTGCAATTTCCAAAGTTCAATAGATAATTTTAATTTATGGTTTCTTCACATGTGACTTACAAATTTTACATATTTGTCAAGTATAAATACAAATCGTCACTTTCCTTGTGACTACAACATGCTTCAATTTCCATTTACATAATAAGTAATGTTTCTTGTTCACAAGTCTTCGATAGTCAACTCTGGGAAAGAGAGAGAGAGAGAGCATCACCCTGGTGCTTTTCCTCCAACCATAGACCAGTGGTCCCCCACACACCTTCCTTCTAGAAGTGGCACTTCCCGTTGTGAGGGTATAGATAATGAGAATCAACTAATTCTTTGTGCCATCTAAGAATTAGTGAAGTGTCCTAGCTAATAAAAATGGGCGTACAACTCTAGTCTAGCTTTAGCTATGTATAACCCATTCTAATTATTCATCTATCTGGTATACAGTGAATCAACAATGCAAGCAGTGACTTTTGCATTACTTTGGCCAAAGTTTCATATAAATAAAGTCGTACGTGTTCACTCACTCTTTTCTCAACTTGGAGACAACATTCTTATAATTCAGTAAATAATATGATATATCAACACACTTTGACTTATTTATTCAATATCATTTTTAAAGAAATATACCCTTTTCTATTATAGTCAACTAGACAAGTATAGGGTGAGAGCTTAGGTGACTTAACAAGCATGCATTGAGCCCCTCTTTGCATCCTTGTAATCATGGGTCTATGATGACCTGTCATCTACTCAATGGCTTGTCAACCTATTTCTGTGCTCATCAGTAAATTTAGTATTTTTTCATAATGATATGCAAGATTCTAACATTATGTCATTGGTTTGACAATTAAAGACTCTATTTTTCTTAGTCTAGGAATATATTCAACTTCTAACTTGTCGAATAAAAAAAATAACTTCATAGTCCTTCATATTGGATACATTTCCTCTTGTAATTCAAAAGAGAATTCCAAATAATAAATAGTCTCATTCTCAATGAATAACTATAGAAAATTGACCTTTCATTGCCATAGTGAGTGTATTACACGACAACCTTGTGGCTATTCTTAGCCTATATTTGGATGAATAATAATCCTTTTTTAAAACTAGGATAACGATAGCTTGTGATAACCCTTAGTTACCTAAAAGGATAACATCTATAGAAAACTAAATTCTTTAGCATATTAACATAATAAGAAGTCTAAATATCAAGCGCTTTTAAACAATGACATGATCGATTAATATCTAGCTTTAAGCTTTAATAACATTCGAGGTAATGATACCTACCGTTTCAATTAGCTACAACTCTTAGATAGGATACCATGATAACATAATGTTGTTACTTTGGTTTTACACAAAAGAAATAAGACTCTCGATCTGTTGTAGTTTACTAAAGAACTCTTATCACTAGAAAAGACAAAATTGAATGACTCATACCGACTTTTACTCGAGTCAACTAAGAATATTAACATTCAACCTTACTCAGGTCAACTAAATCAAAGCATAACTAGTAAATATTGTTTGGTGAATACGTACAATCGGCCTTTATGTTTTCTACAACGATGACGCAAATTGACTCAATGAGATAGCTCTCTGCCTCATGATGTTTGTAAGGACATATCATTTATTCAAAAAATAAAGAAAGCTTAATTAAAGTCTATTGATCATTCAAGTATTCAAATGTAAGTTTGTTCTATTGACGGCTTATTGTATAATTACACATGCATTTATAGCTTTTTGCCTTACACAGGCATGCATGAGAAAGCCAAGTTTTTGGCCTACTTACATGCACCACCAAGAGTGAAAAAGACTACATTTTATCGGCCATATTGTCAATGTAAAGAGTGTAAATGATGCAGGAGCATTTGGGTCCATGAGCAATCAACATCAACTAAAAACATTTCAGGTTTTTCAGTTCAGTTTCAACTCAGTTTTTGTTGTGCTTTGTCTTCTTTTGTGTTAGTTTTAGTCTTTTGCTTCAAGAGGCAATTTCATATTAATTCAACCAAGTTAAGGGCATCATCCTGTAGAAGAGCCAATTAGGTATCTCCAATTCTAATTTGGTGAAGATTGGATGAAAATTGACTAAGTTGGAGCCAGCCAACTAATTCTCTAGTTCATGAACTGCTCAGTTAGTTGATTAGATAGTTTACAGATTAGACAGTTCTCTGACAATTTATAAAAGGAAAGTTTGCATTTTCAACTTTGTTAAAGGGAAGCTTTGTCAGAAAAATGCTTAGTTCACGAACTTTTGAGTTCGCCAATGCTTGAGTTTGGCGATAGGTGATTTCTCCAATTAAGCTTCAATACAAGTTCGTATATTCTTCAAGTTGTTGAAAGGAAGTCCTAAGTAGGCCAAGTCTGAAGTTTGACAACCTTGTCAACAATTTCTCAGGTTTGTGAACCTTTAGGTTCACCGATAAGCAACTTCACCGACAAAGAGCTTTGAAGGTTGGAGCCAGGAGTTTCCCTAGTTCATGGAAAGATGAATTCACTGATAGAAAGAAAGTGTTAAGTTTTGGTTAGTTCATGATTTATAAAAGTTGTTGATTCACCAACAAGCCTTGGAAGGAAAGTTTAAACTTTTTAAGTTAGCCAACTATATGATTTGAAGGGAAAGTTTCTAAAGTTCTTA